>OW052249.1:20688347-23188347 GCA_932526585.2 Philonthus cognatus | reverse complement strand
TAGGGTGCTTGACGGGGTTGTTTATGCAAAAATTAAGGGTGATCAAGACTAAAAACATGATTTAAAAGGTGTCTCGGTATCCGGGGGTTTATATTAAACAATCTTTTGAAGTTAGTTTTGCAATTTAAGCGATTTTAAATAAAATCGATTTCATTGATTTACTCCCTATTAATCAAAATGGTGGGCATTGTCACACGGGGTAAATAATAATTACATAATTAATTTAACGTGATTTCACGTGTGTTTCTTTTGCGGAATTGTATTTATTTATAGTGGTGGTGCCTTATTTTTACATGTCCTGGTTCATTAGGCGGTTTTTATGGCATTCATCTTTTTTCATGCGAAATCTCGCTCGGCGATCAAAAAAAACAAGAACCGAGTGGGATAAAAAGAAATACATTTGAGTGACTCGTATTTCGTTAAATTAAACAGAAATACATCGACATTTGTTGAATAATTTAAGTCGAAAATATATCCAGGTGTATTAATTTAATAACCCTCATAATCAGGGGCGCAGCCACAGGGGGGGGGGGGGGGGGGCGTGTTGAATACATAAGAACGCTGTGCTTTATTTTGACAATCGCGAAAATGAAAGAAATAAAAACAAATTGTAAGGAAATATTAATTTCTTTGGTTTTGATGTAAAAAAACAACAACAAAATTGAGCCGATCAAACTATCAAGTTTCATCTACCTGATGAAGCCAGTGTGTGGCGAAACAATTGTTGCAGTGTCAATCAATAAACAGTGAAATCTTAACCGATTGTGTTATTTACTAAAAGTGTTGATATGGAATTTCACCAAGTCATCTGCCTGATGAAGCTACTGTGCGGCGAAACAATTATTGCAGTGCCAATCAATAAACAGTGAAATCTTAACCAATTGTGTTATTTACTAAATATTAACTAAACTAAAAGTGTTTATATGGAATTTCACCAAGTAACAGCCTCAGCTATTAAATTATTAAGAAGAAGAATTAAGTGATTTTGACAGCCAATTATTAAGTATTAAAGGGTAATTATAAAGAAATGGGATTAAAACGTGTAATGTGAACGTAGCTTTGTTTTATTTCATTCGGTCTTTGTATTAGAATCATTTACGTCTAATGTTGCTGACGTGAACTTCATAGTCAGTTTGTTATTGATAATAAGCACTTTGTGTCTCGAAATGTTCATCTAACGATAAAAATAAAGTGAAGTAAGGAACAGTCTTTATTAGTGTAATAATCACTTCACGCAAACTCAAAAACATACAGTTATTCATAGTAGTAATTAATTTATTTTTAAAAACAAGTTTTTATCATGAGATTTTTTGTTCGTTTGTTTCATTTAGTTCTGTGTACTATTTCCACATGTGTAGTGATTTTCTATGAAGCTTGCATACACACACAGAAAATTGCAATAAAAAATCACATAGCACTTTTCCATAGACTGACTCATAACAAAGTTAAGGGTTCCGTTCTGGACCCCGAACAGAGTGGACGTCGAGCGTGTGTTGTGCGTTTCATCCCTGCTCACGTTTGACCACACAAATCCTTTTTCATCCTCTCTATTTCATCCTTTTTTACAATCACCTATATCCTGAAAATCCTTCCATTTATTACCCATCATTGCAACTACGTGTGTATTTTCCGTAAATCCCATTTCTTTCCTCGGGGATAGCAAAACTCTATTTATTAAATTCTACAAAATTACTGTGACTGGTCAACAGGGCCTAGTAGCCGAAGCCATAAATTACGCAGAAGAAGAAGAACAAAGTTAAGAATGGCCATTTGAAAAAATGAATTATTGTTTGTAATTAATATATTCTGGATATCTAGCGGTATCACTGGATTGACTCTGTGATTGAAATAGAAGAGTCTTCTTCAACTACATCTATCGCACAGTTTATTTCGGGTCTCACAGTGTATTTAGTAAATACATGTATTTTAATAATGTTTTATGAATATTTTTAGAAACTATACATCGAGCAAATTGGTGGCTACAATATTAAAAATATGATTAAAAGAATATTGGAAAGGTTTTTTACCAATGAAGCAGCTCGGTATTGTATTGGACTGGACAGAAAAATAAATTGGTCTTCAAATTATAAATATTATTTCAGGTAAAGTATCCAGGGCAATATTATTTAATTAATTGTACGTCAGCAAAAATGTGCAAATATTGCATCTAACATAGTCATAATAGGCCCGTTCATCAGAGACAACAGTTGGGAGTTTACTGTCAGCTGTTGGGAAATTCTCTGATGATCGGAGTGTTCAAATTTTGTATACAGTGTGAGAATGAGAACGGCTGAATGAGTTAGCAGTACTTTTTGAGTAAAAAAAAGACCTTTATTGGCATAATACTCTATTACATCCATATCTACACTAATCACTGCCCCCTCTCTTCCTTCTGCTTTCCTTCTCGTCCCCTAACTCCTCCAGCGTCCTTACCCCGGCCCCATCCTCTCTCATCCATTCTGTCACTCTTCTATTCCCTCTTACTTTTTGAGTAAATGTGCAAATTTATTGTGTTATGATGAAAGAAGTTATCGCCTGCGGTTATACAAATAATACCACACATTATACACCAATAAGATTGTCAAAATAACTCTGCCAACTGCGCCATTCTAAATCGCACTATAATATATGTTTATGTTTTGTATAGTAAGGTTGTTAGTTTATAACAAACTATTTGTTTTTTTCTTTTAGATTCTGCCAGAAGACGCTACCTTACATCTACAGATAGAGAATTCGATGAAATCTTCATGAATTGGTTCAGATTTACGAAAGTGAGGTTACAAAGGAGGTAAGTTGAAGATTTTTTTCAATAGGGGATATATTGGGTATGTAATGTGTGAGCGGGGGAGGGATACGTGGAATCATTTGGCGGAGTGCGAGGGGGTGAAGGAGGAATGGGTGGAAATAAGAGGGAATAGAAGAGTGACGGAATGGATGAGAGAGGATGGGGCCGGGGTAAGGACGCTGGAGGAGTTGTAATGGAATAAAATCTGTTATGGTCTGTTATATGTGTGTTATTCAAACAACGGTTCGATGGAAACTGGTCTTTATTGCATGTCGTGTATTGTACATCATGTAGTAGGCAACCCTATTAGCACGCTTGCTAATTGTTACACATATGTTACATCTCCCTTATTAATTACAGTACATAGTCATTTAGTTTTCTAGGTCTTTTAGACACTCTTTTGTTAGTAGTGTTACGACCATTTTTTCCATTTACAATATTGTCACTCACATTGTTATCATTTACATTATTGTCGCTTACATTGTTATCGTTTACATCTCTAAGGTTTACATCAGTTTCGCTATATTGTCAGGCTTATGAACAAAGTTTGAAAGTTGCACCGTTGCATCTTTATTACCTTTAAATATTCTTATGTATATTCTATTTCTAATGATACATCTTACATCATATTTTTCTATTTCATATGTCCTCTCCCTTATTTTGTTTTTTATTTTTCCTACTTTCCAGGTGCTTTTAGGTTTTTCTTGGTACCACACTTTCATTCCATTGGTAAAATCTAAATTTGTACGTACACCTGAGTTATCGTAATGTTGTTTCGATTGCATTTGTTTTGTATCAATTTTATTGTTAAATTTTGTTCTATTTATAATTTGCGGGTTTAATTTATTGTCTTTAATTGGAAGGTTGTCTCTTAAGTATCGAGACATTAATATTTGTGACGGTGTATAGGTGTCGTAGACAGGTGTATTTCGGTAAGTTAATAAAGCTAAATATATGTCTTCATTATTTTCTACTGTCTTTTTGATTAACTTTTTAATAGTTTGAATTGATCTCTCCGCTAGACCGTTTGATTGTTGGTGATACGGGGATAATTTGTTTATTTGAAAGTTCCATTCTTTAGAGAACTGTTCATATTCTTCGCTAATAAATTGTCTTCCACTATCGGATACTACAATTTTAGGAATTCCGTGTCTGGCAAATATTGCTTTTAATTTGTTAATTACATTTATAGAGGTTAAGTTTTTGTTTAGTGTCATAATTTCAGGATACTTTGAGTAATAATCTACTGCAATTAGGAATTTTAAATAAGTCAATTCCTATTTTTTGCCATGGTTTTTTAATTATTTTGTGATTTATCATTGGTTCTTTTTTATTTGAGTTTGAGTATTTATTACATATGAAGCATCTGTTAATTAAATTTTCTATTTGTATCATCATACCAGGCCAATAAACTGAAAATTTTGCTCTTGATGTGCATTTGTTTATACCTAAGTGTCCTGTATGTATGTCTTCTAGAATCTTATTTCTCCACGATTTTGGTATAATAACTCTTTGATTCATATAAACCAGTTTATTTGTTCCTTGTGTAATTTCAGATTTTAATTTATAATAAGGCTTTAAATTACTACTTAATTTATTTATGCTATTTGGCCATTTGTTCTGTATAAAATTAATTATCATCTTTAATTCTTCATCTTCTTCAGTTGCCTTTTGCAATTGTTTTAACCTATCATCTTTTATTATTTTTTTTTTTCAATTAAGCATACTTGAGCGTTTAATTCTAAGTTGTCCTCATATATTTTATTTACTGTTGCTCTTGATAATGTATCGGCTATTATTAAATATTTACCTGGTTTGTATACTAAATTTATTTTATATTTCTGCAATGTTAAGAGCATTCTTTGTAACCTAGCTGGGCATGAATTTAAAGATTTCTTAAATATATGTATCAGTGGTTTGTGATCGGTTTCTACCGTGAATTCTCTTCCATAAACATATTGATAAAACTTTTGTACACCAAAACAAATTGCTAAAAGCTCCTTCTCAATTTGAGCGTATCTTTGTTGAATATCGGTCATGGCTCTAGAAGCATAAGCACATGATTTATCGTTTTGCAGAAGTACTGCTCCTAGACCAAAACTTGATACATCCACTGAAATTGTTATTGATTTACTAGGATCAAAATAATTTAAAATTGGTTCTTGCGATATTATCTGTTTTAATTCATTAAAAGCTTTTTCTTGATTATTTTCCCATGAAAATACATTTTGTTCTTTAATTAAATCTCTTAGTGGCTGTGTTATTTGGGATAAATTTGGAATGAATTTTCCTACATATGTTATGAGACCAAGGAATCTTTGTACATCTTTTTTATTATTTGGTTTGGGCATTTTAATTATCGCCTCAATTTTGTCTGCGTCCATTGATATACCTTTACTTGAGAATTTATGACCTAAGTATTTTACTTCGTCTAAACCCTGGGTCTCCAAACTATCTTCTTCGCGGGCCACAAATACAATTCTACATAATAAAGTCGGCCAAGATCCGATTAATTTTATAAAATTATGAAAAATTTAAGGAACAATTGTTACAATATTTCAAAATATGACATTTACAAAAAAAATTACAAACAATCGCGGGCCGGATTCATGCAAGTCGCGGGTCGGATTTGGCCCGCGGGCCGTAGTTTGGAGACCACTGGTCTAAATCAAATTTGCATTTTTTAATGTTAAATTTTATATTTTCTTTTCTTGCTATTTTGAATACTTGTTCTAAAATCTTATCATGTTCTTCCTTTGTCTTTGCATGAATTAAAATGTCATCTACATAAATTTCTACACCGTTAATTTGAAAGAATTCTTGAAAATATTCCTGGAATACTTCACTAGCAGTTTAATTCCTATTGAATTTATATCTACCATAAGGGGTGGCAAAAGTACATAATTTACTTGACTCTTCATCTAGTGGAATATTCCAAAATCTACTAGCTGCATCTAAAATTGTAAATTTTTTTGAACCATTTAAGTTCCTTGCAATTTCATCCATGTTTGGTAATTTATATTTTCTATTTATTATGACTTCATTTAAATTTTTGGGATCTAAACAAATTCTTAATGAACCATCTTCTTTCCTAATTAGTACATATGAATTTACCCACTCTGAACTGCCTTTAACTTTATCTATTATTTCTAAATTTTCTAAATTGTTTAAACATTTTTTAAATTGTTCTTGTAATGCAAATGGTACGTTTCTTATTGGATTTATTACTGCTTTTGCTTCATTTTCTATTTCAATGTGATATTTTTTATTTATTTTGCCTATACCTTCAAAGATATCTTTATATTTATTTGTTAGTTCCTCATAGTTATTGGTTTCATTTTTATTTACTACATCTATGAATTTTATATCTTTGTCTTTGTCAAATGTTATTATTCCTAAGTGAATACATGTTTTCAAACCTAAGATTGACCTATTGTTTCTATCTTATTATACCATTGTCTTTTATAATTTATGTCTAAATAACATTTTCCTACTATTGGAATTTTTTCACCTGTGTATGTTACCAAAGTTTCATTATTCTTTATTATATTTGTTAATTCACCACATTTCATTTCATTATAAGAAATTATATTTACACTTGCGCCTGTATCTATTTTGAATGTGATTTTGTTATCTGAATGTTTATTTATGCCTAATTTTACTATGCATTGATTAAACTTATTCTTATATATATTATTAATTGTATCTATGCATAGATTTTCATCATTTTTTGTATTAGTTTGTTCAATTTGATTTACTGATTTATTTTTACATTTTATTGCAAGGTGATTATTTCTTTAACATTTTAAACATTGCTTGCCGTACGCTGGGCATTTATTTATTGGATGTGATTTACCACACCTTGAACAATCTATAATTTCTTTTTGTACCTGATTATAATTTTTATTTATCTTTGAGCTGGAAGCGTTTTCTCGAAATTTCTTCACATATTTCTTGTTGTTTATTTGGTCCACTTCTTTATCGAATCTTGAGTCTCCCACTGTTGTTTTTTTCATTTCTTGTAGTTGTTGTCTGGATGTCTCTGTCAGCACACATGTTTCTATCGCCTTCTCCAGGGTGTACTCCTGATGTTGAAGTAGGTGTTCTCTTACTTTCTCATCTCTAATTCCAATGATCAGCATTGTTTTGATTAGTTCTACTTTAAAGTTGTCTGGGAATTCACATTGTCCTGCTTGGTTTTTTAAGGTTGTGACGTATTGCTCTGTGCTGTCCTCATTCTGGCGGGACGTAAAGAATTTATACCTCTCATAGGTTATATTCTTTTTCGGGATAAAGTAATTATCAAATTTATTTTTTAAAACCTCGATCTTGTCCTTTTCCTCTTCTTCGAATGCGAAGCTATTATAAATTGTGATGGCCTCTTCACCCATTAAATGCAATAAATGAGCACATTGTGTTTTTTCAGGCTTGGCGTCTAACTCGACGGCGGTGGAGTAGATTTCGTACCTCTGTTTCCAGTTCCTCCAATGTTCACTTGCATTGCCGGTTAGTTTAATTGGTTGAATTCCTCTCTTCTCCATTTTCACTTAATTGTTTATTTTTCTATGATTTATTTTATTTTCTTAGCTGCGCCATGTTATATGTGCGTTAGTCAAACAACGGTTCGATCAGACCCAGTCGACTCCATATATTCTGTAAATTCACATATATAGTTGACCGACCCACTCGATAGGAGGGCGCATATGTCGGAATTACAAATTTCCCGCAATTTCTAACGTGGGCTCGTCTTCAATTAACGGCTGTCAGATCCGTCGGATCCGAAGGCACAAAAATGCCGATAAGGCGAAATCGTCTCGAGATGAGCGTTAATAAATATAAATAATTATAACCGTAAGTATATATACTATTTTTAAATTTTAACCTATTGTGTATTATTTTAAATAAGTCTACAGTCAAACAAATTTAAAACTACATTATTTCTCTTTATTTCTTCCTAGTACATGTGGATGATCTTCAAGTATACTAAATATCCATGGTCGTGGATATTTTCATCATATCCTCGTTATTGTTGGATTAAGCAATTCTGAATCTTTAGGGATGGGCGGTAACATTTATAATTAAAAGCGTAAGTTTATGTAATATTTGAAGCCATTGTTTATTCTTTTAATTAAATCTGTAGTCAAACACATTTAAAACCAGTATGTCTACATTATTTCTCTTTATTTCTTCTTAGCATTCGTGAATGAACTTCAAGTACCATGCATGAAACAACCACGGACGTGGAGATTTTCTTCACACCGGGCTAGGAGCATACTTCCATGGAGAATGTTCCCGTTGCTGTTGGATCAAGCAATTCTGAAATTTCGTCTAGTCACAAAGTACGATCCCAGAACATAAAATAATGTCTTAAATTCAATTACACAGTTTTTCTATTGCATTTTACTATTGTTCAAATAAGATTCACTATATCCCAAATATCTTTCACCTTGTCAAATATAAGTCAAAAGATTTCCCGATTTACGAAATGAGTTTCACTATATACCAAATACTCTTCGCTTTAATATTTTTGCTGATCATTTTGCAGTAACAATAACTTTCTTCGGGAAATATTTTATTTGTATTTATACATACAGGGAGTTTTCTTTTAAGTATACCTATTCCAAATTCAACCTATTTTCTGTAAATCTTTAGATATTCCTTGTTTTTTTTAAAGTTCAATTTAAAGCTTTAAATGAGTGTTTTCCACTCCCAGATTAAGCATGAAGTAAAATTTCGAGTTTAGAAAAGCCCCGTGAAAATTTGTCGAGGGTCGCGCAGCGACCCGAGACAAATTTTCTCGGGGCTTTTCTAAACTCGAAATTTTACTTCATGCGCCACGCGTATAAAACACAGATTTCAAGTGAAATTCGAATAAACATACATTTCACAATATTTTAGTGTTTTATACGCGTGGCGCATGAAGTAAAATTTCGAGTTTAGAAAAGCCCAGAAAATTTGTCTCGGGTCGCTGCGCGACCCTCGACAAATTTTCACGGGGCTTTTCTAAACTCGAAATTTTACTTCATGCTTAGTTTGGGAGTGGAAAACACTCGTTTAAAGCTTTATATTGAACTCTTTTGAAAAACAACGAATGCCGGAAAATTTACAGCTTGTGCATATATTTACCTTAGAGAAAAATTCACTGTATGGAACACTACTTACGCCAACATCCTTATCCGGATTAGGAGACCACTTATTTCATTTCTAAGCTGCATTTTTTGACAAACTGCAGACATTTTGTTGAGAAGTGAAATGTAATTCGGTTTTTACATATAGTGAAATATATTTGTAATAACTTTATATTTTAAAAGTTATTACAAATATATGTTCATTAGGTTTTTGTTATTTTTCGCATCGCACGGTAATTTAATACCGTGCGATGTTCCCCGCATCGCACCCACCATTCAATGTTATGACCCCCTGCACCGCGCACCCCGCTTAGCAAGAAGCCCGCCCGCTCCCCATGACGTCATTTGCGATTGCAGCGCTGTCCCATCGAGTGGGTCGGTTAACTAAAATCATGATACGTGGAGCCCCATATGAGTTATCAATCTAATTTAATCTATGGGTTCGATGGAAACTGGTCTTTATTGCATTTCGTGTATTGTACATCATGTAGTAGGCAACCCTATTAGCACGCTTGCTAATTGTTACACATATGTTACATGGTCCTAGCCCTAGACAAGAATAGATGTGCGACTCTCCGAGTGACAGGTTGATCAGTCGATTTGTTATCTAGGGACCCCAGAATTTTACTAAACGCGGAAAATTTAAAATGCAGTTATGTTCATATTACAGCCGCTAGGGGGCGCTACGACAAGAACGGAAATTAAAAAGCGGGAAAATTAAAATTTTATTAAAAAGCGGGAAAATCAAATTATATTAAAAAAAATAAGAATTTATTTGATTATATATAAAATGTACAAGAAGAAAAAACAAATGTATAGCTACATAATAAAATACAAATTTCATACAAAAAATTAAATAGAAAGTATTTAATGATTATTTTTCAGTTTTTTCTAGCTTAGATCCGCTGTGTTTTGCTACGATGTACGCATCTTCAATCCTGAGACTGAATCTCTGAAATTTGTTTATTTCAATATATGTCATCATCATATCTGAAGTTCTGGAACGCTCTAACAGTTGTTCTCTAAAACAAACATTTAAAAAAAATTAATCATTGTATTAATATACACAATTTTTGCAAAGCATTCAAGCCGCCACCTAATAATATTATATTATTCATTTTACAAATAAAAGTAAATGTATATGATAAAAATAAATGTACATAAATATATATATATATATATATATATATATATACTTATAAATATAATTTAATTTAAAAACACTACGTTTGTTTCACTAATGATTTAATTGACTCCGAATAGTTTCAGCTTTGTTCGAAACTAGTTGGAATAAATTCAACCGTTAGTGAAACAAACCTAGTGATTTTTAATTTAAATGATTATATTCACATGACTAATAAAACCTTAAGTGGACATTTTGATTATTATAAAATAAACTAATAAATAAAGTAATATAATTAATTACATTTAAGTAAGCTGAACCAAATAATAAAATCCACAACCTCAAACTATAAGTGGAGTCACTCGGTAGAAGTTCAAATTAAACTCTTATAAAAACAACGGACGGCTGAACATTTACAGAGTATTATGCTTCAGGGGGGCTATTCACAGCACCGCTGCAATTTGTCGAATAGCTCCCAGGATGTGTATATATGCATAAGCATAAGCAATATATGAAGTGGGAGTTTTAGTTTTTACACATTTTGAAAAAGTACATTTTCTTATTGTCCACAGTAAATTTTAGAAATATTGTGGTTTGTGTAGAATAAAAGTTCTAATTGACTCGACGGGCCGCGGGTTGGTCACCAATGTTGTAAACTATTAGTTGCAATTTATATGTTGAAAATAAACACTTACCTCGCTATTTGCAGGAAAACAATGGACTTTACTTCCAGTTGAGGTTTCACACCCTAATACACAACACTTGCTAGGCATTATCATTTATTAAAAAATAAATAATCCTAGTAATAAAGTCACAAACAAAATGCATAAAATCACACTTGAAAACACTTAAAATAGAGGTTAGCGTGGGAGCATCACGGTAAAAACTTAACCCCTTAACATAACTTAACATAACAGGATATTTGGAAAGACATGTATTAAAGAAAGTGCGGGACTGCAATACATGTAGAAAAGAGTTAGTGTCCGACACAAAAGAGTCTTTCCATTGCTACATTGATTGTAGGGACTACAATAGAAAAGCTCTTTTGATGCCGAGCACTAATTTTTTCAGATATGTTTCCAAATCTTTTCAGATCATTAATTTTTTTTTGTCATAGATATGCATTTTTGGTGATATTGTTAGATATTTAAAATCAAAGGTAATTTATTAAATTCCAATATTTCATTCTCCTGCACAGACCATAATTTGATTGATATCATTGATAATTACATGATCTCCTTTTACATTCATATGTGGGTACAAAACCTAAATAGGATTCTAAAAGGAACCAAACATGTAAAAATCAATGATACTGTCAAACATTTGGCCTCAATTAAATATAGAAAAATAAGAGCGCGAAATTTGGCTATTTCAAAAAAGAAACAATTGATCAAAATTTAATTTTAAATATTTGTAAAAGGTTACTTTAAGCTGTTAAAATATGGAACAATTTATATTGAGATCATTAGCAATAATCCTTAACTTTGGAACCTGCTTTGATTAATCAATGATAATGTGGATTTATTATTTAGCAATGATTATTCATATTTTTCCTAGTATGGTTAAATATTGTATATAGTTAAAAAATCGACAAAATCAAGAAAACCGTTATTAATATTATAATTAATACCTTCACATTTCTTGACAATTAATTTAAATTTGTATCGATATTAGTTCTGCGTTTTATTTGTAATAATTTGTATTTCATTTATAATACTTCTTGTTTTAACATGAATTATCAATTATTAAGCATTAGAAGTACTAATTAGACCAAATAAGGTGGACATCAATCCACGCAGTTATCTTGGCAGAGATAATTTAAATATTGTTCATTATATTCGAAAATTATGTATAAGTTAATATGTGAAAGATATTTTAATGGTTATTAAAATTATTCGTTCACTAATTCACCGGAATCGCATTGCTTAGTAACTATTATGTTATGGTTAATACATTTTATTGTCATTTAAATATGTATGAGAGCGAATTTTTCTACAGTCAATTAATGTGATCAATGTTTTATTAAATCTAATTGTAAATACCTAAATTAAGTAATTAATGTTTTTTTTCTATTTATTTGTAAAAATTAAAATTTTATAATTATTTGTAATATACATTTTATACTATAATTATGTCGTTATTATTTCTTGCATCGTGCGGTTATTCAAACACCGCGTGGTGTTCCCCGCACCGCACCACCGCCAATATATATATCCCCCCGCACCGCGCGTCCCGCACTGCATGTTGCCCACCCCCCGCACCTAATGACGTAATTTTTGATTGCAGCGCCCCCGCATCGAGTGAGTCGGCGAACTAAACTCACGATACCTAGTGCCCCCTAGGAGTCGTCGATCTAATTTAATCTATGCTTAACCCAGCAATTTATAGTTGTGCCAACCGCAAATCAGAAAATGTCTGGACATTTTCGTGCGTTTGCATCGATACTAAAAAAATAAAAACGAAAAAAAAACAGTTTTTTGTTTTCAGATTATTGTTAGGCCCTAAAATACGCTATCTCTTCAAATAACTGTGATTCCCATACATTCTGTCGAAAAACGGACACCCTGTATGAAAATACAAATGAGATAGTTATTTTTAATTTAGCGCACAAGATATTATTATTATTTATTCTGAAATTTTGCCGCCCCCAAAAAGTACCACCTCCTGCCCCACTACGCTGCGCCTCTGGCTAAAGTTTAATCTCACGTTTGTTATGCCCCTCTAAGACAAAATTCTGGCTGCGCCACTGATACAGATACATACATTTGTAATTTCTTCTTACATTAAATTGTAATCGTTCAGTTCAATTAAACTCATTAATTCCACTTCTCGCTCAATATGGCCGCGAGTTGCAGACCCCTGGTCCTAGCGCATTAACTGTACATTATACAGAGAGTTTTATCTAACACCGAACATTTCCAATGTTTATTTTCGTATGTTCAATTTGTCAAAAAAAGCATTGAATGCGATTTGACACATATAATGTTTAGTTTATGTGTAAATTGGGTTGCCTAAATGATCATTACAAATTGTAGCCAATCAATCGCAATCAACACCTTAACTTATTTCAGTACAAATTGTACACGCAGGAAGTTTTTCTTTTAAATATACATGTCCTAATAACAGCGTATGTGCTGTAAATATTTAGATAATCCTTGTTTTTTTTATAAGAGTTCAATTGAAACTTAAAACGAGTGTTTTCCACTCCCAGACCAAGCATGAAGTAAAATTTCGAGTTTAGAAAAGCCTGAAAATTTGGTTTGGTCGCTCCGCGCTTCGCGCTACGCGACCAAACCAAATTTTCAGGCTTTTCTAAACTCGAAATTTTACTTCATGCGCCACCGGTACAAAACACTGACATATTACATAGTTTAAAACACGCCGCTAAACTTTACGTTGCATCAGTGTTTTGTAGCGGTGGCGCATGAAGTAAAATTTCGAGTTTAGAAAAACCTGAAAATTTGGTTTGGCCGCTCCGCGCTTCGCGCTACGCGACCAAACCAAATTTTCAGGCTTTTCTAAACTCGAAATTTTACTTCATGCTTAGTCTGGGAGTGGAAAACACTCGTCTTATGTTTCAAATTGAACTCTTATTAAAAAAACAAGGATTATCTAAATATTTACGGCACATACGCTGTAATTAGGACATGTATACTTGAAAGAAAAACTCCCTGCATGTACAATTTGTACTGAAATAGGTTAAGGCTTTGATTGCGATTGATTGGCTACAATTTGTAATAGTAATATAGGCAACCCAATTTACACATAACCTAAAAATTAAATGTGTTAAATCTTATTGAATGGCTTGATAAATTAAACATACGAAAATTAACATTGAAAATGTTCGGTGTTAGATAAAACTCTCTGTATATTATTGAAATTGGATTTAGAGTTCTATCACAGGCAACCTAATGAACCCCAAAATTAAAAATATGGAAGGAGTGACGGAGCGGAAGGGGCTGGCTGAGGAGATGTGAGGAAGTCGAGAGCGAGGCTTTTTCGTCTGGGATCTCGTCGAGAGAGTTGTGTAGTCCATTTTGTGCTGTCCTGGTTTTTGATGTCATAGTTGGTATCGTATACGTAACTGTAATTATTAAATTGCTAGATGTGATCGAATGAAATGCTTAAGGAGAGCATAATATACAATTCATAATTCGGTGTGAATAGCGACGTAATTTGTTTGACGGCAACTTTGTACCCCACTTGGCATTAGTGTGCGGGTTTGTGTAAAGTAATTGCGGATGGATTGTCCATTCGGGTTTTTGGTGCGTTGAATTAGGGCGCAGTGTAACCGAGCCGAATCGGGGACTGTCCAACAGGAGCGAGAACAACGCATGAGCTGGAGTACATGGTGCAAAGCATCACGGACTCCATCAATACGGCGTTTGAAGCAAGCTGCCCAAGAACTACCAAACCCACTTCCACCAGGGTCACCTGGTGGAACAGGGATCTTGATAGGGCAAAGGCATGCACCAGAAGGCTATTCAACATAGCCAAGAGAAACGGTGAATGGGCGCAGTACAAAACGGCCCTCACGGCATATAACAATGCCATTAAAAAAGCCAAGAGAGACTCTTGGCAAAAATTCTGTGGGGACATAGAAAGTGAACCCACAAGCTCCCGTCTACTTAAGACGCTCAGCAAAGATCATGCTGGGAACATCGGCTCACTGCTGACCAAAGATGGAGAGTACACAGACTCGGTAGAAGGGACCCTGCAAGTATTACTGCAGACGCACTTCCCGGGTTCTGTAATACTTGAAAATCCTGTATCCGGGGACCTAAGCGAGCCCAACACATGGGCTCCAAAACAGGACTGGGACACAGCGAAAACAATTATCAAACCTGGTGACATTGAGTGGGGAATTAACACGTTCAAACCATTCAAATCACCAGGCCCTGACGGGATATATCCTGTCATGCTACAAAAGGGGATAGCAGCGCTGAGGGGACCACTATGTGATATCCTCAGAGCTAGCCTTGCCCTTTCATACATTCCAAGCAGCTGGCGGACTGTAAGGGTGGTATTTATACCCAAACTAGGGCGTGCTTCGTATGCCCTGGCCAAATCTTACAGACCGATCAGCTTGTCATCATTCATTTTAAAACTACTAGAAAAACTAGTAGACAGGCACATACGGGAAGGAGTCCTAAAGGACTCACCAGTACACCGTCAACAATATGCCTACCAAGCGGGAAAGTCATGCGAACTGGCAATCCACCAGCTAGTGAGCAGATGCGAAAGGACCATACAATGCAAAGACATTGCGTTGGGGGCCTTTCTGGACATTGAAGGGGCGTTTGACAACACAACCTTCAACTCCATAGCAACAGCAATGGAGAAAAGAGGGATTTACCCGCAGGTCCGACACTGGGTGAACAAGATGCTCAGGAGCCGGACTGTAACAACCACTCTATACGGAAAGACAGCAGAAGCGGTGGTCGCTGGCGGGTGCCCCCAGGGAGGGGTTCTCTCGCCGCTCCTGTGGTGCCTCGTCATGGACGACCTTCTGCTGCTACTTGAAAACCAGGGCATTTATGCCCTGGGGTACGCAGATGATCTGACCATTCTAGTTAGCGGGAAGTTTGGGACCACTGTATCAAGCCTGATGCAGAGGGCACTAACTACCGTGGAAAGATGGTGCAAGAACGAAGGGTTAGCTGTAAACCAGGCCAAAACGGCGATAGTCCCCTTTACCAGGAGACGAAAAACCGATGACATAACATCGCTACGCATGTATGAAATGGAAGTCCCAATCAAAAATGAAGTAAAATATCTAGGGGTCACACTTGATACCAGACTGAACTTCAACTTCCACCTGGAGAACATCAGCAAAAGGGCCATGAGAGGACTTTTTGCGACCAGGAAAATGGTAGGACGCACATGGGGACTGAGACCCAGTATGACCAAATGGCTATACACCGTGGTCATAAGACCCATAGTGACATACGCGGCGCTCGCTTGGGGAGAAAAAACCCAAACCAAGAGCGCAGCCGTAAAACTCGAAAGAGTGCAACGACAGGCGTGTCTGCTGATTACTGGGGCAATGAGAACAACGCCCACAGCAGCCATGGAACACATATTATCGCTTCCACCACTACATCTATATGTTATGATGGAAGCCAGACAGGCAGCCTACAGACTGCACATAAATGGACTCACTTTAAATGTAGGGTCATCTAGACCGGAAACATTTAAAGTGCTACAAGAAGAAGAAATCCTAAAAATGAGGTCCGATTTCACTAAAATCGTACACCCATCCCGCAGATTCAAAATAATCATACCACAGCGGAGTGAATGGACAAATGGAACATACCCGGGAACGAGTAAAGGAACCATCTGGTACACAAACGGGTCCAAAAACACTAAAGGAACCGGGGCTGGTATCTATGGAGGCTGTAACCGGAGCAAACAATTCACGGTTGCTCTGGGGAAACATGCCTCCATCTTCCAGGCTGAAGTGGCCGCCATTGACTGGTGTGCCCACCACATAATGGAGTCGGGACTCAACAAAGGACCAATTACCATTATGTCGGACAGCCAGGCAGCCCTAAAAGCGCTAGCCTCGCCGATAGTTCAGTCCAGACTGGTTATAGACTGCATAAACAGGCTGGACGCACTGGCGACAACAACAAAAACACAGCTAGTATGGATACCCAAGGACCAAGGAATTATTGGACACTTGGGGGCCGACTTGCTGGCCAAACAAGGGGCAACAGGTGAATTTATAGGACCTGAACCCGCTTTCCGAATACCACATGAAACCGGAAAGGAAATAATCCGACGCAAGTTAGCAGAGGAGCATACAAAGGCATGGCACAACCAAATGGGAATGAGGCACACGAGACTCTTCCTAGATGGCCCGGTACCTGATAGCGCATTAGCGCTGTCAGGACTGAGCAGAATGAAACTAAGGAAAATCACAGGACTAGTTACTGGGCACTGTGACCTGAATAAGCACAAACATAGGATGGGTCTTGAGAAAAGCCCCCTATGCCGTGGGTGCTTGGAAGAAGAGGAAACTCCCCAACACCTACTGTGCACATGCGAAGCCTATAAACGGCAACGCACGGAGCAACTCGGGAAGCCCGTGCTTCCTGAAGAACAGCTCAAGAACATCCCCTGGCCCAAACTCCTGGACTTCTTAGAAGACACAGGAATATACAGTGAGTAAAATAACTAGAGGAGCACAAAAGGACCACGGAGACCGTAGTGCAGGGACGCTAAGCGATAACACCTCATGTGGAAAAAAAAAAAAAACTGAGTATTTGAGGCGCACGATTCTGCACGTGTTAGTTTAAAAGGCCACGAGGTGTGCTGAGAGACTGGCAATTCCGCCTGGAATGCACGTTAAATTCTTCTTCTTCACGAATCCTTATACCTTTTCAGGTGTCGGATGCACGTTAAATTCAAGTGAGATAATTACAGTTATGAAGCATTGTTTTATTGTCTGCATGGTCATCATTTTTGTTAATTGATCATATTCTAATCAGTATTCCATCTCTGCTATTTTTTTGCGTGAGCTCAAAAATTATTTAATAGTAAATTCATTAGCATTAATTATTAGTAGATTCAATTAAGTCTTGAACATAACCTTAAATTGCGCTTTGATTATATTTTTCGCCACG
Organism: Philonthus cognatus; assembly: GCA_932526585.2. Taxonomy (NCBI): domain Eukaryota; kingdom Metazoa; phylum Arthropoda; class Insecta; order Coleoptera; family Staphylinidae; genus Philonthus; species Philonthus cognatus. The sequence goes on along the minus strand of OW052249.1, from coordinate 23,170,683 downwards.
CTTAATTTTAATTCTGTAATTCTGTAATTAACCAATAGCAAGCGGTATACCGATGAAGCTATTGTTTCTTAACATGTGTTATTGTTTACACTATACTTATATTTATCATGCACTATAATGGATCATTCTTGCTGCACTTTGTTTTAGTTTTTTGTCCAACCGGTTTTTAAATATAATAACGTTCGCTGCGGTAACTGTTTCTTCTGTAAGTGCATTCCATGAATAGACCACACGATTAGTCAGGAAGTTCTTCCTTTGGAGTTTAGCAGCTTTTTCTTTGCCTATTTTCATAGTGTCCTCGAAGTTGTGTGTTGTTGATTGTATTTTGTATTCGGGGCACCGCTTGAATAGTGACTTAGCAGCCTGACTTTTTTGCATGTGATCGCACCGGCATCCGAGAAGAGGTAGAAGAATCTGGCCACCGTTGGAAAGAATTAAGAAGAAGGTCATCAGCCGAGTGGGACGTTCCCCGCAGCAGCCCGCAGCTCGCACCACCACTAAAACGAGCTTGAAGGCGTAGGAAGCGGAAGTCAAAGTCAAAACCGTTCCCCAGGCAAAACAACCCTTCTGACCATCACCGTGCACGCTGTAAGCCAGAGGCCGAGATCACCCATCGCCTTTGGGCCAATTAAAGATAAGTTTGCAACTGTTCAAACCATTGCCTCGTAATTTGCTTTTATTAAATATGCAGTCATTGTTTACTTTTATTAAAAATTGTTATGTTCTGAGATTTTTCTATTATTTTCCCTCACCCCAATGAGTCTAAAACGAAATACCATCAAGTAGCATCAAGTATTTTGTGTTTCTTTGTGATTGTACTTCTGCGATACCTTCATCGCTGGCGCCCGTATTTATTTCAGAACGACCCACGCCCACCGTATCAACCTGAGCAGCCTACGGCACAAATTGTGAACATGGAAAAAGTGTTACAAAGTTGGGGGAAGAGAGGAAAAGCAGGAGGAAGAGAGGGGGCAGCGATTAGTATAGATGTAGATGTAATGTAGTACTATGCCAATAAAGGTCTTATTTTTTATTTAAAAAAAAAAAAGACTTTTATTGGCATATCCTACAGTTATTTACAATGTCGACACTATATCACATCTTGCCCTCTTTCTCCCGTCCCACTTTCTCCAGCGTCTTTACCCTAGCTCCGTCCTCCCTCATCCATTCTGTCACCCTTCTATTCCCTTTCACTCCCACCCATTCCTCACTCACACCCTCACACTCCTCCGCCAAGTGCCTCCACGTATCCTTCCCCCATTCACACAACCTACATCTCATATATTCTTCCCCCATCCATCTCTTCCTTCCCCTCTCCCCAGACCCACACCTTGCCCTCGCCATTATCACCCTTTCATCCCTGTTCCACCCATCCTCACTCATGTATCTCGGCACCCTCCCATATACTTGCCATCTCCCAAACATATCATTATATTCACTTTTGTCTATCCGTCCCTGTCTCTCCTGCGCTTCCACCTCCTTCATCTTCTCTCTCATCCACGCCGCCACCTTCACCCCTCTACCCAACCATTCCTGTACCTTCCTCTCTGCCAGTCCTCCCCTTTCATACATTCTCCTTCTCTCTTCCCTCCACCTCCCCCCTTCTACTTTCATGCACGCCTCCCATACTATTCTCACCAATCTCTCCTCTTCTACTCCGCATAATTTCATTTCATACTTCACCACTCTCTCCACCGCCTCACATTCCAATCTCTCTCTATTCGTTTCCTGCAACAGTATATATCCCGGTGTCGACTTCTCTAGTCCCAGCATCCGTCTCAGGAACCATAGCTGTTCTCTTTCAATCACCTCATATGCTCTCGTTCCCCATGCTTCTACCCCGTACATTAGTATCGGTCTTACACACGCGTCCCACACCTTGCATGTCACCTTAATACTGTTCTCCATCCATCTCCCCCATTTTCTCCATGCCATTCCCCATGCTCTCCTCGCTTTTCCTTGTACCCACCTTATATGCTCTTCATACCCACCCGTCCCTTTAAAAATAAATCCCAAGTATCTGAAACTTTTCACTCTCTCAATCACCTCTCCCTTCCATTCTAGCACTCCCACTCTCCCCTCTCTCCCTTTATTCCTAAACCTCATCCATTTCGTCTTCCCCACATTCACACACATTCCTCTCTTATCCATATATCTTTCCACCCTTTTCAACATGCCTTTCACTCCCTCCCAATCTCTCGCCATCAACACTATATCGTCTGCATACGCCAGTAACCATACTTTCTCCTTTCCAATCACCACTCCCCCTTCCTGCCCCTTTCTCAACACCTCTTCTAGTTCGCTTATGTATATATTAAACAGGAGCTGACTCATGGGGCACCCCTGTCTCAAGCCCTTCCATGTCCTAAACCTTTCCGATACTTCTTCCCCCACCTTCGCTTCCACCCATGTTTCCCTATACACCTCCCTTACACACTCAACTACTCCGTCACTCACTCCCTTTCGCCTCAGACATTCTACCATATCTTCCCTCGGTACTGAATCATACGCCGCTTTCAGATCTACAAACACCGCATACACACACCCTTTCTCTTCCATCACTTTCTCTGTCATCCTCGCTAGGGTAAATACCTGGTCCCTCGTTCCCCTCCCCCTCCTAAATCCCCCTTGCGACTCTGGTAGCATCCTCTTCTCTTCTACCTCTACTTCGAGTCTGTTCTTCACCATAATCATCAGTATTTTGTATCCCGTGCTCATAATCGTCACCCCTCTATAGTTCTCTGCTTTCCTCTCATCTTTCCCTTTATATATCGGGCATATCCTGCCCACTCTCCATGCCTCTGGCATGCTCTCCCATCCCCTCAGATTTATTTTTTATATTGGGCCCGTTCATCAAAATGTTCAACATTCAACATGTTTGGATTTGTTTGTGATGTATGTTGGTATCTAATGAACGGTACTCCGGTCGGTCTATTTTGTACGATTGCAAAAATCCTAAACACGTTAAATAGTTTAACTTAGAAACGTTAAGTGTTAAGTGTGAACGTTAATAAATTTAGAATTTTTCCCTCTACAAAAAAGTGAAATACATTTTGTCTCTAAAATAAATAGGGAAGCCAATATTTGAACACTTTAAAATAAACATGCGTATTCCTATGTTGCGTCCGCCAAGTCAACACCCGGTATACTAATTTAAGCGATTATTTGATCGTGTAAAATTGTAATACGAATTTAACCGATTATTTGATCTGGTAAATTCGTATATACTTATTTAAGCGATTATTTGATCGGGTAAAATAGTGTGTACTGATTTAAACGATTATCTGATCGGGTAAAATAGTAGATCCTAATTTAGGCGATTATTTGATCGGGTAAAATAGTATATACTAATTTAAGAGATTATTTCGCAGCAAATTTCTACTTGGTACACCCTTCGAAATACCACCCCTTCGAAATACCATTCCCTCGAAATACCAACCCTTCGAAATACCACCCCCGAAAAACCACTCACCGTAACAACCACCCAAAAAAACTTTGCCTGTAATATTACCACACCCCCCCTCTAAAAAACTACCCTTAAAAAAACACTCCGAAAAACGACCCTCAAAAATACCCCCTGTAAAAAATTCTTGAAAAACCACTTTATATCGCTTGTTGATTGTAGTACATAATTATTTATTTTACATTTTAACCCCACCCCTCGCTCGTTATATTTTCAAACTACAAGGTTAACTACACTACTAATTTAATCGATTATTAAAATATCTTGTTTTAAAATAATCGATTATTAAAATATATCGATTATTCCCATTACTATTAGAAATCTCCATAAGAGCAATGTAAGTTATATGTTATATGTTTTTACATGCCTGACTTGCCTTGTCTTTATATTGTTGTCTTGTGATTTAAGTCAGTGCACGTCAAAAGATTAGACCGGGCAATGACTATAGCAGTTGACGCCGGTAAAGTGGGAGGGATTTTAGTGGGTAGGCTTCCAGTCGCCTTTTGACTGGAAAGAGTCCCACACTCTGTCTAAATAGATTTCCCCTTCCACACCACAAAAAAAAAACAAAAAAAGAGCAATGTAAATTTTGATTATACTTTCAATAAATAGGGGGCAGCATAGTGCCTTTTTAGTAATATTTTAAAAATATACTGTGATTTTTAAAAACATATGAAAAGGAATACGACTTATATGTACAATTCGTGTACGACATTAGTCGCGAGTTGCGAATGTATTTTTTTCTGACGCGGACCATTCAATCATTCATTATGTTATTGATACACAACAAAGAAAGACATTATTAAAATATTTCCCAATACATTTTGTAAATATAATTGTAGTTCTGAATTCAAGTTTTGAATAGGAATGTGGAATGCCACTAAATGTTGATTCAAGTGCTGAATCGGAAACAATCCGTTTTCATTTATAATTTACCAAATTGAATGTGCGGCACTCGGCGATTTGATCACCGAGTCAGCTTAGCGTTTTTTAGGGCCTGAGTCGAATTGGATTATTGTAATTTAACTTTTTAGTACTGCGCAACTTACATTTAACGTCAAAATGAAATGTCATTCATTAATCGCCTACATCACTAATCAAATGTTATATTAAACAGTAAAGAAAAATGAGAAAGAGAACAGATTTAGCTTAAATACAAAAATAATAGAAACACAGATTCCTGTTACTTCCGTTTGCTAATATTTCAAGATAAGTTTATACATTGCTTCAATTTCACTGGAGATTATTAAGAATTTCAATTCAGCGTATTGTATAAACCATTTGATCAGGACCACCCCAAGGCACGTTGCTTCGAGTGTACCAGCAAAAATGCCGTCACTAAACTGACTTACGGCAGATTCAAATATAAATATTCCAAATTTGAAGAGCATGGCGATTCAGGTTAAAATGTTTGCTAGTGCCGCCCCTAGGTCTGGTGGCAGCACAACAACACTGGGGTATTAGGTGTGCTGCTTCATTTGGTAAACATTTCAATTTTTATTTATTTGTTTACATTATACTCAATAAAGATAATGTAGGTGTATTTATTACTTTCTTGACTGCATAACTTACAATGAATTGAAGATATGTTGCACGACAGTATTAAGGGGATTATCGCAGTGTAACACGCCGATCGTGTTGGAAAGACCCACATAGTTTAGAGTAGCTCATCCGATGCCAAATTTACAGGACAAGTGGGGCGAATACAGTCAGAGAGAAAAGCGGGAGTTCACTGTGCATTTGTGCATTGCTGCTTGGCATGAACGGATAGGGTCTCGCGTCGCGTGGAATAGACGAAAAAAAAGCGTATAAAAAAGACGGATCGAAGGAAAGTGTCGATTCGTATTATTTAAACACGCTGATAATACATACAAGCTATGTATTGTTTTCAATTCGTTAGAAAGCGATCCTGTGTTATTTTTCGGTATTTACAAAACCGATGATTCTTATTCTTGTCATTATAACTAATTATTTTTACTTTTAAGACTCCAGTTTCAACAGCTGAACAAACTATGTGTTTTATTTTATTAAATTAGAGATTATTTCTTAAAAATATAATAATAAAATAATTCATGTTCATAAGCTCCTTGTGAATATTTATATGCCGGATATACAGAGAGTTTTATGTAACACCGAACATTTTCATAACGAGAATTTGTCTTTTAAGTATACAGAAGCATACGTTGAACATTTGCCGATGCTAGGTTTATTAAAAGAATTTAATTTGAAGCTTTAAACGTGTGTTTTCCACTCCCAGGCTAAGCATGAAGTACAATTTCGAGTTTAGAAAAGCCTGAAAATTTGGTTTGGTCGCGTAGCGCGAAGCGCGGAGCGGCCAAACCAAATTTTCAGGCTTTTCTAAACTCGAAATTTTACTTCATGCGCCACCGGTACTAGACACTGACGCAATAGAAAGTTTATCGGTGTGTTTTAAACTTCGTAATTTGTCAGTGTTTTGTACCGGTGGCGCATGAAGTAAAATTTCGAGTTTAGAAAAGCCTGAACATTTGGTTTGGCCGCTCCGCGCTTCGCGCTACGCGACCAAACCAAATTTTCAGGCTTTTCTAAACTCGAAATTTTACTTCATGCTTAGTCTGGGAGTGGAACACACTCATTTCAAGTTTCAAATTATTTTTTTTAACAACGAGTATCTAAAGATTTACGACATATACTGTGTAATTCTCACATGTATACTTGAAAGAAAAACTCCCTGTGTGTACAAGTTGAGGCATTAATTGCGATTGATTGGCTACAGTTTTTAATGGTCATAGAGGCAACCCAATTTACACATAACTTAAAAAATAAAGGTGTCAAAATTGTATTGGATGAACATGTTCGGTGTTATATAAAACTCTGTATATGAAAAAACCGGAAGATAGGATTTTCAATGATATTTTTTATATAGGAATATTACCTTTGATAACTGCTATTGCCATGAAAATAATGTGTATTAATTTGGCCTCTGCCAAATTGGGTAAATACCCCAGATTTTGGGGAGAATTTCAATTTTTATTTTATCCAATATTCTAGTTTTTATGAATGCAACAAATAAATAATAGATTGAAAAAATTAAACGGACAGCTGCCCTGTTTTTTTATAATTAGTACAGGGTTTACAAAATGATGATGTGTATAAATAGAGGATTGCAATAACATTCAATTACAATTCATTTATTCCTTATTTACTTACTATCAAAATATGACTCATCATAAATCAGCCAAATTTGAAATAAAATATATTGGGTTCGGTGCAATGTTGAGCAAGAAGCTTGTTATTTGAAATGCATTATAATAACTACCTTATTATTATTATAGTTCTATTTTTTCTAAAATAATTAACAATGAATATGCACGCAGTTAAACCCTACATTTTTGTAAACATTCGTCAAACATATATTACCTGTGCTCAGTAAAAAATAGTTGATTTGTAACATTAATCTACGACAACGTCATATTGGTGACGTTATTCTCACTATTCTTATAGTTTTGATATCATTGATTCGTTGATGAAGTCGCAGTTGGTTCAAATATGTCCGATTGCTAGAAACTTTACAATTTACTTTAATAGTTTTATTGCGAGAAGTTTAATGGCATTTAACAACTGTTTTAACAACAAAAGATTTAAGACGAAATAATGATTTGAACAAGACTGATTGTTATTCGATTGCTTCTGCTTATTAATCAGCTTAAAAACACTTTAAAAATAATTTAATAATACCGACACTGTCAAATAATTAGGAAAGCCAATATTAAAGGTATATTACACATCTTTATTTAAATTAGTGAAACATTTCGTGTTTTCTATATTAGTGAACATGCAGTATAAAAAAATACTTATTCCATTAGTAGTCAGAGAGCATAAAAATAAAACACTAGTACAATAAAATATCGATTATAATTGCGAAATATTAATTTTACGAGAATAAATGCTAACGACGCGATTTACGTTTTTCGACCAAGCGGTTGGTTTTTTAAAAAACGTTTTTATTTAATTATATATTTTTTATTACACATAAGTACTGAATTACAACAACAACACGCGCTAATACTAATTACAGGCTGGAACTCTATCAGGAACTGACTACAATAGCATGCATTAGATTATATATAAGAGCAAATGCGAATAATGCAAAGATAACATTTAATAGAATAAGCATAATTATCTATCATAAGGAATGCATTGAGAGAGATACGTAACTCCTTCCCACTTAGAGGGTGCTTTGTATTTTTGATAAATATAAAGGATTTTCTAAATTTTGTATAGGTTCATGATTCGCATTTAAACTATGTTTGTTTACAATATAAGGGATAATAACATATTTATAAAGAATAATACATACACATACAATTACAATAATATATAATATAACAGTCCAAACACTAATATTATGAAAGTTGTTCACTCTTTTCGGCGATAAATATTTAATCTGCTTAACATGATCTTGTAACTTTTTAAGTTTATCTGGTTTAATATCACTTATTTCAATTGTCGCAATTTCACTTAACTTATTTTTATTGTCAATTACAATATTAGGAAGTAATATAGGCGAACTGTAAGATTCAACACTATAACTATTAATAAAGTTCATTTCTTTGGTAGAAAAACTACAATTGTGTGGTAAGTTAAATAAAAAGTTGCCTTTTAAATTTAAAATATTTTCAGTTTTACAATTAGTATTTATTTTAGTAAAATTTTGAAAGATTCCTATATAATGGGAATTATCTACTTGTTCAATAATAAAGTTAGGTATATTAATTGATTGATAATTACATGAGCTATAATTATTTGTAAGTTGTAAAATTTGAAAAATACAATCAGTTTGTTTTTGACTATTAACAAGATCATTATTTGCGCAAAAGTAAGTACCATTTAGATTTCTGCATTTCTCAGCTGTGTACATGTAATAATTTTTATATGTAACTAAATATTTTTCAATCGGGATTAAGGTTTGATATTGGTTATTTGAGTTTAAAATAGGAATAGGATATAATTGGTAATAATTATAAATCTCTGAGCGAACAATAGGAATGGAAAGTACAAAAGTAACACGTGAATTTGAAATGTATGTTTTAACATCTAGAATTTCATAAAATTTATACATTGATTCTAAATTTATCGGAAACATAAGGTTTTCTTCTGATATATATGATAAAGTTGTTGATATTAAATAAAGTAGTTCTGTAGGTTTAATAATTGAATTATGAGCAATACCAATTTTTGCAAAAGTTACAGCATTTTCTAAATCCTGTAATAGTTGAATAATCATATTTAAAGTTGCGTTTATTTCATCCAACAGATTTTTAAGAATTATGAATTGATCATTATCAAAAAGTCTTTCATTTACGTCTTTAGTAATTTTATTAATTTGATCTTTTAAAGTATTTTCATTTTGTTGAATCGAAGATATTGAATTATTAAAAGTTTGAATAATTTCATTTGAAAGTGATATTTGTTGATTTACAGTATCAATGATTTGATTTTGATTTTCTTGTAATGTCTTTATATAAGTATCATATTTTATAGCATCATTAGCATCTAAATTTCCAGTGATTGATTTCAATATACTACCAAGACCATCTATTAAACCGCGTTTGCTTCGTTTTAAGTGAGGCATAAAATTTAACAATTTTTGTTTCGCATGATTAATTTGGAATAATACAATTTTTTCATAATTTCCTAATTCTTCATGATATCTAGAATGTAAGTATTTTATAGTATTATTAATTTTAAAATAATGTTTACTAATTAGTTCAATCTCATCGCTTATATATGACACATCAAAGTAATGAATAAATGTGCGGAAAAAATAATTAATTTTAGCTTTTCCAATTTTGAAAGGTAGAATACCTGGGTTGTCCTTTAAGTTTGTTATTTCAATGTCGGCGAATATTATTGGGATAATTAATCTGTAACAAAAATCTTATATTATTTTGATGGACGTTTAATTTGATCTTTATGTATTTTAGGGCGTACGTTAAGCGTATGCTACCGGTAAATCTTTACCAATAGGTCCTTGTGACAAAACTGCACCAATTGCAAAATTACTTGCATCGGTTGTTAAATTAAAGTTTTTGTAAGGTCAGGGTACTGAAGAATTGGTTCGTTTACTAATAAATTTTTACAAGTTTCAAAGCAATTTATAAATTCGTTATCTTGTATAATTTTCTGATCCTTTTTCAAACATTTAGTAAGTGGTTTAGTTATTTTTGCGAAATCCTTAATAAAACGACGATAATAACCTAATAAACCTAAAAATGATTTAATTTCTTTTGTAGATGCTGGAAGTGGATATCTTTTTATAGCTTCAATTTTTAAAGGGTTTGGTTTTATACCTTGAGGAGTTACTATATGTCCTAAATATGCAATTTCTTTCTTTAGAAATTCAGATTTATCTAGTTGAATTTTAAAATTAGATTCTCTTAGTCTTTGGAAAATAGTTTTTAATCTTACAATATGTTCTTGCACGGAAGTAGAGAATATAATAATGTCATCGAGATATACTAGGCAAATTTCATTTTGATAACCGCGTAAAATATTGTCCATCACACGCTGAAACGTTGCAGGGGCGTTCTTTAACCCAAATGGCATTCGAGTATATTCATAGTGTCTGTTTTCTACTGTAAATGCGGTTTTTGCTATGTCATCAGAATGCATTTCGATCTGATGAAAACCATTTGCTAAATCTAAAGTTGTAAAATAATTACATTTGCCTAATTTATCTAAAACATCTGTAATGTTAGGGAGGGGATATCTATCAGTAATAGTTTTATTATTTAATTTACGATAGTCTACGACTATTCTCCATTTTTGTTTATTAGAACTGTCTAATTTTTTAGGGAGACGACCAAGGTGAATCACTAGGTCTAATTATGTTTTGGTCAAGCATATTAGTAATTTGTTTATTAACTTCCCCTTTGTGAATGAAAGGATATCTATATGATTTAGTGTAAATTGGTTCTTCATCTTCCGTTTTAATTCTATGTTTAACTTGATTAGTAAATGTTAACTTTTCTTTTTCATTATAAAATATGTCAGAATATTCAATACACAGGTTTGCAATTTGATCTTTCTCTTCTCTATTTAAATGTTGAGTTCTAATCTTTTCTAAATCTAATTTATGTTCATAGGGTTGAACATCTAAATTGAAGTTATTTATTTCATCAATACTATGGCTAAAAATTTCAATATTAACGTCATTAAATATGTACATTAACCCTTTTTGTTACGATAGAAAAATTTAACTCATCTAATCCTGAGCCTATTTTGGGCATCGCTAGTTTATTAATATTTTTATTAATACATAACTTCTTTAAATTAATTAATGTATTGAACATATCTTCATATGAGGGTTTCTCGAAACATTTATTTTTAGTAACTAAATATAAAATATATCTATTATTATCTTTTAAGAAACATACTTTGTTTTTTATAGGTTTTTGTAAAAATAAAATATCTTTATTCTTAAATTTCTTATTAAATAGTTTTGCTATACCTTGTCCCATTTTTAAATCTGCGCTAACACAATGTGCTAATGAATATTTAGAATTAAAAAGATTTCCATTTAAATCCTTTACATTTGAATTTTTTATTTTATTAGTCTTTGCTAATTTATTAAACATTTTAAAATTATGTTTTGAATGATTACTCAAGAGCTCATATTTACCTTTGGTTGCTACAGGAGTATCATTTTCATTATTATTTATTCGATTATTACTCGAGAATTCAATATTTATTTCGTTTGTTACAGGAGTAAAATCAATATTATCTTTATCATTTTTATTATTATTATTTTTATTTTTATTGGGACTATATATTTCATAATTATTATTATCAAACTTAATAGCTTTTATTGGAACAAAGAAGTTTAAATCTATTGGTTTTGGGTTCTTATTTAATATTTCAATATTTGCAAAATTATTTTTAGCAATTGTTAGAGTTTCGGGTATTTCTAAATTATTAAAATTATTATGAGGAATAATTATTTCTCCATTATTAATATCTACAGGTACATTAATTATATGTTTTGTATGCGGTTCTAAATGTAATACACAAATTGGTTTTTGATATTTTAAATTAATTTTTGTTCTAGGAGTATACAGTATAGAATTTTCAAAATCAATTTTTACTTTTAATGTTTTCAATAAATCCATTCCAATCAACCCATCATATTTATTATGAAATTTAAATAAATAAAATTTAGAAAAACTATTCCGAAGATTAAATTCATCCGGAGTAGGAATGATTATTATATTTTTATGTTGTGTTGTATGGAATGCTGTTGAAACTACAAAAGGTTCTTCAACAATTTCATTATAGAAATATTTTTTAGCAATTTCAGGATTCAGAAAAGATTTATTAGAGCCTGAATCAATTAAAAATTTCAAAATATTTTCATTATTAAATTTAATTTCTATATACGGTAAACCTTCATCTCCTAATGTTAAATTTTCTACCTCTGTAATTTTTCTTGTTCGGCCAAGTGAAAATTTTGATTATCATCATTATTATTAATATTGCTTCTAGATGCACTAGGTTGATCAAAATCTTGATAATTTGTTGTTTCTTTATTATATAATTCTTCCGCAATATAATTTAATTTTGGTTGATAACTTTGATAATTAGGTCGGTGAAAATTAGTATTTCTAGTTTGAACACTCATAGGAGTTTGTTGATTATTATTTTGAAAATTTGTTTTTTGGGTATTTCTTGTTTGTACACTCATTGGAGTTTGTCTAAAATTTTGATTTTGATATCTTGGTTTCCATGCATTTTGTGGTTTAAAGACTTGGTTATTGGTAAGAAATCGATTATTTACATTTCTTGGTTGTAATTGAATTGGTTGACTTGGAAATTGTGAATTTTGTCTATTAAAATTATTAAAATTTTGGTAATTATTATTATTATTATGTCTTATTGGATTCCATGGAAGAATAAATCTTTGATTTAAATTATTAAGATTATCATTGTTATATCTAAAACTATTATTATTTCTGGAAAAATTATTTCTACTTTGATTATTATTAACTGGTTTAAAATTGTGTTTGTTTTGAGATTGCAAATAATAAATGTTTTCTTCTTGATTAACAAATTGGAATGCTTCAGCTAAGTCTGCTGGTCTCATAGAACGAATAGTGGTACCTAAAGGATCTTTTAAGCCTGCTAGAAAAGTTTTTAAAGTTAAGCTTTTATATAAATCATTTTTTAGATCTCGGTTATTTACTAACTGTTCATGAATATTTACGTATGAGCATATTATGTTTAACATTTCTAAGCATCTTTCATAAAATTGAGTAGGCGTTTCATTAATATTTTGTTTTAAACTTATTAAATCTCTATTTAAACAAGCCTCGTCTCTTGGATCAGAAAAATTACGAATAAGAACATTTTTTAAACTATCAAAATCATTAATACGGTTGACATTAACAACAAGTTTCGCTCTCCCTGTAAGTTTATGAATTAAGCTATTTAATATAAAGTTATTCAGAAAAACATTTTGATTATTATAAAATGTATCTATAATTGTTTGTGACACTTCTATAAAATGATTCAATTCATTTGCATTTCCATTAAATTCTGGAATGCATTTTAAAAATTCTGGGCTAAATTGTGCCATTTCGTCTAAATGTAAATTATTTAATAAATCTAATAAATTATGTTGTAAATTATTGTTATCTATATTACTTTCATACGAGTTAGGAGTTAATGGAAGAGAAGGGATAGAATTTCGTGAACTGTCAGAATTAGTTGACATAAAATAAAACTGATTTTTGAGAAAGATGCAAAAATTTAAATTCGACTTACATTAAAAACACTGTCTTCATTCTTGAATATTTATCCTAAAATGGTGTTGCTGAGTTAAGTTGTGGTGAGTTCTGATTTCGAGTTGCCTTCGCAGGTGTTGTTACAGTTGTGTAAAGTTGCTGGATAGGACTATAGGAACTATGCCTTGGAGTACTGTGCCTCTCGATCCTTGATTTTTGATTTTTGGACTCTGGAACTATGCCTTCTGGTCCTTTGAACACGGGAAACTATGCCTCTGGTTCTATAAGTTCTTCGGTAAATACCTCAGTGAATTAGTGATGCTCGTAAACGCTTTCTGGGTTCACTACACGCGAAAGTCCACAGAGTTTTGGTTTTAATTTTTAAGCCCTTTTTTCTCTAATTTTTTCACTGGAACTTATCCGTTACGACTGCGCCATTTACGTTTTTCGACCAAGCGGTTGGTTTTTTAAAAAACGTTTTTATTTAATTACATATTTTTTATTACACATAAGTACTGAATTACAACAACAACACGCGCTAATACTAATTACAGGCTGGAACTCTATCAGGAACTGACTACAATAGCATGCATTAGATTATATATAAGAGTAAATGCGAATAATGCAAAGATAACATTTAATAGAATAAGCATAATTATCTATCATAAGGAATGCATTGAGAGAGATACGTAACTCGCGAGCCGTTTTTGTTAACTATGATTGAGAAAAGAAAATAAAAACAAACGCGAAGCCGCGCAGCGTTCACCGGCCCAGGGATAAACGCTGGCCGCATGCTGCTCCCCCCTCCAATAATTGTGCAGATGAGTGTACAACGCGTTCAACTAAGAGAAGATCCGCAAGGCAGCGGTATTTTACGGTCTTATTTTTTAAGATTTTTATTTTAACCTGACTCGGGCATGAGCTATCGCATCCTTATGAAATGTTCACATTATATTCCTTATAGTATAAACTAGTAAGATATGGGAATATTTTTTTTAATTTTGAAAAATATAACATTATTTTTTTCATACCTCTGAAAGCAAATTGTTAAAAGAAAAAGTACTTCGATATTTTACTAGATAATTGAGCTTAATATATGCTGTCAAAATTTCAACTTTCTAGGATCTTTAGTTTTTAAATAAACCTGACATTAAATTTCAAACCTCTGTTATATTCCCCTTAATCTTGATTGCTTGAAATGCAGATGTTTTGCTTTGGGCAAAAAAGTATCTTTCATGTTCCCACACACTGCACTTACCATAAACGCACAAGATTTAATATTTTATTTTGACGTTACGTTACGTGTAACCTATTTACATTAGTCCTAATTTGCATTAGAACTACTAAAAATCGTAACCAATGAAATCGCACCCAGAAGAGTGTAAATTGGGTTGACTATATTACAATTAGAAATCTTAGCCAATCACATCGCACTCAATGCTTTGATGCGTCCTAGTACACATCGAACATAGGAAAATTAACATTGAGTACATTTTAGCATGTTCGGTGTTACATAAAACTCTCTGTATATATATACCATATGATGAAAACTACCACTAGAGTGCCTTGAATTTTTTATTTAAAAAAAATTATGTTGGCAGTAAAAGTGACCATACGTTATAGATTATATTATTCTAACAAATTGAAGAATAACAATAATGAATTTAAATGTAATAGCAAGTAGGTACAAGTAGAGCTTAAAATCTATAGCAAATGTCCAAAGTGTTCTTTATAATTTAAACGTAACGCTACTCTTTGTTTCATATTGTCAAACACACTCACTAAATATTCGGAATATATATAAAGTAGTCGAGGATTGTTAAATCCGGGGAACTTGAATATACGATCGTCGAAAAAATCATGCAATAACCTCATTGTTTCTGCTGTATGGGCTGTTGCGTTGTTTTGTTGAAAATATCAATTTCCAAGTTCGTCATCATGTAATTAATTTATAAAATGTTGCAATATATTATGTTTCTACATATTTGCATTTACAGTGCCATAAAATAATATTGGTCCAATAATACGTCTTCGTGATACGGCAACCCCAACTCCTATATTTTGAGAATGTAAGGGCGTTTCAATAAACTTCTGTGGATTTTCACTACATCAAATTCGCATCGTTTGCTTGTTAACGTAAAGGATATGTCAAGGACATCGTTCTTGTTCATGTTATTTTGAAACTGTTGGCAATAATTAATACGGTTTTGGAAATCGAGAGGCCGGAGCTCTTGCACACAGCGAAGCTAATACGAACATTTCTGAAGATCCTTTTTATGAATTAATTGACATGTTCCATATGAAAGG
This sequence comes from Philonthus cognatus, assembly GCA_932526585.2. NCBI lineage: Eukaryota > Metazoa > Arthropoda > Insecta > Coleoptera > Staphylinidae > Philonthus > Philonthus cognatus. The sequence continues at coordinate 23,155,152 of OW052249.1, read as the reverse complement.
TCTACTTGCTGTGAAAGCCTTTGAATAGATTTTTTGGGCGAATGATTTACATCATCTGCAACATTTTCAGACGTCCGTTCCGTTGGTCTGCCACCGCCAGGTCTTCTAATTACAGCTCCTATTTCGCGAAACTTTTGAACACATTCTTAAATAACATACCGGAAAACGTCGTAGAAAACATCGGGAAATTCTTCGATACACGGTTGTAGGTAATACGGCCATTCTTGATTTTCTCTTTGTCCTATTTCGAAAGTAACTTTTGACAAGGAAAATTTTATGTTCGGTCTGTAGTAAACATTTGTATTGATTTCCACAATAAATATTGATACAAGTGACGTTTGATTTGCTTTTATTTGTTGATGCCAACAGAATTAAAATAAAGAAAAAAATCAAAGCACTCTGGAGTAGGACTGCGGTTATCCGGATACAAATTATTTGAATATTCAAATAACGGATATAAAGGATATTCGTTACGCGGATTATTCGAATAACGAATATTCGGATAATCCTTAACAATATATTCAAACATCCGGTATATCCGGATAATGCGGATATTCGGGTAATGCGAATATGCCGACAATGCGGATATCCGTGTATTATTATGGTCAATTTTTAAAATATTGACGCTTTGCGTGAAATTACAAGATTTCCGTTAATTTTTAAATTTGTTTTTGCAAATTTCATATATTTTCAAAATTTCGACAATTATTCGTAATTTCCGAACTTTTAGTCGATTTTTTTCTGAATTTCCTAGATTTCCGTTGGTTTTCAAAATATTTAAGGTTATCTTAAATTTCATAAATATTGGTTGATATTTAAAAAATCTCACTTTTCAGTGATTTGCAAATTTTAACACTTTTCGGTAATTTTAAACATGTTAGCAATTTTAATAAATTTTCGTCAATTTTTGAAATCTCGGCTGTTTGTAAGGATTTCCTAAATTATCTTTATTTTCAAAATATTGACGATTTCTAAGTTCATTGCGAAAAGTTCCCTTTTCATAAGATTTTTATAATTAATGAACATCTTGAAAAAATCACAGAATTTTTGAATTTCATTAAAACCGACCGAAGATTTCAACGGAAATTCAGGAAAACCGAAATAATTTGAAAAATTCGTGAATAGCGTCAACATTTTTAAGTTTTACGAACATTTAGGATATTCAAGAAAAATTACCAAGATTTAAATTGACTCAAGTCTTTAAAATTTGTACGTAAAATGTATTACATTTTTTAAAAATAACAAAAATGTATGAAATTCGTGATTTTTAATAATTAACGAAAATCGAGGAAGTTTATAAAAATTGTTTAACAATTTGAAAGTTCACAAAAATCTTTGAAACTTCACGAAACGCATTAGGATTTTAAAAATTGAAGAAATTAAAAAAATACTGTTTTTAACAACTTGAACGAAACAAAAAAAAACTAGATACATTTTACAGTTATGTCAAGTCAACATATATTTTCACATTATAGTCATATTATAAGCCGAAAAATTTATTTACAAAATTGTACATCAATACAAAACAGTTTAAACATATTTTTGAACACACAGTTGTAGTACTTCATTTTTGTAATAATTATTAGAAATTTTATTTACTTATCGCTAATATCAATTTAATAAACGTATTCTACTGGAATGCAATGATCTGTATCATATATTTTTTATAGCGGACGAGACACTCTACTTTCATTATTAATAAAATAAAATGTAATATCATTAATATAAATAAAAAAATGTATGTATTTATTTACATATTTTTTCATGTATTGTTTAATATGTTATAACAGTTGCAATTATCATGCATTATACATATTTACTTACTTGAAGTTTTATTTTTTTTATTCATGCTAAAAAATAATGCGATAAAAAGATCTCATACAAGAAATTGTGAGTAAATTGAAACATTATAATGAAATCCAAGTAGCAGCTCTTCCAGTGTCTTTAATTCCTTTATGAAAGCGATTTCAGAGGGCCGACTTTAAGACTCTCCGACAACCGCTTGCAGCTATCATGCTGATTCTTCACGTACCTCACCCCACCCCCCACATCCACAGCCTCCATGTGCAATTTCTCCGGATCTCCAGCCACCATAACGGGCTTATTGAGTTCCGCCTGAAACAACAAACGAACCAGCCCCTTCAAAGCAAACCGACCGAAGCCGAAAAATCACTTACCGGAGTCATGTTCCTCATGTAATCCATTAAATCCTGCATCCGCCCTTCGAAGCCCGGCATGAAACAGTCGGGATCTATGGCGACGAAACATTGACCCAAGTCCGCTTCGGTTCCCGTGCAGCCCCATTTCCGAATGTTGGGGCCATATTTCGACCCGCTTAATATACCGCAGAAGATTTCCACCAGCATGCCCATGCCGTAGCCCTTGTAGCCGGAGTTGATCTCTGTGCCTCCCAGTGGGAGCATGCGTCCAGAGGAGTAGGCTTTGTGAGGGTCTGTTGTAACTTCGCCGTCTTTGTCCAAGGCCCATCCTGGAGGTATTGGCTCGTTTTTGCGGCTTTGAATTTCTATCTGTAAAAAAAAAAGGTGATGTGTCCTTCCCCGTTAAATATATGACGATGTAAATATTAAGAATATGGAAAAGTGTCTCAAACTAAATTTATTCTACTGTTATCATTATAATTTACAAAATATTCACAAAAAAGTAATTTTTGCATATTTTTGCTACAACTTGGTAAATATTGATCACATCTCAGCAGTATACAGGGAGTCCGTATTTCAACAGAATGTATAGGGATCTCGGTTATTTGAAGAGATAAAGAGTCGGTTATATTGGGGTAAAGTTGCGCAATTTAGGGCCCAATAATATTCTAAAAACAAATTTGAAATATCTTCTTTCGTTTTTGAGATATTGTAAAAAAACGGAATTTTTGAAATTTCGTTTTAGTTTTTTTAATCAAAAACTATCGATTCTAGACATTTACAACTTTGACATTATACAGGCACTTTTTAACGATATCTCTAGTTACATATTTTATTTTAAGATAACTATAACATTTACCCAGGGACTATAGCCAACTTTTGTTTGTTTTATGGGCGCCATTTTGGATTTTCATATTTTTTTAAAGAATATTTTTTCTGAATTCAATGATGTATCATACTTATAGTTTATTGTACATTTTATATGTAAAACTTTAATCTTTTGTTTTTTGTAAAGAGTGCCTTGAAAACAGTTGAGTAACTCACTTAGTTGTCAACTCCTAGGACCCATAATTTGCTTACATATCGCCCCTGAAGACGGGCATCAGACGAAACATATTTTAACAGTTGTGATGTATTTTAAACTAACAAGTGTGTTCCACTCCCAGACTAAGCATGAAGTAAAATTTCGAGTTTAGAAAAGCCCCGCGTAGAAAATTTGTCGAGGGTCGCGCAGCGACCCTCGACACATTTTCACGGGGCTTTTTTAAACTCGAAATTTTACTTCATGCGCCAGGCGTATAAACCACTAATATACAGTAAAGTTAAAAATATACAGGGCGGGCCACGAATAACGCCCATTAAAAGTTTTCGGGATTCCTGACAGAGGAAAAATTTGAAAAAATTCTACATTGCACGGTTGAATGCGATCACCTCATGGAAAATATTTCGACTTTCTATCACTTCCGGTTGTACCGGAAATGGCTACCAACTTTGTTATTTTAAATGGAACATCCTGTATATTAATTTTTTTTTAGATTCCCCGTTCAATTGTCTACCCTCTCATATGAATTTATGTCCACTTAACTCTTACAGTTTTTGAGTTAAAAATGTATTTGTCAAATATTGACCTCAAATAGACGTTTTGAAAAATGCCTATAACTTCTAGTAGGGACAAGATAGACAGACGAGCGGCATCTTGAATTTTTACTTATAGATCCCTCTAGAATTAAAAAAATTGACATCTGTCAATTTTGACAATAGGTATTTCAAAAATGTCAATATTTCAGTGCCCACTTAAAAACATCATAACTCAATGTTTTCAAATGGAATGACCAATATTTTATCTCATATAGTGATTGGCAAGACAATTTGCAGCATAAAAGTATTATGTCTCCCTATATCTAGAGCAAGTAGTTTTTGAGTTATTTCGAAATTTCTTTCCTCCCAGAATGCTTGCACAATTGAATAATTCCTGTACTATTCACACGTGCACCATAGTAGGCTACTGTCAATATTCGCTGAACCGAATCTGTCAATATTTTTGAACGCTCCGTTCGAGTAATATTAAAATGAATAAGTATACCAATCAAGAAATTATGAATTTATTCGTCATACATGGTCAGTGCGACAGAATTGTTGAGAGAACTTACAGAATTTTCAACAAAACTTACCCCAAAACTTGTAAGTGTGGATAAGTTTTGTTGAAACAACAATTCTGTCGCACTAGCCATATATGACGAATAAATTCATCATTTCTCGATTGCTACACTTATTTATTATAATATTACTCGAAGTGTTCAAAAATTTTGACACGTTGGAAACGAATTTTTCTAGATTCGGTTCAGTGAATATTGACAGTAGCCTAGTATGGTGCATGTGTGAATTGTACAGGAATTATTCAATTGTGCAACCATTCTGGGAGGAAAGAAATTTCGAAATAACTCAAAAACTACTTACTCTAGATATGGGGAGACATAATACTTTTATGTTGCAAATTGTCTTGCCAATCACCATATGAGATAAAATATTGGCCATTCCATTTGAAAACATTAAATTATGATGTTTTTAAGTGCACACTGAAATATTGATATTTTTGAAATACCTATTGTCAAAATTGACAGATGTCAATTTTTTTATTTCTAGAGGGATCTATAAGTAACAATTCAAGATGCCGCTCGTCTGTCTATCTTGTCCCTACTAGAAGTTATAGGCATTTTTCAAAACGTCTATTTGAGGTCAATATTTGACAAATAAACTCAAAAACTGGTAAGAGTTAAGTGGATATAAATTTATATGAGAGGGTAGACAATTGAACGGGGAATCTAAAAAAAAATTAATATATAGGATGTTCCATTTAAAATAACAAAGTTGGTAGCCATTTCCGGTACAACCGGAAGTGATAGAAAGTCGAAATATTTTCCATGAGGTGATCGCTTTCAACCGTGCAATGTAGAATTTTTTTAAATTTTTCCTCTGTCAGGAACTCTGAAATCTTTTAATGGGCGTTATTCGTGGCCCACCCTGTATAACGCTTAGATGTAATGGTGATCGATGTTTATTGAGATGTAGCGAAAAAATGTAAGAATTACTTTTTTTGTAAATAGTTTTGGAATAATAATAATAATAAATGTAGTTTGTGCAACTTTTATGTGATAATCGATACTTATTATTATTATTACAAAAGATTGACAGTTATTAATTAATTTTGAGTGCTAACAATGATTGACTGCTGTCAAGATTTTATTGATTAACAGATTTGACGTCATTGTTTCCAAGGCACTCTTTGTAAAAAAAAAAATATCATAATTTTAAATATCAAATCTAAAATAAATTATGAGTGTAATACATCACTGAGTTCAGACAGAAATATTCTTTCAAAAAATATGAACATCCAAAATGGCGCCCATAAGAAAAACAAAAGTTGGCTGGTCACCGGGTAAATATTACAGTTATCTTGAAAAAAATATGCTACTAGATTTTTCATTAAAAAGTGCCTGTATATTGTCACAGTTCGAAATGTCCAGATTTAGTAGTTTTTAATTAAAAAAATAAAAACGATTTTTCAAAAAATCAATTTTTTGTTGATATCTCGAAAACAAAAAAAGATATTTTTTACATACATTCCTTCGAAATATGGCCATGCTGTATAATCTCAACTTTACTCTAAATCAGTGTTGTAACGAACACAGCAAGAAAAAAAAACTTTTGCATAACTGTATTGCGAGCACAGCTCAGGTACCGCGCTCGGACCGCGCGCTAGCCTCAACCCCAATAAACCACCAGTTTCAGCGTGACCCCGCTACCCTTTTTCCACCGTTCGAAGGAAGGCTCGCCAAGCCCTTGAATAAATTACCGAGAGGCCCCTTTTAGGTGAAAACATTTCAAAACGCGAAGGACAGACAATTCAAACGACAAAGATGCAGAGATCGGAAAAGATATAAAACAGCAGCCCATCCACAAGGAAATCATTACGCTCATGGCTTCGAAAGAGATCACCTCACCCGAACCTTGAACGCGACTTCTGCTAGGGCTTCGAGGAGATTACCTCACCCGAATTCTATCCGATGAAGAAGTCTGAATCATACCAGCTACTCGCACCTGCACTACCGCCTTCACGAGACCACGACGTAAGCGTTCACCACTTCCAAGCGGCTCGCCAAACAGCCACACCTGGACAGCCACACCCCCAGCCGAGCAAACCAACAACCACACAATCCAGACTGTCTATATTAATGTACACTTTGACATGTATATATAATTGTAAATCATAAAATATTACAAACATTATACTGGCGGCCCAACGTGCGGCCCGAAGGAAGTAAGAATACACCGTGGCTCAAAGAAACAGTAGTGGAAATCAGCGAATTACGAGATCCACGGCGAAAAAGCCAAAACAAATCGCGAAGATGACGGAGCCACCACCTATCACGGACCAAGACTTCCAAATAAAGTTCATAGAAATGCTGAACAAAAACGGGAACAATCAGAAGAAAAAAGGTTTTGCATCATGCCCACACCAATTCTTTGGAGAGAAGAATCCCCAACGGGTGGAAAGTTTTATTAGGCAGATCACGCTATTCAAAGCGAGTGAGGACATCACGGATGACACCGCACTCCAGAGCTTTGCAGTACTACTGCATAAAGAAGCAGCAGACTGGTGGGAGAGTGAACAAACACAAGCAACCACCTGGAATCAAGCACTGGACCACTTAAGAAATTACTTCGCCCCCAGGAAACCAGCGTATAAAGTATTTCTGGAAGTATTTAACGACCCGCAAAAACTTCCAAGCCATACAGATGGATATCTAAGGCAAAGAGGACACTACTAAAAACAGTAACCCCAGAAATAGCGGAAAAAACTATCCTTGATATGTTGTACGCACTAATACACATAGAGTTAAAAAATCGAATTCCACGGGCAGGGATAACATCCTACATAGAGCTGGTAAGCCAAGCCAGAGAAGCGGAAGAATTTATCCAAGACCAGCGAAGAAGCAAACTACCCTCAGCAGCGGTCCCAAAGACGAAGGATCAGCAAAAGCGATGCTCCTTCTGTCGCCTCACCGGACACACATGGGAAGAGTGTAGGAAGAGAAAAACAACATTTTCTAGCCCCGCAGAACACAATGAAGCACCGCACTTCAAATGTTTCGGTTGTGGAACACCCGGAGTAGTCAGAAGCAGATGCCCTAAATGCAACCCAATCAACATCGGGAGAATTAATATTCAGTCAAACGCCAAGCACCAATCCCCGGGAATGCAGTTACAAGTTTTTAATTTCAACGAAGAAGCAATTCATGACACCGGAGCAGAGTTGACATTAGCTTCGCAAAGGTTGCACGCAGTACTACTACGACGTAGAGTGCATTTTGAAAAGAAAACCGGCAACATCAAAATGGCTGACGGGATAGCAAAGATACAAGAAATCCAGGCGACAACCATCCCAATTACGTTACAACGGAGGAACATAAACGTTACCTTCTACGTGCTACCAAACACCCGTGCCAAAGAATCCATCCTTGGAATGGACTTCATCCGCGCAACTGGGATCATTCAGGATGCATCACAAGGCACATGGAGATTCTACGACGATTTTAGATGCTTCGATTACGTAACTTCGAACATCGCCACAATCACTCTCGAATCTACCGAATTAGAAAACCGTGCAGAACTCGGAAGTACCGACCCAGAGAATTACGGCCCTAGTCCGATCTACAAACGCCCTCGTCACGTTAGATCCGTCTCAATACGACTAAGGAAACATGAATGCCTAGAGGTAAAGGAGGCCGACAAACAAAAGTTTAACAAATTATTAGAAGAATTTAGCGACGTTTTTCAAGAAAATGGACCACCTACAACACTAGGATGCCATGAAATCCACACCATAAACGCCACACCGGTACAAAACAGGCCATACTCCTTATCACCATACCGAAAAAGGGAGCTAGCCAAACAACTCAATACCATGAAAGATCAGGGAATCATTCAACCCTCAACGTCACCATGGTCAGCACCCATTGTGATGGTGCCAAAAAAGGACGGAGAATTGCGATTATGCATTGACTACTGAGGATTAAACGCCATCACCGTCGCAGATAAATACCCACTACCACGGATGGAGGAACTACTGCACGCGACAGCAGGCTATACATGGTTCACCACCATCGATTTAAGAACTGGTTACTGGCAAGTCCCAATGAAACCAGAAGATCAGCCGATAACCGCATTTACGTCATGCTTCGGATTATTCGAATTTACCCGGATGCCGTTTGAACTACGCAACGCACCGGCTACCTTTCAACGACTAATGGATCGACTGTGCCAAGGAATACTAGGAGTCACAGTATATGCGTATCTAGATGATATCATACTACTGTCTACTACCTTGGAAAAGCATCAAGAAGATTTGCGGAAGATATTCCTGCAATTACGCACACACCAGCTTAGAGCGAATAGGGAGAACACCCACATCGGCCGTCTCGAAGTTCCCTACCTCGGACATATCATCACTGCTCAAGGCATTAAGGTCAACCCCGAGAAATGTAAAGCTATCGCCAGTTGGAAGCCACCAACTAGTAGTAAGGAAATTCTCAGCTTTGTGCAAACTTGCTCAGGGTATCGTCGGTTTATACCAAACTTCGCAGATGTCGCTCAGCCCCTTACTGCGCTATTAAGAAAATCCGCAGTATTCCAATGGGAAAAAGCCCAGCAAGACGCATTCGATGCACTAAAAAACGCTCTAATGACTCCACCAGTACTACGCCAACACAGTGAAGACATGCCCTACGTACTCCGAACCGATGCTTCGAATTATGCTGTCGGAGCAGTTCTCAGCCAGGGGGAGGGACCAGAAGAACGACCAATAGAATATGCTAGTCGACTACTGATTCCGGCAGAACGGAATTACTCTACCACCGAGAGAGAAGCACTCGCCGTAGTATGGGCTTTAAACAAATACAGGGGGTACGTCGAAGAAGCCCCTCTGACGATAGCTACTGATCACCAGCCGCTAAAATGGTTACTGGGTTTGAAAGCATCCGCTGGAAGGCTAGCACGATGGGCTCTACAAATCATGCCTTATCGCGCTTCGGTTGAATACATCCCAGGACAAAGTAACGTCGTGGCAGACGCACTAACACGCCCTCCACAAGAGAACGGAAGTCCGCAAGTACAACACATTCAGCTTACCGCCGCGCCAATATCCCAAGAAGAGATTCGTTCCGCCCAACTCGAAGATGAAGGTCTATCCAAGATAATCACTACCCTAGAAACAATGCCCGCCAACGAAGATACCTTATACTGGACGAACAAAGGGTATATCATGGATAAAGGAGTCCTTCACAGGCTTGATCTCGAGGGAGACAATGAAGACAACATCCAACAATGTGATCCACGACAACACTCCAAAGAAGTAATTGCTGCATATCACGATGATCCCACGGCATGCCACGCCGGGATATATGGGACATTGCACAAGATACGCGCAAAATTTACATGGAAGAACATGCGAACCGATATCGCCGCCTGCATCAAACACTGTCCAGAATGTCAAAGATTCAAGAGTAATCAAATGAAGCCTGCAGGGTTGGTACAGACAACCACCGCTAGTCAACGATTCGAGACTATCGCAATTGACCTATTCGGTCCGCTACCCGAATCACCCGAGGGATACACCACGATCCTAATAATACAGGATTTAGCCAGCCGATGGACCGAGTTGTTTGCCTTACGACACGCCACCGCCGTGGAATGTTCCCTCATCCTACTTAATGAAGTTTTTCTACGCTTCGGGATACCGAGAAGATGTATCTCTGACAATGGAACTCAGTTCGTAAGCCAAGTGATGCAACACGCTTTCCATTGCCTCGACATTCATCAAGCCTTGATACCTAGTTATCATCCCGAAACCAACCCGGTAGAAAGAAGAAACCGAGACCTGAAGACGCGCCTCGCCACACTAGTTGAAGGGGACCACACTTCCTGGCCATTGAAGTTAGCGTCCATTAGATTCGCCTTAAACACAACACGCTGTCAAACAACAGGGAGAACTCACGCCTATCTTACATTCGGGAGAGAACTCAGAACCCCATACGAGCTCACGTACGATTTACGAGAAGTCGTCGTTTCCCAGAACCTGCACACAGAGTTAACCCCAAGATTGCAACATTTGACGGAAGTACTAAATGAAGTCCGCGAACTCGAAGACCGAAAGCAGGACCACAGGAAGGACTATGTCGATAAAAACCGTCGACCAATCCCTAAATTTCAAGTTGGAGACTTAGTATTGCTCCAAAGTCACAAGCTCAGCAGCGCCAAACAAAAATTCACAGGAAAATTTGGTTTATTGGGGTTGAGGCGAGCGCGCGGTCCGAGCGCGGTACCTGAGCTGTGCTCGTAATACAGTTATGCAAAAAGTTTTTTTTTTCTTGCTGTGTTCGTTACAATCTCCCCCTCTGGCGGTGAAGACGACTCGGCGAGGCAGCCAGATCCTCCTTACGTGGACGACCTCTCTTGCAGACTGGATAGCGGGGTGTCTCCGGGTTCTCTTGGGTCGAGTGGTAGGCGTGGATGGCGGAAGCGTGGTACTTCCCAATGGTCTCATGAGGTAGTCGGGCGGAGCCTAACTCATAGCTGGCAGGTCCGTGTCTCCTCAAGATCCGGCTATGAGTTAGGCTCCGCCCGACCACCTCATGAGACCATTGGGAAGTACCACGCTTCCGCCATCCACGCCTACCACTCGACCCAAGAGATCCCGGAGACACCCCGCTATCCAGTCTGCAAGAGAGGTCGTCCACGTAAGGAGGATCTGGCTGCCTCGCCGAGTCGTCTTCACCGCCAGAGGGGGAGATTGTAACGAACACAGCAAGAAAAAAAAAACTTTTTGCATAACTGTATTGCGAGCACAGCTCAGGTACCGCGCTCGGACCGCGCGCTCGCCTCAACCCCAATAAACCACCAGTTTCAGCGTGACCTCGCTACCCTTTTTCCACCGTTCGAAGGAAGGCTCGCCAAGCCCTTGAATAAATTACCGAGAAAGATGCAGAGATCGGAAAAGATATAAAACAGCAGCCCATCCACAAGGAAATCAGTACGCTCATGGCTTCGAAAGAGATCACCTCACCCGAACCTTGAACACGACTTCTGCTAGAGCTTCGAAGAGATTACCTCACCCGAACTCTATCCGACGAAGAAGTCTAAATCGTACCTACTACTCGCATCTACGCGCCCCGCAAACGTGACCGAAGACTATCACATCTTGAACACGACTTTGTTAGAGCTTTGAACGAGATTACCTCACCCGTACTCTATCCGACGAAGAAGTCTGAATCATACCAGCTACTCGCACCTGCACTACCGCCTTCACGAGACCACGACGTAAGCGTTCACCACTTCCCAGCGGCTCGCCAAACAGCCATACCTGGACAGCATCACCACACCCCCAGCCGAGCAAACCAACAACCACACAATCCAGACTGTCTATATTAATGTACACTTTGACATGTATATATAATTGTAAATAATAAAATATTACAAACATTACAGTGTTTATTTCAACAAATACAAAAAATGCATTTACTCCACACCCTCTGTTTTGTGATACTTATCCCCGTAATCTTTCTATTTTAGAAAAATCATAAAAAATACTACTAACATTGTTGCCATAAATCTGGTATATAAAGTTGTTTACAACATCCCCACAAACAGCCGGAAACCAATCAACATTGATCTATACTAGTTTTACCTATACTTATTTGAGTTTTTCGTCTTAAAAAAAAAGAGGTGTAGGAAATGCTAGTATAGATCAATGCAGAATTATTTTCTGAGTAAGTAGGAAATTTTAAACACACTGTATATTATTATTCGAAAAATGAATCACTATTGTACACCTTCGGGTATTGGCTTTCTATAGCCAACATTCCATCTTTGATTTTCTTTTGTTTGAAGATACGAATTTTAGAATGAATCGCAAAAAACACATTTTTTATTTAAAATGTAAAATATCTCGAAAACTGTTGAATTTTGAATTTTTTATATATTATATTATAATTTTTTTCATATAATTATAAGGGTCTTCGATTAAAAATGTCCAACGCCATAACTCTGTTATTTATTGATAATATACAGGGAGCCCGTATTTCGACAGAATGTATGGGGATCTCAGTTATTTGAAGAGATAGAGAGTCGGTTAAATTGGGGCAACGTTGCGTATTTTAGGGCCTAACAATAATCTAAAAACAATTTACATTTTTTTTTGTTTTCGAGATATCAACGAAAAACTGATTTTTTGAAAAATCGTTCTTATTTTTTTATTCAAAAACGACTAAATCTGGACATTTAGAACTTTGAAATTATACAGGCACTTTTTAATAAGATTCCTCATATTTTTTTAGGCAACTTTTGTTTTTCTTATGGGCGCCATTTTGGATTATTATATTTTTTGAAAGAATATTTTTTTCCGAACTCAGTGATGTACCACACTCATAATTTATTATAGATTTGATAATTAAAATTATATTTTCTTTTTTACAAAGAGTGCCTTAGAAACCATGACGTCATATCTGTTAATCAATAAAATCTTGACAGGAGGCAATCATTGTAAACAGTCAAAATTAATTAATAACTGTCAATCTTTTGTAATAATTATAATAAGTATCGATTATCATATAACAGTTGCACAAACTAAATTTATTCTACTTTTATTGTTATTATTCCAAAACTATTTACAAAAAAAGTAAGTCTTGCATTTTTCGCTACATCTTAATAAATATTGATCACCATCACATCTAAGCGTTATATATTTTTAACTTTACTGTATATCAGTGGTTTATACGCGTGGCGCATGAAGTAAAATTTCGAGTTTAGAAAAGCCCAGAAAATTTGTCTCGGGTCGCTGCGCGACCCTCGACAAATTTTTACGGGGCTTTTCTAAACTCGAAATTTGACTTTATGCTTAGTCTGGGAGTGGAAAACACTCGTTTAAAGCTTCAAATTGAACTCTTTTAAAAAATCAACGAATGTCAGAAAACTCACAGCTAAAATAATTAAGAAAAAGTAATGTGATTTTATAAAAATAGTGACATACCATGGAATTGATACAACAATTGCGGTTATTCCGTTTTTTTAAAGTTCAATTTGAAGATTTAAACAAGTGTTTTCCACTCCCAAACTAAGCATGAAGTAAAATTTCGAGTTTAGAAAAGCCCTGTGAAAATTTGTCGAGGGTCGCGCAGCGACCCGAGACAAATTTTCTGGGCTTTTCTAAACTCGAAATTTTACTTCATGCGCCACGCGTACAAAACAAGAATATTGTGAATTTATGTATATTTGGACCACACTTGAAATCAGTGTTTTATACGCGTGGCGCATGAAGTAAAATTTCGAGTTTAGAAAAGCCCAGAAAATTTGTCTCGGGTCGCTGCGCGACCCTCGACAAATTTTCACGGGGCTTTTCTAAACTCGAAATTTTACTTCATGCTTAGTCTGGGAGTGGAAAACACTCGTTTAAAGATTCAAATTGAACTCCTTTAAAAATCAACGAATGTCAGAAAATTCACAGCTAAAATAATTAAGAAAAAGTAATGTGATTTTATAAAAATAGTGACATACCATGGAATTGATACAACAATTGCGGATATTCCGTTTTTTTAAAGTTCAATTTGAAGATTTAAACAAGTGTTTTTCACTCCCAAACTAAGCATGAAGTAAAATTTCGAGTTTAGAAAAGCCCTGTGAAAATTTGTCGAGGGTCGCGCAGCGACCCGAGACAAATTTTCTGGGCTTTTCTAAACTCGAAATTTTACTTCATGCGCCACGCGTACAAAACAAGAATATTGTGAATTTATGTATATTTGGACCACACTTGAAATCAGTGTTTTATACGCGTGGCGCATGAAGTAAAATTTCGAGTTTAGAAAAGCCCAGAAAATTTGTCTCGGGTCGCTGCGCGACCCTCGACAAATTTTCACGGGGCTTTTCTAAACTCGAAATTTTACTTCATGCTTAGTCTGGGAGTGGAAAACACTCGTTTAAAGATTCAAATTGAACTCCTTTAAAAATCAACGAATGTCAGAAAATTCACAGCTAAAATAATTAAGAAAAAGTAATGTGATTTTATAAAAATTATGACATACCATGGAATTTATACAATTGTGGATGTCAAAATAGCACAAGATAAATTCTGTTACTTAATTACCGACAAAAACATAACGCAAACATCGTGATAACTGTGGTCTGCGTAATACCACTTTATTAGGAGGATTTTTTCTTGTAAGTGTAAATCATTTTGAAAACATTTACTTTAATCAAGTGACTGCGATATCTTTTCCCATTTTGACATCCGCAATTGTTGTTTCAATTCCATGGCATGTCATTATTTTTATAAAATCACATTACTTTTTTTGAATTATTTTAACTTAGAGAAACGTTAAGTGATAAACGTTAACACTAATGAATTCAGAATTTTTCCCTCTACAAAAAAGGTAAATGCATTTTGTTTCTAGAATAAATAGGGGAGCCAAAATTTGAACATTTCAAAATTTACATGGGATTTCCTATATTGCGTCCGCCAAGTCAACACCCGGTATACAAAACAAAGGGAAAGTACTGTTTTCGCAAACATTTTCAAATCAAAAATGTTAGTGGATATATCCATTATGAGGTCCCTCGCGTTAAGACCATTTTTTTTAAAATGTCTGTCCTTCTGTCGCCACGATAAAGTCTAAATTGACTGAGCTGTAAAGATGACACTATAAACTTAAGCTTTTTATTACCATAGTAGTATCCGATCAGCTGTTGGTGAAAATGCAATTTTTAGATTTTTCTTTAATATTGGTTATATAAAAAAATCTTGTTAAGAAAAGTTATAATTATAAAATTTGCATTTAATGCATATATATTCACAAAAATATGTCACACGTGATTAAATAAGGGTCCTTAAGGTAACGAGATGTCACCAAAAAGTGGTGTCCGTAAGTATACTAGATTTGGCCAGTTGTGACTTTTTTTGTGGCGATACCTCAATTAACATGTCCTTACATGCACCTAAATAGATGTACAAGAGAAAATCAAGCGGCAAGTGGCAATCATTGATCATGAGATGTTGGAACCCGTATACAACGATTTTCAACAAAATTTTAAAATTCGCATTCAAGACAATGGGCATTACCTGCATGACAATATATTTTATTTATAATATGCATACAAAATGGCACATAATAACAAAGATTTTTGTATATCTAAATTAATTTTTCATTGGAAAAAAAGCGAGTACTGATCATTTAAATTGTGTCCGGTTCCTGTTGGTCATCGTGTACATTGTCTGAAAACACAAAAAACCTCTTCGCACACGGGGATTGTTCGCAAACTTGGATAATGTGTTAAGCTGTTGCGCGAGAGAGAACGAGCGGCTGTTTTCTCCCGACTTTTGGGGTTTCGGGTTGGTTAAGAGGAAAGTCCTTCTTCGTTGGTAAATTAATATGGTTGATTTTACTAAAGTACTCGACATACAAGTATAACAAATCGCGACACTGACGCGTAATAAAGTGTAAAATTATAAATGATATAAGAGATTAACAAACTTAATGTATAAAAAAAACTGAAGTGATATTATCAACGATCATAACTGAAGTGTAAGAAAAAATGGCGACGTCGCACACAGGTCGAAACGCTCGTTCTAGCTGAACATTTCGTCGAAAATCAACTGTTTAGAAAACAGTTTTTTTGTTGGAATATGGGTAGTTCAATGTCCGGAGGGTGCGCAGGTAAAGTCACAAACCCCTCCGACATTTGGTCCAGTGGTTATCAGTGCCCAAAGTGCACGCATCGTTATGTCGTGCAGATGTGGATTTTACGCGCTCCAAACGCCTACGTTTAATTATTTTTTTTAAATTTGTGTTTCGTGCAAAATTTAAATTAAAGATGGATATATATTCTACTGGTATGTATACAACAGAGTTTTAAATATTTTTTATATAACTTTAGTCAACACATAAATACAGTAATTTGTATTAAGTGAAGAATCTTACAGTAAAATTTTACAACGTAAAACTTGAAAAAGGTTAAAGTATACAATATTAGCCGATATTGGTGATGAATCTTGGTTTTTTATACATAATAACTATATAGTTTAATATATAAATAATATTTAGACACCCGTTTTGGCCCGTTCACAAGCAATGGTTTTTTTTAGGTAGCGTAACCGTTTTTCGGAGAGCATTATTCGATGTTTGGTGCGCTCAGCCAACGCTAGAACAAAAAAATAAAGCAGTCTCCCGCTTTGTGATTGACATTATGAATACTAATATCGATGTATCGCACACTGAAAATTTAGATTCATTGATGAATAAAATAAATAATTTTACCTCACAATTGAGAATCAAATGGCAAACCGTTCATAATACACTTTAAAATTTTGAAAATAAATATTCTCAGTGGTTAAACGGAATGGAAGTATTCTCTAATGAAAGTTTACGAAATGAACCCCAACCTGGATGTTCTAGTGGTAAATCCAGAGGTCCGTATAAATCATTCACGGACTTGACGAACGTCTCAAAAAAACGGAAAGTTATGCCACTACTTGAAAATTACTCCCAGGAGGAACTTTCATTTGCCACCCGGGTCAGTCTTCGTGCATCTGGAAAAAGGGATAGTGCTAAGATAGTCGAAGAAGTCACGGAGCATTCACCGACAAGAGGTTCAAAAATGAAACGAGCGTGGAAGTCTCCAATGAAGCAACTAATTAAATATACACCCGAAGAAGCGCTTGCATTATATGTTGATGGGGATTTCAGCAAGCATTCCTATAAATTGATGCAGTCTGGAGCCAAGGTACGTCATGCAAACATTTACCTAAGCTATGATACTATTTTACAAACAAAAAAAACGTGTTATCCCGCAGCAGAAAGTATTACAATTACAGATACTTCTGCACAAGTTTCAATACAAGCGCTTGTGGATCACACAAGTAAACGCTTATTAACTTCAATAGAAGATTTACTCGGTAAAAATGATGGAGAAATTGGAACTGAATTTAAAATTATTTATAAATGGGGCTGCGATGGCAGCTCTGGACATTCGCTGTATAAGCAAATATTTTCAGATTCTGAAAATGCCTCTCAAACTGATGAGTTTTTATTTTCGGCTTGTCTGGTGCCTCTTCAAATAAAATCCTTTAAAGATGATGCAATTGTCTGGCAAAATCCCAAGCCCTCATCTACTAGATTTTGCAGGCCAATTAAAATAATTTAGGAAGGTAAAAGATTTACCTAAAATCGATAGATTTTATAAATATGGTATTTCATCTCTACACGCGTGGATTCGTTGCTTGGAATGTCTTCTTCTTATAGCGTATAGACTTGGTGTAAAGAATGGCAAATTCGTGAGACGGGTGATAAAAATACAGTAGAGACAAGAAAACGTCAAATTCAAAAAGATTTAAAATCACAATTAGGTTTACTAGTTGATGTAGTCAAACCAGGGTTTGGGACAACCAACGACGGCAATACTGCTAGTCGATTTTTTTGAAAATTATACATTAATTGCACAAATTACAGGTTTGGACGAACATTTAATCAAAAGATTAAAAATTATTTTACAAGTCATTTCATGCGGACAAGCCACACATGTTGATGCATTTCGGGAGTATCTGGAAGACACCGCAAATCTGTATGTAAAGTTGTACTCATGGTACTACATGCCTGCTAATTTGCATAAACTATTAATTCATGGGGTTGTCGGAAGAGGCATTAGAAGCTCGAAACAAAGACTTGCGAAGGTACCGAGAGCGTCACACTAGAAAATTTTCAAGAATACAAACTATAACGGATCTTTTCCATACGCTTTTATATTCCTCTAATCCTCTGATATCAAGTTTGTCAAAAATCATATATTTCACGACCGCTTACTATTAAAAAATTGAACACAGAGGTGTTAAAGTTATTAGCAGAACAAGAACAAGCATCTTAGGGGATAAATATTCAATATTGAGTAATTTATATATTTAATCAAATATTTTCTTCGACTGCAAGGAATTTAAAGTAGACTAAAACGCTTTATAGCGAAATGTTCAGCTAGATTGTGTGTTTCGACCTGTGTGCGTCGAGGGTATACCCCGACGCGACAAGCTGACATAAGCTTCCGCCAATCAGGCGTTAGATATCCCAACAATACCAAATATGTAATAACACGTGTTTGTAATTAACCGTTGTTGCTAAGTGAAAAATGCTTAATTGCACGATGATGATCGTATTCTGGTGTTACTAGGCGAAAAGTGCAGACTTGCATGTAAATGCAAGTCTAGGTACATATTGGAACTTGTTCGGAATCTTACGTAATTGCTCACATTACAACACCTCCCCCTTAAGAATGAAATTGGTAGCTAGGGTTGCTACGAATTTCAGAATAAACAACAGATTCATTGGAATTTTCGATTTCAACTACATTATTTGACGTTTCGGTAGGTGGTGTAGTGCGATGCAGTTTATTATAACAAAAATATATTACAAATGATACAAAAATTAATAAAGAACAATATAAGAAAGAATAATGGTGTATATGGTGCACTTTATTTATAAATTGATTATTTAGATTGTTTCTCAACTCTTTTAATTCTTGAACCTTAAAACCAACACGGTTCAAATATTTTGTTTATTCTTAGAAAGAATTGGATCTATTGACGTTATTGGTATATGATCAACTAAAGTATCCTACTTTAGCTCATGAAAAGAGAATGTTAGATCTGATGGAGGTACATAATCGATTGTACTTGTGCTAATATTGACAGTTCTTTTAACATTCAAAATTGCATTTGATGTATGTGCAATACATTCCGGTTGTATATGGACAATTCCGGTGGAATTAAGATCTACAAATACATTTGTTCCAAAGCAATTTAAATTTAGTGTTTCTGTTTTAGGTATTACAAAAGTCCAATAATTGTCCTTTTGTAATTGAATAAACAAATTTGTATTAAGATTGATAATTCTTTGATCACAATCGTTAGGAATGACTTTAGAGTTTGAATATAAAATAGGTTCACAAGAATTTTGAGTAACAGACAATAAAGGTTGAGTTTGTTGACAAATAAAATGACCATTAACGCTAATACAATTGGCATGGATAAAATGTTCTGGAGTTAAGAAATAATATTGTTTCATAATGTCAATGATTAAATACGCATACGAAGGCACAATATATCCGAAAATGTTTTCATGAATGCGCATCGGTAGACTCGTCATTTTTACTAATTCGAATCGTTCACTCGACACTAGCGGCACTTTGATAACGAAAACTAACCGTGAATCCATATAATAAATAATTGGCTTAATTAAATTATACAGCTCGTGAGAATTGTGTCTAGTTAGTGTGGTAGGAAGAGACAATCCTTTGTGAATGTGTGGTTGAATGGTTTTCAATTCGTTGAAAAGTGTAGAAGGACTTAGGATTAAGGGATGAATGATTCCATGATCCGCATTTAGTATAATATTGATTAGCATTAATTTATCAGTGTTTGTCGTTAAATCGGAATTAATAATGTCACAACATGCGACAAATTTGTGAAAAATTTTTCGATCTCCGTTAAATTCCGGGATGATTTTTAATGCAATATTGATGTCTAATTTGCTTTCAGTCATGGTTTGTGTAGGATGTAAAATAGGATTTGAAGTAGATGTAGAATTGATTTGTGTCTCTGTGTTTACTAGTAAATTTTGTTTACGTAATCTCGTGAGCATCTAATTTAATTAAACAAATTATTGGACTTACTCGTGCATATTATTTTCCTCGATTAACTTTTGATTCGCACAACTCGCACAAATTGATGCGTCGACGACTCTGCTGCTGGATCGGCCTGCTGGATTTTTCAATCGCTCCTGCGAATCGAAAAGATGCTGTTTGATGATGTAGGACTGCGCTTGATGGTATGATTTCACTTTTGACAATTTTCTTTTTTTTTTTTTTACACTGACAACACGATTTTCTCACTTGAAGATTTTTCTGGGCACGATGATGATGACTTCAGGAACGACGATGACTTCAGGAACGATGGTGACTTCAGGAACGATTCGGATTTTCCACGTTGTTAAAATTTATTTTTCTTTTATCAACACTTAACCAACCTTACTCAACTCTTGAGTGCCAATTCTTGACAACCCCACACCTGACACCAATTTTGTTGCGCGAGAGAGAACGAGCGGCTGTTTTCTCCCGACTTTTGGGGTTTCGGGTTGGTTAAGAGGAAAGTCCTTCTTCGTTGGTAAATTAATATGGTTGATTTTACTAAAGTACTCGACATACAAGTATAACAAATCGCGACACTGACGCGTAATAAAGTGTAAAATTATAAATGATATAAGAGATTAACAAACATAATGTATAAAAAAAACTGAAGTGATATTATCAACGATCGAAACTGAAGTGTAAGAAAAAATGGCGACGTCGAGGGTATACCCCGACGCGACAAGCTGACATAAGCTTCCGCCAATCAGGCGTTAAATATCCCAACAATACCAAATATGTAATAACACGTGTTTGTAATTAACCGTTGTTGCTAAGTGAAAAATGCTTAATTGCATTGTGACAAACGATGATGATCGTATTCTGGTGTTACTAGGCGAAAAGTGCAGACTTGCATGTAAATGCAAGTCTAGGTACATATTGGAACTTGTTCGGAATCTTACGTAATTGCTCACATTACAACAAAGTAAATTCTTAGGGATGCCAGCATTTTGGGAAAAAACCATATCACTATTCGATTTTTTAATTGGATTTGGAATGTATATTGTTGTTCTCTAGGACTAACCGTTTCCTCAAAAAAGCTGGACACGGGTGCTCTGGGACACCCTGTATATTATTATTAGAACACAATTTATGATCAAAGTATTTTTTTTTGTAATTTATACTAAGTGGTTTTTTTGTGATTTCAAAAGTTTATTCATTTCTAGATTAGATTTTAATACCCTTTGTTATTTAGAAAGCAATTGTAAAATAAATAATAGCTACAATTTCCTTATAAATAATTGGTATACACTCGTATATGTACCTACCTATCTACTTTCTTTATTTTATTATTCAAAGCGTAGTTCACGTAAACAGAATACGGGCATTGTAATAGTATAATATACCTTTCCAACTGCGACTGCCGTCGTTGCCATATCGAGCACAAAGCTGTCGTCGTTTTGTCCGGGAGCCCCCAGGGAGATCGGGTTCGTTCCTAACGCGGCCTGGAATACGTGACATGAATTATTCTCCTCCTGTTATTCTTTTAACAACATCACTTGCCTCTTTGCTGCGAGTGGGACTCATGAACGGAGACGTGTTCGTGAAACTCATCCCCAGTAGACCGTGTTTGATTGCCGTCATCGTGTACCAACCAGCGATACCGAAATGATTGGAACCTGACAAATAACTATTGTTAAACAATTAGGAGTGTTATATTGATAGATATTAGGATTGGTTAGGTAATTAATCAACGGAGATATTATGTTTCTCAAAGACTTAACAAATTATACGTTCTCTGAATAACTCAATATAATCCAGTATCAATCTGTATTAGGACAGAGATACTCATCCGTTTTGGTTCCCGGGCCACATACACGTGTTTAATTAAATATTTGCGCGGGCCGCAACAATGTGGTCGTTAAAACAAAGTTTTTGTTATATAATTTTAACAAATTACAAGAGTGTACTCATCTTAATACAGTCTTAGAGACCACATATAGTAATACAAATATTTGTTATTTGTGTGTATTATTTTAAAATCATTATGTATAAATGCCCGATGGATCTTCATATTTAACCGGTAATCGATGTATTACTAATAATTTACAAAGTAATACGAGTATAAATCGGTTTTGGGTCAATCAATTAGAAATCACCTAGACCACATTGCTCAAGGTATTTTTTTTCAATTTTTTTACCAGTTATTCCCCAATACTAGGTGAGTTCAAAACTATAGTAAGAAAAATGTTTCGGCTCATACTTTTTTAGCGGACATTTTAAGTTTGCTTCGTAACAGTTTATAGGTCGAAAACAAGTTATTCGTAAATGTATCTAACTCTATTAATTTTATAGATATCAAGACAAAATAAAAACTAAAATTATTAGAATGATACTCTAGATTTTTTCTCCTTACATAATATTACCTAAGTATAGCATGTTCAATAAAATAAAATCTCTAGAGTGCCATGGAAAATATTGTAGGTTGGCAACTATGAAATTATACATTATAATTATAATGTTTGACGTTTTATATGTCAATTCCTAAAGTGTGTAGGGAACTTAAATTTTAAAAAAGATAAAATCATGGCACTCTAGAGGTTTTTCTTATTGAACGTACGATAGTTATGAAAGTGAAGAAAAAAAAATTCACAACTTTAAATTCATAATTAACTTAAAATGGGAGTTTTAGTGTTGCAAAATTATTAGAAGAAAGAAAGACTCACCTTTAATTTCTTTTTCTTGCATAGATTTATTATCGGACTACTTGCTGTTGAAGCAATTTTTAACTTAAATGAGAGCTGAAATCGCATCAGTAGGACACCCGGCATACGTGGGTCGTTTGATAAGTTTCGTAAATATCTAGAAAATGGTTACAAAATTCAGTTGGCGACGTGATACCTCGAATAATTCATTCTTCAAACCACCTCAGGCAAACTTCAGTCAGAAATGACATGTAGTTCATGTTTGGTAATCGGCTTAGCGGTTTCTGCAAAAAATGGAAAAACGAATTTCCTACAGTCAATCAATGCCGAGTTAAACAAGGTTCACAGAAAATCTACTCCTTCATTGTACAGTGATTATTTTTGAATAAACGAATTTAAACATGGCCGAACCAGCACTCAAGAGGAACTGTGCTCCGGACGCACAGTTGAGGCTACCAGATTGGATATCATGGAAAAAATCCATGGTATGTTTATGGAAGATCGCCAACTGAAGATACGTTAGATTGCTGAGACCATAGGCATGTTTACATAATATCCTGCATAAAAAAACTGCATAGGAAAAAGCTATGTCGATGAGTGGTATCGCAATTTCTCATTCTGGATCAAAAGTGTTGGCGAAAGGACGTTTCAGCACAGTGCTTGGTGATGTTTAAGCGCAATTCGCAGAACTTTTAGCGTAGATCCACTACTACACTTCTAAGACAAAGTGGTAGAAAAAGCAATCTATAACGCATTGTTAAAATGCGCTGAAGAAGGCAAAGATTGTTTTGATGGCCACTTTATTTGTAATTCTTAATGAATTATATTAATTTGCTATTTATAAAAAGGAAAAGACAATAACAGGAGAATATTACTCAACGTTATTGGGCCATTTGAAAAATTAACTGAGAAGAAAAATGTGTTTTTTTTATGAAGACCCACATGTCGATCGTTGCAATGTCAAAGTACATGAATTAGGCTATGAATTCATTTCTTATCCATCCTGTTCTCCGGATTTATTCACGTGCGATTTCTTGCTGTTCTGAAACGCAAGCATTTTTTTTGTTGGGAATTTTCGCCGAATAAGGATGTCATAGTTACCGTAAATGAGTATTTTGCAGACTTTCAGACAGTCTATTTTTTAACAGTATTAAAAAATGAAAACTCATATATAGCCCTAAAAGGAGACTATGTTAAACAGTAAACCAGAATATTTTTAAAATTAATTGTTTTACTGCCTTTTTTATGAAACTTATCAAATGACCCACGTATTACAATATTATAGCGGTCTTCATGGCTCCCCAATGGTGTGTATTTTTTCTGTAACCATGTGCTTAATTTATTTATTTATTTATTTATTTGGTAATAACCCAACAGACTGTAAAGTCCAATAACAGGGCTATATCATTATTACAAATTAAATACAATATAACTTATATAAATATATAACAAAAGATGCATGCAGAACAAAAATACATAAAACCATAAAGAAATAAACAATATTAAAAATTAACTCATAAACTAAGGTAACATAGATAATAATTTTATAGAATCACTAACATTATGCTTAAACACTTTGAATGTTGAAGTGAATATGTCGAGATTGTATGCGTAATGATTATAAAGTCGAGATAATCTTATAATAGGTGAGTTTTCATAATAATTATTAGTTGGAGTAGCATACACAAAAGTTTTACCAAATCTAGAACACACTCTAGGAATGTTAAATTTAAAACGATTCAAAAACTGTATGTCGTCAATCATATTATTCATGAGTTTATAAAGAAAACAAATATTTATAAGTAAAATTCTGTTGTGGATAGAAATTAAATCAAATTCAGCAAGTAGGTCATTGTAGGGTATGTCAAATCTGTACTGACGATATTTTACATAATATAGATACCTAAGAAATTTTTTTTGAACATTTTCAAGCATACCAAAATATTTCAAATACATTGGTGACCAAATCAATACACAATACGATACTTTGCTTAATACAAAGGTGTTAAATAACAAAAGTAGGAGTTTTATATTTGTAAATTCTCTACAATTGCGAATTATAAAACCCAATATCCGATAACAACTCTTAGTTAACATTTCGATATGAGTATTAAATGTCAATCTAGTATCAAAAATTACTCCAAGATCCCTTGTTTCCGTTAATCTACATAAATCTATACTATCAATTTTATATGGGTACGCAATTAAATTTATTTTTCTGGTGTAAGTTACTATGGAGCACTTTGATGTATTAAGTGATAGTTTATTGGCATAACAGCAATCTGTAAAAACGTCTATATAATTTTGCAATTGCATACAATCATCAATTTTACTAACAACACTGTAAAGTTTAATATCATCCGCATATAGCACCATATTACATTTCAGAGTTGCACACACATCATCCATAAACAATAAAAACAGCAGAGGTCCCAAATTCGATCCTTGGGGGATCCCGCTGGATGTTACGTACCATTTGGATTTGTGACCGTATATCTCAACAAGTTGCCTGCGATTATGTAGATATGAAGTGATAGTATTCAAAATATTATTATTTAGGCCAAATGATATCAACTTATGAAACATAATTAAACACAGTATTATATAGGGTGTCCCGTTAATGTAGGGAAATGGCTTAACCAGAAATTCCTGGGATCAAAATAAAAAAATTAAAAGAAAAAATTGCTGTTAGCCTGTAATTATTTATGAAACATTTAATTTTTTGGGGACCCCGGTGGGGTAGTGAGTTGAGGCCCTGCCTCCTAACCCAGGGGTCGCGGGTTCGGATCCCGCCGGGTGGAGTCATTTTAAAGTACACAATGATTCCACCTGGGTCCGTGGATGTATGGCGTATAAACTTAGTTAAAATACAAAAAACATAAAGGTAAAATGGTTTGATGCAAACAAAATTATCCTTTTTTTAAAACTTCAGTGCAAGTTTACTATTTATTAAGTTACGGCTATAAATAAGGATTCCTTATTTAATGTTTGAAAATCAACTTACTTTTATCGCGACAACATAAATCCACCGTTTAAACGCACTAACATGCGCATTGATTTTATGCAAGAGTTAAAAAGAAAAAAACTTAGCCAAACTTAGTGCCAAGCTTATGCACAAACTTATGCAGAGCGCTCATAATCCTAACAATCAACATATGAATTTGTGTTTATTTAACGAATAATTTTGTTTTCATTTATAGTTGACAATTAATTTTCGTCAGGCCTCTAGTAGTTTTATTTAATTTAAAAACAACTTTGAAATTTCAAGTAGATGTGTTTTTATTGGCATTATATTTAACTCTCATTTTAATTGTTTCTTATAAAAAAGTTACTATTTATGTCAATTTGGTGATTTTTGCCTTCCAACATCTTACCCTTCTACGTAAATCTATCACATCTTAGCAGTATATATTTTCAACTTTACTTTAAATCAATGGTTTGTACGCGTGGCGCATGAAGTAAAATCTCGAGTTTAGAAAAGCCCCGTGAAAATATGTCTCGGGTCGCTGCGCGACCCTCGACACATTTTCTACGCGGGGCTTTCCTAAACTCGAAATTTTACTTCATGCTTAGTCTAGGAGTTAGAGTGTTAGTTTAAAATATGTCACAACTATAGACATGTGTGTCGCAAGTGTAATAAAGAAAATTAATAACATTACTATCTATTTTTATATATCAAATAATCGTTGTCTTAAATTGACAATAGTCAATTTTTAACACTATTTATCTATATCCAAAAGTTTACGGTTAAGCCAGAATTAGTCTTCAAAGTTCGAAAAATATTATTAATTTTATTTATAACAATTAAAGGCTATATTCGATCTGACTGAAATTTATTATGGTTGATTATCATAAATAACACATCATTTCAGTTATTATGGTCATTATTGATTGACAAAAAGTATAAAAAACAGTGTACCACAGCATAAAAACTAAAATATGTTTTTATTGGCGCACTTTATAAAAATTAAAAAAATGCTTGGACGGTTTTGCAAATAAATGATTATTTATTATTTAGTAAAAACAAAATCTAGTTTTCCGAGTGATTGAAAATATATGTTTTTTTTGTCGCAGCCATTGTTTAACAAACGTCAATTATGTATAATATTAATTAACGAGTGTCTTTTGAGAATTAATTACAACAAGTACATTTTAATTATTTGCAAAGAATTAATCTTTGCCTTCATGAAAATGGAGGTTACAATAAAAACATATTTTGGTTTATATATTGTGGTACTACTGTTTTTATACTTCTTGTTAATAAATGATGACCATAATATCTGAATTGATGTGTTATATTATAATAATCAACCATAATAAATTTAGTCGGATCGAATATAGCGTTTAATTGCTATAAATAAAATTATTAATATTTTTTTTGACTTTAAAGACTAATTCCGGCTAAATCGTTAACATTTCGATATAAATAAGTTGCGTTAAATCGTCATATTTTGATCCCAGAAATCTATGGTTAAGCAATTTCCCCATATTACAGGGTGTCGCGCTGTATGTGTGATGAGTATTTAAATGTAAAACATATGATAAATAGTTAACTATTTATCATTTAACTATTTATCATATGTTTTACATTTAAATACTCATCACACATACAGCAGGACACCCTGTAATATGGGGAAATTGCTTAACCATAGATTTCCTGGATCAAAATATGACGATTTAACGCAACTTATTTATATCGAAATGTTAACGATTAAATAGTTTTATTTCCGTAAAGTATGTATACAATTTTTCTTCTTCGGATTATTTGTTTTAAATAACATTTAACATACTTTGAAATAGTAGTTGTTACTAAAAGTACATTCATACAAACCTTTGCTCGTCCAAATTAAAGTAATACTATACTGGGTGTTGACTTGGCGGACGCAACATAGGAAATCCCATGTAAATTTTGAAATGTTCAAATTTTAGCTCCCCTATTTATTTTAGAAACAAAATGTATTTACCTTTTCTGTAAAGGAAAAAATTCTGAATTCATTTGTGTTAACGTTTATTACGTTACGTTTCTCCAAGTTAAAATAATTAAGAGATAGTAATGTGATTTTATAAAAATAATGACATGCCATGGAATTGAAACAACAATTGCGGATGTCAAAATGGCAATAGATATCACAGTTACTTGATTAAAGTAAATGTTTTCGAAATGATTAACACTATACAGGAAAAAATCCTCCTAATAAAGTGGTATTATGCAGACCACAGTTATCACGATGTTTGCGTTATGTTTTTTGTCGTTAATTAAGTAACAGCAATATCTTGTGCTATTTTGACATCCACAATTGTTGTATTTAGCTGTACATTTTTTGATATTCGTTGATTTTTAAAAGAGTTCAATTTAAACTTTTAAACGAGTGTTTTCCACTCCCAGACTAAGCATGAAGTAAAATTTCGAGTTAAGGAAAGCCAAAGAAAAGACAAATTTTCTGGGCTTTTCTAAACTTGAAATTTTACTTCATGCGCCACGCGTATAACACACAGTTTTAAGTGAAGTTCAAATATACATCAATTTGACAATATTATAGTGTTTTATACGCGGGGCGCATGAAGTAAAATTTCGAGTTTAGAAAACCCCAGAAAATTTGTCTCGGGTCGCTGCGCGACCTTCGACAAATTTTCATGGGGCTTTTCTAAACTCGAAATTTTACTTCATGCTTAGTCTGGGAGTGGAAAACACTCGTTTAAAACTTTAAATTGAACTCTTTTAAAAATCAAGGAATTTCAGAAAATTTACAGCTAAATACAACAATTGCGGATGTCCGCAATTGTTGTATCAATTCCATGGTATGTCATTATTTTTATAAAATCAAATTACTTTTTTCTTAATTATTTTAACTTAGAGAAACGTAAAGTGTTAAGTGTGAACATTCATAAATTTAGAATTTTTCCTTCGACAAAAAAGTGAAATACATGTTGTCTCTAAAACAAATAGGGAAGCCAATATTTGAACACTTTAAAATTAACATGCGATTTCCTATGTTGCGTCCGCCAAGTCAACACCCGGTATATATATTATTTTCTAGAAACGTAATCTTAAAACTTGACCTGTGATAGCTATAGACCGACATAATTGAGATTACACTTGATTCGGATTCCTGGGACCCCAAAACGGATATTTCCGTAAAAACGTAAAAAAAAAATGTTGACCGATCACAATACCTCCATTACACAGTAGCGCGGTCGGTAAAAATTAAGAAAAAGGCATACTAACTAGTTTCGACTACTAATTTAATCGATTATTACAATATTCGATTAAAAATAATCGATTAATTCTGTACCTTAATACTGGTTCCGTATTTTTTAAGAAGAAAAATAAGTTATTACCTTTGGCACATACCCATCCAACTCCGACTTCTTTGGCTTTCTTTATGGCCAGATCCATGCAAAAATCTCCCACGACTGCTCCTAGACCATTTTTGCCATCAACCCAGGCCGTGGCGGGCGATTCTTTTAGTATCTCTGGTGTAGACTTACCATCACAGATGCCACTTTGAACATCCTTGACATACATTTCTAAAACAAAATCAAGACGGAATTCTCAATTTAAATTAAAATGTATTTTCCAGAAAAGATTTCAACTTTTTAAAATAATAGTATACTAAGAATCGAGAACAATAAGGATTTGTTACCGGTCGAGGACAATTGTTTGGAGGTGGATTGACGATTCTAATTATTGTCCTTACTGTTTAAGTTGCTTATAACGCTTTTTGCACGATGGGACAAGACGAAGCCATTTCTTCGCAATTAGTAAAAATATGTCACTGACAGTTTGTCAAAACTGATTACTAAAATTTTACTACTATTTTGGCAGTAGGAATGGATGGTAAGTTTCATGTACCGTTCACTGAATGGTAAGTAAAACTTAAATTCTACTTAACGATTTGTTATTCATAGCAACTTGGTAAACACAATCTACCGTCCTGAAAACAGACGTGGAAAAATCCCTGTGTGTAAATTAATTTTCTTGTTGATTAGGATTAAATAAACTATGCCAAAAGATATTTATTAACACATTGATATTTTCCCAGTTATTAAATCGGCTAACTCTAATATTCGCAATAAATTTCTCTCCCATATTCGCAATAAATAACGGAGTTTGTGGCCGCGGGCCGCATTCGGCCCACGGGGCCGTCTTCTACCGGTGCCACGTAAACTCTTCGAGGGCAGCTTGTCACTGAAATATGTGCCAACTACCTGGAAGAGTGTCAAAGTGGTCTTTTATCCTACGCCTGGGAGGGATCTAACCCAGCCAAAAGATTACAAACCAATTTTTCTCACATCGTTTTACCTAAGACAATTGAAAAACTAGTTGAAAGACACTAGTGAAGCCTCACTAATGAAGATACCACTTCACCCTTTCCAACACGTCTTTTAATCTGGAAAACTATGCGAGTCTGCCTTACACCAACTGGTAGTGAAGATACATGCAGAAAAATAAGACAGTGGCACTAGCTACATTTCTGGATATTGAGGGAGCGTTTGACAACACCTCTATCACAATCATCGTAAGAGCGGCTAAAAGTCATACTGTGGTAACCACGATAAGTCAGTGCTTGCAATCCATGCTGACGGAGAGACTAGTTCTTACGGAATTCGGCGAGAAAATAAGCTTCGACATGGTGGTGGATGAGCTACTTACGTTACTAAACGACTAAGGATATTACGACTAGGAATATACGGATGACATTGTCATTCTCATTACATGAAAATATCCAACTACCATAACAGGGATCATGAACAACGCCTTGAAAACTTTGGAAAGATGATGTGGGGACGTGTGGCTGAGTGTTAACATCACCAAGACCGCTGTCATCCCCTTCACAAAAAGAAGGAAATGTGTGGGCCTAAAACCCCCAGCCTTCTTTAACTAAACTATACAACTAACCAATGAGGCCAAATATTTAGGAGTCTACCTGGATACAAAACTCACATGGAACTGTCAGCTAAAACATATAACCGACAGCGCAAATATAGCACCAATGACAACAAAGCGAACTCTCGGAAAAACATGAAGCCTTAAAATTATCTATACATTAGTAAAACCCATGATCAATTACGGAAGCATTATATAGTGGCCGAAAGAAGAAAAAATTAGTATGCAGACAGAGTACAGTTAGAGTACAGCGACTAGTACCGTGCGATCATTTAAATCATGATTTAGAGTAGGCGGCATTTTTTTTGTGGTTGCCCAGAATGCTAATTGAATGATGGAATAAATTTGAAATTATGGTAAACTATGTGTTAACGGTCAGTAGTGCCAATCTAATTTAATATGCAAAACCCGCTCTAAATCATGTAAAAATTACTATGTGGATATACAATACATTAGTAAAACCCATGATCAATTACGGAAGCATTATATAGTGGCCGAAAGAAGAAAAAACTAGTATGCAGACAGAGTACAGTTAGAGTACAGCGACTAGTACCGTGCGATCATTTAAATCATGATTTAGAGTAGGCGGCATTTTTTTTTTGTGGTTGCCCAGAATGCTAATTGAATGATGGAATAAATTTGAAATTATGGTAAACTATGTGTTAACGGTCAATAGTGCCAATCTAATTTAATATGCAAAACCCGCTCTAAATCATGTTTTAAATGATCGCACGGTACTACACCAACTGCCACAATGGAAACCCTACTAAACCTTCAACCGCCAGACTTAGTGGTTAAAAGCGAGGCCAGACTAGGAGCATATAGGTTGAGGACAACTGGAAACTGGCATCCAACAGGAAACCACTCCAGAATAGAACAGGTAGTTACCAGCCTCTACTGCAAATAGGAAGTGGCTGCATGATACCACGCTACTCACTCAAGTGACCCTTCAGAACAGAATGTAAGGGGGACAAGGAGAACCGCGACCCTGCACATGAAACCTTGATCTGGTACATAGACGGATCAAGCAAAGAAGGTAGAGCTGGCGCTGGGATCCACGGCGTAACCCCAAGATGCGACATTTATGTGTCTGAGGAGGAAGGCAACTGTACATTAAACCGAAATCTACGAAAGTGAATTTTTGTACGTACAAACAGTATTAAACAACACCCCAACGAAACCATTAAATACATATTTTCTGGCTACGTACGTGGTATCTTCACTGTTTTTAATAAGAATTTCTTAATAATGAAGATAGTTACCCAAGCGGTTCATGCCATGACTGTAGTGTCCTCGATAATCAGCTTCCACGAGGTTGTTGGCCAATGCGTCGGCGTGATTTTTTGGCGTGCCCACCGCCACCATGCAATCGACTATGAACCGCTTGGCTTCCGCCAGTGGCGTAATTGGCGTATCTGAAACAAACAAAAATTCGTATTATTTTCTTAAGAGGCGGCATTACACCGGTTACGCGCAATGGATACGATACAATTGAACGAACCCGTGCGTAAAAATACGGAATCTTCAAAAGTACAGTTTGGGATCTAAATAGCAACCATCATTTTTGGAATGAATACTTGAAGTAGTTTTTTGATTATTATTTTGCCGTGTTTTGAAAAATAAAAAATTATAGCGAAAAATTGAATTATATATTTTTAAAGCTCATTATGATTACAATACATTTTTCAGTGCGTTATTAGTCTAAGCGCGATCCCGTGGCTTAAAGTGGGGGAGGGCGGTCAAACATGTCAAATTTCAGTATTAAAAATGTTATAGCTACATGGGTTATAATTACGAAAACATCGTGTACTTATTCTTAAGAAACGAGGACAATTGTTGGCAGACAGTTTGCTAGTTAAGGACGTTAAGTTTCGTAAAATGTTGAAACTAAAATCCATCAGGTACATGCATGCCTATTCATTATATATTATATATATATATAGTTAAAAAGCCATATGCAAAATGGCAAACTAAAAAACGATGTCTAAATACGCCACTGACGGTTATAAAAGTGCGAGCGCTGTTAGCGAACGCTCGTCGCGCTTAACATTTAGGTAGAGTTTAATAATTATATAAATTATCAGCAGAAATATGGATAGAGAAGCAAAAGGAACAGTAGCAGGAGATAGACTAGTGGAAATTCGCAGACAGAGCTAAGGAAATGGAAAGGATAGGTAAACGATTGGAGAAGATCAAGTGGAGTCAGGTTGAAAACATAGAGGAGATGGAGGAGGTTATAGCAGGATGCGAAAAGAAAACGAGAAGAAGCAGTGGAGAGGGTGCCCATGCTTTGACGAAGTGTGTCGGGAGGCAAAGAGGATGGCAGTAAATGAATGGAGGAGTAGAAGGGGGGAGGAGAAGTGGGTTGAGGGAGACTAGAACGAAATACACGAAGGTATACGAGGAAAACAAGGCCCTGAGGCTGTACAAAAAAATTGCAAAGGATATTTCTGGAGCTTGCCAGAACGAAAAGGAAATGCAGAGTATTTCAAGAAGAAGAGACGCACGGGGACAGATGGAGCTATCTCTGTAGGACTGGAAAAATAAATGTTTAGAAAATTGCGGGGAAACAGTGGGGGTGGGGAGACGAGAACAGAGGGGAAGACGTTTATAGAAGAGGAGGTGGAAAAGGGTTTTGAAGAGGAAAAGCGGCTGGGCTGGATAGAGTGAAATCGGAAATGTAGAAGAGGATTGGAGTTGATGGAAAACGAAGATTTGGAGAGCTGCTTAATCAGATGTGGAGGGGAGAGACGCATATTCCGGAAACATGGCGTTTGGGAGTAATGTGCCTGATACACAAAAGTGGAGATAGGAAAGACGCGGGGAATTATCGTGGTATAACTATTATGGATATCGGGTATATTATTGCGATGACGATAGTGGAAAACCGGCTTGATAAAGAAGTAAAAGAGAAGGGCTTGTTGCCGAACTCGGAAGGAGGGTTTCGAAAAGGGAGAAGAACTAGAGATAACATTTTTACGCTAGCGAGAATAGTTGACCAAGTGTTAGAGGAAAAGAAAAGTGTGTATGCGGTGTTTCTGGATTTAAAAGCAGCGTAGGATTCGGTTCCGAGAAAAAGGTTGATGGAGTGTTTGAAGAGAGGTGTGAGCAAGGTAGCAGTGGAATGGGTGAGAGGAGTGTATGAGGAGACATGGGGGAGAGCAAAAGTGGACGGAAAGGTTTTGGAAAAGTTTAGAGTATGGATGGGAGTGAGACAGGGGATGTGCGCTTAGCCCGTTACTGTTTAATTTATATATGAGTAAACTAGAAGAGGTCTTCAGAAACGAGCAAGCGGGCGGGGTTATAATATCGAAAATAAAGGTGTACATGTTGGCGTTGCTGGCGAAGGAATCAGGGAGAAATGAAGGAGATATTACAAAATGTGGAGTGGTATATGGATAAGCGAGGTTTGTGTGTAAATGTAGGGAAAACGAAGTGGATGAGATGTAGGAATAGATGAAGAGAAGGAAAAATGAAAGAATTGATATGGAAGGGTAAAGTAATCGAAAAAGTGAAAGTGTTTTAAATATTTGGGTTTTGTGTTTAGGTGGTGTGGGGGGGCTTTGGTACATGAATATCCAATATTTTCCTTTTTTTTTTGAGAATGAGTTTTTATTAGCTTCTTACATTTTCGTTAACTTAAAAAAAATATTGACGAATTTCATGAATTTTGCAAAATTTCCGCTCTAAATTTCATAAGAGTTGTCTTAAGCAATATAAAAGGCATTCAGTTTTTGATCCTATACAGGATTCTATATAGAATTGCTCTGGTTGTAAGTCATCTAGTAGCGAGTACAGAAACGACAAGCCGGACAAAAGTGGCAATAGTAGTTGTCATTGCTCCTTTGATTCACAGATGGCTGAACTTCATGAAACCATCGATAGTTTGAAATTAGGCAATTCATCGATCTATCCTCAATCAAGGAACTGATTATGCAGAATCACATTGAATTAAAAAATAACATGTTATCTTTGAAACCGTCTATTAGTACTAAAAACTCAACCAGTACTAAATGTGATAAATCGTTTAGTTTGAATGATGTTGCCACTAACATTGTCACTAGATTTGAACCAATAATCACTATTAGTAAACATAATAATACAACTCACAGCCTACTAGAACGAATTTTCAACCAATGAGAAGCAAGGAAAGCCGTGGGTACATGTCTATCACCGCGATGATAAAAACAAAAAAAACGGTGATAGGTTGTCCTGTCATTCGAAACGTCAAAATAGACGAAAATCGCTGGGGTAAAGTTTCCTGCAGTGACAATAATAGAGAAGTGAAAAGTGCGACACCAAAAAACACCGCCATAAACAAAGAATAGCAGTGGCGGCAGTTTACGAACTTTTGTGCGGTTAAAAAATTCACAATCAATAGGGAAACAATAACATCACAGCTGTCGATAGTGTTGAGGGATTCGCATTATTTTATTCATTATATTCTCTCACTAAATAGAACTCGTGATATGATTAATTATCGATGATATTTTGTCGTTGAAACCGAAGCAGCACATTCAATAATAATAATCATACCACTCGTTATATTACGGCTGAGAATATAACTCAAGCGTCACATGACTACATTCCCTCCAATCAGAATCGCTTATCTCTATAGATACATGTTATCACAGCGGTGATACAATCCTATCACCTGGTTTTGGTCGTTGCTACGAAAACTATTTGTCAAATCTGGCAGTCGATAATTAAAAATGTCAACCGGGCGATGGGGTGAGGTTTCCAAGACGGAAATGTAGTAAAATTCGTTATATTCTCTCATCGAATATAACTCGTGGTATGATTAATAATCGATAATATACCGGAGGACATTCAACTCGCCCTTCGGGCTCGTTGAATCCGTAGCTCGGTTTCACTCATGAATATTATCGATGATAATTATATCACTTGTTATATTACAGCTGATAATAATAAAAATAAAAATAATATCCATAATAATAGTAATAAAGGTAATATTGTTAGCAATTCAAGTTTTGTCGCTTTATTGGTTTCTAATCAACTTGAATCAACGTCTGAAAATAATTCGACTGTTTTCAATCAATCTAAATCCGCTACTACAGAGTTTCCTAGCAATGCAAAAACAGTTTCAGTTTCAACCAATCAATCCAAGAATGACATCACAGTCAGTATTATATCTACGGTTTCTTCAATCGATCCTACAATGTCTAATCCTGTCATTAATCGCTAAAGATCGTCGAATTTACGTATTCTGGGTACTGCAGAACATACAACGTTTAAAGCCGCTAGCAAACGTGTACACTATTACATTCACAATTGTGTCCCTGGAACGTCAGTTACTGATCTTAATCACTATATAACTAGATGCATCGGCATATTAAACGCCAACTCCTGGCCTTTAGCAGATAATAGCCTCTACAACTCTTTTAAAGCTGTGATTAACGAATGTGATATTGCACCCTTCTACCAAGCAGATAAGCCTAAAAGTCTTTCAATTAGACCATTTACTAATTGTAGACGTCTTCTGTTAACAATAATAATAATAAAAATAAATCTGTAACAGATCATCTTTTATCTCAGAAGAAGTTGTAGAAAATGATAATACTTCTTCTACGCCTGACGCAAACTATAAGCTGAAAGTTTATTACCAGAATGTGAGGGGCCTTCGAACAAACCTGAATGATTTACAAGCAAGTTTATAATTTTTCTCGTGCTGATTACAGTTCTATTGCCAATAAAATTCTAAATATCTCTTGGGACAGTTTGTTTCTAAATAATGATATAAATACTAATGTAAATTTATTTTATACTAAGTTATATTCGATTATCGATTTATATGCTCCTAGAACGTTAGAAAAACTATTTACCTGTCGGAAGCATCAGTTTTCAAAGTGGTTTAGCTGGGAATTTATTGAAATTATTTCTCTTAAGAAAACTCACCACCTAAGACTTGGAATCGGACTATGACATTTTTAAAAAAACCCGTTCACGATGTGAAGAATTGTCCAAGATTTCCTATAGGAACCATGTTTAATTTGTTGAAGAATCTCTGCTTCGTAACCCTAAACTCTTCTGGAATCATGTGAACCTAAATCGATCAAGCTCACAGGTACTTTTGAATACGACGGCGTTCTAGTAAATAATATGAAACATATTGTAGAGTTGTTTGCTAATCACTTTAGTTCAGTTTATAATGATACTTTGCCTTCATCTGTAATATATTCCTACAATCACAGAGGTGATAAAATAAAAATTGCAGATGTCCTTAACGAACTGGCCAATTTAAAAGATTCATACTGTACGAGCCCTGATTGTTTACCACCAATTCTGTTGAAACAATGTTCTTTTTCCCTTAGTCGTCTTCTATGGATACTTTACAACCAATCCGTAAGTTCAGGCTGTTTTCCTTCTCTTTGGAAAAGTGCTTTAGTTGCGACAACTTTTAAAAGCGGTAAAAAAACGTTGTTTCTAACTATCGCCCGATCTTTCTTCTATCGCTTATCCCAAAAATGAAAAATTAATCACCGCACCCCTATCTGAATGTGTATCTAGTGTTCTATCCGATAAGCAACACGGTTTTAGAAGTGGGTGTTCGAGTTCCTCCAACTTACTGACTTATAGTAATTATATCGTTACAGCCTTAGAAGCAGGATTTAAAGTAGACTCAATATATACCGATTATTCTAAGGCTTTTGACACAGTAGATCATAGCATCCTTCTTTCGAAACAAGCTTATCGGAATCGGAGGATCCATGTTAGATTGGATATAGTCATACTTGTCCGGGAGGTCATAGGCCGTACGGATACATTGGGCCTCTTTTATTTAATATCTTTATTGATGTTGTTGTTAATTGTTTCCATCATTACCAGTGATTGCTATTTGCAGATGTTAAAAAAATATTCTTACGAATCGCGGAAGATACATCTTCAGTGTTGTTACAAGAAAATTTAAATAGATTTTCAGTTTGGTACACTGCACCTTAACCTTAAAAAATGTAATTGTATAACCTTTACTATAAAAAGAGCTTCGACAGTGAGAAATTACTATATCTCTAACGTCCTTTTATTGCGCGTTTCAGTTATTAAAGACTTGGAGGTATCATTGTCTCACAACCGGAACTTTAACAACCATTTACCCAACATAACTGCTAAGGCATATCGGGTTCTATTTTTTTTAAACGTAATAGCAGAGATTTCTTAAACATCAATACCCATAGGACCTTGTACGTATCCCTTGTCCGCCCCCACCTTGAGTACTGTTGCACTATTTGGAATCATAGCAAATCTGATATAAAAATGGTCGACAGGGTCCAAGTTAAATTCACTAAGTTGATCTCATACAGGTTTGGGATTGTCGGCTCCTACGATGTCCTACAATCTTTAAATATCGATTCGTTAGAACAAAGACGAAGGAACGCAGACGTAATGCTAGGATACAATTTAATAAATGGGGCGATTGATTGTCCTTATTTACCCAATCAGCTTAAAATCAAAGTGCGACCTAGAAATTTGTTTCATGTACCATATTGTAGGACGGACTATTGTAAAAATGTTGGTATGGCCAAAATCGCCAATAATTGTAACGCCATCAATCCCGACTTTGGTGCAATTAGCCGGAATGCTTTGCAGAACATCTTCCGACAGGATATATTGTCTGCATATTTTTTAATCTGTTGTTTGTACTTAAATGTGTTCTTTGTTTTTTACTCTTTTATGTACTTATACTTATTATGTATTTGTATTTATATTTTATTTTTAGCTGTTAATATATTAATGTACCAATTTAAATGGACTTCCGTTAAGTAAATAACAATTGTGACAGTTTTTATAAAAGTTTATCAACTTTTGTTATCTGCAGTTTTCATAAATATCCTGAATTTTC
Source organism: Philonthus cognatus (assembly GCA_932526585.2). Lineage (NCBI taxonomy): Eukaryota > Metazoa > Arthropoda > Insecta > Coleoptera > Staphylinidae > Philonthus > Philonthus cognatus. The sequence continues at coordinate 23,116,830 of OW052249.1, read as the reverse complement.
GTTATTTTAAAATAATTTTTGGTGCTTTCCATAAAATTTCAAGATTTTCTTTGATTTTCAAATTGTTTACGGTTATTTTGAATTTCCTTAATCTTGGTTCATTTTTAAAATTTGGACATTTTTCATTAATAGTTTTCATACATTTTGTTAATTTGAAAATCAAATTAAATTTGTTAAAAATGAAGAAAAAATAATAGAAAAACTGATTTTCCATTAATTATTTAAATCATCAACTTTTTGACATTTAAAAAATTGATAAAAATAATAAACGTAAATAGTTAAAAAAAATATCTTTTTATTTGATTTTAGTATTTCTAATAAGCAAAACTTTAAAATTAACAGAAAAAAATGAAAGAAATGATTAAATCAAAATTCTGGCTTTTCTTAACTCGAAATTTTACTTCATGAGCCTCGCATATAAATCACTGATTTAGTGTTAAGTTAGAAATTGACTGGTTTAATAGAATAGAATAGAATAGAATACCTTTATTATGCTTCTGCCATACATAGTATAGATACATTCGTCAAGTATAAATAAACATACATAAATTACATAATTTGTGAACATTAAGTCATATAACGGTAAATACATGCATACATAGACATTCACAATGACATGGTAAATTCTTCTACTGAGTTTGTTTAGACTTAATTTTCTTAAATATCGAGGAAGTTTATTGTATAATTGAATTCCTGTGTATATCGGAGATTTCTTGTAAATTTCAAGTTGGCATTTCTTTAGATGGATATTTGAGGAATACCGAGTGTTATAACTGTGTATTTCAGTAATACGAGTGAATGTATGTTCTTTCTCATGAATATATTTTAACAGCTTGTAAATGTATATTGCTAGAGTTGTCATTATATTATATTGTTTAAATATGGGCCTGCATGAATTGCCATATTTTACATTGAAAATTATTCGCAATACTCTCTTCTGGGCTATGAAAGCCTTCATGGCTACTGAAGACTGCCCCCATACGACAATTCCGTAGCTAAGACGGGAGTACACTAGTCCATAGTAAACGGAGATTAAGCTATCTATATCTAAAATATGTTTTAACCTACATAGTGCAGAGTAAGATTTGTTAAGTTTACTCAGAAGGCTATCGATATGAGATTTCCACGATAAATTTTTGTCAATTTTTAATCCCAAAAATGAGGTCACTTCGCTAATTGACAAGGTATTATTATTTAAGTTGATTGCATATTCTGATGGTTTTATATGTGTGTTATAAAATTCTATACAGACAGTTTTTGAGTAGTTACTTATTAAGTTATTGTTAACACACCATAAATTAAATTGGCTTAATATTTCATTTAATTTATTATTTCAGGAGTTTGCGTCTGGTTCATTCACTATGATAGATGTGTCATCAGCAAACATACAAACATGTGAATATGTTTAGGTAAATCGTTGATGAACAAAATAAATAATAACGGACCCGCCACGCTTCCTTGCGGCACACCTAGGGATACACCCCAATGGTCTGACATTGTGTCATTTATCTTTACAACAATTTCTCTGTTTTCGAGATACGATTTGAACCAATTCAAGATTTTATAGTTAATGGTAACATTTTAAGTTAGTTTTAAAATCTTGGCCGTTTTCGTAAATTTCTTAGATTTCGTAATTTTCATGGTTTTCGTTAATTTTTAAAATATCACTTTTTGTGATTTTTGATAAATTTTTTATATTATGAGATTTTCAATATTTCGAAATTTTCGCAGGATTTTTTTGTGATATTCATCAGTTTATAAAATTTTCATAAGATTTTCATTATTTAGAGATTTTTTACGATTTATGAAATTTTCGTGAGGTTTTTAATATTTCCAAATTTTTGTCAATTTATAAAATTTTTATCAGATTTTTAAATTATCAACATTTTTATCGCATTTTCGATATTTTGTTTTGAGATTTTCCCAAATTTTGCAGATTTTCCTCAATTTTCAAAATGAATTTCCCAAATTTTTAATAATGTCGAAGCTTTTCATGCAGTTCTAAGGTGTTAGCTAATTTTCAAAATCTCGCCCATTTTTAGTGAACATCCAAGTTTTTGGTCCATTTTTAAAACCCTGACATTTTTAACAAAATTCCAACATTTCCGTTTATTGTTGTTGCTTAGATATTTTTTGTACATTCCTCCTTAAAGATGGTCTAAACTAGTCGGAGAAAATATAAATTAGTGAAACAAACTAAGTGTTTTAATTAAATATCCTAAAGTGAGAAATTAGTTAAAAATTTCCGTTTATTTTCATAATTTTAATAAATTTTTAAAATGTTAATATATTTTTCTTAAATTTAACATTTTGACATTTTTCATGAAATTTCAGGAGGTTTCATGTATATTGTCAATTTTTCAAATTGTGATGCTGTGCGTGAAATTACAAGATTTCTGTTAATTTTCAAAATTAAACATTTTCCATGCAGTTTGATCAACTTATTAAATCATGGTAGTTTTTGTAAATTTTTGTTACATTTAAAAATATTGACACTTTTCATGAATTTTCTATGATTTCGACCACTTTTCGTGAATTTCCAAGTTTTTAGTCAATTTTCAAATCCCCCAGCGCATTTTGTAAATTTCCAAGATATCCTTTAATTTTCAAAATTCTGACGGTTTACCAGAATTTCCAATTATTTTTATTATTATTATAATTTTCAACATTTTGACAACTTTCAGGAATTTTTCAAGTGTTTGACTTTGCAATCATCTTCTATTTTAAATGACATATGTACTTGATAAACGACATTTGCAAATTTCTGAAAGCGTAACATTTTTTTATATTAATGATTGAATTTTAAAAATAAACTAGTTCAAACTAATTCACAAAAAAGGTCAGCATTTTTAAAGTTAACGAAAATGTTATTAAATCCACGAAAATTGACGAATATCTTCAAAATGCATCAATTAACAAAAATCTAGAGAATTCTGAAAAAACATCAGAATTTTAAAAATTTAATAAATTAAAAAAAAAAAAACAATAAGCTAGAAGATTTAAAAAAATGGCAAAAAACATGGAAATTCATGAGTTTGAATATTAACAACAAAAATTGAATATTAACAAAAAACAAAAATCTTGGCAATTCATCAAAGCGTAATTTAAAAATAATAATAATGATAGAAATTCACGACAACTGTTTGTAATAAATTTAATTTTAAAAATTGACGAACATTTCAAAATTTTTATAAATTAAGGAAAAACTTGAAAAAGTAATCGATTATTCTCTAAGGAGTGTTTTGAAATACCAGATTAAGCATGAAGTAAAATTTCGAGTTGAGAAAATCCCGAAGAATTTGGATTTGAACGTTCAAATTTGGGCTTTTCTCAACTCGAAATTTTACTTCATGCTTAATCTGGTATTTCAAAACACTCGTTAGAGAATAATCGATTACTTTTTCAAGTTTTTCCTTAATTTATAAAAACTTTTGAAATGTTCGTCAATTTTTAAAATTAAATTTATTACAAACAGTTGTCGTGAATTTCTATCATTATTATTATTTTTAAATTACGCTTTGGTGAATTGCCAAGATTTTTGTTTTTTGTTAATATTCAATTTTTGTTGTTTGTTGTTAACTTCAAGTGAAATTTTTAACCAATTGGTTAAAGTAACATAAATTTAGTGTGTGAATTATTAATTGTTTAGAGGACGGGGAAAGTTCTGTGATTGACACATCACCATTTTTTTTTCTGCCGCGGATTTAGCTATCGATTTTTTGTCTGCCGTTTTACATATAGTTTTATAAATATATAAATATAATATGGAATGAATACGCATGAATGTATCTGAGTATTTTTTTGATTCAATATTTTACGCCAGTTTCACGTCCTCTGCCGGCACTTTCGCCACTAACAAACAGTCTGCCAACAATTTTCTGCGTTTCTTAAGGATAAGTAAAATATGTTTTCGCAATTATAATCCATGCAGCTTGTAAAATTCTTATACCGAAATTTGACATATTTGACCGCCCGCCCCTACTTTAAGCAATGGGATCGCGCTGACAGATAAAACGATTTGGACCTGGCCACACAAAAGAATCCTTTTCCGATAGGAATCAATCATGTACCTGATACAAACTTTTTTTATGTAGCCAGCTTTCCGTCTATATCAACAATGCGGGAAGTTGGTTTCTGAATATAAATGGAAAAAAAATAGTACGGAATGTGGTTTCGAGAAGACGATTGTTTTCATTTAATTACAATCGCATGTGACCTTCTTGCGCAGTCATACAATATAAATGCGCATCACCGACCATTGTTGCAATTGAAACTCAATAACGGCTGCTTGTCTTTAAATTAATCAGCCTAATGATGATCACGGGTATAATAATGTTATAACGACATGTCGATTTATTCCGGTTATGCAATAATTGCAGTAGTTATTTCAGTAGATTGCTAGAAACACGTGTTTTCGTTTATTTTGTACAATAACAATATATACCGGGTGTTGACTTGGCGGACGCAACATAGGAAATCCCATGCAAATTTTGAAATGTACAAGTTTTAGCTCCTCTATTTATTTTAGAAACAAAATGTATTTACCTTTTTTCTAGAGGGAAACATTCTGAATTCATTCAATTAAGAAAAAGTAATGTGATTTTATAAAAATAATGACATGCCATGGAATTGAAACAACAATTGCGGATGTCAAAATGGCAAAAGATATCGCAGTCACTTGATTAAAGTAAATGTTTTCGAAATGATTTATACTATACAAGAAAAAAAATCTCCTAATGAAGTGGTATTATGCAGACCACAGTTATCACGATGTTTGCGTTATGTTTTTTGTCGTTAATTAAGTAACAGCAATATCTTAGGCTGTTTTGATTGTTGTATCAATTCCATGGTATGTCATTATTTTTACAAAATCACATTACTCTTTCTTAATTATTTTAGCTGTATATTTTCTGACATTCGTTGATTTTTAAAAGAGTTCAATTTCAAGCTTTAAACGAGTGTTTTCCACTCCCAGACTAAGCATGAAGTAAAATTTCGAGTTTAGAAAAGCCCCGTGAAAATTTGTCGAGGGTCGCGCAGCGACCCGAGACAAATTTTCTGGGCTTTTCTAAACTCGAAATTTTACTTCATGCGCCACGCGTATAAAACACAGATTTTAAGTGAAGTTTGAATATACATAAATTTGACAATATTATAGTTTTATATGCGTGGCGCATGAAGTAAAATTTCGAGTTTAGAAAAGCCCAGAAAATTTGTCTCGGGTCGCTGCGCGACCATCGACAAATTTTCACGGGGCTTTTCTAAACTCGAAATTTTACTTCATGCTTAGTCTGGGAGTGGAAAACACCCGTTTAAAGCTTCAAATTGAACTCTTTTCAAAATCAACGAATGTCAGAAAATTCACAGCTAAAATAACTAAGAAAAAGTAATGTGATTTTATAAAAATAATGACATAGAATTGCGGATGTCAAAATAGCACAAGATATTGCTGTTACTTAATTAAAGACAAAAAACATAACGCAAACATCGTCATAACTGTGGTCTGCGTAGTACCACTTTATTAGGAGATTTTTTTCTTGTAAGTGTAAATTATTTCGAAAACATTTACTTTAATCAAATGACTGCGATATCTTTTGCCATTTCAACATCCGCAATTGTTGTTTCAATTCCATGGCATGTCATTATTTTTATAAAATCACATTACTTTTTCTTAATTATTTTAACTTAGAGAAACGTAAAGTGATAAACGGTAACACGAATGAATTTTTCCCTCTACAAAAAAGGTAAATGCATTTTGTTTCTGAAATAAATAGCAAAATTTGAACATTTCAAAATTTACATGCGATTTCCTATGTTGCGTCCGCCAAGTCAACACCCGGTATGTATATTTTTATTTTATTTTTTTATTTCAGAAAATTTGTGTTGTTACAAAATGTTTACACAAGTCAGATACGATAATAAAATTATTACATTATTATTTACTTAAAAGTGAATTAAATAACTATAAATAATGTGTAAATAAATATAATGCTCGTACATGTATAAAATCAATATTTCAAAGCTTAATTCTAAAGACAACACAACAAATTAAAAATGTGGGTAATAAGTAACGAGTGATTATTAAATAAAACAGATGATAAATAGTATATATACAAGAAACACAGACACTTTAAAATATAAATAAATTCGAGTTATTATAAAATTAATTAAAATTGTGTATAAAAACAAACACAAACAGTTTAAAAGTATAAATAAATGACAGTGCTTATAAAATAAACGAAATCAAGAGTTTCTAGACTATGTGGTTGAGGCACTTCCCTACCGCCTATTTTAATTCAGAGATGCGTAGTTATCTGCCAGGCACTCGTTATTGTTATAGAACGCTTTTTCATAGAAATACGATTTCATTATAACTTTAAATTGATTATTATTCAGTGCTTTTATTGATTCAGGCAATTTGTTGTAGACTTTAGGTCCATAATAGTTGATGCCATTTTGCCATTTGGATAAACGTAGCTGTTCAGTGCAAATACTTGATTGGGTTCTTGTATTGTACCCATGAATATCGCTATGTAGGCGATAAGAACTCCTATTTTGGTGGACATATACGATACACTCTAGAATATATAGAGATGGCAATGTGAGAATACCCAGACGAGTGAAGTCCTCTCTGCAATCCTCTTGGTACCTCAAACCTGCTACCACTCTTACCGCTCTGCGCTGTAATCCAAACAGTCTTTGAGTTATGGCCGAGTGTCCCCATGCAATAATGCCATAACTCAAGTGTGATTGACATAAAGAGAAATAGGCGGTACACACTGCTGACTGTGGTATACAATTTTTCAATTGCCTCAAGAGATATAAAGGGTCTTTCAATAGGAGTGATAGTTTTTCAAATAGAGATTTCTCGGTTTCTAATAATTTTTTTTTATTTCTAGTTGTTACTATATGTAGTATAGTGTGCAGTTTCATGATGCAGCGTTTGACTCCTCTCGATCGGTTGGAAGTAATAAAAAAATATTACCAAAGTGGTAGCTCAGTTGTGGGTACTCAACGTTTATTCACTCGAGAATTGGGTCGCCGTCATCGGTACTCTGCGAAGGTTATACGCCGCACTGTGGAAAAGTTTGAAAGTCAGTTAACTTTACAAGACAATAAGCAACCAAAAAGACAACGAAACGTGCGAAGTGATGAGAACATTACAGCTACAGCGGCCAGTGTTGTCGATGTGCCAAATTTGTCGATTTCACGACGATCTCAACAACTGGGGCTATCTCAGACGTCAACTTGGAGAGTATTGCGTAAGGATCTGGGGTTGCATCCTTATAAAGTTGTATTGACTCAAGAACTAAAGCCAAATGATCATAGATTGCGCCGAGAATTTGTTGACTGGGCCCTTGAGCACTTGGAACACGATCCTGATTTTGACAAAAAAATCATCTTCTCAGACGAGGCATATTTTTGGTTGAACGGCTGTGTTAATAAGCAAAATTGCCGTTATTGGTGCGAGGACAACCCAGAAGTGTTACATGAAGTTCCGTTGCATTCCGAAAAACTCACTGTCTGGTGCGGTTTATGGTAAGGCGGCGTCATCGGACTTTATTTCTTTAGAAATGAGAATGGAACAGCCGTAACCGTGAATGGTGATTGCTATAAGACCATGTTACTTGAATGTCTATGGCCAGAACTTGAGAACATCAATATTGAAGAGATGTGGTTCCAGCAAGATGGCGCTACGTGTCATACAGCTGAAGCTATTCTCGCTTTGCTGAGGGAAAAGTTTGGCGATTGGATCATCTCACGACGAGGATTTGTGAATTGGCCGCCAAGGTCATGTGATTTGACACCCCTGGATTACTTTCTTTGGGGCTATGTGAAAGCACAAGTCTATGCCAACAAGCCACAGTCTTTGGATCACTTAGAAGAAAATATTCGTCAAGTTATTGGCGAAATACAGCCGGAATTATTGCACAGAGTGATCAGAAATTGGAGCGATCGGTTGCGTCAGTGTCAACGAGCCCGTGGTGGACATTTGAACAATATCTTATTTCACACATAACTGCATTGTCCAAGTTTCAAAATAAAGCAGGAATGAAGTTGATATGTCAAACCTTTGTTGTTTTATTCAAAATTAAAATCCTATCATTCCTAATGAAAGACCCTTTATATGACGGCACACCTTGTTTGCTATTTCTTCCCCATGTGTTTGAAAGTTCAACTTTCTGTCTAGGTGTATTCCTAGAAGCTTGACGCTATTCTGGCCATCGTTATTGTTACCGTCTTTTTTTAATGTAAATGTGTGAGATTTACCGTTTTATCACTATTACATGTTAACTTATTTACCGCGAACCATTTCGCTGTATAATTTTTATTGATGATGTTCGTTTCTAAGCCCGCATTTATGTCAGAATTTTTATTTAGCAATGTTGTATCGTCTGCATATAAGAAATATTTTGAATTCGGATTGGAGGATGGTAAATCATTTATGTAGATTGAAAAAGTATTGGTCCTAGGATGGATCCTTGTGGTACACCAAACTCTACGTTACTCTCATCTGATGATCGTTGATTTAATGTGACAATCTGCCTTCTATCTGACAGGTATGAGTTAATTAACATACAGCTATCGGGATGGAAATTGTAAAAATACAGTTTTCGCAGAAGAGTGCACCGACAGACGCAATCGAAAGCCTTACTCAGGTCTAAGAAGGAGGCAGTAGTATGTACGCCCTCTTCAAAGCCATCGGTAATTTCCTCAGCAAGAGCAATGACGCCGATCTTCCTCTGCGAAAACCATACTGCTGTTTTGAGAGAAGATTTTCATATTCAAGAAAGTCTACAATTTGCCTAAGCAATACATTTTCAAATACTTTAGATACTATAGGGAGGATAGAAACCGGCCTGTAATTATTGACATCATTTATATCTCCTCTTTTGTAAATAGCTCGTTTTAAAGGTTGTGGAAAAATTAAGTCCTTAATACAAACATTTATTATTTTTGTTACTGGTATCACAATGACATCAACTATTTGTTTTAATAGTGCTGTTGATATTCCGTAAATGTCGCGACTTTTGGAATTCTTCAATTTACTTATAATGTCCCTTACTTCCACAAACGTGGTTTCTTTAAAGACAAAATAATTACTGCTGTAATTGAGGTTACCACCAATCATTGCATCAATTGGATCTTCATTTACTGTTGGCAGTTTCTTAGATAGCTCATCAGCTACATTAGTAAAGAAGTTATTAAAATGATTAGGATTAATATCACAGATTTTATCACATTTATTGTTATTACGTGTATTATTAATTACCGTCCACATTGCCTTTATGTTATTAAAAGAACTGTCTATGTAGGATTTGTTCGCGTCTATTTTTGCATTACGGAGTGCTAAATCGTATTTCTTTTTGTAATTTAGATAGTTTCCTTTGAGTTCTGGGTTTTTTATTGACGATTCTCGAATTAAATGTAAGGTTTCACGCATTCCGTGGAGACTATGATTGAACCATTTAATTTGTTTTTTCGCATTATTTGCGGTTTTTCTTTCGGGAAAGCTACTAATAAAATGATGATGTAATATATCCGTAAATATATTAAACTTACTTTCACTTGTATAGTGATTATTTTCAATAAATCCTCAGTCTTCAGAGTTGCACAATTTATAAAATGTGTTTATACCTTGACTAGTTAATGGTCTTACGATAACATTGTTAGATTTGATATTCGTTGTATTGATTTTGATATTTACGTGTATGCCGATATGATCTGACAAATTAGCATCACACGCCTGTATATACACCGTTCCATTTGTTTCTGGATCTCGCCTAGCCATGTTTTCGTGTTGTTATGTTGCAGTATCAACATTTACATTTTTTATTAATTGCCACTCCTGATTCCTTATTTTAACAGTGTTGCAATAATTTATGATATCATAAGTAATCCTCTTTTTAATTTTCAAGAGGTTTATTGTTAATCTTGCAACAATTATTTCGCCACGCGGTCGCTTCTTCGAGCATTTTATTATTAAATCAAATTAATCTAGTGTTGCAATGCTGTGTCAATGTCAAAGTGAAAAATAATTTCAGGCACATATTAAATATTAACATGCCAAGATTATCTCTGAATCAAAAAGGTTACAAATTCTGAAATCCTACAAACATTTTAGGCAAAGTAATCCAAATCTACAGCATCACAATATTATTACGATTTTAATAGATATTTTTGGGGTATGTCTAGTATTTTAATTATCATATATATTTAATTAAAGATAATTACGTTTCAGGTAGTGAGATCTTCATTACAATTAATTTTACGACAAAGACCTGACGAATTGAAATCTACTACTTCTGGCAAACGATCTAAAAACAGCCATTTTTGGAATCACCTAGCTAGAAAAGATCTGCAACAACTAATTTGGCAATATAACTCTAGAAATCAGTATTTTACTTTGAGAGATCTTTTGAATGATATGAAAGAAAATTATGAGTTCCATGGGAGTAGAACAACACTTTATAGGGTTGTTAAAAGTATGGGGTATAAATTCAAATTAATTAATGGGCGCAAAATTCTCTGTGAACAAAAACATGTTGTTGCAGCTAAAATTATGTTTCTTAGAAAATTTTTACAGTATCAAAATTCCAGTGAAGATATTCAATTCGTATACCTGGATGAAACATGGATATATCAGAATGGATCCGTGGTTCGATGCTGGGTACATGAAACGGATATAAAAAGTAATCCAACTAAATTCAAAAATGAAGGCAAACGCTTCACCATTCTACATGCTGGGTATAGGGGTGGGTTTTTGGATGGGTGCGATTTTTTATTACATTCGAAAAACAATGACCGAGATTACCATGCCACAATGGATGGTAATACTTTTCAAAATTGGGTGGTTAATCAACTTATTCCTGCTTTGGCTAAGCTTTCAGGGAAATGTGTAGTTATTATGGATAATGCTGCATACCATTCTGTGCAATTAGACAAAACTCCTTCATTTTCTTGTAAGAAATGCGAAATGCAGGAGTGGTTGGTTAAACACAATGTAAAATTCAATCCAAAATTAACCAAAAAGGAACTATGGGCTTTATTTATACCTTTTAGATCAAATGACAAAATTTACGTAGTTGATGACATTTTGAGAAAGAACGGGCACGAAGTTCTTAGATTACCGCCATACCATTGTCAATACAATCCAATTGAAATGGCATGGGGGTTTTGTAAGACTTACTACAATAAGCACATAAATTCTAAGCAACCATCTAAGGATCGTGTTCAGAATTTATGGCTTGAGTCTCTCTCAAAATGTACATCCGATATGTGGCAAAATTTCTGTGATCATTGTGAAAAACTTATTTCGGATGACTGGACAAAACACATGGGGAACCTTTCTTTTGAAACCATTCCTCCATTTATTATTTCGCTTGGGGAATCTGGCTCAGAACAAACATCAGAAGATTCAGATGCAGGTTCTCTTGACTAAATAATAAAAGTGGAATGAGGGCTTAAAAATTGTTTGACATGAAAATTATCAGTATCACAAGAGGGTGGGAATAAATTTGCAATTCTACAAAAAAATACTGAGGGCCAACAGAAGAGAGAATGACCAAAATTAAGGTGGATGGATGGAGTTAATCAAAATGTGATAACGGGAAGACCCAAGCGAGAAATACAAATGGATGACGAAATAAGTTTGCAGAGCCGAATTCATTATATTTGTTATATACAATATTATTGCTGTGTTTGTATGTACAAAAACCAAGTAGTAAATTTTGTTAATCTTAAAACTGCATATTATTATCCTTTTATATCTGAAAATTTGTAAAACAGGCAACAGTGTAAGATCACAATAGTCAGAAATTATAACCTTAAAATCGAACATCTGACAGTGACATTTAAAAACCCTGATTTAAAACACAACCAGCCCCGTTTACAATACTTAAACTCACTTTTCCATAGCTAGGCGAGATCCAGAAACAAATGGAATATATTATACATGGGATTTCCTATGTTGCGTCCGCCAAGTCAACACCCGCTATGTACCTCTCTATTATTACTTAAGTTAATAATAAAACATTTTAATTGAATTTTATTAATGAATATAAACAAAGCAGTACTAAATCTCAACACAGTTGAGGTATTTAAACTTCAACATCAGAACCTGAATACGTGTTATTTCTAAGCAAAATTGATAGTTTTTTGTGTTGATTATTTTATGTTTTATGTTGATTAATTCATAAATTGGGTGGTTCTCGATTAAGCATACAGTAAAATTTCAAGTTTAGAAACGCCTGAAATTTTGGATTTGCCGGCGCGCGAGCTCAGCGAGGCGCAAAAAATCAAAAATCTGTATACCGGGTGTCGATTCGATAAAGTATAGATAGGGATTTACCATGTAAAACCACATCTATGCATTTTTCTGCTTCCCGGGTCAGTTTAGACGAAAAATACAAGAGTAAACAAAAATTAAGAAACCAATTCTACGTATTAAAGTCGCTATTTGGATAAAATCTGACGTCGTTTATTATTTTTTATCCAGTTTTGAAAATCACGAACATTTTAAATAAATGGTTTCCCCGAGACTATGTTTCTTAATGACATTACCAGCAGGAATGGTCAGGAGTGTGTAAATCTATTTGCAAATTTTTTTTCATCTGTATACACTCACGATATTCCTGATTGTATGCCGTTAGTTGATAGTTCTTTATTAACGTTATGACGTTGCGTGGAGCGTCACAAAAAGTGAAATTTATGAGGGTATCCAATCTATGAAATTCAGTAACTCTTGCGGTCCTGACGGCATCCCATCTAGTTTTATTAAAGCATGTATTTGCAGTATTACAACGCCATTACTACTACTTTTTAACTGTTCTTTGAAATACAGTAACTTTCCAGAATTATGGAAAAGAACATATCTAAGACCAATCTTTAAATCGGGTAGAAGGGATGATATTAGCAATTACAGAGGTATTGCAATTCAGTCCTCAATTCCAAAACTCCTAGACAAGCTAATACCGGTTAAATTGGCATGGTCAACAAAACATATTTTAATAAATGAGCAGCATGGTTTTCGCAGTGGCCGGTCTACCACTACTAACTTAATGATGTTCCAGGATTATATAGTGAGATCGTTTGAGAATAGCTTCGCAGTTGATGCTATTTATTTAGATATGTCAGGCATTTGATAAAGTTTGCCATGCGGTTCTATTATTTAAATTAAAATCTATGGGCTTTAACCACACTACAATATCTTGGCTACAAAGTTTCTATCTAATCGTAGTCAAAATAAGCAATTATTTCTCTAATGCTTTCCTGGTCCCCTCTGGTGTTCCGCAGGAATCCCACTGCGGCCCCTTATTGTTTCTTCTATTTATTAATGACATTTGTCAATCAATACATCACTCATGATTTTTGTTGTTTGCAGACGATCTCAAAATATTTAAAGAAATACGCTCTATCGATGATTGCTCCCTATTCCAAAGCGATTTGTCTTTGGTAGCTGACTGGTGTCGCTCCAATGGTCTTAAATTCAATCTGAATAAATGTAATTGCATTACATTTTCTCGTAAGAAAACCCTGACCAACGTTAATTATATGATTGAAGAAAAAACTATAACAAGAACAAAGTTAATTAAAGACTAAGGTGTTTGGTTCTAATATAAATTTAACTTTCAGCATCATATTAAGTTTATATGTAACCGCGCCTCAAAAATGCCTGAGTACATCAAGCGGAAGTCTAGCGATTTGTCTGCCTCGTCAAAACTTGTTTACGTTGCATATGTTCGCTCCCATCTTAAATATGCATCTTGTATATGGTCACCTTATCAACAAACATTTATCAAGCAAGTTGAGACTGTTTAAAATAAGTTCATTAAACATTTAAGATTTAAACCAGACTTTAATCACAAGTAAAATATTCTGTCAAACATTAATAATCTGTGCTGCAGGCGTCATTTCGCAGATATGTCGTTACTATTTGGTATTGTTAATGGAAGTATCGATTGTCCCACATTGCTCTTCAAAATAAATTTTGCATTTAAGTCTGATGGTCGCACAAGCCGTAACCCTCCGCTTTTTCGCATACTTTCCACCATACCAATTATGGGTTTTACAGCCCCCTCTCTCGCCTTATGCATACGGCGAACTCACTAGTGAGCCATCCAAACTGCGATCTATTGTGGTGAGCCATCAAGATTCATCCGTTTTGCGTTTTGTAAAAAGGGGAGGGTCGTGCCATTATTGTCATCTCGAGGTTGGCGACTGACAGCGGTATTTTTATTTTTATTTTTATTGTTTACTATTAGTTTTTGCTACAAAGTGTTTTTTTGTTACTGTATTTTAAACTTAGTATCATACATAAATGTATTGTATTTTACATGTATATATTATTGTTGTATAAATGGTCTAATCCGTTAAATAAATAAATAAATAGCCTCATTAACACCTCTCTTCATTCATTATTTTTGATATGGACGCGCTAGAATACGAAAGGGGCATTAAATGAAAGCTACGGACGCAGTGTTGATCATTTGAGGTATAAAAGTATAGTATTACGCACCTAAATAGCCGTAATCACCTGCTGTAAATACCCATATTATTTTCTTATGCCCGGCATGAGACTAATTTAATAAATTTTTGTAAACAGGTGTCCGTATTTCAACAGAATGTATATTATATTAAAATATTTTTTTCTGTTTCCGAGATATTGTCAAAAAACGGATTTTTTTAAATATCGTTTTTATTTTTTTATTAAAAAACTATTGAATTTAGACGTTTAAAACTTTGACATTATAGTGGCACTTTTTAATGAGAAATTTAGTAGCATATTTTATTTTAAGATAACTATAACATTTACCCGGGGACCATAGCCAACTTTTGGGCGCCATTTTAGATTTACATATTTTTTGCAAGATTTTTTTTTTCTGAATTCACTGATGCCCCACACTTATAATTTATTGCACACTTAATGTGTAAAATTGTAGTCTTTTGTTTTTTTGAAAAGAGTGTCTTGGAAACAGTTGAGTAACTCACACATTTGACAACTCCTACGGCTTACATGTCACCCTTGAGGACGGGCATCCAGCTGATTCATTACTGTACTGATAAAAAACGTATTTGTTTATAAAAGAAATACTGATAATAATTATAGGTACGTGTTCTCATAACAATTAAAAGCTAGATTTTTTAATAAAATGTACAACATTTAAGAAATTCATGTTTATTGGCATAAAATGTATACGTTTGATTTGCAACGTATATCCAGAAATTAGACACAATGTCAATAATAGTTTACAATTATTCACAAAACTTTGTTTGAAATGGGTAGTTTCTTGAATTAATTTCTCATCTGGCACTTGGTGAAACATATTACACTATGTAAAGTTAATTAAAGGAAAGGCACTTGGTATTGTTTCACATTCCTTTGAAAATGGTCTAACAAACCGAAACTAATCGGAATAAAGATTTAATTGTGAAACAATACCAAGTGCCTTTCCTTGATATGGGTAGTGTTATTACCTAATTCTGATACATAGATACACTTCAAATAAAATTCGTCCTTTTCTGTGTGAAGAATAATAAACTGTTATCGTTGCTCTTGATTTGAACTCGATTCTTTTTTACTTTATGTTATATTGTGAAAAGATGGCGACCGAGTTAACATCTTTAGATTCAAATTTTGTGAAAGTTTGCCGTTATTGCAAAAATCTACCAAGATCGGGATATATCTGTATAACATGTAGTGCACTTATCCACCCGGGGTGTGCCAAGCTGCTTAAGGGGGCAAGTATTATTAACGAGAAAGAAATTAATTGCTGTCCCAAATCAACCGACACTGATATGTCACCTGTACCGCCCGAAATTGATTTTAAACTAGAGGCATACATGTACCAAAAGCAATTAATTCAACAACTCACCATAAATAATCAATTACTTATCACTAAATATGAACATTTGCTTGAGAAATATGATGCATTGCAATTGGAGGTTAATAAAGGCACCTTTCCCGCTTCATCGATTAGTAAACAAACTGTGACTAATACAGTTTTACCAACAACGACCGAACCACTCAATGCCAAAAAGCCGAAAAAGGTTAGTTCGAAAAGCAACTTAAGTATACACACAAATTTAACACGAGAAGATGAACAACCTAAAACGCCGGTAATGCCCATCGTGGATGAGGAATCTAACGAACCCAACAATCTTAATCCGTGGATCAAAGTCCAGAAAAAGAAGGCTCCGAGGATTAAAATCGCTGGAACGGCAGATGCGACAAAAACCATAATAAAAGGCGTTGACAGAAAGGCGTATTTACATGTTTATAAATTAACGCCGGACACATCAGCGGATGACGTTGTTTCTCACCTGCGCACTTTGAAAGTGAATGCGGAATGCGAAAAACTAAATTCGAAACGCCCCAATGAATACGCATCCTTTAAAATCACAGTTCCTTTTGAGCAACTATGTGTGGCGGAAGATCCGACTGCCTGGCCGACGGGAGCATTTGTGAGACGTTTTTTATTCCGTCGTCAGTCAACGCTGCCCCAGAAAAAATAAATAAAACGGTTAATTATATTGCGCGTCCACTTAAATTGTTTTATGTTAATATACAATGTTTGCGAAACAAAATTGATGTACTTGAATCATTTATTATAGATAAAGATATCGATATATTAGCTTTTTCAGAACATTGGCTCACACACGATGAAGCGGAGTATTGCCGAATCAATGAATTTGTTTATGCCAGCTGCTTTAGTAGGCAGATCGCTAAACATGGAGGATCTTTAATTATGATTAAACCTAATTGCGCATATACAGAATTGCATTTTCTTAACAACCTATCAGAAGAATTCACTTGCGAAATGTCAGGAATATCACTTACTAACTCAAGTCTTGCAATTATATCAATATACCGATCCCCTAGTGGAATTTTTCAGAATTTTCTTAATATAATAACAAATATGCTTGAACGTCTCAACGTAATTTCCCTAAAAGTATTTATTTGTGGCGACTTCAATGTACAGTTTAACACAGGCGACAGAAATGCTATAGATTTATGCAATCTATTCGCTTCGTTTGGTTTTCAGAAATTAATTGCGTGTCCAACACGAGGGGCAGCTTGCTTAGACAATGTTTTTACTAATGACTTAATTATCGATAATAAGTCAGTACTAATCGATATTGGTGTCTCTGATCATAAAGGCATATTAACAAATATCCTTATTGAATACAAACCTCAGCCCAAAACCAAAATAATTCGTCCCATTACTGAACAAGGCAGCATCAGTCTCTATAATTTACTGAGTGATACGGTGTGGCCTAAGTTGGAAAATTTGGCTGTTAACGAAGCATGGGAGTTCTTTTTACAAACTCTAATTTCTCACGTTAATATATCTTACCCGTTAAAACTAATTAAACAAAAATCACACAAAATTCAAATAAACTGGTTTTCTCACAAGCTTCGAGAAATGAGGAATAACTTAAACCTTATTAGAGAGGCTTGTCGATATTCACCCACACAACAACTTAAAACGCATTATAAAGCGGTTTTAACTACATATAAAACTGCGATAAAGGACGAACAAAAATTAGCAAATGAAAGATATATTAATTCATCTTCCAATCGTAATAAAGCAATGCGGGAAATATTGAACTCTAAACGCCCAACTAACAATAAATTGCAAAGTGCTGTGAGCATAACGGCGAAAATCTGAATGCCTTCTTTGTGACAGCTGCCGATAACATCATCAGCACAGTTACAGATACCGATACGAACCCCATTGAATTAACAGCCAAATCTCTCAACAACCACTCCGGTAACTATTTGAAATTCGCTTTAGTTTCTTGTGCGAAGGTTAGATTGACTATAATGAAATTAAAATCCATGGGTAGTACGGACATTCATGGAATTAATCTCAAAATAGTAAGAAATATCATTGATGTTATTATCAGTCCATTAACCAAATTAATAAATATGTGCCTCTCTGAAAACGTATTTCCTGATATATTAAAAATCGGAAAATGTATCCCCATTTTTAAAAAAGGTGACCCTTCAGATGCAAACAACTATCGACCAATTCTAATTTTGCCAATTTTTTCAAAAGTAATTGAGATGATAATGCTTGAACAAATCAATTTACATCTAGACCATAACCATTATATAAATAAGGCTCAGTTTGGCTTTAGAACTGGTCGATCGACAACGATGGCTGTTGACACATTTGTTAATGACCTTATTGATGGCTTTGAACAAAACAAGGTAATTACAACTAATCTGTTAGATCTAAGTAAAGCTTTCGATTGTGTAATGCATGACATTCTACATCGCAAGCTTTACTTCTACAACTTCGATCCTAGTGTCATTAAATTAATAATGTCATATTTGACTGAGCGTAAGCAAATTGTCCATCTAGGTGATGTCAGGTCAGGAGTAGCAGATCTAAAGCATGGGGTACCTCAGGGCTCTGTTCTTGGACCACTGCTTTTCCTACTGTACATCAATGATCTACCATCTAGTACCATACACTCCTCTTTGATCATGTATGCAGATGATACGACTGTATCTGCCAAGGGGGTAACACCTGAACAAGCTTCTGCAGATCTACTGGATGACAAAAAGCTTATTTTGGACTGGTTTAATTCAAATAAACTAAAATTAAATCTAAGTAAAACAGTCGAGCTTACTTTCTCATTAAAGCCAATTCCACCTTCGCCAGTCAAGTCTGCAAAACTTCTTGGTATAGTCATTGACCATAAATTAACATGGGAATCTCACGGACACGAACTAAAAGTAAAACTATCAAAGAATATGTTTCTTCTCCGAAATCTCAAGGATACGGTTTCACTAGCAATGGTTAAATCAGCTTTCCATTCCTTAGTACAATCTCACATACTATATGGCATTATTGTATGGGGTCACTCAACAATAATGAGCGATATTTTCAAGCTCCAAAGAAGATAAATTCGTATAGTAGCTGGATTGTCCTACCAACAAGAATGTCGTGAAGCATATATTCAACTCAAAATCTTAACTGCACCTTCCCTGTTCATACTTGAATGTTTATCTTACATTAAAAGAAATGAATACTTACTCTCGAAAAATAAAGCCATCCATGAGTATGAAACCCGCAAACGAGAGGACTATCGCTACAAATCGTTCCGCTTATCCAAAGCTAAAACGGGACCGAGATTTCACTCATTTCGGTTATTTAACATCTTACCTGATAATTTGAAATGTCTGCCGCTTAAAGCCTTCCAATCTCGCATGAAACAGGTTCTGATTGACAATGCATTTTTTTCCTTAGATGAATTTATGCATACAATGAGTATCGATATCTTTACATGTTAAAGGTTATTAACATAAGATTATTTTAATTTTCTATGTATTATAATATATTCTATGATGTAATTATTTAATTGTATTATTTTTGACGTGTGTAAGACTGTTACTGTTATTAGCACGAATAAATATTTCTATTCTATTCTATTCTATTCTATGTGTGATAATCGCTACTTATTATTATTATTACATAAGATTGACAGTTATAAATGTATTTTGACTGTTAAAACTGAATAACTACTGTCAAGATTTTGTTAATAAATATGACGTCATTGTTTCCAAGGCATTCTTTACAAAAAAGAAAATATAATCATTTTAAATATCAAATCTAAAATAAACTATGAGTGTGATACGTTACTGAGTTCGGGAAAAAATACTCGTTTTTTCTACAACCGGCAAAAAAGGTGACATTAACACACCGTTTTAAATTTTCAAAGTATGGTATTTATTCACCGTGAAAAAATGTAATAATTTAGCGTGAAAAAATGTTTTTTTTTACGTTAAATTCCAATATGGCGGCAATAATGTAAAATATAAGTTAGCAATTTTTATTTAATGCGATACCTAGTAATTAATTGTCCATAGGTGCTCATAATGTAGGTGGTTTTGAATTTGTAGATTTCTCTTCTCAATAAGCCAAAGGTACGTACTTGGAAATGTTTATTATCTTTTTTTTCGCACACCAATCACGAAATTGGCAATTTGTTTTTTTGTATTTGGTTTTTTATTACTTCGGCAATTGCTGCATACTTGATCTCCGTGAGAGTATCACTACCACTGGAATCGTCGTAATTCATCAATATTTGTATGAACACAAACTGGAGAAATTTTGACAAATTTGTTCACTGATTAATGTTTTTGTTAATGAACTCGTGTCCATGGTTACATTAACTTAGGCAATCTTTCAAATGAACTATTTAATTATTAAAACTTATTTATGGTAGAATTTCTTTCTTTGCGGTTTTAGAAAAAAAGTTGTTTGTATTTTGTGCTAAAAATCAGTGTTTTTTGACGCATTTGAATACATTTTTAGTCTCGACTAAAAATGCATTCTCGATGCGTCAAAAAACACTGATTTTGACCATATAATACAAAAATTTAATTTAAAAAATATAACAATCCAAAATGGTGCCCGTAAAAAAAAGTTAGCTTGTATCCCGGGTAAGTGTTAAAGTGATCTTTAAATAAAACATACTACTAGGTTTCACATTAAAAAGTGCCTGTGTAATGGCAAAGTTATAAATGTCTAGATTGAATAGATTTTGAATAAAAAAATAAAAACGAAATTAAAAAAAAGGTTTTTGGTGATATCTCGAAAACAAAAAGAGGAATTTCAATTTGTTTTTAGATTATTGGTGGGCCTTAAAATATGCGACTTTACCTTAATTTAACTGACTCAATATCTCTTTAAATAACTGAGATCCCCATACATTCTGTCGAAATACGGACACATTGCATTTTAAAAACTGGTTAAAAATAGGAAACGAGGTAAGATTTTAACCAAATAGCGAACAAAATGTTTTCGAAATAATTTACACTATACAAGAAAAAATCCTCCTAATAAAGTGGTATTATGCAGACCACAGTTATCACGATGTTTGCGTTATGTTTTTTGTCGTTAATTAAGTAACAGCAATATCTTGTGCTATTTTACATCCACGATTGCTATATCAATTTCATGGCATGTCATTATTTTTATAAAATCACATTACTTTTTCTTAATTATTTTAGCTGTAAATTTTCTGACATTCGTTGATTTTTAAATAAGTTCGATTTGAAGCATTAAACGAGTGTTTTCCACTCCCAGAATAAGAATGAGATAAAATTTCGAGTTTAGAAAAGCCCCTTGAAATTTTCTGAGCTTTTCTAAACTCGAAATTTTATTTCATGCGCCACGCGTATAAAACACAGATTTTAAGTGAAGTTCGAATATACATAAATTTGACAATATTATAGTGTTTTATATGATGAATTAATTTCTCACTTAACCCGTGGTGAAACATATTTAATTAATACGCTTTGATTAAAACACTTGGTTTAAATTAATATCGTTTGACGTTAAAAGCCTTTTTTACTTCAGTCCCAACAAAGCAACTAAAAGATATTTTAGATGATCTCATCAATAGTACCAACCACCCAGATTCAAATAAAACAGAAATGAAAGTACTAGTCAATCTCTGCATAGATCAAAATTATTTTGAATTTAATAATAAAATATATTACCAAAAAGACGGTTTGCCAATGGGGTCTCCATTATCGCCGCTCCTAACTGAAATATTTATGGCTAATTTTGAACAATATTTATTTAAACAAAAAACGACTTCCAACATATTTTATTGGGCTAGATATGTCGATGATATCTTTTGTATTTAGAAAGGAACAACTCGTCAACTTGAACTTTTCACACATCTTCTTAACTCCATTAATAATAATATTCAGTTCACTACAGAAATGGAGGTTAACAATAGTTTAAATTTCCTCGACTTAACCATATCCAGAATTGACAATAAATTAGATTTTAAAATTTTATTTTATAGAAAACATAGCTTTACCGATACCATAATACCTAATTCTTCTAACACACACCATAAAATTAAATACAGCACTTTCCACTCCTTAATCCATAGACATATACATATCCCCCTTAATCAACATAATTTTAAACAAGAACTAAAAACAATAAAAACAATTGCATTTAATAACGGTCACAGTACTCAATTAATAGATAGATTTGTCAAAAAGAAAAAATTAAAACAATTTGAAAAATATTTTTATGTGCAAAACAAAACGGAAGAAAAAAATAAGTGGTGCAAACTGGAATTTGTTAACAACCTATCAGAAAATATAAAAAATTGTTTAAAAGGGTACGAATTTAATGTTATAATGACGAATCCAATTAATCTACACAAACTTTTAGTGCATAATAATTCCGACATAGACAAATTTGAAAAAAGTGGCGTATACGAAATCAAGTGCGGAGATTGTGATTGTGTATATATAGGACAAACAGGAAGAACTTTTAAAATTAGATTAAGTGAACACAAAAAATCAATATTAAATAATAAATTTTCCACCGGACTTTCACAACATTGTATAGAAAATAACCAGTTTTTCAATAATAGTAATTTAAATATTTTGTATTCAGGTAATAAGGGACGTGACTTGAATCTCCGAGAGGGATTAGAAATAAACAGAGCAATAAAAAATGGAAAAACCACGCTTAATAACATCGAAGACATTTGGCTTTCCCCCATCGCGACGGCCCTTATTACCTGAAATTAGCTGGAAAATTTGTATAAATATCGATACATTTGTAAAATTTTGTACATATCTCCTTGAGAATGACCTAAGGTCGAAACTAGTTCGAGTAAAAATAAAAAATCAGTGAAACAAACCAAGTGTTTTAATCAAAAGCGTATTATAGTGTTTTATACGCGTGGCGCATGAGGTAAAATTTCGAGTTTAGAAAAGCCCAGAAAATTTGTCTCGGGTCGCTGCGCGACCCTCGACAAATTTTCACGGGGCTTTTCTAAACTCGAAAATTTACTTCATGCTTAGTCTGGAAGTGGAAAACACTTGTTTAAAGCTTTAAATTGAACTTAAAAAAAAACAGGAAATATCCGCAATTGGTGTATGAATTCCATGGTATGTCATTATTTTTATAAAATAACATTACTTTTTCTTAATTATTATAGCTGTAAATTTTCTGACATTCGTTGATTTTTAAAAAAGTTTAATTTGAAGCTTTAAATGAGTGTTTTCCACTCCCAGACTAAGCATGAAGTAAAATTTCGAGTTTAGAAAAGCCCCGTGAAAATTTGTCTCGGGTCGCGCAGCGACCCGAGACAAATTTTCTGGGCTTTTCTAAACTCGAAATTTTACTTCATGCGCCACGCGTATAAAACACAGATTTTAAGTAAAGTTCGAATATACATAAATTTAACAATATTATAGTGTTTTATACGCGTGGCGCTTGAGATAAAATTTTGAGTTTAGAAAAGCCCAGAAAATTTGTCTCGGGTCGCTGCGCGACCTTTGACAAATTTTCACGGGGCTTTTCTAAACTCGAAATTTTACTTCATGCTTAGTCTGGGAGTGGAAAACACTTGTTTAAAGCTTTAAATTGAACATAAAAAAACAGGGAATATCCGCAATTGTTGTATGAATTCCATGGTATGTCATTATTTTTATAAAATAACATTACTTTTTCTTAATTATTATAGCTGCAAATTTTCTGACATTCGTTGATTTTTAAAAAAGTTCAAAAAACGACTTCCAACATATTTTATTGGGCTAGATATGTCGATGATATCTTTTGTATTTAGAAAGGAACAACTCGTCAACTTGAACTTTTCACACATCTTCTTAACTCCATTAATAATAATATTCAGTTCACTACAGAAATGGAGGTTAACAATAGTTTAAATTTCCTCGACTTAACCATATCCAGAATTGACAATAAATTAGATTTTAAAATTTTATTTTATAGAAAACATAGCTTTACCGATACCATAATACCTAATTCTTCTAACACACACCATAAAATTAAATACAGCACTTTCCACTCCTTAATCCATAGACATATACATATCCCCCTTAATCAACATAATTTTAAACAAGAACTAAAAACAATAAAAACAATTGCATTTAATAACGGTCACAGTACTCAATTAATAGATAGATTTGTCAAAAAGAAAAAATTAAAACAAATTTTCTGACATTCGTTGATTTTTAAAAAAGTTCAATTTGAAGCTTTAAATGAGTGTTTTCCACTCCCAGACTAAGCATGAAGTAAAATTTCGAGTTTAGAAAAGCCCCGCGCAGCGACCCGAGACAAATTTTCTGGGCTTTTCTAAACTCGAAATTTTACTTCATGCGCCACGCGTATAAAACACAGATTATAAGTAAAGTTCGAATATACATAAATTTAACAATATTATAGTGTTTTATACGCGTGGCGCTTGAGATAAAATTTCGAGTTTAGAAAAGCCGAGAAAATTTGTCTCGGGTCGCTGCGCGACCTTTGACAAATTTTCACGGGGCTTTTCTAAACTCGAAATTTTACTTCATGCTTATTCTGGGAGTTGAAAACACTTGTTTAAAGCTTTAAATTGAACATAAAAAAAAACAGGGAATATCCGCAATTGTTGTATCGATTCCATGGTATGTCATTATTTTTATAAAATCACATTACTTTTTCTTAATTATTTTAACTTAGAGAAACGTAAAGTGTTATTTGAATTGTTCTCTCTACAAAAAAGTGATATACATTTTGTCTCTAAAATAAATAGGGAAGCCAATATTTGAACACTTTAAAATTAACATGCGATTTCCTATGTTGCGTCCGCCAAGTCAACACTCGGTATACTTTTTTATTTATTTGTATTAATTATAACCGTCGACCGCTAAATAACATGATGTTAAAAAGTAGCTCGCGTATTACAAAACGTTGAACACCCCTGTTCTACAGACATATGGAAACAAAGTGTTTACAGATAAGTATAAAACAAACATCGATCTACCCATTTATTATATTGGAAATCAATTGATGTTGTAAGAGACACATTCAGCACACATGAAATGATGTCGATTTAAGTATGTTCATTAATGTTGAAGTGTTTGCTTAGCAATTACAAGATATGATAACATACTTGATATATAAATATAATGTTATATCATATCGGGTCCATTTTCTGGTTAAGATAACTAAAGGCTTAATGAGCTAGATAAATAAAATTTGGTATCTCTATCAACTGTTAGTCTCAATCGGTTTAGACTTTATCGTGGCGACAAAAAGACAGGACAGACATTTTTCTAAAATGGTCTTAATCAACTCGGGGGACCTCAAAATGGATCTATTTACAAACATTTTTGATTTGAAAATGTTCGCGAAAACAATACTTTCCCTTTGTTTTGTATACGAGACAAAATAAAAATGCGGTTTATTTCGGTTCAGTTCAAATATGTAGGTTAAAATGTGCTAAATCAGTGATTAGCAACCTTTCATAAATTAGTAGTGCTTTAACAATTCTCATAGAAACATAATACACGTGTTTTTAAACTCTACTATAAATCAATGTTGTATACGCGTGGCGCATGAAGTAAATATTTCAGGCTTTTCTAAACTAAATATTTACATCATTCTTAATCAAGGACTGCTAACCCTTGTTAGACAGAAATCAGTTAAAATCCCATTTATGCTGTGTTTAAAAAAAAATTAAAAATTACTGAAACTTCGGATTTTCATGAAATTTTCAGAGTTCGCTAGAGGAAAGAATGCCTTTTATTGTCACGTAGAAATAAATCAAATTTCTTACTTGAGAAATAAACTACAGGTGGTTAAAGCTGATTAATAAGTAAATGAACATTGGGATAAAAGTGACAATTTTGTTTGCGTTATGAAAAACTTGTGAAAAATTACCGAAACTTCGGATTTTCATGAACTTTTAAAGATTCGCGAAAGTAAAAAATGCGCTTTACTGTCACGTAGGAATAAATAAAATACATTACTTGGGAAATAAATTACAAGAGGTTAAAGATACGAGCGCTTGATTAAACACGCCAATTTAAGTTTTAAGTTTTAAATTTCAAATTATGAAATTTCAAGTTTTGAAATTAAAATGTATAAAATTTTTGTTTATAATTATTGTATAAGTATAGATATAAGCAATATATAAAATAAAAACAAGGTCCCAGTGGAAGAACAGGGAAATTTAATTTCGCATCCTGAACTGGCACCTTGAGATTTTTCATAACTCCAATTTAATATTAAACACTGTAAATTAATCATGTATGTAATCTTTGTGAAGTTATGGAAATAAAGACCTATTATTATTATTATTATTATTATTAAATTCGAAAACATCAACTTAAAATTTAAGCTTGTCGATCTTTGGCAATTGTTTTCATTCGGTTTTGTAAAATTAAAATTTCAGTTTTTCTAAGACAGCAAAGAAAACTCAGTTTCACTAAACAAATATTGAATAAATTTGTAGTTTTTTCAGTCTCATGAACACGTCGAGTTTTTGAAAAAAAAGTTATGCTCGATTTTTGTAAAATCTAGATATTTTTTTGAAATTATGAAAACGCAGCTCAAAATTAAAACATTGATTTAAGCGTAAAAATAATTGAACGTTGCGTCACATCAACGTTTGATTCTTTGGTAGTCGTTTGCCATTTGTTTCGTGAAATTTACAAATTTTTCAAAAAAGTTTGGCCTAATTATTTGAGCTATCCATTTTTTGTTGGTTGTATTAAATTTAATTCACTCGGTAATTTTATTCAATATTTGTTTGGTGAAACTGAATTTTCTTTGCTGTTCAGTGATTTTGATTAAATTTTAAGCGTTGATTTAGGCGTTAAAACAATTGAGCTTTACTTCAATTGAAAGCCGCATTCTTCGGCTGTCGTCTGCCTTTTGTTACATGAAAATATCAAATCCATGGACAAAGTTACGCTTAATGATTTGAGCGAGCATTTTTTTATTTAACAACTATTAAAACAAAGAGCGAAATTGCACTGACCTTAACTTGAAATTTAAGTGTGGATATTGCTTTTGACGTAAATTTCATTCCAACATAATTTGTTTATTTATAATTTGTGTTTTGTAATTATTTATCCCTATAATAAATAAAATACTTGAAAAACTTTCATCATAAGGTCGTAGACGTAAAATTTATGTAGAGCAATATGAAAAATAGTTTTATCTTAATAAATTATAATAATTTAAACTAATTTTAACAACATCAACAGCTCAATGAATTTTCCAGAAATGATATATGGATAATCAAATATTTCAGTTTTCTATAAAACGCCAAAATTCAAGCTGAAAATGTTTGTAATATGTTGTTTATACAGGGAGTTTTGTCTTTAAAGTATACGTGTTCCAAATTCAGTTTATTTTCTTTAAATCTTCAGATATTTTTTTAAAAGAAGCTTTAAGCGAGTGTTATCCACTCCCAGACTAAGCATGAAGTAAAATTTCGAGTTTAGAAAAGCCCCAGGAACATTTGTAGAGAGCAATCATCGATCTCAAAATAATTAAAGAAATACGCTCTATTTCTTTAAATATTTTGAGATCGTCTGCAAACAACAAAAATCGTGAGTGATGTATTAATTGAGAAATGTCATTAATAAATAGAAGAAACAATAAGGGGCCGCAGTGTAATTTCTAATTTTGACGCATTGACTACGATTAAATAGAAAACTTTGTAGCCAAGATATAGTAGAGTGGTTAAAGCTCATAGATTTAAATTTAAATAATAGAACCGCATGGCAATCTTTATCAAATGCCTTTGACATATCCAAATAAATAGAATCAACTGCGAAGCTATTCTTAAACGATCTCACTATATAATCCTGGAACATCATTAAGTTAGTAATGGTAGACCGGCCACTACGAAAACTATGCTGCGAAGCTATTCTTAAACGATCTCACTATATAATCCTGGAACATCATTAAGTTAGTAATGGTAGACCGGCCACTACGAAAACTATGCTGCTCATTTATTAAAATATGTTTTGTTGACAATGCCAATTTGACAGATATTAGCTTATCTAAGAGTTTTGGAATTGAGGATTGAATTGCAATACCCGATTTAAAGATTGGTCTTAGATATGTTTTTTTCCAAAATTCTGGAATGTTACTGTATCTCGAAGAACAGTTAAAAAGTAGTAGTAATGCCGTTGTAATAGTGCAAATACATGCTTTAATAAAACTAGATGGGATGCCGTCAGGACCGCAAGAGTTACTGAATTTCATAGATTGGATACCTTCATACATTTCACTTTCAGTGACGCTCCATGCAAGGTCTTCAACTAATAAAGTACTCGATATTTGTTTTTGAGTTTCGTGAAGAGTATAATCATAAATAATTAACACTGTTGTATCCTTTCTTCACACTTTATTTTCTAATGGTTAGATATATATTTCAACTCATTTTCAATAACAACTAATTCTTACAACTGTTGCGCGGTTTCTTTATACCTACAGTGGATTAAAGGGAAAAACCCCAGATTAAGGGAAGACCTTTGGGTGGGTTAACAAATTTTATTGCGTGTTGTTTATGGAGGTAACAAATTTAGAAGCGGGTTATTTACGGGACTAATATCGAAGTTCAATAAATTATTTTTACTTTTACGCATTTCTATGGCTTCCAACATGTTTAATTGATACTTATTGGACTCTTTTAGGAGTTTCATATTGTTGATGCTGAATTTATGACCTGTTGTAAAGTTATGATGTGCAATTGCAGATTTCTCTGGATTCTGGTTTTTTATGTGATAACTGTGTTCTTTGAATCTAATATTTAAATTGCGGGTTGTTTGGCCGATATACACTTTCTCACAGTTATCACATTTTATTGAATAAATTCCAGATTTTTCAATGAATTCTCTTTTACTAAATGTGTTTCCTAAAAGTATACCACTTTTTGAATTTGTGTATTGTGCTGCCGTGAGGTTGAATTTTTAAATAACTTATTTATATGATTATTTAGTCTAGGTACGTAAATGACTCTAGCATATTTAATAGGCTGTTTTTCTTGCTCCTGTAAACTCGTTATTGATTTGATCTTGTGAGATTTTATGCTCTTATTAATTAATTTTTGAATGTTATTAGGGTTATAATCTAAAACTTTTGCTATTTCCAATATAAACTTAAATTCTGCTTTCCTGTTTTCTTCTGATAGTGGTAATTTAATCGCTCTGTCTATCATACTTTTAAATGCTAAAAGTTGATATTTAATCGGTGTCGAAGATGATGAGTGGATATAATTAAACGTATGAGTACCTTTTCTATATATATTAAAATCTAGCTTATTGTCGTTTCTAAAGTACTATTAACTAACGGCATATAATCAGGAATATCGTGAGTGTATACAGATAAAAAAAAATTGCAAATAGATTTACACATTCCTGACCATTCCTGCTGGTAATGTCATTAAGATACATAGTCTCAGGAAAAGAGTTTTGGTTGTCTGACTCTCTAACATAATTCCAAAAATTTGATGGGTTATGTTGAATGTTTAAATTCACTCATGTTATGTATTAATTATACAACGTACTTTGTACAATATTGCATCTATTTCTCAATAATTTAAAATTTCGAAAATTATCGGATGTTTGGTGACGTTTATATTTTCTATGCGCGGCCTTCTTACCTTGAATCAATCTAATGATTTCTTTACTGAACCAGCAAGGATACGAAGAAACCTTGATGCGCTTTACTGGTACGAATGTGTTGATGATGCCATCGAATAGGATTCATCCCAGCTCTGCCAATTACATAGCAATCAACCATCATTTAGCGTCTGTCGACTGGATTAATGTATTATCTGAAAATGATATTGATTCCATGGTAAATCAATTTTATACCAAATTGATTTACCATGGAATCAATATCATTTTCAGATAATACATTAAGCCAGTCGACAGACGCTAAATGATGGTTGATTGCTATGTAATTGGCAGAGCTGGGATGAATCCTCAAAAAACATGATTCGAATCACGAATCCGAATCACCTAATATGATTCGAATCACGAATACTCGAATAAAGGATTCGTAAGTGAAAAATATGATTCGAATCAAAGATTCGAATCCTCATTTTTGAATCACGGATACAAATCCTTTAAAAATAAATTTGAATCTATTATTTGCAACCAGTAATATTTTGTTCCATCAGTTTCTATTAACAAACATGTTCATTTACCGACTAAATATCTGATTATATAATGATTTTAATTAATGATGATATATGTGTTATTTAACTTCATTTTGAATCTGTGTTTTATACGCCTGGCGCATGAAGTAAAATTTCGAGTTTAGAAAAGCCCCGTGAAAATTTGTCTCGGGTCGCTGCGCGACCCTCGACAAATTTTCTACGCGGGGCTTTTCTAAACTCGAAATTTTACTTCATGCTTAGTCTGGGAGTGGACAACACTCGTTCTTAGAAGTTTCAAATTAAAGGATTACTCTAGATTACTAAGTTTATTACCAATTTACAAAGGCTACAGCTCGAAGGACCAATCATGGTCTTCGGAGACCGAAGGACTACAGGGAATCGAAGTTTATTTACAAGAAAACAACGAATATCTGAAAGTTTACAGCATGGATAGGAAAGAAAACATCCAATTTTGAAAAAATATCGAAGTTGGGTTGGTTTTCAGTGCGTTTTTAACTTCACTTTAAATCAGTGTTTTATACGCGTGGCGCATGAAGTAAAATTTCGAGTTTAGAAAAGCCCCGTAAAAATTTGTCTCGGGTCGCTGCGCGACCCTCGACAAATTTTCTACGCGGGGCTTTTCTAAACTCGAAATTTTACTTCATGCTTAGTCTGGGAGTGGACCGTCAAGATTTTCTACATGTCGAGATTTTTGATATTATGTCGATTTATTCACAGTTTGTTATTGTATTAAATGTAACTTTAATATTAAATAAAAACGGTTTTTTTTAGGAATAGAATATTCACCCATTAAGAGCCGAACAAATTATAAAG
Organism: Philonthus cognatus; assembly: GCA_932526585.2. Lineage (NCBI taxonomy): Eukaryota > Metazoa > Arthropoda > Insecta > Coleoptera > Staphylinidae > Philonthus > Philonthus cognatus. The sequence goes on along the minus strand of OW052249.1, from coordinate 23,086,038 downwards.
TTAACTCTAAAAGTTAATTTTAGGTAAAATTTTGCATCTTTTTCTATGATTTCAATGAATGATTTATTATATTACATACGTCGATTTTTTAAAAGAGTTAAATTTAAAATTCAAACGAGTGTTGTCCACTCCCAGACTAAGCATGAAGTAAAATTTCGAGTTTAGAAAAGCCCCGCGTAGAAAATTTGTCGAGGGTCGCGCAGCGACCCGAGACAAATTTTCGCGGGGCTTTTCTAAACTCGAAATTTTACTTCATGCGCCACGCGTATAAAACACTGATTTAAAGTGAAGTTAAAAATGCACTGAAAACCAACCCAACTTCGATATTTTTTCAAAATTGGATGTTTTCTTTCCTATCCATGCTGTAAACCTTCAGATAGTCGTTGTTTTCTTGTAAAAAAACTTGGATTCCCTGTAGTCCTTCGTTCTGCGAAGACCATGGTTGGTCCTTTGAGCTGTAGCCTTTGTAAAACGGTAATAAACTTAGTAATCTAGAGCAGTGGACTCCAAACTACTTTGTTGTTTGTATTTTTTTTTGTAAATGCCATATTTTGAAATATTGTAACAATTGTTCCTTAAATTTTTCATAATTTTATAAAATTAATCGGATCTTGGCCGACTTTATTATGTAGAATTGTATTTGTGGCCCGCGAAGAAGATAGTTTGGAGACCCAGTATCTAGAGTAATCCTTCAGTTTGAAACTTCTAAGAACGAGTGTTGTCCACTCCCAGACTAAGCATGAAGTAAAATTTCGAGTTTAGAAAAGCCCCGCGTAGAAAATTTGTCGAGGGTCGCGCAGCGACACGAGACAAATTTTCACGGGGCTTTTCTAAACTCGAAATTTTACTTCATGCGCCACGCATATAAAACACTGATTTCAAGTGAAGTTAAAATAGTATATTACATTACAAGTGTGGTAAACAGCATATTACGTGCGAGTGTAGAGTTAAACATGAGCCGCGCAGCGGCGAGTGTGTTAACTCCACGAGCACGTAAAATGCCTACCACACGCGTATTGTACATAGTTTTACCTGCAACCACCTATATAGTTTTCATGCGAATACCCATAATTAGTAGCACCTACAATTTTAAGCTAATTATTCAAAGTTTCTAGATTGGTCTAAATACTTACTTTTGTTAACAAAAATTTACTATCCGGCGCATTAGCAATGAAATTTCTAATGTGTTCTGGTTCTAAAACACTTGATGCTTTTCGTTTGTGATTATGCATTTTTCTCTTCAAAAATGCTTTTAAATTCAAATATTTTGATATGTCCACTTGATGTTTGTTGTTAATCGTGGTTTTTAGCATTGAGTAACAACTCCAAAGTGATGCTGGTCCTAGTGTTTTGCTGAGATCATCAAAATATACCACAAGCACATTTTCAGTAAAGGATTTAATCTTTCTCGAGCTGAGCCATTCCATAAATTTGGTAAAACATTTTATGTACCGCGCCCGCGATTTTTCGGGTAACTGCATATCATTAATCGCTTTGGCACGTGCGGCCACATCCGGAGGCATTAATTCACAGTCGCTTGAATCAGACATTACCTGAATAACGTGTCGCACTTGTACGATGACTTTTCAAAACTGACGTTTGTCATTTTTTTGTTACAACAAACGCGTGATTATGACAGTGTTTTCTAGATCAGTAAGGTGGTTAAGAATACACTGTTTTTTTATGTGGTTGCAGGTAAAATATACTATTAACGTTGGATATTTTTCATGGTCAAGTAACCAAATATGCATTCACAAATATTTGAATTATTCGAAAATTTTAATATTTATATTCAAATATGAATAATTTAGTGATTTAAATATTTATATTAGAATATTTAACTATTTGAATTAATCGAATTAGAATCCCAGCCTTAATAGCGATGATTCGAATTATTTAGGAGGATTTGAATCCATGTATCAGGATTCGAATTTTATAAGGATTCGATTCCTTTTATAAGGATTCGAATCCTTTTATAAGAATTCGAATCGTTTTATAAGGATTCGAATCCTTTTATAAGAATTCGAATCCTTTTATAAGGATTCGAATCATCTACGTTTGGATTCGAATACGAATCCTTTTAAAAAAATGTAACGAATCCGGATCACGAATCCGTTTTCACTAAAGTATTCGAATACCTCTTTTGAATCCTCTAAAAGGATTCGAATCCGGGAATCGAATCCTGAATGATTTGAATCCTGCCCTGCTCTGGTAATTGGCCTTAGAGAAGTCATGAATGAATTCATCATAATGGAGAGTTTTGGTTATTTCAGTAAATTTAGTTGAAATGCAATATGATATATGGTGACGACTAATAGGCAATATCAAATCAATAGCTTTAGAAACGGTACATACAGAAGAGGTAAATACTAAATCAAGGAAGACGTCATTTTCATTAGGAACGGAGCAAGTCTGAAATAGATTGTAGTAGCTGAGACGAGAAATAATTAATTGGGCTGATTTTGGATCAGTAGATTTGTGTAACAACCCAAGGTCATCATGCAACCAAGTCGCTGTAGGAATATTGAAATCACCGCAGATTAAGAGTTTGGAATTTACAAATTTCTCTGCCACGCTATATATTGTGTCGCAAAATGCTTCATATTTACCAATTGGGGAATTTGGTGGTATATAAGCAGTATGGGGACACTTTTCCCATGATTTTTTTCCAATGGACATTTTTCCCATGACTATTAGATTTCCCATGATTTTTTCCCACAGCTATTACTTCTGATTCGATTTTCATGTTGTCGAACATTTCAAGTATTTCGAATACTTCGAACTTCCTAACCTGCGTTTGTCATAGCATTTGTCATTCGTTCACCATCATTCGTATCAAAATTAACCAAATTATGGCGGGAGCTTTATTACCAATTACCCTGGAGCTTATAGAGAATGGAAGAGGCGGCCGGTTTCTGCACATCGACGGCTATCTATACTACAAGCATTCCGTCACGAAATAAGGTCTCGTCAACTGGAGTTGCCGGAAAAAGGGTCAATGCTATGCCAGTGCGCAAACAACCGCCATATCGGGTACCCAGCTCCTCCTTACTCGGGGAGGCCCAATGGTTTCAGAGCATCTAGGCCACGCACCTAATCTCGAAGAGGTCGAAGCTGTTCGTGTCGTGCGGGCCATCAAACGAAAGGCTGCTGAACATCCTGAGATGCCCCCTGTCCAGGTTATGCGTACTCTGGTTGGCGTGCCGAGTAGCGTTTTATCGCAGTTGCCAAGCAGACCGAATATGCGGAAGGCCATTACGCGGGAAAGACTAAAAGATATGCCGGCAAATCCAGTTGCGATGGATGATCTTGCTGGTATTCCGGATAAATATAGAGTCACTCTACTGGGTTATTATTGCTTTGATACACTTTGACTTTAACTTCGACTTTTCTTTGACTTTTACATTAAATTACAGGCGAAAATTTCATTTTATACGATTCTTATGAAGACGATGACTTCGATTTGGCATGTGGACGCGTTATCGTTTTTGGAACAGCTGAGAATTTGAGGAAACTTCAGAAATGCAGAACGTGGTTCGTCGACGGAACTTTTAAAGCAGCCACTACAATTTTTACTCAGCTCTTTTGGGATCCATAGACGACATCGGTCAAGAAACCGCCCTTCCCTTTGTGTACGCTCTGCTGGCAACGAAAGATGAATTTGCGTACAGAAAAGTCTTCGATGTCGTCGAATCACAATTTATAGAACTGGGCCTGCAATTTCGCCCTCCTCAAATTCTCATGACCGATTTCGAACTCGCCATCATCAATGCGGCCTCCAAATCGTATCCGACAGCAGATGTAAAAGCGTGTTTATTCCATATGACGCAGTCGATTTTTAGGCGCGTTCAAGCGGAAGGTTTGCAAATCAGATACAATGACTGGGAAGATCGCTCCATAAAGGAGGCATCGCAAATGATGGCGGGTGTGGCATTCGTTCCATCGGATAAGGTTGCAGAGATGTTCGACATCTTCGCAGAACAGGCTCCTGACGATTTCATGCCCCTCGTCGACTATTTTGAGTTAAATTATATTCGCGGAAAACCTGCCAGGGGACGTAGAAAGGCCGTTACTGTTCGGTATCATCCTTCGTTATGGAATCAGTATGATTCGGTGCTAAATCATGTAGCTAGGACAAACAACATTAGCGAAGGATGGCACAATCGTTTCCGCGTGATCACTGGCAAAAATCAGTTTATACGCTTTTCTGACGGAAATACAGAAGGAACAGTCGGATACTGAGACGATGCTGCGGCAGTCGGCCCTAGGGCAAAAAATTAAAAGGAAACAAGGGCCTAACCGAAAAATAACCGAGGACAGGATTTTCAACATCGTCTAAAAATTCGAAGATTATACAGACGGCGAAGACATTTTAGAATACCTTAGACTGATTGGATACAATATAGAATTTTGATTATTTACACTTGTCTTTGTATACAATTTGCACTTTTTTAATAAAATGATATTATTGGAAAATAGTTTTATTGGAAAATGGTATCATTGGAAAATGTTATCACGGGAAAAATGGCATGGGAAACAAATCCTGGGAAAAACGGCATGGGAAAAGTGTACCCCAATCATATAAACTGCGCCGACCACCAGCTTTAGCGAACCATTTGATATAATAACAAATAACTGTTCAACAGAAATATTTAAAATACAAAAACGTTCACCAACAAAACTATTATGAACAGCGATTAAAACACCACCACCACGAGTTTTATTACTAGGACGATGGTTTCTATCTTCCCTAAAGATTGTATAGTTCATTAGCTTCAATTCACTGTCAGAAATATCATGGTTAAGCCATGTTTCTACGATAATAATTACGTCATAAAAACTACTGTTAACATTAAACATAAAGTCCTTTTTTTTAGTTCGAATTCCACCGGCATTTTGAAAGAAAATATTTAGTTTTTTAATTCCACATTTCCGTTAGCACTGGACTTGATAATTTTGGGGACTCCTGAGATATGTTTGATTTCAATATTCGTTCCACCATTTTCCATTCTTCGAAGTAGTTCTCTTTTGACAAGTTGGAATTCTTCTTTTTGGACCCGGGTTCTATGGAAGCTGAATTTGATGGAATTATTGTTTAGTTTGCTGGTTTTGTAGATAATTTGTTTAACAGTATCATGATTGTTTAAAATAATTTTGATTGGTCTAGGTTTAGAATTTTTAGATTTGTTAGATCCGACGCGAAACATTTTAATTGGTGAAATATCTATCTCTACAGATTCGAGAACAGACTTTATTGCAGTAATTTCCTCGTCTTGTCTGCCTCTTGATGTAGAAGAAGTGGATTCCGCAACATTATATACTAATAAATTATTTTTTCGTTCGTTACGATCCTGCATTTCATTGAAAATATTAAAATCCGAATGCTTAGTACTATTTACTTTATGAGTGGAAGCTGTGGTTCTTATCGAGTTTTCTATTTGATTAACACGATCACTAAGAGAGTTATTAGCCTCTTCAAGGGTATTTAACCTCGTATTAATTTCATTTCCCAACCTAGTTATTGCATTGTTGATTTCTTGTCGAATTAGAGGTAGAAATTCGTTTTTAAAAGTATCACGGATAGAATTAATTAGAAATTTATTTGAATCGGAAGGAACAGGTAAACTTGCAGCCAGAGATTATTCTGTCTAAACTGTTTTTTCTTTCTGCTTCAGTTAGAAACCCCCCCATGTAAAAATCCTGGCTACGCCACTAAAGCATGAAGTAAAATTTCGAGTTTAGAAAAGCATGAACATTTGGATTTGGCGGGGCGCGCGAGCGAAGCGAGTCGCGCCGCGGCAAATCCAAATTTTCAGGCTTTTCTAAACTCAAAATTTTACTTTATGCGCGACGCGTATAAAACATTGACTTGTTATATATATTTTTTTCTAAAAACTGAGTTTTGATAATTTTGTAACCGTCATTAAACTATTTCTGGCAATATTATTTATCTTAAGTAAAGGTCTTTTAAAAGTAAATGTGCAGTATTAAATAATTATAAATACTATAAAAATATCGAATACTTTTTATTACGATATTTTACCGTATCGATACTTTAATATACGAATTAATCGATACACAATATCGATACCTTTTGGAATTGCACATCCCTATATTTACTTCTACTTTTTTAAGATTTTTTTTCTTTGCGTTAGTAAATTTTAGCTAAAGTTTTATAAGATATTTCAAATAAATCATTAAACACAAAATTTTATTACAATAAAATATCACAATTGTGTGTGCATACATGTGATTTAATACGTGGGATTTAAAACGTGTGCTCTAAGATATGTTCTGTTTTAAACACGTTTTAAACGTGTTTTAAACATGTTTTAAACCTGTTTTAAACCTATTTTAAACATGTATTAAACACGTTTTAAACATGTTTTTAGTTGTTAATGTTTTAAACGCTGTTTTTTATGAAGAAAAAGACTGTTTGTTTTAATTAAAATAAAAAAAAATAAAACGTTTTTTTGAACAACTTTGGTTGTAAATATTAACTTTCTATTTGTTTTCATTTTTGATGCGCACTTCGACCATACAGACCTCTAAAGCCCCCGAGCCCGGGTTCCGCGGAACCCCCGTGGATACGCCGCTGTCGACGTCACTTCCTAATTTGATCATTCAAATATTGCTGATACATCACATAATTTCATTCGTCTCGTTTGTTGATCTTTCTGAATTTGTTTAAATACATACCTGATAAGACAAGTTAATATTTGCCAATCCCAAACATATAGTCCTTGGACATAAAAATGTAGATACCCAATGACGTTGTAAAAAAATGAAATATTTAAGAATAAGTAAATGGCTAATTTAATTAATTTGTTTTCTAAATACAAACAAAGACGGTTTTGTTGTTATGCAACAACAACGTCAACAACAATTAACGCAACCATCTGCCGTTTCAATTATAATTAATTAAGTTAATTGGATGTTAATTAATTTCGTTCTACTCACCGATCTGAAGCAGACCAACGTTAGACATTTTCCTTGTATGATGATGATTCTTCGGGATAATCAATGAAAAGAGCAGACCTCGCAGACCGGAGCTTGGACGGGACAGTATCACCATTCTAAAACAATTTCGTGTAAATAAATAATCGGCGAGAGATAATGTTCCTAGGTGGCAGTCATTTACAAGGTTCGCTCATTAAAAACGCTATCATGTGACCGAGTGAGCGCGAGTGTGCGCCAGTGCCAGTGAACTTGCGAGTTCGCCATTAACATAACTGGATGTCTTCTATTTCTATGCAGACGCTCGGCGCGTTCGCGAAAGATTACATTGTTGTGAACCTTGAATTGGTCTTGTAATTGCTTACGCCCTGTTGCTTTCGTTTTAATAAGCTAGAAAGTGTTAGGCGTAAACATGAATTATTGGTAGGTGCTGTTTTTAACTTGGTAATTGGGAAAATTTGTGTGACGCACATTTTAACTAGGGCTTTATAGCATTAGTGGCGTAGCCTGGGTTTCAGCTGCCCGGGGCGTAGGCAAAATTCGCCGCCCCCTCATTTAGGTATTTAAATCTGAATGGCTCCAAAATTCACAGTAATCTTCAAGATGTTTTCGGCAAGAACACATTTGTTATTATGTATTATATTATACATGCATGTTTAATAATAAACTTCAAGATTTTTTTCTCTTTCTGTTTAATTTAATTTAATTTTGTGGAAAAACCACCATTCTGATCAATTTTGAACAGTTGTCAACTTCTGTCAATATCAATTGAATATTTCAAGTTTTATATTGGCCTCTAATGCTACCGGTGGGGGCGTTTCGATCGCCTAAACCAGCTGTAGAAAACACGGATACCTCGCACATTGCCGTATAGCAGAGCTGGGACAAATCCTCGTAAAAAGGATTCGAATCACGAATCAGAATCACCTAGTATGATTCGAATCACGAATACTCGATCAAAGATTCGAATCCTGTTTTTTCGAATCACGAATACAAATCCTTTAAGAATACATTTAATTTTATTATTTTTTTGCAACCATTATTATATAAATATCGTTGCCAGTTGTTTTAACAAAAATATTCAAAACCTAATTATTTATTATTAACACTGAACATCGTGAATAACAGACTAAATATCTGATTCCCTGTTACTCTGATTAAAGATGTATTTGTGTGTTTCTGAACTCCACTTCAAATCAATATTTTGTACGCGTGGCGCATGAAGTAAAATTTCGAGTTTAGAAAAGCCCGAAAATTTGTCACGGGTCGCTGCGCGACCCTCGACAAATTTTCACGGAGCTTTTCTAAACTCGAAATTTTACTTCATGCTTAGCCTGGGAGTGGAAACACCCGTTCCAAACTTCAAATTGAACTCTATTATAAAATCGACGAATGCCTGAAAATGATGTAAATAAAAAATTCACTGAATATATTAAATACTGAATAATATTAAAACCGCGAAATTCAGAGAAAAATTATAGAATTATATTCAAATTGACCAAAACACTAACAAAAAAGGCATATGATATTATTAAATTTGTCAAAATCAGCAGGCAAATTACAAAACACGTACAAATTTATAAAATAACCTAAATATTAACAAAAACAATGAAAACAATTAAACAAAAGCCTCCATTTCCACAAAAGAAAAAGTTATATTAAAAGGCCAGGGACAAAAATCTTGAACCAGGGAAATTTTACTTCAAATAATATTAAACAAAATTTTGAAAACTAGATTATTATCTTTAAAAATATTTTCAGTCATTTTATGTTCTTATCAAAGCATTCAGTTTGAAGTTTCGAACGAGCGTTTCCACTCCCAGACTAAGCATGAAGTAAAATTTCGAGTTTAGAAAAAAGAAAAGCTGCGCGGCCCTCGACAAATTTTCACGGGGCTTTTCTAAACTCGAAATTTTACTTCATGCGCCACGCGTATAAAAAGAGTGATTTAACGAGAAATTTAAAAACACACAAAAGACATTTTCCATGTTTATCCTCACAATTAATTCAAATTATTTTTGACGAATCAAATTCTATTGTAAGTATTCGAATCCTTTTATAAATATTCGAATCCTTTTATAAATATTCGAATCCTTTTATAAATATTCGAATCCTTTTATCAATATTCGATTCCTTTTATAAATATTTGAATCCTTTTATTTATTTTATTTATTTATTTATTGACGGATTCACCTTAAGCGATATACATTGAGTATTATTAATTATATTGAAAAATCTCATCATTCTACTTATTGGGCTATTAGTGCCATAGTTTAATCGTTGAAAATGTTGACGAAATGTGACGTTTTCTGGAGGATTGTACGACATTTTTACCACTCCATTTTTACCACCATATATTTGTTAACACCAATTCTTTTTACCACTCCGGTTTTACTACCATATATTATTTACTACTAATTTTTTACCATTAGTTCTCTTACAGATATTTCTGAAGTATTTACAAGTCTGCATAAAACATTCATTCGGTTCTATTTTTGATTTTTCGCGCTAGATGTATTAAAATGTAATAAATATTAACTGTTTACAAAACTGTCATCGACATCTTTGAGAATGATGTAAAATATTAATGCTAATATTTAAATATTCAGGGGCTGTTCCGTACACGCAAAGAGACTTACGCAATTTATTCTATTGCAAACTTTTCTCCTAACCTAACCTAACGTAGCAGTATGTAGAATCTCATAGAGATTTAAGCAATCTATTCTATTGCAAACCTTTCTCCTAACATAACCTAACCTACAAGTATGTGGAATAGTCACCGTGCGCAAAGAGACTTACGCAGTTTATTCTATTGAACACCATTCTCCTAACCTAATCTAGAAGTATGTGGAATAGTCATCGTCTGCAAATAGACATACGCAATTTATTCTGTTGCAAACCTTTCTCCTAACCTAACCTAGAAGTATGTGAAATATTTAACTTGCGCAAAAAGACTTCCGCAATTTATTCTATTGCAAACCTTTCTACTAACCTAACTTAAAAACATGTAAAATCGCCTAAGCATAATAAAATGTTTATCTGCATCTTATTATTTTATAGAAAAATGTGTGGCTATACTAAGCCTTAAATCAGATAATTTTGCTTGGTTATGTGGTTCTATTAAATTATTTTAATTGTATTTAAATTTAGCTGTGTGTCTACTAACCAAACTGGATATGCCGTACCCAATTACGATGTAAATCACCAATTATGATGTAAATCAGGAAAAATATGATTTGTAATAAAATAAGATGGTAATAAAATGGTGGAAAAAAATATAGTGGTACAAAAATATAGTGGTAAATATAGAGTGGTAAAATGGAGTGGTAAAAATGAAGTGGTAAAAATGACCCCTAACGTATTTCGAGTATTAAATAGTATATTAAAATTAATCATACTTAACAAATCGGAGCAATCAACTAAAAAATTAACAATTTTGAATAAAAAACATAAATCAAAATAAATACGTCTATTTTTAAGAGATTTTAGATCTAGCACGGTTAACATTTGAGTACGACTATAGTACGACTGATCCCTAATTTGAAACAAATATTTATTTTGGACTCTTTCCAGCCGTTCTATATTATTAGCATATTGTGGAAACCAAACAGTGGACGCATATTCCAATTGGGATCTTACCAATGATAAGTATAGAATTTTTTGAGTATTAATAGAAAATTGTTTACCAAACCGATTGATAAAGCCAAGAGTTTGCATACCTTTGCAGCAAATATTATCAATATGTTAAGAGATAAAGAAAAATCAAATGTTACACCGAGATCTTTTATGTATTTGACAGGTGATAAACTATTATCGTTAATATAATAAATATTTTCTGATACTCGACCTCTACCAAAAGATATAGAATAACATTTGCCGATATTAAGAAAAAGAGAGTTCTCAGTACACCAACGATATATATTGTCAAGGTCAGTCTGCAGTAACATACGATCTAGAAGTAACCGATAATTCGAAAAATGTTAAGGTCGTCGGCAAACAATAATAACCCAGATTGAGCAACATATGATTTAGTGTCATTAATGAACAATAGAAACAATATAGGTCCGCAGTGGGACCCTTAAGGAACACCAGATGTGACTGTGATTGACTTAGAGATAAAATTATTTCATTTAACAAATTGCGTTCTATTGCTCAAAAAATCCTGTAACCATTTAACAACTAGTAACGCAAATCCAAAATTTTCAAGTTTTCTTATTAAAATTGAATAGGAAACACGGTCAAAAGCCTTCGAAAAATCGGTATAGACCGCATCAACCTGTTTCCCATTCTCGAACGAATCTAATAAAAATGATTGATAGATCATCAAATTGGTCACAGTAGATTTACCTTCACAGAACCCATGTTGCTCATTGCAGATTACCGGCATACTAGCCCATATTAACTCGTCGGTAATAAGTTTATCAAACAATTTTGGTATAACCGATGGAATTGCGATACCTCTGTAGTTTGTAACATCCTCGCGATTTCCTTTTTTATGCAGAGGCCTAATATAACTTATTTTCCAAACGTTGGGAAATATACCTGATTTTAATGAGGTCTGAAATAATATATGTAATGCCGGGCACATTGAATAAATACAGCGTTTTATAAAGTAGGCAGGTAAGTGGTCAGGACCATATGAACATGAATCAAGTAACAAAATAATACAATCAAAAATATCCGCAAGATTAATGTTAAAAGAATTAAGATTAACACATTTTTTTTGACCAAGGCGACCACTAGACACTTGAGGGTCACTGTACACTTCAGAAAAGTATTCACGCAACCTTGACCCGAATCACTAGACTTATCGTTAAAATGCATCACTTTTGGGTAGCCATCAGTTTTTCTTGATTCATTGACGTGTGACCAGAAAGATCTTGAGTTTACATTAATCTTCTCTTCTACCTTTTTCAAATATTCTGCACGTAGTCTTTCGTTGAATTGCTTACATTCAGCCCTTGACCATTGGAATTCTGTATAGTCATTGGGCGACGCACTTGATTTAAACTGTGAATGCTTTTGTTTCTTTAATTTAATTAAGTTAAATAATTCTTTATCGAACCACTTAGGATATGTTGAATTCCGTATTCTTTTAAGAGGGACATATTTGTTCAAAACATATTCGAAGATGTTATACAAATTTTCCACAGCAATATTTACATCAATATTGGCTAATAAATTGTCCCAATTTATAGAATAAAAATTAATTAACGTTGTGGTAATTTATTGACTTAAAATGATATTCGAAGCTATTCTATTACATCAGATCTAACATCGCAATTTAATAACATTGAATAGCCAATATGATGTATACTTGGTAGAGCGATAGGATCAAGAGCCGTAGAGAATTCTATCGATGTTAAATTTGAAAATACTAAATCCAAAAAAGTACCTCTGTTGTTGGGTATTGAGTTTACTTGTAATTAATGATGATATTCCAGGCACTCAGCAAGTACCTCCGCCTGGGTAGATTGGTTGTCACGAGATAATATTGAGTTTCCAGTTGTGTTCCAAATAGCTTTTGGAAGGTTAAAATCGCCACATAGTAGAAAATTGTGAACAGCATATTGACTACAAACACCGTCGACTATATTGCAATATTCTTCATACATCGTCGAATTTGACGACAGGGGAATATAGATCGCAGATATGATAAGGTTGAAACCAACCTGAACAAATACAGTCTCTAATGTGGTGACAATATTTATAGTATTGTTCGTTAAATATGATCTGATTGCAATTACAACACAACCTCTGCTTTTTGTGCTCGAAGTTAAAGATCTGTCGCATCTATAAATTGAGAAACCATGAAGACATAATTCACTGTCGCTTATGGAAGAATCTAGCCATGTTTCAACTACAATAATAATATCATAAACTGAAATATTAATATTAGACCTTATATTAACAAGTTTGGATCTCATGCCTCCGATGTTCTGAAAGTATATCTTTAGCTTTTTGTTGATTGTTAACATCGGGCTTTTCCACTATTGTTAGGTTGCTATTTCGGTACTTTATCTTGAGATTGGTTTCTCCTTTCTCTTTACGTAGGTCCAGTTCGCGACGTAAATCATGTAAATGATCACGTTGTAATTTGGTTTTATCATTGCTAAATTTAACATCCCCAGCATTTAGATCTTTAGATAACTTGAGTAAATTGTAAGCTGATTGTTTATCTTCAAAAAAGATTTTGACGGGTCTGGGCATATTTGGTTTACTGTTCCCAATACGGATTATTTTTCGTGGCTTAAAGTCTAGTTTTCCATTAACATTTTTTTGGATGGCAGTTGTGTCCATATCAATTTTATTTTGAATTGTGCCGGATGACTCAGGAAGATAATAAACAATGACGTTGTGTGCCTTTGACTGCCGTTCTTTAAGTTCCGCTACAAGATTGGCTTGAGTTATACTATGAAAGTTTTGACAAGCGTATGGAGTATTCTTAAGTTTCTCTAGTCGATTCTCAATATTGTTTAAATCGGTAATTACGTCTTTTATGACAAGTTGGAATTCCGCTTTGAAGAGAGTCGACAGCTCTTGTTTTAAAACACTCTTCATTGTTTCCGTTATTGGATTGAATGATTTCGATTTTAGCTGAGTGGTCGGGTTAACTGGTAAGCATTTAGAACATTTCCAGAAATTACCGTCACTTTGCTTATGTTCACTTAAGTAGTATTCAATGACATCTAGTGTATAATCAAAACACTCAGTATGAAACCATTCATCACAACCACCATGACATTTTAGTGAATCGGAACGTGGACTCAAAAAAGTGTTACATATGTTACAATTCAGAACCATTGTTATCTTAGAAATGTAATGAAAGCGAATCGAGGCAAATTTTCTGGACTTTTCTAAACTCGAAATTTTACTTCATGCGCCACGCGTATAAAACACTATAATATTGTCAAATTTATGTATATTCGAACTTCACTTAAAATCTGTGTTTTATACGCGTGGCGCATGAAGTAAAATTTCGAGTTTAGAAAAGCCCAGAAAATTTTCACAGGGCTTTTCTAAACTCGAAATTTTACTTCATGCTTAGTCTGGGAGTGGAAAACACTCGTTTAAAGCTTCAAATTGAATTAAGAAAGAGTAAAAAAAGACCTTTATTGGCATATCTCCACACCTTTACATTTGATTACACATTTACATTTGATTACCTCACTACATTCCCGTATCCCTCTTACCCTCCCTTCTCTTTTCCCTCTCCCTCCCCAGCTTTTCCAACGTCCTTACCCCGCTCCCATCCTCCCTCATCCACTCCACTACCCTTCTATTCCCTTTCGCTCCCAGCCACTCCTCTTTAACCCCCTCACATTCCTCCGCCAAGTGTCCCCACGTATCCTTCCCCTGTCCACACAACACACACCTACCATATTCTTCCCCCATCCATACTTTCCTTCCTCTCTCCTCCGATCCACACCTCGCCCTTGCCACAATCACCCTATCCTCTCTACCCCATCCCTTCTCTATCAAATACTTCGGCACCCTCCCATACACCTGCCACCTCCCATACATATCATTATACTGACTTCTGTCAATACACCCTTGCCTTGTCTGGCCTTCCACCTCCTTCCCTTTCCCCCTCACCCACTCATCCACCTTCACCCCATTTCCTAGCCATTTCATTATCTTCGCCTCCGATAGCCCTACCCTCTCATACATTTTCCTCCTCTCCCCCCTCCATCTACCCTCACCCCCACGCACACTCGTCACCCATACATCCTTCACCAATCTCTCTTCATCCAGTTCCCACAATCTCATCTCGTACCTCAACACCCTCACCATTGCCTCCCACTCTAGCCTCTCTCTGTTGGTCTCCTGAAGCACTATGTAGCTGGGCGTGGACTTTTCCACCCCCAACATGTGCTTCAGGAACCACATCTGGTCCCTCTCTATCACCTCGTACCCTCTCGTCTCCCACACTTCCACTCCATACATTAGCACCGCTCTTACACACGCATCCCATATCTTACACGCAACCGTCACATTGTTCCCCATCCACTTCCCCCACTTGCCCCACGCCATTCCCCACGCCTTCCTCGCCTTACCCTGCACCCACCTCACATGCTCCTCATACCTTCCCGTTCCTTTAAACCAAAACCCCAAATACTTGAAACTCTTTACCCTCTCAATAACTACCCCCTCCCACTTCAATTCTTTTACCTTCCCCTAACTCCCTTTATTTCTTCTTCACTTCACTTACTTCGTTTTCCCTACATTCACATTCATTCCCCTTTTATTCATAAACCTCTCCACTCTCTTCAACATCTCTTTCATCCCTTCATACTCTCTTGCAACCAACACCACATCATCCGCATACGCCAGCATCCATACCTTCCTTTTACCCATCACCACCTCCCCCGCCTGCCCTTTCCTCATCACCTCTCCCAATTCACTTACGTATACATTAAATAGCATCGGGCTTAGCGGGCACCCTTGCCTCAAACCCTCCCACGTCCTAAAGCACCCCGACACCCCCTTCCCCACTTTCGCCACCACCCATGTCTCCTCATACACTCTTCTCACCCACTCCACCATCCCCTCACTCACCCCTCTCCTTCTCAAACATTCTATCAAGCTTCCCCTCGGCACTGAGTCATATGTTGCCTTCAGGTCCATAAACACCGCATACACACATCCTTTCTCTTCCATCACTCTCTCCACCATTCGCGCCAGGGTAAAGACCTGCTCCCTCGTCCCCCTCCCCCTTCTAAACCCCCCCTGCGTCTCTGGCAGTATCCTCTTCTCCTCCACCTCCACCTCCATCCGATTCCTCACTATCATCATTGCCAGCTTATACCCAATACTTGTGATCGTTACACCCCTATAACTACTGGCCTCCTTCTCATCCCCTCCCTTATACACCGGACACATCATCCCAACCCTCCATTCTTCCGGCAAGCTCACCTCCCCCTCCACATCTGATTCAACAGTTCCCTAAATTTCGTCTTCCCCTTTTCCCCAATCTCCTTCCACATCTCTGCCTTGAGACCATCCCTCCCTGCCGCCTTTCCACTCTTCACTTCCTTGAACGCCCGCTCCACCTCCTCCTCCGTGAACTCTTCCCCTCTGTCTCCACCTCTGCTTTCTCCAATCTCCCCTGGTACTCCGCTTCCTTCTCTGCATTTCCTTGTCCATTCCCTCAGTGAAACCCCTAACTGCCTCCTTCTCTCCCCTCTCCTCAAAGTTCTCCACATTTCCGCCTCGTTCTTACATTCCCTCAAATCCTCGCTCCCTTTTTTTACCACCTTTAGCTTCTTCTTCTCACATATGCCCTCATATCTTTTCCTTGCCGCCACCACTTTCCCCTCTTCTCCCCCATATCTTACGCATTCTCCCACAGCCTTCCTCAACTCCCTATTTGCCTACCTACACTCCTCATCGAACCACGCATTTCCTCCTCTTCTCTCTCCCTTCTTTTTTCTTCCGCATCCCACTATCGTCTTTTCCATCTCCTCCATTGTATTGGCCTCTTCCCATTGAATCCTTGATAGCCTCTTCCTCATATCCTCAATCGCCTTCACCCCACACTCAAGGTATTCGTTTTCTTGCCATCTTTCCTCTTCTCTTCCCTTCTCCATCCACATCTCCACCGTTATCGGTAGGTAATCCGATCCGAGCACCTCTTCTACCTCTATGCCTCTTATATCTCTTCTTTCTATCCCCTTGACCACCACATAATCAATTACTGATGCCCCTCTTGGTCCGATGTACGTTTCTCTCCCCTCCCAATCGCCCTCCGTACATCCATTTAAAATCTCCCATCCCTCCTCCATTACCCACTCCTTCATCCTCCTGCCCTCCCCATTTATACATTTATCCTGCGAACTCCTCTTCACCACCGCGCCGTCCTCTCCAACCCCTCCTCCCGTTTCCCCTATTCTGGCATTGAGAAAGAATAATGTGATTTCATAAAAATAATGACATTTTCTTGTATAGTGTAAATCATTTCGAAAACATTTACTTTAATCAAGTGACTACGATATCTTTTTCCATTTTGACATCCGCAGTTATTGTTTTAATTCCATGGCATGTCATTATTTTTATAAAATCACATTATTTTTTCTTAATTATTTTAACTTAGAGAAACGTAAAGTGATAAACGTTAACACGAATGAATTCACAATTTTTCCCTTCACAAAAAAGGTAAATACATTTCGTTTCTAAAATAAATAGGGGAGCCAAAATTTGAACATGTCAAAATTTACATAGGATTTCCTATGTTGCGTCCGACAAGTCAACACCCGGTATACACAACATTTATAATATACGTCGATAAGATTAAATTATTATTATTACATGAAATTAAGAACACAACATATAACAGCAAATAGAATGTAAGATACAAATCAAGTTCCAATTAGAACTAGAATGATACATACGAATGATACGATAGTAGGAATGAAAATCTGATCACAAAATAAATCCGTTCGAAGCTTTGATATTATTTTTTAAATTTTTAGACCGGCGGGAGGTAATTTTTTTTTAAACTACAAAGTTGAAACAAAAAATCATTTAACAGTAGTAACCATTTTATTGTATAAATTAACTTCAATAAGTAATTTGAATAATTAATTTAATAATCCTATATTATTTTAAGTTGCCCGTACCTGTCTTGGACACAGCAGATTTTTTGGCATATATTCATTAATAGTAGTCTACTAAAACCTTAGTAATTAACACGTTTGAAATAAATTGTCGATGTAACATTTTATGATTTTTTAAAACAAGAAATAAATGTATATGTATAATTAAAACAAAGAAATACAATTTGCTTTTGAACACTTGTAATTTACAAAAAATAAGAAATTGATCACGATCTCATGAGTCATAAATTATAAGAAAATGATTTCACGATTTTTATAATGAACTACATGCATTATGAGCAATGCAAATTGGAGATAATTATTAATTCATATGTAATTTTCGAGTGGCATAAAAGCGCGAATCCCACGCACATGTTTAATCATGGCTGCTGCCTACTCAGATCGCTTTCGTGGCCGATGTTTCGTTTCATGTGTGCAAGTTACTAATTTATGGTGGATTGTAGATGCATAATTGAAGTAGCCTTCTGGTCTTCTTTGCGGAACAGGCTCTTAAGCTTCACTTTAATTACATCAGAAGAACCGTCGTCTGTGAATAATTAATTCTTGACGGGACAAGGATCGTCGATAATTCCATCCCTTTTTCATCAGAACAGAGAGCAGGATAAATATTAAATTAAGTTTAAGTCTTAATTGAATCGAAATTGACAAAACTCTTACATAGATAAACAATGTGCGCGTTTAAACAATCGAAAGATTTGCCCTTAGGCAGTCGAAATTTAGGACTCCACGAATGTCTTACTGAAACTATGATATATATATATATATATATATATATATATATATATATATTTTAATTAAAAACCGTATTTGACAAAGAAAGTTTTCTGAAATATCATCCCACTATCAGAGTATATTGTACAATGTGCATAGAATGATGACCATTTCCTACGAGTATGAAACTTGCTCCACTCGTCTCCGGCTCGCAATTCATACGAATAATAATAATAACCTTTATTACCCAACAAGCAAAAAATCCAATTACATAGTAACAAGTATAAACTTAATCTAACATTCCAGTAAGTAAAAAAATATATACATACGAGGGTAACTCCATAAATAATGCACATTATTATGTATTTCCTCACATGTTTAATTTTTTGATATTGTGACGTTGAACTCACAATGCGCGCGGCTAGATTAGGTAGTTAGCGGATCGGGGTCGAACTACGATTGTAGTACTTACTTCAGCATTATTTGGGCGCCATTCACTGAGTGACAGAAGGGTTGGGCTGTTAATCCTATATAATTAACGGTTAGTTGGTAAGTAACTAGCATACAGATTCAAACAATTTAATATATTAAACAATTTACTTCAATAAAGAATGAAGTAAATTATGACTGAACGTAATGTATGTAATGAATGCGAGGATATAAATGATGAAAAAAAAAAAAATATAAACCAAAGTAACCACGACTAGCAAACTAAATGACTGATTGGCCGACTGTTTTGCTCTCTCTCTAGCAGCAACTAAAGGTTCCGTATTGGCCCGTTCTTTTGGCGCAGTTTAGGGATAAATAGCCAAATCTAATCCTCCGGGGATAAGTTAAGCCATGCAACATGCTCTGGATCGTGCAGAACGTAGCAGCAATGTCCGGGCTACGTTATGGTTGGAGGCTTCTTATTAGCATTGGCTCCTGTTCGAGGTTGGTGCAGCTACACTTCCTTTCCGGATAATGTCCCTTCCTTCTAAGAGTCCTTCCCTTACAGCGGCTCGGGACAAAGTTTAATCTACAGTTAAGAGCAAAAGGCAGTATCGTAGTTTTATGAGGGCCCTACGTGGCTACTTAGCGTCACAGATCGCGTACACTACGCACAGCGCAAAATGAATAAGCAATGAAGTGATAGTAAAAAACATAAATTTGATTAAATTTGCTAAACGTTAAAGAGAATCAATGCATGCAGTAATCAGACATGAAACAACCACCATGACAGACTAATAAATAAATTTACACATAAAAATACAAAACACACAGGTGAGCGGTGTGTGTGCCTGGCTGCCATTAAATTGGCTTAACAATTCCTTTTATTTGTTAATTGCGTTTCTATATTTTTCATCAATTCTCAAAAAACTCGAATCGAATTTACTCACCGAGCACACACATCCGTTCACGCCGATCCTTCTTCAGCCCCTCTTCTCAGTCACGCGCGCACCTCCCCGTGCGCTCAGCGCGGTCTCGATATCGCGAAAGATTCTTACTTAAAACCATCGACGTAGCAAGCACAACTTTGGGATTTAAATAAACGGAACATTCCCGAAAAATGGAACGTTACACTCCCCCCTTTCCTAAAAAAAGGAAGCATTCCTTTTCTACTTTTCATCCCCAGAAGAAGGTGGATCGGGACCGTAACAAGGCTTGAGGTCTTTTACGTGCCAACGGCCAAGATCGCGCCCTGACTTATCAGCAACCGAATAAACCAACTGACCAAACTTTTCTTTAATATTTCCCATTTTATATCTGGCCGCTAGCTTTGCTGCAAAATGTTTACTGGCATCAGACAGCACCTTGTTACGGACCCAAACCACGTCACCAATATTATATACGGGGGTAGCTCTTCGGCGCAAATTGTACATGTTGGCACTTCGTCAATACGCGGAAGATAACCACTCTTGGACCTTTTGGTATAGTCGAGGAAGATCATTCAGACTCTGCGCGTATTCATTTCCCCTTTCTTCCAATGACACTTCCCCCAAGTCTTTCACGATGACATAATAATCTCCACGCAAAGGCACGTAACGCCCAAAGTTTAGTTCAGCCGGAGTAAAGCTAGTGACTTCGTGTTTGGCCGTACGAAGGGCATAACCGATTTTAGATATCTCTAAATCCCACGTTCTATGATCGAGATTAGATATAAAAGATCTAATCATAGTGCCGATCGTGCGGTTGTAACGTTCGACGAAATTTACTTGGGGGTGGTATTTCGCGTTTAGCCGTAACTTTACCCGGTACTGATCTGCCAATTCCTTGATCACATTAGACGTGAATTCAGTGCCGTTATCCGTCATCAAGATCTGGGGAGTACCGAATACCAAGAAGATGTTATGTTCAAGAAACTCGGCGATAGCTGAAGAAACAGCCTTACGCAGGGGTTTTAGTAATGTAAATTTCGTCAACCAATCCGTAACCACCAGCAAGTAAGAATTTCCCTTCCTCGACCGAGGAAGCGGACCCACAATATCACAGGCAATTAGTTGCCATGGAAAGGAAATGACTTTAGGTTTACCCATTCGTCCAGGAACACCACTAGTTGGCTCCTTTTGGACTCCACACACCTCACAAGAACGCACGTATAGCTTCACATCTTGACGAAGACGAGGCCAATAATAGAGGTCACGTACACGATTTAGTGTCTTAAAAACTCCGAAATGTCCGGCTGTGGGGACATCATGACAAGCCCGTAATACATTACTTCGCATGGATTTTGGGACCACTAACTTCCATTGAGCATGGTTTGTTGTTAAGCCACCTTTTCTTGAGACATGCTTCAGAAGGCGATTATTGCTAATAGCCCACTGAGGATATCGTTCAGGAGATTTTTCTCGTGCCTTGATCATTTTTGTATACCATGCATCACTCGTGCAGGCCTCGTCAGATACTTCCAACACATTAATCGCAACTGGTGCCCTAGATAGAGCATCAGGAACCACATTAAGACTGCCCTTCCGATGCTCAATCTCCATTTCAAATTGCTGCATCTTGACAGCCCCACGTTGGGCGCCAAATTGTGACGTTGAACTCACAATGCACGCGGCTAGGTTAGGCAATTAGCGGAGCAGGGTCGTAATTCGGATTGTAGTACTTACTTCAGCATTATTTGGGCGCCAGTCACTGAGTGACAGAAGGGTTGGGCTGTTAATCCTATATAATTAACTGTTAGTTAGTAAGTAACTAGCATACAGATTCAAACAATTTAATATATTAAACAATTTAATTCAATAAAGAATGAAGTAAATTATGACTGAATGTAATGTATGTAATGAATGCGAGGATATAAATGACGAAAAAAAAAATACAAACTAAAGTAACCACGACTAGCAAACTAAATGAAGCAAAGCTATACTGAAGAGAGATAAATCTCGAAACGCGTCTATAGATGGCCTAAGACATTCGTTTTAATCCAAGTCCTTTCACTTCTAATTTGTTGCTATCTCTCCTTTCATTTTTAAATTGTATTCTTTGTTGGTTTGAAGAGAATTTGACCTAAACGTTACATATACTTTAATAGAGCGTTGTAACAAATCAAATTAAATAAGATTTTAAATATGTCATTGTATAATTCAATATCCGTAGGTGTGTTTGCACGGGAAGTAGTTGTTTCAATGGATATTTATCGTCTTAAGTTGTCTTATTAATTAAGACATTGTTTGCATTTTCACGAATAGTGTTTTCGTAATTTTATATATTATGTTTAAAGTGTGCAAACTATAAGAAGCGTAAGCTTATTTTCTCAAATTCAAATAGTTTTGAATTTGAATTTATCTTAAGTATCTACTTTTAAAATAAGTTAGCCATGAGATATTTACATTTCGTAACTTTGATCCAATATTACTTAAAAAGGACGTGTGTAACATAAATATTTTTCCTACAAAAGTTGCTTATTTTTCAAAGACCTTTTCAATGATATACTTTTGACCGATTGTGTCATTTAAAAATCTAAACTTCTTGAGATTCTTAAGTAAACTCTCAGGGATGACAACTTTTTTTGGAAGAAACAATATTACCATTCGATTTGTCGATATACATTTTGTATTTTTTTTGTCCCAACACTATAGGTTTCTCAAGAAAAGGCTGATACTGCTGGTCTGGGACACCCTGTATATAAAAATATCAAATAAGATAATTAAAAGTAAAAAAAAGATACATTTGTGAATGAATCCACGGATGTTTTAAATAATAATTAATCTACAACCTTATAAGTTAAATTTCACACAAGAAATGAATGCTTTAAATTATTTAAAACTACAGTTAAATATGTCATAATTAAAATAAATTGTACATAGGCAGACAAGACGGAATGGAAAGAATCCAAGGATGTTGGAACGTGCATTTGTTAAATAGAGACACATAGAAAATTTCAATTTGCCAATAGTTTTCAGACTATTTCTAAATATAAAAACGAATTAAAATTAATATCGACTTTCTGCAAAAATGTAGTCTCGTTGAGACCTCCAAATATTCATTAAAATAACTACTTCTCGACCTAATAGCCCGACATATATTGAATTATACAATCACTATTTAAGTTACACGACAGATTTACTGTTTTATGCATAATTTATATGCAAAATATAACATCAGGTCAAATTATTCTCTCATCAAAATAAATTACCTAACAGAAAATTGAAATAAATTGAAACAAATACAGAGAATGGATATTCATTGAAAGAATCTTAGGCTATCTTAAAGAAAAAGTCTTAAGTCATCTATAGACGCGTTTCGAGATTTATTCCTCATCAGTATAGCTATGCTTTAGACTTTTTTGAAACATGTACACAAACAAAACTGGGGCTAGTGAAAATAAAGGGATGTTATTATATGTTATATGTATTAAAGTTATAACATCCCTTCACTTTCACTGCAGCGTCCAAATCCAAATTCGTGCTTTTCTCTACTCGAAATTTTACTTCATGCGCCACACGCACAAAACACTTATTTAAAGTGAAATTCAAAATATACATAATTTAGTTTGGTTACATGATATTTCTTTAAGGGGTCAGGGAAACACCTCTGGAATCAGGGACGAGTCAGGAAAAAGTCAAGGAAATTTAACATTTCAAATTGGTCGTCACCATGTATTATAAACTAGGTGCTAGGTGTGACCAGCGAGAAATAAAAGTTGTATTAAATAAAAGAGCTTGGTTTATTGAAGTATCGTGGTTACCTGGAGGACATCACAAAGTGGCGACGAGGATAGTGGCGATAATATCAAGGAAAATTATTCGCGAAATTCGTGCAAAATTACGAAAAACTGTTGGGTGCAATGGGGGAGAATAATAAGATCGAAAGTTCCGTGGGACCCCTATAGGAGTATGATACAAAGACGTCAGACTGAACAATATATAGGCGCAGAATGAAAAATTATTTCATGGATAGAAGTATTTCTATTAAAGAATATTACAACTGAAGTAACTATACAGGCCTTACGTTTGCACATTTTTTGATTTGGTTTGCCTAAGTTACTGGTTTCCGTAAATGGTAAATCTTTAACATCTACAGAATTTGAATATTTTTTAAAAGCGAATAATATACGTCATCTTACAATTGCACCTTATCATGCACAATCTAATGGTGCAGCTGAGAATTCCGTTAAAACAGTAAAGTATGCTTTTAAAAAGGCATAGGGTGAAAGTAGTTGTTTAGATCTAAATTTAAAATTAAATTCATTTCTTTTCGATTATCAAAATACAAATCACTGTAGATTAAAGATTTAACCAGCAAAATTAATGTTCGGAGAACTAGATTTGATTTATTAAAAGAAAATGCGTTTGAGAGGGTACAAGATTAACAAAACGAGTTATTTAAAGGCTCTAGAAATGTAGAATTTTCTTAAGGGAAAACGCATGGGTAAAAGATTATTGAAAGCATGTTCATAAACCTAGATGGATTAAAGCAGCTGTAATAAATAAAAGTGGTTCTTGTATGTACGTTGTTAGAGTTCCTGAGGTAAATCTGAAATGGAAGCGCCATGCCAACCAAATGATCAAACAATTTGATCTAGGCGGTGGTTTACCTGTACCAGTAATTAAGTCGGATAACTATACAGAAAATGTTGAATTTAATGAGAAATCTAAGCGTATAATTAAACCAGGGAATAGATTAACGTATGTTACTTTTATTCATGTAACCAGTAGGAAGTTAAGATAAAGTTATTATTTTTTTTAAGGGATAGATGTGGTGTATTAGTGTGACCTTAAAATAGATTTTATATCACTTTTTTGCACGACAGTTTTTTTGATGTTTTTACTGAGTGCGACAAGCGCATCGGGACCAGTGTTAATGTGACCAGCGAGAAATAAAGTTGTATCAAATAAAAGAGCTTGTTATATCGAAATATGGTGGTTACATGGAGAACATCACAGTTGTGTTTCTTTTTTAAAACGAGTATATATTTTTTGAAATATCTCTCACAAAATATTATAATTATTATTATTATGGGAAAATTAGAAATATCCTATTGATATTTTTCAGCTAAATATTTGCAATTGTACGTCGTAAAGTCTAATTTTACCTAATTTCGAGAGAATTTAACATTTAATAAATTATAAGTTCGACAATTTTGTAAATACTTTTATAAAATACAATATAAAATAGCTTTTGAGTAATTTACAATTAAATTTCGAAAAGTCTAACCTCATCTAATTTAGAGAGGATTTAACTTTGAAACAATCATAAGCAATTTTTGTAATATCATTCAGAAATTTTGTGTAGATATCAAGCAAATATTGATCTTTCGGAATACTAATATAATAAGAAATATAATAATAAATATGATATTTTTTTACCACATCCTAAAAAAAGGAAAAAACACTGCGCCCGGGCATGACTATATACACAGACGCATTCTTAAATTCCTACCTCCTCATATCCATCACCACATTCTCAACATCCTTAACTATTCCTACCAACACAACTATTTCCCACCAGAGTGGAAAACTGGTATAATCATATGTATCCCCAAACGCGACCATAATCCATCCTTTATTCCTAGCTACCGTCCAATAACACACCTGCCAGTCCTAGGCAAAATGTATGAATCCCTCCTAAAAAATAAAATCCTTGCCCTTATTGCAGACCATATCCCCAAATATCAATTTGGTTTCCTTCCCAAACGCTCCACCAGTCTCCCACTTACAACCTTCAGACCAACCATATCGAAGGAAAATCCTCTGCAGCACTCTTCCTTGATATCCAAAAAGCGTTCGATTCCGTATGGCACAAAGGTCTCCTTCACAAATGTCAACTCCCCAATATCCCCTCACATCTGATACACATCCTACATTCATTCCTTTTCAACAGATCCCTTAAAGTGAGAATAAACAACTGTCACTCCTCTGCCTTCACACCCGAACAAGGGATCCCACAAGGTTCCCCTCTATCCCCACTCCTTTACAACATCTTCTGTTACGACATATATAACCCCGACTCAAAACACTTCAACCCTTCCAAATATGTTTTACAATTTGCTGATGACACCGCCCTTATATCATATGCCCCTTCCCTACCCAAAGCCCTGCAAACCCTACAAGAACTTGTTGACACACTAGAACGCTGGTTTGCCAAGTGGAGAATCAAAATTAATCCCCGAAAGTCGCAGCTCCTTATTCCCTACCACAAAATCACTAACTATCCATATATTGTTTCTATATCACAAAACCCCATATATCCATCCACCCACATTAAATACCTTGGATTTACTCTTGACCCTAAACTTAAGCTCAAAAAACATACATGTGACATTAAAAACAAGATAAAAATTAGGGCAAAACTATTTAGAAACTTGACATACAAACAAGCGGGCATAAACACTAAAATAGCTGTCCTGATCTATTAGATGATATGTCGCCCCCTAATTGATTATGCACCCATCCTATTCTCCACAATCCAGAATCCCACACTACACCACATCCAGGTTAGTAAGAGAGCTTCCCTTAGGGCCCTTACTAAACTCCGACATCCTTCAAACCCACTACACAATCCTTCAAACCAATTCCTCTACGACGCTACCTCTGTAATTCCCATAGAAGAACGCCTTCAATTCCTCTGCGAAAAATTCTCAAAAAATCCTTTTAATTACCAAATCCTATCCCTATTTTGTTTTCACAGAAATCCCGAAATTCCTCCGAAATATAAAACCCCCCCAAACACAATTTTCGAATACATTTCATCATTTCATCCTTTCACCCATTAATGACTGACGCTTGACAGAAATGACAAACCTTGGCAGAAAGACCTCTGGTCGATAGCCATTTGACAGTGACAGTTACATAATTACCTTATTTAATATTATGTAAGTTCAATACAATAATAATAATAACTATGTATCTGTGTGTTAATAATGATGCTAAATATATATGATATTTTTGTATTATGTGCGCAAAATCAGTGTTTTTTTGACGCATCGAGAATGCATTTTTGGTCGAGACCGCAGGTCCAGACTAAAAATGAATTCGAATGCGTCAAAAAACGTACTGATTTTTCGCACAAAATACAAACAACATTTTTTCTACAACCGCAAAGGAAGAAATTCTACCATACATACGTTCTAATAATTAAATAATTAATTCTGAAGATTTCATTATATTTAGTCGCCGATGTAAATGTAACCATAGACACGAGTAAAATAACAAAAACATTAATCAGTCAACGAAATCGTCAGAATTTCTACAGTTAATAATAATAATAATTTACGACGATTCTAGTGATAGAGATACCCCTATGAAGATCAAGGATGATTCAAAGGCGGTAATTTTTGATGTAAAACGTCATACGATAAAACATTGCCGATTTCGTGATTGGTGTACGAAGAAAAAGGTAGTAAACTTATCCAAGAATGTACTTTTGGCCTATTGAGAAGAGAAATCAATAAAATTAAAACCGAAAACAATATGAGCACCTATGGACAATTAATTGCTAGGTATCGCATTAAATAAAAATTGTTAATTTATATTTTGTATTAATTGCCGCCATATTGGAATTTAGCGTAAAAAAAAGACATTTTTTCACGCTAAATTATTACATTTTTTCACGGTGAACAAATAGCCCACTTTGCAAATTCAAAACGGTGTGTCAATGTCACCTTTTTTTGACGGTTGTAGATAAATAGTATAATAAGGAAAAATAGAAAACTCCCAATCATTTTTGTTAATTATTTGATTTATCATTATTGATATTAATTATCGTTATTTTCAACTTAATTGTTAAGGCAGATAATAGTTGAAACTTTATTTTCATTTTGATTTAGTTTAAGTAAAAATAACTTATTACTTTCAAAAACACAGTTTTTTTATATTTTTATTATTGACATCATAAGTAAGCATTTTCCTCATATAACGCCAATTGATGTTAAAGATGACATTCTTTGACAATAATAGCATGTCATATTCGACATTTGGATTGGTATTTATGACAGAATTGTGATATTTTTGAAAATTTGACTATTACAACTTCGTTTACATTAGGTTTTTTGTGATAACAATTATATATCTTGACAATCATGACCTTTTTGGATATTTTTTGACAACTGTGATACTTTGTCGTTTTCATAATTAGAATCAAAGTATGTGGGACTATTGTAAATAATCTATTCTAAATAAAATGACGTAAAGTATTAATTTGTGCGTGTGTGTAACTTTTACTTGTAGAATCTTAAGAAATGTTAATTATTTGTGTTATGTTTTAAATTGTAACACAGGTTTATAATCCTTGATTAAGCATGAGGTAAAATTTTGTGATTAAATTTAAATTGCCGATTCGGGCGAGCGAAGCAAGTCGCGACCCAGTAAATCCAAATGTTCAGGCTCTTCTAAACTCTTCTTCTTTTACTTCATGCGTCACGCGTATAAAACAATGATTTAAAGTAAAGTTCAAAATATAGATTACTTATACCGGGTGTTGACTTGGCGGACGCAACATAGGAAATCGCATGTTAATTTTGAAGTGTTCAAATATTGGCTTCCCTATTTATTTTACAGACAAAATGTATGTCACTTTTTTGTAGAGGAAAAAATTCTAAATTTATGAATGTTCACACTTAACACTTTACGTTTCTCTAAGTTAAAATAATTAAGAAAAAGTAATATGATTTTATAAAAATAATGACATACGATGGAATTGATACAACAATTGCGGATATTCCCTGTTATTTTAAATTTAATTTAAAGCTATAAACAAGTGTTTTCCACTCCCAGACTAAGCATGAAGTAAAATTTCGAGTTTAGAAAAGCCCTGTGAAAATTTGTCTTGGGTCGCGCAGCGACCCGAGACAAATTTTCTGGGCTTTTCTAAACTCGAAATTTTACTTCATGCGCCACGCGTATAAAACACTATAATATTGTCAAATTTATGAATATTCCAACTCCACTTAAAATCTGTGTCTTAGACGCGTGGCGCATGAAGTAAAATTTCGAGTTTAGAAAAGCCCAGAAAATTTGTCTCGGGTTGCTGCGCGACCCTCAAAAATTTTCAAAGGGCTTTTCTAAACTCGAAATTTTACTTCATGCTTAGTCTGGGAGTGGAAAACACTCGTTTAAAGCTTCAAATTAAACTCTTTTAAATATCAACGAATGTCAGAAAATTTACACTTAAAATAATTAAGAAAAAGTAATGTGATTTTATAAAAATAATGACATACCATGGAATTGATACAACAATTGCGGATATTCCCTGTTTTTTTAAGTTTAATTTAAAGCTTTAAACAAGTGTTTTCCACTTCTAGACTAAGCATGAAGTAAAATTTCGAGTTTAGAAAAGCTCTGTGAAAATTTGTCTTGGGTCGCGCAGCGACCCGAGACAAATTTTCTGGGCTTTTCTAAACTCCAAATTTTACTTCATGCGCCACGCGAATAAAACACTATAATATTGTCAAATTTATGTATATTCCAACTCCACTTAAAATCTGTGTCTTAGACGCGTGGCGCATGAAGTAAAATTTCGAGTTTAGAAAAGCCCAGAAAATTTGTCTCGGGTCGCTGCGCGACCCTCGACAAATTTTCACAGGGCTTTTCTAAACTCGATTTTTTACTTCATGCTTAGTCTAGGAGTAGAAAACACTTGTTTAAAGCTTCAAATTAAACTCTTTTAAAAATCAACGAATGTTAGAAAATTATAGTTAAAATAATTAAGAAAAAGGAATGTGATTTTATAAAAATAATGACATACCATGGAATTGATACAACAATTGCGGATATTCCCTGTTCTTTGTTTAGTTTAATTTAAAGCTTTAAACAAGTGTTTTCCACTCGCAGACTAAGCATGAAGTAAAATTTCGAGTTAAGAAAAGCCCCGTGAAAATTTGTCAAGGGTCGCGCAGCAATCCGAAACAAATTTTCTGGGCTTTTCTAAACTCGAAATTTTACTTCCTGCGCCACGCGTATAAAACACTATAATATTGTCAAATTTATGTATATTCCAACTCCACTTAAAATCTGTGTCTTATACGCGTGGCGCATGAAGTAAAATTTCGAGTTTAAAAAAGCCCAGAAAATTCGCAGAGCTTTTCTAAACTCGAAATTTTACTTCATGCTTAGTCTGGCATTGGAAAACACTCGTTTAAAGCTTCAAATTAAACTCTTAAGAATCAACGAATGTCAGAAAACTTACAGTTAAAATAATTAAGAAAAAGTAATATTATATTAGAAAAATAATGACATACCGTGGAATTGATACAACAATTGCGGATATTTCCTGTTTTTTTTCAAGTTTAATTTAAAGCTTTAAACAAGTGTTTTCCACTCCCAGACTAAGCATGAAGTAAAATTTCGAGTTTAGAAAAGCCCTGTGAAAATTTGTCTCGGGTCGCGCAGCGACCCGAGACAAATTTTCTGGGCTTTTCTTAACTCGAAATTTTACTTCATGCGCCACGCGTATAAAACACTATAATATTGTCAAATTTATGTATATTTCAAGTCCACTTAAAATCTGTGTCTTAGACGCGTGGCGCATGAAGTAAAATTTCGAGTTTAGAAAAGCCCAGAAAATTTACTTCATGCTTAGTCTGGGAGTGAAAAACACCGGTTTAAAGCGTCAAATTAAACTCTTTTAAAAATCAACGAATGTCAGAAAATTTACAGTTAAAATAATTAAGAAAAAGTAATGTGATTTTATAAAAATAATGACATACCATGGAATTGATACAACAATTGCGGATATTCTCTGTTTTTTTCTAGGTTTAATTTATAGCTTTAAACAAGTGTTTTCTACTCCCAGACTAAGCATGAAGTAAAATTTCGAGTTTAGAAAAGCCCCGTGAAAATTTGTCAAGGGTCGCGCAGCGACACGTAACAAATTTTTTGGGCTTTTCTAAACTCGAAATTTTACTTCATGCGCCACGCGTATAAAATACTATAATATTGTCAAATTTATGTATATTCCAACTCCATTTAAAATCTGTGTCTTATACGCGTGGCGCATGAAATAAAATTTCGAGTTTAAAAAAGCCCAGAAAATTTGTCTCGGGTCGCTGCGCGACTCTCGACAAATTTTCGCAGAGCTTTTCTAAACTCGAAATTTTACTTTATGCTTAGTCTGGCAGTGGAAAACACTCGTTTTAAGCTTCAAATTAAACTCTTTTAAAAATCAACGAATGTCAGAAAATGTACAGTTAAAATAATTAGGAAAAAGTAATGTGTTATTATAAAAATAATGACATACCATGGAATTGATACAACAATTGCGGATATTTCCTGTTTTTTTTTAAGTTTAATTTAAAGCTTTAAACAAGTGTTTTCCACTCCCAGACTAAGCATGAAGTAAAATTTCGAGTTTAGAAAAGCCCAGAAAATGCTTAGTCTGGAAGTGGAAAACACTCGTTTAAAGCTTTAAATTGAACTCTTTTAAAAGTCAACGAATGTTAGAACATTTACAGTTAAAATAATTAAGATAAAGTAATGTGATTTTATAAAAATAATGACATACTATGGAATTGATACAACAATTGCGGATGTCAAAATAGCACAAGATATTGCTGTTACTTAATTAACGACAAAAAAACATAACGCAAACATCGTGATAACTGTGATCTGCGTAATACTTCTTTATTAGGAGAATTGTTTCTTGTACAGTGTAAATCATTTCGAAAACATTTACTTTAATCAAGTGACTGCGATATCTTTTGCCATTTTAACATCCGCAATTGTTGTTTCAATT
The DNA here is from genome assembly GCA_932526585.2 of Philonthus cognatus. Taxonomy (NCBI): domain Eukaryota; kingdom Metazoa; phylum Arthropoda; class Insecta; order Coleoptera; family Staphylinidae; genus Philonthus; species Philonthus cognatus. Next base: position 23,054,602 of record OW052249.1, on the reverse strand, counting down.
CCATGGCATGTCATTATTTTTATAAAATCACATTAGTTTTTCCAAATTATTTTAACTTAGAGAAACGTAATGTGATAAACGTTAACACGAATGAATTCAGAATTTTTCCCTCTATAAAAAAGGTAAATACATTTTGTTGCTAAAATAAATAGGGGAGCCGAAATTTGAACATTTCAAAATTTACATGGGATTTCCTATGTTGCGTCCGCCAAGTCAACACCCGGTATAGTTTAAAATTTCTAATTTTTTTTAAGGGGGTCTTCCGGTATAACGGACCCAAACTTTGGATTTTTTTTCCAGGGAACTGGTAAGAGTTAGAGACCTGGGGTTTTCTTTAAATCTTTATTCATCCTTGCTCTACAATTGGGATTTTTGTCGAGTAGAAAAAGTCAAAATGTCGTCCAATATGACGGCTGCCCGGCGGAAATGTTCCAAAACTGCGAGCAGCCTAGGGGTCGCTATTCGTCACCTAGAAACAAAATCAGCTCAGTTTCTTGAAGAGTATAGTTCAGAGAATGGAATGAACTACGAAATTTTGAAAAAATTCAAAATTTGACAAAATGGCGGGCATTTGAAAAAACAGTCGTGTTTTTCGGTCGATTTTTTGACTTTGACAGGCTGTAAAAAATCTTTAAAATTGCAAATTGCACCGGGAGGTTAGTTTATTCCACGAAGAAAAGTGTTTTCAATAACGGAAGCAAAGAACGAAGTCAATTGGTTAAACCGTTCAAACGCTAGAATGCTCGCAGTTTTGAAAAATGTAGTTTCGAGAAAAACGCGTTTAAAGTTTGCGAAACATTTTTTCTGTGTAATTCAAAGTATTCGGCGGAAAATTCGCAAACAGTAGTTAATACGTAGGTTTTCGGGGTCGCTGAATACGAATCTGAGGTCAAATTTCAAAAAATTCAAAATGGCGGATCCAATATGGCGGACCAAAAAACTCATACTCATCAAAATTTATGAAATTCGAGATTAAAGTTATACCTGCGCAACCCATACCGCTCGGGACAGCGATGCATTCAAAGGCCTGTAGCGACGTAAATATATGCCGGATTGAAATATCCTTTTACCCACATATTCTAGACATGTTAGCTTTGATTTCATACAAAAAAAATCGATTTTTTGAAAAAATTATACCGGAAGACCCCCTTAATGTCTGGCTTTGATTGCGCCACTCCGCTTGATGTGCCTGGCGCCGTCGGCTCCTTGGACCTCCCCTTACTGCGGCCCTGCGTGGTGATTAGCATCCTGGAGTTCTCTGGGGTGGGCCGCCGGAGGGTCTGGAGACGAATCGTTATGGTCCTAATAAGCCGATATTTTTTTTCGGTTCTGTTACGGTTTTCGTTCAGACAAAAATAACGGTTTTTGGTTTACGGTTCAGTTCCGGTTCGAACGCCCGGTATATAAACAAACCATTGTAAAAGTAGTAACAAAATAAATGAAATGTTCATGCTATTTTTATAATTTATATTTTAAAATAGATACATATGAATGTTTGCAAACTTCAAATAGCAGCGTAGTAAATTTTTAACATACGAATAAAACCAACTTACATAATGATTACGTTATTGTACAGTTGAATGAAATGTTAATACACCAATAAATAAGCAAAATTTTAGCAGACGATTATGCAAGAGAAACTGACCGAAAAAAATCGAGTCGCGGTTTTAGAAGTCGGTGGCCGAGCGCAATCAGTTGTTATTGAGATCGCGACACCTCACGACGAAACCGATCTCCTGCCGTCCTCTATAAATAAAATCGACGGCTCGCGAAAACTAATCAAACCGGCTGAGTTCGACGCCCGCATAAAATACAACCCCAACACGAGAATTACCCCCAAAAACGAAGACCTGATACTCACACAATGTAATAGAGAAAACCAACCAACACCGCTCGCAGACGAAATCGCCGTGTAATACGGATCAAAGTGCGCGCATTTACGTTCAGTTCCGGTTACTTATGTAATAATAACATTGCACGCCGTGCATGTGTTTGTGGAAATGATGGTGTTTTGTTTAGGGAAAAAATACACGATTTTGTTGTTGGAATGTTGAGGTTACTGTAAGCGAAGGCGTGGGCGCAAGCGCGTGATAAATTGATTGGTAAGAAAAGAGACGGCCGTGACCCATATCACTATTTCGTAATTTTTTTTTACTGTAGTTAGGCTTATCTGCACTCTGTCTAACTTCTTTCGCGATAAGTTGTTCATATTTTATATTTTGCAATATCTAGCGAAAAAACAACGTTTACATTTGTGTGTTTTGTGGTTTAACTTAATTTGCATATGTGGTTTTGATATAATCTTGTATTTGTTTTTTTCATAATGATATAACTACAACTATTTGTCTTTAAAACATTACATTATCATAATTGTATTATATTGACGATCAGTAGCGCAGCTACTATGAGCAGTCTGGAGCAAGTAAAATTGGTGCGCCTCGTTTCTCAGAAACAAAGGTTTTAATTAGGGATTGTAATTTCGGTCTATCGATTCAAAAAGAATTGATTGAATATTCGCACTTTTTGTCGATTTTTATCAAAACGTGCCATTTGCACGGGCTCGGAATTGTTAAAATGTAAGCTTTCAAGTATTCATTTATAAATATATTCAATTATTCCATATATTGAAATCATGTTTGAATATTAAAATATTTGAATATTCTAGTATTTGAATATGTAGCTTGAAAAGGGATATGTAGTTAACGATAGATCTTAAAATGTATTATTTATAAATATCTTCAAGATAAATAAATTAATTATTTTTGCTTGAGACTGTAAATGATGCATTCAATTACCAAACTGTGATAGGCGCTTGTATCACAGTTTGTTAATTTAATTTTTAACCCTTAATATTTTTTTATCACACCCATAAATAATAAAATTAGAATTTTTTTTTTTTTTGGTTTGTTTGGCATAGGTTTTACCATTCAGCCACTAACGTTGATTTATAATATCTATATTAATATATATTTGGAATTTAACACTTTAATGTATTTCAACCAATTCCAACTTTTCGATAAATAACCATTTACTCCTCAAACAACACAAACTCATTCATACTACATCCATGGACCCGGATGGAATAATTTATTATTCATAAATTATTCCCCGGACGGGATTCGAACCCGCGACCTCTTGGTCAGTGGGCAGGGTCTCTACCCACTCGGCCACCGAGGCCTCAAAATTAGAAATAATAAATATTTCTAAGTGCGCCGTTCCCCATTCAAAAGTTTGCAACAAATATTGATTCAGCACATATTAAACTATTATTTAAACCATATATGGGCAATCCCCGGCCCCCGGGGCGGATCCGGCCCTCCACGAGCTTCAATCCGGCCCGAGAGAGATATTTCAAATAACGCGTAAAAAGAATTCACCAGAGCTGGGCAGGATTCGAATCATTCAGGATTCGAATCCTGGATTCGAATCCTTTTAGAGGATTCAAAAGAATCATTCGAATACTTAAGTTCAACTGGATTCGTAATCCGGATTCGTTACGTATTTGTAAGAGGATTCGTATTCGAATCAAAATGTGGGTGATTCGAATCCTTATAAAAGGATTCGAATATATATATAAAAAGATTCGAATACTTACAAAAGGATTTGAATCGTCAAAAATAATTCGAATTAATTGTGAGGATTTACATGAAAAATGTCTTTTGAGTGTTTTTAAATTTCTCGTTAAATCACTATTTTATACGCGTGGCGCATGAAGTAAAATTTCGAGTTTAGAAAAGCCCAGAAAATTTGTCTCGGGTCGCTGCGCGACCCGAGACAAATTTTCACAGGGCTTTTCTAAACTCGAAATTTTACTTCATGCTTAGTCTGGGAGTGGAAAACACTCAATTAAAGCTTCGAATTGAACTTTAAAAAAAACGAGGAATATCTAAAGATTTACAGAAAATAGGCTGTTTTGTAGAAAACACTATTTCTACTAGCAGGAACAACTAGCACTATTACCAGTCAGGACTTCTAGCTCAGATGGCTGTATCTTCAGATATCTTGCTACCAGCAGACGAGGCCTGTACTAGTACTACTAAGTACTATTAGCCAAAAGAACCACTACTACAAACTGTAACGTTTACTTTTATTCAGTTAAAAATGATTTGTCCACTAGCAGAAAGAACAGATAGACAGATAGACAGAGCTTCTTGTTCCTCCGTAATTCGGAGGGGGTTATATATATTTCAGGGGGGTTCGAACCCCCACAACCCCCCCTCCCGCTACGGTCTTGAGAACAACTGCTACTAGCTAAGAGAATTACTACAGTAGAAAGAACCGCCGCTATTAACGGAGATGGTTCTAGCTTCATATGTCTTGCCATCAGCAGACGGAACCTATAGTACAGGTTCTGACGGAACCTATAGTACAGGTTCTGGCCGTACTAGTAGTAGAAAGACCTACTCGTAGTAGAGGGAATAGTAGTTGTTCTTTCTACTACTGAAAGGACAGACGCTACTAGCACAAAGACATTGTACTACTAGCTGAAATAACCGAAATTAAGATAGCCATAGATTTTCCAGCCACGGATTTGCCCGGCGCATCCACCATCGATCGTAAATTAGAATAAATGTTTTTCTTAATTTAAGGCATACTATTAATGAAACAAAGAAAACTAAACTAATTCCAGCCCTAAAAATATAGCTCATCCAAACTTAAATTTATTTTCGTATATAGGATTTATCAAACACAAATAGATAGTCCTCCCAAAAGCATGTAATAAAATGACCAGATTTCAAACTTAAATTAAAGGTATGTAGTTGTGATTAAAATTATTTCTTTTAACTCTGACGTGTAGCTTAAAGCCTAACTAAGCCATTTAAGTAATAAAATTTTAGCAAAAATGTTAAATATATTTTTTATAAATTTTTTCCATCCAAGCGACTCGAATAAAATAACCAGATTTCAAACTTAAATTAAAAATATGTAGTTGTGATTAAAATTATTTCTTTTAACTTTGACGTGTAGCTTAGAGCCTAACTAAGCCATTTAGGCTATACAATTTTGGCAAAAATGTTAAATGAATGTTTTATAAATTTTTTCCATCCGAACGACTCGAATAAAATAACAAGATTTCAAACTTAAATTAAAAATATGTAGTTGTCATTTAAAATATTTCTTTTAACTCTGACGTGTAGCTTAGAGCCTAACTAAGCCATTTAGGCTATACAATTTTGGCAAAAATGTGAAATGACCTTTTTATAAATTTTTTCCATCCGAACGACTCGAATAAAATGACCAGATTTCAACCTTAAATTAAAAATATGTAGTTGTGATTAAAATTATTTCTTTTAACTCTGACGTGTAGCTTAGAGCCTAACTAAGCCATTTAAGCTATAAAATTTTGGAAAAATGTCAAATGAATTTTTTATAAATTTTTTCCATCCGAACGACTCGAATAAAATGACCAGATTTCAACCTTAAATTAAAAATATGTAGTTGTGATTAAAATTATTTCTTTTAACTCAGACGTGTAGCTTAGAGCCTAACTAAGCCATTTAAGCTATAAAATGTTGGCTAAAATGTTATATGAATTTTTTATAATTGTTTTCCATCTGAACGACTCGAATAAAATGACCAGATTTCAAACTTAAATTAAAAATATGTAGTTGTGATTAAAATTATTTCTTTTAACTCTGACGTGTAGCTTAGAGCCTAACTAAGCCATTTAGGCTATAAAATTTTAAATGAATTTTTTATAAATTTTTTCCATCCGAACGACTCGAATAAAATGACCAGATTTCAAACTTAAATTAAAAATATGTAGTTGTGATTAAAATTATTTCTTTTAACTCTGACGTGTAGCTTAGAGCCTAACTAAGCAATTTAAGCTATACAATTTTGGCAAAAATGTTAAATGAATTTTTTCTAATTTTTTTCCATCCGAACGACTCGAATAAAATGACCAGATTTCAAACTTAAATTAAAAATATGTAGTTGTGATTAAAATTATTTCTTTTAACTCTGACGTGTAGCTTAGAGCCTAACTAAGCCATTTAACCTTGCTGTCATAAATCAAGGTAATCAAATTACCTATAAGGTTGACTCAATTAAAACAAAGTCAACTTCGTACGATTTAGGTTAACTTGATTTTCACATGAGGATTTTGATGTACGACGTCAATACAGGGGTATAACTACTGTTGTAGCAGTTGTATTAGTTAAACAAGCCCCCTCTTCCCCTGGGTAAGAAGTGCTGGGGTAGGTCAGGGGGTCCGTTTGAAAATTCTGTAGTTGATGACAAAAGTGGTAAACCTTTCTGTTTATCTTATCACCTAACGTAAAATTGGGTATTGGTAAAAAGATGTAAAAAAGTGGTGGACTTTTTGTTTATTAATAGCCCACTCAACTCCAGCTACGCTACGATTTTAGTGCGTACAAGGTATAACTGAGCCGACATTGAATTGTTTAATTACCTTGATTTTTTACGTCACGTGAGAAATTCCACGTATGACGTCGAAATCAAGGTGATTAAATCACGTATAAGGATGACTTGATTAAAAGATAGCCGATCTCATACGATTTAAATTATCCTGATATTTTTGACAAGACGTAGGGATTCCACAGGTGACGTAAAAATTAGTATGAAACATGGTCATTTTATTCGAGTCGTTCGGATGGAAAAAATTTATAAAAAATTCATTTAACATTTTTGCCAAAATTTTATAGCTTTAATGGCTTAGTTAGGCTTTAAACTACACGTCAGAGTTAAAAGAAATAATTTTAATTACAACTACATATTTTTAATTTAAGTTTGAAATCTGGTCATTTTATTCGAGTCGTTCGCATGGAAAAAATTTATAAAAAATTCATTTAACATTTTTGCCCAAATTTTATAGCTTAAATAAATGGCTTAGTTAGGCTCTAAGCTACACGTCAGAGTTAAAAGAAATAATTTTAATCACAACTACATATTTTTAATTTAAGTTTGAAATCTGGTCATTTTTTTCGAGTCTTTCGGATGGGAAAAATTTATAAAAAATTCATTTAACGTTTTTGCCAAAATTTTATAGCTTAAATGGCTTAGTTGGGCTCTAAGCTACACGTCAGAGTTAAAAGAAATAAATTTAATCACAACTACATATTTTAAATATAAGTTTGAAATCTGGTCATTTTATTCGAGTCTTTCGGATGGGAAAAATTTATAAAAAATTCATTTAACAATTTTGCCAAAATTTTATAGCTTAAATGGCTTAGTTAGGCTTTAAACTACACGTCAGAGTTAATAGAAATAATTTTAATTACAACTACATATTTTTAATTTAAGTTTGAAATCTGGTCATTTTGTTCGAGTCGTTCGCATGAAAAAAATTTATAAAAAATTCATTTAACATTTTTGCCAAAATTTTATAGCTTAAATGGCTTAGTTAGGCTTTAAGCTACACGTCAGAGTTAACAGAAATAATTTTAATCACAACTACATATTTTTAATTCAAGTTTGAACTCTGGTCATTTTATTCGAGTCGTTCGCATGGAAAAAATTTATAAAAAATTCATTTAACATTTTTGCCAAAATTTTATAGCTTAAATGGCGTAGTTAGGCTCTAAGCTACACGTCAGAGTTAAAAGAAATAATTTTAATCACAACTACATCTTTTTAATTTAAGTTTGAAATCTGGTAATTTTTTTCATTTATAGAAAATTCATTTAACATTTTTGCCAACATTTTATAGCTTAAATGGCTTAGTTAATCTCTAAGCTACACGTCAGAGTTAAAAGAAATAATTTTAATTACAACTACATATTTTTAATTTAAGTTTGAAATCTGGTCATTTTATTCGAGTCGTTCGCATGGAAAAAATTTATAAAAAATTCATTTAACATTTTTGCCAAAATTTTATAGCTTAAATGGCTTAGTTAGGCTTTAAGCTACACGTCAGAGTTAAAAGAAATAATTTTAATCACAACTACATATTTTTATTTTAAGTTTAAAATCTGGTTATTTTATTCGAGTCGTTTGGATGGAAATAATTTATAAAAAATATATTTAACATTTTTGCCAAAATTTTATTACTTAAATGGCTTAGTTAGGCTGTAAGCTACACGTCAGAGTTAAAAGAAATAATTTTAATCACAACTACATACTTTTAATTTAAGTTTGAAATCTGGTCAATTTATTACATGCTTTTGGGAGGACTATCTATTTGTGTTTGATAAATCCTATATACGAAAATAAATGTAAGTTTGGATGAGCTATATTTTTAGGGCTGGAATTAGTTTAGTTTTCTTTGTTTCATTAATAATATGCCTTAAATTAAGAAAAACATTTATTCTAATTTACGATCGATGGTGGATGCGCCGGGCAAATCCGTGGCTGGAAAATCTATGGCTATCTTAACATCGGTGCTGAAATAACTTCTACAGCAGAAAGACCTAGCAGTCGTTTTTTATAGCAAACAACACTACTTCTACTAGCAGAAAGAACCACTGCTATTAACACTATTTCAGATGGTTCTGGCTTATTGTGTCTTGCCACCAGCAGACGGAGCCTGTATTACAACTAGTTGCAGAAAATCCTAGTAATAGTAGAAGGAAGAAAATAGTAGTTGTTTCATCTACTACTAAAAGGACGATTGCTGCTAGCAGAAAGAACTTGTACTACTAGCTGAAAGATGGATAGTTTACTTCTTTTAACATAAAACGCATTTCTACTAAAAGATTAAAAATTCATGTTTTTTCTTTGTCGCCACCATTGTTTAACAAACGTCAATTGCGTATAATATTAATTAACGAGTATGTTTTGAGAAAGAATTGTTATCTTCATTATGGTTTATAATTATTCATATTTCTTCGGAGCAAACAGATACAGGGAGTTTTTCTTTTAAGTATACGTATTCCAAATTTAGCCTATTTTCTGTAAATCTTTAGATATTCCTTGTTTTTTTTTAAGTTCAATCTGAAGCTTTAAATGAGTGTTTTCCACTCCCAGGCTAAGCATGAAGTAAAATTTCGAGTTTAGAAAAGCCCCGTCAAAATTTGTCGAGGGTCGCGCAGCGACCCGAGACAAATTTTCGGGCTTTTCTAAACTCGAAATTTTACTTCATGCGCCACGCGTACAAAACACTGATTTGAAGTGAAGTTCAGAAACACACAAATACATCTTTAATCAGAGTAACAGGGAATTAGATATTTAGTCTGTTATCAATGATGTTCAGTGTTAATAATAATTAATTAGGTTTTAAATATTTTTTTTAAAACAACTGGTAACGATATTTATATATTAATGGTTGCAAAAATATAATAAAATAAAATGTATTCTTAAAGGATTTGTATTCGTGATTCGAAAAAACAGGATTCGAATCAAAGATTCGAATCATATTTATCTTTTACGAATCCTTTATTCGAGTTTTCGTGATTCGAATCATATTAGGTGATTCGGATTCGTGATTAGAATCCTTTTTACGAGGATTTGTCCCAGCTCTGCTTTGCACACATGTGTGCAGTCTTTAATTTCGGCTCCGGAGCGCTTCAAGGTCATTGGGCGGCGTCCCGAATCTTTATCTGTTTGACTCTTTCTAACGACTATATCTGACTCGATCTTTGGCGTTCCACTGCGTACGCTTAATAGTATTATTTATCGATTTTAGTCTTTATGATTTGAATAAATACAGTTAAAGGTTCGTTGACAGTAATTACAAATAAACTATATATAGTTTATTTGTAGTTACTGTCAACGATCCTTAAACTGTATTTATTCAATTCATAAAGACTAAAATCGATAAATAACACTATTAAGCGTACGCAGTGGAACGCCACAGATCGAGCCAGAAATAGTCGTTAGATAGAGACAAACAGATATAGATTCGAGAACCCGCCCAATGACCTTGAAGCGCTCCAGAGCCGACTGTTATTTATAGCGCGGTTAGCATCGCATATTCGCGTACGATCGAGGGTATTCTAGTTGCTTTTAGCGGGTAATATATAAACCGCGCAGCGCGCGTGTCAACTCATTCTTCTTCTTGACAACTGATAAGAAAAGACGCGGGAAATATTTAAGCAAATTCAGCTCAGAAGAAAAAAAATCTATGAAGATATCTGGTTTAAAAAAGCGTTGACACCGAATGTCGTCATTTCTAAAACAAATGGACTGATGAATACTTTTTTTATCATGCACTGTGGTAAACCTATGTGTTCGTTGTCCAATGAAACAATTTGTGTTTTAAAATAATACAATATGAAGCGGCATTAATCTAGCAAGCATTTTGCTCAATATAATTCACTTACGGGCTAGTTAAGAAAGGATAAAATTAAAAAACTCATTACCGATTTAGGGAAACAGCAACAAATGTTCCATTCACAAAGATCAAATCTAGAAAACATCAATGTCATTTTCTGAGGGAGAGTTTGTTAAAGAGTGCTGTAGCATTTTTATTTTCATTTGGGAATAAAAATGATTCATTTGTAAATTTGCAAATATACGCGCGCAACTTCAATTGCATACGCTGCAATGCTATTTTGTTAAAAACGGTTTTTTGAAAATTTCGGAGCGCGTCCAATTTTCGCCGAGCGGGGTTGGCGTGCGGGAGACTTTATTTTTCCGTTGCGGCGAGCGAGGAAGAGTGTGCGAGCACATCGCAGATGATAGAAATTTGTCTATATCGTACCGACATCAATAATCACGGCAGTTTCGTGACCATTTATCGATATCGTCGCTGCTGCTCATTGCCGCTATTAGTTACGCTACTAGCGTTCGACATTGCCTTGGGGGTGAGTGTTAAATATTTCTCATATAAAAAAAAAGGGGGAACGTGAATGGTTTCCGAGTCCTTTTATTTTTGCAAATTGGCTACAGTGTTTTTTTTGTAATTATGTAGAGTTACTGTTGAGCTTTTTGATTACCGAATAAAGTTTGTCAACCAAACACATCGACATATTCACTTCAACATTCAAAGTGTTTAAGCATAATGTTAGTGATTCTATAAAATTATTATCTATGTTACCTTAGTTTATGAGTTAATTTTTAATATTGTTTATTTCTTTATGGTTTTATGTATTTCTGTTCTGCATGCATCTTTTGTTATATATTTGTATAAGTTATATTGTATTTAATTTGTAATAATGATATAGCCCTGTTATTGGACTTTATAGTCTGTTGGGTTATTACCAAATAAATAAATAAATATTCTGATCCCGGCTGAAGCCTCACTTTTTTTTGCAAAGAGGGAAAAAGAGAGAGAGAGAGAGAGAGAGAGAGAGAGACAGCGAGAGACGAAACAGGGATTCGCCGACCACCGTGTAGCCGTTCAACTGGGTAGAATTAACCCCGGTTGCGGAAGGGAATAACAGATAAGTTACCTGAAGATCCTTCAAAGTTAATTTTCGAAATTCAAGCGTTAATTTATAAAATTTAATTTACAAGCAGTTGTAATACTATCGTCCTAGGACAGTGCTCTTAGGTGGCGCCCAATTTAAGTTATTTTTGTACAGGTCATTGTGGAATCTATTTTTTCTTTATTTTTATATTTTTAGTTAAGTAAAGCGTTATTTTAATTTACATTTTGTATGTGCAAAACTTTTAATTTAATTAAATTGTGATTATCATTTATTCATTTAAACATTTTTTCTTTTTGAACTACGACCCAGCCTCCTGAGAGTAAAAAGTTAGCCGCCACAGTGCCTAGTAGATGTTGCAGAACTTTTGTGCAAAGAAATGAAGAATGAGTTTGAGGAAATGAGCTTATCGCGACGTACTGTTGTTCGATGTATGGAATGATGGCCAGTGATATCAAAAAAAAACATTGACTGATACCTTGGCTGTTTTTTAAGCATTTTCGATTGCTTTGGATGAGAGTACAGATTTATCTGACACAGCTGCAGAATTTGTAGTGACAGAGAAATTACTGGCTTTACGTCCGCTACAGAGGACCACTACTAGAAAAGATTTTTAGCCGAGGTGCAAAGTACTTTTGAGTAATATGGTTTGCAGTGGTGTAAATTAGTTGGAGTATGCACAGATGGTGCGCCTTCAATGGTCGGTTCACGAAAAGGCTTTATCGGAATTCGAAAGGAAAGAGCAACCGGTATGAATGTGTAATTGTGTGATTTAATAATTCTGCATTGCATTATTCACCAACAAAACTTGGGTTCTAAGTCCATTCGATTAAAATGCGTTATTGATGTGGTAGTAAATACCATCAATTTTATTAGATCCCGCGGTCTTAACAATCGCCAGTTTAGAGCATTTTTGGATGCACTCTTTTCAGAACACGATGATGTGTGCATTAGTGAATTTTACGCATTACACCAATCTATCGATTGATAACAATGATTACAACACCGAAGAGAAGTTTTGTAAATTTACATACTACGACACCATCTAATAAGTTTTTCCGAAAAATTACTAACGGAAAAAAGGAAACAAATGAAATGGTTCAATAAAAATATAAGTCAAATGCGCGAAACACTTTCTCTTATGAGGAACGCCTATAAATGAAATCCCTCCATAAAGATATTTACTTTTCCTACCGGAAGATATACCAATCTGCCTTAAAAAGCGCGAAAATCGCAGCTAATCAATCCTACATAAAAAAATCACATAGCAATATTAAAACTATGTGGACAATTATCAATTAAAACAGGCGACAAGTAAAAGCAGACCCTTCGTTCAATATTGAACCAAATTCATTTAACGATTACTTTTGTAATATATCAATCTCTTACAACAAACGACGACCCCATAAGTCAAGTGGCCAAACATAACACCCTTATTACAGCTAATTACTTTAAACTAACAGAGCTCGAACTTTGGGAAGTTGCCGGAAATTTTAAACACTCAAAATCTCGAGATATATATGGCTTAATAACCACTCTTATAACAAAAGTGATCGACGTTATAATCACTCCTATCACTAAATTAATTAATATGTGTATAGCCGACAGTCTATTTCCAAAATCTCTAAAATGCGCAAGGGTAACGCCTTTATTTAAAAAGGTTGATAGAACTGACATGGGGAATTATAGACCCATTTATGTACTTTCAGTTCTATCGAACATATGAGAAAGTAATCTTAAAACAAGTTTTGAAATTTTTAGAAAATGGAAACATTCTAACGAACCAACAATACGGCTTTCGGAAAAACCGATCGACAATTGATGCAGTCAACATCTTGCTTCAGGATATCCTAGAAGGTTTTCACACTGACATGCACACTTCGGCCTCAGCAAGGTGTTCAGTCACAAAATTCTCCTACGCAAGTTATATTTCTATAACTTCTACACTTCAGTATGTCGGCTGTTTAATTCATACTTGATAGACACGAAGCAAACAGTGGTAATCAACCAAAAATTTTCCCACGAAAGCGTGTACCACAAGGCTCGATTCTCGAGGCGGTACTATTTATATTGTTTATTAATGACTTACCGTCAATAACATCTAAGTCCACATTTTTACTATATGCCGACGAAACCTCGATTTATACAAAGGGTTCTGATATTGATGATTGCACACATCAGAATAATGTAGCTAAATATGAAGCGAGTAAATGGTTTAAGTGCAATTAATTATCATTAAACGAGAATAAAACAGTAAACATCAACTTTTCACTTAAATATATACACAAAAATAACCAAATGTGTGTCAAATTTCTAGGAGTACATATTAACAATAAACTTACTTGGTACACGCATGGCCAGGAAACTGCTACGAAAATTTGCATCAATATATATTTTCTGCGCCAACTAAGTTCGTGCTTACCAAAAGAAGGCATTACTTATAGCCTATTTTTCTCTGTGTGGATCCCACTTATCCTATGGCATTACAGCCTGGGGCCACTCAACAATTATGCAAAGACTATTTGGTCTTCAAAGACGAGCGGTTAGGATCTTAGATGGCTTGGGATACAGAGGGAGCCGTTTACCACGCTTGGCGTGCTCACTCTACCTTCACTTTATGCACTAAACAGCCTAACGTATATATCTCAAAATACAGAGTCCTATCGTTTCCATAGAAGCATTTATATGTACGACACTAGAAACAAACAAAATATACACATGTCTCGCCTTACGAAGACACAATACATACATTTCTATGGTCCTACAATTTATAACATCCTGCCTACAGTGTGTTTCATCTAAAACTCCCCAGAGTAATTACCAAGAAACTAAAAAATGTTATTAAAGTTTTGTTTGCTGTAATCAATATATTTTATTCAAGGTTATATCTTGAAAATATTGACCATTTTTGACATGTGTGTCAATTTTTATAAGAACTGTCGGCTTTAATTAAGTTATATTATTGTTATTATTATTGTTATGTAATATTTAATGAATTTTAATTATTTTTATTGTTAGATAAGCCAATTTTAAGAAGTTGTACAACTTTCAATTTGTGTATTAAATGTTCTTGAAAATATAAAGAAAGGTTTTAACTTAAAAATGACCAATGCCATTTAAAACATGGGAATGATAAAAATGTGTTAAAATATTCAATTCTTTTTGTAAAAAGTCACTTACATCATCGAATGACATTTTCTTACGCATCGGACAGCTAAACCGCAATTATGAGTGATACCAATTCTATCTTAATTTGAAGCCTTGAATAACATCTAATGATTACAACAAAATAACTTGAGTTACACTTTTATTTTCTTGTGAATTAATCTGGGGAATTTTAGGTGAAACACCATGTATAGTATCCTCTTTGACTTAAGTTGATTGGACAGTAACCTGTAATTTTGCTGTGTGGTATAAGAGGAAGCACATTGTTATTTTTTAATTTAGTTTTTATATAGAAATGATCTATAAAGGATTTTTGGTTATTATCGATGCGTGTGCTTTTATTTATACAGGGTTGCAGGTTAAATTCACATAATGAGCAATTAACTCTTTTATAGGAAATATTTAATTAATTTCTCAATCAACTTTTGGTGAAACATTTTTGAAGAAATGATCTATAAAGGATTTTTGGTTATTATCGATGCGTGTGCTTTTATTTATACAGGGTTGCAGGTTAAATTCACATAATGAGCAATTAACTCTTTTATAGGAAATATTTAATTAATTTCTCAATCAACTTTTGGTGAAACATTTTTGAAGTATTTGAAGGCTTCGAAATTGAATAAAAACACTTGGTTTGTTTACTTAACTAAGTGAACAAACCAATTGTTTTTATTCAATTTTGAAACCTTTTTTATAGGAGTTTACGTTCGGCGGAAACATCGCAATATATTGGAGAACTGACAGTTGAGGTTGAACATAAAATTGAGTTAATAATAAGAGGTAAAAGCATAATACACAGTTAAATTGATGATATTTTTTGCGTTTTGCTATTTAAAATTGATTTTGGGGTCAACTTCCCTAAAAAAATATATATTTTAATTATGAACGGTGGAGGCTTCTACTTCGTTATACATATTAATTCAATAAAATAAAATACTTTAACTTTGTATAACACAATATTTTTTATTTTTGTGACTGCAGTTTCGGCAACTCAACTTGCCATTATCAAACGGAGTGATTTAAATTGTATAGTACAGGTATATATACAGAAAGTTTTATGTAACACCGAACATTATCATAACGAGAATATTTCTTTTAAGTATACATATACATTTCGTTGTACATTTTCCGACGCTCGGTTTATTAAGAGAATTCTATTAGAACTTTAAACGAGTGTTTTCCACTCCCAGGCTAAACATGAAGTAAAATTTCGAGTTTAGAAAAGCCTGAAAATTTGGTTTGGTCGCGTAGCGCGAAGCGCGGAGCGGCCAAACCAAATTTTCAGGCTTTTCTAAACTCGAAATTTTACTTCATGCGCCACCGGTACAAAACACTGACATATTACGAAGCTTAAAACACACCGCTAAAATTTACATTAAATCAGTGTTTTGTACCGGTGACGCATGAAGTAAAATTTCGAGTTTAGAAAAGCCTGAAAATTTGGTTTGGCCGCTCCGCGCTTCGCGCTACGCGACCAAACCAAATTTTCAGGCTTTTCTAAACTCGAAATTTTACTTCATGCTTAGCCTGGGAGTGGAAAACACTTGTTTAAAGCTTAAAATTGAATTCTCTTAGTAAACCGAGCGTCGGAAAATGTACAACGTATGCATATGTATACTTAAAAGAAATATTCTCGTTATGAAAATGTTCGGTGGTACATAAAACTCTCTGTATGCATGTTGACCAGCAAAAGTGTGCTGTAAGTTTCGTTTTTCTGATTTTTAATCTTTCTAGTTTCTAGTTGTACAAAATATTGCTGACAACATTCTTATATTTATTCATGGATTTCCATTAGTTTTGAAAAAAAAATTATTATATTATTATTTTTACCAAATGTTTAGGATCTTTTCAGTGTTGGTAAATCTTTATTTAAAACTTACCTACACACTTTAACGGCTGTTTTCCGACGCTCGGTTTATAAAAAGAATTCAATTAGAACTTTAAACGAGTGTTTTCCACTCCCAGGCTAAGCATGAAATAAAATTTCGAGTTTAGAAAAGCCTGAAAATTTGGTTTGGTCGCGTAGCGCGAAGCGCGGAGCGGCCAAACCTAATTTTCAGGCTTTTCTAAACTCGAAATTTTACTTCATGCACCACCGACACAAAACACTGACATATTACGAAGCTTAAAACACACCGCTAAACTTTACATTAAATCAGTGTTTTGTACCAGTGGCGCATGAAGTAAAATTTCGAGTTTAGAAAAGCCTGAAAATTTGGTTTGACCGCTCCGCGCTTCGCGCTACGCGACCAAACCAAATTTTCAGGCTTTTCTAAACTCGAAATTTTACTTCATGCTTAGCCTGGGAGTGGAAAACACTTGTTTAAAGCTTCAAATTGAATTCTCTTAATAAACCGAGCGTCGAAAAATGTACAACGTATGCATATGTATACTTAAACGAAATATTCTCGTTATGAAAATGTTCGGTATTACATAAAACTCTCTGTATATACAAGAATGGTTATTTACAAAATAGCATTAAAAATGGGGGTATATACTAAATCAACCTGGTCGTTAATTAAGGGAATCCACAGAGCCTTAAGCATCCCTTTATCAGCTACCTCGTTAAACAACGAAATGAACACCATAAAAAAGATTGCAACTAATAATGGTTACAACTCCAACTTAATAAATAACATGTGGAAAAAACATAACTTTAGGAAAATTCAAAAACTATTGTATGCAGAAAATCCTTCAATACAGAAAGCACCTTTTCGATCAATTACTTATTTCGGTAATATCAGCCTACAAATTAAAAACATCCTTAAGAAACATAATATTAACATTGCTTTTAAAACATTTTGTAAACCAGAAAACCACATTTTTAATAACAAAACAAAACAATGCAGTTTTAGCAAATCCGGTATTTATAAGCTTGTTTGTCCCCATTGTCATGGAATATACCTAGGTCAATCTAGTCGTAATTTTAGCACTCCACTTAAAGAACATCAGCGATCTTTTCGGCTAAATCAATCAGAAAAATCAAATTTCGCTAAATACCTCATCGATGAAAACCATTCTTTTTTCGAAGATGTACTTAAGATCATTCATTATGCCGAAAAGGGTCGAAAAATGAACCTTTTAGAATCGTTAGAAATACAAAAAGCTCGCGCTAATCCGGAAATTCCCCTAATTAACGACCAGGTTGATTTAGTATATACCCCCATTTTTAATGCTATTTTGTAAATAACCATTCTTGTATATATATATACCTTTACCATACAATTTAAATCACTCCGTTTGATAATGGCAAGTTGAGTTGGCGAAACTGCAGTCACAAAAATAAAAAAATATTGTGTTATACAAACAAAGTTAAGGTGTTTTATTTTATTAAATATATTTAAATCTATTGCTGAAATCTATTGCTAACTTCACACCCGTACTAATATTTAGTTGTCTTCTTTTAAATATTTATTTAAATTATATCTTAAAAACAAATCAAGATAGGTATATGAAATGCCAGTACAGATCAACGATAAACGGAGATATGTACAAATAAACAGGGTGTTTTATTTAAAAAAAAAATCGAGATCGGCTATTTCATAAATAAGTGCACACTTTTTGGGGATACATCAGGGATTTTAGCGAATTTCACATATATTATAAAGGCTATCAAGACATGACTTTTGGTTGTCACTTAAGGTTAAACAAATGATGGTGCCAAAAGTTATATTAATATAAACGTTTTGGCACTTTTATTTTGAACTCAAAAATATCGTAAACCGTTTCCGATACAAAAAAGTTAGACGATACTTTTTTTGTGCTCAAATGTTCAAAGTTTAAAATACATTTTTTCCAAAACAAAATAACTTTATTTAGATAGTTTTTTTAATAAATAAAATATATCTCAAATAATGAAATACTCATGTTTTTTTTTAATATATATATTATACCCTGATCTTTTCTTAGAATTTTTCCGTTTTCAAAAGAATAGGCACTTTCAAACTTTTTGAGATATGATTTTTTTACCCATTGGTGTAATGGCCCGGATCGCGGTGTGCGCCGCGAGTCCCGTTTAATAAACCAAGAGAACTTTATTTATTTATTGTTTAACCTTAAATTAAGTCACTTAACATATTTTCATTAAAAAGAGCACACTCATGAGATTGCAGACAATCTCATTACTTTAAATAAATTATAAGTTTGTAAACTTTTAATGTGTGGTTTCTGTGAGACACCCTGTATATGTAATATCTTACTGTGAATAAATATGATAAGTAATTGCTTTCTCAATATATCATTTAAAAAAATACGGTTGTCATTAAGCAAAGCTTAGTTTAAATTATTAAAATATGCAGTAAGAGTCACGCACCTTAATATGGCCGCAATTATACATGTAATAATATAGCTCACATACAAATAACGGTAACACAAAGCTCCATAATGCCATAATATATAATGTATTTTTCATGCCAGTCTGTGAAATTGTAACATAATGCATTTAATATGCAACGGACGATAGTATATTATTTATCAATTTGCACATTCACGTTGAACGTACAACGATGAAGTTTTATTTATTTCAAAAGTCCATGCGAGGATCGTTACCATTTATATTATAAAAATGTTCTATATAATTTATTGTAAATTATAACGGTATTGCGGTCATCATGTTTATTCTAATATATTTTCATATAATGCTCATTCGATTTGACTGCTAATTAAATATAAATTAACCAAATAATACAAAATCCTCAACATTTTAAATAGTTTTGAAATTACATTGCTGTGTTTGTATTAACTCAAATTAGATATTAAAGCTCATAAAATCTAAAGCTCCTAAAATCTAAAATTAAAGATACACAGACAAAGAAACACATTCTTTAATAAGTTTCACTACCGAAATGTTTAAATATTGACAATCGACGGTTGATATCACAATATTACAGTGTTTTATACGCGTGGCGCATGATGTAAATTTTTTAGTTTAGTAAATATTCAAGCTTTTTTAAATTAAAAATGTTACTGCATGCTTAATCAAGGAGTGGAAACACTCGTCAGAAGCTTTAATTTCAACGCATTTGAAAAACAATAAATTTTTAAAAATGTACAGCGTATGCATCAAGATATTTATATTTTTATTATTATCGAAATAAAAATATAGTATATTGTACAATAAGCATGGTTATGATATTGATATTGTTATGTTTTAATTGTTTTAAATAAAACGCACATAAACATAAATTAAAATAAACTTTATTCGCAACGATAGCCACAGACTGACTTAAATTCCCTGCCAGATGTGCGCGAATAAAATAATGTGGGTAGATACATAAAAACCATTTATTGTTTTCAACAATCAAAATATACAATTTATATTAATTACACTAGGCAAAAACAAATTTGTTTTTGACCTTTTTTCTTCTGAAATGAAGCCGGCTATAACATTGATTGTTGCCAACATATTTGTTTTGTTCAACTGTCAACATTTTGTTCAGTATACATTTTTTTAATAAATCAGTGAAAATGTTTGGGTAGTTTGTAAACAATCTAGTTAACAGCATTATTACGTGTATGGGTTTTATAGTTTAAACAATGAGGGAGAGATTGAAGAAGCGATTAGTTGTTTTCTAGGTACAACCCCTAGAGTTTTTTTGTGTTTTGCTATAAATGTGATTTCATTTTGTTGATTTGTTTTATACGCTCCTAAAAAACATACGTTCTAGCATAACAAATAGGCGTATCAACAGGAAGTGTCGGAAATAACGTCCCATGTCAATACTACATATTCCACTTTAATTTAAAACTTTGACATTTTTAAATACATTACCGGTTGCGGTTTACTAGAGTGAGACAGACTTTCCAGCCTTAGCTAGAGTGAAATAGGCCTATATTACTTTTTCCAACATAAAAAGGTAAACGTACGATACGATGATTTTTTTTTTACTTTCCCCTTTATGCAAAACAAAGGGAAAGTAGTGTTTTCGCGAAATATTCAAATAAATTTTTTTTGTGGATATATCAATTTTGAGGTCTCCCGAGTTGAATAAGACTATTTTTGAAAAATGTCTGTCTTTCTGTCGCCACGATAAAATGTAAACCGATTGAGCTGTTAAGATGACACTATAAACTTAAGCTTTTTATTACAATAGTAGTATTCCATCAACTGTTGCTGAAAATGCGGAAACCGGAAGTGGTAGTTTACTCTTAGCAGTTTTTCTTTAATATTGATCATATAAAAAATTTTGTGAAAAATAGTTATAGATAATCAAAAATAAGCATGTTTTGTGTATATACATACGGGGTGTTAGATAAAAAAACGCCCAACGCCATAACTCTTTTATTAGTTGCCCGATTTTATTGAACTAAAAACCAAAGTCAATGGCCGTTTAAATGCTAAGAAATGACATCAATATTATTTTGTATAATTCTAACTTCATTGCCAAATAATACTCAACTTAACATTTTTAAATGGCTGCCTCTATTTGTTTAAATTTTATTCCACTAGACATTATTTTTCTCAATCCAATAATGCCCAATTTCTTATTTTATGTTTGATATTTAAAAATAAATATCATATTTAAAATTACATTATTCAAAATTGATAATTAGTGTGCTTTGTAAAAAAGTGACAAATGTCAATTATTGTAAGGTTAAACATGAATAATAACGACCCAACAAATTAATGTAGAATGGAGCTAGTATCAATTTAACCCATTAAGCGCTATTAATGCAATATTTATTTTATTTATTTATTTACCGATTTCTCCTTTTTACAGTATTACAAAAAATAGGTACATATAAATTACAATATATAAATATCGCGCCCAACACTTAATATAGTAATTTATATTAACATCGAGATCAATAAAATATAAGTGGCGTTTAAACACATTATATGAGTTTGAAAATGTTATAAAATTTGAATTTAACATCAGTATGTTGAAAAAACCGCATTATGCGTGAAACCGGGCTATGACTGCTATCATTTGTGTGGTGGAAGTTTAACCTGAACAATGGCCTGTTACGAACAGTTGTATTTAAAAAAAATTAAAATTCAATATAGAAATTAAATGACTGGAATTCACAAGTCCATTTATCAGCTTAAATCCATAACACATATTCAGTGTAACCCTTCGGTATTGTAGGGATTTTAAGTTTATTGTAGTCAGGATATGCGACCAACTGTACTGCACCCGACCAATGCCCATTCTAAATGAAACCAGCAATAGAAATTTATTTTGAACTTTTTCAATTGACTCAATGTGGTTTTTGTAATTAGGAGGTCTTACCAAACTAACATACAGAGTCCTAAACGTATCCAAAGAGAACTGTTTGGAAAATCTGTTAATATATCCTAGCGTACAATAAGCTTTACTGGTAACATTTATAAATAGGGGAACAAAGGTCAAGTGACTGCCAAAAACTACACCTAAAACGCGTACCGTGTCAACACCGGGTAATCTACAATTGT
The DNA here is from genome assembly GCA_932526585.2 of Philonthus cognatus. NCBI lineage: Eukaryota > Metazoa > Arthropoda > Insecta > Coleoptera > Staphylinidae > Philonthus > Philonthus cognatus. The sequence continues at coordinate 23,032,753 of OW052249.1, read as the reverse complement.
TAATTGAATATTCAAATTTTAAACATTTACGGCGACTAAAAGAAATAGATAAACACTTTTTTAAATTAAGATAAAGATGATTTCTTGAACACCAATTTGATAAATTATTTAAATCTGATTGTAAAATACTGTGATCACTGTATTGTTCGATTTTTCTATATAGTTTTAGATCATCAGCAAACATCAAGAATTTACTTTCCTTAATAACACTGCCAATGTCGTTAATAAAAAGTAAGAAAAGGATAGGGCCACAATGTGACCCCTGTGGTAAACCAGGCGTAACACTGATCGCACTAGAAATGAAGTTGTCGATTTTGACGAACTGTTTACGCTCACGTAGGTAACTACGAACCACTTTACAATATTATCGCTGAAACCTAGGCCCACAAGATTATTTAAGAGAACAGAATAACTAACACGGTCGAAAGCTTTGGAAAAATCAGTATAAACTGAACTAACTTCATAGCCGTTATCCAAAGCCCTTAACAAATACATCTCGTAAGATAATAAGTTAGACGTCGTAGACCTGCCTTCAAATCCATGCTGCTCGTCACAAATGATATTTTTGCAGTACCACCTAATATTAATTTGTCAAGTATTTTAGGGATTGTGGACTGAATAAAAATGCCCCTATAATTTTGTATATAATCTCTCTTACCATCTTTAAAGATTGGATTTACATATGAATATTTCCAATGATTTAGAAATACAGCAGACTTGATAGATTTATTGAACAGTAATTCAATCGGAGTGGTAAGAGAGTATAAAAATCTTTTCAGAAAATACGGCGGTAAACTATCTGGCCCACTGTCCAACGAATCTTTTAAATCATTTATTGAACTAAAAATGTCACAGGTTTTTACATTAAACATCGAACAGGAAATTTTATTGTCGTAGTCGAATATTGGAGCATTCATAATGTCCTCGGTATAAACGCTACTAAAGAACTCGGCAAATAAATCAACATAGGAACTTCCTGAGTTGCATTGCTTGTCATTGAAGAACATTTTTCCTGGAAAACCTTTTATGTTTTTACATTCATTAACAAACGACAAAAAAAAATTTGAATTAAGTTTAATATTAGTTTCAGATTTACTTATATACGATTGATACAGTACTTCACTTAAACTACGACAAGAAGATCTGAGGTTTTTAAATGCTTCATAGTCTGTAAAACTACCACTAATTTTGAAAGCAATATGAGCTTGTTTTTTGGCTTTAATTAATGAGGCAACATTATTATATTATTTTTTTATTAAATTACTAACTATTTAATTTGATACATTGTATTATTTGACCTGACTCGAGAATGTGTGAAGAAAAATGGAAATATTTTTTTATTTAAATATTTCGATTATTACTTATTTTTAAAGTGTATTTCTAACTTCACAATATTTCAGTGTTTTATACGCGTGGCGCAAGAAGCAAAATTTCGAGTTTAGAAAAAAGCCTGAAAATTTGGTTTGATTGCGTAGCGCTACGCGCTTCGCGACTAAATCAAATTTCAAGGCTTTTCTAAACTCGAAATTTCACTTCATGCTTAATCTAGGAGTAGAAACAGTCGTTCGAACTTCAAATTGAACACTTGTTCAAAATCAACGAATGCCTGAAAATGTACAGTGTATACGTTAGGAATATTTAAAAGAAAAAAGATTTATCTGACACAGCCCAGTTAGCCTGATTTGATTTTTATACGAGGTGTTGATAAAAGAATTTGTAGTGACAGAGGAATTACTGGTTTTACGGCCGTTACAAGGGACCACTACTGGAAAAGATATTTTTGCCGAGGTGCAAAGTACTTTTGAGCAATATGGTTTCCAGTGGTGTAAATTAATTGGGGTATGCATAGATGGTGCGCCATCAATGGTCGGTTCACGAAAAGGCTTTATCGGAGCAATTGCCATGAATGTGCAAGTGAGTGATTTATATAATTCTGCATTGCATTATTCACCAACAAAACGTGTGCTCTGAGTTCATTCGACTAAAGAACGTTATTGATGCTGTAGTAAATACCATCAATTTTATAATGTTAATCCCGCAATCTTAACCATCGCCAGTTTAAAGTATTTTTGGATGAACTCTCTTCAGAACACTATGATGTGACATACTATTGCGAAGTAAGGTAGCTAAGCAAAGGCAAAATGCTAAAAAGATTTTATGACCTTAGAAAAGAAATAGGTGATTTTATGAAAATAAAAGAGAAACCATTGCCGCAAATTTGTGATCCAACGTGGCTTTGTGACTTGGCATTCCTGGACACTTAAACGACCTGAACTTGAAGCTTCAAAAACAAGGGCAATTGGTAAATCAGCTGTAGAGTCATCTTAAAGCTTTTCAAAACAAAATTCGCTTGTGGAAAACATAAATGAGAAGTAAAAACTCTTTTCATTTTGTAACATTATCCAGTCACAAAAATATTGATTACGGTCTCTACGCCGAAAAACTGAAACTACTATTAGAGCAATTGACTGATCGGTTTTCCGATTTTAAGAATATGAATAGCACTTTAAATATTTTTGCAAATCCGTGTAAGTGTAATGTGGAAGATGCTCCGCTTTACCTACAAATGGCGTTGATCGAGCTTCAAGAAGACTCATATTTCAAGTCTAAATTTGATGATGTGGAACTAAGCGAATTTCACAAAACATACCTTTCCGAAGAAAAGTATCTACATCTAAGAGTTTTCGCAAGAAAAATAATTTGCACATTCGGAAGCACGTATAAATGTGAGCAGCTTTTTTTAATCATAAATATTACTAAAAATAAGCATCGGCTTCCAGATGTTAATTTAGAAAAAATTTTGAGCCTATGTACAAGTGATATTGATTGACCTCAATATTGATCATCTTATTTCTCAGCTTCAAACTCAAGTCTCTCACTAATTTTCATTTTATTTTTCTATCTTTTTTTTGTTAATTTGCTTTTTATATGTTTGATTATGCTATTATAGTTCTAATAAATAAAAAAAAAATGTGAATTTGTATCGCCTTTTTATTCACTACTACCTACTTATTTCTTATCTATGGCCCGCGACCTGATTAAGTCCCGAAATTACGCCCTCAGCTAAGCAAAGGTCCATACCTGATTTAAATATTTGAATTCTTCTTACCTAAAACCAAGCACTATAAACGACATTTTATGAAAAAAGGTCCCGACTAGTAGTATCGTGTCGAGACGCCCGTACTCGTGAAAATAATCATAAACTACTCCCCCTTTCGGCGGCCCTGCTCATCACTGATCTAATATACAAATGCATCCTTTTTAACAAAAATTAAGAAAATATATCTACCAGCGCTTTCAAAATCGGTAATGAAATTAATTAAAAAACTAAACGCAATATTAATTAGTAGGTAAATAAATGCGGTTAATGAAATAAATTAAATGCGAAATCCCCGAAGGATAAAGCAGTTAATTAGTATGCGTGGTCATTTAAACCGATCTCGCTTATGTAAATGATGGACATCGACCCCGTGTTTTTACACATCAATAGCCCCCAATGGATGTAAAACTCGGGATCATTAATGGTAATGAAAAGAATGCATTTTGAAAGAAGAGCATTAAAGTTTCATCAGCGCCTTCCCATTTTTTCCCATTACAACGCTTGGCCCACAATCAATCCAATCTAATAGCCGGCCTACATCACAAACCGCATTTTTAATTATTTAATAATTACGCTGGACGGCGATGAAATATTAATAAGGGGAAATCCAGTGCTGTACTTGACTGTAATTAAGCAATCGAAGTAAAATAATTTTGGTTTGGTTTTGTTATTTACTCTATTAGGTATTTTACGGATTTCATAATACAGTAGGCGTGTTCAATTGAAACCAGTGGGGGGGGGGGGGGGATTTAGGGGATCAATCCACCCCCATTAGTCTTAAAACATTAGATAATGAAATAAAAGGCTCTTCTGTGTTTAGCGATTTATATTGTTATAATTTTTATTTTATTTTTACATTTCCGTCATATGTGATGAGAAAACCTGACGTGATACGGAATGTAAAAGGTAATCTTTTTTCATTTTATCAAATTCAATTTGTTTCTTTTGTCATTTGTTATTTTGAACTTTATAGTATATTAGTGTTTTTATACGCGTGGCGCATGAAGTAAAATTTCAAGTTGAGAAAAGCCAGAATTTGGAATTGGAAGCTGCGCGCCATCCAAATTTTTTGGGCTTTTTTTCAATTAGAAATTTTACTTCTTGCTTCATTCAAGTTTTTAGTTGATTTATAAAAACTCGATTGTTTTTAAGATATATATATATATATATATATATATATATAAGTTATATCAACTAACAATAATAACCCCTTTTGTTTTATAATAAATAATCCATTGTTTAATTCTGTGTCGCAGATGCATAAGAGCACCTGCAACACCCACACAATTATATTATCTTTTAGATTAGAAATGTTATATATAGGAATGAATTATAATTAAGAACTAGAATTAGTTTGCATTTAGAACGTGCTGTAACCGCGTTACGTAAATAAAATACTTTTTAAAAACTTGTTTTTCGGCTTTGAACATTTAACTGGCGCAGTCGGTAGGATAACTCGAGGAAGTGCGTGAATATCATTTCTGTTCGTTTCAACGATTAATCGAGTTTTTCACGAAAAACCCGGTCCGAAACTCGTCCTCTCCAAAAATCGAGAATTCGTGTCGAGCAAGGTCCATCAATCCAACACGCACCTAACAAGGAATAGCAGTGACGGATGAAGCCGATCATCATAGTATTGTGGTGAGTACAAACATATTTAGAGGTGTTTTTCAAAATTAAGTAACGCATTCTGCTCGTATTCAAACTCGTAAATTAATTCTCATTAGTTTAAGATAAATTTAATAATAATTACAATGGCAGTTTTGAAGCCAGAATACTTAGCTATGCTACCCGAATTTCACGGGGATAGCCAATTATTACCTAGATTTTTAGAAGTAGCAGGGAAATTAATAACTAAATTTTATAATGTCGAAAATCCAGATGACTTCACTAACGATTATTTAATGTCTACGATTATTTCTAAAATAAAGGGAGAAGCAGCTAAAAATATTGCTTCCTCTGTAATTAACACATGGGATGGGTTGAAAGCAGCTTTATTGAATGCTTATAGTGATAAACGTGATTTATATAGTCTCAATATTGAAATCTGTCACTTAAAACAAAATCATAATGAAAATTCGTTCCAATTCTATAATCGGTTGCAAGAACTTTTGAATTTACAATTAGCTTATTTAAACACTCACGGCAGTGTCGAACAAAAGATTATATTAGGTACATTTTTTAATAACAACGCTCTTAAAGTTTTATTACATGGATTAAAAGATCCAATAGGTTCCCAAATGAGGGTTAAAAACCCTACTGACCTTAATGTTGCTCTTAACATGTTAACAAATGACTTTCAGTATGAATTCGTTAAATCAAATATTAATTTTAACAGTCATGTAACTACAAGTTCACAACGACAACAAAAATCGAATGTAAATTGGCAACCAAATCCTAGTAAGGCAATCAATGCAAATTTCAATAATAATACTAATCGTAACAGTTTTGTACGACCTAATTATCCGAATTTCCCAAGATATAATAATAACAATAATCCAGGTACCAGTTTCAATAGGATTAATCAGCAAAATTATAATCAAAGATTTCCTAGACCCACTCCAATGTCTATCACGACAAACAATACATTTAGGCCCACACCCCAAAATACACAAATTCGTAACTTAGAAAATTCCGATGATAAAATCCCCGAAACAAACGAGAATTTTTTAGACGTAAGCCTAACTTTAGATCAGCCGAAATAATGCGGCTTGAAAATAACAATAGTAATTTACCATATATTATAGAAACAAAAACAAAATTAAAAATTTTATTAGATACAGGTAGTACGCGTTCGTTCATAAATCCCGACGTAGCAAAAACGTTTTATCGTAAAAACATTGTGTCTGACCCATTTACCGTCACCAGCGCACATGGTACGAGTCATGGTCAGCAATGTACTCTAGTTTCATTTAAAAGTTTATTCAACTCTGACGCTGCTACTGATTTAAAATTCCTTTTATTTGATTTTCACTCAAGTTTTGATTTATTGTTAGGATTAGATAATTTAAGTTTATTAAAATCAAGTATCGATCTTGAAAGAAATGTTTTAAAATGTCCGAATACGGAAATAAAAATATATTATGGTATGAAGGCCCCTGAAATAGTAAGTACGAAGTGCATAGTAGTACCTGCTAGATCAGAGCAAATAATTAAAGTACCTATAAGTAATGTAAAAGATGGAAATGTAATTATTCCCAATATAAAAACTCCTCATATCGAAATTCCCGAGTGTGTAACTCGTGTTAATAATTATGAAGCGCTATGCTCAGTAATAAATTCGTCTGACGAAAACAGACAATTTAACATTAGAAAACTATTTATTGTAACAATGATCGATGAATACGATCTTAAGACAAACCCTAATTTAAATGTGTTTGATACACAAAATATAGAATTTGATATGTCCCAAATACGGACAGAACATATGAATGAGGAAGAAAATTATGTTATAACTAAACTTATTTCTGAATATTCAGATCTATTTCATATTAATGAAAAACAACTAACGTTTACAAATAAAATTAAACATGGAATAAAAACCCATGATGAAATTCCTGTTTATACAAAATCGTATAGATATCCCGAAGTGCATCGTGCAGAAGTGGATAAACAAATAAAAGAAATGTTACGTCAGAAAATTATAAGACCATCATATAGTCCTTGGTCATCGCCGATTTGGGTGGTCCCCAAAAAATTAGATGCGTCTGGCAAACGTAAATGGAGAGTGGTGGTCGATTATCGAAAGCTTAATGAAAAGACAATTGGCGATCGCTACCCACTCCCCAATATCACCGAATTATTAGATAAATTAGGTAGATGCCAATATTTTACGACTCTTGACTTAGCTTCAGGGTTCCATCAAATAGAGATTGAGGAACAAGATATTCAAAAAACTGCTTTCAATACATGTAACGGGCATTACGAATTTTTGAGAATGCCTTTTGGTTTAAAAAATGCCCCTGCAACATTCCAAAGGGTAATGGACAATATTTTGCGCGGTATTCAAAATGATAAATGTCTTGTCTACATGGACGACATTATTGTATTTAGTACAAGTCTTCAAGAGCACGTTGAAAGATTGCGTGAAGTTTTTAATCGACTTAGAGATTCAAATTTCAAAATCCAATTGGATAAATCTGAATTTCTTCAAAAAGAAGTGGCTTATCTCGGGCATATTGTCACTCCCGAAGGTGTAAGACCTAACCCCGAAAAAATTAAAGCTATTGAAAAATTTCCGATTCCCAAAACAACTAAACAGATTAAAGGATTTTTAGGACTCTTAGGCTACTATCGTAAATTTATTAAAAATTTTGCTCAATTAACGAAACCGCTTACAAGATGTCTAAAAAAAGATGCAATCATAAATATCGAAAATTCCGAATATAAAAACTGTTTTGAACTTTGTAAAAATATACTTTCAAATCAACCCTTGTTGCAGTATCCCGATTTTACGAAAGATTTCGTACTAACTACAGACGCCAGTAATTTTGCTATTGGCGCTGTTCTTTCACAAGGTACAATCGGTTCAGATTTACCGATTGCTTACGCAAGCAGAACCCTGAACGAGTCTGAAATTAATTATTCAACAATAGAAAAGGAATTATTAGCAATTGTTTATGCCGTTAAATATTTTAGACCATATCTTTTTGGCAGAAAATTTAAAATCTTAACAGACCACAAACCCCTGCAGTGGCTAATGAACGTTAAGGAACCAAATTCAAAACTAGTTAGGTGGAAACTAAAGCTTTCCGAATACGATTACGAAATTGTTTACAAAAAAGGTAAACTCAATAAAAACGCAGATGCTCTTTCTAGAATCGAATTAAATATAACAGAAAATCTTGAAGAATTATCAGACTATTTTATAAGGAATTTTAATGAAGATTTAATAGATAAAGAAAATAATTCCTTATGTGTAGAATTGCCAAAATCTAATTATGAACATTTATCTGACGACATGACTATACATTCTAATCACGAAGATCCGATATTTAATATTCCAATAATAGAAAAACCAATTAATATTTGTAACAATCAATTAATAATAAAAGAAGTAGGTTGTGAACCTAATTTTCCAATAAATACGCCCTTATTTAATAAAAAAAAGATGCGAATTATAATAGAATTATCAAAGAATAATTTCGAACAAGATCTAATTAATTTTGTCAAGGAATATATTGTCCCAAAAATTAAATACGGATTATATTTTGAATCACAAGTGTACGAAAAGTTTTGTTCAACACTCCAAAAATATTTTAAGGATAGTCAAATACAATTTACTAAATATACAAAAATATTAACTGATATAGAAGATGAAGATGAAAGACAGGACATAATTAATAAATTTCATTCAGGAATTACCAATCATAGAGGAATAGAAGAGACAGAATTAGAAATTCGTCGAATATATTATTGGCCCAATATGCGGGAATCAATTCAAAAAATAATTAACGATTGTGAAGTGTGTCTTGTAAGCAAATATGACAGACACCCTTTAAAACTGAAGTTTAATTTCACACCCACTGCAACTAAACCATTCGAAATAATACACATTGACTCAATCACAATTCAAAATGTTAAATTCTTAACAATTATTGATTCATTTTCGAAATATTCTCAGATGTACGAAATTAGTTCGTATCAAGCTGTCGAAATCGCCGACAAATTAATTAAGTATTTTTGTCATCATGGCATACCCAAAGAAATCATTGCCGATAATCACCTTGAATTTAAAAATTCAGTAATAAAAGAATTGCTCGAACTTCATAGAATTAATCTTCACTACATAAGTAGTCAACATCCCGAATCTAACGGAATGATAGAGAGAGTTCATTCCACTATTATAGAACATATTCGATTATTAAGCAACCAAAATTTATTTAAAAACGAACCAATTGAAAAGAAAATTAATTATGCTATTCTTGCTTATAATAATTCGATCCATAGTGCAACAAAATTAAAACCTTTTGAAATAATAAATGGTCATATAGACGTAGGAAATCCTTTAGAAACAGATTTAGAAATGAAATTAACAAACTCATATGTAGCTAAACATAAAGACAAAGTAAATATTCTTTATAAAGAAATTAATAAAACACTGCAAGATAATAAATCAAAATATATTTCGAGTACCAATAAAAATCGGGAAGAGTTACCAGAAATTCCTCAAGAGGTGTGTGTGAAAAATAAACAAAAGCAATCGAAAATAAAAAATAAATATAAGAAAGAAACAATTAAATCTACAAATCCTGAACATAAAACTGCAAAAATAGTCACTCATCATCATAATACAGTAGATAAAATTCATTTATCTAACATTAAGCGACCTAAGAAAATAGGAGGAAGTAAACAAATAATTACTTCATCGTTTGATGAATTTAAAAATTATTTAAATTAATGTGATGATGTTATTTACAATAATATTGAGGAAATTAATGATAATTTATTCTTTGCTCCACAAAATTATTCTTTAGCGCATTGCGTTAGTCAGGATTTACACATGAATGCGGGAATTGCATTAGAATTTAAAAATCGTTTTGGAAATGTCAAAAAATTACACGCCCAAAATCCACAACTAAATTCCTTATGTTATCTTAGAGATGAACACAAGTACATAATATATTTAATAACAAAAATTAATTATTATGATAAACCCACACTTGAAAGCGTATTTAAAACATTAATTAATTTTAAAGATTTTCTAATATGTAAACGAATAAACAAATTAGCCATTCCAAAAATTGGAAGCGGACTTGATAAATTAAACTATGAAACGATTAAAAAAATGATACATTTCATTTTTGGTAACACAAAAATAAACATTAAAATCTACCTTGGTTTACCTAAAATAGATAATCAAATTCCAGGTCCCTGCGGGTTACCACAATATGGGCAATAGAAATAAAAAATATAACAACGAATATCGGAGTTTTACCGATAAATCTTGGATCCGCCAAATTACAGAAATCCGAGCATACAATCTTGCACTACTACGATTTGAAACCGATTTACATCGAAATTAAAAAATTAGATAATCAATATGATTTTATAATGGAATCTGTTAATAATATTTCCATATTTAAAAATGATTTAAAAAAATTATATAAAAGTTTTAAACTACACGAGAAATAGTATATTTGGAAAAATTAACAATATTGCAAGTCATTCGATTAAGACAAGAAGTAAAAGAGGTATAATAAATGGTCTTGGAACAGTAATAAAAACTTTAACTGGAAATCTTGATTCCAGAGATGGAGAACGTTTTGAAAAAATGCTAAATCATTTAGAATTAAATCAGGAACGATTCGAAAATCAACTATCGATGGGATATAGTTTTAATAATGAAATCGTAAAGAAATTTAATAAAACGATAAAAGATATAGAACACAACGAGATGGTTTTAAAATCAAGAATAATGCAAATGTCAGTTGTATTACAGAAGGACGCTGATATTCAGAATGTATTGTTTGTTAAGGATTTATTTAATCAATTAATTATAATTTATGATTCAATTCTGAAGGTAATTGAAAATATTCAAAATTCAATAATATTTTGTAAATTAAATACAATACATCCGGATATTATAAAGCCTGATGAACTATTATCAGAGTTGGAAAGAATTTCTATATATTATAATCAAGAATTGCCATTTGAACCAAAATCAAAAAATATATTAGATATTGAATCACTTATAAAAGTAAATTGCAAAATTGAACCTGAAAAAATAATATACTTTCTATCGATACCAATCAATTATAAAATTAGTTTTGATCTCTATAAATTACACCCAATTCCAACGAAACACGAGCTTGAATACGCTACGATAATACCGAGTATTCATTATTTCTTAAAATCAGAAAATGATAATCAGATAATACCTCTAAGTAGTGTATGTACGAAAGGTGCAAAATACTATCAATGTCAGGAGTATTTACAAATCAATACCGAATCAAAATGCGAAAAGGACATCTTAGTCAGAGGAACTTCTAATCAATGCACCTACACACCCCTAGAAATACTGTCCAACCACATCGAGCTGATACCAGCTATAAATCAATATCTTGCTGTATTTCCGAAAGAAGAGGAAATTCAGACCATCTGTAAGAAAGAAGTGGAAAAGAAGAAATTGAAAGGAATCTTCCTAATCAGGAATTCACAGTGCGACATTAAATTTAAAAAACAATAAACTCTCGTTTAGTGACGTAACTTCCGGAAGCCCTACACTGATAAACATTAACGAAGTGAAACTAAACAAAATAAACTTTAGCAACTTCAAAATAAATCTAAAAAGACTTAATTTTGATTTACCAATGATCGAACATATTCCGATCATAAAAAGTGAATTATTCCATTATAAACTCAGTGTCTGGACTGTTATCACCTATATTATTATGATTGGAGCAGCCACGTACGTCATCTATACTTGGAGAAAAAAGAAGAGGATCGCCGATCATGGAATCACCGAAGAAGTCTCATCGCCGAAATTGTCCTTCCATCTTCCCAAAGATGCCAGGATCTGATGGGGGAGGAGTTATATCAACTAACAATAATAACCCCTTTTGTTTTATAATAAATAATCCATTGTTTAATTCTGTGTCGCAGATGCATAAGAGCACCTGCAACACCCACACAATTATATTATCTTTTAGATTAGAAATGTTATATATAGGAATGAATTATAATTAAGAACTAGAATTAGTTTGCATTTAGAACGTGCTGTAACCGCGTTACGTAAATAAAATACTTTTTAAAAACTTGTTTTTCGGCTTTGAACATTTAACTTATATATATATATATATATATATATATATATATAAAAATAATCTTTATTGTTAGTATATTTTAACATAGATAATAAAAAAAATAATACATGTATTATACTGGCAATCGGCTATCGGTCAGCAGCCTTTCTGCCGAGGTTAATTAAATTATTTTATGAGTGTATATTTTGGGGTATATGGATTGGGATATTAATATTGATTATGGTATGTGATAAATTGGAAGACTGTTTGTGCGGGATTTTTGAATTTAGAATTAATATTGTCATTTCTGGGGATGCAAAGTTGTACGAGGATTTGAAAATTGGATTGTTTTTTGGAGAATTTTCTGGATAAATTAAGGATACGATCTGTAATTGGGATAACTTTTGTTCGGTTGTAGAGGAGAATATTAGATGGATTATGAAGTGGGTTGAGTGGATGGCGGATTTTAGTAAGGGATCTCAGGGACGAGCGTTCACTGACTTGGATGTTGTGATGGGTGGGATTGGGGGAAGTGGCAAATAAGATGGATCCGTAGTCTAACATAGGCCTGCATATCATCTTGCAGATTTTTGTAGCGTTTCTTGTTGTGATGCCAAGATTTCTGTATGTTAGACTACGGAAATGTTTAGCTCTAACAGTGATTTTGTTTTTAATTATGGCTGTGTGTTTTTTGAAATTTAGTTTAGCGTCGACTGTGATTCCAAGGTATTTTATATGTAGGGAAGAAGAAATAAGCTTTTGATGGATGGAGATGTTGACAGGAGTGTTATTGCGGCGGTAAGGAATGAAGAGTTGGGATTTATTAAGGGGTTTATTTTAATCCTCCATTTAGCAAACCACAGCTCGAGGGAATCTATGAGCTGCTGTAGTGTTTGTAATGCTTTGGGTAGGTTCTTTTCATGGGAGATTTGGGCTGTGTCATCGGCGTATTGTAGGACATAGGAAGCGGGATTAAAATATGTGGGGTTGGGGTTATATAAATCAACACAGAAAATGTTGTATAGGAGTGGAGAGAGAGGTGATACTTGCGGAACACCTTGCTCGGGAGTGAAGGTTTGTGATGTGGTGCTTTGGATTTTTACTTTCAGTGATCTGTGGCATAGGAAGTTATTTAGGATAAGAATTAGGTGTTTAGGTATGTTAAGGGAGTGACATTTGTACAGCAAACCTCGGTGCCATACTGAGTTAAAAGCCTTTTGGATATCTAAAAAGACAGCGGCGGGTGAACGTTCTTCGAGGTGTGCAGTTTAGATGTTCGAAGTAGGGATAGAGAGTGGTGGATCTGTGGGGAAGAAATCCAAATTGATAGTTTGGGATGAGGCGAGATATATGGGAAATTATTTTTTCTTTGACTAGGGATTCATAAGGTTTGCCAATGACAGGGAGAAGGGTGATTGGTCGATAACTGGATACGAGGGATAGGTCTTGATCTTTTTTGGGAATGCAAATAATTACACCCGTTTTCCAGTCAGGAGGGAAGTACTGGGATCGGTAGCAGAAGTTTAGTATTTCAAGGATGTATTGATGGATTTCAAATGGGAGGGATTTTAGGATATTTCGTCGTAAGTTGTCGTGTCTTGGTGTGGTGTTTTTTCCGGTATGTAATATTTGAAAGTAATTGTCTTCTGTCAATTCGTCGGTGGATAGTTTGTATTGAAAAAGTCTTTGTACCAGTGGTCGACATGTTTAAAGAAGTTATTGTCAAATAAAGTGTCCGTTGTGTGTCGGTATATATCTTCAAAATGTTGTGCAAATTTGTCCGCTATCTCCTGTTTATCTGCTATTGTCTCTTTGGTCGCTGGGTCAGTAATTTGTGTTATCGTGCTTGTATTTCTGTATTTACTAAGTCTTTTTATTTCTGTCCAGTATGTTTTGCCTTTACTGTCGTTGATTTTTTGACAGGCTGTCAGCCAGGAGTCCGTCTTGTACTCTTTTATTAATTTTTTAATGTCTTTGCTAAATTTGTTAAATAGTGTACGGAGGTCTGCAGTATCTGTCTGTCGAATGTCTCTATATACTTGTCTTTTGTATTTTATTAATTTTAATATGTAATTAGGAAGGGGATATTTATAGGATTGTTTTTTAATCTTGGGTGTGTTATTGACAATAGATTGGGATAGGGTGGAATTAAATTGGGATATAACATTACTGTCGATGGTGGGATGAATGGATATAAAATCTGTGATGTCTTGGGTGATATTATTAATTTTGCAGTGTTTATGGTCAAGGATAAATTCAATGGTAGGTGAGGGTATATTTTGTGTGATGTCTAGTTGGAATTGAATGGATAGGTGGTCGGAGCAAAGGTCAGGAATTAATGTAACTAAATGGATTAGTTGTTTTAGGTTTTGGGTGCATTGCAAAACATCAGGTGTAGAGGATTGTTTATCATTCATTATGAATGCAGGTGAAGTGTGTATGCAGATAAACTGGGAATTTGCGATGAAATTGGTGAGGTGTCGGGATTTCGTTTTATTTATGTTCATGTCTCCTATGATAATGACATTATCGTAAAGAGAGGCGTTTGTAAATATAGTGTCATCGATTAGGGAATATGGATGGATATAAACTAGGAATATGTGAATTATGAAGGAGGAGAAATTGAGAGTTGCGTGTATACATTCGTTGAGAGGATCGTTAATTTTGGGTGGGTTGGCTTTTTCAAGTTTTAGGGAGGGATGTACAGCAATTATAGATCCGCCTCGGTACTTATGGTTCTGCATTGTGGACAAAATTTGTAAGGATTGCCAATTGTTGAATGAAAAGCGGGTGATTGTTTTGGATTCGACTAAAAGATTGACATGTATAGGGTTGTTGGATAGGTAATTGTAAAGGGCGTGGGATTTGTTATTAATGGAATTGATGTTTGTATCTAAAATACCTACACTTGTATCAGCCATTGTAAATCACTGCTTGAGCTGTGCTGACGCCTTGGATAGGGACTGTAGGAGGGATACTATTGGGATCATCAAGGTCAAACATGACAACGAACATTCTGTTCCCTAAAAAAGATAGGTGGGTATCTACTTGGAATAAGTGAATGAAGCGGTTGCGTAGTTTTTTAATGAGAGCTTGTCTGTCGGTGTTATCGGGGTTGTTTATTTCTGTGATGAATGTGTCAAGGATTTGGTCATGAAGGATAATAGGTTGATGAATGCGTGAATGTTGTTTGATAGTATTATCTATTTCTGCAGATTTTTTATTAGTTAGGTGGATTTTTATGTTTGGAATTCCTTCAATTGGCTGCGTGGGGCGGTTTGGACATTTTGTTGACCAGGCGCCATGATCGTCTTTTCCACAGGAATTGCATTTGATGGGTAGGTCCGTTGTGCATAATGAGGTATGGTGCTCTCCTGAGAATTTGGAGCAGGTTATTATTTCCCTACAATCCTCAGTGGTATGGTCAAATTTGGCACATTTTTTGCAAGGTGCGGGTAATGGTTGAGGCGGCATACTTTCTTCAACTGTGTATACTTTGCACATAAATTTGAATGCTCTTTTAAGAGTTTAGTGTATGATTCGTGTGAAGCAGTAATGACCCTTATTAGGTAGGTGGATTGATTTGTCGCTTTTGAGATGATACGACGACAGAAGCGGTGTTGATAGCCCATAGAGTTGAGGTGCGAGCTGATTGTGGCATCTTGAATTTCGCGCTCCACTCCTCGTATCACGCAGCAATAGAAGGGGGCAGCGGTGTTTGTGCGTCTGTGCGGAGTGAATTTCGCAGACTCGCTGTACTCGCGGATGAATCCTTTGTTTTTTATCGCAAGGAGGTTATTTACGCACGTGGCCTTTTCTTTATTAGGTTTTAAAATGATACCTTTCTGCGTTTTTATTATGAGGACATCTTGATCACTGGTGTTAGCGAACCAGATTTGGACTATTTGTAACCTTGTGTATTCGGTGTTAGTAGTTACATGGAATGAAGATTTGTAGTCGGGAGCTGTTGTATTTGTGTTTCTTGTCGGTTGGTATGTTATGTGTGTGTTTGGATTTTGTGTAGATGTTGATGGTTGCGTAATGTGTTGTAGAAGCTGTTGTGATAATGTGGTGGCTGTTGATGTATTATCCGGGTTTGTAGTAGTGGGGTTTTGGCTATGTAGTTGTGATTGTGTAATGTTTTGGTTAGTTTGTTGTTGAATTATTTGTTTCTGTTGTGTATTTATTTGTTGTAACACTGCTTGTAATGCTTTGTTAGTTGTTTTTGGGTGGTTTGCGTAACCTGTGGCTACTTTTTTTGGTGGTTTTCCAACGCAGTATTTCGCTGGGCGGCCACGTTTTTTGCGTACAACGTCCTCAAAATTATCATCGTTGGTGTCCATTATTTTGTACTCGCTAAGAGCGGGTTTACTATAATTTGGTTTTTAATTCAATTGCACTATACACGTCTGGCTGTGACAGAGTCTGGCTCAAGAATGTGTTTTCAAGATTTTCGTCAATATTTACAAAGTTTGCACTTTTCGTGAATTTCCATCATTATCATTAATTCAAAAAAATTACATCCCTATGAATATCAAAGGTTTTATTTTTTGTGAATTTTTAAGAATGAGTTTTCGTTAGTTTCCTAAGTTTTCGGTTACTTAAAAATTATTTACAGCTTTTAACGAGAAAAAATATTGTAATCTAATATTTGCATAGAATTTTGTTAATTTTTTGACATCATTATTATAATAATGTTGATGTAAAAAAGTGAAATATGTTGAAACAAATAAAATAAATAAATCGAATTGAATCCAAACAAAACGTTAATATATTTAATTAATTTCTCACTTAACTCTTGGTGAAACATTTTTGAAGTATTAAAAGTTTCAAAATTGAATAAAAACACTTGGTTTGTTCACTTAAGTGAACAAACCAAGTGTTTTTATTCAATTTTGAAACCTTTAAAACGGTAATAGTAGTAGATTTCGAAATAAATCAAATTAATCAACAAATATCCCGAGAATTTACAAAAATCATACATTGTTAATTAAAATAACATTTTTGAATTTTAAATAATAGTTACTAGTATTTTTAATAAAATTATTAAAACCAGCAAACATTAATAAGAATCTTTAGAATTGTCCAAATTAACACAAATTGACAAAAACACAAAAATTACTATTTTAGCAGGAATACTTGGCAAAATTATTTATTATGAATAATAAACACCTCTTGTGATCCACCATTCAAAATACAGAATTTCGTATATATCTGTTTACATGGGTAAATAAACAACAGGTTATAACGAATAAAATAATGCGAGTCCCTCAACATTATCGACAGTTGTGATATTGTTGTTTCCCTATTGATTGCAAATTTTTTAACAGCACAAAAGTTCGTAAACTGCCTTCACTGCGATTCTTTGTATATGACGGTGTTTTTGGAGTCGCACTTTCCCCTTCTCTATTAATATCACTGCACGAAATGATTGGACAACTTATCACCGCTTCTTTTGTTTTTTTATCATCGCGGTGATAGACATGTACCTCGGCTTTTCTTGCATCTCATTGGTTGAACATTTCTTCTAGTAGGCTGAGTTGTATTCTCAAGTCAATAGTTCGTTGGTTAATGTTTTTATTTAGAGCGGTGCGTGTTTACAATGGATTTATTTACACATTTATATGGATACAGGTGCTGCGCTTCAGCGGCCCTCCTGCTCCTCGTTCGGAAGCTGCATCTCCGGGGGTCCTGTAGGGATACTTCTAGCGGGTCGATCCCGGTGTATGGCAGAGGCGACGCGTGCAATCGCCATAGTATCGGGTAGGCCGGTATCCTCGGGCTGTTCCTGTCGACGGGCCGATGACGTGGGGGTCCCTCCGAGATCCTCCTGCGTACGTTGCGGGGTGACGGAGGTATTGGAGAGAACGGACGTGGCACCACCAGGTATGGGGGGGTCCTTCGCTTCCTGTGCGCCTTCCAGGGTGATGGTGGCAACGGAGACAGCGGCCGCGGTGCCACCAGGTACTTGGCCGACATTCTGATCGCGTTCCGGAGCCTCTTGCGGAAGCGAGCGTGGGTACCCGGTTCGGAGGTTGTTATGGTTGGGGCAGAATCCGGCATTACCGTGTGGATTCTGTTTTGGCCTAGTGTGCTATAGTGAGCTCGCTGAGCCTGTTCCTCTACTTAGCTAGCTAGAGTAGAAGGAACTGATGCTGTTTGTAGGGGTGTGCACCCTATTTAAGTCTTGCAGTCCGGCTCTTTTATCGCCGCTCGTACCGCTTGACGTAGGTAGGGACGCGTGCGTTCGCTAGCCGCAGGGTGGTGAGACCCTACTGGCGAGCGCTTTTCGGGCGCCCGGGCATGCACTGACGTGTCTCCACACAGTCACGGGGCTTTTCTAAACTCGAAATTTTATTTCATGCGTAACGCGTATAAAAAACTCTGATTTAACCTGAAGTTTAAAAGCACAAAATGTTCATGCGAATCCTCACAATTCATTCGATTTATTTTTGATAATTCAAATCCTTTTGTAAGTATTCGAATCTCTTTGTAAGTATTCGAATAGTTTTGCAAGTATTCGAATCGTTTTATAAATATTCGAGTACTTTTATAAGGATACGAATCGCCCGCATTTGTATTCGAATACGAATCTTAAAAATATGTAACGAATCCGGATCACTAATCCAGTTTAACTGAATTATTCGAATACCTCGTTTGAATCTTCTAAAAGGATTCGAATCTAGGATTCGAATCCTGAATGATTCGAATCCTGGCAAGCTCTGTTCTCTAACGAGTGTTTTTCAATCCCAGATTAAATATGAAGTAAAATTTGAGTTAAGAAAAGCCCGAAGAATTTGTATTTGGACGTGCAGCGTCCAAATCCAAATGCTGGTGTTTCTCAACTCAAAATTTTACTTCATGCGCCACCGTACAATATTTACCGTACAAAACACAAACTTCAAGTGAAATGTTCCATGATGGACACATCGCCATTTTTTATCTCATCAATATTGAAGAAAAATCCAAAAAATCCTAAGAGTAAAGTACCACTTCCGGTTACCGCATTTTTACCAAAAGTTTATCGAATTCTACTATTGCAATAAAATGCATAAGTTTATAGTATCATCTTAACAGCTCAATCAGTTTAGACTTTATCGTGGTGACCGAATTACAGGACATAATTACAGACATTCTTCATAAATGGTCTTAATCAACTCGTGGGACCTCAAAATGGATATAACCTTTTTTGATTTGAAAACGTTCGCGAAAACAATACTTACCCTTGCATGATATGGGCGAAAGTAAAAAAAATAGGGGGTTAATTTTTGGCTGATCACAATACCTTTCTTACACAGTAGTGCGGTAGGTTAAATTTTCAGGTTTAGTTTATGCAGGGTGTCCGTATTTCAACAGAATGTATGGGGATCTCCGGTATTTGAAGAGATAGAGAGTCGGTTAAATTAGTTTAAAGTTGCGTAATTTAGGGCCTAAAAATAATCTAAAAACAAAGTTAAAATATGATCCTTCGTTTTTGAAATATTTTTTTAATTTTTTTATTCAAAAACCATTGAATCCAGAGATTTACAACTTTGACATTATAGAGGCACTTTTTAACGATGAATCTAGTAACATACTTTATTTCAAGATAGCTATACCATTTACCCAGGGACCATAGCCAACTTTTGTTTTTCTTATGGGCGCCATTTTGGATTTTCATATTTTTTGAAAGGATATTTTGTTGTGAATTCAATGATGACTTATAGTTTATTGTACATTTTATATGTAAAATTTGATTTTTTTGTTTTTTGTAAAGAGTGCATTGAAAACAGTTGAGTAACTCACTTATTTGACAACTCCTAGGACGCATAACTTACTTACATATCACCCCTGAAGACGGGCATCCGACGATACATATTTAACAGTTGTAATGTATTTTAAACTAACAAGTGTTTTCCACTTCCGGACTAAGCATGAAGTAAAATGTCGAGTTTAGAAAAGCCCCTTGTAGAAAATTTGTCTCGGGTCGCGCAGCGACCCGAGACAAATTTTCACGAGGCTTTTCTAAACTCGAAATTTTACTTCATGCGCCACGCGTGTAAACCACTGATTTACAGTTAAGTTAAAAATATATAGCGCTTAGATGTGAAGGTGATCAATATTTACCAAGATATAGCGAAAAAATGCAAGAATTACTTTTTTTGTGAAAAATTTTTGAACAATAACAATAAAAGTAGAATACATTTAGTTTGTGCAACTTTTATGTGATAATCGATACTTATTATTACTATTACAGAAGATTGACAGTTATTAATTAATTTTGAGTGCTAACAATGATTGTCAAGATGTTATTGATTAACAGATATGACGTCATTGTTTCCAAGGCACTTGGAAAAGAAAATATCATAATTTTAAATATCAAATCTAAAATAAATTATGAGTGTAGTACATCGCTAAGTTCAGAAAAAAATATTCTTTAAAAAAATTACAAATAATTAATATTGTAAAATTTTTCAATTTTCGTAGATTTGATCAATTTTATCGTTGGTGTTTTTTTGTGATTTTTTTAAAGATTTTCTTTTTTAGTCAACTTGGGCCATCATTTCTTGCATTTTATTTATTTGCTTTTTTATTTCAACAATTTCTCTTGGCTTTTAAAAGTTTTATTTATAATTAATTATAATAATTTATTACCCAACAGACTATACAGTCCAATTACAGAGCAATTTCATAATATTATACAAATAATTAAAATTAATACAAATACATAATTATAAATCACATATACATAAATTACATAACATACAATAGTATATTACGTAACGAGAGTGGTATGCAGCATATTACATATCAGCGGACATGTTGCGCACGAGCCGCGCAGCGGCGAGTGCAGTATTCCGCGAATATGTAATTGCCATACCACTCGAGAAACGTACGATACTTTACCTACGCCCTTACAAAATAAACAATGAGCATGAAAGAACAACTTATTTATTGTAATAATTTTTAATAGTAACATGACAATGATGAAAACTAAATTACTACTTGATTAATATACATGGAATAAAGCTATACATTTTCCGACATTCATTGTTTTTTAAAAGAGTTCAATTTGAAGCTTTAAACGAGTTTTTTCCACTCCCAGACTGCGCGACCCTTGACAAATTTTCACGAGGCTTTTCTAAACTCGAAATTTTACTTCATGCGCCATGCCTGTAAACCACTGATTTACAGTTAAGTTAAAAATATATAGCGCTTAGATGTGATGGTGATCAATATTTACCAAGATATAGCGAAAAAATGCAAGAATTACTTTTTTTGTGAAAAATTTTGGACCAATAACAATAAAAGTAGAATACATTTAGTTTGTGCAACTTTTATGTGATAATCGATACTTATTAATACTACTACAGAAGATTGACAGTTATTAATTAATTTTGAGTGCTAACAATGATTGTCAAGATGTTATTGATTAACAGATATGACGTCATTGTTTCCAAGGCACTTGGAAAAGAAAATATCATAATTTTAAATATCAAATCTAAAATAAATTATGAGTGTGGTACATCGCCAAGTTCAGAAAAAAATATTCTTTCAAAAAATATAAAAATCCAAAATGGCGCCCATAAGAAAAACAAAAGTTGGCTACGTTCCCCGGGTAAATGTTATAGTTATGTTAAAAAAAATATGCTACTAGATTCCTTATTAAAAAGTGCCTGTACATTGTCAAAGTTCTTAATGTCCAGATTCAACAGTTTCTGAATAAAAAAATAAAAACGATTTTTCAAAAAATCAGTTTTTTGTTGATATCTCGAAAACAAAAAAAGATATTACAACATTGTTTTCAGATTATTGCTACGCTCTAAAATACGCAAATTTGCACCAATCTAACCGACTCTCTATCTCTCCAAATACCTGAGATCCCCATACATTCTGTCGAAATACGGACACCCTGTATATTCGGTTTATTTTAAATATTAATAAGTGACGCCACTGGCAGAATCCCGGTAAAATATTAACACGGGAAAATCTCTTTGTCAATGAACTACATACTAATTTAAACATGTTTTTTTCCTCTTTACATAATTCATTTTAAAATCTGTTAATTATTAATTGGGAAAACTAGCAAATGACGGCTACGGTCGTTTTCATTTCATTCCGTTGGAGCGGAGCACGAACGGATCCGGCCGCATCACGCAACCTCATCTACCTGTGCCGCACAGGTAGACAATATGGAGGACGCTCAGTTTGCTCCGTGCAGGGGACGAGTGCGGTCCTCTTTGCGAATGGACGTGTTTTCAATTAATTTATTGTATTTAATCAAAACAATCACACTCGACGCGAAAAGAAAAACAGAAATCGAATTTGTTAATTATAAAGTGAATATTTACCAAGTGCATGGACATGTATGAGTGGATCCTGTGTGAGGAATTGATTGGTTTATGGTGCAGATGCGAGTAAACCTGTTGATTGTGCTTCTTTTGCCGACACGTGCTTCTGTTGTATGTACCTTTGCAGGTAACTGTTGTACGAGTGCATTACACTAGTTCTCCACTTTGCCTACAGTCTGATCAAGGTACACAAAACGTGTTTTAATTTTCTCGTTTTTTTTTTCGCATTCGTGTGAAATTTGTTTTGTTTTGTGTGGGAGTTTGAAAGTAGGGCACACTTTGGTTATTAACTTGTTGGAAACCTGAATAAATCGCCGTTTAACAATACAATCAACTGAAGCGATTTTACTTTCTAAATCAGGGGTGTCCAACCTTTTAACTTCGCTGGGCCGCATTCGGCAAAGACAAGTTATCTTGGCCCACAATAACTGAAGAACAAAACAAAAACAGTATACCTATATCTTTCACTATGTTCTCATTAATCACTTGGTGAAACATCATTGAATATATACAGAAAGTTTTATGTAACACCGAACATTTTCATAACGAGAATTTTTCTTTGAAGTATCCATATGCATACGTTGCACATTTTCCGATGCTCGGTTTATTTAAAGAATCCAATTTGAAGCTATAAGCGAATGTTTTCCACTCCCGGGCTAAGCATGAAGTAAAATTTCGAGTTTAGAAAAGCCTGAAAATTTGGTTTGGTCGCGTAGCGCGAAGCGCGGAGCGGCCAAACCAAATTTTCAGGCTTTTCTAAACTCGAAATTTTACTTCATGCGCCACCGGTACAAAACACTGACACATTACGAAGTTTAAAACACACCGCTAAACTTTATATTGAATCAGTGTTTTGTACCGGTGGCGCATGAAGTAAAATTTCGAGTTTAGAAAAGCCTGAAAATTTGGTTTGGCTGCTCTGCGCTTCGCGCTACGCGACCAATCCAAATTTTCAGGCTTTTCTAAACTCGAAATTTTACTTCATGTTTAGCCTGGGAGTGGATAACACTTGTTTAAAGCTTCAAATTGAATTCTCTTAATAAACCAAGCGTCGGAAAATGTGCAACGTATGCATATGTCTACTTAAAAGAAATATTCTCGTTATGAATATGTTCGGTGTTCAATAAAACTCACTGTATATGTATGAATATTAATTTAAATAAAAATCACTTGGTTTGTTTCACAAAATATCACAAAATATTTTGTTAAACAAACCAAGTGATATTTATTTAAATTATTATTCATACATATATACAGTACATCTATGTATTTACACTCACAATAAGCAAGTAAAGAGCAAGTAACAACAATTTATTAACACTAAAAATCGTAAAAAATAGACTCAGGGCCGGATTAACAGGCGCGCACCCCTCGTGGGCACCCCCTCCCAAGACTTACAAAATTGTAGTATGCTGATGTATACAGTCTGTTTGATTTATTGTGACACAGCACATATGTCCGTTATTAGTACAGATAGAAAAAAAAGTTAAAGACAATAGTTTTAGTATTTTTCATGATCTATTCAGTAGCATTGTCAGAAAAACAATTGAAAATCAAATAAACACGTGAAAGCTATTAGCTTCATTTTCTTTAATGGAACACCCTGTATATTTTGTTTATTTCAAATAGGCAATAACCTTAGCTTTATAATGATACCACATAACCCCATTCATTATACAAATAACGCCACAATTGCAAATAAATGAAATTTATCAGTTGCCATGGATAACAATTGACATAAAACAATTTGTTAACGCTTTAATGTCAAAGTGGTGTAGTAACTTCCCGTCTTGCGTGTTGTTGATTCAAATCTTTAGAGATCGGTGATAATTACTATTCTAATGATGAAAAAATGGATATGCTAAAGGTCTTCGTTAGATGCAACGATAATTCTAGAGAAGCTAGTATCACTTATGGAAACATGTATCCAGAAAGAAGACAACCACATTATTGCACTTTTGCAAGACTTGAACAAAATTTACGGAGAAATGGGTGTTTTAATAATAAATTACGAAGGAGAAGACAAAAAAGAGAAGATAATAATGAAGTATTGATATTGGCCTATTTTAGAGCACATCCACGTAATTCAATACGCGAAGCAGTGGCTGACTTAGGAATAAGTATGCATAAAATATTTTCTATTCTGAGAAAACATAAAATGAGACCATATAAAATTAAGTTAGTACAAGGTTTAAGAGATGGTGATTCTGACAGGAGGATAGTATTCAGTAATTGGCTTAGCAACAATCAACATTTATTAAATTTAATTCTTTGGAGTGATGAATCAAATTTCAACAACGACGGAATCTCCAACCGAAAAAACGACCATTACTGGGATACTGAGAATCCACGTCAAATTCGAGAATGCAGATTAAAACAAAGATTTGCAGTTAATGTGTGGCTTGGTGTGTTAGGTGATACCATAATAGGACCATTTTTTTTTATCAAGGAACGTTGAATGCGGAGCGATATGCCAACTTTCTTACGATAGAATTTGAAGATTATTTAGATGATATCCCCCTAGAAATACGTCGAGATATGTGGTTCCAACAAGATGGAGCTCCTCCCCATAACGCAAGAAATGTCAAAGATATTTTGGAAAGAAAGTTTGGTTTGAAATTGATTGCAAATGGTGGCCCCATACACTGGCCAGCAAGATCGCCAGATCTGTCTATTTTAGATTTTTTTATTTGGGGATTTTTAAAGCAAAAAGTTTATGTTACTCGTCCAGAAAATCTAGACGATCTGAAAAATCGTATTCGTATGGCATGTGGCCAAATAACACCACGGATGTTGCAAAAAGCACGACGAAATTTAATGAAGAGATGTGAAGAATGCATTGCGAACAACGGACGTCACTTTGAACAGATACTTTAAATAGTTATTCATGTCAACTGATAAATTTCATTTATTGGCAATTGTCGTGTTATTTCTACAATAAAGGGGTACTTATGTGGTATCATTATAAGGCTAATATTATTGCCTATTTGAAATAAACAAAATATACAGGGTGTTCCATTAAAGAAAATGAAACTAATAGCTTTCACGTGTTTATTTGATTTTCAACTGTTTTTCTGACATTACGATTGAATAGATCATAAAAAATACTAAAACTTTTGTCTTTAACTTTTTTTCCATCTGTACTAATAACGGACATATGTGCTGTGTCACAATAAATCAAACAGACTGTATGTTGCGAACAAAATGCGAATTGTCCAATGTTTTTAGACAATAGCCGAATAAAATTATATTCGTCTGTCATTTCGCACATTATCTAGACAAAATGCGTTGTGTCTAAGGGCTATTACACAAAATTCCTTGCATGATTTTTATTGAATCCAAATTTTTAGGCTTTTCTAAACTCGTAATTTTACTTGATGCGCTACGCGTATAAAGCACTAATTTAAAGTGAAGTTTAAAATTTTCTCCTTTTAAATAATTTGTCACTTTGTTTATAAAATAAAGTGATGTTTTTCACTCCTTTTTTTATTTTGTTTTGTTTGATCGATTTATTTTATGATTTCGGAAAAAAAGCGGGAGAATGTTTCGTATTTTTCATAATTTAGTCCCAACATTTAGCTCCTCTAGCTTTATCGGCTCAATTTTGTTGTTGTTTTTACATAAAAAAACAAAGAAATTAATCATAATATAACAAATTACGAAAATGTTCGTCGTAAAAATGCAAACAATGTCTTAATTAATAAGACAACTTAAGACGATAAATATCCATTGAAACAACTACTTCCCGTGCAAATACACCTCCGGATATTGAATTATACAATGAAATATTTAAAATCTTATTTAATTTGATTTGTTACAACGCTCTATTAAAGTATACGTAACGTTTAGGTCTAATTCTCTTCAAACCAACTAACAAATACAAATTAAAAATGTAAGGAGAAATAACAAAAAATTAGAAGTGAAAGGACTTGGATTAGAACTAATGTCTTAGGCCATCAATAGACGCTTTTCGAGATTTATCTCTCTTCAGTATAGCTTTGCTTATGACGTTTTGATAAATTTAGGAATAAAATTAAAATAATCTTACTTGGAAAAAGTGTTGTATGTGGAATGAACAGGTACACAGAAATGGAATGAGTGAAAAATATGGTCGGTATTTATAGGTAATGTGAGACATTATTATTTAGCTTACGGTACAGTTCAAACAAGATAAATTCAAATTCAAAACTATTTGAATTCGAGAAAATAAGCTTACGCTTCTTATAGTTTGCACACACAAAGAAATTAATGTTTCCTTACAAATTGTTCATTTGTTTTAATTCCTTAATTATTTTGCGAGCGTCAAAATAAAGCACAATGTTCTTATATCTTTTATAATTTCGATTAACGTTAAGCTTCTGTTTACAAATTTGACATTTTTATAACACTCAGTATGTTAGGACTAAACTTATGCCGACAAAACGCGATTTGTTTGAACAAAACCACAAATTATGTTTTAATTCGGACCATGTTTGTGAGTAGTAGACATTTCGCATTTTGTCCAATTTCGTGTTTTGTATGTAACATATATACATAGGTTAAATGCATGCCCCCCCCCCTCACACGACCGGGATGGGCCCCATTCAAGACGCGTTAGTTCCCCCTAAGACAAATTTCTGGGGGAGCGCCTGAGTGAAGTACAAAAACAAGTATATATATTTCATATTTCCACTCAAAATCCCCCTCCCCCACATACAAGAAATGGACCATACAAAAAGACTTCCCAGTTACATAGTATTAAATAAACATATGCACTTGGACATCACAAATACTATTGCAGATGGGGTAATATTTTTGTTGTAGGTAACTAATTTGAATATAATTCTAAGTGATTTTGAAATGACAAACATTTGTTTCTCGAAACAATCTTTTTAAGTTTACACCGTTCGTCAATAAGTATACTATTAAATAAAGTAAGTACTTTGGAATTTCGTTTTAAATCAGTAATGTATACGCGTGGCGCATAAAGTTCCATTTCGAGCAGGCGCGCACCCAGGGCGGTGGCTCGCGGGCTTGATTCCGCGAAGACTAATTGTAGTATGTCGATGTAATTTTGCGGACAAACGCGAATTGTCCAATGTTTTTAGACAATAGCCGAATGAAATTGTATTCGTCTGTCATTTCGCACATTTGCTATTAGACAAAATGCGTTTCAAGATTTTACATTGAAAAAAAAGTACTGGGAAACATAATTTCGTTTCATAAACAAAGTGACAAATTATTTATAAGGAATATATTTTAAACTTTACTTGTAATCAGTGTTATGATATGAACAACATTTAAGAAAATATCAACAATAATTTAATGATATAATAAAATGGTTAAACAAATCACAATCAATAATATTATAGTTATTCTCAATACTAGCAAAAATCATAAACTTTTAATTAAATTGTGGAAATTAACAAAAATTGGCAAACACGTTAAAACGTAATAATAATAATAATAATAATTATTTTATTATTATTGTTGTACTGTAATAGTTATAATAATTGAATAACCTTTTTTGTATGTTATGTAATTTATGTAGTATATGTAATTTATAATTATGTATTTATATTAATTTTAATTATTTCTATATTATTATTAAATTGCTCTTTAATTGAACTGTATAGTCTGTTGGGTAATAAATTATTATAATTAATTATAAATAAAACTTTTAAAAGGCAAGAAAAATCGTTGAAATAATAACGCAAATAAATAAAATCTTTAAAAAAATCACAAATAAACACCAACGATAAAATTGATAAAATCTACGAATATTGAAAAATTCAACAAATTTATTTATTTCTAATTTTCACAAATAGAACAAATAATAATGTTTAATATATGGCAATATTAACTCCCTCTCCTTGAAATCCCATCTAGTATTAAATTACCTTACCAACAACCCAATAGATGTCATAATGATGGTTGAAACTAAAACTAAAAAACCGTTATCATTTAACAATTGGTCCTATATACAAATCCCTTCCTCGATTCCCCTACAAAACCAACGAGGTGGCTCATTAATGGCAGCTAGACCAGAAGTAAAATTGATGAAATTAAATCCACCTAAACTAAATAATGTTATGAATGAATGTCTGCACGGTGCCATCAAGCTGCCTCAATTCACACTCTGAATTTTCCTAGTATACATCCATAACTCCTCTCCCATTGAAGATACAAACCTCACAAAGGCTTCTCTGTATGACCACGTTGTCGTAATCGGTGATTTTAACATCAATAAAACCAAATCCAAGCAACTCTCCTCCTTTATAGCAAACTCCAACTTTGTGCGTATTCACACCAATCCTACATTCATCATGTCCAACAACCAATCTGCCACTCCCGATATCCTTCTTTGTACAAGCAACATAGAACACCTCATACATAATGTCGTCCTCGTCCCCGATTTATGTTCAGACCACATGCTGATTCAATTCTTCCTCAATGTCTGCTCTCCTCTTCCTTCCCCTCCTAAGACAATACCATGCTACAAACACTGCGACATTACGAAAGTGACTGACGAAATGACTACATTTATCTCCGAAAACCAATCAATTAACCCTATCACGATTTCCCTTTTCCTGGAAACCCTATCTAAATCAATCCAACAAAACACACCTACCACCACAAATACCCTTTTCCTAAATATATCCTTCGCTTAATAAAGTACAAACGACAGTTATACAGAGACTTTAGACAGACTGACATGACACTTAAACAAAAATTCAATAGACTAAACAAGGACATACATACACAGATTGCACAGTACAAAAGTGATCTTTGGGTTAAATCGTATCAACAAATAAATGATCTGCATGGTAAGCACTACTGGCAGGAGATAAAAAAGCTAAGTAAATACCGAAAAACCGATTTCATCCAAAAGATCACTGACCCTACGACAAAAAATAGTGACGGACGACATTGACATTACCAATATATTTACGACCTACTTCAACCAAACATACACAATGACAGAACACACAGACTATGACAACGACTTCCGTGACAATGTTAACTCTTGGTATACGTCGTTTAAAACCACCCAAATTCCCCATCCTCCAAATGATGCTATAAAGGAGGAAGAATACTTTGAAAACCTTGAAAAGGGAAAAAACACTTCTCCTGGTTACGACACAATTCCTAGACTCATCCTAAAACCCCTTCCAACAAACATCCACACCTACATAATCTAGATTTTTAACCACATATATTCCACTCAGGTCATTCCTGAAAAATGATCCTTTAGATAATAATAATAATAATAATAATTCTTTATTAACGGACAAGCCATTTACAATGTAGAACCAAAAACATATAACTAAAATGTAAGACACAAAACATGAATCACA
Source organism: Philonthus cognatus (assembly GCA_932526585.2). Taxonomy (NCBI): domain Eukaryota; kingdom Metazoa; phylum Arthropoda; class Insecta; order Coleoptera; family Staphylinidae; genus Philonthus; species Philonthus cognatus. Next base: position 23,003,241 of record OW052249.1, on the reverse strand, counting down.
AATATGCACAGAGACACATATGTTAATCTGCGTAAACCATAATAGGGTTATAACATTTAGTGCAACTATCGCCCAATTGCCCTTCTCCCTGTCCTTGGAAAGCTATTTGCAACCATTTCAAAAAACAAACTTTTGGCCTGCACTGCTGACTTCATCGCACTGTACCAATTTAGATTCCTTGAAAGACGCTCCACAACTCTACCTTTAACTATCCTCACATCCAACTGCCAAACAGCAAGCCTCGAAGGTCGCAAATCTGCCATTCTATTTTTAGATATCACAAAAGCGTTTGACTCCGTCTGGTATCGGGGTCTGTTGTTTAAATGGAGGTCCTTGAATGTACCTCCTCACCTAATTAACCTCCTAGACAGTTTTCTCCATAATAGATCCCTTCAAGTCAAAATACGCCAGTCTGTCTCCAACTCTTTCACACCGGAACAGGGTTTACCTCAAAGCTCCCGTCTTTCACCTTTCCTCTATAACCTCCTCGTTCATGACATCTACAATCCTGATCCCAACTATATAAACAAATCCGACTATCCTCTTCTTTATGCCGATGATACTGCACTAATCGCGCATGCCGCTACACTCCCCAAAGCCCTTAGCACCCTACAGGGCCTGATCGATTCGATACAAACGTGGTTCGCGAAATGACGAATATCAATAAATCCCAACAAATCCCAGCTCTTGATTCCTTTTCACCGATCAAACAACTTCCCTTTTACAATTTTCATAAATAATCACATTATACATCCCTCAGCCACGTGTAAATACCTAGGTGTCCATTTTGATCCAAAATTCACATTCAAGAACCACTCCATAATCCTAAAAGCAAAAGTCAAGAATCGGGCGACACATTCCAGAAGCTTGACCTTCAAACAGTAAGGAATAAGTACCAAAAACAGCTGTACATATATACAAAATGATATGCTGCCATTCTTTCCCATAACCCCCACCCAGTCAAGATTAAAAATTTGCAAATAGCGAAACGATCGGCTCTTAGAGTGTTAACTAAAATCCGTCACCCCCAAAACCCACTGTACAATCGAACATACTACTCTATGAATTAACCAATGTTCTTCCCATTCAAATTCGCCTCTCCCAACTTGCAGAAAAATTTGCCTCAAATCCTATTCACCATAATTTCCTAGACCCCCTCTGTATCCCCCAAAATAAAAATATAATCCCAAAACGCAAACATCCCTCCTCTACCATATTCGATTTCATTCAACATTTAATGACATTAGCGATCATGACGATTAAAGAACTGTTCCACCTTGACACTACTGACGACATTAACAATCATGACCCTTTTTTACACCAAATATGACAGTGACATACAAGAATAAATTCAGGCGAAAAGACCATTGGTCGATAGCCAATTGACAGATGGATTTTTATTTAATGTTATAGTTATTTATACATACTTATTGTTTGTTTGTTGTATTTACTGTTGATATCTGTCAATAAAGATATGTATATATATAATAATGTTTAAAATTCAGTTTTAGATCTGTAGAATTACTTACTTGAAATCGTTACACCGCGAGTGCGAAGCGTTTTGACAACTCTGGCATCTTGTCACATTTTCAACTGTCATCATGGATTTTGAATCTATTCGTTAATTAAAAAAAAAATAACCAGAAAACTTACCAATTTCAAGTATTACTTACAACTCTTTATTTAAAGATTTTTTGATATTTTCAATACTTTAGAAGATATGCAAAACATTTCTTATTTTTTTTGGTTTGAAAATATATGAGGAAAGTAAAAATTGTATGAAAATCAAAAGATTGTTCAATTAACGTAAATTTACAATGTTCGAAAAAAATTATGATACTCGTTAAACTTTAAAATTGAAACAATCATCAAAATCGAAGAAGCAAACATTTATTGTAGATCAAGTAATTATTCAAATTAATAAAATTATAAATTTTACATTTTAATGATTTTTCTAAATATGTTGGAGAAAGTGACATCGTCAAAAATCATCAAAATGTGTTAATAATTGAGATAATTATTAATGATTTCGATAGCTAACGCCATCTAATGTTTCATAGTGGCATCGTCAGTGACACGAATGCACAAAGTGCATATACAGGTCACTGTTTCGTCCACGAGCGAGCAGAACTCTGTTTGTGAAACCAGAAAACAAATATCAAAATTGAATCGTGAATGAATTCACATATTGGCTTGAAATAGTCAGAAATGTTCAGTATTCCTCAGCACTGGGTCGGGACTACACTGAAGAGGACCTTGAAGTCCGAAACGCGTCTGTGGGTACCTGGTGCCGGAATACTGAACACAAATTCAATTGAGATAATTGACACACATTTTGAAAAATGATAGATGGTCTTATTAAGTGATGAAAATTTAAAACATCTAGAAAACGACAAGATATCTTGTAATTTAATAATTCAACACACAAAAAGTATAAACTTTTAACTTTTTTCTAAAAATATTAACTTTTTATACTTTTTCGGCATTCTGAACATTTTCTATTTTTGACATCTAGACATGTCAATCGAGGATTTTTTTAAGTACTTAAACATATCCCGATATGCACCGCGTAATTTTTCAAACATCCGTTGATTTGATGAAAGAGTTCAATTTTAAATTTGTAACTAGTGTTCACTCCAGTAGTGAGCATTATGTAAATTAACAACTCCGTTGCTTTTAAATGTCGCCTCATCTGTCCAGAAAATGTTGTGATGGAAATTAATTTTTATGAGACAATCATTCACAAAAATTCAACCTATCTTGAAAATTTTGAATTATTAATTATTAGAATTACAATTTGTTGTAGCTACAAATTCCATACGGACAAACACACACATTCATACCACACCCAGGGTCACGACGAGACATTATTTTTAAATAAAGTCTCGCCGTGTACGGGAATTGAACCCGAGCCGAGCGATACAGCCCGGCGACGTTACCGCTCGGCCAGCATCAGCCCATAAAAATCATTAACATTCAAGAAAATCTGTAAAATCTAAAAAATGTTTGAAAAAAGCAACATCAATCAGTTTTTAATAAATTTGCAGGTGCAGTTCATAATATTTCTCACAATTTAACTAAAATTTAAAAAAAATTGTTGACTGAAGTTGCGTATAAAATACAAGACGTTTGAATTTAATAATGAGAGTCGTATAAAATCTATTATACGTTATAGGTATTTTCATAATCAACAGAGAGTTACTATCGGGTAATTCCATGTCAAATCAATACACTTGAAATTTCATATTTTTTTAAAATTATATTCACTTATTTAATTTTAGGATAAAATGTCAAGCTAGCGTGAAGATATACGCATTTAAATTTTAGAAAAATGTTTGGAAATCGCAAATTGCTCAATTTTTTAATTTCTCCAAATTGTACTAGAAATGTAAAACAGGTCTATTTTTTAGCATTTTTCTTGAACTTTTATATAAAATACAACACAATTATAATTTTTTTATATTCAACATCAAAATTTTGATTTTTAATTTCTCATAAATCGCATCTTCAAAAATGTTTAAAATAATAATATATACCGTGTGTTGATTTGGCGGACGCAACATAGGAAATCGCATGTAAATTTTAAAAGTGTTCAAATATTGGCCTCCCTATTTATTTTAGAGACAAAATGTATTTCACTTTTTTGTAGAGGAAAAAATTCTAAATTTATGAATGTTAACACTTTACGTTTCTCTAAGTTAAAATAATTAAAAAAAAGTAATGTAATTTTATAAAAATAATAACATAGCATGGAATTGATACAACAATTGCGGATATTCCTTGTTTTTTTTTAAGTTCAATTTAAAGTTTTAAACAAGTGTTTTCCACTCCCAGACTAAGCATGACGTAAAATTTCGAGTTTAGAAAAGCCCCGTGAAAATTTGTCGAGGGTCGCGGAGCGACCCGAAAAAAACAATATTATATTGTCAAATTCATGTATATTTTAACTTCACTTAAAATCTGTGTTTTATACGCGTGGCGCATGAAGTAAAATTTCGAGTTTAGAAAAGCCCAGAAAATTTGTCTCGGGTCGCTGCGCGACCCTCGACAAATTTTCACGGGGCTTTTCTAAACTCGAAACTTTACTTCATGCTTAGTCTGGGAGTAGAAAACACTCGTTTAAAGCTTCAAATTGAACTCTTTTAAAAATCAACGAATGTCAGAATTTGCTATTTTGACATCCGCAAGTGTTGTTTCAATTCCATGGCATGTCATTATTTTTATAAAATTACATTACTTTTTCTTAATTATTTTAACTTAGAGAAACGTAAAGTGATAAACTGTAACACGAATTAATTCAGAATTTTTCCCTCTACAAAAAAGGTAAATACATTTTGTTTCTAAAATAAGCCAAAATTTGAACATTTCAAAATTCACATAGGATTTCCTATGTTGCGTCAGCCAAGTCAACACCCGGTATAGTAGTTCATGCAATTGCTAATTATCCCTATAAATTTCAAAGTGGGATCATGATGGGTTCATATTCAAAAAAATTAACTCGTTAAGTTTTATTTGCAAAATATTTTTTAGATGTAATAAATATTTTGTTTGACAAAATTAATTATTAATCGATTATGTTGAATACATGCATGCTAATTGTTGATTACTATTTATTGACTGCCATGCGAAAACATTGACTGTATTAACTAAATTAACAACTGTCGGTGTTTTACGTCAATATTTATTTTATAGATATGTAACTAGTAGTTAAATTCCTTTATCTTCACTGTTTTATTTTATTACTAGATGTACATTTCAGGCACGATGTGCCCATTTTCAGTCACACCGTGCCTGAAATGTGCATCTAGTATTAAATTAAAACAGTGAAGATAAAGGAATTTAACTACTACTTACATATATATAACTAATACTTCACATAACTCCAACAAGAATATCTTTAATATTTATGTTGATCTGACTTCAACGAAATCGATATTTTGCGTCAAAATCGCGATGTTTACGTCAGAGAAGACACAAATGGCATTAAACCTGAAATTTACTACGGCTGGGAATTCGAATATTCGTAAATATTCAAATACAAATATTCATATTAGTCGAATATTTAAACAAATAAACTATTTGAATTTATAATGTGTTTAGTTTTAGAAAATATATTAGACAGTTTCTAACACTATTTTATTGAAATATTTATATATATATTTAAATAGCTAAATTAATTAAATATGTGAAAAAGTTAGTGATTTAATTTAATTAATGTGGTGTTTGAATATCCCCGAATGTTTAAACTTCCAGCCCTAAAATTTACGAAAAGACCGCATCTGCTAATTTAAGACAGTCAATTTTTTTTCTCTAACAATTTTTAACAAAACAGCTGATATTTTGGAAAATCCAGTAGAGATATTTAAATTGTGATTGCAACCAGTCAACGTTTATTAATTTCTGAGTAAGTTTATTCTTTGATGTTGACTACTTTCGTCAGATTTATTTAATTCTGTAATTTTTATTCTAAAAAAAACCGAGGTGAAACTATTTTTTAAAGTCGAACGAAAACTAGAATTTCTATGACAAGAAAATCAGATATGGTTTTAGTCGATCGAGGGGATCTCGAAACGAATATTTCCGGAAACAGTTTTGAAAAAAACTGTTGTAGAATTAAATAAGTGTTCACTGCGTGTTTCAACCGAAGTAAACCGATATTTTTTTTCGGTTCAGTTCTGGTTTTTGTTCCGACAAAAATATCGTTTTTTTCCGGTTTTCGGTTCACGGTTCAGTTCCGGTTATAGTTCAGGCCCTAGCTATAACAGACCAACATACAGACAAACGTTCTTAATCAACTCAGGGGCCTCAAAATCCACTAATAATTTTGATTTGAAAATGTTCACAAAAATTATACTCGTACTTTCCCCTTTACATATAGGTATATATTATTGATATAATTTCTTGTACGAAAATGTTTTGACTTTTTGTACTTGGGCCGCATTCGCACTAACTTTGGACTGCCAGAGACCCTCGGGTTGGACACCCCTGTTCTAAATGGTGTTGTATTTCCACCTAATTTTCATACACAATGATAAATTACAATTGGTAAATAGTTGGGATTAGGTAAGCTTTATCGTACTTCCAATATTTGTTTGATTGATAACATATATATTTATATCACTCTGATTTTCAGGATTATTTTTTCTCTCTTGCTTATTTAATGATATAGAAAATCAATTACATAAGTATAAATGAAATAAATATAGAAATATTAGGAGTTATTAATGATTTGCATTTACTTTTTAAACATCCTCAATCGTTCTATTAAAAATTAAAGGAAACATGTTTTTTTTATTACACACTACTTATTATTTTCCAATAACTAGAAACTCGATATGAAATTTATAAAAATCTTAGAGCGCGTTCTAAGAACACTGATCAGTATATTTTTCTTACTTTTCCCGGATGTAATACAAAGGGAAAAAATTGTTTTCGTGAACATTTTCAAATAAAAAATGTTTCTGGAAATATTTTGAGGCCCTTGAGTCGATTAAAAACATTTTTCAAAAATATCTGTTTGTTCGTCTGTCAGCATGTATATCGTAAAATAACGATATTGTGATATGACGGTAAATTCATATCACAATATTGTTATTTTATGATTAAAAGTCATTAAGTATATTTTAAGAAAAACTGTATTTTTCTCTGTAAATAGAATTTATTCTGCTGAGAAATAAACGATTATTATTATTATTATTATTATTAAGTGAATACATTAATAACATTTAATGACTTTTACTTTTTCGCCGACGACATTAGTCAGTTAAATTTAATACACAATTAGCATATATATTTATTTATTTAAATGAAGTCATTTGGTGAAATTTATCCAAGCAAGTATTTTTAAGGCCCTTTAAAGTTTTTTTTATAAATTCGGGCTAGGTTTTTAAATGCAGTTTTTAAACAAATTGTCTTCCATTTTACACATTTACATACATTTTTAGTAACATCTGGTAATAAAAGATGACTTATCTGTTTTAGAACTTTATTGTAAATCAGTGCTAAAAGCCTGAAAATATTTACTTCATGCTTAATAAAGGATTGAAAGATACTTGTTAGAATGATATCGAGATTTTAAATAAAACCGATTTGTTTTGTGCTTTATACATATTAATGAATGTAAAAAGTGAAAGTTGACAGTAGAAAATTCGTTCAATTAGTGAACATCATATGCAATTACAAAATGTATTCATTTTAACGATAAAAATATATCTGATAATTTGAAGATATTTGTTTCATAAATTGTAAATCCTCTTAAAACTCACATTTTTTGTTTAAAATGGAATGCACTTCAACTACTAAGTTGAAATATTTCCGAAAAATACATTTTCCTACGACCGCTCCTGAAAACAACCATATCGTCGCAATATCTTTTCATTGAACGTTGTCAATTGTATATTTGTATTTTGACAAGTAATGTCAAGCTTGAACATTGAATTTTCAAAACTACATACCACACATTTTATTTTCAAAATTTATAGCCACGGATTTTGACGCCTCCATCATCACACGAATTATGAAACAGATTCCCCAGAATTTCAAAATTTCATAGCTCCCAAACTACATATTTTATTTTCAAAATTTCTTCACTAATTGTTTAAACAATATATCTAGAACGAGTATAAATGGCCAGAATATTGTAACTCTTATTACTATTAATATAAATGATAGACAAATCTAATATATGCTTCCAGTGCTCTTTGTTTAGAGGTTATTTCATGTGCCTAATAAACATTTGTTTATCTTCAATTGTTTTCGAGTTTTACGTCAAAACATAAAATATTCCCATTTTTAAATAACATTTTTATTTAAGAAGATGTTGGCATGTGGTAAAAACTTAAAATAAAATCTGATATGATATGAAGTTTGAATAATCCCTAGATAACGCAAATGAATGAGCAGGGGTGTCTGAAAGTTTGGTAAATGAGTGGTTGGAAAAAGGAGTGAATGTGGCAGCGTGGATGAAGGAAAAATGGGAGGAAGTGGAAAAACAGGAGCGTCAAGGGTATATTGAGGGAAGTACCTATAATCCTCTATATAAAAGGTGGCAGGTACACGGGAAACTGCCAGAGTACCTCAGCAGGAATTTACTAAAAATAGGGGAGAAGGTAGCACTGGCGAGGGCTAGGTGTGGGTCGGAGGAGAGAGGAAGAAAGGTATGGATGGGTGAAGAGTATGGTAGGTGTGTGTTGTGCGGAAGTGGAAGGGATACGTGGAGACATATAGCGGATGAGTGTAAGGAGATAAGTGAGGAATGGACGAGAGGTGTTAAAAGGATAGAGGAGTGGATGCGAGAGGATGGGGCGGGCGTAAAGATTGTTATAAGATTAGGGTGGGAGAGGGAGAGGAGAAGAACTGATTAGATGGGAATTTGGTTTTTATGTGTTTAGTTTTGTATTGTGTTTATGGAAATGTATATTAGTTTTGGATGCCAATAAAAGTTTTTTTTTTTAGATAACGCAAATATTAAACTTTCATATTAAAAATTATAACACGCCATCGAAAGTGCTTCTATCAAAAAATGCAAAAGGTTACTACTTTACGAAGGAAGTCGAAAAATTCAAGTTTTACACTGTTATTTAGAAAGAAAAAGTGAAGTGACTTCTCATATTTTTTTCCCGAAACTCGAAATCGAATGTTTATGGCACAGGTATTGAAGTTTATACTGTTAGAATTAATATTTCATACGTATTTTTCAATGGGGTGATACATTTTATTAATATGAGAAAAATCGTAAAAAACCGCCATAACTTCGCAGCGTTTATATGCTCGGCAAAAAAAAACGCACTACTTAAACATTCACCAAAAATACCGATTTCTCGAACCGCCACAACTCATTTGCCTTTCGTTGAAAATGGATGGATCTGGACGGTTTAAAGTTTTCTCTTTAATATAAGTTAATCCGACGTTAAGTTTATTACACCCCCTGCTACCCCCCCTGAGAAAAAAAATGCTCCTAATGTAAAAAATTTCAAACTTTGCCAAGGTGCACCGGGTGGAAAAAAAATCCTGGACTCAATTCACCACCCATGAAATCAAGTTTACTCATTTTCCTTTCAAGTGCGCAAAAAATTGGGTGTCTGCGACGATTTTGCGCGAAGTTATGAATAATTAAAAAAAAAACATCACCACTTGATTTAGGAAAATCTTGGTTTAAGAAAATGTAAAAACTTGAAAAGCGTAGTCATGGGATTTTATTCCATAAACTTGGTTCCTGGATTCTACAAATTTTGAGCGATATTTGTGTTGTCTGCTACACAGGAAAATCGACTTTTATTTATTAAACTAATTGACGCCTCATATAGGTCATTGTATGTGAATTTGTTAATATTTATAAATATTATTATTTATATTACAAATTAATAAAATACCTCTTTTTCTCTAAAAATATAACATTCATTCAACCTTTGATGCAATTGCGCTATTACTATGGCCGTGAAAAATTAATTGTCGCCATTACGTACATGTCATCAAAATTGTGACCTTCTAATAGTTTTTGTAATTAGTATCCTCATTACATCGTATTATTCCTCATTCCATTACTTGTTAATGGAAATGTTTTGGTTCTGATCACTAAAATGTCTTATTTTCTGAATTAAACATACAGGGCATTTTTATTTAAAGCATGCGTATTCCGATGTATATGGAGTATATTTTAGGCCTTTTACAAAAACCTTAAGCTTGAAGCTTTGAACGAGTGTTTCCACTCCTTGATTAAGCATAAAGTACAATTTCAAGTTTAGAAAAGTTGGAAAATTTGGTTTAGTTGCGTAGCGACCGAAGCGAAATTTTACTTCGAACAGAAAAAATCTGTATCATTATCACCTTTTTAAATTTTCAGTAATTACACTACTATAGCATGAAATGAAATGCAAATTTCACGCTTTAAAAATAAATTGCATTTACTTATCAACACAAAAAGAGTTTGCATAGTTCCTTTGTTTTGTAATGTTTACATTACTCTTATCAAGTCAAAATTATGCACGCATTACTAAATGTTTCTAAAATACCACAACACTTTCTAAATTGTTCGCTAAAATTTTAGTATACCGGGTGTTGATGCGATCACTTAAACATAGCGATTTAACATGTAAAACTACATTTATTCATTTTCCTGCTTCCAGGGTCATTTTAGAGGAAAAGTATAAGAATATTATTATTAATGTTTATTTAGTTGTACACTTTATGGTGATATTTTTCTTTTTTATAAATCTATTGTGTATAAAAGGGGGTTCCCGTCAATAAATATTATTATTATTATTATTAGTATACAAAAATTTAAAAAAAAAACTCACGTATTGGACATTATTGACGTTTCTTAATCCAGTTTTAAAAATTATAAAAATTGCAAATAATTAGCCTCTGGAATACCCGTTTTCATTAATCATTTTTGATACGAATGCGCTAGAATCGCCGAAGGGGCCTTAAATAAAAGCTATGGGTGCGGCGTTGATGATTTTAGGCATAAAAGTTAAGTATTAAGTTATTATTTACCAGAGCTGGGACGAATCCTCGTTAAAAGAATTCGAATCACGAATCCGAATCACCTAATATGATTCGAATCACGAATACTCGAATAAAGGATTCGTAAGAGATAAATATGATTCGAATCAAAGATTCGAATCCTGTTTTTCGAATCACGAATCCACAAATCGTTTAAGAATACATTTTATTTTATTATTTTTTTACAACCATTAACATATAAATATCGTTATCAATTGTTTTAACAAAAATATTCAAAACCTAATTATTTATTATTAACACTGAACATCGTTGATAACAGACTAAATATGGGTGTTACTCTGCTCAAAGATGTATTTGTGTGTTTTTGAACTATACTTCAAATCAGTTGTTTATACGCGTGGCGCATGAAGTAAAATTTCGAGTTTAGAAAAGCCCCGTGAAAATTTGTCTCGGGTCGCTGCGCGACCCTCGACAAATTTTCTACGCGGGGCTTTTCTAAACTCGAAATGTTACTTCATGCTTAGTCTGGGAGTGAAAGACACTCGTTACTTTAAAATATGACACAACTGTTAATGTATGTATCGTCGGATGCCCGTCTTCAGGGGTGATATGTAAGCAAATTATGGGTCCTAGGAGTTGCCGAATAAGTGAGTTACTCAACTGTTTCCAAGGCACTCTTTGAAAAACCAAAAGATTAAAATTTTACATATAATAATAATAATAATAATTCTTTATTAACGGACAAGCCATTTACAATGTAGAGCCAAAAACATATAACTAAAATGTAAGACACAAAACATGAATCACAAATATGCACAAAGACACATATGTTAATCTGCGTAAACCACAATAGGGTTATAACATTTAACATATTATGTACAATAAACTATAAGTGTGATACATCATTGAATTCGGTAAAAAAATATGAAAATCTAAAATGGCGTCCATAAGATAAACAAAAGTTAGCTATGGTCCCTAGGTAAATGTTATAGTTATCTTAAAATAAAATATGTTACTAAATTTATTAACACAAATAAGACAATTAACTTTGTTTGTATAACTGAGGATTTTATTGTGACTATAGTTTCGACAACTTTAACTTGTCATTATCAAACATAAAGTAATTTAAAACAAACAATTCGTCAGTTATATATACGAAATAATTACGGTTACAAAACGGCTTTAAAAATGGGGGTGTATATTAGGTCAAGCTGGTCGTTTATTACGGGAATCTCCGTATAAGTGCGTGCTCTGTGAATTTCCAGAGACTCCAGGAGGTCCATCTTACGACCCTTTTCGGCTAAATGTATTATTGACAGTACATCCTCGCCAAAAGTATGATTGTTTTTAATCACGACCAGCTTGACCTAATATACACCCCCATTTTTAAAGCCGTTTTGTAACCGTAATTTTTTCGTATATATACCTGACGAATTGTTTGTTTTAAATTACTTTATGTTTGATAATGACAAATTAAAGTTGTCGAAACTATAGTCACAATAAAATCCTCAGTTATACAAACAAAGTTAATTGTCTTATTTGTGTAAATAATGATGTATAACGAAGTAGAAGCCTCCACAGTGAACTAAATTTATTGTTAAAAAGTGCCTATAATGTCAAAGTTGTAAATGTCTGGAAATAAAAAAGAATGTTTAAAAAAATACGTTTTTTTGACAATATCTCATTAACGAAAGAAGATATATCAAACTTGTTTTTGGATTATTATTGTGCCCTAAATTATGCAACTTTGCCCCAATTTAACCGACTCTCTGTCTCTTTAAATAACCGAGATCCCCATACATTCTGTTGAAATATGTACACCCTGTATAAAAATAATATAAAATTTATTGTATTGTTATTTCCTAAATATTTTAATTAAATAAATATTTCATTGTTTACCGTATATTTACGAATATATTAAAAATAAATACTTATTTCAGTAATTTAATACTAATTATACCATCAAATGTCTAGAAGTCTTGTGTTAAAAATCACCAGAAATCATTACAGATGTTTTTTTATTAAACGAATTTCGACGTCTAAGTCTAAAAATGTTTGAAACAAAAGTTGTAGCCAATGAAAAAATTAACCTCTTTTACCTAAACACTTTTCACCTCAGCTCTTTTGTTTTTGAAGTAGAAACTAAAAAATCTAGTGGAGATCAACAATTCACCGATTATGGCTTTCGACGTCTAAATCAAAAAATGTTTCAACCAAAAGTTGTAGCCAACGAAAAAATAAACCACTTTTACCTAAACACTTTTCACCACAGCAAATTTTTGAAAATAAATACAAAACTTTATGACAACTTTATATGGTAATTCGAAAATTTATGAACGAGTGTCTTCCACTCCCAGACTAAGCATGAAGTAAAATTTCGAGTTTAGAAAAGCCCCGCGTAGAAAATTTGTCGAGGGTCGCGCAGCGACCCGAGACAAATTTTCACGGGGCTTTTCTAAACTCGAAATTTTACTTCATGCGCCACGCGTATTAAACCCTGATTTTAAGTAAAGTTAAAAATATAAAAACATATTAAAACTGTTTTTGGTTTTAAAAGTTATCAAAATATGTCAAAATTATTTATAATTGCCAAAAACATCAAAATGACCAAAATGTCATCTCGTAAATATAAAAAATATTAAAAACGTACAAAATTCGGCGTGTTGATAAAATCGATTTACGTCAAAATTATCATTTTATGTCAGTACGTGACAGTTTGACAAAAACGTTCTTACATAATCAACATTTCTGTCAAAATCAGTAATAATGTCAAAAAGGTTATCTAATAATATAAAAATTGTCATTTAATGTAAAACAAGTAAATATGGAATATCAAAAATATCAAATGTCAAAATTGTCGTCTAATGTCAAAAAAGTAAAAAAATATAAAATGTCAGAACTGCCATCTAATGTCAAATACGTCATTTAATGTCACAATCAGAAATAGTAAAAAAGTAAAAAATTTCAGTGTTTATCAAAAGTCTTATTGCTATTCAAGAACACTGGTTACAAAAATTTGAGATGGACTCACTAGTTATTACTAACTATAAGGTAGCTGATAGTTTCTGTCGATCAACACCATATGGAGGCTCCGCAATCCTTGCAAATCAAATAGAAACCAACCAGAATGTGCTGGATAATTTAAAAATATTTAGTATTGAACATGTCTGCGAGTTATCAATGACAAAGCTATATCTGAATAATATAATCATCATCAATGTTTATCGTCCACCATCAGGTGATTATAACAGATTTATTGAAAATGTGGAACCTCTGTTAAACAGTAATTGTATTAAAACCTGCAAAATCATCATAGGGGGTGATTTTAACGTGCATTTTAATTCAACTTACGATAATCAAGCGATTTTACTTACTGGACTTATGAAAAGCCATGGACTTACTTCTATAGTATCATTCAATACACGAAATACTAATCAATTGGACAATGTCTTTACAAACATCGCTGTCGACGACATTTATGTATACCCAGTACACTGGGGACTAGCTGATCATACAGGAATAGGAATTGAAGTGACCTGTAACCTAAACCACGATACAACTACACAAAAAATGCACGTTAGACCAATCACACAAATCGGCAAATTTCACTTATATAAAATGGTAGAGGCGTATAAATGGGATTTTCTGGATAATGGAAGATTGTCAGTTTCCGAAAAATGTAATTCATTTTTAAAACAAATAACGACTGCAATGGAATCTGCTTTTCCGATTAAATCGTATGTGATGAAACCAAAGACGCTATCAATAAATTGGTTCAACAAAAACCTTCAAGATCTTAGGCAAACGCTGCAGTTCCTAGATGAAGTTCACCAACGAAATCCTAACAGTGCTTATGTTAATTGTGAAATCAAGCGATTACGGAAAGTGTATAGTGCTCAACTGAAACAAGCTAAAATTAGTGCAACAGACAATTTCACTCGGTCATCTGGTTGCAGTCCCAAAGCGATGTGGCAAATTGTAAATTCGTACAGACCCCAAACTCAACATAGTATCTGTGATATTGAACCCTGTGAATTTAATATTTTTTTCACTTCTGTAGCGGAAAACATTGTGTCAGCAATTCCAAAATGTGGAACTGATCCATTGTCATATTTTAACAATATTAACATGTCGTGTTCAGTCCCTGTTTTTAATTTTAAATATGTGTCGGAAGCGAAGCTTCGAAATTTAATTGTAAATCTAAAAAAAATCAAAAGCAAAAGACATTTATGGTCTGTCACTAGACATTGTTATCTGCATCAAGGACCTTATAATTCCTCCTCTTTGCAAACTATTGAATGAATGTATCAAAAGCAACATTTTTCCAGACTGCCTAAAGACTGCTAAGGTTATTCCCATTCTCAAAAATGGCAATAAAAATAATCCAGATAATTATCGTCCTATTGCTCTATTGCCAATAATATCGAAAGTATTTGAGAAGATTATGCACGATCAACTGTCTGAGCATTTCGATAAGCATAACTTATTTCATGACTCACAGTATGGATTTAGAACTGGACGGTCTACGGCACATGCAATCGAGGATTTATTAGGTACTTGTATGAACAGTATGGATGAAAAGAAGTACCAGAATGTAACGTTCTTAGACCTGTCGAAGGCTTTCGATTGTGTATCTCATACTATTTTGCTGAGAAAGCTATATATGTACAATATCCATCCCGAAAGCTGCAGGTTATTATTATCATATTTGTCAGCCAGAAAGCAATGTGTATCAATAAATGGTCGAACATCTGATCATCTTGATACACAAATTGGGGTGCCCCAGGGTTCCATCTTAGGGCCACTATTATTTTTAATATTTTTTAACGATTTTCCCCATTGTTTTACTGACAGTTAAGTCGTGTTATATGCCGATGACTCCACCATATTAACTTCTGATGATAATCTGCAGACAACTCTACACCTCAGTGAGGATGCACGGTCGAAGGCCAGTAAATGGTTCCAGTCAAACCTACTGAAACTAAATGAATCTAAGACAACTAACCTAATGTTCAGTCTACGGAATCTTGATTTGAATGAGAGCTTACATTTTGGTAGTTCCACTAAATTCTTGGGGGTGTATGTAGACAATAAATTGTTATGGCACGAACATGGGCATAATTTAAGATGAAAATTAAACAAAAATATTTTTCTGCTTCGAAACCTCAGTAATAATATATCTACAACAGTTCTAAGAACCGTATACTTCGCAGTAATTCAAAGTAATATATCATACGGCATTCTATCAGGGGCCATTCCTCCATCAGACATGATATCTTTGCACTCCAGAGACGAGCTGTTCGTATTATTGCTGGGGCTAGTTGTACAGCCGATTGCAGAGAAATATTTTCACAATTTAAAATACTTACACTCCCTTGTATTTATATTTACGAATGTTTAATCCATACACATAAACATAAAGATCAATACCTTATGTATGAAGACAGACATACCTATAATACGCGGAATAAAATGAATATATGTCCAGATTATGTACGACTATCCATTACCAGAAGCGGCACAAGATATTATGCCAGCAGATTTTATAATCATCTACCAATGCATTATCTTAGCCATTTTAAGCAGAAAATTAAAACTGTGCTAGTAACATCAGCTTTTTATTCACACGATGAGTTCTTAAATAGCTCAATGCTATAATCAGTTGAACATGTTTCAATTTACTGCTCATATTTTGTAGTGTTTTTATGTATTTAGATATTTAAGTATTATTATCCGTTTTTAGATTTTTTGATATTAATGCATTTTATACTTTTATATGTTTTTTTTTTGACTTGTGTAAACATTTTTGTATTGGCACGTAACTAAAAAAAAAAAAAAAAGTAACATCTAATGTGAAACATGTAATCTAATGTCAAGAAACGTAGTCTAATATCAAGAATATAATCTATTGTCAAAAATGTTATCGTAAAAAATATCAAAAATGTCATTCAATGTCAAGATTGATTAAATATGTCTTGAAGAAAAAAAAAATCTCAAATTTGTGTGTTCTAATAAAGATTCAATAATTTTTAAAAATCGTTACAAATCTGAATAAAAATATTGAAAATCTTACATACAAACATTTTATATAATTTGAGGCGAAAATCTCGAAATATCGAAAATTTCATCAAAATTTATAAGTCGATAAAAATGATAAAATATCAAAAATTAAGATATGTTGAAAATCTGATAAACATTTTCATAAATTAATTAAAAATATCGAAAATATTGAAAATTTCATCAACATTCGATAAATTAAGGGAAATTGAGGAAATATTGCAAAATCTGATAAAAATTTGACGAATCGACGAAAATCTCGAAATAATGATAATTTTATGAAAATATCGATTTGTTGAAAATCTTATAAAAATGTTATAAATCGACATGTGAAGTGTAAACATTTGATTCTGAATGTCAATTCATATTCATCAAAATGTTATATTTGGCGAAATTACCGAAAAACAATAAAAAATCTCAAATCTGGCAAAAATCATCAAAATTTATCAATATGTCAAATTTGACACAAATCATTTACTTGATTTTTGATTTTATCACTTACAAACGAGTGTCGTCCACTCCCAGACTAAGCATGAAGTAAAATTTCGAGTTTAGAAAAGCCCCGCGTAGAAAATTTGTCGAGGGTCGCGCAGCGACCCGAGACAAATTTTCACGGGGCTTTTCTAAACTCGAAATTTTACTTCATGCGCCACGCGTATAAAACAGTGATTTAACGAGAAATTTAAAAAACATACAAAACAAATTTTTCATATTAATCCTCACGATTTATTAGAATTATTTTTGACGATTCGAATTATTTTTGACGATTCGAATCCTTTTGTAACTATTCGAATCCTTTTGTAAGTATTCGAATACTTTTATGAGGATTCGAATCCTTTTATAAGGATTCGAATCACCCGCATTTGGATTCGAATACGAATCCTTTTAAAAAAGTGTAACGAATCCGGATCACGAATCCAGTTTAACTAAAGTATTCGAATACCTCTTTGGAATCCTCTAAAAGGATTCGAATCCAGAATTCGATTCCTGAATGATTCGAATCCTGCCCAGCTCTGTTATTAACGTCCATATTGTATTCTTCTACCCGGCTTGAGGCTAATTAACTTCCGAATTATCATATTTAATATGATTCACACGATTCGATTTTTCATTTTCGAATCGAGAATACAAATTCTTTTAAAAATAAATAAAACAAATCAATTTTATGTCAAAGACGATTTTAATTGAAAACGTTGATGTTTTTTTTAACAATTATTTAATTTTTATAATTGAGTCGTCTAGATGCAAAATCAGTTACATCCATTGTTTTGAAAAAAAACTAAATTAAACTAAAATGCTGATTATCTCCAAAACCACGATATTTTGGCAAAATTAGTTTTAGGGCTTTAGCTTGTACCCTTTATATCAAGGCCTAACAAATGAAACGTTTTTGCTCTCCCGAAAAAAAAATAATAATAATAATAGTGATGTGTCTGTCATAGCTCTTTCCCCATCACCTAAACAATTGATAATTGACATGATAAACTTATATCACTTATACATTGGTAAAAGACCATTTCACATTAAATCATTGTGTTATACGTGTGGCGCATGAAGTAAAATTTCGAGTTTAGAAAAGCCTAATTTGGCTCGGTCGCTCCGCTTCGCTACGCGCCCAAGCCAAATTTTCAGGCTTTTCTAAACTCGAAATTTTACTTCATGCTTAGTCTGGGAGTGGAAGACACTCGTTTGTTTCATCATTGAAACAATTGAAAATTAACGAGATTAGTTTATTGTCGTTTTATTGACAGAGATGTCAATATTGATACAAGTTAAATACAGTTTAAAAGATAATGGTAAATTACAGACAATTTAATGATAAAATATTATCAAAATGCCATAATAGTAAAAATACAGCTGACTACGATAAAATACGACAAAAATGTTATTATAGCGCAATGTCTGTCAAAATGTTACAATAGTCATTTAATAATAATAATAATAATAATCTTTATTACCCAACAGGCAAAAACCTAATTACAGAGTAACAACTATAAACTAAAATAATCATTCGAATAAAAATGTTAAAAAATATATATATATATATATATAAGGAAATGTATATATAAATTACAAGATAAATAAATTAAATTAAATTAAGCGTAAAAAAAAACAATAATACAGTAGGTAGTCAATCGCCGTTAACCTTAAATGTTAAATTCCACACTAGAAATTAATGCCTTGAATTCTCTCAGACTACAGTTAAAAATGTCACAATGGGGCGAATTCAAGGACGTTAGACCGCGCAGTGTTAATATGGAAGCACATACAATGTCGACTAGATAATATAGGGATATTAAAGTTAATTTTAAATAAAAGGTCTGGACAATCAATCATGCTGTGAAGAATTTTAAATAAAAATAATTGACACAGAATATTTCTCCGTGATTGTAGCGAGACCACTATATTAAACTAAAATGCTGATTATCTCCAAAACCACGATATTTTGGCAAAATTAGTTTTAAGGCTTTAGCTTGTATCCTTTATATCAAGGCCTAACAAATGAAACGTTTTTGCTCTCCCGAAAAGAAAAAAAATAATAATAGTGATGTGTCTGTCATAGCTCTTTCCCCATCACCTACACAATTGATAATTGACATGATAAACTTATATCACTTATACATTGGTAAAAGACCATTTCACATTAAATCATTGTGTTATACGCGTGGCGCATGAAGTAAAATTTCGAGTTTAGAAAAGCCTAATTTGGCTCGGTCGCTCCGCTTCGCTACGCGCCCAAGCCAAATTTTCAGGCTTTTCTAAACTCGAAATTTTACTTCATGCTTAGTCTGGGAGTGGAAGACACTCGTTTGTTTCATCATTGAAACAATTGAAAATTAACGAGATTAGTTTATTGTCGTTTTATTGACAGAGATGTCAATATTGATACAAGTTAAATACAGTTTAAAAGATAATGGTAAATTACAGACAATTTAATGATAAAATATTATCAAAATGCCATAATAGTAAAAATACAGCTGACTACGATAAAATACCACAAAAATGTTATTATAGCGCAATGTCTGTCAAAATGTTACAATAGTCATTTAATAATAATAATAATAATAATCTTTATTACCCAACAGGCAAAAACCTAATTACAGAGTAACAACTATAAACTAAAATAATCATTCGAATAAAAATGTTAAAATATATATATATATATATATATATATATATATATATATATATATATATATATATATATATATAAGGAAATGTATATATAAATTAAAAGATAAATAAATTAAATTAAATTAAGCGTAAAAAAAAAACAATAATACAGTAGGTAGTCAATCGCCGTTAACCTTAAATGTTAAATTCCACACTAGAAATTAATGCCTTGAATTCTCTCAGACTACAGTTAAAAATGTCACAATGGGGCGAATTCAAGGACGTTAGACCGCGCAGTGTTAATATGGAAGCACATACAATGTCGACTAGATAATCTAGGGATATTAAAGTTAATTTTAAATAAAAGGTCTGGACAATCAATCATGCTGTGAAGGATTTTAAATAAAAATAATTGACCCAGAATATTTCTCCGTGATTGTAGCGAGACCGCATCAAACTCATTTAAAAGCAAGTCGTGGCTGAAACCCTGCGGAGGATAGTTTCCATGCCTTTTATACCACAGGTACTTGAAGAATTGACGTAGGATATTTTCAAGAGATTGATTATGTGTGTGATATATCGGATTCCAGATGATCGAACCGTATTCAAGTACAGAACGTACATACGAATTGTATAGAACTTTTAGTGCTTCTACATTTTTGAAAGACCTAGTGTTACGAATAATAAACCCAAGAGTTCTGTTGGCTTTACATATGATTGAATTGTAGTGAGTTTTGAAATTGAAGTGAGCATCAAAGGTAACACCAAGGTCTTTAGAAGTTGAGAGTCTTTCCAAAGGTTGATTTCCAATGGAATATCTGAATAACATTGGATTACCTTTACGCGAATAAGTAACTACTTTACATTTAGCAATGTTTAGAGTTAAATGATTATCACAGCACCATGCAGCAATTGTATCAAGCATATTTTGTAAATTTAGACAGGAAGATTGTGTTTCAATATTAGAAAATATTTTAAGATCATCTGCAAATAATAAATGGTTACAATCTAGTAAAACACTAAGGTCATTAAAAAAGAGAAGGAATAATAATGGCCCCAAATTGGATCCCTGGGGTACACCCGAACGAGCAACAAACCCTTTAGATGAGAAACCATTGATTGAGACATATAGATGGCGGTCAGATAGATAAGATTTGAATAAGTTAATCAGGTTGACATAAAATCCGTAATTTCCAAGTTTATTTAGGAGTGTAGTATGATCGACATTTTAATGATGAAAATACTGTCAACATGCCAGAATAGTGAAAATACAGTCGACTATGATCAAATACTATCCAAACGTCTTAGTAGTGATATTTCCGTCAAAATGTTACAATAATAATAATAATTCGTTTATTTCCCAACAGATACAAAGGATCTAGTAACAGGGAAAATATATCAGACATTCAAGCTTAAATATAATAACATAAAACAAAGTTAAGTATACTTACAATCAATGACACACATGTATAAAGTAAGATGTATTTGTGGTGGTTGGCGCGTATTACAACAAATTCATTACTGTGTTTGTGAAGTGACGGCTCGTGCAATTAAATATGTCTATAGAGTCTTGAATAATAGTCATTTAATGGTGAAATACTATCAAAATACCATAATAGTGAAAATACAATCGATTTTGATGAAATACTATCAAAATGTCTTAGTAGCGAAATTACCGTCAAATTGTTAAATAGTCATTTAATGATGAAATAAATCAAAATGCCATAATAGTGAAAATATAGTAAACTATGATGAAATACTATTAAAATGTCTTAGTAGTGAAATTACCGCCAAAATGTTAGAATAGTCATTTAATGATGAAATTCTATCAAAATGCCATAATAGTGAAAATATAGTGGACCATGTTGAAATACTATCAAAATGTCTTAATAGCGAAATAACCGTCAAAATGTTACGATAGTCGTTTAATCATTTAATGATGCAATACTATTAAAGTGGCATAATACTAAAAATACAGTAGACTATGATCAAATACTATCAAAATGTTTTGATAGTGAAATTACTGTCAAAATGTTTCAATACTTATTTAATGATGAAATACTATTAAAATGCCATAATAGTGAGAATAAATACGGAACACACCCTACAAAGTTACTATCCAACCCACTAAGCGGATGAGAGAGTCTGCTATAAGGATCTACACAGATGGATCTAAAAGGAGAGAAGGATCGGGCCTTGGAGTTTTCTCTAAAACCCTAAAAATCCAAGCAAAGGTTCCGATGGGAATTCATGGAACCATCACGCAACTGGAGCTGATGGGAATAACACTTGCGGCTGAGTACATCATAAACCGCAAGGTGACAAATGTAGCCCTACTAATCTTAGCAGGCAAGCGATTCTGTCTCTGCAGAAAGCCTATGCTTCGTCAGAGACCGAAATAGAGTGCCACGGGAAACTCAGACAGGCAGCAATGCACAACAACATTGAAGTCTGCTGGGTGAAAGAGCATGATACAGACACAGGTAACGGGAGAGCTGACGCGCTGGCAAGAGCTGCGGCTGGGATGAATCTACTCTCACCGAAGCCGCTAGTGCGGTTAGCTCCTCTCTCCCTGTGCAACATGTTACAAACCAATGCCCTGGAGATATTCAGGATGCGTTGGGATGATATCGAGGGCTGCAAGCTCTCTAAGGAAACACTTGTGTATCCCAATGAGAGATCAGCGAAACGGTACCTGCAGCTGGCTAGAGGGAATCTCAGGCGCTTAACTGCCATCCTTACTGGTCACTGTGGACTAAACGGGCACCTCTATAGGATGGGGATAGTTGACTCCCCATCTTGTAGAGGTTGCAGCATGAAAGACGAGACTGCATGGCATTTTCTTTGTGAATGTGAATGATCGTCAATCAGGGAGTCCATATTGGGTGATAGATGGCCTACAATGGCCTACATAAGAGATCTACCCACCTCAGCTATGCTAGAATACCTAAACAAGGTGGGCTGGCTAAACTGAGGACGGGTGATCTAAGGGAGGTGGCACAATGGGCCTAATAAGGCCTAAGTGCAGTGCAGAACTGCACACTCCCCTTTGCACCAGATACCAGAATAGTGAGAATATAACTCAAGCGTCACATGACTACATTCACTTCAATCAGAATCGCTTATTTCCATAGATACATGTTATCACAGCGGTGATAGAATCCTATTACCTTGTTTTGGTCGTTGCTACGAAAATTATTTGTCAAATCCGACGGTCGATTATAGAGTATGATGAAATACTATCGAAATGTTTTAATAGCGAAATTACCGTCAAAATGTTACGATAGTCATTTAATGATGAAATTCTATCAAAATGCACACGAAATACTTAAATTTAACTGTATTGACTATAATGACTGGACCAACTATAAGTAGACTTGCATATCATTGTATCGATTATATTAACTATTTTGACAGTACTGAATATATATCGACAGTATCGATTGTATTATTATTATTATTATTATTATTATTATTCTTTATTTACGGAATTCACCTTTTTTACAATTGAAATTAACAAAATTAAAGCAATAAATAACATGTAGGAATAAAATATTGAATTAAAAGATAAATATAAATAATTATGATCACTGGTCATTGTATGAAATTTGTCAACTTAATGCGCTTTAATCGGTTTTTAAACTGCGGCAGTGAAGATGTGAATAATAAAAAGTCGTTACTACGCGACAGTAGGTTTGCGTAACGCATCATACGATCCATGGGATTAAACATCCCATAGTTCGTTGAGTGAAATGCCAATCTAAACAAGGGTTTATGTCTAGACTGAGCATTTCTTGGTATATTGAAATTTAACATCTCCAACAGTTCGCCACAATTCAAAATCCCATTAACTAATTTAAATAAAAACACAATGTCAAGAAACTTTCTCCTCTCCGCCAACGATTGAATATTTAATCTAATCAGCATCTGGCTATGGCTAAAGATTGAATTAGGGCCATCCAGTCTAAACTGCATAAGTTTTAAAAATTTGCTCTGCACCATTTCCATTTTTTAATTGCTGTACCAGTGTATGGGGCCCATACTGATGATCCATATTCTAGATGTGGACGTACGAGTGCTAAGTACAATCTCATAACTGTACTCGGACTAAAGTCACCAGTAAACCTTCGAATGAACCCCAACATTGTTAAGCTTTTATTGCAAATCAGGTTAATGTGTTTAGAGAAATTAAGGTTAGATGAGAAAAGCACGCCAAGATCTCTTATTTCAGTAACACGCTCGAGCTGATGGTCACTAATACTGTAATCGAAATTCATAAAATTTCGCCTGCAAAAAGAAATATAAACACATTTCTTCATACTTAAATACAGTTCATTAGCCTCACACCACAACTCAACATTTTGCAAATCCTGCTGCAATGCAAACTGATCATCAGCTTTACTTATATTTTTAAACATTTTTAAATCATCGGCGTAAAGGAGAAACCTACTTGATTTTATCACGCAGCCATTATCGTTAATAAATAACAAAAACAAAATGGGCCCACAATGCGAGCCCTGGGGTACACCCGAAGACTATTTTGACAGTACTGACTGTATCGATTATGTTGATTATTTTGATATTACTGATTATATTGACAGATCGATTATATCAACCATTTTGATATTACTGATTATATTGACAGATCGATTATATCAACCATTTTGACTATATTACTGACTATATTAAAAAAATTGACTTTGTCTTAACTATAAATCACAATAATAATCATATTTTTCGTTAAAAAAGACCCCAATAGTGAAACTTTCATTTGAATAATCAAAATAGGCTTTATCCTGACTATAAATCACTATAATAGCCACATTTTCACTTAAAAAAGAATGCAATAGTCAATTTTTTGTGCGTGACGATAATAGTTTTATATTCGTTTCAAAGTGACGATATTATACTAATGTTGGGGTTATCATGGACCATAGATCACTGTAATAGTCACATTTTGACCTAAGACTTTGACTATTGCAGTTCTTCAATAGTCAAATGCTCGTTATAATGTGACGCTAGTAGTAAAATGTTCGTATTAAAATGGCAATGATAGTTATATGTTGGCAGTATCGGGACTGTAGATCACTATAATAGTCACATTTTGACAATAAAAAGACTACAATAATTTAATGTATTCTATATACAGGAAGTTTACAGCGTATATGCCGTAAATCTTTAGATAATCGTTGTTTTTTTAAAAAGGTTCAATTCAAAACTTAGAAAGAGTGTGTTCCAATCCCAGACTAAGCATGAAGTAAATTTTCGAGTTTAGAAAAGCCTGAAAATTTGGTTTGGTAGCGTAGCGCGAAGCGCGGAGCGGCCAAACCAAATTTTCAGGCTTTTCTAAACTCGAAATTTTACTTCATGCGCCACCGATACAAAACACTGACATATTACGAAGTATAAAACACACCGTTAAACTTTACATTAATTCAGTGTTTTGTACCGGTGGCGCATGAAGTAAAATTTCGAGTTTAGAAAAGCCTGAAAATTTGGTTTGGCTGCTCCGAGCTTCGCGCTACGCGACCAAACCAAATTTTCAGGCTTTCCTAAACTCAAAATTTTACTTCATGCTTAGCCTGCGAGTGAAAAACACTCGCTTTAAACTTTAAATTGAATCCTTTTAATAAACCGAGCCTCGAAAAATATACAACGTA
Source organism: Philonthus cognatus (assembly GCA_932526585.2). Taxonomy (NCBI): domain Eukaryota; kingdom Metazoa; phylum Arthropoda; class Insecta; order Coleoptera; family Staphylinidae; genus Philonthus; species Philonthus cognatus. The sequence goes on along the minus strand of OW052249.1, from coordinate 22,977,946 downwards.
TGCATATATATTCACATATTTTTACTAATTTTAGTTTTTCCCTGTTATTGGATATTGTATCTGTTGGGAAATAAATAAATAAATAAATTACATAAAACTATCTGTATATAATGTGGCAATATTAGTGAAATGTTGCTTCTAAAGTGACGATAATAGTTAATTGTCCGTTTTAAACTGACAGCAATAGTGAAATTTTGGCTTTATGGTTTTATTTAGAATTTCTATAATTTTTATGACAGTTGGCATTCGTAATATTTTTCAAGGTGAAATGCCAATTACTTCACTTTAAATCCAAATTAGGCTTTTCTAAACTTAAAATTTTACTTCATGCGCCACGCGTATAATCCACTGATTTAATGTGAAGTTTAAAATATTCGTCCGAAGTAATGAGAGAAATGGATAAAAGTCTTTTTTTAGTTATAACAGCAAAATAAATGTTTATGTCTATTATATGTTGATTATTACTACACTATTATTAATATTTCAAAGTAATTAAACGTGGTAAATTATGTGATCCAATATAAAATGAATTAATTACTTTGAATAAGTGAGCTAATGTCATTTTTGACCTTGTCATGATTCATATTTTGTGAAAAACTGAAAACATAAGTGAGGCTTACGAACAAAGTTTAACAGAAATAAGAAACATTTGTTGAAAAATAAGGTAGGTGAAAACTCAACTATCTAACATGAGGAAAAGTACTATGATAGACACATCAATTTTATTTTTGTTGCAATGCAGAATCTTGAAATATATTTTGCGAAATGACAGACAAATGCATTTTTATCCGGCTATTGTCTAAAAATATTGGACAATTTGCGTTTTGTCTAAACGTATTTCCGTATTTCAAGTTTTGTCTGTAACATATATACATTTAATTTACACTATAATATACTCGTATTGTATATTCGTAGACAACATCTTGGTTGCGCTACTGGTATCCGGATGTTTTAAAATTATAACGTAACTAATGTTTTTACAACATCCGAATTATACACACACATCTTCTAAAAATATAAATGCGAACTTTACGATGCAGACATTTTTACCCGCTATCTAAAAATATAACGAAAATCTACATAAGTAGGTGAGTGAGCCAACGAACCCACTTTACATCCGTAACGTTATCCGCATCCCATTGATGCTTCTAGTAGCACTCTTGTTCTGCTTATTCAACAACTAACTGTCAGATAACGTACTCCGGCGGAGCAGCAATTATTCATCTGAACATTTATACCGCCTGCGAAATGTCCTCGTGCTCAGAATCAATCCGTCAGTTAATTACGAAACGTGCGCATCTGTGCAGTGCATCTAGTTTGTGCAGTGTTTCGCTTACATCACGGGAATGAGTCAAGGTATGTCACACCTATCATTGTCATTGCAGTTTTGTTAACTGGCTGGTTGACATTTTTTTTTAACAATATAGAAAATTGTTATTATATTAACTCGGTTATTTTTATAAATAAATATGGCAAGTGCTATATCTGATTAAAGAGCAAAAAATGGCATGTCATTATTTTTATAAAATCACATTATTTTTTCTTAATTATTTCAACTTAGAGAAACGTAAAGTGATAAACGTTATTTATTTATTTATTTATTTATTCAAACGGTACACCTATTTAACAAAATATAACAAGAAAGAAAAAAAAATATATACAAATTGATAACAAGTAAACTTAAATTACAGTACACTTAGCATAATTTAATACAACAGAGCTAAATAAGAGTCATACAATTTAATTAATTTTTAAATGTTGAAATTAGAATATTAAACATATCAAGATTCGGATTAACTTTATATATATTATTGTAGTAACGCATCATTCTATTAATGGGTTCATTTCTACCATACTTTGTACGGTAGAAATTCTCGCGAAACAGTAACTTACTACGTGTATTACATGGTATAATAAAATTTAGGTGTGCTAATAAATGACCACAATTTATCAAACCATTAGCTAATTTGTACAAGAAACCTAGATCCATTATAATGCGTCGCTCTTCCAATGATTTTAAGTTAATACGAGCAAGCATACTACTGCGACTATAGATTTCGCCATGTGATCTGGTGCGATAAAACATATGTTATAAGAATTTATTTTGCATACGTTTAATCTGGTAAATAGAATTATCAAAGTGCGGCGACCAGATACAGGTAGCATACTCTAATTTAGGTCTTACCAAGGAGCAATATAACATCCTAATAGTGTCTGTAGAAAATGCTTTGACGAATCTTTTGATAAATCCTAGAGTTTGAAGTGACTTACGGCAAATACTGTCTCTGTGATTAGCAAATGAGAGTTTACTATCAAATATAACCCCAAGATCACGTATTACGCTAACTTGTGTTAATACTTGGCCTTTTAATACATACTGGTAGTGTGTACTCTTATTTCTATAAAATTTTATATAATAGCATTTGCTAATGTTTAAAAATAAACAATTATTCGCACACCAGTAGTTTAAGTTTTGAAGATCTTCTTGATTAATTCAATGTTTTGGGTATTTGAAACTGATCTGAATAATTTTACGTCATCCGCAAACAATAATACTTCACAATGTTTTATACAATTAACTATGTCATTAATAAACAATGAAAATAGAATCGGGCCGCAGTGAGAACCCTGCGGAATACCAGATAGAACGCTAATTGGTTTAGATACAACATCATTGATTTTTACAAATTGTTGTCTCCCGCTTAAATAACTAAAAATCCATTTCGTTATTGCAGGTCCGAAACCAAGGTGAGCTAATTTATTAATTAATGTTTTATGACAAACTCTGTCAAATGCCTTAGCGAAGTCGGCGTACACTGCATCAACCTGGCTTCCACTTTCCGACGCATTTCTTATATATGATTGAAAGCATAATAAATTAGTCATGGTAGATTTATCTTTAGAAAATCCATGTTGTTCCTCACACACCAAATATTTACAATACCAAATTAATTATTGTGTAATAAGTTTGTCAAACATCTTCGGAATCACAGATGGGATCGATATACCTCTATAGTTTGAAATATCTTCCCTCGAACCACTTTTAAAGAATGGCAATATAAAACTATTTTTCCAATAGCAGGGAAACGTACCCGACTCTAGAGATAACTTAAAAATTTTATGCAAAGGGGTACAAAGAGGATAGATACATTTCTTAATAAAATATTGAGAGAGGCCATCATATCCTACTGTACATGAATCACTCAATTCTAATATAGATTTAAAAACATCCGAGATACTAATTGTGAAAGCATTAAGATTAATTGCGGAGCCAATATGGGAAGATAGATTAATGTCAGGACTTACTGCGTAAACAGTGGAAAAGTAATCTGCAAATAGATCAACACATTTATAGGTATTGTTACTCACTTTGTTATTATAAAACATAGATTTCGGAAAACCGTCCGTTTTACGCGATTCATTGACATGATCCCAGAACGCCCTAGAATTAAATTTTATCTTCCTCTCAACATTGTTAATATAATCTCTATATAAAGTTTCACTTAGTTGACAACATTTTGCTCTTAATACTTGAAAACGCTCATAGTGGAGTAATGAACCAGATGCTTTATACTTATAATGAGTTTCCTTTTTCGTTTTTATTAGTCTGATCAATTCAGAGATGAACCATTTCGGGTACTTTGACGATCTGATGAATTTTACCGGCACAAAATTAGACAAAACAAGTACAAACTGCATAGAACTTATCCACTATAACATTAACATCATTATCAGTAAGGTATTCATTCCAGTTAATAGCGGAAAAGTAATCATTAATTATATTATAGTCAGCAGATCTAAAGTCAAAAACGGGATGCAAAAATGTTAATTTATCTTTATAGTCAATGTCTTTTACAGAGATACAGTATGGTGGATGATGCAATGAAGAACTAAAAATGTCATTAGATACTGATACGCTCACATTATCAATGCTAGAAAATACAAGGTCCAAATATGTACTTCTGCTATTCGCGATTGTATTGCTTTATTTAACGTTGTGTAGAGCCATTGTTTCGGCTATAACACTTGCATTATTGCAAGAATTATGCACCGATACCATACTATGGTTGTTAATGTTCCACAAAGCAGAAGGCATATTGTAATCTCCAAGTAGTATTAAATTATGATCGCCAAACTGGTTCGCAATGTTGTCAACAGAGTTACAATAAGTAATGTAAGATTCATTACTTGAACTCGATGGAATGTAAACTGCCGATAGGATACATTTAAGATTATGCAATTTAATGTTTATATATAATTCTTCAATATTAGATTCAATATTCAATTTATGACTTTCATAATCAGATTTAACAGCAATCAATACTCCGCCGCCACGACTCTTATTGCTAGTCAGAATGGATCTATCCTTCCGAATGATAGTATAACCTAACAAGCCTAGTTCACCGTCCGCTACAGATTCGTCTAACCACGTTTCAACAATAACTATGACATCAAAATCAGAAATTCTATAGTTTAGCTTCAATATATTTATTTTATTGCGCAGACCACTAGCATTCAAATAGTAAATCTTCAGTTTTTTTTTACTCGATGTACCTGATGAGGGAATAATAGAAGGTGAACCGTTGATAAATTTAATTGTGACATTTTCTCCATTCCCGCGCCGCTTAGCAAGTACTTCTTGTAGTTTCTTTAGGTGCTCACGTTCTTGAGGTGATCTGTCGTTTGAAAATCTAACCAAACCCATCTCAATGTTTCTAGCAGCCTTCAGCACTTTTATGGCTGTATGCTGATCATTGAAAGTAAGCGTAATAGGTCTAGGTTTGCTTGAGGTCTTTCCAATACGAAACATTTCCTGTGGACAGAAGCTTTCCACCGCACTACCAATCAGTGACTGCAAAGTTTGCTGATCCTTCAATTTCTTTTCATCTTTGGTCCCTTCTGGCTCAGGAATATTGAAAACTAGAACATTAGATGATCTCCGTCTACGCTCCTCAACTTCTTGTATGATGTCATCTAAACAGTTCACTTTTTCAGATTTCTTTAAATTAAGTATTTCATCTTTTAATAATTGGTTTTCATCGCGCAAGACCTGCATTTCTGCAGTCAATTTGCGCATGTCATCGCGAAAAGACGAAAGAATACGATTTTCGAATAGCACTAATTGTGCATTTAGAATGGCAGTGACAGTTGATTCAAGAAGAGATAAAGTAATTGCAGTTTCACCATTATTTGCTAGACATTAACAACACATCCACTGATCATTGTTATCGCAGACAGTTTCAGCCGAGTTTAGACAAGAAGTGTGCTTAGAGTCATTACATTTAACACATCTATTCGATGGTGCCCGAGAATTTATATTTTTATTGCAAGCAACACAAATGGGTCAGACAACTGATGCCAACTGCAGGTTCTGCAACGAGGCACAAGAAACAGCAGAGCACCTACTTTGTGAATGCCCTGCCTTGTCCCTTTAAAGAGGGAACTACCTGCCATCGGCCACTTTAAACACCGAGGAATTGGTACACATTAACCCTCAAGTTATAGTAGACTTCATAAGAAGTCTAGACATTGAGGGACTCAAGTAGGTCAGGGATACTTACAAAAGATCTTTTAGGTCGAGGTAACTTCGAAAGGCCCAGAGGCCACACGACCCACCGACCCCATAACATAACATAACAACACAAATAAGTACCATTGTAATATGTGTATACTACAATTCAATAGGATAAATAAAAAAGAAAAAAAAAACAATAACAAGGGATACTCTTCACACCCAGGGGCCCTTCAAGGTGACTAACTAGACTTACACGAAGGTCACGGAACGGGTACAAATGGACTAAACAAAAGTAAACAAAAGAATTGCTAGTTTTAATTCAACGAAGAGTAAAATTAATAAATTCATTTAATTCATTCATTAATTAAGCAAAAGAACCTCGACCTGGAGCGCTGCTTTTTTTTGTTTCCAATGTTTTTGTGACTTGTTTCGGACCACGCTTGAGTGTGTTGGTTATTATTAAATTATTATTATCAAAAAAAAACTCAGCAATTCGCTATCAGAATTAAATGCACTTACACCAAAATAAGGAGTGTAATCTCACGCACGATACACGTAAGTTTCACCAATACTCACTCACTTTAACCATAAGAAAATACAACAAAACCAGCAGCAACATATGCACGTGTACGTTTTTTTTTTACAATTATTAACAAGAATAAATTAAGAATTTTTCCCTCTACAGAAAATGTAAATACATTTTGTTTCTAAAATAAACAGGGGAGCCAAAATTTGAACATTTCAAAACATGGGATTTCCAATGTTGCGTCCGCCAAGTCAACACCCGGTAGAACTGTCGGCTAGTTCTTATAATAATTGACACACATGACAAAAATAGTCAATATTTTCAAAATATAGCCCTAAATAACATCTATTGACTACAACAAACAAAACTTTAATAATATTTTTAGTTTCTTGTTAAATACTCTGGGGAGTTTTAGATGAAATATGATATATTTACAATAGAAATAGAAAATATTTTATTTATAACACATTGTTCACTATCATAAAGAAAAGTATGAGGACCATTATTGTAAATTAAAATTATTTCAGTTAAGATAAGAATATGGTTCACTTTGCCCATAATTTAAACAATTGATAATTGACATACTAAATTTATTTTAGTCTTAACAATTGGTTGAAGATATTACTTGAAGTTAGTGATTATACGCATGGTGCATGAAGTAAAATTTCAAAAAAATGTAAATTTAAGAGGGGCGAATTAGTTAAATCTGTTTGATCGTTGAGATGTCCTGAAAATTTTCTTTTATTGATTTCTAAACACTCCATGATGTTGAGTTTCCGACCTTTCCTTTCTAGATGTAGGACTTAGAAATTTCATCGAAGTGGTGGTTTTCTTCGATGAGGTGGTTGGAGTATGTGGAGTTTGTTTTCTTTTGTTTGAAGCTGCTTAAATGTTCTTTTATCCTCTCTTGAAACGATCTTCCGGTTTGTCCTACATATTTCTTGGGGCAGTCTTTGCAAGTTAGTAAATAGACGCCACTTTGTTGAGTTTTATTATTTTTGTCTTTATTGTTTTTAATTATTTTTCCTAAGCTGTTATTTGTCCTGTATGCTATATAAATATTCATTTTTCCTAAAATGTTTCCGATTTTAATACTATTGTTTCCTGTGAATGTTAATGAAGAGTAGTTTCTTATAGATTTGTTTTTGATAATTGGGTGAATGGAATGTATTAATTTATTTCTTTGTTTTTTTCTGTACTAATTTTTCTATTATTGATTTTTTAAATCCGTTTTTGTAAGCAATTTGAAATATTATATTTAATTCCCTATCATAATTACTTTGTGTCATGGGGACTGCTAATAATTGTAGCGTTATTACAATATATATTTGAAAGTGTTTAAATTAAATTGTTTTATTTATATAAAAGAGAGTTGATGTTGTTTTATTTTGTTGTTCAAATTTAGAACCAACACAAATTTGTATGCATTATTTGTATTTTAGTAAACTTGGCGTCTAAAATTTTAAAATATGAATCATGATAAAAGTTATACAGAATGAACAAAGCTTGTTTTTTTGCAGAATTTAATAAAATCGAACATTTGACGAACAAATTGGTAAACTTTAAATTATACCGAAATTATGTAACAAACAATATAAAAAATTGTTTCTTCAGTAGGTTATTTATTAATAAGTATTATTAATAAATAAACAACTGAAGAAATAATTTTAATAATAATATCACTGATTATCTAATTATAAATTTAACAATTTTAATTGTAAGTTCTGATGATAAAAAATTATTGAAATGAATGGAATTTATTTAATTACAAAAATTGACTAATATAGTAATACATATACAAAGAGTTTTATGTAACACCGAACATTTTCATAACGAGAATTTTTCTTTCAAGTATCCATATGCATTTGTTGCACATGTTTTGATGGTCGGTTTATTAGAAGAATTTGATTTGAAGCTTCAGCGAGTGTTTTCCACTCCCAGGCTAAGCATGAAGTAAAATTTCGAGTTTAGAAAAGCCTGAAAATTTGGTTTGGTTGTGTAGCGCGAAGCGCGGAGCGGCCAAACCAAATTTTCAGGCTTTTCTAAACTCGAAATTTTACTTCATGCGCCACCGGTACAAAACACTGATTCAATGTTAAGCTTAGCGGTGTGTTTTAAACTTCGTAATATGCCAGTGTTTGCATTTGTTGCACATGTTTTGATGGTCGGTTTATTAAAAGAATTTGATTTAAAGCTTAAGCGAGTGTTTTCCACTCCCAGGCTAAGCATGAAGTAAAATTTCGAGTTTAGAAAAGCCTGAAAATTTGGTTTGGTCGCGAAGCGCGGAGCGGCCAAACCAAATTTTCAGGCTTTTCTAAACTCGAAATTTTACTTCATGCGCCACCGGTACACAACACTGATTCAATGTTAAGCTTAGCGGTGTGTTTTAAACTTCGTAATATGCCAGTGTTTGTTGCACATGTTTTGATGGTCGGTTTATTAAAAGAATTTGATTTAAAGCTTAAGCGAGTGTTTTCCACTCCCAGGCTAAGCATGAAGTAAAATTTCGAGTTTAGAAAAGCCTGAAAATTTGGTTTGGTCGCGTAGCGCGAAGCGCGGAGCGGCCAAACCAAATTTTCAGGCTTTTCTAAACTCGAAATTTTACTTCATGCGCCACCGGTACAAAACACTGATTCAATGTTAAGTTTAGCGGTGTGTTTTAAACTTCGTAATATGTCAGTGTTTTGTACCGGTGGCGCATGAAGTAAAATTTCGAGTTTAGAAAAGCCTGAAAATTTGGATTTGCAGGGGCGTTTAGTCTGTGAGTGGAATCCTTCGTTAGACGATCAATCAGAAACTTATTTTGTAGTAAAACTAATGACATAAAATGAATAGAGTTGATGTTGATTGATAAGGCTGATAAATGTTGAAAGTTCATATTCACTTTTATATAAATAAAACAATTTAATTTAAACACTTTCAAATATATATTGTAATAACGCTACAATTGTTTCGCCACACTGTGGCTTCTTCGGGCGAAGAAATGATAAATACAATTTGTCGGGTCGGGTACAATACAATGTTTAGGGGGGGGGGGGTTCAAAAAAATGTAAATTTAAGAGGGGCGAATTAGTTTAATCTGTTTGATCGTTGAGAAGATGTCCTGATAATTTTCTTTTATTGATTTCTAAACACTTCATGATGTTGAGTTTCCGACCTTTCCTTTCTAGATGTAGGACTTAGAAATTTCATCGAAGTGGTGGTTTTTCTTCGATGAGGTGGTTGGAGTATGTGGAGTTTGTTTTCTTTTGTTTGAAGCTGGTTAAATGTTCTTTTATCTTCTCTTGAAACGATCTTCCGGTTTGTCCTACATATTTCTTGGGGCAGTCTTTGCAAGTTAGTAAATAGACGCCACTTTGTTGAGTTTTATTATTTTTGTCTTTATTGTTTTTAATTATTTTTCCTACGGTGTTATTTGTCCTGTATGCTATATAAATATTCCTTTTTCGTAACATTTTTCCGATTTTAATACTATTGTTTCCTGTGAATGTTAATGAAGAGTAGTTTCTTATAGATTTGTTTTTGATAATTGGGTGAATGGAATGTATTAATTTATTTCTTTGTTTTTTCTGTACTAATTTTTCTATTATTGATTTTTTAAATCCGTTTTTGTAAGCAATTTGAAATATTATATTTAATTCCCTATCATAATTACTTTGTGTCATGGGGACTGCTAATAATTGTAGCGTTATTACAATATATATTTGAAAGTGTTTAAATTAAGTTGTTTTATTTATATAAAAGAGAGTTGATGTTGTTTTATTTTGTTGTTCAAATTTAGAACCAACACAAATTTGTATGCATTATTTGTATTTTAGTAAACTTGGCGTCTAAAATTTTAAAATATGAATCATGATAAAAGTTATACAGAATGAACAAAGCTTGTTTTATTGCAGAATTTAATAAAATCGAACATTTGACGAACAAATTGGTAAACTTTAAATTATACCGAAATTATGTAACAAACAATATAAAAAATTGTTTCTTCAGTAGGTTACTTATTAATAAGTATTATTAATAAATAAACAACTGAAGAAATAATTTTACTAATAATATCACTGATTATCTAATTATAAATTTAACAATTTTAATTGGAAGTTCTGAATGATAAAAACTTATTGAAATGAATGGAATTTATTTAATTACAAAAATTGACTAATATAGTAATATATATATACAAAGAGTTTTATGTAACACCGAACATTTTCATAACGAGAATTTTTCTTTCAAGTATCTATATGCATTTGTTGCACATGTTTTGATGGTCGGTTTATTAAAAGAATTTGATTTGAAGCTTAAGCGAGTGTTTTCCACTCCCAGGCTAAGCATGAAGTAAAATTTCGAGTTTAGAAAAGCCTGAAAATTTGGTTTGGTCGCGTAGCGCGAAGCGCGGAGCGGCCAAACCAAATTTTCAGGCTTTTCTAAACTCGAAATTTTACTTCATGCGCCACCGGTACAAAACACTGATTCAATGTTAAGTTTAGCGGTGTGTTTTAAACTTCGTAATATGTCAGTGTTTTGTACCGGTGGCGCATGAAGTAAAATTTCGAGTTTAGAAAAGCCTGAAAATTTGGTTTGGCCTCTCCGCGCTTCGCGCTACGCGACCAAACCAAATTTTCAGGCTTTTCTAAACTCGAAATTTTACTTTATGCTTAGCCTGGGAGTGGAAAACACTCGCTTAAAGCTTCAAATCAAATTCTTTTAATAAACCGACCATCGGCACAACAAATGCATATGGATACTTAAAAGAAAAATTCTCGTTATGAAAATGTACGGTGTTACATAAAACTCTCTGTATATCACAAATAAAACACTTTTAGTTTAAAAATAAGAAGTTGAAACCAAGTCTCAGTTATACAAACATAAAGAAATTAAAGCCCCCATTGTTGACCAATATAGAGGGTGTTTCACCAATTAGATGAATAAATGTTAACCAGAATTAAGTTATATTCGTGTTAATATTAGAGTTCTGTAATTTTTAATCTATTTTAATTTATGTATGCTAATTTTGAGAACTTGTACTACTTAAAATACGTGTATTAAAAGTTCTAGAAAATATAAAAATTAGTTATAACTTAAAAATAGCCAATGCAACTTTAAATATGCATATGATAAAAATGTATTTTTTCAGCAAATACAAATACGAATTTTTATAGAAAAAGTCACTTTTAAAGTTTTGATTATCGAATCACATTTTCTCACGCCTCTGACAACGAAACTGTAATTAGTGATCAAACGAACTTACCTGTGAAGTTCGATCATAATTATATGATCGTCCTTTTACGAAATGATTACTATGTAGTTTATCTACTTCTCGCTAGATGTGTAGCACACGTTTAGAGCGTGCCAAGAAAAGGTCTTTCTTCCGCCTCCGTATGGTGGCGCTATACCTTCATTATGTTCGGAGCTGTAAAAATTGTCTAAGGGTCTTATTGGGATATGGGTGGGAGTAATCATTTCGTAAAAGGACGGTCATATAATTATTATCGAACTTCACAGGTAAGCTCGTTTGATCACTAATTATATTTCCCGTCCTTTTACTCCTGATTACTATGTAGATGTTTAGAGTTAAGCAATTTTTAATAATCATTCTATTAAAAACAAAACAATTATGTTTGTGTATTTAAGATTTTATATGTAGATATAAAACAAAAAGGAATTAAACATAATAACTACAACTAAACATGACTAGCTTAGTCTATCTGCTTATTAAGATTTAATATAGCTGTGACAAAAGACTCGTCTTCTTCTATAACATGCCGATCATAGAACCTAGCAAACACACTAGAGCTTTGGGTCCACCCTGCAGTCTTTCGAATTACGTCTAGACTAACCCCACACCTTTTTGCTGCTGATGTGCTGGCATGTCGAGTACTATATGACGTAAATAAGTTGGTATTTACTCCACTTTCTTTAAGTATATCCTTCATCCATCTACTCAAGGTCTGGGTCGTGGCCACCTTCTTCTGTTGAGTAATAAAGAGTTCGTCTATATCGTTCCTAATATGTATAGTCTTATCTATATAGCACTTAATTGTATGTGCTACACATAACTCTGGCATTTCAGAAAAATATGGGAGTTCTAAAAGAGGCTGGTATCTAATCCGACCTGATGTCTTTATCCTGTCTGGGATTTTAATATAAACTCCCTCCCTACTGATTCGCATATTTGATAGTTTTATGAAGGCCAGTGTCTGAATCCGGTGTGCTGTTGTTAGTGCTAAGAGGTTCACTAATTTTTTCCCAAGCAATTTTATGCTAGCCTGCTGATTATCTACTGTCCTCAATTTATTAAACACTATAGCTGGGTTCCAAGTCTCGTTGTATCTCGCACGAGTTGGTCTAAGATTACTAACGCCTTTAAAGAATCTTTTAATCATTGGATCTTCACCAATGCCTGGATCCAAAATTAAGCATAAACTAGACCGAATTGAGTTTAGGGTGCCATACCTAGCTCCTTCTTTAAACCTTATTGTCAAAAAATCAATAATACATTGAATAGAATTCTTAAATGGGTCTAAAGCTTTGCTATTGCAATACTTCCACCATGCTTTTAACCCAGAATTATATTGTTTAAGCGTGCTGTTACTTAAAGATGCCAGACAAATGGTAATGCTCGTCTCTGGTATACATTTTCTTCTTAAGGCTTGCCTGATAATCTGGCTGCAACCAGGGTAAGGTTTTCCCATAGTGGATGTGGCTTCCTATTAATCGAAGACAGCAAATTAACGTTCGGCTTAAAAAATATAGGAGGGCCTACCCTTAATTTTAAAAATATTGGATACCAGGGTTGTGTTGTCCAATGTGGTACAATCAAAATACCCTCTGCATTATCTGTTTTGATCTTTCGCAAGGTGCGAAGGATCAAGGAGAAAGGCGGAAATGCGTAAATAAAATAATCTGCCCAAGAAATGGTGAATGCATCAATCGCAAATGCTCCTGGGTCCTTCATCCAAGAAACATACCGGCTGCACTTGGTATTTAACCTAGTTGCAAATAAGTCTATATCTGGCCATTTCCCAAAACTCTCACACAACTTATTATATTTATTTACGCATAACTCCCATTCTGTATCAGAATCATCATTAAGTCGAGATCCCTGATCTGCTTCCTTATTTTCTGAGGATGGTATGTATGAGTCAAAGACCCAGATATTTCTGTTCTCACAACATTTCCAAATATCCCTTGCAAGTTTATCTAATTTTGGATATTGGACCCCACCCATACGGTTTATGTACGCAATTGCAGTTGTGTTGTCTATTCTAAGCAAAATTTCTACATTGGTCAGTTCCGTTGTAAAACATTTAAGGTCAAATGAAACAGTTAATAATTCTAAATAATTTATATGATGGTGCTTCTCTTCTGTAGACCAAAACCCACGTGAATTGGTGTTGTTACAAAAGATTCCCCATCCTGTAAGAGAAGCATCCGAAAAAATCTCTAATGCAAATTTGTGTTCCCGGATGGGGTTATGGCTAATAATTATTGTTCGCTTCCACCATTCAAAATTACTTTGGAGACTAGGGGCTATTTGCATAATTGAATTGAAGTTACCATCAAATTGTTTGAGAGCCAACCATTTCTCCCTCTCAAAAGATTTCGTGTATGCCCAGCCATAGTTTACAGCCGGGCATGCCGAGACTAACAAACCTATAAGGCTAGCAAAATCTTTGATGGTACATTGGGTAAGTGTACTAAATTTCTCTAAGGTTTTAAATAATTTGGCTCTTTTTTTAATGGTAACTCCAATTGCATCTGCCTTGAATTAAATGTAAATTCTAAAAAGGTGCATTCCTGTGATGGTACTAATTGGCTTTTGTTGTAGTTGATAATAAATCCCAACTTAGTTAATAATTCACAGGTAATTTGATTATTTATCTTAGACTGTTCGATTGACTCGTCGATCAAGAGCATGTCATCTAAATATATTATAGATACTAGGCCCCTAGATCTTAATTTGGAGATGACAGGTTTCATGATTTTTGTGAACACAAAGGGTGCTGTACATAAACCGAATGCCATACAATAAAATTGATATAAATGATTAATAAATGTAAAGCGCAAGAGATTCCTATCTGATTTCTTAACTGGTATTAATAGATAAGCATCTTTCAAGTCTCCTGAAGCCATAAAACAATTTCTGTTCAAAATCTTTGTGACTGAACGATAATGTTCCATTTTAAAATGTTCTTTGATTAACATCTCATTTAATTTCTTTAAATTTAAAATTAGTCTGTCTGAACCGTCTGACTTAGACACAAGAAATATGTTAGATAGGAATTGTCCCTCAACTGGGTTACATGGGGAAATTGCCCCTATTCTTAAAAATTTCTTAATACAGTACTGTAACCTACGCTTTTCATCGTTAGACCAACTTAGTTCTTTGGGGCAGTGACCTTGGCCTACTAGGCTGTTAAAAGGAATAGGGTACCCTTTTAACCATTTAAGTATCAGCTGGTCACTTGTTATTGTTTTCCATACTGAATGAAAATGTTTCAACTGCCCAGCATAACAACTTACTAGTTCTGTTTGTTCTGCCTCCACGAGTCCCGGGTCCTCATTCCTCGTCTGTATCCGTGCTTCTGTTGTCGGCCTGTCGTCTGGTTTAGCCTGCCTTGACGTGGACCCTGTTGAGGTTTGCTTCGAGGCAGGCTCTTGGAGTTTAAATGCCTGTGGCTTACTGAGCTGTTTTTATTTCTTAAGTCCTGCGATGACTTTTCAATGGCGATAGCTGATTTGACCCTATCACCCAAACTGGTGTCAAAGAGCCATCCATCCAGTGGTGCTGTCGTCAATGTTTCTCTAATATTGTGGTTTAGTAGTGGCAGCAACATTGCTCTCCTTGTCTCGGATTGCTTATTGTGTACATCGGCTAACATCTGAGCAGCATCGTTCATGAGGGTTAATAGCAATTTATTAGGGTCAGTCTCCTTTAGCGAAATTGTTATCGCCTGTCCAAGTGATGATATGCTCATCGCTATTTGGTCCTGGATACCCACAAGTCGGTTGTCCCTTGTAATTCTAGACTCTGTCATCGAAATCTGTATTTCAGGATTTAGCCTTGGGCCCTTTAAGGTAGGGAGGTTTGCAGGTGGTTTATATTTCTTCAATATATCTGCCTTGGTTTCCTGATCTAGACCCTATGCTAGCAGTGATTCCCATCTCTGCACCAACGATGGGTGTATCGGAGGTCCCACTGTATCCTCCTCCTCCCCCTCGTTTCCCAAAATAGTTTCGATCTCCGGGTTTAACACGTCCCAAGTTTTTGACTGTGAGGGTTCTAGATTTTCTTTGTTTGATTCTGGTGTATCACCTAAATTTATTTTAACCAAATTAGTTTTCATTTTAGTTCTTAATTTTATTATAAATGTCCTCAGATGTTATAATAATTATTTTTCAAGTTGATGATCATCAGACTACTAGCCCGTTTATTATTAATAATAATATTATTATCTATTGTATATTTTATTTTCCTTTCTTTTCTTTCATTATTTTTTCAACTTGATAATCAGAATACTAGGTCGTTTATTTTAAATAATGCAATATAATATATTATTATTTACATATTTATTTATGTATTTATATGACTTTATTTTTTTTTAATCTTTTGATTAGTTGAGAATTAAGGCTGAATTCAGATTTTATGTCAACTTAACACCTTAATCTGTATACTTGGGTAAGTTGCTACTAGCAAACAGATTGATTTGTATCAACTTAATACAACAATCTTAAAAGGGCGCCTTTCTACTCTTTTAACCCAATACCGCAAGAACGAATTCTTAAAACGGTGTTGCACAAAACCGCAATTCTCAATCAATCTTTGCGTTCTATTAACTTAAGTTATTTACTTACTTCGAAACGAAGTGGTTGACTCATCGCTTTTGTACAACATAGCCGCCGGGCTCGGGCTCCTGGATTGACTCGAAAATGAAGATGAGCTATCTCTACGGCGTCGTACTCGTCGTCGGTGTTTCTTCTTAATCTTCCTATTTAAGCGTTCGTCCTCTTCGTTGCGGCTCCTCTTTCCCATTTTCCGCTCACTGTTTATCACTTTTCACGAGATTAGAATGATGCGTCCGCTACGCGTAAGCACAAGAATGATAATGAAGGTATAGCGCCACCATACGGAGGCGGAAGAAAGACCTTTTCTTGGCACGCTCTAAACGTGTGCTACGCATCTAGCGAGAAGTAGATAAACTACATAGTAATCAGGAGTAAAAGGACGGGAAATATAATTATGAGTTATACCAATTCCATCTTAATTTGAAGCATTGTTTGTTTTATTTAATAGATGTTATTATCTATTAATTAAAATAACCAAAACCTAAATGATATTTTTAGTTTCTTCTTAATTAGACTGGGGAGTTTTAGGTGAAACACCCTGTATATCACACTTACGCAAAATTCAACTTCTGCATAAACAATTTGTAAATACAATTGTTGCGTTTTTAAGATCAGACATGACGTTTTCTCTCCTAAAAATTAATGGAGGATCCGATCCCACATGTTTGCAGCCCCCAAAAATCTTATATTCGTATTTGATTTGACGAATATTCACTTATTCTTTTATATCCGTATTTGTATTCGCTGAATTTATGTGTGACCTTAACAAGTTATCTTCACGATGCCATCTCTAGACAGCAAACGATAGCGTTAGCTGTCTACATTTCTAAATGTGTTTAAATCAGGTGCTGCTCGTGGCTAACGTCAGGGGAGGTAACTGATCCAAGGTACAGAAAGTGAGGTTGAATTCTCTTCGTGTACATGTCGTTATTTAAAGCCCGTTACGTCAGACCATTGCTACTGTCAGATAAGTCTTACGGGTAGATCATGCAACCTAAAGAGAGGTCATGAGCCGCGCCTGGTATACATGGAAGTTTAAAAAACAATTATGTGCAAGCGGGCATTCACAATTTAATTTATTTAAAGGTAGGGCAAGGCCAAAAATAGTTGCGGCAGATCTTTCGATTTAGCGGTAGATCTGTCAACACTAATCCCAATGACGAGGCTCGTATTTGAAACAACTTTTTTTAATTCACTGATTATAGAGGCTTCTACTTCGTTATACATTGTTGAACATAAATAAAACACTGTTTATCACTTTGTTTGTATAACAATTGGTTTATTTGGTGACTATAGTTTCGATACTACACGTATCATTATCAAACCGTTAACTAACGGTTTGATAATGATACGTGTAGTATCGAAACTATAGTCACCAAATAAACCAATTGTTATACAAACAAAGTGATAAACAGTGTTTTATTTATGTTCAACTTTTTTTATTTTATATTAAACTTTAGCACAAACAAAATTAAATTCACATCGAATTACTTATAAATGATAACATTAGAATATATTAATAATGCACATCGCATGAATATGCAATCTCTTCGTAACGTCCTTGACATGCAAAGAAACCTTAAACACACGGAATCGGCTTACTAATCATATTATATGTAATCATCCACCGTGATAATGGAGGGTGGCATACAATTATGTTTAACGTTGCTCAACGCCAAGTGTTCAATATGTACACGTACGTATAACCACCACGCTTCCCTTGGAAAATTAATATACTCTGATAATAAAACGGTTTGTTATCACCACGTGAATTTAAATTTTAAATTGATGTTTATGCTAGTTGCTGATCTTAAGTATATGAACACTAGATAAGGGTATAAGTAGATGTAAATACGATGTTTTTGTATTCAATCGATAAGATATTTTACATACATTATAAGTTCATAGGATGTTTTGTTGACAAAAATATAACAATTCACAAATATCCTTATTAACTCTACCGTTATGCAAAGTATTCAGTAAGAAAAAAAAGTATTTTCATCACTTGTATGTCGCTTCACATAATGGCATAGGTGAGGATTGAGATTTTTGCCTCGTGAAAACCCATCGCAGGTTTTCAATAACACACTGACTGATCGCATAGATTTCGGCTTGATGTGAAGTTACCATTTTCACCATGTTTGTTTGATCCTTCAGTAAACCAGATCAACGTTCCAGGCAGTGCTACCAATCCTAAAATACCGTTTTACAACAAACCCTAAAAGAAAATACTCCTATTAGCAATACTTTGCCCCCAAAAATTGACAATTTGCTTGATATAAATATACATTTTAAAAATAATATATTTCAAAACAGTTTTTGTGTGAAATATTTGGTCGAAAATGTATACAAATGAAGAAGTTGAATTCGTAACAATGTATTACAATTCCAACAATATGATAGGAGTACAAGACCTTTAATTATAGATAAATTATTATTTTCGACCAAATATTTTACATACAGTCTATTTCACGAATGTTTACACTCACGTCATCAATTATTAAATTCCGAATCAATCTGTTCAAGGTCATATGTAATTGCGCGCATTGGCGTAACGTTAAAAAGGGGTTTGGTGTTTAATTTTTTTACTGAATCCTGCATTGAAACCCTAGGAATTGCATTCCAACATGTAATCTTATGAAGAACTCATGCCAATGAATACGTTATTGGAATGCACTTACAAAATAAAATCCCGATAGAATGATAACTGTTATGAGATTGACATTATTCCATGTACAATAACAATAATAAAATGCAATACAATTCATTTTAATAAAAAAATATTTATTTTCACTTCTATCGCGATTTCATGATTTTTAAAATGGACGCTATAGAAATATTGTTTGTGTGGGTGTTCATGAGGCTATTTATTTTAAATTATCTAATTTTCAAACCACGATTAAAATAGTTAACGACGTTGGATATTAACCAAATAGCGACCTTTCCTCTAAAATGACCGGAGAAGCAAGAAAATGCATATATGTGGTATTACATGATAAACCCCTACGTATTCTTGATCGAATCAACACCCGGTAATTTGGTGGAAGTTGATTTAATCATTCTTACTGTCTGTTACATCATCGTCTGAACTACTCCCATCCCCAATACGAATAATAAATTCTGGCTCATTATCCAGAACGTTTTGGCTGATGTACCATCTGTCGATAATTGATTCTGTGTGTCTAACAACAGAGTTCCACCTTTCCGGAGTACATTTTTCTAAGGATTTGTGCCACATAACCAACACTTTATTGTCTCCATATCCTTTTTCGCATATATGAGCATCATAATATTGTTTTGCCTGTGCCCATATTAGTTCTATGGCGTTAAATTCGCAGTGATATGGTGGGAGTCGTAATATTTCATGGCCATGTTATAGCAGATATTCGTCTACCACATATGTGTTAGGTCTAGCATATCGTTTGGCTAGAGCTAACAGTTCCGCCTTGAACTTGTTACTTCCACAGGTTTATTGCTATCTTGTAGCCAATGTGTGATTTGTGCCTTCGTCCAGGAAATTTTGGGCTGCTTTTCTACGAATACGCTGTGGTAAGGTGCATCCATAACCAGTCTGCAAGTTTTAAAGTTGTTGCATAAACAAGGGAAGCATTCTCCACAAAACCTGTACTCTGACCAGCATGCAAAATAACGAAGCGCTTTCCCTCACCGACAGCTCTCCTTATTTTAACAATTCACCTCGTAGACTGCATCTAAAGGCAAAAGGGGACCTCAATTGCATTTTTACTGGTTGAAGTAGTCCATTACTTTAATAATCATATCTCGGGCTACTTGTAAATAAATGACGTTTTATGATTTATAGAATATTTCAAATATTTAAAATGATATTTTCTCTATTTCATATTTATTGCTTATCACTATCTGACAATAAGCGCTTCAAATAAAACCCAAACGTAAATATTCAACACTACTGGTTTTTCTTTTACATAAATAGCAAAACAATTAATTATTTTAGGGCGTGAAACGAAAACTTAAACTTAAATATAAAAACGGTGGTGATGTGTCTTTCCCTGTCATTTAAACAATTGTTGATCAACATGTTAAATTTATTTCATTGTTACCAATTGGTTGAAGATTTTACTTCAACTCAGTGTTTAGTAAGCGTGGCGCATGACGTAAAATTGGGTTTAGAAAAGCTTGAAAATTTAGATTTGCCGGCGCGTGACTCATTTCGCTGGCGCACCCCGGATATTCTAAATTTTCAGGCTTTTCTAAACTCAAAATTTTACTTCATTCTTAACCTGGGAGTGGAAACTCTCGTTAGACAATCAATTAGGAACAGAATTGCAAAAGTTTAAATTGATCAGGAATTATTCAAAATGAATGGAATTTAATTTTATAAAATATATATAATTGATATCATATTTCAATATTTATTTGATATTTTGGAATATCTAGTAACGATATTTAAATTTTAATTATACCCAATCAAAGTTTATTCATTTCTATGTAGATTCTTAGAATTTCATGTTGATTTGATAATCTGTTTATCTTTACAATTGATCCAAAGAAAACACTCGCGAAATATCGCTGATTAAAAAAATATTGTAATAAAAGTTCTTTGTTTTTAAAAGACCTATCAAACAATACCACACTCGACCTATGTTGCCATTTAAAAATTCAAAGCTACTTCCGGTTCCGGGCACTTCCTGATTGTTACGGACAATAATAGAAGCACGAATTGATTCTACGGGTTCACTTTGGCCATACAATTTTTGTATATGTACATTTAGGATACAAAGTGGCAAATAATAAAAGTGTGAAGAAATATTACTAGTGCTTTATTTATCAATTACATTTAATATTCACGTAACTCACTTAAATAATTCAATTAATCCTACTGTCAACATTTTTACACTGTTTATAGTCGACCATTATCTGATATAGATGGCGCTTTCGAATTGAAAATAAAATGAGTTGAGGGAAATTGAAACAACGGTGTTTAAAAATAATTATAAAGGTATAACTGGTTGGTTAATAATTAGTTAATAATTCTTAGATTCAATTGAGTTAAGTTTTTGATAGTTTAGTAGTATGGTCGGGCTGGCTTGATATCAAGCTGGCCCGACCACTGTATTTTTTTTAAAATTAGGTTAATAAATTAAAATTGTGGTAATTAAATAGTTAAAAATGTCCATAATGTTTTCATTTGGTTCTGCTAATATAGTTCTTCCAGCTTGATGGAGCTCATGATCTGTTATAACTATTGTTATTTTCTCAGAAGAAAAGGTCATGACGTTCACAAATGTCCCTCTATATAATATAAGCTGGGGATTAGTAGTGATTTTTTAAGATAACATTTTTAGACATCTACTTGGTAACACATCCTTCCGCCCGCCTATTCTGCGGGCGGGCCTCGTGAGCTGCTTGCTTGCAGGCTGTTTGCTCGCAGGCTGTTTGCTCGCAGGCTGTTTGCTCGCAGGCTGTTTGCTCGCAGGCTGCTTGCCGCTGCTTGAATCCTTTAAGAAATACAGCTCTTTGAAACCCTGATGTTTATTTTTGTACACTCAGGATTTTACAATAAAGTTTACTTTACTTTTAACTATGTTGTCTTTTCAGTTTTAATGGACAATAAACGTTTATTATTATTATTATTGTTATTTCATTGACGGTTCTCTTTGAGAGTTCATTGATATTTCCGCACAGGATCCATTGAAAATGGCCGGTCATTCATTCAATTCATTAGCATACGCGGAATCATTGACACTTTGAATAAATTCCCATCGAATGGCGAATGTGCCGTTATCATCATCCACAACAAATTTCCAGTCGAATCGGAAACGATCACCATTTCTGATCTCCGAACTCGAATAAGTAATCGCGTATAAACTGCAAACGCAGAGGAGACCCGCACTGAAGGGAAGCCGAGATTTACTGCTTCCTGTTTATTAGACAGCTTCCGCCATTTATTATCTTGGGCACAATGATATGCGTGTGTGTGCATCGTGGCGGTGTTTAATATTCAACAGTGCCGATTGTCTTTTCAGAGATGTCGACATCACTTTCCATTATGATGAAGAGCAATAAATAGGTGGAAAAGTAAAAGGGGGAAAATTGCACCAACGTTTGATGTTTTTTTTTTCAAACAAAATCTGCGTACTATGTATACTTGCCAGAGCTGGACGGATCCTCGTAAAAAGGATTCTAATTACGAATCCGAATCACCTAATATGATTCGAATCACGAATCCTCGAATAAAGGATTCGTAAGAGATAAATATGTTTCGAATCGAAGATTCGAATCCCGTTTTTTCGATTCACGAATACAAATCCTTTGAGAATAAATTTGATTTTTTTATTTTTTCGCAACCATTAATATATAAATATCGTTACCAGTTGTTGTAATAAAAACATTCAAAACCTAATTATTTATTATTAACACTGAATATCGTTGATAACAGACTAAATATCTGATTCCATGTTACTCTGATTGAAGATGTATTTGTGTCTTTCTGAACTTCACTTCAAATCAGTGTTTTATACGCGTGGCGCATGAAGTAAAATTTCGAGTTTAGAAAAGCCCGAAAATTTGTCTCGGGTCGCTGCGCGACCCTCGACAAATTTGCACGGGGCTTTTCTAAACTCGAAATTTTACTTCATGCTTAGCCTGGGAGTGGAAACACATGTTTAAAACTTCAAATTAAAATCGACGAATGGCTGAAAATTACATAAATTAAAAATTCATTGAATATCATTGAATTGTAAATGGCTTGTCCGTTAATAAAGAATTATTATTATTATTATTATCATTAAAACCGGGAAAGTCAGAGAAAAGTCATGGAATTATATTCTAATTGACCAAAACACTAACAAAAAAGCCATATGATATTATTAGATTTGTCAAAATCAGCAGGCAAATTACAAAGCAAGTAAACATTTATAAAATTAACTTAAATATTTACAAAAACAATGAAAACAATTTGGAAAAATGGGGATTCTCCACAGAAGAAAGTTTAATTAAAAGGCCAGGGAAAAAAATCTTGAATCAAGAAAATGTCAGAATAATGTAACAATTCAGATTGTGGCTGCTATGTCAGTTTTACTTCAAATAATATTAAACAATGTTAAACATTTAATGTTCTTATTAAACCATTCAGTTTGAAGTTTCGAACGAGCGTTTCCACTCCCAGACTAAGCATGAAGTAAAATTTCGAGTTTAGAAAAGCCCCGTGAAAATTTGTCGAGGGTCGCGCAGCGACCCGAGACAAATTTTCGGGCTTTTCTAAACTCGAAATTTTACTTTATGCGCCACGCGTATAAAACAGTGATTTAATGAGAAATTTAAACACACACAAGACACATTTTTCATGTTAATCCTCACAATTCGAATTATTTTTGACAATTCAAATCCTTATGTAAGTATTCGAATCCTTTCATAAATATTCGAATCCTTTTATAATTACTCGAATCCTTTTATAAATATTCGAATCCATTTATAAGGATTCGAATCACCCACATTTAGATTCGAATGCGAATCTTCTTAAAAAAATTGTTACGAATCCAGTTGAACTAAAGTATTCGAATGCCTCTTTTGAATCCTCTAAAAGGATTTGAATCCTGAATGATTCGAATCCTGCCCAGCTCTGATACTTGCTGAGGCAAGAGCGGATCCAGAAAGCATTAGCTTTCTAAGACATTTTTAAAATTTAGGTAAAAATTCCACTAATCAATTACTCGTTTAGAATTTTATATTTTTGTTGATTTAATACAATTTTGTCAATTTGTCCTTATTTTTACAGTTGTGAATTTTTTTTTAATTGTATGATATGTTGGTTTTGACGATTTTATTTAAAATAATAATAAAAATTAAAAAATTGTTATTTTTGTTAAATATTGAGATAAGCGGATTTTTTCTTTTAAGTATACTTTCACATACTCCATATAAACATTTGTAAAATTAATAAACATGTGATCAAACCCAATCACAGGGTGGCGAATAACCGGGAAAACCAGGAAAGTCAGGGGATTTTATTTATTGGGAAAAGTTTTGGAAAAGTCAGGGAAATTCGATCTGTTAGCAAAAAGTTAGGGAATTTTTAATTTAATAATAATAAGTTAAAAGACAGCCAACCAAGTAACTTACGGTTATAATGTCACAATAAAAAAAAGTCAATAAAACGATTTAATGATAAAATCCAATCATAGCCAAAAGACAGTTAATTAACAAGTGGCTTACAGTCACAATGTCACAAAAATCAAAATACAGTCGATCAAGATATAATATGACCAAATCATATAATAGCCTAAAGTCAGCCAACCAATTAACTTACAATCAAAGTATCACAAATGTCAACAGACCGGTTTAATGACAAAATCATATTCAGAAACTTATAGTAAATATTGCGAAAGTTAATATATATAGGATAAAGAAATAATAATTACTAAACCGTATGTTCAATAAAAGAAACCTCTAGAGTGCCATGATTTCATTTTTTTGTTAATTTAAGTTAGCTCTAATTCATTTATTATATATAATCAGAGTTGCCAAGCTACAATATTTTTCATGGCAGTCTTGAGTTTTTTTAAATTTTGTTATTGAACATACGATACATTATCGTAAAAAAAACAGTCAAGACAGTGACCAAGCAATTTTAAGTTAAAATTTTATAGCGGCAGAAAAACAAACGACCAAATTATTAAGTGTCATTTAATATTATAGATTACTTACGTTTAGATTATGTTGACAGTTTTTACTATATTGATTGCCATTTGACGACAACATTTGAAAACATCAACTATTAATCGATTAGGTTGACTACATATTGATTATTGACTATGTTGTCATTTAACAACAATGACTATTTATCGATTACATTGTGACTACATGGTATTTATTGACTCTCATTTGACAATATTGACTATTGTTCGATTATGTTGACCATATGATTCATGCCGATTGTCGACTATTATTTGATTTTCATTTGACAAAATTATTTAATGATTTCGATAGCTAACGCCATCTAATGCTTCATAGTGGCATCGTCAGTGACACGAATGCACAAAGTGCATATATAGGGCACTGTTTCGTCCACGAGCGAGCAGAACTCTGTTTGTGAAACCAGAAAACAAATATCAAAATTGAATTTGTGTTCAGTATTCCGGCATCAGATACCCACAGACGCGTTTCGGACTTCAAGGTCCTCTTCAGTGTGGTCCCGACCCAGTGCTGAGGAATACTGAACATTTCTGACTATTTCAAGCCAATATGTGAAAACTATTAATGGATTTCAAAACAGAGTTCTGCTCGTTCGTGGACGAAACAGTGACCTGTATATGCACTTTGTGCATTCGTGTCACTCACGATGCCACTATGAAGCATTAGATGGCGTTAGCTATCGAAATCCATTAATAGTTTTCACATATTGGCTTGAAATAGTCAGAAATGTTCAGTATTCCTCAGCACTGGGTCAGGACCACACTGAAGAGGACCTTGAAGTCCGAAACGCGTCTGTGGGTATCTGGTGCCGGAATACTGAAAACAAATTCAATTTTGATATTTGTTTTCTGGTTTCACAAACAGAGTTCTGCTCGTTCGTGGACGAAACAGTGACCTGTATATGCACTTTGTGCATTCGTGTCACTGACGATGCCACTATGAAGCATTAGATGGCGTTAGCTATCGAAATCCATTAATAGTTTTCATATGTACAATTGTTGTAATATCTAAAAATCAAATAATATAGAGGGTGTTCCGTTTAAAAAAATAATGTAACTTCCAGTACGGCTTTTATAGGACACCCTGTATACATCAAAATAATTTAACGTTATGCAGCTCTTCAAGTCAAATAAGTTTGGTCTGGAAAATATTTTTCTATCTTTAACGAGAACGGAGATATCCTCCGAGAACGCACTAATGGGACACCCTGTATATATATATATATATATATATATATATAATAATAATAATAATAATTCTTTATTATCGGACAAGCCATTTACAATGTAGAGCCAAAAACATATAACTAAAATGTAAGACACAAAACATGAATCACAAATATGCACAAAGACACATATGTTAATCTGCGCAAACCACAATAGGGTTATAACATTTAGTGCACACCATCCGCGAGACTCCTCCTAAATAAACCTGAAGATGAGTTAAAATAGTCAATACCGCTACAAATGTCATTAGCCGTGCGCGTTAATCGAGTCATGGGGCAATTTAAACTGCAAGTCGTCCTGCAAAATTCGTTATGAAGTAGCATGCAGCTACGTGCATGTCTAGGTGGTACATGATAATTAATCATACTAACAATATGACTTGAATCTATTTTTCAGTTTATGATTTTATAAAGAAAACACATATCTAATTCCATGCCACGATGTTGCAAAGTTGTGAGTCCTAAGTATGCCATCGTTTCCTCGGTTGTTAGGTGTATATTTTTCTGGGTCAATTTATATGACATAAACTTAATGAACTTAGTTTGCACTTTTTCCATCCTGTTGACATATGTAACGTATGAGGGCGACCAAATCGTTCTACAATAATCAAAATGAGACCGAACAAGGGAGTTATACAGGATGTTAAAAGTGCGTACATCGACCAGATCTTTGGTAACACGTTTAATGAATCCTAGCGCCTTATTTGCTTTATTGACTACGAAGTCAATGTGCGACTTATATGACAGCTTTGAATCAAGCATGATCCTTTACTAAATAAACTTGACCCAATGTTAAGTTATTTAACCTGTAGTTATATGTTATTCCGTTCCTCTTACGCGAAAAACATATAAAACTACATTTATTGATATTCAGCTGCATATCATTCAGTGCACACCATTTATTGACCGAGTTAATATCTTCTTGAATTTTGATACAGTCTGCTGTGTTCTTTGCGGTATAATACAATTTTGAATCATCGGCAAAAAGCAAATGAGGACACCTTAGCGATTCGGACAGGTCGTTTATAAAAATAATAAATAGTAGTGGTCCTAAGTTGGACCCTTGTGGGACACCAGACGTTGAAATATATGGTTCTGAGAGGTAGGATTTAATTTTTACATACTGTTTCCTCTCTGACAAATATGTTGCTAGCCAGTTTAGAAACGGATTACCTAGACCAGTGGTGGGGGAACTTTTTTTAAGACGGGCCATTTGTAATAACCAAACAATCGTAGCGGGCCAAAGAATAATGCTTAATCGTAGGTAGGTAGTTTTTTATGCGGGTCGTCATATTACGAAGTAAGAACGCGTTCAAACATTCTCACGACGGCACTCTTAAACGGGCCGGATTAAACCTTTCCGCGGGCCGGACTTGGCCCGCGGGCCGTAGTTTCCCCATCACTGACCTAGACCATACGCTTGCATTTTTTTTTATGAGAATAACATGGTTGACAGAGTCAAATGCTTTGCTGAAGTCCGTGTAAATTGCATGGACTTCAGCATTATCATCTAGAGCTTTATGTATGTAATCCGTATATATGAATAAGTTGGTTAGTGTTGATCTGCTTTTATAAAAACCATGCTGGTGTTCCACAATGACCGATTTAAAAGTGTCGTATATTGGCCTGTAGACTACTTTCTCAAATATTTTTGCCATCGTCGAGAGAATGGAAATAGGCCTGTAGTTTTCTACGTTAGATTTAGGCTTGGATTCATGGATAGGTATCACATATGATTCCTTCCAAATTACAGGAAAGATACCTGTGCTTGATGACAATGAGTATATATAGTGTATATATATATATATATATATATATATATATATATATATACCAAATAAGAAATAACAGCGCATTAGGTCATGATGTAAAAGTTATTTTTTTTTATCAAGTGAGTGTGCAAGGAGGACAGAAGACGACGACGATCGTTTCGCTCTTTTTATGAGCTCCTCAGGCCGCCACATCCATCATCCCATACACACTCACTTGATATGTAGAAGTTGTATATATACTGACTTCGCTAACCATAAGCCGGTATTGACGTCAGTATTTATAAATGCTACTGCATTGATAAGGGCATTGATCTCATTTTGCTTCTACAGTTAGTGTCGGTTTTTAGTTTAAACCATCGACTAGCATCGGAGCGGCGAGAAACCCGAACCAATGCGATGATAATATTCAGAACGCCGAATTAAATTAAATAAACTAGAATTAACGACCTGCTTATAAGTACCAAATAAGAAATAACAGCGCATTAGGTCATGATGTAAAAGTTATTTTTTTTTTTATCAAGTGAGTGTGCAAGGAGGACAGAAGACGACGACGATCGTTTCGCTCTTTTTATGAGCTCCTCAGGCCGCTACATCCATCATCCCATACACACTCACTTGATATGTAGAAGTTGTATATATACTGACTTCGCTAACCATAAGCCGGTATTGACGTCAGTATTTATAAATGCTTATGGTTAGCGAAGTCAGTATATATACAACTTCTACATATCAAGTGAGTGTGTATGGGATGATGGATGTGGCGGCCTGAGGAGCTCATAAAAAGAGCGAAACGATCGTCGTCGTCTTTTGTCCTCCTTGCACACTCACTTGATAAAAAATAACTTTTACATCATGACCTAATGCGCTGTTATTTCTTATTTGGTACTTATAAGCAGGTCGTTAATTCCAGTTTATTTATATATATATATATATATATATATATATATATATATATAATATATTTCACTGGTCATTTGTTTTTATATCTGTTTAAACCATTCATTTGATGTATCGCATATTCAATAAAAAAAAGAAAACTCTAAAGTGTCATCAAAATATTGTAAGTTGGCAACTCTGATTTTATATAATAAATACATTACAGCCAACTTAAATTAACAAAAATATTAAATCATGGCACTGTAGAGGTTTTTTTTATAAAGCATACGATGTAGTAATTACATGTCTTTATCGACTGTATATTGACAATGGCAATTTGACTATAAGTCTCTAAGTATGATTTTGTTAATAAATCGTTCAGTTGACTCTGTTGATTGTATATTGACTGTATATTGATTGGTTGGCTGACTTTAGGCTATCATAGTATTTTGACTATTGTGACATTATGACTGTAACTCACTTGATTGACTGTCTTTAGACTATGGTTGGATTTTATCATTAAATCATTCTATTGACTTGTTTTGTATTGTGACCTTTTAACCGTAAGTCACTTAATTGGTTGCCTTTTACCTTGTTAGGATTTGGCTGATTTTTGTCTATGCTGGGATTTTATCTTAAAATAATGTATTTTGGCTACTAATATATAGCGAAAAAATGCAAAAAGTATTTATTTTGTGAATATTTTGTAAATGTGATAATAATAATAATAAAAGTAGAACAAATTTAGCTTGAGACACTTTTACATATTTTTAGTATTTAAATCATCATGTCTATAACGAGGACAGTGCTATGATGGACACATCAACATTTTTTTAAATATGAAATAAAAACATTTCAAAAATTAAAACATTGACTTGGAGCTGAACCGAAAACCGCAAAAACCGTTTTTTTCCGGAACGAAACCCCGAACCGGATCGATATATTTTATTAATTGAATTGGAACGAAAACCGGAACGCAAAAAATAACGGTTCGAAGCCCTGGTTTAAACAGATATAATGAAGTAACAGAATTTTTATTTCTAATAATTGTATATGACCACTGGACACTTTTATATGTCAATATTCTGAGAAACTAATGTTTATATTTCGATCTAATATGAAGAGATTTATCCATTTTTGTATACAAATGGATTAGATAAATCCGTTAAAAACCTCACAAGTAATACTTACCCATCCCTATTACAGATGCATGGAATTGAGGGATATATTATATATTACATTACAGTCAAGAAGCTCTTCTAACTTAAATTGAAATCATAATTTTGATGTGAATGCATATCGTCTTATTTTAAAAAATATTATTATATGGAGTTCGGATGATATTTCTAAGTCATGCATGTATTGTGAAAAACAAAATTGTAAGATTAAATGTTAACAGTGTAAAAAATCCGAGATTTGCATTAACAACGTTTACAATTATAATCAGACCTGATTCTTTTTTTTATGTTGTGAAGCTTTTGGTTATCTTATATTCGCATTTTGAGATATGCCATCTCTTAACAGCACTTTAATGTTAATTACAAGGATGTGCTACATGTGACGAGGCTCGAATTTAAAACACTCTTTATAAATGATTAGTTTCATTAGTCGTCAATAACACTGTCTTTTTTTACTAATAATTATACAGCAAAATATTTTTACTTTATATTATGAACGTATGGATATTAGTACGTTTAGTAAAAATAAGATTTTCTAAACAAGATAAATTAAAATTCAAAAACTATTTGAATTCGAGAAAATAAGCTTACGCTTCTTATAGTTTGCACACTTTAAACATAATATATAAAATTACGAAAAAACTATTCGTGAAAATGCAAACAATGTCTTAATTAATAAGACAACTTAAGACGATAAATATCCATTGAAACAACTACTTCCCGTGCAAATACACCTCCGGATATTGAATTATACAATGAAATATTTAAAATCTTATTTAATTTGATTTGTTACAACGCTCTATTGAAGTATATCTAACGTTTAGGTCAAATTCTCTTCAAACCAACTAACAATACAAATTTAAAATGAAAGGAGAGATAGCAACATATTAGAAGTAAAAGGACTTGGATTAAAACTAATGTCTTAGGCCATCTATAGACGCGAAGCAAAGCTATACTGAAGAGAGATACGCGTCTATAGATGGCCTAAGACATTAGTTTTAATCCAAGTCCTTTCACTTCTAATATGTTGCTATCTCTCCTTTCATTTTAAATTTGTATTGTTAGTTGGTTTGAAGAGAATTTGACCGCTCAATATAGCGTTGTAACAAATCAAATTAAATAATATTTTAAATATTTCATTGTATAATTCAATATCCGGAGGTGTATTTGCACGGGAAGTAGTTGTTTCAATGGATATTTATCGTCTTAAGTTGTCTTATTAATTAAGACATTGTTTGCATTTTCACGAATAGTTTTTTCGTAATTTTATATATTATAAGATTTTTTATTTAGTCATTTGAATTGCCGGGTGTGAATCCCTGCGAGTCACAGAAGATTTTTTCTAGGGTCTCAAAACGATTTTTGATTTTTAATTAAGAAAGTACACTTATCAATGATGAGGATAAGCATTTTTATTTAGATATGGCTAATTGCTAACTCTGCAAAAATCGACATTTATATCAATGAGTGTGGACTTATGCAAGGCGCTGGAGACATTTTTTTTTTTTTGGGTGAAGTGGGACTCAAAACTTGTTATTGACTTTTGATTACGAAATTACACTAATCGGTGATAAGAATACGATTTTTTTAAAGCTAATTGCTAACTCTACATTTATATCAATAAGTAGCCATGGGGGAGGGAGGAGGATGGGGGAAGGCAGTTGGCAAATTTTACTTTATAATAAAAAAATTAAAAATTGCTAAATCAGTTGGCAAATCTCAAAAAATTATATGATATAAATGGATATTTTCCCGGAAAATGGGTTAGGGCTTAATGCAGGTAAATCTCGAATAAAACAAATTAATGAACATTAATAAGTGTTACTAAAAGAAAGTTTCAATTGCAATTGAAATAAAATAATCTGAATGAGCTAATTATTTAATATTGAGACGTGTTTAAATGTTTTTTACCACTTTATTTTAATAATTCTACGACTCCAGTTTCGACATATTTAGTGGTATTTTCAAGTTTGGCAAATTTTAACTGTTTCTATGGCTAAAAAGTATTAAACAGTGGTGAATACAAAACATCCGTTTGTTCGTTTAAAAGTTTTACACATGGATTACGGGATTGTTTGAAAATTTCAGCGGCTTTTAAATAATTCAATTTGGTACCTTTGATACAATGAAGTAACATTTTTTACTTCATAAAGTTTTGGAAAAGCATTCCAATTCGTGATTTGCGAAGGTACTGCAAACATCACTTTCCAAAACTGTTTCCATATGGCTGCTGAAGTTTTGCAAATGATTGCGTTGATCTGTGCTCAATTCTGAAGCAAAACTGTTTCACGAAAAAAAAATGCTGCAGACAACCAAATGACTCTAGCGAATTTTAACTCGTACTGAATGCGTATCACATGTTCATCTACCACCCACGTCTCCCACGTCTCAAATCTAGCCAAACCGAACGCTACGTTGCCAGTATCATTACTTAATTTACACACCTCGTATAATGAGAGGTGTGTAAATGAATAAATTTAGTTAGTGGGACTCAAGTGCATGTATTGAACATGTATAATATTAAACTTATATTGAATGAACAAATTAAAAGTGCATTGGCTTTCAGTTTAATGCTGTTTGAATAAAGGGTTGGGCAAACGTATGAGAACACCGGATTTCTGGCTAATATATACATGTTTTGTATTAGTTTTAATCTATTTAAGGACGTTATGTGATTTCCAACAGCTAACCTATTTCTCAAAGTATGAAGTCATCGGTTGTTTTTTAAATGTAACACCCTGTATAACTTAAACTTTTTGGATAAACACTTGTTAAACAATTACATAGATGTCGGGTTTCATGGGTGTGCGACTTGTGTTTTTTATATTATTAATTAAATAATGAAAGGAAAAATTGCTGTTTACTGTTGTTTAATTAGTGTTTAAATTTTCTCTTAGAAAGATTGGTCCGATAATGTGTCCTCGAATGTGATGGAAACTAGTGCAATAATAACAGCGAATGTTACTTTTAGATTTACTTTTTTGTTTGTAAGACGAGACAAACAACAGTAAACAGCTATTTTTTTCATTTTATTATGTTCCCATAGTTTTGCCCAACCCTGTATATTTTTGAATAGAGATAATATATTTGTCATAATCTGAATTATTTTATTTGATCGTATTTATATTTGGAATTCTTCTTACTATAATTCAACATGATTTCGCAGAATACGAATCAACACATAAGACACATTTAAGTATAAAAAATAAATGCGGACAACTTGATATTGTTTATGGACAACATGATTTTGTGTATGACCAACTTAAATTTGTTTAGCAACAATTTGATTTTGATAATTGCCAACTTCAATTTTTTTAGTGACAACATGATTTTGATTTGTACCAACTTAAATTTGATTAAGGTCAACTTGAATTGGTTTAGTGCAAACTTGAACTTAAAAAAAACATTAAAACCTACGGAAATATCAAACAGGTATGAAATATAGAAAAACTATAAAAGGAAAGAATAACTTTTATTTTCGTCTAATAAGCACATTTTTTCGTTTGGGACAAAATACAGTAACTCAAATCCACATGACTAGACAATTGTAAATGTTTAATTTGAAGACCTCAAAAGTGCAGCCTAAATTATTGTCACTAAAATGTAGTTCAATAAAAACAAAGTACTGTACATATTTATTTTCTTACGAACTTAATAGTTTCTACATAAAAGTGATAAGTTAAACAAAAAAATAATAAATATATATTTATCATTTTTACTGTTGTAAATAAAACAAAGGCAACCTATAATTTACATAATTTTACGTAGATAATCAAAATTATATTGGTGGGAACTTTAACATGTATATACAAGTATTTTTTTAAATTATAATTAACATGGAGCGATATATTGGTCACTTGGTTGATACGTGTCATTGTTTTACAATAAAGGCACATGCGTATGTAGGTATACATTTTCAAAAATATATATTTTTTTGTATTTAGTTTCAGACGTGACCAGCGGCTGCGAGGTGTAGCGCGGCCTCATAAGTCGGCAGTCCGGAATCCTCGTTGAGTCGTACACGGTTCGAAGGACCAATAATGTCTTTATTCATGGGAACGATGGCTTCGTAGGACGGCGGAGGAGTTTCAGTCGATGACATATGGATGTCTGATAGCACTACTTCTTCACAGTCGTAAGCCTGAACATGTAAGTTACAATACTTTCGATTAAATATATTAAAATGTTATAAATGTAACCATATGGTAAATATGTATAGATTAAATATACACAGGGTTTGTTATAACTCACGCCCCAGACAATTGACACGTGCCAACGACAATAAGTTGCTAAAAAAAAAAGAAAATAAATTACTGCTGCTTCCATAACAGAGTTAATACATTTTTAAATCCACCAATACCGGAAGGTTCAGCACTGGTCTGCTTATCGGGCTTGTTGGCCTGACAGATTAGAGTTGTCACTGTTAATAAAATAATTCCCCAAACATAATACTTTCTAAATAATCAAGGGGGTATTTGACTTAGTATTTGGTTTCATAAATTTAGTTTTCTAAAGTTCTTCGGAAACTAGTACCGAAATATATCTATTTTTCACTTAGATAAAAATAACAATAAAATAAAAATAATGTCAAATACAATTTCTAACCTGGGTGTTTAAAAACAACTGTTGTTTTTGAAACGGTTTTGTTTTAAACGTTTAATTTGTTTCAAAATTTTGTTTGCAAAATGAGATGTATATTGAATAAAACATAATAGAAGCCCATGAAAATGTTAACATATTTACTTTTGGCAAAAAATTGTAGATGAGTGAGCTGTTTTTAAACTTAAGAATAAATCAGTGGTTTATACGCGTGGCGCATGAAGTAAAATTTCGAGTTCAGAAAAGCCTGAATTTCAGACTTTTTTAACTCGACATTTTTATTGATGCTTAATCAAGGAGTGGGAAAAACTCGTTGGAATGATATTAATGATTTCAATAAAAATATTTTAGTTTAGCTTCAGTAATTTTATTTAAAATTCATCATTATTTTAACTATTTCACTCATCTTCAGAACTTTTTATTATTTATTTTATTCTAAATATTCTATTAGATTTAGTAATTTTTAATATGTACGAGTTGCTTTTTTTATAAGAGATATTAAGGAAATCTTGAAAGTAGCTAAAATTTGACAAGTATATTTAAATCCAACTTACAATTGGCAGAATATTACACAAATTAAGATAATAGATGGAATTTAAATAAATAAAAATAATGGTGTAAACATTTATTAAAATTAATTATGTAAAACAAAAATTACGAGTAGTTACAAATATTCATGTATAAGTAACGATATAATTCTATGAAAAATATCTAATTTGATATAACAGATGATACTTCATATTATAAACCAGTGATTTTTGGTTTTGCTAATTTATCTCGGGTCGATGCGCGACCCTCGACAAATTTTCACGGGGCTTTTCTAAACTCGAAATTTTACTTCATGCTTAGTCTGAGAGTAGCAAACACTTGTTTAAAGCTTTAAATTGAACTTACAAAAAAAACAGGGAATATCCGCAATTGTTGTATTAATTCCATGGTTTGTCATTATGTTTATAAAATCACATTACTTTTTCTTAATTATTTTAGCTGTTAATTTTTTAACATTCGTTGATTTTTAAAAGAGTTCAATTTCTGGGTTTTTCTAAACTCGAAATTTTATTTCATGCGCCCCGTGAAGTTAGAAGACACATAAATTTGACAATATTATAGTGTTTCATATGCGTGGCGTATAAAGTAAAATTTGTAGTTTAGAAAAGCCCAGAAAATTAAATTAAAAAATATTGTCAAATTTATGTATATTTTAACTTCACTTAAAATCTGTGTTTAATACGCGTGGCGCATGAAGTAAAATTTCGAGTTTAGAAAAGCCCAGTAAATTTGTCTCGGGTCGCTGCACGACCCTCGAAAAATTTTCACGGGGCTTTTCTAAACTCGAAATTTTACTTCATGCTTAGTCTGGGAGTAGAAAACACTTGTTTATAGCTTTGAATTGAACTTAAAAAAAAAACAGGGAATATCCGCAATTGTTGTATCAATTTCATGGTGTGTCATTATTTTTATAAAATCACATTATGTCATTACCAATGTATTCGACACACACATGTCTGACAAATATGCACAAAAAATCTCATTCTCATTTAATAAAGTAGATGCAAATAATAAATATAAATACACCCGCACATTAAATGACAAAAACAAAACCAATTTTTAGACATTAGCAGAGTAGATTGGACATGTATATATACTGGTGCAAATATGAATGAAGGCTGGAATCTGTTTATTAACAACATCTGAATTATTCAATAAAAGCTTTCCCCTCAAATGGGTAAACTAAAATAATAAAAATAATATCAAAAAAATATGAGTAGAAAACGAATAAATTGCAAATTGTAAGAAAATATTAGATATTCTATTTACAGTATCTAAAGTGGACCCCGAGTTTGGAACATCTTACAACAATGAAAACAAAATCTACAATGCTTTACTTCAAAAACACAGAAAACATAAAATTGAAGAACAAATAGCTATGAGTGACAATATAAGTAAAACATCCTGGAGTGTAATAAACAATCTAGTAACAAATAAAAAGAATCATAATAATATACCCTCAGGAGACAGGCAAAAATTAGTTTAAAACTTTAACTTATAGTTTGAATAATCAGTCCAAAACTTAATGCAACAGGTCTGAAGCTATGATTTTAATGATACAAATATTGCCTTAGATCTGAAAAGTATATATATATGCATCCTACATCGATCGCTGAAGTATACAATGTTCTTAATGAACTTAAAACTAAACATACTGCAGGTCACGATGAAGTCAGTGTAAATATATTAAAATCTATCACAGATGAAATAGTACAACCAATAGCTCATCTCATAAATACTTGCCTAACCACTGGCATTTTTCCGCATTCATTAAAAATAACTAAAATAGTACCCGTTCACAAAAAGGGCGATAGACAAGACCTTGCAAATTATCGACTAATAAGCCTATTAAGTACGTTTTCAAAGATATTTGAAAAAATAATACGACAGAGAGTATCATCTTTCTGTAATGAATGTAGACTATTCCATCCAAAACAACATGGTTTCCTTCCGAGAAAGGGTATAAACACCGCCTTGTTTCATTTTATTACCGAAGTCTTAAACTGCTTGGAGAAAAAAAGAAATACCTATGGCAACGTACATAGACCTCACAAAAGCCTTTGACAGTATGGATCATAGTATACTACTTAAAAAACCTCACAGATATGGAATTAGAGGGATAGCACATGATCTAATCAGATCATACCTCACAGATCGCCCCCAATTTGTAAAAATTGAAGGTTATACATCACAATCTCTAATTTCAAATCATGACATCCCTCAAGGAAGTATACTTGGTCCATTACTGTTCATAATATACGCAAATGATCTATTCTCCACTAGAAACGAACGTGAAGTATTAGTAGACAGCTATGCAGATGATACGACTTCTTTAGTAAGTGGTCAAAGTATAGTTGATGTTTCTACAAAAGAAAATGAAATGTATAACGCGTTACAATTATGGTTTTTGACAAATTGATTTATAATGAACAGTGGCAAAACCAAAGTGATGATATTTAAAAACAAAAACATACATTTTGAATATCCAATTAGTATAAATTTAAGCGAAGAAGACATAAACATGTGGACCACGCTAAATTATTAGGAATTGTTATCGACAATGACCTGAATTAGAAAAAACATGTGGATTATGTGGAAAGCAAACTAAATACAGTATGCTACATGATATGGTGCTTAAAGAAAGTTGTAAATATAAAAATAATTAGATTAATATACCATTCCCTGTTCGAGAGCAAGATGAGATTTGGCATTATATTTTTTGGAAACAGCAGTAACAGCAATAATATTTTCGTATGCCAAAAGCAAGCAGTAAGGCTCATCCTTAACCTAGATTATAGAGCATCGTGTCGTGGCAGTTTTAAACGTCTAAATCTGCTTACTTTCGCAGCACTATACAGATTCGAAACGTTGGTTTCCACTATAACAACAAAGGCGACTTTATAAAGTATAAACAAAGTCATGTTTACAATACCAGAAATTACAATAACAATGTGCTACCTATACACAGACTAACAAGTAGTGAAAAAAGTACACTTTATAGTGCAATGAAATTTTAGAACATCTTGCCTCAAAACATAAAAAATGCAACAAACTTAAACACATTTAAAAATAGCTTAAGTACCTATGCGAAATAGAGCCATATTCTATATCGAAATTTATTTCACCTACACATTAGATAGTCCTTGTTTAATTTTGTAACATTGTAACGATTATTTATTTTAATATTCATATTTTCACAAATTTAAATTGTTTATATTTTAATCTATGTTCTATTCTGTTTATTATTATACATTTAGTTTATCTGTTTATAAACAAACCCTGTAATTTTTGACGATTGTAAACCTGCGTAGGTTTTAACAAGAATAAGCTACTTTACTTTACTTTACTTATTCTTAATTATTTTAGCTGTAATCTTTCTGACATTCGTTGATTTTTTAAAAGAGTTCAATTTGAAGCTTTAAACGAGTGTTTTCCACTCCCAAACTAAGCATGAAGTAAAATTTCGAGTTTAGAAAAGCCCCGTGAAAATTTGTCGAGGGTCGCGCAGCGACCCGAGACAAATTTTCTGGGCTTTTCTAAACTTGAAATTTTACTTCATGCGCCACGCGTATTAAACACAGATTTTAAGTGAACTTAAAATATACATAAATTTGACAATATTATAGTGTTTTATACGCGTGGGGCATGAAGTAAAATTTCAAGTTTAGAAAAGCCCAGAAAATTTGTCTCGGGTCGCGCAGCGACCCGAGACAAATTTTCACGAAGCTTTTATAAACTCGAAATTTTACTTCATGGTTAGTCTGGGAGTGGATAACACTTGTTTAAAGCTTTAAATTGAACTTAGAAAAAACAGGGAATGTCCGCAATTGTTGTATCAATTCCATGGTATGTAATTATTTTTATAAA
Source organism: Philonthus cognatus (assembly GCA_932526585.2). Classification (NCBI taxonomy): domain Eukaryota; kingdom Metazoa; phylum Arthropoda; class Insecta; order Coleoptera; family Staphylinidae; genus Philonthus; species Philonthus cognatus. The sequence goes on along the minus strand of OW052249.1, from coordinate 22,939,323 downwards.
GTCACATTACTTTTTCTTAATTATTTTAACTGTAAATTTTCTGACATTAGTTGATTTTTAAAAGAGTTCAATTTGAAGCTTTAAACGAGTGTTTTCTACTTCCAGACTAAGCATGAAGTAAAATTTGGAGTTTAGAAAAGCCCCGTGAAAATTTGTCGAGGGTCGCTCAGCGACCCGAGACAAATTTTCGGGGCCTTTCTAAACTCGAAATTTTACTTCATGCCCCGCGCGTATAAAACACTATAATATTGTCAAATTTATGTATATTTTAACTTCACTTAAAATCTGAGACAAATTTTCGGGGCCTTTCTAAACTCGAAATTTTACTTCATGCGCCGCGCGTATAAAACACGGATTTTAAGTGAAGTTAGGATATACATAAATGTGACAATATTATGTTTTATACGCGTGGCGCATGAAGTAAAATTTCGAGTTTAGAAAAGCCCCGTGAACATTTGTCTCGGGTCGCGCAGCGACCCGAGACAAATTTTCTGGGTTTTTCTAAACTCGAAATTTTACTTCATGCTTAGTCTGGGAGTGGAAAACACTTGTTTAATTGTTGTATCAATTCCATGGCATGACATTATTTTTATAAAATCATATTACTTTTTCTCAATTATTTTAACTTAGAGAAACGCAAGGTGTTAAGTGTGAACATTCATAAATTTAGAATTTTTCCCTCTGCAAAATGAATTGTAAGATATAATTAATTATAGCGCACAACTTTATATGTATCTTCATTTTGAACTTGCACATCACTCAATGATTTTTTATTATTATTATTAGTGTTAGTTACTTTATGTCGGATGTTGACTTGGCGGACGCAACATAGGAAATCGCATGTTAATTTTAAAGTGTTCAAATATTGGTTTCCCTATTTATTTTAGAGACAAAATGTCTCTAAAATACATACATTTTGTCTCTAAAATAAATAAGGAAGCCAATATTTGAACACTTTCAAATTAACATGCGATTTCCTATGTTGCGTCCGCCAAGTCAACACCCGGTATAAAGTAACTAACATGAATAATAATAATAAAATATCATTGAGTGATGTGCAAGTTCAAAATGAGGATACATATAAAGTTGTGCGCTATAATTAAGTATATATTACAATTCATTCCTGATTAGTTGAAGCGTTACATTAACGATGTCTATATTAGAGCTATTATTAAAATATCTGATCATCCGAACTATAGGGGTGTGATAGAAGGCATTAGTTCTTTATCAGTGGTTTCCAGCGGGGGTGAAACCGCCCCTGGTGGGCGTTGACGAGATCTCAGGAGGCTTTTTTGGTCAACGGCAAATTTGGGGGAAGTTCAAGACTTCAACCGCCGCCGCCCTAGGCAATACTCGCAGATCGCCCTGAGAAGTTTGAATAACTTTATTTATTGACAAATGTTCGACAGCATAAACGCCATCTAATGCTCATTTGCTCAATAGCTGGCAAATTGTTCGTCCACGGACTGTTTATTTTATAGAATACAAATATCAAGAATATGAATTTGTGTTTGTTATGGTGAATGAATGAATACTGAACACAAATTCTTATTCTTGTTATTTATTTATTGAATCTCAAAGAAATAAAACGTGAGAACTAATATTATCGATGTTATTAAAAACAGATATTTTTTCAAAAAATAATGAGGTCTTCTTTCTCATATTAATATTCTCAACTTATATTTCACACCTATGAGTCCATTTTTCGTAACTTCATGAAATGAATCTTGTTGAACTTCAGAATAAATTAGCGTTTTATACGTACGTCTGGCGCATGAAGTAAAATTTCGAGGTTATAAAAGTCTTCTAGGCTTTTCTAAACTCATAATTTTACTTTATGCTTAATCAAGGAGTAGAAGAGACTCTTTAGAATGATATTAAGGACTTCACTAAAATAATCGGTTCCGTTTTATTGATTATATTGAAACTTACTCAGTTTTTTTTACTATTTCACCAATTTCTACGAATTTTCGTATACCATCTAAATACTGCAACAGTTTTATTTTTAATTGCCTTTTATACTATTTCCTTTATGCTCATTATTATTTGTATTGTACTCCTTAAAATTAAAACTAAACTGTGTCAAAATGCAGAAATATTTTATTTATTTATTTATTTATTAACGGAATCTCCATTTTATTACATAAGTACATATACATATTGTAATATATGATAAAAATAACAAAAAACATAAAAATCATATAAAGAATTACATTGAATTATAACCGACTAAGACTACTGAACAAAAATAACAAAAACCATATAAAGAGTAACAATAATTACAGCCAACAAATTATTACTGAAATAGAGATCTAACAGTCAATGACATTGGATAGCCTAATACGACGTACATTATAATATTCTTTAGTTAAAATTTTGACGTTGAATATTTTTATAGCGATTTTTCTGTAATTTTGATCTAAACTTAATCTTTTGTTAAAAAATCATCCAATTTTATTTAACTTTATTTGTAGTAAGACAAAATTGACACATGCATTGTAATTATCAATTATCCTAAAAATATCAAAATACCATAAAAAAAAATAATAATAATGAGACAAACTGCATACGTGAATAAATAATTTAAAATGAACTTAAATCAAGATTGAAAGGTTTACGGAGACATTTGATTTAAAACTGAGATATTAATTAATTTAAAGTAACAAACCTATTTTAAATATCTCCCTTAGTTTGTCTTTGAAGTTAAAATTCATATTTTATTGAAACGGTTCAATTTAAAGTTATAGTGGAGTTTAGGAGAGATGTCCCATGACTCATCGATGTGGAATGTGTGGTTCAAATTTTTCAGAGAGTATGTCGATATTTGCTTGAGGAACGATTTTTTCTAGTTTTCTAGTTCTAGTTTTTTTCTGTTTAAGTCGGCAGAATATTATTGTTCTTTATTTTACAAAAGCATAAAACCATAATTACTTGTGAAGATTCAGAGAATGTCTAGTGGCAAACACTCGTTTAAAGCTTCAAATTGAACTATTTTAAAAATCAACGAATGTCAGAAAATTGACAACTAAAATATTTAGGAAAAAGTAATGTGATTTTATAAATATAATGACATACTATGGAATTGATACAACAATTGCAGATATTCCCTATTTTTTAAAGTTCAATGTACAGCTTTAAACAAGTGTTTTCTACTCCCAGACTAAGCATGAAGTAAAATTTCGAGTTTAGAAAAGCCCCGTGAAAATTTGTAGAGGGTCGCGCAGCGACCCGAGACAAATTTTCTGGGCTTTTCTAAACTCGAAATTTTACTTCATGCGCCACGCGTATAAAACACAGATTTTAAGTAAAGTTCGAATATACATGAATTTGACAATATTACAGTGTTTTATACGCGTGGCGCATGAAGTAAAATTTCGAGTTTAGGAAAACCCAGAAAATTTGTCTCGGGTCGCTGCGCGACCCTCAACAAATGTTCACAGGGCTTTTCTAAACTCGAATTTTACTTCATGCTTAGTCTGGAAGTGAAAAACACTCGTTTAAAGCTTCAAATTTAACCATTTAAAAAATCAACGAATGTCAGAATATTTACAGCTAAAATAATTAAGAAAAATAATGTGATTTTATAAAAATAATGACATACTATGGAATTGATACAACAATTGCGGATATTCCCTATTTTTTTAAAGTTCAATGTACAGCTTTAAACAAGTGTTCTCCACTCCCAGACTAAGCATGAAGTAAAATTTCGAGTTTAGAAAAGCCCCGTGAAAATTTGTCGAGGGTCGCGAAGCGACCCGAGACAAATTTTCTGGACTTTTCTAAACTCGAAATTTTACTTCATGCGCCACGCGTATAAAACACTCAAATATTGTCAAATTTATGTATATTCGTACTTCACTTAAAATCCGTGTTTTATACGGGTGGCGCATAAAGTAAAATTTCGAGTTTAGAAAAGCCCAGAAAATTTGTCTCGGGTCGCTACGCGACCCTCGACAAATTTTCACGGGGCTTTTCTAAACTCGAAATTTTACTTCATGCTTAGTCTGGGAGTGGAAAACACTCGTTTATAGCTGTACATTGAACCTAAAAAAAACAGGGAATATCCGCAATTGTATCAATTCCATGGCATGTCATTATTTTTATAAAATCAGATTACTTTTTCTTAATTATTTTTACTTTGAGAAACGTACAGTAATAAACGTTAGCACTAATGAATTCCGAATTATTCCCTCTACAAAAAATGTAAATGCTTCTAAAATAAATAGTAGAGCCAAAATTTGAACATTTCAAAATTTATATGGAATTTCCTATGTTGCGTCCGCCAAGTCAACACCCGGTATGGTTTTCAATTGCAATCTATGTATTACAGTAAAGCTCCTTTAATCCGAACTCCAATAATCCGGATTCTCCAGTAATCCGGATTCTCCAATAATCCGGACGAAATTGAAATATTAGTTAATTATATTTCGTGTTCCATTTTTCATTGATCCGGATAATCGGAGCTTTACTGTGTTTTAAAACTCAGTTTGTTTAAAAAGAATGCAATTTAATAATCTGCATAGGAAATAGAAATATCTTGTTTGTTTATTTCTCTTTTTAATTTTGTGTCAAAGTTTAAATTTTGTTAAAAAATTCCTATGTTTATGAAGATATTTGTTTAAGAATTTTGCCAAATTTTAATATGTTATTAAAAACCCTCAAAATTTTCAGATTTTGTGGAAAAAATAATTACAAAATATAAAAATGAATTAAAATTAATATCGACTTTCTGAGAAAATTATAATTTTTTTGGGAAATGCCTGACTCCTGAATCACTCTAGATTTTGAGATAGACTTTTAGACTAAATCTTCTTATTATTATATCCGGATCTGAATAACTTGTGGCAAAAACGAATACTGAAAGTAGCAATTTTCTTTTGTTTATATTTAATAGTTAGTTAGAATTATCTACGTCTAAAGAATATTGAATTTTTGGTGCGCACCTGGTAAATATACAATACTGAAATAAAACTTACTTCATCCACACGTTCGATCGCATAAATAGTTCTTCTAGTGTTCCCTACATGGAGTTGAGTTTCTTGGTGTTTTTGTGCTCGTTTATGACAGCAGTAACACATGAAGCATACTATTAGTATAATTCCACTTAACATAGCCCTAAAAATAATTATAAAATTAGTTCAAAATTATATAAAAACAGCCCGAGTACTGAACTTCAAGAAAATTCAATATCTGTAATAATTTTCTCATAATTTAGGTTAAATCTCTCACTTTCAAAAATATTAGAAAATGCTTTAATTGCACAATACCAGAAATTATTCGTGTACAATTATGCCGAGTGTCTAGTAGATTCTGACTTCAGAAACATACGTCGTAATTAGACATATAATTAAATTTATTTGAATTTTTCCGAGATTTACCGTAATCTAAGATATGTAATTGGTTTTTCAACTGTCGGCATCCCAGTAGATTCTGACTTCAGAAACATACGTCGTATTTAGACATATAATTAAATTTATTTGAATTTTTCCGAGATTTATCGTAATCTAAGATATGTAATTTGTTTTTCAAAGCAACCGAAATGCTGACAGTGTATAGACACCTGTTAGTAATAATTAGGTTCTGGTGCATTACTAAAAACAAGTTGCTGTGGTTCTAAGGTTTCTTTTAATTTGTTTTATATGCATTTCTGGTATTTCATTTGGCATTATAAAACTGAAGACTAACTGCCGTATAAATAAACGTTCATAGATAATTTTAATTCACGTAGCAATAGTGTAATTGATGCCAGAAATATTTTAGCAATAACTCGAGATATAAATGTTAAAATATTGCTTTTTGTCTCAAATAGAGAAGTTTTGGTAGTTTTCACTAGATGTATTATATTATAGAACGATATTGCTTGACTAGATTTCGTTTCGGTAGAATTTAGAAAAATACAAAAATGTTAGCTGTATAAAATCTAACGATCCAAGTAATCGCAGGTTAAAAAAACTCAATTTCTTAAAAGTGTGTAAAATATCCTTATGTAGTTCATAAACACCCAGTATTATGTCTATTTATTATAGGTTTCAACTAGGGCTGCGGTTATCCGGATACAAATTCTTCGAATATTCGAACAACGGATGTAATGGATATTCGTTATCCGGATTATCCGAATAACGAATATTCGGATAATCCCTAACGATATTTCCAATTGACCCAGATATTCGGATAATGGGGATATTCGGATAATACGGATATTCAGATACTGCAATATCCGTATTATCCGAATATCTCCATTATCCGAATATCTGAGATATTTGAATATATTGTTAGGGATTATCCGAATATTCGTTATTCGGATAACCCATTATATCCGTTATTCGAATATTCGAAGAATTTGTATCCGGATAACCGCAGCCCTAGTTGAAACCTATAATAGACATTTTTTTAAAATTATTGTCAATTTTTAAAATAATTAACGCTTCACGTGTAATTACAAGATTTCCGTTAATTTTTAAATTTGTTTTTGTGAATTTTATAAATTTTTAAAATTTGGGCAATTATTGGTGAATTCCGAATTTTTTGTCGATTTTCAAAGTTGTGGCACTTTCGAGAATTTTCTACGTTTCCATCAATTTTCGAACTTCTGACGGTTTTCCTGAATTTCCTAAATTTCCGTTCATTTTCAAAATATTTACGGTTATCCTAAATTTTATAAATGTTCGTTGATTTTATAATATTTACACTATTCAATGATTTACAAATTTTAAGACGTTTCGGTAATTTTAAAAATGTTAGCAATTTTAATAAATTTTTGTCAATTTTTGAAATCTGGATTTCCTAAATTATCGTTATATTTCAAAATGTTGTCGATTTTCAAGTTCATTGCAAAAAGTTTCCTTTTCATAAGATTTTTATAATTAATGAAAATCTTGAAAAAAATCACAGAATTTTTGTATTTCACAAAAGCCGACCGAAGATTTTTAAAATCAACGGAAATTCAGGAAAACCTTTTTAAGTTTAAGGATTATTTAGGAAATTCACGAAAATTAATAAGATTTTACAAATTGACTCAAGTCTTGAAAAATCATAATGAAAAGTGTAACATTTTTTAAAAATAACGAAAATCTAAGAAATTCGAGAAAGATCTTAAAATATTAAAACTTTAATGAAAATTTACAAAATTCACGAAAACTGCTAAAAGATCAGTGCTTTACACGCGTGGCGCAGGCGCATGAAGTTTGTTGCCATGAAAAATTGTAATTTAATAACTTTGATCAGATATTACTCCAAGTGGATGCCAGTAACAAAATTATGTTTTTTACAAAAGTTGCTTATTTTTTAAAAACCTTTTCAATGATAGTACTTTTGACCTATCGTGCCATTTAAAAATCTTGAGTTATTGACATTTTTAAGCAAACTCTCAGGGATGCCAAGGGTAATATTCTTTAATACGGCTTTTGTTATAATTTTTTTGTCCTCTCTAGAATTAGCCGTTTTCTCAAAAAAGGCTGATACGGGTGGTCTGGGACACCTTGTATAACGAGGACAGTGCCATGATAGACACATTAAAATTTTTTTTTTCAATATGAAATAAAACATTTCAAAAATTAAAATAATCACAGAGCTGAACCCAAAACCGCAAATAAACTGTTCCTTTTTTCCGAAACGAAAACCGGAACCAAACCAATATATAGGGTGTTTATAAATTGATGCAAAAATGGTAATGGGTAATTTTTCGCAAAAATTAAGAGAGGTCTTTCATATAATGTTTTGTTCTAAACCCCGTCCTCTCCAATTTACAGTAAATAGCATTTGTTTTAATAAACTTGTATTTAGTTGTGCAACATGTTTTCAGTCTATACGTATAAAACTCTAGAAATTTTAAAAATAGTACATTAGCCTACTTGACTTTTCTTAGCAAATAATAACCAATCTCCCTCCATTTAAATCAAGTTTTGAAATAGAAAAATGTAGACGCATTAAAAAGCCCCGATGCAAACTATTATAGAGGTTGATGTTTTATTGTAATAACATTTTAGGGTTACAAAAATCGTCAAAAAGTGTCATTTTAATAGTAACAGTTATAGATAACTGAAATTTGGCAGATCTGCCAAATTTCATTCTTCTAAATTTTTCAATAGTGCATATATGAAATAAAAACATTTTTTTTTCTTTGTACAGCCCTCAACTTGGAGGGTAACGGGTTTTGAACAAAAAATTATATGAAAGACCTTCCTTAATATTTGCTAAAAAATCATCCTTTAAAATCTTTACCATCAATTTAGAAATAACCTGTTTATTTTATTGACTGAACCGGAACAAAAACCGGAACACAAAAAATAACGGTTCGGAGCCCTGGTTGTTCCATTTAAAACGTATGCTCAAAAATAGCACAAACTGTTAATTTCCCCCTGTTTGATGATAATATCATGTTTATTTGTAAAAATTAAACTTAAATTTTGTAAAATAGTAAAAAATTGGCGTTTGTTTACTTATCTAAACCTCGGAAAATAATTTTTAATGCATACGAAAAAAAAAAGTTGATGACATCCTGTTTTTTTTAAACTTTGAGGTCAAACCGCAACCTCTAAATATCATTTTTAAGAATTTAAAAATAATCTGTTATAATTGAAACCAAATTAACACATGGCACATAATACTTTTAAACTTTTGTATTATTTAACCACCCAAAACGTATACTCTTGTCATCTCAGCATTGTTTCGGAAATAAATCGAAATATCAAGGTTCGTAAATCGATTCGACACTCTTTGCGCAATTACGTTAAGCCATGGAATAAGGTCATCCAAATCTGTTAAATTATTACGTATTATGTTAATTTGATGCGGTATTATTATCAATTCAATTTACTTGGTGTTGAACGCAATATGTTAATACACAAAAAAACGTTAAATTGAATTCAAATTTTCATGATTTGAATTTAACCCATTAACGGCCGAGTAATTATAATTAACTGTAAAAATGTATTTTACGTAAAATTCTGAACTTTTTTATGATTTCCATGAATTAATTTTTAAACGTTTTAGATACTGAGATGTATCCTTTTAAATACAGGGTGTCTAGAACACTTATTGTCAAAATTGACAGTTTCTAATTAATTTACTCATAGAGGCATTCTCTAGGTACAAGTAGAGATATAAATCATATTTGTATCTTATTCTTAAGAGAAGTTACAGACAGATTTCAAAATGCCTTTTAGAGGTCAATTTTAGAAATATTTATTTTTCTTAAAAACCATAAAAGATAAATGTATATATCTTCGAATAAAATATGTTGCAATTTAAAGGAGGAATTAAAAAAATTACTAATATATAGGGTGTTCCATTTAAAAGAACAAATTTGGTGCTACTTCTGGTAGAACCGTGAGTGATATAAAGTTGAAAAGATTTCACATGAGGAGAACTGATTCAACCGCATGACAAGGATTTTTTTCAAATTTTTGGTACAACGGTCACCCTATAAACTTTTAACGAACGGTTTAGCGTAGATACCCTATACCGGGTGTTGACTTGGCGGACGCATAAATAAGCTTCCCTATTTATTTTAGAGACAAAATGTATTTCACTTTTTTGTAGAGGGAAAAATTCTAAATTTATGAATGTTGACACTTAAAACTTTACGTTTCTCTAAGTTAAAATAATTAGGAAAAAGTAATGTCATTTTATAAAAATAATGATACATCATGGAATTGATACAACAATTGCGGATATTCCCTGTTTTTTTTTAAGTTCAATTTAAAGCTTTAAACAAGTGTTTTCCACTCCTAGACTAAGCATGAAGTAAAATTTCGAGTTTAGAAAAGCCCCGTGAAAATATGTCGAGGGACAAGGGTTGAACAAATTTTCTGGGCTTTTCTAAACTCGAAATTTCACTTCATGCGCCACGCGTATAAAACACTATAATATTGTCAAATGTATGATTATTCGAACTTTACTTAAAATCTGTGTTTTATACGCGTGGCGCATGAAGTAAAATTTCGAGTTCAGAAAAGCCCAGAAAATTTGTCTCGGGTCGCTGCGCGACCCTCGACAAATGTTCACGGGGCTTTTCTAAACTCGAAATTTTACTCCATGCTTAGTCTGGGAATGGCAAACACTCGTTTAAAGCTTCAAACTGAACTCTTTTAAAAATTAACGAATGTCAGAAAATTTACAGCTAAAATAATTAAGAAAAAGTAATTGATACAACAATTGCGGATATTTCCTGTTTTTTTAAGTTCAATTTAAAGCTTTAAACAAGTGTTTCCACTCCCAGACTAAGCATGAAGTAAAATTTCGAGTTTAGAGAAGCCCTGTGGAAATTTGTCGAGGGTCGCGTAGCGACCCGAGGCAAATTTTCTCGGCTTTTCTAAACTCGAAATTTTACTTCATGCGCCACGCGTATAAAACACTATAATATTGTCAAATTTATGTATATTCGAATTTTACTTTAAATCTGTGTTTTATACGCGTGGCGCATGAAGTAAAATTTCGAGTTTAGAAAAGCCCAGAAAATTTGTCTCGGGCCGCTGCGCGACCCTCGACAAATTTTCACGGGGCTTTTCTAAACTCGAAATTTTACCTCATGCTTAGTCTGGGAGTGGAAAACACTCGTTAAAAGCTTCAAATTGAATTCTTTTCAAAAATCAACGAATGTCAGAAAATTAACAGCTAAATTAATTAAAAAAAGTAATGTGATTTTAAAAATAATGACATACCATGGAATCGATACAACAATTTCTAATGTCAAAATAGCACAAGATATTGCTGTTACTTAATTAACGACAAAAAACATAACGCAAACATCGTGATAACTGTGGTCTGCAAAATACCACTTTATTAAGAGGATTTTTGCTTGTATAGTGTAAATCATTTCGAAAACATTTACTTTAATCAAGTGACTGCGATATCTTTTGCCATTCTGACATCCGCAATTGCTGTTTCAATTCAATGACATGTCATTATTTTTATAAAATCACATTACTGTTTCCTTATTATTTTAAATTAGAGAAACGTAAAGTGATAAACGTTAACGCGAATGAATTCAGAATTTTTCCCTCTACAGAAAAGGTGAATTCATTTTGTTTCTAAAATAGATAGCGGAGCCAAATTTTGAACATTTCAAAATGTACATGGTATACATATTCTATACGCTGTAATTTTTCAGACGTTCGCCGATTTTATAAAAGCAGTTTAATTTAAAGTTTTGAATGAGTATTTCAACTCCCAGATTTAGCATGAAGTAAAATTTTGAGTTAAGAAAAGTCTGAATATTATATATCCGCATTATCTGGATATCCGCAATATTCGGATATTTTAAATATCCGCATTATTATCCGCAGCGATATGTAGATGCAACGTTGCTTGAGCACGGTGAGAAACAAGGATGTTCCCATCCTAAAAAAATATCGATATTGGGTATCGAATTTATCGTATAAGTTTTAATACTCAAAATATCGATAATTTTCGATACCAGATATTTTAGATTTAATATTTACAATTATTAAATGCTATACATTATTATTTAAAAGTCTTCCCCAAGATTGACAATATTGGCCAAAAATAGTTTAATGACGATTAGGAAATTATCAATATTCACCTTGTACAAAATAATAATTATAATATTTCAATGTTTCATACGCGTGGCGCATAAAGTAAAATTTCGAGTTTAGAAAAACCCCGTGAACATTTTTCTCGGGCCGCGTAGCGACTCTTGACAAATTTTCCACGCAGGGCTTTTCTAAACTCGAAATTTTACTTTATGCTGAGTCTGGAAGTGGAAAACAATCGTTTTGTCAATTTATAAAATGTTTATGCGTTGTGACATATTTTAAACTAACGAGTGTCTTCGACTCCCAGACTAAGCATGAAGTCAAATTTCGAAATTTTTAGAAAAGTCCCGCGAGGCTTTACGGGGCTTTTCTAAATTCAAAATTTTACTACATGCGCCAAGTCACTGATTTAAAGTAAAGTTAAAAATATATACTGCTGGGATGTGACAGATATTTACTAAGAAATAGCGAAACAATGCAAAAAAAAATATTTTGTGAATATTTTGTAAATGTGATAATAATAATAAAAGTAGAAAAAATTTAAATGTTGCGTTTAAATCTAACAACACACTATTAAAAATAATAAAAAACAATAAGGATAAAACTAAAAAGGGTCAACACTGTGAAGTTTATTTGCTTAATTGTACGGATTGCCCGAAGATTTATATAGGCCAAACTGGGAGAGCATTCAGTGAAAGGATAAATGAACACCAAAAAGCGTTCATTCGTCAAAAAGATCATTCAACTTACGCAAACCACCTAATTGAAGAAAACCACTAATTTGACAACAACTTCAAAATCCTCCACATCTCTAATAAAGGACGGAACTTAAATTTATTGGAAAATGTAGAAATAAATAAACATATAAATTCAGGAAACTTGCTGAACGACCAGCTTGAACTCTCCAACTCCCCCCTACTTAAACTGAAGAAAAACACTCCCTCCACCCACACTTCTGAAAACTGTATATAATGTAAATTAGTTTGTAAAAAATGTATTATATTTCTTCACCTGAAGAAGCTACAGTGTAGCGAAACAATTGTAGTGAGTAAATAAAAAGTTGAAAATCATAAATAGTCTGCTATTATATTAAGTGATAATGAATTTTCAAAAAATAAGTGCCTTAACAATCAACGAGAAAAAAATTAGTTTGAGACACTTTTTCATTTTTTTGTATCCCAACTCTCTCAGACTAGCCGTTTAAAAAAAATGCCTGATACAGGTGCATTTTTTTTAAACGGCTAGTCTCAGAGAGTTGGGATACAAAAAAATTATTACTAAAGCCATATTGAAGAATCGAATAGTGATATTGTTTTTTTTCCAAAAAGGTTGGCATCCCTGAGATTTCGCTTAAAAATGTCAAAAATTCAAGATTTTCAAATGGCATGATAGGTCAAAAGTGGTATCATTCAAAAGGTCTTTGAAAAATAAGCAACTTTTGAGGGAAAAATATTTTTGTAGCTGGCGTTTGTTTTCAATAACTGATGGCTACCTTATTTTAAAAGTAGATACTTAGGACGACTGGTATTAGGACCAGAAGAGTTTAACAGTATTTAGAAGTAAATGGAAATCAGTTTGAACCAGTGATGAGGAAATCGGAGCCGTGGAGTTGGAAATTTCGTATAATTCCGACTCCGATTTTCAATATATTTATTTAAATATAAATGTGCTAGACATATTTTGTTTTTTTTTCCTAAAATGTAAGCCTAAATAGAGTTTTTAATTACAATGGAACTTTATGTAATTTACATATGAGAGAAAACCAAAATTTTGATTTTTTTTTTTTTCAAAAAAACTATTAGATTGCAATTATGCAGATGTAGTAACCATTAAACATTAGTTTTTATTACAAAAATTGCATTATTTAATAAAGTTTTAAAATGTTTACATGATTTGAAGCAGCAGTCGGAGTTGGCGTAGGGTTATCGAAAAATAGAGAAGTCGGAGACGGACTTGACGTCGTATATTGAATGTGTCTAACTGGCATTTGAAACTCAATCTTTTAAAATAAAAAAATAAGTGTTTTTAAGCGTGGCGCATGAAGTAAAATTTCGAGTTTAAAAAAGCCTAATTTGGATTGGCCGTTCCGCTTCGCTACGCGGCCAATCCAAATTCTCAGGCTTTTCTAAACTCGAAATTTTACTTCATGCTTAGTCTAGGAGTGGAAAACACCCCTTAAAAGCCCCAAATTAACCGCTTTGAAGCGACGAATTCCCGCAAATTAAAAAAAAAACTCTGTAATTATCGGGATGTGTATACTAAAAAGAATAATGCCCTGTTGATCAGTTCAAACACGTTTTAAACGTGTTTTAAACATGTTTTAAGCACGTTTTAAACATGTTTTAATCGTCAATGTTTTAAACGCCGTTTTTATGAAAAAAAACTTTTTCTTTAAACTGTTTGTTTTAATTAAAATTAAAACAAAACGTTTTTTTAACAACCTTGTTTAGAAGTAATATGTGATTACATTGAAATTTTCTAGCAGTGATTGCCTACATATTTTGTTTCTTTCAGTATTAATTTGTTTACTGTTTTTTGTTTAGTACTAGGCGCGATATTTATTTATTGTAACTTATGCGTATTATCATTTTGTTTTTGTATATTTTTTGTAATGTTGTAAAAAGGAGAAATCCGTAGATTATTAAATAAATAATAGTAATATAGTAACATATTATGTGTTTTTTAATGTTTAATTAATGATAATTAATAATATTAATTAATAATGTTTCATTATTGATAGATGCGACTTTGATATTTGCTTCCGAAGGCTACTTGTTTAAATCGTGACAATTGTAAATTTTCAATAATACTTTCTTCTAAGTTTGCTTATAATTTTTCAACAGAAGAAAATAGCAGTCTTTTGTACTAAGTTTATTCAGAAAAATCAGTTCTTTTTAAATATCCAAAAATATAGGTATGTTTCTGGGGAAAAAAATATTTGATGACGTCATTACTTCAGTTTCCAAATTTAGAAAAATATGTAATTTTGGCTTAAAATGGACCTTACTCAATCCCATTTATGAACCGCTTTTCAGATTTTTTCTATTGTTTTTGCTTTTCTTATAATAGAGCTGAGACGAAGAAATGTAATTACTAAATTGTATGTTTAATAAAAAAAAAACTCCGAGTCCCATGATTTCATTTTTTATAAATTTAAGTTGGCTGTAAATAATTTATTATATAAAATTAGAGTTGCCAACCTGCAATATTTTCCATGGCATTCTATTTTTTTTTTAGTTCGGATTTTCAATTTACATTAATTGTGAACTGTTATCTTCACATGTTAAGTAAAAAAATATATACATGTCAGAGTTGGGCATTAATTGAATAAATGTTTAGTCATGAATAAAACTAATGACTAAATTGGTAATGAATAATTTTGTCATTAAACATTACTCATATGTTATTATTAGTCTGTCAATCAGATTATTGATAGATGCGACTTTGGCTGTCGATTGTATGATGATTATAAGTCACTAAAATTGCCAATTTTTCTACCGAAATTCGGAGTTGATATAAAATGAATAACAAGTAAACGATCAGCAGAAATGCATAAGAAGACAGATGACAATATCCTTCAAATATTCAAAGACAGCTTTATTATTATTCAATTTATTCACTCGAAATAAGTCATGATTAAACACACTTCGTTGACTGATATTTCAGTCAACGAAGTTTATTTTGAGTTTATTTCAAGTGAATAAATTGAATAATAATAAAGCTGTATTTGAATATTTGAGGGATATTGTCATCTGTCTTTTTATGCATTTCTGCTGATCGTTTACTTGTTATTTATTTTATATCAACTCCGAATTTCGGTAGAAAAATTGGCAATTTTAGTGATTTATAATCATCATACAATCGACAGCCAACCAACTAATTTCAAGGTAAAATTTTGTAGCGGCAGAAAATCAAATGAACAGTGATTATAGTCAAAATGTAATAGTCAAGTTATTAAGTGTCACTTAATTTTATAGATTACATGTTGATTATATTGACAGTCTTTACTATTGTAACTGCTATTTGACGACAAAATTTTAAAACATCAACTATTACTCGATTAGGTTGACTACTTACTAATTATTGACTACTATTCATATGTTGTCATTTAACAAAATTGACTCTCGATGTGACCACATGCTATTTATTGACTATTATTTAAAAATATTGACTATTATTCGATTATGTTGACCACATGATTCATGCTTATTATTGATTACTACTTAATATTGATTTTCATTTGACAAAATTAGTTATTAATTAACTATGTTGACTACATGCATGCTGATTGTTAACTACCATTCATTGATTGTCATTGAAAAACATTGATTGTATTAACTTAATTGTTGCAGAGCGACCAAACTGAATAGAAACTTTACTTCATGCTTAACCTGGGAGTGGAAAACACTCGTTAAATGCTTCAAATTAACCTCTTCTAAGAAACCACGCATGTCGGAAAATGAACATCGTATGCATATGTACATACTTAAAAGATAAATTCCCTCTATATAGATAATTTGAGTGTCCATCGGTAGATTTGTCAAATACATGAAGTAATACAAATCAAACAAAAAAAAAGACACGCGTTTGTGTTGATGTGTTTTATTTTTTGTGACGTCAGGGTAAAAGTGTAACGTGTTGACTATATACCGGGTGATTCAGACCACCCGTATCAATCATTTTTTGACTGAACGGCTCATTGTAGAAAGTTGGACCAAACAATTTTATTACAAAAGCTGCCTTAAAGAATCGAATGGTGCTATTGCCTTTTTCCAAAACTTTTGCCAATTTTTGAATGTTTATTAAAATATCAAGATTTTCGGATTTTTAAATGATACGATGTATCAATTTTACAAAAATATGTTTTCTATAAGAGTTCCTTATTTTCCAAAGACCTTTCCAATGAAACTACTATCGACATATCTTTCCCTTTAAAAGCCCAACGTTTTTGAGATTTTGATTAATTTTTTTAGGTTTGCAACATTTCTAGAGAATAAGAATATCACTATTCAATTCTTCAAGACGGGTTCTGTAATAAAAATGTTTAACCTAACTCTCTACGATCAGCCTTTTACTCAAAAAATGATTGATACGGGCGGTCTGAATCACCCGGTATATCGAGTAATAACCACTAAACCTGGTCATAGCGAAATGGGATTATTTAAATTATTACAATGATTATCCTGATAATGCTGTAAAACGCGAAACTAGTCGAGTAAATAGTAAAGTAAAAAATTGTGAAACAAACCAAGTGTAATTTAATTTAAACCTTCATTATCAATATTTAATACAATGAGTTGGCTATGTCGTGTATTTACATATCAAAGTATATTTTAAGCTTCTCATTAAATCAGTGTTTTATACGCGTGGCGCCTGAAGTACAATTTCTAGTTAAGAAAAGTCTAAAATTCTATTATTTCCAAACTATAAAAAAAAATCAGGAAATTAATTTGTCTAATGCGCAAAAGGGTAGTTTTAGAAAATACATTCTGGATGTCTACGGAATAAAAGGTCCTCTATCGATTGTACAAAGTACCCTTTTAGCGACGTTTTTTTGTCGTTCTCTTTGTGTAAAAAAAGACCTACCCTCCAAGCATTAAGTTAATCCCTTGCGTCAGCGGAAGTTGCGACGTGATTGTCCTGCTCATATTTTCCTTTTCCATCTTATTTTACCACACCAGCTGATCACCTTTCTGCCTTGCATAATAGGAATTCCCTTTCGCAAATCCGCAAGTTACTGCTTTGAAGCTTTTTATCGACACCAATCCATTTTAACAATTGAGATTACTTCCTGGAAATTAAAAGGATTAATGAGATGAAATAGTCAACGTTTGATTGACAGAATATTCCAATAAAGCTTTAGACAGCGTTGTAGCTATTAATAATACTCAAATGTGTACTTCCAATCCTGTGAAATTGAAATAGTTCTAAAGGTAAAATTAATGAAGTGCTATTAATAATAATCCATCACTTTAATGCCCGGTATTATAAACGATTAATAAATCATTAGATAACTATTTGTGGAGTAAATTTATTTACCTAGTAAACTAATAGGCAAATAATATTGCGTATTATAAAGCAAACCTACCAAATAAATAGCAATTCTAGAAATAAATAATTTAATTAGTAGATTACAGACCGACATTATACATTTCCATTGTGGCCATAGCTGAAACCACCAATTTTTTAAATTAAATTGTCAATCAAATTGGAAATCTAGTATAATTCCTTACAATTATGGAGAATAACCGTGGAATAGGACAGAATTACACAGAACAAGAAAAAGTAAGCTTATTAAAAGTTATAATAGACTTAAACGGGTGTTTTCCACTCCTAGGCTAAGCATGAAGTAAAATTTCGAGTTTAGAAAAGCCTGAAAATTTGGTTTGGTCGCGTAGCGCGAAGCGCGGAGCGGCCAAACCAAATTTTCAGGCTTTTCTAAACTCGAAATTTTACTTCATGCGCCACGCGTACAAGACACTGATTTCAAGTGAAGTTCACTTGTTCACAATATTTTAATGTTTTCAGTGTTTAATGCGCGTAGCGCATGAAGTAAAATTTCGAGTTTAGAAAAGCCTGAAAATTTGGTTTGGTCGCTCCGCGCTTCGCGCTACGCGACCAAACCAAATTTTCAGGCTTTTCTAAACTCGAAATTTTACTTCATGCTTAGCCTGGGAGTGGAAAACACTCGTTTAAGTCTTTTATAACTTTTAATAACAAATAGAAAGACTGTTATTCCTTACTTCACTTTTTATTTTTATGTTAGATGTACATTTCGAGACACAAGGTGCTCATTATCAATAACAAACAGTTTGTTATTGATAATGAGCACCTTGCGTCTCGAAATGTACATCTAACATAAAAATAAAAAGTGAAGTAAGGAATAACAGTCTTTCTATTTGTTATTAAAAGTTATAAAAGACTTAAACGAGTGTTTTCCACTCCCAGGCTAAGCATGAAGTAAAATTTCGAGTTTAGAAAAGCCTGAAAATTTGGTTTGGTCGCGTAGCGATTTCAAGTGAAGTTCACTTGTTCACAATATTTCAGTGTTTTCAGTGTTTAATACGCGTGGCGCATGAAGTAAAATTTCGAGTTTAGAAGAGCCTGAAAATTTGGTTTGGTCGCTTCGCGCTACGCGACCAATCCAAATTTTCAGGCTTTTCTAAACTCGAAATTTTACTTCATGCTTAGTCTGGGAGTGGAAAACACTCGTTTAAAACTTTAAATGGATCTAATTTAAAAAAAGCGTTTGCATAAGTTTAAAAATTACTGGTTATGTCTGACTTGAAAAACTCTAGGTCTTCGATTCCTTAGAATGTCTTGTGGATCGAATTAATCACTGTCAGGGAAGATACTGTGAGCGAACTTAAATCTGACACGGGTCATATGGTAGACATGAAAACCGTAATAAAATTAATAAATACAAGTAGTAGAATCTAAAGTACTTATAATAATATAATACACTTTTGACTTTTAACTGTCAAATTATTCAGAGAATAAAATTTACTTGGTAGAAAAACAAATAATTTAATGGGGAGATTTATTACCCAAATAAAGTTATTTTGTGTTTATAATACCGAAATCTTTGGAATAAATTAATTTATTCCTAAAGTAAATTTTATTTAATGAATAAAACGTTTTATAATACCGGGCATAAATGTAAAATAAATTAAGAATTATGATTTTATATAGGTTTTTCCATTAAGAGGTCCCATTTTAAATGCCCTGGTATTTTTAAACTGTTCAATAAATTAAAATGTAAAATAAATTAAGAATTATGATTTTATATAGGTTTTTCCATTAAGAGGTCCCATTTTAAATGCCCTGGTATTTTTAAACTGTTCAATAGATTTGACACTTGTCAGATAAAAAGTGTACGACTTGATAAAATGGAAATATATACTCTCTAAACACATACAGAAATGGTGATAATTCATTATTAATATGATGCAAATTTCGCCCAGACAGCGAGAAGGTGATTCACACCGACCGAAAACACGACGAACGATTTCGTTCGTCGTGTTTTCGGTCGGTATGAATCATCTTCTCGCTGTGTCATTGTAAATCATTTTTAAATTTGAGCGAAATAGACAAATTACTGATGTAAAGTTGCCAGTTCGTACTCGTATCGCCAGGTCAGCTGAGAACATTACCGCTGTTGCTGAAAGTTCTGCTGAAAACCCGGGTTTGTCTATCCCAAGACATTCAGAGCAGTTGGGCATTTTAAAGACCAGCCTTCATCGCATATTGCACAAGGATTTTAGCCTGCATTCTTATAAAGTGAAGACTTTTTTCTTTGGGGCTGTGAAGGAAAAAGTCTACGCTAATGGCCCACAAACAATTCAAACGCTCAAAGAAGACAAATAGAGCCAGAGTTGTGCAAAAATGTGATGTAAAACTTTTTCAAACGAATAGGGATTTGCAGAAGAAGCCAAGGTGGCTATTAACCAAATATCATTTTCCACAATAAATCGTGGAGTTTGTATTTTGTTTTGAAATATATATTTCGGCACTATTTCATAAAAAATATTGTTTTTAAATAATTAAAATAGGACCTCTTAATGGAAAACCCTTTATTATTTAAATAATGAATATCAAGTGATACATTTTACCTTTAATAAATTTACACCTTTAGTTATTATTATAATTGAATTTTTGTCAATTTTGATTGATTTATTTTTCAAGGTTTAAAAGTCTATATTTAGTGACTATTTATAATTTATATGATAATACATTCATTTTTAATTTCTATTGGAATTCGTTCAGGTTATAAATAACACCTGTAAGTAATAATACAATTGATTGTTATCAAACGTCTTGAAATAAATTATCAATACCTCATGAAGGTCGTGTGGTTCAACATTTACGTTACTATTGATTCTCCAATATTTCATCAATATTTTACAAGCAGTAATGACTATATTTACATTAATTGCTTATAATTGTTTAAATAACGTAATATTGTCAATTGCGTGTAACGATTGTGATAAATGTTACATTGGTCAAACTCAAAGGAATTTGTTAAAACCATTAAAGAACATACATACTACGTCAAAAATAAAAAAAATAGATAAATCCGCTTTAGCTGACTATAATATAAGAACAGGATAGTATTTTTTTAACAGACAAAATTGAATTAATAAAATAATCATCCACTTTTCGACCAAATATGTTGGAAGCTGTCGAAATGCACAAACATAAAGATAAATTACACTGGTCGGTATGAAAATCAGCCCAGACACCATTCCTGCTGATTCTTATGTAAAATGACCTCCTGAATCCGAATATGACCCCCGTTTTCCCCCATCACCCACCGTTTTCGGGGGAGGCCCCCCTACCTATTTTTATCACTTTTCGATAATTTGGAGGGATGAAAAGGATTATTTTAGCCTTTACGTTTCTTCTGAGGGGCTAGAGAGGTGAAAAGTTCCAAAACATGAACATTTGTAGCAAGGAGGTAGATTTGGGGGGGACATTTGCCCCCTTAAATTGTAAAAAAATCCTTAAAAATGATCGATTTTTCCGTTTTTTTCGCAGTTTTTTCACTTATTTTCTACATATTCCAGCTTCCATCCCCCCTCATCCTCCCCCAAACAATAAAAATATATAGCAACAATAATAAAAATATATAGCAACAATAATAAAATATATAGCAACAGTTCGAAAGATTCACTGTACCACGCTGGCGCTCTCAATACCTCGCGCGCACAGGTTTGCCCAGGAATTTTCATGCTTTGACAGGTTTAAACTTGCATTGCTCTTGTCACTATAGACCTGCACTGTAATCCTTATCTTCCCTCAGTACAACTATAGCGATCGTAGAGTCAAGTTGTCGCTGCTCTAGGCGGGGATTCTGTGTTTCCAAGTTGTTTAAATTGTGTATAACGGTAGAAATTTTTTAATTCCGGCTTTTTCCAAGTGAATTACAGTACGTGAGTGTGAGTTGTGATTAATATCGAGCATTTATTTACTGTTTAATTATGCCACGCGAGTGTAAAAATTATCCCGATAGCTTCTGCTATGTTTGCGGGGAATTGACTTTAAAAGCGCAACGAAAACCCCTTTCTCCGCTTCTTAAAACTGCTTATAAATTTTACTTTGATTGCCAAGTTGGCGATCAGGACAAGAATTGGGCTCCAACAGTTTGCTACACTACTTGTTACAGTAGCTTGACCAAATGGCTCAAAGGTACCCGTAAATCAATGCCATTTGCTGTGCCCATGGTTTGGCGCGAACCTCGCTGTCATCTCACAGATTGTTACTTTTGTATGACTTCCACCGTCGGGTTATCTAGCAAAAGTAAGCATACAATTCAGTATCCTAATATCCCTTCAGCTCTAAGACCAGTTCCTCACAACGAATCTTTGCCAATCCCAGTGCCCCCAAAAACCTATACTCTAGAGCCAGAAACGGATTTGAAAGACTTTGAGCCACAGCCTAGACCATCTTATGATACGTTCACCGATGATGAAGAGTGTTCTGCTGATTCAGCTCATCGAAAACCTCACCTCGTTACTCAGTCGGAATTGAATGATCTCGTCAGGGATTTGGAGTTACCTAAGAGTAAATCTCAACTTCTTGGACCTCGACTTCAGCAGTGGAATCTCTTAGAAAAGGGTGTAAAAATCTCTTCTTACCGGACTAGACAGTCAACCCTGAAATTACTTTTTTCGGCAGATGAAGGCTTAGTGTTCTGCGCTAATTCAAATGCATTGATGATAGAACTGAAGATGCCATGTGACCCAGACAAATAGAGACTGTTTATAGACTCATCAAAGACAAGCTTGGAAGTTGTCCTATTGGCCAATGGGAATGAGTTACCATCACTCCCGGTTGCATACTCTGTGGATATGAAGGAGACGTACGAAAACATCAGCCGGATCCTTCATAAAATCAAATACCATGATTATAATTGGAAACTTGGCGCTGACTTAAAAGTTGTTGCTCTACTCATGGGCCTGCAATCGGGCTTCACAAAATACTGCTGCTTTCTATGCGAATGGGACAGCCGAGCCCGAGACAAACATTACATCGTACGGAACTGGCCTCTGCGAGAAAGTTTTACTCCCGGTCAGAAAAACGTCGCTCACGATCCTCTGGTCCCGAAGGAAAATATTTACTTGCCGCCTTTGCACATCAAACTCGGATTGATCAAACAGTTTGTGAAAGCAATGGACAAGACCGGTGATGCATTTCAATTTTTGAAAACTAAATTCCCTCGTCTTAGTGAGTCTCAAATCAAGGAAGGAGTTTTCGTGGGCCCCCAGATTAGACAACTTTTCTAAGATTCGACGTTTATTGAACACCTGAATCGAAAAGAAAAACGAGCTTGGATTGCATTCCAAAACGTGTGTGAGAACTTTTTGGGTAACAACAAAAGTGATGATTATGTCGCTCATGTCGCGGAATTGCTGTCAGCATACAAGGCCATGGGGTGTAACATGTCTCTTAAAGTGCATTTCCTTCACTCACACCTGGACTTCTTCCCTGAAAATTTAGGAGCAGTTTCGGATGAACACGGGGAACGGTTTCATCAAGACATCTCTAAGTTCGAGAGGAGATTTTCGGGGAAGTGGAATGCGAGCATGTTAGCAGAGCACTGCTGGTTTTTGATACGAGAAACTTCTACCTCAGAGTATAAAAGGAAAGTAAGCACCAAATTAAGGTACTTATCTTAGTTATTTATTATTCTTTACATTTATTATTTTACAGGTATTATTTTACTTTTTATTTATTATTCTTTACAGCTAAAATAATCCTTTTCACCCCTCCAATGGATGGGGGAAACGGGGGGAGTATTGAGAGCGCCAGCGTGGTATAGTGAATCTTCCGAACTGTTGCTATATATTTTTATTATTGTTGCTATATATTGTTGCAATATATTTTTATTATTTGGGGGTGTTTGGGGGAGGATGAGGGGGAATGGAAGCCGGAATATGTAGAAAATAAGTGAAAAAACGGAAAAAATTGATAATTTTTAATGATTTTTTTACAATTTAAGGGGGCAAATCCCCCCCCAAATCTACCTCGTTGTTACAAATGTTCATGTTTTAGAACTTTTCACCTCTCTAGCCCCTCAGAAGAAATGTAAAGGCTAAAATAATCCTTTTCATCCCTCCAAATTATCGAAAAGTGATAAAAATACGTGGGGGGAGGAATGGTGTAATCATTGGACAGAGATTTCAAAGCATTCGGATTTCGCAAGTTCGCAGAATTACGATATATAAATCCTTATGCTTTAAAGAAACTCTTAATAAGGCATTGAACGTGAGGATTAAATTTAAATGTATCATAAACCAAACACCAAGGTCTTTGAAGACTCTGACTTGCTCAATGGAATTATTACTCACTACATAATTAAATGTAATGGGTTTAATTTTTTTAATTAAGGAGATAAATTGACACTTATTGCTGTTCAAATTAAGATTATAAGTAGTACACCAATTCGAAATAACATTAAGTTGATTTTGTAAACTTTGACAATCATCTAAGTTAGAAATTGTTAAACATTTTTTAAATCATCAGCATATAAAAAGCGTTTGCACTTTAATAGATTAGAAAGATCGTTTTTAAAAAGATGGAACCTCGAGAGACCACCGAACATGGAAAATAAAAACTTGATTCAAAATGATTTATTAATACATATGATTTACAATATGAAAGATAAGATGCAATGAGTGAAGTTAAATGATTACAAAAACCAAAGTAACTGAGTTTGTCAAGTAACAGTGTATGGTCAACTCTGTCAAACGCTTCCGACATGTCAGTATATATTACACCAATCTGCCCGGATGAATCTAAAGCAATGTCATGTGTGATAATGGTCATGTTAGTAACCGTAGAACGTCTCGCAATCCAAGAGGTCAAAAACAATAATTTAATGAATAACGGAATTGTTTTTCCCCCATTTATATGTTCTGGAAAGTGAATATGTAAGTAAATTCATGATTACTTAAAATCTCAAAATATAGTAGGATATGAGATTGGTAGAATGTTGAAACCAGCGTATATTTACTACAATTAAAAGCGCTTATTACAAAACTTTATTGAAACAACAACAAACAAAACACAAGAAAACAAAACGAAATGTTAATACGTTTTATCAATTTTTATATATTATTATTATTATTTTATACATATTCTTTGTAAAAGGGGTTTCCCGTGAGAGAATAAATAAATAAATAAATACAATAATTGAATCTAGCTTCGCTGGCAGAGGGCGCAATCTCTACCGCAAA
Source organism: Philonthus cognatus (assembly GCA_932526585.2). Lineage (NCBI taxonomy): Eukaryota > Metazoa > Arthropoda > Insecta > Coleoptera > Staphylinidae > Philonthus > Philonthus cognatus. The sequence continues at coordinate 22,914,590 of OW052249.1, read as the reverse complement.
GGATGGAAACAAGATTTCAAATTAAGCTGCGTATATTAAAAATATGTAAATCATATTCTACTCTAAATTTTGCTGGATTTCAACTATCTTCTCGGCTTCTCTTGCTTTTACATACGATGCAGATGAAATTGGGAAAGTCTAATCATTAAAATGGTTGTAACTTTAGTTAGGTTTAACTGGATTTAATAAACGTTGACTACATTGTTAAATAATTAAATGCACTTTTAAACACTATTTATTTTAATTTAATTTAGTGTCTATAGTAAGGATCAGAGAGTAATAACGCTAGTGTAAAATACCCCATTCTACACAATTTTCAATATATCTCCGGTTAGGATAATCAACGACAAACTTCAACATTCCTGTAAGTTTTCTGCTTATTTTAATAATTTATTTTTGTTGTATTAAAAGTCTAAAGTATAGCTATACTGATGAGGGATACATTTCGAAACGTGTCTATAGATAGATGACTTAAGACAATTAATATTCATTCCCTGTAATTTTTTCAATTTATTTCAATTTCCTGTTGGTTCATTTAGTTTAGTAAGACAATAATGTCACCTGATGATGCATTTTGCATATAAATTATGAATAGAACAGTAAATCTGTCGTGTAACTCAAATATTCATTGTATAATTCAATATCTGTCGAGGTATTAACTCGAGAAGTAGTTGTTTCAATAAAAATTTGGAGACTTTTCTCAATGAATATGTAATGTTATTTAAATTAAAAACACTTGGTATTGTTTCACAAATTAAAACTTTATTCAGATTAGTTTCGGTTTGTTAGATCATTTTCAAAAGAATGTACAGAAAAAAATATTGTCTAGGTATATATATATATATATATATATATATATATATATATATATATATATATATATATATATATATATATATATATATATATATATATATATATATATATATATTTGTTTCAGGTAATGAGGGAAGTCGAAATTGGGGAATTCCAAATCTCCTCTTTGTCGTTTACGATATTTTTCCCCATTTTTATGGCCCTGTTAATCTCCGGGCCTTCTTTTAGATTTAGTGTGTATCCCTTATTACCTGAATACAAAATCTTAAAATTAGCGGATTAAAGAAGTGATTGAATGGGTCTTAATGAGACTACATTTTTGCAGAACGTCGATATTAATTTTAATTCGGTTTTATATTTTGTAGGATAAATATATCAGGATGCTGTTTTCGCCAGTTTTCACACAATTTATCATTTTAATTAACTATTGTAACTTACGTATACTTTTCAGTTTGTAAATTTAAAGAAAATGGAGAAAATATGGTGATTGTCTCAATCGTTCTCTCTGGCGCTAAAAATCAAAACTAAAATAGATCAGATTATTAATTATCTATCAAATGAACCTATTTATTAAATTCAGTGAAACCTTAACAAAAGTCACAGACATTTTTCGTTCGTCCGTGCATCTTATGTGAGACATAAAAAAACGAGAAGATAGTTAAAATTAAGTAAAATTTACCGCAGACTAAGATTTTCATATTTTTCACATCGCTTAACCTGGCATTTATTTAATAAAAAAAAATTTTAATCTTTTACTATAGAGATAGTGTCCTCTTGCGGCGAAGCTATGAACTCGAAAAAATGTCCAGCGATTTTTGTTGGCTACTTTTACAGTGACTTTTTTTACCGCAACATGCTATGATCTATAGTTTCTGAGATACAGCCGATGGCCACGCTTAATCAAACACCCGGTGTGAAGTCAACCTTATCGATTAATAGTTGATGTTTTTGAATGTTGTCGCCAAACGGAAATCAATATAGTAAAGACTGTCAATGTAGTCAACATGTAATCTATAAAACTAAATGACACTTAATAATTTAACTGTCACAACATTTTGACTATAATCACTGGTCGTTTGTTTTTTTGCTGCTATAAAATTTTAACTTAAAATTGGTCTGTCCGCTGTCGATTGATTGTATTATGATTGTAAGTTACTGTGATGACTGTTTTTTTTTATCGTATGTTTAATAAAAAGAACTCGAGAGTGCCATAAAAAATATTGTAGGTTGGCAACTCTGATTTTATATAATAAATTAATTACAGCTAACTTAATTAACAAAAAAAAATCATGACACTCTAGAGGTTTTTTTTTTACTGAACATATGACCAAATAATTACATATCTTTATCGACTGTATATTGACTATTGCAATATTGAATATAAGTCTCTAAGTATGATTTCGTTATTGAATCGCTCTGTGTACTGTGTATTGACATTTGTAACATTTTGATTGTAGGTAAGTCAATTGGTTGGCAGACATAGGATTTTGTCATATTATATCTTTATCGACTGTATTTTAACTATTGTGACATTATGACCGTAACTAATTTGATTGGCCGCCTTTTGACTATGATTTGATTTCATCATTAAATCTTTCTATTGACCTTTTTTTTCTATTGTGACATTATAACCCTAAGTCACTTGGTTGGCTGTCTTTGAACTTATTAGAGTTTAGCTGTGTTTTGTCTATGCTAGGATTTTATGAAAAAAAGACCGTTATTGGCATATCTCCACACTTTACATTACATTTACATTTACATTTGATTATCTCATTACACTCCCGTATCCCTCTTACCCTCCCTTCTCTTTTCCCTCTCCCTCCCCAGCTTTTCCAACGTCCTTAACCCGCTCCCATCCTCCCTCATCCACTCCACTACCCTTCTATTCCCTTTCGCTCCCAGCCACTCCTCTTTCACCCCCTCACATTCCTCCGCCAAGTGTCCCCACGTATCCTTCCCCTGTCCACACAACACACACCTTCCATATTCTTCCTCCATCCATACTTTTTATGATAAAATGTCGTAATTTGACTACTGAGACATTATAACTGTAAGTCACTTGGTTGACTGTCTTTTGACTGTGCTAGGATTTTATTATTTTATGTCTCTATTGACTGTATTTCGACTATTGTGATATTATGACTGTTAGTCACTAGGTTGAATGTATTTTAACTTATTCGAAGTTTGTCATAAATTTACTGTATTTTCATTATTGCGATATTTTGATTATAAGTCACTTGCTTTACTGTCTTTTGATTATGATATGATTTTGTCATTAAATCCCTATATTAACTGCATTTTTACTATTGTGACTTTAAGATTTGAAGGCACTATATTGACTGAAATTAGTCTATCGTGTCAACTTGACTTAAGACGACAATAGTCGGCGTTTAGTCCATTGTGTCAACTTGATATGTCGCCGTCAGCCGACATTAGTCTATCCTGTCAACTTATAATGACATTAAGTCCATTGTATTAAACTTGACACAAATCGGGGTCAGCCGACTTTTGTCAATTTGAGACAACTATTATTTGAAAATGATTATTAGATGTTATTGTTTTTCTTTATGACACTTGAAACACACATTTTGATAGTTGTGACATATTTTAAACTAACGTGTGTCCTCCACTCCCGGACTAAGCATGAAGTAAAATTTCGAGTTTAGAAAAGCCCCGTGAAAATTTGTCGAGGGTCGCGCAGCGACCCGAGACAAATTTTCTGGGCTTTTCTAAACTCGAAATTTTACTTCATGCGCCACGCGTATACGCCACTGATTTCAAAGTAAAGTTGAAAATATATACTGCTGAGATGTGGTAGAAATTTACTAAGATATAGCGAAAAAATGTTTATTTTGTGAATATTATGCAAATATGATAATAATAATAATAATAATAAAAGTATAACAAATTTAGTTTGAGGCATTTTTCTATATTCTTAATATTTAAATCATCACATCTATATCGAGGACAGTGCAATAATAGACACATTAACGTTTTCAACGCAAAAAATAACGGCTCGAAGCTCTAGATTAAAGTAATTTTCGAAATAAGGCGAATATGTTTTTGATTGAATATTCTAAATCTAATCAAAAACATATTTGAATTAATCGAATAAATTAAATGTTTTAACATTGGCATTTGAATATGTTTTTAAAACATAATCGGCCCTGTTCGTGTTTAATATGATGAAATAATAATATTTTACGTATTATTACAAAAATCTATATTCTTTTAATCAATGTACCGCGAAATATAATATAAAATCACCAAGTCGAATAGTACTTGATTACACAAAACTAACGCAAACAAGTGTTCACTACTTGTAAGTAATCTCAGAATTAGATTCGCGTGCAGATGGCAGTGAAGGTGCGTGTTTAATTAATATTTACCCGAAAAGCACTGCCAACAAAGCACTCTACACCAGCAGGGCGTTGTTTCTCTTGAGGTATTTTCGAACAAACCTCACCGAATCGAAACGTAAATGGCACATGTTTGTTCCGACCGAGTCGACAATGTTGTGCGTGTTTTCCGGCTCGATTTTCCCAGCCCTCGGCAAATTAATCGATATTGTCAATGTTGCCCCTTACATGGAAACATGGAAAGACCTGTCCTGTCCCTCTAATTATTTGATGCCCTGTCCGTTGTGTTTATCTTATCGATTGATCGCGTCCGTTTTTGGAGGACGACTGTCTTGTCTTGTCTTGATGGTGTAATTGATGCGTTACGTGTCACTCGTGTATGAGATGTCCTCTGCTAACTAAGTTTACGAGACGGGATCGGGAGATGGAATTAATTTCGAGTTTTAATTAGTTTCATTAAGTTGAGAGCATGTCGTGTTGTGAATTTTTGTCGTGGGGACTATTATGTTTTTATAATTATAGGTACGTTATATTAATATTGTTTCGTAGAGTTTAAGGGTGTGTTTTTTGACGTATAGGGAATTTTTGTTTTAGTTATATATATATATATATATATATATATATATATATATATATATATATATATATATATATAACTTGCTTGAGTTTTTTGGGCTGCTTTCTCGCGTTGGTTGCTTTATTTGCGCTCTACGTTTCGGCAGCATCACTTCTGCCATCCTCAGGAGCTTTTTTGTATATTGAGTGATGGATGTCACGTTCACTGTCAGTACATTTGTTTTGAAAACTAGGGACTTGTAGTCTAGATCTGCTGCGTGTTATTGGTCCACTCGATGTAGAAGGTGCTAAAATTTCTTGATTTGTGTCCGATGTATCTGCATTATTGAAATTACTTGAGTTTGTCTGAATATTCCGAAAATTGTTGGATATTGGAGGCAAGTCATTTTTTTGTTGTTTTATTATATTCATCAAAGGTTTCCATGTGGTTTGTAATCTTGTGCCATCATCTCGTTTATTGAGGCACAAAGGATGTTTTTCTATTTCTATGGCTTCACGTACGATTCTTTCTTCAAATTTTGGGATAGAACTAATTACCGAAGTATTTTCAAAATCTATGTTATGGTCTGTATCAAATTTATGTTGGAATAATGAGTTTTTTGAAGAGAAAGCTTTGAGCAGTTATAATTTAAAACCAAAACTATGGCTAAGATATGTTGATGACACATTAGTGATTTGGCCTCATGGTAGAAACAATGCAGACATGTTTTTGGACCATTTGAATAGTATTCACCCTAACATTCAATTTACCATGGAAATAGAACAAAATGACAAACTTCCGTTTTTAGATATTTTACTTTACAAAACATCAAATGGCAACTTGGGACATTCTGTTTATAGGAAAAAAACTCACACAAATCGATACCTAAACGCCGACTCACATCATCATCCTGCTCAAATTAGTTCAGTAGCCAAAACATTAATTATACGTTCTTTCAAACTCACAGATCAAAACATGATACTTTCGGAAATAAATACACTCAAATTCATTTTGAAATCAAACAAATTCCAAAAAAACACAATAAACAAACTAATTGAGAGGGCCAATACACCAAAACCTATAAACACTATAAAGACAGATTACACGAACACAATAACTCTTCCTTACATAAAAGGAGTTACAGACAAAATTTCGAATATTTTCAGAAAATTTAACATACACACATCGTTCAAACCATATCTTACAATAAAACAACTTTTACGTAGCCCTAAAGACAAAATTTTCCTTGAAAAACAAGGAATATACAAAATTCCCTGTAAAGACTGCCACAAATCATATATCGGCCAAACCAACAGAAGAATTAGCGTCAGACGAGAAGAACATAAATTAGCCATAAAAAATCACGACCAAAATTCCTCATTATTCCAACATAAATTTGATACAGACCATAACATAGATTTTGAAAATACTTCGGTAATTAGTTCTATCCCAAAATTTGAAGAAAGAATCGTACGTGAAGCCATAGAAATAGAAAAACATCCTTTGTGCCTCAATAAACGAGATGATGGCACAAGATTACAAACCACATGGAAACCTTTGATGAATATAATAAAACAACAAAAAAATGACTTGCCTCCAATATCCAACAATTTTCGGAATATTCAGACAAATTCAAGTAATTTCAATAATGCAGATACATCGGACACAAATCAAGAAATTTTAGCACCTTCTACATCGAGTGGACCAATAACACGCAGCAGATCTAGACTACAAGTCCCTAGTTTTCAAAACAAATGTACTGACAGTGAACGTGACATCCATCACTCAATATACAAAAAAGCTCCTGAGGATGGCAGAAGTGATGCTGCCGAAACGTAGAGCGCAAATAAAGCAACCAACGCGAGAAAGCAGCCCAAAAAACTCAAGCAAGTTATATTTTGCTCGCGAAAACCTAAAAATAAATATATATATATATATATATATATATAAAAATTAGAATTAACGACCTACCTATAAGTACCAAATGAGAAATAACAGCGCATTAGGTCATGATGTAAAAGTTATTTTTTTATCAAGTGAGTGTGCAAGGAGGACAGAAGACGACGACGATCGTTTCGCTCTTTTTATGAGCTCCTCAGGCGGCCACATCCATTATCCCATACACACTGACTTGATATGTAGAAGTTGTATATATACTGACTTCGCTAACCATAAGCCGGTATTGACGTCAGTATTTATAAATGCTACTGCATTGATAACGGTATTGATCTCATTTTGCTTCTACAGTTAGTGTCGGTTTTTAGGTATTGACGTCAGTATTTATAAATGCTACTGCATTGATAAGGGCATTGATCTCATTTTGCTTCTACAGTTAGTGTCGGTTTTTAGATGCAAAATGAGATCAATGCCCTTATCAATGCAGTAACATTTATAAATACTGACCTCAATACCGGCTTATGGTTAGCGAAGTCAGTATATATACAACTTCTACATATCAAGTGAGTGTGTATGGGATGATGGATGTGGCGGCCTGAGGAGCTCATAAAAAGAGGGAAACGATCGTCGTCGTCTTCTGTCCTCCTTGCACACTCACTTGATAAAAAAATAACTTTTACATTATGACCTAATGCGCTGTTATTTCTTATTTGGTACTTATAGGCAGGTCGTTAATTCTAATTTATTTAATTTAATTCGGCGTTCTGAATATTATCATCGCATTGGTTCGGGTTTCTCGCCGCTCCGATGCTAGTCGAAGGTTTAAACTAAAAACCGACACTAACTGTAGAAGCAAAATAAGATCAATGCCCTTATCAATGCAGTAGCATTTATAAATACTGACGTCAATACCGGCTTATGGTTAGCGAAGTCAGTATATATACAAATTCTACATATCAAGTGAGTGTGTATGGGATGATGGATTTGGCGGCCTGAGGAGCTCATATAAAGAGCGAAACGATCGTCGTCGTCTTCTGTCCTCCTTGCACACTCACTTGATAAAAGAAATAACTTTTACATCATGACCTAATGCCAATTATATTATATACGGGGTGTCCTACTGAAACCTCACATTAAAAGTAATAATAATAATTTTTTAATTGATAAGGCTCATAAATGTTGAAAGTTCATCTTCACTTTTGTATAAATAAAACAATTTAAACACTTTCAAATATGTATTGTATAACGCTACAATTGTTTCGCTACACTGTGGCTTCTTCAGGTGAAGAAATGATGATCATATCTTCGCCTGAAGAAGCCACAGTGTGGCGAAACAATTCTAGCATTATACAATACATATTTGCAAGTGTTTAAATTGTTTTATTTTACATAAAAGTAAATAATTTATTGTGTTACAGGCATTAGCTTTACACTTGTCAATACAATAAGTTCCTTATATAGTTAAAAATAAGAATATTAAAAAAACCTTTATTGGCAAAAAATCCACATACAAAATCAAACTTCTATATATTCTAATGGTCCTTTCGTTGCCAACTCAGTCTCGCTACAATCCTTAGACTAACTCCATCCTAACTAACTAAGCAACTCCATCCTTCCTCATTAAATTATATATGTGGAGACTACCGGAAATCATTAAACAACAAATTATCTTTTAACATTTTCAGAAAACAAACCCACACTTTTAATTACATACATTCAAGCTCAAATAGTCCATTTAAACATAAATTGTCATCTTTTAATAGCATGATCTATCGAACTATCCAGTTACCAATAACTGAAGAAAACAAGAAAAGAGAGTTCATATTAATCTTAAATATAGCCAGTTTATTAACTTATAATACTAACATAATTCAAAAAGATGCAATAAACATAAAAGAAATTATACAATCCGTTCGTCTTCACGTTTAGAACCGATTATAGAATCTAATACAAATAAAAATTACTGCAAAATTATTTATGAACCAAAATTAACATATCAGTTTAATAAAATTTTCAAAAAATTCAACATCACACCTGCATACTACACAAAAACCAAAATTAAATTTTTGTTAGGGAATACTCATATGAAAATTGATGATCTAGAAAAATCGGGAATTTATCAAAATGCAGTAATTGCAACAAAATTTATATTGGACAAACTCAACGAAATTTAAAACCAAGGTTTAAGAAACACCTTTATCATACAAAAAATCAAAATACTGAAAAATCTGCGATAGCTCATCACACATTAAAACCTTTTTTGAAGAGGGAAACATTCTTTAGAGGGAAAAATTCTGAATTCATTCGCGTTAACGTTTATCACATAACGTTTCTCTAAGTTAAAATAGTTAAGAAACAGTAATGATATTTTATAAAAATAATGAAATGCCATGGAATTGAAACGACAATTGCGGATGTCAAAATGGCAAAAGATATCGCAGTCACTTGATTAAAGTAAATGTTTTCGAAATGATTTACACTTACAAGAAAAAATCCTCCTAATAAAGTGGTATTACGCAGACCACAGTTATCACGATGTGTGCGTTATGTTTTTTTGTATTTAATTAAGTAACAGCAATATCTTGTGCTATTTTGACATCTGCAATTGTTGTATCAATTTCATGGTATGTCATTATTTTTATAAAATCACATTACTTTTCCTTAATTGTTTTAGCTGTACATTTTCTGACATTCGTTGATTTTTAAAAGAGTTTAATTTGAAATTAAACGAGTGTTTTCCACTCCCAGACTAAGCATGAAGTAAAATTTTCTGGGCTTTTCCAAACTCGAAATTTTACTTCATGCGTTACGCGTATAAAATGCAGATTTTAAGTGAAGTTCGAATATACATAAATTTGACAATATTATAGTGTTTTATTCGCGTGGCGCATGAAGTAAAATTTCGAGTTTAGAAAAGCCCCGTGAAAATTTGTCGAGGGTCGCGCAGGTCACCTCAAGAGAAACAACGCCCTGCTGGTGTAGAGTGCTTTGTTGGCAGTGCTTTTCGGGTAAATATTAATTAAACACGCACCTTCACTGCCATCTGCACGCGAATCTAATTATAAGATTACTTACAAGTAGTGAACACTTGTTTGCGTTAGTTTTGTGTAATCAAGTACTATTCCGCTTGGTGATTTTATATTATATTTCGCGGCACTTTGATTAAAAGAAATATAAGAGTTAATATAGATGTTTGTAATAATACGTAAAATATTATTATTTCATCATATTAAACACGAACAGGGCCGTTTATGTTTTAAAAACATATTCAAATGCCAATATTAAAACATTTAATTTATTCGATTAATTCAAATATGTTTTTGATTAGATTTAGAATATTCAATCAAAAATATATTCGCCTTATTTCGAAAATTACTTTAATCTAGAGCTTCGAGCCGTTATTTTTTGCGTTTAAAATGTTAATGTGTCTATTATTGCACTGTCCTCGATATAGATGTGATGATTTAAATATTAAGAATATAGAAAAATGCCCCAAACTAAATTTTTTATACTTTTATTATTATTATTATCATATTTACATAATATTCACAAAATAAATATGTGTTGCATTTTTTCGCTATATCTTAGTAAATTTCTACCACATCTCAGCAGTATATATTTTCAACTTTACTTTGAAATCAGTGGTGTATACGCGTGGCGCATGAAGTAAAATTTCGAGTTTAGAAAAGCCCAGAAAATTTGTCTCGGGTCGCTGCGCGACCCTCGATAAATTTTCACGGGGCTTTTCTAAACTCGAAATTTTACTTCATGCTTAATCCGGGAGTGGAGGACACTCGTTAGTTTAAAATATGTCACAACTATCAAAATGTGTGTTTCAAGTGTCATAAAGATAAACAATAACATAACATTTTCAAATAATAGTTGTCTCAAATTGACAAAAGTCGGCTGACCCCGATTTGTGTCAAGTTTAATACAATGGACTTAATGTCATTATAAGTTGACAGGATAGACTAATGTCGGCTGACGGCGACATATCAAGTTGACACAATGAACTAAACGCCGACTATTGTCGTCTTAGGTCAAGTTGACACGATAGACTAATTTCAGTCAATATAGTGCCTTCAAATCTTAAAGTCACAATAGTAAAAATGCAGTTAATATAGGGATTTGATGACAAAATCATATCATAATCAAAAGAGAGTAAAGCAAGTGACTTATGATCAAAATATCGCAATAGTGAAAATACAGTAAATTAATGACAAAGTTCGAATAAGTTAAAATACATTCAACCTAGTGACTAATAGTCATAATATCACAATAGTCGAAATACAGTCAATAGAGACATAAAATAATAAAATCCTAGCACAGTCAAAAGACAGTCAACAAAGTGACTTACAGTTATAATGTCTCAGTAGTCAATTTACGACATTTTATCATAAAATCCTAGCATAGACAAAACACAGCTAAATCCTAATAAGTTCAAAGACAGCCAACCAAGTGACTTACGGTTATAATGTCACAATTTTTAAAAGAGTTTAATTTGAAATTAAACGAGTGTTTTCCACTTCCAGACTAAGCATGAAGTAAAATTTTCTGGGCTTTTCCAAACTCGAAATTTTACTTCATGCGCCACGCGTATAAAATGCAGATTTTAAGTGAAGTTCGAATATACATAAATTTGACAATATTATAGTGTTTTATTCGCGTGGCACATGAAGTAAAATTTCGAGTTTAGAAAAGCCCAGAAAATTTGTCTAGGAGTGGAAAACACTTGTTTAAAGCTTTAAATTGAACTTAAAAAAACAGGTATCAATTCTACGGTATGTCATTATTTTTATAATATCACATTACTTTTTCTTAATTATTTTAGCTGTAAATTTTCTGACATTCGTTCATGTTAAAAGGAGTTCAATTTGAAGCTTTACACGAGTGTTTTCCACTCCCAGACTAAGCATAAAGTAAAATTTCGAGTTTAGAAAAGCCCCGCGTAGAAAATTTGTCTAGAGTCGCGCAGCGACCCGAGACAAATTTTCGCGGGGCTTTTCTAAACTCGAAATTTGACTTCATGCGCCACGTGTATAAAACACAGATTTTAAGTGAAGTTTGAATATACATAAATTTGATAATATTATTGTGTTTTGTACGCCAGGCGCATGAAGGAAAATTTCGAGTTTAGAAAAGCCCAGAAAATTTGTCTCGGATCGCTGCGCGACCCTCGACAAATTTTTACGGGGCTTTTCTAAACTCGAAATTTTACTTCTTGCTTAGTCTGGGAGTGGAAAATAAAGCTTTAAATTGAACTTAAAAAAACAGCGAATATCCGCAATTGTTGTATCAATTCTATAATATGTCATTATTTTTATAAAATCACATTACTTTGTTTTAATTATTTTAACTTAGAGAAACGTAAAGTGTTAAGTGTGGACATTCATAAATTTAGAATTTTTCCCTCTGCAGAACAGTAAAATACATTTTGTCTCTAAAATAAATAGGGAAGCCAATATTTGAACACTTTAAAAGTAACATGCGATTTCCTATGTTGCGTCCGCCAAGTCAACACCCGGTATGCTGTGTGATAACTCATACTTAGTTTCTATACATAAAGTATTTCGTGTCGAATAATCTGTAGCATGTAAAATATCCAATGCAATATTTAGAACCATGTTTAATTTTCTTATTTTTATTCCTGACCGTAAAGACACGTTTAGACCTTAGATAATTTGAACAAATTGGCTTGCGCGATTCAGTTTGGAAATTTGAATGGAAATTGAATGATTGCACACTTAAACGAAATAGCTGATAAAATGTATGCTATTTCGAAATTGAAAATTGTTTCTTACCTAGTTTTACTGCAGCAGAGGGTAATAATTCATCATTATTACATTTTTTAAACTGATTATATCAACAGTATGATATAAGTCTAATAAAACATCATGAATATAACCAACGGTGTCAACTATATATTTACAGTTCATTAATTTCGAAAAAAAAATGTTCGCATGGTGTCCTCTTTTGAGCAGCTATTGTCCTGCTCAAAAGAGGACACCATGCGAACATTTAGGACGAAGTTGTACATTGTTAAAAAGTTTTAAATATTCAGAAAAAACTAAAAATGTCTGCAAAATTAAAATAAAAAATAAGAAAATTGAATTATTTCCTTTAACTATCTACAAATTGCTTCAACTATCTCTAAATTTTTAGTTTTTCTCTCAATAACTCGATACTAATTACTAGTGCATGCTCTTGTAATAATATGCCATTTTTGTCATGTTTTTACTTTTCCCTACATGAAAAACAAAGAGAGAGTATTGTTTTTGCGAAAATTTTGAAATCAAAAATTTTAGTGAATATATCCATTTTGAAGTTCACCGAGTTGATTTAGACCATTTTTAAAAAATGTCTAATTCTGTGGCCACGATTGAGCTGTTAAGATGACATCATAAACTTAAGCTTTTTATTAGAATAGAATAGAATAGAATAATATGTATTGGTGCTAACAACATATAAGTTTTACACAGGTCACAAAAAAGAGAATACAAATAGTGTAGAATACAAAAAACATCAATCACTAAAATATTAAAATTTAAATGAGAAATTGCTATGTAAAATAAATAAATAAATATATAAAATAATTAATAAATAGATTTAATATACAAAATACAATAAAATTGTGAATATAACGATGTATATATCACAGATTAATTTGTACTAAAATTGCTCATGCCAAGCATAATTCCCACAATCTAACAGATTGTGGGTACTCTTCGAATGTATAATGTGCCCTTTCTATTAAGTACTTCTTACACAAACATTAAAAGTGCGATTCTTTTCGCAATCTACAACAAGCTAGTCTTACAAAGACTATATCAAACACTCATTGAAACAACTACTTCCCGGGCTAATACCCCAGCGGACATTGAATTATACAAAAAAAAAGAGAAAAGAATCGCACTTTTAATGTTTGAAGTATTCTGCAACCAAGAATTGGCAATTTCATTTATACTTCTTACACAGTTGTGTAAACATTAGGTCTGGCAGAGCCTGGACATCACAAGGTAATATGGTAAAAAATGTAATTGCATGATATCGTTCCCCAGTTTTAGCTCTCGATAAGCGAAACTTACTGATTCTCACATCATTTTTGGTCCTAGTGTTATACATGTGAATGTCTTTGTTACACATGTATAGATTTTGATTAGATTTTATGTACTTCAGACATTCTAGAATATATATACAGGGTGCCGTAAGAACATTCTGCTTTTTAAATTCCTGTCTACACTCATCTCTATAACCGAGCTCAGCTATGATACGTAATGCTCGTGTTTGTAATTTAAATATATCCTTCATATTTGGGGAGTGACCCCATGCCAGTATGCAATATGTGATATGAGATTGAATCGAGGAGTGGAAAATGGTTACTAACATTTCTGAATTTACTGACCTCTCCATGTTTTGTAATAAGTATATATTTTTTGTTAGAGTTTTCTCTAAATTACGCCTATGAGTATCCCAGGTGAGAGTGGAATCTATAGCAATACCTAGGAATTTAGCGGAAACCGGCGGGGTTGGTTGTGCATGTTTAAGAGAGAATGTTATGTCGACTGTTTTATCTGTATTGAGTTTTAGTTTGTTGCACTCAAACCACTCCTTTGTATGTTTCATAACAGATCGTATTTTAGATTTAACTAGTTCCACTGTTTTGCCTTTGGCAGAGATGGAGGTGTCGTCGGCATACAGAATTGTTGATGTATTGTTATATTCTTTACGAAGATCATTTATGTAAACTAAAAATAGCAAAGGACCTAATATCGAGCCTTGCGGTACGACATGCATTATCTTGCGTTCATCAGAAATGTTGTTACCCACAAACACTCTTTGTCTTCAATTGGTCAGATATGATGTTAATAGTTTGCAACTTTCTGGGGAAAAGTTATAAAAATAGAGTTTTCTTACTAGGATGGAGTGAGTCACGCAATTGAAGGCCAATAAATGACTAGTGACAACTTCACCTATCTCAAACGCTTCGACTACATAATCAATGAACGTATTTATGGCTGTCGCAGTCGATCGACCTTGCCTAAAGCCATGTTGATTATCTATGAATGCCTGTGTCGTTTCGAGAAATTATGTTATTTGTTCTGCTAAGATTGATTCAAAAATTTTGGCTAATATTAGGAGAATTGAAATTGGTCTATAGTTATTTTTGTCATTTTGATCCCCCTTCTTAAAGATTAGCAAATCAGGGAAATTATTCTCATTTATTGACCTATTTATTTGATATGTTAATGGACTTATTATTAAGTCAATAATTCATTTGATTATATCAATGTTTAGACCAAACACATCAACATTAATTTTTTTTTTAATTTTACGAATTACACCTCTTACTTTGGCAATGGAGACTGTTTGAAATTTGAAATAATGTAGCGATATATTATTCCTGGAAAAAACCTCAGTCATTGCCAGAATAGGGTCCTGACCACTATTTGGGATTGAATTTATTACTTGGCCGGCAATGGTTGAAAAGTAATCATTGAAATCATTAGCATTGAATATCCTTGTTTCAGTTGCATTACAATAGTAGTAACCGATCAACTTTTGGTGAAAACGGAAAAATCGAAAGTAGTAGTTTACTCTTAGCATTTATTTATATTCTTCTCTAACATTGATCATATAAAAAACATCTTGTTAAAAAAAGTTGTTGATAATCGAAAAATTAGTAAATTAGCACTTTATGTCGTAACTCCTTTAGTTATTTTATTATAATTGTTTTTAATTAATTTTGTTAAATTGTTGAATTAGCTACAGTTTGACAGATTATATGACATTTCTCAAAATGATTACAGACAACGAAAGTGACGAGGACGTTTTAGACCTCTTAACTTTATTACATTTGAACAACATGAGAAAGTTTTAGGATCATCTTTTGCAGTTGCAAAAGCCAAAAAAAACAAGTTTTATGTCATGAAAGAGCTAGAAATGTATCCGTATAGGTTTTGAAATTATTTTTTTTTTCATTTAAGTATACTTTACATATTGCATATAAACATTTGCAAAATTAATCAACAAGGTGTATATTTTTAACTTCACATTCAATCAGTGTTTTATATGCGTGGCCCATGACGTCAAATTTTATACGCGTGGCGTTTCATGATATTCTAAAATTTCAGTTAGTTTTCAAAATTCTGAAGTTTTAGTGCATTTTAAAAATTTTGATAGTTATCAAAAATTTTCAAAATTTTCTTTAATTTTCAAATTCTTTCCGGAATTTCTTAAATATTCGTTAACTTGAAAAACGTTGAAGTTTTTCACAAAACTCCAAGATTTCCGTTAATTTTTCATAACATTTTTATGAAAAGTATTGTTGTTGTAAATTAACTAAAACTACCTAAAATCTTTAAAATTCATCGACACTTTCAAAAAACTCAACGAACGTCTTCCAATACCAGATTAAGTAAAATTTCGAGTTTAGAAAAGCCTAAGAATGATTATAATCCAAATTAGGCTTTTCTTATCTCAAAATTTTACTTCATGCGCCACGCTTAAAAACACTGATTTACAGTGAAGTTTAAAAACACACACATACAACAACAATTATAGGCACACTAATAGACGTTAGAGTTATTGGGTTGCCTATAATCACTGTTTTAAACAACTTGTTCAGCGCAGAATTTGACTTACGTTTTATTCACATCTACATATTAGATTGCTAAACCCGTATATTTTAAACTTTGCGATATTTTAGTGTTTTATACGTGTGGCGCATGAAGTAAAATTTCGAGTTTAGAAAAGCCTAATTTGGATTGGCTGCTCCGCTTCGCTACGCGGCCAATCCAAATTTTCAGGCTTTTCTAAACTCGAAATTTTACTTCATGCTTAGTCTGGGAGTGGAAAACCTTCGTTTAAAGATTCAAATTAAAATCTTTTAAAAACAGCAATGAATGTCGTAAAATGTACAGTGTATGCATACGCGTACCTGAAAGAAAAAGTCCCCGTATTTAAAAATCACATTACTGCACACACAGTTGTGATATTTTATTGTAATAAAATATTAAGTATATTAATGTAGTTTAAAATATCTTCAACAATTTAGTTAAAATTTAAAAAAGTAAACACAAAATTAAAACAATATATAAATAAGCAAATTTACGATAATAAAAATAAAACGTTTTAAACAAATGTAAGATTTAAAACCGTTTAAAACACGACGGATGTTTTTGAACATGTTTAAAACACTGTTTGAAAACAAAGTTTTTTAAACATAACAACCCTGCTTCTAAACACTTATCCAATCTCCGCCTGACTTATACCGGGCTTTCATTAATTCCCGAACCCCACGTGACCAAAAATAATAGGCAACCAAATGTACAAGGTGGTATGGCTCACACAAAAATTCCCTAGATTTAAAAATATTTATTCGCCGGCGTATTTTTATGACGACTGAAAATATTATATTTAAAATGATTAAAAAATAGGCTCATCTTCAAAAATGTAACTAATAAACGCGTCTTGCTCCGTTGTAAATACCATTTTCGCAGTATTTGCTTATCCTAGCAAATTGACTCTGCAAAATAAATAGAAATAAATCTCAATGTTTCAGAATAATTAAACAATTTTTGCTTACCTGAAAATTCCGGGCGAATCTTGTAAGATCTCAAAGGTTGGTTTAACGATGCACCGCGCATAAACATTTATGTCAAATTTGACTTCAGTAACGTTTGGTTACTATTTTCAAAGCCTCCAACGTACAAATACAATAATTTACGCGGCAATTTTAAATTTAGTCACGTGGGGTTCGGGAATTAATGAAAGCCCGGTATTACTGAAGCATTACGTAACATTTCTCTAGATAGTTCATCGCAAGCATGTCTGATTTTTTCTTTTAAATGTTCTAAGTTAACAGATGGTGTTTTGTAAATTTTGTTTTTCAAAGTTTCCCACAAGGAGAAGTTTAGTGGGGTCAAGTCCGGTGATTTAGGCGCCTACTGTATCGGTCCATTTATACCCATCCAATTGTCTCCATAAGTTTCATTTAAATATTGTGAGACAATTCGTGCTTTATGCGATGGAGCTCCGTCATGTTGAAAACACATGCTTGCTCGCAGCTGTATTGGCACATTTTCGAGAAGCGAGTTGTTCTTGAAGAAATTGCAAATATTGCTCACTGCGTAAAACTCCTTCGTAAAAATATGAACCAATCAAATGCCCATAAATAATACCACACCAAATGTTAATACCGAAGTGTCCTTGGCTTTCAATCGGATTGACAAAATGTGGATTTTGGGCTTACCGTTACTAACAAAACGGCTTTCATCCGTCCGCAACACATGCTGGAGAAAATCGATTGTCATTGATCTATAAGTTTACCATCACTTGGACACAATAATTTATTCTTCGTTGTTGTTGATCCGACAAGTGTTGTAAGTGGTGAAGTTTATAATCGTAGTAACCATTTCCTTTCAAAATTTGTCGTACCGAACAATATTTTAAATTCAACTCACGGCAGGCTTGCCGAATCGAGTCCCTTGGATGGTCTTGAAAATACTGCAAAACAGTGGCAACAATATTGTCAGAATTGATCCTTTTACCAATTTGGCTTCCCTTTCGAACAGAAAACGCCTCGTAGTTTGCACCTTAATTGCGTTCCAATCTTGCAAATATTTTTAAGGTTGGAATAACACGTTTAGGGTATCTCTTTACGTATAACTGAACTGTTCTTCTAGGGTTCTTTTGAGATTCTCCATAAACTAATAACATGTCGACATTTTCATTGTGCGTAAACATTTTTCAAAATCAAATTACAACAAAACAATATTTGTTAATCATAAGTTTAATTATTGACAGATGCGACTTTGTTATTTGCTTTCAAAGGCTACTTGTTTAAGTTGTGACAATTGTGAATTTTTGATAATACTTTTTTAAAGTTTGTAATTTTTTAACGGAAGAAGATAGCAAATTTTCTTCTCTACAAAGTTTAATCAGAAAAATTAGCTCTTTTTAAATAACCAAAAATATAGGTATGTTTCTGGGAAAAAAATATTCGAAGACGTCATTACCTTACAATCCAAATTTAGAAAAATATGAAATTTTGGGTTGAAATGGACCTTACTCAATCCCATTTATGAAACTCTTTTTCTATCGTTTTTCCTTTTCTCATAATAGAGCTAAGACATCGAGTTTCGCTCACCCTGTACACACATTGGCAAATACGTTAAAATGTGCAAAAAGTATTATAGATTTTATAAAAATTTTCACTTTTTCTTTTAAGTGCTTATACATCTTCCGATTTACAGCGTGCAATCTTTTAAGCATTCGTTGATTTTGTACACACTCGCCGAGGCGCCTCGCTGAGCCTCTCGTGCGAGACATTTGACGCGTGGTGAGAGGCCGAGATGACCATGTACACGCAGCATTCACAATTTTTTTGTTTTTGTTTTGCGGGTGTGATTGGTTTCATATTAATATTTCTTCTGCATAACCCTCCAAAAAATCGAATGTTTGTTTATTAGTCCACTCCATTTATATTTATTAAAAATAATCGCGCGTCTTTTATATAAATGCTTGACATTCGTTTCGCCTCGTGTCCCTTTGACTCATGCCACAAAAACCGCCTTCTAGGCGAGCGGTCGCGAGGCAAGGCGAGCTAAGGCGAGGCGAGATGAGGCGACCAAGTACACGCTCGCGCTCACCTTGCCTCGCCTTGGCTCGGCCAGTGTGTAGTGCGGGCATGAAAGCGTTCAATTTGAAATTTGTAACAAGTGTCGTCCTCTCCCAGACTAAGCATGAAGTAGAATTTCGAGTTATGACAAGCCTGAAGATTTGGTCTTGCCGGGGCGCGCGATCGAAGCGAGTTGCGCCCCGGCAAATCCAAATTTTCAGGCTTTTCTAAACTCGAAATGTTACTTCATGCACTCGTATAAAACATTGACAATATTGTGAAGTTCAACCAAAAATGAAAAAGAAATCATATTATAGAGCAAGAATTTAGAAATTGCAAAATTTAATAATACTTTTCTAAAATTTATTAAAGCGAAATCAAACATAAGTAGTATATGTTTGATTTCGCTTTAATAAATTTTAGAAAAGTATTATTAAATTTTGCGATTTCTAAATTCTTGCTCTATAATATGATTTCTTTTTCATTTTTGGTTATATAAAATTATTTTAAATTGTCAGGGACAAAAATCTGGCATCAGGGAAGAGTCAGGGAAATTTAACACTTCAAATTGGTCGCCACCATGTAATTTTTTTTTTTCACCTTAAATTATCCGCCACTGCAACTACAAGTGTTTGTTGTTCAAATATCTAAAATTTAGAATTTAGATATTTGAACGGCAGGCACTTAAAAATTGCTTCCCGGTGTTTTTTTTCTGAACTAATGAATAACTTTTTTCTTCCCTTTATTTGGTTTGGTTATATGAATAAAATAGGTCAGGGAAAAAAATCGAAAACCAGGGAAGAGCCAGGGAAAAGTCAGGAAAATTTTACATTTCAAATTGGTCGCCACCATGAAAAGTTATTGACATATGTAAATGCACGATTGAAGCTACGACAATTATTTCACCATGACCACCTTTGTCCAAGACAATTTTTTATGTCACGATACACCATACATATTCCAGTACATTTTTTTTAGTAAAGTACTTGATTAGAAATATACTTGATTACGAACTTATTCAAACGGTTTGAACTAATTTCTAATCAAGTACAAATTTACTTAAAATAAATAAATATAAATATACTTGAGTATTAATGTAATTTTAGTACAAATTATGAATTCAAATTTGTATTGTTTAAGTAAATTTGTAATCAAGTACATTTGTAATCAATTACTTTTGTACTTTTTACTTCAAATACAAATCTACTCTAATAATGCTGACCCACTCTGCGGAACATGCATTTCTTACCAATGCAGATCTAACACAATGATTTTGTTTGCGCGGATTACGCGATTTGTTTGAAACTTAAATAAACACAATAATGTAATTAACAAATACTGTGCATCATAAAAATATACCGGGTGTTGACTTGGTGGACGCAACATAGGAAATCGCATGTTAATTATAAAGTGTTCAAATATTGTCTTCCCTATTTATTTTAGAGACAAAAAGTGTTTTACCTTTTTTGTGGAGGGAAAACTTCTAAATTTAATAATGTTCACACTTAACACTTTACGTTTGTCTAAGTTAAAATAATTACGAAAAAGTAATGTAATTTTATAAAAATAATAACATACCATGGAATTGATACAGCAATTGCAGATATTCCCTATTTTTTTAAAGTTCAATTTAAAGCTTTAAACAAGTGTTTTCCACTCCCAGACTAAGCATGAAGTAAAATTTCGAGTTTAGAAAAGCCCCGTGAAAATTTGTCGAGGGTCGCGCAGCGACCCGAGACAAATTTTCTGGGCTTTTCTAAACTCGAAATTTTAGTTCATGCGCCACGAGTATAAAACACTATAATATTGTCAAATTGATGTATATTCAAACTTTACTTAAAATCTGTGTTTTATACGCGTGGCGCATGAAGTAAAATTTCGAGTTTAGAAAAGCCCAGAAAATTTGTCTCGGGTCGCTGCGCGACCCCTGACAAATTTTCACGGGGCTTTTCTAAACTCGAAATTTTACTTCATGCTTAGTATGGAAGTAGAAAACACTAGTTTAAAGCCTCAAATTGAACTTAAAAAATAAACAACGAATATCTAAAGATTTAAAGAAAATAATAAAATCATTTCTTTTAGGTAAACATACGGCTAAGCTGTACATTTTCCGACATTCGTTGTTTTTTAAATGAGTTCTATTTGAATCTTTATACGAGTGTTTTCCACTCCCAGGCGAAGCATGAAGTAAAATTTCGAGTTTAGAAAAGCCCCGTGAAAATTTGTCGCGGGTCGCGCAGCGGCCCGAGACAAATTTTCTGGGCTTTTCTAAACTCAAAATTTTACTTCATGCGCCACGCGTATAAAACTCTGATATACATAAAGCTCATAATATTTTAGTGTTTGATACGCGTGGCGCATGAAGTATAATTTCGAGTTTAGAAAAGCCCAGAAAAGTCTCGGGTCGCTGCGCGACCCTCGACAAATTTTCACGGGGTTTTTATAAACTCGAAATTTTACTTTATTCTTAGTCTAGAAGTCGAAAACACTCGTTTAAAGCTTTAAAGTGAGCTCTTTTAAAAATCAACGAATGTCAGAAAATTATCAGCTAAAATAATTAAGAAAAAGTAATGTGATTTTATAAAAATAATGACATTTTTCTTATATAGTGTTAATCATTTCGAAAACATTTACTTACTTAAGTGACTACGATATCTTTTGCCATTTCGACATCCGCAGTTGTTGTTTCAATTCCATAGCATGTCATTATTTTTATAAAATCACATTATTTTTCTCTTAATTATTTCAACTTAGTGAAACGTAAAGTGATAAACGTTAACACAAATGAATTCAGAATTTTTCTCTCTACAAAAAAGGTAAATACATTTTGTTTCTAAATTAAATGGGGGAGCCAAATTTTGAACATTTCAAAATTTACATGGGATTTCCTATGTTGCGTCCGCCAATCAACACCCGGTATACAAAATAATATTTACAAAAATAAAGTTATAATAGAAAGGTAAAAGAAGAAACACAAAAGAAATATATACAGAGAAATAGAAAACTCACACATTAAAATTCATAAAATTACAGAAAGTTATCAACTTATAAAATGATTTAAAATTCTCGATTTAGCGCGAACAGATTTCATTTATGAAAATCACTCGCACTTAATCATCAATACTTTGACTACACGTGTCAAAGTGTCAACGTTTTGGGGGTTAAACGTTCATTAGCTATGGTTGTGGGAGAGATTGAATATGTTACTGCAATGAAGCAGTTTCTAGTTGGGTATGCCAGCCAGTTTTTTTATAGTTTATAATATAATTTCCCCAAAAATCGAATAAGGGTTTGTAACAAAAATAATCTGAAAAACTTGTGGTGGAAAGTTTTTTCCATTTAATATTTATTTGTGTATATTTTATTTGCAGGAAGTGGTCACCAAACGAACTCAGGCGGTATCTCTTGCTGCTATCAATTTGTGGAGGAGTTCTTGTATGTTATCTCTTCTGGAACCAACCGAACACTCCGGATATCAATATACCTTTATACATGAGCAATGCTCAAAAATTCTACACACCAATTAGGTATGATATTTTTTTATTTACAAACTTGTACACTCAAAGAAAATTGTTTGTAAGATTGGAAAATATACTAAGTTAAAATTATACCTTGTAAATTAAGTATTATTAGTTAAATTAATGCCCGGTATTATAAACGATTAATAAATCATTAGATAACTATTTGTGGAGTATATTTATTTACCTAGTAAACTAATGGACAAATAAAATTGCGTATTATAAAGCAAACCTACCAAATAAATAGCAATTCTAGAAATAAATAATTTAATTAGTAAATTACAGACCGAAATTATACATTTTCATTGTGGCCATAGCTGGAACCACCAATTTGTTAAATTGAATTGTCAATATTTCAAATTAAATTGTCAATCAAATTGGAAATTTAGTATAATTCCTTATAATTATGGAGAATAAACGTGGAATAGGACAGAATTACACAGAACAAGAAAAAGAAAGCTTATTGGAAATTATAAAAGACTTAAAGAAGTGTTTTCCACTCCCAGGCTAAGCATAAAGTAAAACTTCGAGTTTAGAAATGCCTGAAAATTTGGTTCGGTCGCGTAGCGCGAAGCACGGAGCGGCCAAACCAAATTTTCAGGCTTTTCTAAACTCGAAATTTACTTCATGCGCCACGCGTACAAGACACTGATTTCAAGTGAAGTTCACTTGTTCACAATATTTCAGTGTTTTCAGTGTTAAATACGCGTGGCGCATGAAGTAAAATTTCGACTTTAGAAAAGTCTGAACATTTGGTTTGATCGCGTAGCCCTTCGCGCTACGCGACCAAACCAAATTTTCAGGCTTTTCTAAACTTGAAATTTTACTTCATGCTTAGTCTGGAAGTGAAAAACACTCGTTTAAAACGTTCAATGGAACTAATTTTAAAAAGCGTATGCATAAGTATAAAAATCCCTGGTTATGTCTGATTTGAAAAACTCTAGGTCTTCCTTAGAATGTCTTGTGGTTCGAATTAATCACTGCCAGGGAAGATACTATGAGCGAACTTAAATCTGACACAGATGATATGGTAGACATGATAACCGTAATAAAATTAATAAACACAAGTAGTAGAATCTAAAGTAATTATAATAATATAATATACTTTTAACTTTTAACTGTCAAATTATTTAGAGAATAAAATTTACTTTGCAGAAAAACAAACAAATAATTTACAGGGGAGATTTATTAGCCAAATACAGTTATTTTGTGTATATAATACCAAAATCTTTGGAATAAATTAATTTATTCCTAAGTAAATTTTATTTAGGGAATAAAATGTTTTATAATACCGGGCATAAACATGTTTCGATTTGTTATTAGAAACTTTTGTAATAGTTGTATGTACTAATATCACAGTAAATTATAGTATATGTTGGTATAATGAACGATTTTAATACCGACGAGAAGTTAACATTAAAAATCCAGCATTATCTTTAATGCTTTCATCAAAAGGGCTAGAATCATTATTTCATACAATATTGCGTTTTTCACTACGGAGCTAGACTTTATGAAAATGTTAATTTGAACAGATAGCATGAATCGCATGAATACACATTAGAAATGTATCAATATGTATAAATAAACTCAAACTTGTCTAGACTAAATATTTACTTCATGCTTAATGAAGGACTGGAAAACACTCATTAAAAATTCAAATGTAACGATATTAAAATGAAAACTTTCACCCAACATTGTAATCCTTGATCTAAGATTTTATTTAATGTAATGACAATGACAATCTGATTGTTTTCTTATCTAAAAGACTGTCGCTTGATGATTTATAAAATTTAACAATTTTAAGAAAAAAATCTAAAATATTAATTAAAATCACAAATTTTAAATTATAATATTTTATAAATAAATTTTAAAAATAATATTATAAATTATTATTATTTTAAATAAAAATTTACATATCCAATAAATATAATATAAATTAACAAATTACCAAATTGTAACACCCAAATGTGACCAGCTTGTACACAAATAAAATCTAACAAATACAAAAAATGTACGGATCTTAGACAGGATATCCCATTTTCAAGATAAAACATCACAGTTGAATTTTTCTTATGGTACCCATACTCTGTATAAACTCGGATTTTTTTTGTATTTTTAACGACTCAAAATTGATTTAAACTTTACGCTTTTTTCTGTTAGCGAATTTCTCCCTTTTGTTAACAAGTAAATTCTCGTCTTCTTTCCTTTATTAATTTTTAGGATTATCATAAGAATCTGATGTTTCAATAAATTTTAATGGTTTTATGAACAAACTATTCGATTTTCCTGTATTTTTAGAGTTTTAATTGACTTTGAACTGTAGTATTTTTTTTTCATTTACAGTTAAAGAATTTTGATTTTGTTTATACAAGGTCATGGCACATTCATTCCTTTCATTACTCTTTAAAAATAATAAACATAAACCGGGAATTTCCTGCGATTTTCGGCTTTTCATTAAATACCAGTTTCTTTGACTTTTTTTCGCAATTGAGGGATTTGGTAAAAATAATTCTCATTACTTGTTTTCATAACTCCTGTAAAAGTTTCATACAAATTCACTCGCAAAATGCTTTAAGTTCAGTCAAATATATTTTCTTTTGAGTATACACATCCCGATGCATACACTGTAAATGTTCAGGAATTCTACGCTTTTATATAAGCGTTAAAGTTGAAGCTTTCAACGAGTGTTTTTTAGTTGAGCATAAAGTAAAATTTCGAGTTAGAAAAGTCTGAAAATTTGGTTTCTTCGCTTCACTTCGCTACGCGACCAGTAGCAAGAAAGCAGGAAAGAAATGTCTAGGGCCCCAAAATAGGTTGAGTCGACCCTGATACTGCTATTTTAATACCTATCTTTTGGATTACTAACTCTCTACAGTAAATTTGGTGCCGGAAAGACTAATATGTTTTTTAAGATTGTAACTAAATAATTGTTTCATTATCCTACATGTAGTTTAATAGATATGACTAGGTGCAAAATAACACAATCGTTTGTATCTATTAATATTTATTTCAATATTGGACACAGAAAGCTTCGATGTCGCGATTTCTTTGTGTAAGATTAAGGACAGTCTCGTATGATTATCAATAACACAGGCATTAACAAATTTGTTAATGACATTTTTTTCTTCTGCAATGAAGCAGGCTATGGCATTAATTGTGGCCAATGTATTTGTTTTGTTCAACCGTTAACATTTTGTTTAGTACATATTCTTTTAATAAAATAGTAAAAATATTAATACTTTGTAAACATTCTAGTGAAAATTAATATTACGTATATTGGTTGTATATTGTAATACTCATGTTTTTATACCATTAGGATAGTAGAGCAAACAAGAAATAATACGTTACACGCGAGTGGCATCTTAGAAGCAATTAATACAAAAGAATTGGAGGACATAATAGAAACAACTGAAAGAAGTACCTAGTATGCTTTAAGAAATGTAATTTTTTTTGTTTGTTATCACTGAGTGACAATTTATAACTTTTTAAAATGCTGTGCTGACCTGGATAGTTATCAGAGCCCTAACAAATAAGTATAAAGTATACCTAATGTTCATAGACCTCAAAGCTGCCTATGATTCAGTAAAAAGGAAGAGAATCGAGGAATGTCTGAGGAGTAGGGAAGTATCGGAACAGATAATTAATTGGGTGAATGAGGTGTATAGAAAAACTAGGTGCTTGGTGAGAGTGGATGAGAAATTCTCGGAGGAGTTTAAGGTTATGCACGGTGTGAGACAAGGATGTCCGCTTAGCCCACTGCTTTTCATTCTGTACATAACAGATATGGAGAGAGTGCTGCAGATGGGGTAGGCGGGTGGAATAGTGGCTAGAAGAATGACGATGTGATAGTTATGGCAAATACAAACAGAGAATTGGAAGAAATGAAGTGTACACTTAAGAGATATATGGATAAAAGGAGGCTGACAGTGATCGTGAGTAAAACAAAATGGATGATATGTAAAAATCGAGGAAGAAGGAAACATGAGGGAAGGATTGTATGAAGGGGAGAAATACAAAATCTGGGCAACTTGTTCTCGAAAAGTGGGGGCAGGAGCACCCATATTGAATATGTGTGTAAAAAGGCGAGAATGGCGATGGGGCGATTATCAGAAGTTTGGAAGGGAAGTAACGCAAGAATGCAAGTAGCGTGGTGAGGTGCGTATGTATAGCGTGGAAATATAGGGTATGAAAGAGCCGAATAGTGTATAGCTAAGGCTAGATTGAACACCTGGATATATAGTATTGCAGGAACTTAATAGAATGCGAGTAGAGTGGATGGCAGTGATAATGGCAGTGAGATTTGAAAGAAGGATGGAAGGGCTAGGAGATGAAAGAGTGCTTAAAGAGATGTGGAAGGTTTGAAAAAAAGACTAGTTGAGAGGGGTTAGAGGGATGTGGATGGTGGAGAGAGAATTTTTGTATAACAGGGACCCCTTTTCATACTCAAAACTTGCCCACGGACCCCTGTGTGTAAAAACTATATAAATGCATAATGGAAACATTTCAAATATATCTTTGATGTCTTGAATGGTAAAAATATATTAAAAATAAAATATAAATAAAACATTTTGTTGAGGAGTATTTATTGAAATTATAACTTGTTTTAAAATACAAAAAAAAAATAATGACTTGGATGAACAGGATGGGATGTTATAAGTGTATTTATGTCCGGCTCAATGTTTGTGAGTAGTAACCGCAAGTCCCCACGAGTACTAATTTCTAGTCGGTTTCTTTTTTTTGTGATGAGACTTATAACGGCACTGAATCCACGTTCTACCAAATAAGAAGAAAAGCAATCAACAGCTTCTGTACAATAACCCATAATGCTGGATATAAAATTGGTTGTCGTAGCTTTGTTTAAACAATGGTTTCAGCTCCTCATTTGTGGATAATTCAATAAGTTGCTCCTGTATTAGTATGTCTTTATCTGTATTTGTGCTCTAAGTTTGACTACTTGCAAAAGGGTTCAACACCCAGCTGGGAATATTCAGGGTGAAGCATGTCTTCAAATCTTTGGTTAAGGTTCGAATGAAGCGCTGATAAGTGTTGACAATAAGCAAACAAATCTTCATCTCTATTTTGCAATTTTGAAAGATTTGGAAACTCTCCTCTTACCAAGTTTTGTTTGTACAGCAAAAAATTTGCAACAAGCGCAGATATTACACTTTTAGTTTTGATTAAATTTAATGTATCACCCTGTAGTTTCAAATTAGTCTCGTTAAATCTGGCAAATAAATCAGTCATATAAGCGTTGTCATTTTTTGCGATAATAGTGCCGCAAGTCACTATCTTTACTCTCCAGGAATGCCAACACTAATTTAAAGAGGGAATTGAAGCGTTCCAAACATGCTACTTTAGATAACCAACGTACGTTTCTGTTAAGTAGTAAACGATTATAGTCTTTTTATAATATCGAAAGCTGGTTTGTGTAACACGGTGCGTATTACCTCACTTACAGCTGGTAGAATAAGTTCTTCGCCAATAGTGTGCGCTTTTCCGGACTTCGCAATCATTAAAAAAATATAAGAAGCACGCAGTTCATCGTCATCTCTCTCACATGTTGTTCCTATGAGTTCTTGCAATGTCGGTGTTTTCAAATATTTTTCTTTGAGTGTTTAAATGTTCCCGGGGACTCCTGGAGGTCCGTAGGGACCACTTTGGGAACCAATGGTTAAGAGTGTGAATGTGGTCATTTTGAACATTTGCTCTAGATATTTATAAATTCATTTTTGTTTATTACATCTCAAATGAAGTTTTCATTAAAAAGATTGATTCTCGCGCATCTCTGATTAAGCAATTTTGACTGCGATTTAGATAATCACAAGTTCAAATGATCAAATTGATTTGAATACAGACATTGAACCAAAAATCATTACCTGTTTATTTTGTTGATTACATAATCTTTGACTCATGATTTATTTAAATGAAATGAGTTACGATTGCAAGGATTGATAAGTCTTTTTAAAGAAACATATTTTTTCTTGCTATTGTTTAACATTTTATATCTCGTAGAACCTTGTTAAGCATGAAAAAATGAACACAAATACCATCTAGGGCCGGTATTCCTGAAATTGATCACATGATGGATGGCGTGCTAACTGTCAAATTCACATGTTAAATCCCTATTTAAATGAATGATTTCGTACGACCGATTCATACGACCAATCTCGAGAATACGGGCCCAGTTTATAATATAACTAAAACATAACTTTTATTTGGCAGATTAAAACCGGATATGGAATACATCAGAATAGCCAACCAATCAATCATACCACCTTAAATTTAATATTGCCAACTCAGGACAGTTGACATGGATCACCCTGTAATCATCCATTATGTGCTCATCCCAACGGCCTTAGTACCTTACTTCCATATTTGGTTAGGTCTTTGTGAAACCTCTCCCATTGTTTTCATTGTAACACCCAAGGCTTTCGGAAAATTTGTGGAAATGGGTGTGAATGCTCATATTACACTAAGGTTTTTTGTACCATTCCAATATGTTTTGCATCAGTTCGAGATAATTTTCAGCCATGTGATTTCCTAAACAATGTTTGACGAGATCGACAAAACCAATCTAGTCTAACAATTCTAAAAAAGATGTATAGAAAGTACGAAATGCTTGTCTTTGATTAAATCCTGATCTGAGGTTCGTCGAAAATTCCATCTTTTACTTTCTACTTACTTAAACTAAAGAATTTCCTGCCTATAAAACCAAAATATTCGCCATTTTTGTCTATAGCTCTTACGAACTGTCTCATTGGACCTAATTTTATGTGCAATAAAGGCAAAATTATTCTATCTCTATTGACTAATGGTGGGCATGTGTTTTACTCCAAGGGGCGTTTATATCTTTGTACCCTGTTAAAAAGTTGATGTTTTTTCGATGTATCCATCCGTTACATATTTTACAAATACAATTTGAAACATAAAGTTTACCAGTGCCTTCACTTTTCAAGTTAAACTAAGTACGCATTTTGCATTACTTCAGTAATTGATTTTCAACACTTTTTCGCGGTGTATTTTCCACAAACGTGTAATAAAATGAATTGTTAAACAGATTCGTCTTGATGTCGACATTATTATGTAATTTATTGTTTCAGGTTTTAAATCACGCGATAATAAAAATAATCATTTACACAACTGCTCTCAAGAAAATATAAACAATGGGGGGTAGCTAGACAACTGTATGTAGTTTTGAAATATCTATGTGACTAACAGTGTTACAGGGTCTTATGAAATAGAAATATACGTACATTTCAACGGCATTATTTTTTAACATTTTTTTATTCTTCAACAAATCTCATTTTTATTTTGTTACAGCAAAATTGATCAACGATGGACATGGTCGTGCGAAAACCAAAAATGCATCCGCAAA
The DNA here is from genome assembly GCA_932526585.2 of Philonthus cognatus. Taxonomy (NCBI): domain Eukaryota; kingdom Metazoa; phylum Arthropoda; class Insecta; order Coleoptera; family Staphylinidae; genus Philonthus; species Philonthus cognatus. The sequence goes on along the minus strand of OW052249.1, from coordinate 22,884,451 downwards.
GATGCCAAAGAAGGAGACAAACGGGTCTCCTTGAAAACGTGCAGCATGCTGTGCGGTTTCGCCCAAATCTGGCCCCAGCCTACGGGCCCGATCACCTTAGCCAGCCGGTCAGCGTGCATACACCCGAAACAATTGGAATACAAAACACGGGCCGCGGAACCCATCAACAGTTTGATTCTATATACCTTCGCGGATTTGAACGCGACCATTCACAACATGGTCACGCAGATGGATTACGCGTGTGAGAATAGTGATATCGAGAAGTTTGTGATTAAGGCTTCGGTGCTTAATCAGAACGAGGTGCAGTTGAAGTTAGAGACGAATGAGAGTTATAAGTTAGTGGTAAAGATGAATGGTGGTAAATTGGTGGCGAATGTTGTGGGGGAGACTTTTTTTGGGGTCAGGCACGGTCTAGAGACCCTTTCTCAGTTGGTTTGGTGGGATGAGTTCGATGGGTGTTTGAAGGTGATCAAGGGGGTTAGTATACAGGACGGACCAAAGTTTCCCTATCGAGGCTTGATGATTGACACTGCGAGGAATTACATGCCGGTCGAGTATCTGAAGAGAGTTTTAGTAGGAATGGCAGCTAATAAGCTAAACGCGTTTCACTGGCATATCTCGGATTCGCAGAGTTTTCCTCTAGAGCTACCCAGGGTACCGCAGTTGGCCAAACATGGAGCTTACAGTCCCGAAATGGTCTACACCGCGGAGCAAGTGAAGGAATTGGTCGAGTACGCGAGGGTGAGAGGAATCAGGGTGATTATAGAGATTGATGTTCCTGCGCACGCTGGTAACGGCTGGACTTGGGGACCTGATGAAGGCCTAGGCGAATTGGCGGTGTGTGTCAACATGCAGCCGTGGAGTTTATATTGCGGGGAACCCCCCTGTGGGCAGTTGAATCCTGATAATCCTAATGTTTATGATATTCTGGAGAAAATATTTTTGGATTTAATCGATATGACCGGTGAGCGCGAGATCTTCCACATTGGAGGAGATGAGGTGAATTTAGAATGCTGGTCTCAGTACAGGAGCAAGAAAATGAACAACACTAACATTTACGCAGACCTCAATGAAGTCTGGGGGAATTTCACCCTGCAAACATTACAGAGGTTTGTAATGATTTTATATGCTTTCCAAAACATAGCAATCGTTTCAGTTGCTTATTTTCAGCTTGCCGGAAATTTGATCTCTAACAGGTTTTGAACCGTGACCAATTTGTTTGCGATTCACATTCTGTAAAAGCAAATCATTTTGCTAACACTCCTCTCTACCGATTATACATGAAGATTCCACTCCCAAACTCTTCGGTTTTGTACAATAAATTCGTTCTATGCCCGGCTTATTAAGCTTATTTCTTACCGAACAAATTACAACAATTACCATGGAATGTACCATACGATCATACATCGCATTTATTATAAAGCGCATTTAGATGTGTTCCAAGATGTGACATTAAAGGTGGCATTAAATTTCTCTTAGACACATCATTGGACACAGGAAGTATGTAACGTTTAACAGTGATATAAATGTGACAGAATAGCATAGAAAAGAATAGAATACATTTAGTTACATTTACAGATAATACAATACATATATGTACATGTAAAACGTCACACAAAAAAATTAGGTTGAGAGTTCTTGTAATTATAATAGTTAATCATCATTGAATATGGTTCCATGTTACATAAACTCTGTTTTTTTAATGTGACCAAACTTAGGGTGTACAATTGTAGTCCTGCTTCAACAGTATTTTGAGATATTGGTAAATTATTATCAATGTTACAAATAAATTATAATTTGTCAAATAAATTGTCATGATGCAGAGATTTTTAAAAAAGAGAACGCCACAACTTGCAACTTTACAACACATATAAGGATTTTTTTCTTTTAAGTATACTTTCACATATTCGATATAAACATTTGTAAGATTAATAAACACGTGATCAGAACTACGCAGTATATTTTGAACTTCTTTTTATATCAGTGTTTTATACGCGAGGCTCATGAATAAAATTTAGAGTTTAGAAAAGCCTGTATTTGGCTTAGTCGCTCCGCTGCGCTACGCTACCAGGCCAAATTTTCAGGCTTTTTTAAACTCAAAATTTTACTTCATGCTTAGTCTGGGAGTGAAAAACACTCGTTAGAGTTTTTAACAAGATCACGAATGTCTGAAAATTTACATTGACATGTATATGTAACATGTATACCTAAAAGAAAAATTCCGTGTATTTAAAATTTAAACATATAAATGGGCAGGTAATAAAGAAGGTCGATATTCCCGAGCAAGGAATATTACCTGATCCTTCTATCCTACCTGATCCTCAGGGACACTTTATTAAATTGGTAGTAGATACAATTAATTTGAGGCAAATACATTTGTAATCGTAATCTTTGTGAGTTAATTGAGTTATATTAATGTCAGATTTCCCTTCACATAACCTACAAATTAAAAGTTGATTTACAACATAACATCTGATTAATCTTGTCCTAAACTGAAACACACAACCTGCATCACACCACTTAATTCTTTAAGTGTCAAGTTTGATTGCTCATATTAAAATAACACAGATTATAAGTATTCGAACACAGTTATTTTCATTTTTTTATAATCTGTGATGTCTTTTATATATCTTGGATTGTGATTGTATATTTTTATTGTTGAGTAATAACAGCCGCTTTGAAATTGAGTTAGCCTATGTGCTGGCAGATTATATTGGCGACCTCGTCGTGTGTTTGTAGAACAGTGAATTCCTTCAAAGTAACTATTATTCCTCCAAACAAATTTGACGCACTCGTATATACAGAAATCAACAAATTATCAATTTATTCTTTATACATGACAACTGCGATAGAATTGTTATTCGAACATGTAGAGTATTTAATTAAACTTATCCACATTTGAATAAGACAAGATTTAGATTTTTATAAGATTGGAATCAAATTTTGTTCAATTGGCAGTTGCCATGTATAAAGAATAAATTGATAATATTTTGATTTGTGTAATTATTAATTTTGTTGATTTCTGTATAATTTTGTACTAATTGTTTTTATTATTTGACATTTCGCATTACAATCGCCACACAACAAAAGCATACTACTTTACTTCCCTACTAAAATTCAATTGCGCGCAATTATTCCCTGCATAAATGCGACGAAAAACGATTCTTTGAAATAATTCGAAAATTACTTGCTTTAGGAGTATAGTTGTACAATACTTTTTTGTAGAAAATTTCTCCCCCAATCTAACCATGTGATAAAAAATGTGTCATCCCGTTTAAAAAATTGAATTACGAGATATTTAAGAGGGCACTTCGATATTGACATTTTAAGAACACTTATTGTCAAAATTGACAGTTTCTAATTACTTTACTAATAGAGGTATCCTCTAGGTACAAGTAGAGATATAAATTATATTTTCATCTTATTCTTAAGAGAAGTTACAGGGAGATGCCTTTTAGAGGTTAAAATAAAAGCATTTTTTCTTTCTTGAAAACTATTAAAGATAAGTCTACATATGTTCGAATAAAATATGTTGCAATTAATACGAGGAATCCAAAAAAATACTAATATATAGGGTGTTCCATTAAAAATAACAAATTTGGTGCTACTTCCGGTGGAACCGGCAACCCCATAAAGTTTTATCGAACGATTTAGCGTAGACACCCTGTATATAGACCGTATACTGTTAGGACTTTGTTTTTTGAAAGATACCTCTACAGCTTTCCTTATACTTAAGTTGAAACAATATGCGCATAGCTTTCTTTTGAGTTATACAAATCCTATTAGTATATATAGATCCGCCTCAGAGAACAATTCCATATTTTTGCGATTTCGAGAGAGGTGTTACGCATTCGTATGCGTAATCCGTAACAGCCTCTGCTTACTTTACTGCAAAGTTTCTTTATGTGTTCTGAGAACGAGAGAGTTTCATTTAATATGATGCCTACATATTTAACGTTACTTGTAAAATTGTACCAAATATTATTAAGTTTGATTGATTTTAGTGTGAATAATCCTTGATTTATTTTAAACAGTAAGCAAGGCGTTTTATCTTTGTTTAAAATTATATCATTTTCATCAAACCATTTTTCTATCCGGGACATATTGGCGTTTCCAGTATCTAGAATATCAATAAATGTTTGACCTTGCATGAGCAAGTTGGTGTCATGTGCATAGTTAATTATTTTGCCCTTTCCCACTATGTTATTTTGTATATCATCTATATAGATAATGATTAAAAAGGGGTCCAATTATGCTACCTTGTGGGATTCCTTTAGTTGCTTTAAGAAGATTTGATTACGTATTCGATCCATTACTGGGATTTTTAAATTTCGTATAATGAGGCCTGTTATTTAAATATGATTTCATTAAGCTGTGTGCAACTCCACTTATTCTATAACTAGTTATATAGCTTCGAAAGTAACAATTCGTGATCGATTATGTCAAAGGCTTTTGAAAAGTCTAGGAACAGACCGCAGGCTAGATTGTTACTTACGTGTCATGTACTTAAATAAAGCTGTATCTATATTTTTACCCTTTAGAAATCCGTGTTGCGTATTAGAAAGTAAATCATGCTTTTTAAAAAAAGTTACTAGCCTTGTGTAAAAAACAACATCACGTCTAACGTCACATCTTGGATCACATCTAAATGCGTTTTATCCTAGTTACAGTTTTTGAGTTAATTGAAGAATTGCTAACAGTTAATGCAACAACAGCGGCACTCTAGACATTTTTCATCATTGGATTTGGTGCAATTAAAATTAAATATATTGAGAAATTTGAAGTCTAAAATTTAAACTGGATTTTCCGATAATGAGCCATTAATTTACCTAATATACTAAGATTGCTAAGTATTTATATATATTTAAAAGCAGCTTAAATAATAATAAAAAAACCTTTATTGACATAATAATACATTACATCTACACTAATCGCTACCCCCTCTCTTCCTCCTGCTTTCGCTCTCTTCCTCTAACTTCTGTAGCATCCTTACCCCGGCACCATTCTCTCTCATCCATTCCGTCACTCTTCTATTCTCTCCTACTCCCACCCATTCCTCCTTCACCCTCTCGCATTCCTCCGCCAAATGACTCCACGTATCGTTCCCCCGCTCACACATTACACACTTCAGATACTCTTCCCCCATCCACACCTTCCTTCCTCTCTCCCCTGACCCACGCCTCGCCCTCACCAGCACCACTCTTTCCTTCCTACTCCATCCCCCCTTCACCAAATATCTCGGCATTCTCCCATGCACCTGCCACCTCCCGTACCTATCGTTGTATTCACTCCTCTCTATACACCCCTGTCTTTCCTGTGCTTCCACCTCCTTCTTCTTCTCCTTCATCCACGCATCCACCTTCACCCCATTCCCCAGCCATTCCACCACCTTCGTCTCCGACAAACCCACCCTCTCACACATTCTCCTTCTCTCGCTCCTCCATCTACCCTCTCTCCCATTCAAGCACGTCACCCACACCGCCTTCACCAATCTCTTTTCCTCCAGATCCCATAACTTCATCACATGGATAGCCATTCTCACTATTTCCTTACACTCTAGTTTCTCTCTATTTGTCTCCTGAAGCACTATGTATCCGGGTGTTGACCTTTCCACCCCCAACATACACTTCATGAACCACAACTGCTACCTCTCCATACAATCATACCCTCTCGGCCCCCACACTTCCACCCCATACATGAACACTGACCTTACACACGCATCCCATACTTTACACGCCACTTTTACATTGTTCTCTATCCACTTCCCCCACTTTTCCCACGCTATCCCCCATGCCTTTCTAGCCTTCCCCTGCACCCACCTCACATGCTCCTCATACTCTCTCGTCTCTTTGAACATAAACCCTAAATACTTGATTTTTTTAACCCTCTCAATCACCTTCCCCTTCCACTCTAATTCCTTCACCCTTTCCTCCCTCCCTTTATTTCTGAATTTCATCCATTTCGTTTTTCTAACATTCACGCTCAAAAACTTATTAACGTGAGTATGTTTTAAACTTCACTGAAAATCAGTGTTTTATACCCGTGGCGCATGAAGTAAAATTTCGAGTTTAGGAAAGCTTGAACATTTTACTTCATGTCTAATCTGGGAGTAGATAATCAACAAATAATGAAAATATTAATATTTATGAACAAGAATAATCGAGTTGCCTATTTTCCTGGAAATAGGCGACTGAATTATCAATAAGGTAATATATATATATATATATATATATATATATATATATATATATATATATATATATATATATATATATATATATATATATATATATATATATCGGATAAATATCGATATATATATATATATATATATATATTAGATATCTTGAAAACTATATAAATATCACGATATCATTAAATGCGAGGTATAAATAAGCATCAAATAATTTACTTTTAAAGAACTACTGAAAAGTGCCAATAATTTGATACTTACCTCATTATACAAATGTATAATTCGTATTTTATTTTCGTTGAGTTGTGTAGAGTTGGGTAGATTCCTCAAAAAAGGATCAGTATTCCGAATCCTCACATTTAAAATGATTCGAATCACGAACCAAAAAACAATTAAATTTGAAAATTAAATGAAACTATTACTATGTTTTTTCACAATTTTTATTTTTTATATACAGTAGCGGGTAATTGATTAGAAACGTTACTACTTAATTTCAAATGCAATTGTATCGCTCAAAAAGAAAATAATTTAATATTTAATAAAGTAGCATGCAACTCTCGGTGTGGATTTAATTGCATCTCGGGAAATAGTTAAACTTGGCGCTTTGCTTTTCGTTTAGCTTATCCCTCAATTGCACTCAAATACTTTCGCTCCCTACGAGCAATCTCTTATTATCGTACAACATGTTTTCACAATAATTAATCGTATTACAATAATTAATAGGACAATTGATTGAAAACATTTATTTTTTAATTCTTCGACATATATCCTTTAGCTTTTATGATCACATGACGCCTTCGCGACATTGATTCAATTAGTTTATGAATAAGGGAAGCTGGAAGTGTATTCCAAATTTAATTTTTAGTTACCAAGAATTCTTCATTGTTACAGTAATTTAGACCGCGTAATCGTCGCTGGACTTTATCCCTTAATTTTCTATGGAACTAAAATCGGGCGATTGTACTGGCCAATAGGGGAAGATTCCCCATTAGGCTTAATAAGCCCGGGTATAGGACGACAAATTACACTTTCGAGTACGACCAAAACCAGCAACCCTCTCGACCTTGCATGATTTTATAAGGAAAAATTGCCCGCGCGGGTAAAATTATAAACTTTACGCCAATTTAGTTTAGAATACCAGTGGTTCTTAACCTTCTTTTTAGCTTGGGACATCCAAACACAAAATATGAATATCTTGTAGCACCCTGCTTTTAATTAGTTATATAGTTATTTTGTACATAATCAAGCATCTTTAGGTAATAAACGTAGAAATAATTGTTTTGTTCTTTAAAATAAATCAGTGTTTTATAGGCGTGGTGCATGGAGGTATGAAATTTCGTGTTCATAAAAGCCTGAACATTTGGATTTGTACGCTACGCTTTATCTGAGAGTAAAATTATACTTTAATGAGAACGGATTAATTCTGCTTAGTGACTTTATTTGACTAACTTATTAAACTTTGTAAAAAATATGATAACATGTCTTAGTAAAAATCAAAGACAGTAAAAAAAAGGACCGTCGAAAATGTATCTACATAAATGTCTAAAATTATATTTTTTCCATTACCCCGAATAAAACACCATATTTTCATAGTTATTAGTACAAACAGAACGACATTTGTGCATATTACTAGTTTCCATGTACATTTACAAAATGTAAATTCTTTTCGTCCAAGGCCGAAAAGTGATTTGACACTGATAATTACTGACGTGTCAAACTTTAAATTTATATTAAACACTCAAGTAAAGAAAGTATGTAATGGAAATGAACAGTGACTCCAATGAATTGATTCTCTGCACACAGACTTGATGTAAAGGAATTTACCACCTTGGAATTGTTACCTTCAAAATCAAGACAAGTGTATGAAAATAATTATTGTTGACTTATAGTTTTTTAAAAAATATATACATGTATTTTTTGTTGCTGGCGTTTGCCTGACCTAAAACATTAATTAAATATAAATTCACTTAATGTTTCACCATGTAAACAATAAAAAACTATTTAAAGATTTGTTAAACGCTGTTATTTGTCAAACGCTGTTAAAATAGTATGTTTAATTCGGACAAAAAAATGGGTTTGGGTCTCGTAAGATTGCCGGACTACCCTGCGCGTCGTCCGGCAAAGGTCTTTCACGTACCAAAAACCATATTTTTTTTTTCCTAATGAAACAAATATCTATTATTATAATGTCAAAACAATTGTGCAACTGCTGTAAAAAAATATTCTTATATTGGTCTAAAAAATATAATACCAGTTGACCGACCCATTTTAAATAATCCACTGGAATATCTTTACAAATATACATCGTACATTATATCATCATATTTTTAAGGAGCCCACCCGATCCTATGATATGTTCTTCACCCCCACCCCCAGGGAGTGGAGGAGGGAGCAACTTAAAAATCTTAAATAGGAACCCTTATTTTTCATTAAAAATTTGGATTCTACACCAATAAATAATGTAGGTTTTATCAGAGAATTATTTTTGAATTCTTGATAGATGGTGCTGAAATCGCAAAAATGAAAACGCTTCCCGTAATCCTGAAAACGGCCTTTACGGGGACCGTTAGTCCTTGTATATAAAAAAAGTATGCAAAGTTCACTTCTAGAGTTTTTTTAACTCCTAATAAATGACAATAGAATCCTCAATATTAGATTTTTTCATAAATGGCGTATAATCTTTATTGGATACCCCGAGCCCCTTTTTTTAATTCAATTTTTTATTAATTTGCATTGGAATTCTTATTCTTTGAAGATTACTATGAATAAGCTTTGTTCTTTTGATAATGTGTTCACCATCGATATGGGCGTCATCTTACCGCCGGCATTAGCGTTACCCGATGTACACTACGAGGAAGTTGCACGGTTGCTGAATTTGGCGTTCTAAATTCTTCACTGTATACAAAAGATCTTTTAAGCCATGTCGGCCCTAGTAGTTGGTCTTTCTCGATAAACAATATCTTAGAGGAACCCTCTCAGGTAGAAGTCGGAAGCTGTCAGATCTGGTGGCCTTGCTGGCCATTTAATTGTACCCTCTCTCCCTATCCATCTGCCAGGATACGTTTCGTCTAAATATGTCTTCACGATATTTGCAAAATGTGAAGGAGCACCATCTTGCTGAAACCCCAGTCGCATCCTTGTCTCTAGATTCACAATTTTTAATAAGCAGAGAAGAACGTTTTAATGACAATTTAAGTAATTCGCACCGTTTATTGAAATGATAACGTTCCCAGTAAACCTGAAAAACGGCCTTTGCAAACAGTCTGACAAAATTTAAAACAAATAATCTGATTCGCTTCGCTACGTGACCATACCAAATTTTCAGGCTTTTCTAAACTCAAAATTTACTTTATGCTTAATCTGGGAGTAGAAACACTCGTTTAAAGCTCCAAATTAAACCATTTTAAAAAAAAACAACAAATGTCGGGAAATTTACAGCAAATGCATATCGGCCATTCCATAAATAAGTGCACACTTTTTGGGGGTGCATCAGGGATTTTAGCGAATTTCACATATATTATAAAGGCTATCAAGACATGGTTTTTGGTTGTTACAAGAGGTTAAACAAATGATTGTTTCAAAAATTATAACAATATAAACTTTTAGTACACTTTTATTTTGAACTCAAAAATATCGTAAACCGTTACTGATACAAAAAAGTTATACTTGACTTTTTTATCCTCCAAAACGAAAAAACTTTATTTAGATAGATTTTTTTTTAATAAATAAAACAAATCTCAGAAAATAATCAAATACTCATGTTTTAATTTTCTTGAAAAAAATATATATTATACCCCAACCCTTCTTAAGAATATTTCCGTTTTCAAAAAGATGGGCACTTGAAAACTTCTTGAGATATGATTTTTTTACCCTAGCGCTGCATTGGCGCGAGGCGCTCACCGCGATCCGGGCCATTACACCATTGGCGAGAGCGCCTTATGTCAATGTAGCGCTCTGGTAAAAAAATCATATCTCAACAAGTTTTAAAGTGCCCATACTTTTAAAAACGGAAAAATTATTAGGAAGGAGTAGGGTGTAACATATATTTTTTTTAAGAAAATTAAAACATGAGTATTTGATTATTGTTCGAAAAAATCTATATAAATAAAGTTTTTCGTTTTGGAAAAAAATGTGTTTTAAACTTTGAACATTTAAGCACAAAAATTCGCTCAAATCCCTGATGTACCTCTAAAAAGTGTGCACTTATTTATGGAATGACCGATATGTATATTAAAAATAAAAATTTCCAGTACAAATTTTGTTTTATAAAATTCAATGGCTTCATTGATCTAAAAGTATACACAGTGATACATATAATATATAAAATTACTAAAAAACTTTTCGTGAAAATGCAAACAATGTGTTAATTAATAAGACAACTTAAGACGATAAATATCCATTGAAACGACTACTTCCCGTGCAAATGCACCTCCGGATATTGAATAATATCAGGAGGTGTATTTGCACGGGAAGTAGTTGTTTTAATGTATATTTATCGTCTTAAGTTGTCTTATTAATTAAGACGTTGTTTGCATTTTACGAATAGTTTTTTCGTAATTTTATATATTATATTTAAAGTGTGCAAACTATAAGAAGCGTAAGCTTATTTTCCCGAATTCAAATAGTTTTGAATTTGAATTTATCTTGTGATACATATTATGAATATGAAAAATTGCAGAACATGATTTCAGTAGCAATCATGATGCTAAATTTACACAAAATGAACTACAATAATTATTAATACAAAACGGTTTAACTTTGTTTGTATAACACAATTTATTTTTATGTGACTGCAATTTGGGCAAATTTAGCTTGCCATTATCAAACATATAGTGACTAAAACTACTTACAAAACAGGTATATATACAAAACGGTTAGAGAAAAACACAAACAAATTACAAATTAAAAAACGGCTGTAAAAATGGGGGTGTACACTAAGTCGACCTAGTCGTTAATGAGAGGGATTCCCGGATAATTTGTAATTTGTTTATCATACCGTCTTTTGATTTATTGTTTGGTAATACAGACATACTCTATCCCGTCATCTTAAAATAAGGTAATCTTACTTTCCATCGGCCATTAAACTTTTTTCTAATCTGAAGAAGTCTAATTAATATGCTCACGAGCAAATTGTAGACTTTTTAATACATTTATGCGCAAGATAAAAAGGTTAAGCTCAGAGACGTCCATACCGACCAGCTTCAGCAAGGTGATGCTGGACGTTTTTGAAAAGATTTTTATTGTTCTTACTAAACAATGATTTCTTGTTCTAAAACCTTTAATTTAAATTGATGAACCTACTTTTGTGTGATAGATATCGCTTGCGACATCGTTCAAACCTTATAATAATATTTACACATGACCCCTATTGACCCATTACAGGTTGGAGAAGGCCAACGGCGAAAAACCTAAACATGTGATCGTCTGGTCTAGCAAACTCACAAAACACCCCAATTGCTCAAAATATTTAAACGCATCCGACATAATAGTACAAACATGGGGTCACAGCGGAGGGTGGGAAACTTCGGAATTAATCTCAAGCGGCTATAAGCTAATCATATCACACGCAGACGCCTGGTATCTGGACTGCGGTTTCGGAAACTGGGGAACCTACAGAACTTGGCAAACAATATACAAACACCAACCTTGGCTCTCCAAACCCCGCTACAAAAGCAAAGTATTGGGCGGCGAAGCCTGCTTATGGACCGAACTGGTCGATGCCAAATCTCTGGAAACGAGACTTTGGCCACGAGCTGCGGCTTACGCGGAGCGCGTTTGGAGTGACCCCGTCGTAAACCGGACCATGTTCTTGGGCGAAAATGTGTACACCCGGATAACCAACCAAAGGGACCGTCTGATCCGAAAGGGTCTTCACGCCGAGGCGTTGTGGCCGCAGTGGTGCACAGAAAATCCCGGAATGTGCCTTTGACATCTCAGTAATTTGACTAAGGTGGAATTAAGGATGAATGTTTTGTAACTTAGAAAGTTTAATAAATGTTATTTATATATTGTATACCGTGATATTAGAGTTTAAGTGTGTACAGATAACATTATCAGAACTAATATAACAAGCGGTATGATTACTATCGCTAATATTCATGAGTGAAACAGAGTTGCAGATTCAATGAGCCCGAAGGGCAAGTTGAATGTTCTGCTTCGGAATATTATCATTTATTACTCATGCTACGAGTTATTTTCGATAAGAGAATATAACTAATTTCACCTTATTTTTGTCTTGGAATCCTTACCCCATCGCTCGGTTTACAGTTTTAATTATCGACTGTCAGATTTTACAAATCATTATAGCAACCGACCACAATCAGGGGGCAAAATTATATCGCTGTGATAAATTGAATCAATGTGACGCATAAGTTATATTTTCAGCCATAATACAACGAGTGGTAAGATTATTACCGATGATATTTTGAAGTTGAAACCGAGCTGCAGATTCAACGAGTCCGTAGGACGAGTTGAATGTGCTGCTTCGGTTTTAACGACTAAATATCATCTGGTATTAATCGTACCACGAGTTATATTTAGTGAGAGAATATAACGAATAAAATGTTATAATCTTCTATGAGAACTCATAAGTTGTATTGTTTCAATTACTTCCGTAGTTTTTTGCAGCACAACAAGTCACATACGAGTTATATTTAATGGGAGAGAATATTATAAATGAAATAAGGCCAGACTGAAAATTAAATTTTAATTATTACAATACATATTTTGAACATTAAAGACACAATTTTGGTAAACTGTTGTAGGTTGTGTTTTAACATTTTCTGGTTCAACAGCTGTAACTTTCTTCACTTGCTCTTCCATGTTTTCATTTACATTGCTTTTCATTAAATTAATGATGTCTGCGTGACGGCTTTCTTGCACATTAAGATAAGACTGAATAGAACTGGAACTTGAGTGACCCGTAATTTTCATTAACATTTGCTCAGGAATATTTGCATTTGCAAGGTGAGTTACTGCTGTGGCTCTATGGCTGTGATTGGTGATTTTCTTGTTCTTAACATCCAATCCGATTTTTGCGGCAGTTTCTTTAGTCCAATTAGCCAACTTATTTATTCCTAATGGACAGTTTTTGTACCATTCTGAAGTGTGCCAGTGTGGGTTTGGTGTCAGAAAGAACCGCTCAGTCGTTACATGTTTTGGCCGTTTCTCCATAATTTTATGGTACAGGCGAACTGGGCAAATGGTTTCATCATCAATATTAGGAACTTACCATTTACTGTAACAGCAGCTTTTATCTCCACCTTGGTGCGTCTTTGAAAATACAGGATTGTATTCAATCCGACCGGTAGAATGTCCAAAGTTATCGGTCTCAATATTAAAGTGGAAAACTCAAGTGTAAGCTGCCTCATTGCCTCGCCAGGCTAGTTCTTTTGAAACAATGATGAAGAATTTTTTTTGTAACCCTTCAGGAGTGTTTTCATCCCATACCTTCTGTAACTTACTGCTTTCTTCAATGGTGAATGCTGAAGCACTACGTTTCCTCTTATCTTTGATTCCTTGAAGCTGTTTTCTCTTTGAATCCCTCGCTTTTCGTGCTTCCTCAAACTCTGGATCTTGGAACGGATTGAATTTTATATTGTATTCATTAAAGAATTTTAGTTGTAGTGTTTTGGCGATGCTGTTAAATAAAGTTTTGATAACAGACTCCTTATAATCTGTGCCATCTCTCTTACGCGTATTAAAAGCCCAGTCCCTCAATATTACAGCCAGCTGTGCCATTGTTGTTTCCTTACTTATCTGAAACTTCCTGCCGGCACAAAACTCAGAAAATTGTCGCTAATGCGACTCTCTATTTCGCACTGTGTTTTTCGGTATCGTATTTTTCACTACTTCACTTATATTGCTGCTAGAAGCCGTACCAAAACGATTTCTAACGTCCATTTTAATATTTGGAATTCTGACGTCTAACCACTTTGACGTTTAAAAAACAATTTATGACCACAACAAACTTATCATTGCGATGATTTTTTATCATCGCTGCGATACACATACTGCTACGTATGTACTTGCATCTGATTGGCTGAAAATACATTTTAGTAGGCAATGAGTTGTATTCTCAAAAAATGATAATTTTACAATTTAACATGCATATTTTCTATTTTAAAGGAACAAAGCATGTTTAATATGTTTATATTTATTTTCTCTACTGCCAATACTCAAAAAAAACATACAAACCACGAATATATAATAAAACTATATATAGAAAAAATAGTGATGTGTTTATCATAGGGTCAGTCAATCCATTTAAAATAATCACCCAAATATAATAAAAATTGTTGCTCGACATTTTTGATTTTCCTAATTTTTTTACCACTTATTGCCCAAAACTAGGTGAGTTCAAAACTATAGTTAGAAAAATTTTAAGGCTCATGATTTTTTCTTGGCGGATATTTTAAGTTTTCTTCGTAACCGTTTTCCGACCGAACACAAGTTTTACGTAAATGTATCTAAGTCGATTAATTTTATAAATATCAAGACAAAATAAAAACCAAAATTATCAGAATGATGCTCTAGATGTTTTGTCTTTACATAATATTCCCTAAGTAGTTAGAAAAGTGCAGAAAAAATTCACAACTATAAATTGAAAATGAACCTAAAACGGGAGTTTTAGTGTTGTAAAATTATTAGAAGGAAGAAAGACTCACTTTTAATTTTTTTTTCTTGTATAAATTTATTATAGGACTACTTGCTATAGACGTTTGAAGCTTAAGAACTTTGTCCTCGTTTTTATATAATTTTTCAAAAATGAAAGAAATCGTCTTTTGGCAATATTTGAAGTAGATTATCTTAAAAGGTACTGAGTGAAAAATTATAAAATTATTATAGATAACATAAACATATGATATGAATTTGATGATTTCAAAAATGAAAAAATCGTCTTTTGGCAATATTTGAAGTAGATTGTCTTAAAAGGTACTGAGTAAAAAATTATAAAATTATTATAAATAACATAAACATATGATATGAATTTGATGACTGGTTCCAGAGTTGCATCAAATTTGGCTAAAAATTGCGTTATATGCACACAAAATTGAACGGTAATTAATGACTTATCTTTAATTTTCTGGTACAGATTTATTATAGAACTACTTGCTAGAAATTTAAAGCTTGAGAAAATTGTCATTTTTTATATAATTTTTCAAACATTAAGAAAATCTGATTTTGGCAATTTTTAAAGTGGATTATCTCAAAAGGGAATAAGTGAAAAATGATGATATTTTTACAGGTAACACCTCTTTATGATATAAACATATGATATGAATTTGATGACTAAGACTGAGACTCAGCTGGTTCCTTTTATTATATAATTTTTCAAAAATGCCAAAAATCGTATTTTGGCAATCTTTAAAGTAGATTATCTCAAAAGGGACCAATTGAAAAATTATGAAATTAATTAACACCTCTTTATGACATAAACATATGATATGAAGTTGATGATTAAGACTCAACTGGTTCCAGAGTTATAGTGCATCAAATTGCACACAAAATTGATCGGTAATTATTGGTAAGAAAATTTGTCTCGGGTCGCTGCGCGACCCTCGTCAAATTTTCACGGGGCTTTTCTAAACTCGAAATTTTACTTCATGCTTAGTCTGGGAGTGGAAAACACTAGTTTAAAGCTTTAAATGAAACTTCAAAAAACAGGGAATATCCGCAATTGTTGTATCAATTCCATGGTATGTCATTAGTTTTATAAAATCACATTACTTTTTCTTAATTATATAAACTGCAAATTTTCTGACTCGTTGATTTTTAAAAGAGTTTAATTTAAAGCTTTCAACGAGTGTTTTCCACTACCAGACTAAGCATGAAGTAAAATTTCGAGTTTAGAAAAGCGCAGAAAATTTGTCTTGGGTCACTGCGCGACCCTCGACAAATTTTCACGGGGCTTTTCTAAACTCGAAATTTTACTTTACGCTTAGTCTAGGAGTAAAAACACTTGTTTAAAGCTTTAAATGAAACTTCAAAAAAACAAGCAATATCCGCAATTGTTGTATCAATTCTATGGTATGTCATTATTTTTATAAAATCACATTACTTTTTCTTAATTATTTTAACTTAGAGAAACGTAAAGTGTTACGTGTGAACATTCATAGATTTAGAATTTTTCTCTCTACAAAAAATTGAAATACATTTTGTCTCTAAATAAATAGGCAAGCCAATATTTGAACACTTCAAAATTAACATGCGATTTCCTATGTTGCGTCCGCCAAGTCAACACCCGGTATGTAACACACTTAGTTTTAATAAAATTTTGTGTTTTACAGGATTCTAACCATTAATTACCGTTCAATTTTGTGTGCGTATACCGCAATTTTTGGCTAACTTTGATGCACTATAACTATGGAAACAGTTAAGTCTGAATCATCAAATTAATATCTTTTCTAAACTCGAAATTTTACTTCATGCGCCACGCGTATAAAACACAGATTTTAAGTGAAGTTCGAATATACATAAATTTGACAATATTATAGTGTTTTATACGCGTGGTGCATGAAGTAAAATTTCGAGTTTAGAAAAGTCACACGCGACCCTCGAAAATTTTCACGGGGCTTTTCTAAACTCGAAATTTTACTTCATGCTTAGTCTGGGAGTGGAAAACACTTGTTTAAATACTTAAAAAATACAGGGAATATCCGCAATTGTTGTATCAATTCCATGGTATGTCATTATTTTTATAAAATCACATTACTCTTTCTTAATTATTTTAGCTGTAAATTTTCTGACATTCGTTGATATTTAAAAGAGTTCAATTTGAAGCTTTAAACGAGTGTTTTCCACTCCCAGATTAAGCATGAAGTAAAATTTCGAGTTTAGAAAAGCCCCGTGAAAATTTGTCGGGGGTCGCGCAGCGACCCGAGACAAGTTTTCTGGGCTTTTCTAAACTCGAAATTTTACTTCATGCGCCACGCGTATAAAACACAGATTTTAAGTATAAAACACATAAACATATGATATGAAGTTCGAATATACATAAATTAGACAATATCATAGCGTTTTATACGCGTGGCGCATGAAGTAAAATTTCGAGTTTAGAAAAGCCCAGAAAATTTGTCTCGAGTCGCTGCGCGACCCTCGACAAATTTTCACGGGGCTTTTCTAAACTCGAAATTTTACTTCATGCTTAGTCTGGGAGTGGAAAACACTTGTTTAAAATCTTTAAAAAAACAGGGATTATCCGCAATTGTTGTATCAATTCCATGGTATGTCAAGTTCGAATATACATAAATTTTACAATATTATTGTGTTTTATACGCGTGGCGCATGAAGTAAAATTTTGAGTTTAGAAAAGTCACACGCGACCCTCGACAATTTTCACGGGGCTTTTCTAAACACAAAATTTTACTTCATGCTTAGTCTGGGAGTGGAAAACACTTGTTTAAACACTTAAAAGAAAACAGGGAATATCCGCAATTGTTGTATCAATTCCATGGTATGTCATTATTTTTATAAAATCACATTACTCTTTCTTAATTATTTTAGCTGTAAATTTTCTGACATTCGTTGATATTTAAACGAGTTCAATTTTAAGCTTTAAACGAGTGTTTTTCACTCCCAGACTAAGCATGAAGTAAAATTTCGAGTTTAGAAAAGCCCCGTGAAAATTTGTCGAGGGTCGCGCAGCGACCCGAGACAAATTTTCTGGGCTTTTCTAAACTCGAAATTTTACTTCATGCGCCACGCGTATAAAACACAGATTTTAAGTATAAAACACATAAACATATGATATGAAGTTCGAATATACATAAATTTGACAATATCATAGCGTTTTATACGCGTGGCGCATGAAGTAAAATTTCGAGTTTAGAAAAGCCCAGATAATTTGTCTCGGGTCGCCTTATTTCAATAATTTAAAATAGCCAAATTTTTTGTTTTGACGTGTAACTTTAAAGCAATTGATGATAGACACATTTTAATGAGCCACATGAAATATACTCTAAAAAGAGCTATGGCAGTATATATTAGTTTGTCTATCATTCATATATCTAGTACTTTATTTAAAGAAACCATCAAAATTGCTGCACTATTTACAGTACACAATATTTTTTTAATAGCTGAGTCTGTTACTTGGTGAAATTCCATATCAACACTTATAGTAAATAACACACTTGGTTAAGATTTCACTGTTTATTAGTTGACACTGCAACAATTGTTTCACCACATAGTGGCTTCATCAGGCAGATGAATGATCTGCATGATGAAGCCACTGCGTGGCGAAACAATTGTTGCAGTGTTAACTAATAAACGGTGAAACCAAGTGTGTTATTTACTAAAAGTCTTGCCTAAAATTCTAGTTGAGATAACTATCTGAGAATTTAAACTAATTTTAACACCGTATGATTTGTTTTCATAATTTTTGAAACATAGTTACACCCAAAAATTTTATGATTTTTTATGTAACTCTTTACTTTGATACTCACAATTTTAAGGCGAGAAATTTTACTCTTTTGTGCAGAAATAAAAATATTATTATATTATTAATAATTTGAACTAATTTTGACAATATGTGATTTATTAAATTCAATTTTAATATGTGATTTATCAAATTCAATTTTACCCTAAATCTCAATTAATTTTAGTTTTTGTTTTAAGAATACATACCTCAATATACTGTATACGCTGTAATAATAATAATAATAATAAATTGTCTTTATTCAAAAATTCAGGAATATTACAAAGATAATAACATACAGTAGTGCAGGCGAAGTTCAACCAGTCTGTATGACTTTAGTTGCTCTTCCACTTAACCTGCTTCGGTAAGAAAGATAATCCATAGAGAAGTACATAATTATAATAATAAGTCTTAAAAATTAAATGAACAAACAAAAGATACAACTTTAATTAAATGAAAAAAATAAAACTCCAATCAAATCAGATACCTAGAATTTTTGATCTAATTTGTCGGGACATGGCTTTTTTAAAAGTAATGGGTGACAGTTGTTTGAGGTTAGAGGGAATTTTATTAAAAATTTTGTATATATTGTATTTAAAACACCTCTTAAAAAAGGTGGTTTTGAATTTAGGAGGTGAGATGGTTCCTCTAAACCTCAAATTGATATTGTGGACATCAGACCGATAAACAATCTTGTTGTAGAGGTAGGGGGGTGTGCGGTTCTCAACAATTTTCTTATATATCACACAGCAATGTAACAATCTGCGCTCCGCCATATCTAGCCAGTTCAGCTCTTCAAGTTTACCTGAGATGTGGTCAAATTTGCGTATGCCAAAAATAAGTCTAATACAGGCATTCTGGACCTTTTATATGCGTTTCGTTGTTACAGTCTAGGCAGGCATTGTATACGGCAACCGCAAAGTTGAAGTGGCTAAGTACCAAAGTGTCGCATAGCAGTCGCTTAGTTTTTAGGGTCAACACATTACGGTTAGAGTAAATCATTTTTAGATTAATATATGCACGAGATATGCATTAAGTTTTTAGATATTCGTCGTATTTAAAAAGAGTTCAAATTGAAGCTGAATGAATGTTTTCTACTCCCAGACTAAGCATGAAGTAAAATTTTGAGTTTAGAAAAGGCTGAAAATGTTCTATTGTCGCCCTGCGAAGCGGAGCGACCAAACCAAAGTTTCAGGCTTTTCTAAACTCGAAATTTAACTTTATGCACGCGTATGCAGATGCACGCGTATAAATCATTTATTTCAAGTGAAGTTCAAAATATACTACTAGAGCAGTATGCTAAAGATAAACAGGGTGTCCCAGAAGTCGCTCTCCACAGAAAGAAAGAGAAAGTAAAGTAAAGTAATGACAAACAAACATTTTCTAGCATGAACGATATTCAAGAAAAGAACATTTTAATTCGAAAAATCAGAGCATTTTAAGACATCCAGGTGTATTTCTCGTAATTGTAACTTTACAAAAACGTCAGTGTCAAAAGTTACATTTACGAGAAATATACCTGGATGGCTTAACCATTTCGCTACGGAGTTTGAATTTCAAATGCGTGCCCCGTGGGCACGGTGCTCGAAAACACAATGCTTACCCGTACGTATTTCGTACTACAAGCTCATACCGGCATTTACTGTGTGTACTACGAAAAAGGGCCTTAGTTGTAGCGGCTCTATTTTTGAATAAAAATAAAAGATATTATAAAGCTAGGTGTTGATTGCTACAATTTGCCTGTAACAGATTTTTTCGCAAAAATGCAAAAAAGCAAAACAAACAAAAGTTGGCTATGATTTTTTTTGTAATTATACACTGTATAGACTGCTCATTGAAGAGGTACACAAACTTCGTACGCTTTCCGCTCACGATTTACAGGCTTTTGAAAATATACGCTCTTCGCACATGGAACACATAAAAACAAAACGTATGGATACGCTCCTCGTAGCGAAAGGGTTAAAACGCTCTGATTGGTCAAATAATTTCTGATCATTTTGAACTTTTAGAATTTTATATATTTAATTGATGAGGCGGATACATGATGAAACTCCATAATACTATTTGAAATAAACAACACAGTTGGGAGGGTTTCACTTTAATTGTTGAACACTGCAACATGTTTCACCACACAGTGGCTTTATCAGGCAGATGAAATAATAAATAATTATTTCATCTGCCTGATGAAGCCACTGTGTGGTGAAACATGTTGCAGTGCTCAACAATTAAAGTGAAACCCTCCCAACTGTGTTGTTTTATTTCAAATATTTTAGAATTTTGTTAAAAATTGTTCGATTTAATTTTTTACAACGTTACAATAAAAGTTGTTAAATGAATAATTCTGTGATTTTATTACTAACATTAGTTATTTGGTAGTTTATTTATTGAGCATTATTTTACATAATTTAAGCGTTTTGGATTTGTTCGTCAAAGTTTAGTAACACACAACTAATGTACAGGAATTCGTTTTCGTTCTAAATTTGAACTAAGAAATAACATAAACTCTATTTATTGTACGTCATAAATTTGACAATATAGGAAACTGCAAACTAAGTTCCTGACTGATTGTCTAACGAGGGTTTCTACTTCCAGATTAAGCATGAAGTAAAATTTCGAGTTTAGAAAAGCCTGATAATTTGGATTTGCTGGGGCGCGCGAGTTAGAAAGTCGCGCACTAGCAAATCCAAATGTTCAGGCTTTTCTAAACACGAAATTTTATTTCATGCGCCACGCATGTAAACCACTAACTTCAAGTGAAATCTTCAACTAATTGGTTAGAGTGAAATAAATTTAGTATACCAGTTATCAATTGTTCAAATGAAAGGGAAAAGTGTTACGATAGACAATTCGCCATTTTTTGATTTTGTTTATTATCATTTAATGTGTCAAATTCGTGCTCCGAACAGAACCAACAATTTGTCAATGTTTTAATGGTATTATCTGCATATTTATTAGTATTATTATTAATTTAAAAATTCTTTCATTATTCGCTAAAAAGGCCGAATTTCTTTGACTTTTCGTTGACTTTCTCGGTTGGTCGCCACCCTATAAATTGAATATTATAAACGAAATTTAACATGTTTGCTCTGTTAATTATGCGAATTACTTGCAAAACTCTATTTTTATTCATTTGAGATAAACGATATAGCAACGGTAACACGCAAGTACATAACATAAAAAGCTTAATCCTTAATTCTCGTATAAAAGGCATAATTTCCTTAAACGTTAAAAACTAAACAATAATCACTAAACACTAAACGTTAAACGTCTTATAAAACCGGCATTATTCTAGAGACATACAGAAAGTTTTATGTAACACCGAACATTTTCATCCAATACAATTAGACACCTTTAATTTGCAAGTTATGTGTAAATTGGATTGCCAATATGACCATTACAAATTGTAGCCAATCAATCGCAATTAATGCCCCAAATTTTACATACTGGGAGCTTCTCTTTCAAGTATACATTAAATCTTTAGATAACCGTTGTTTTTTTTTTTTAAATGAGTTTATTTTTTCTTCTAAGTATACATAAACATACATTGTACATTTACTGTACTAATAATTTGAAGCTTTAAACAAGTGTTTTCCACTCCCAGGCTAAGCATGAAGTAAAATTTCGAGTTTAGAAAAGCCTGAACATTTGGTTTGGTCGCGTAGCGCGAAGCGCGGAGCGGCAAAACCAAATTTTCAGGCTTTTCTAAACTCGAAATTTTACTTCATGCGCCACCGGTACGAAACACTGACATATTACGAAGATTAAAACACATCGCCAAACTTTACATTGCATCAGTGTTTTGTACTGGTGGCGCATGAAGTAAAATTTCTAGTTTAGAAAAGCCTGAAAATTTGGTTTGGCCGCTCCGCGCTACGCGACCAAACCAAATTTTCAGGCTTTTCTAAACTCGAAATTTTACTTCATACGCCACCGGTACAAAACTCTGACATATTACGAAGTTTAAAACACCCCGCTAAACTTTACATTGCATCAGTGTTTTGTACCGGTGGCGCATGAAGTAAAATTTCGAGTTTATAAAAGCCTGAAAATTTGGTTTGGCCGCTCCGCGCTTCGCGCTACGCGACCAAACTAAATTTTCAGGCTTTTCTAAACTCGAAATTTTACTTCATGCTTAGCCTGGGAGTGGAAAACACTCGTTTAAAGCTTCAAATTAAATTCTTTTAACAAACCGAGCGTCGGTAAATGTACAACGTATGTTTATATATACTTAAAAGAAAAATTCTTGTTATAAACATGTTCGGTATTACATAAAACTCTCTGTATGTGTTTTAAGGATACAAACATTAATGGCGCGAAATACAAAATAGGAACACCCGAAGTTAAAAAGCAAACATAGATGTCGCTACATTTTTTAACGAAGTGTGGCACAGAAAAACACTTTCGTCTCTTGAAAAAGTAAAAAATGTTTACCCGGAGATTGTAACACTAACCCGAAGCCCGGAGACAAAGTCTAAAACCCAGAGAGGTGGCAACCCTAGTCCTCCCTGAAGGAGGACGATTGGTTACCTTAAATTACACTTCATTTTTTAATTACCAAATCATATTTTAGTTGTTTTAAACCTGTTAAACATGTTCTTAGTTTTTAGTGTTTTAAACCCTGTTTAAATGAGATAAAAAAAACTCGTTTGCTTTGATTAACATAAAACTTTTTCTAAAACCCCGTTGTTGATTTATTACAGGTTGGAGAAGGCCAACGGCGAGAAACCCAAACATGTGATCGTGTGGTCGAGCAATCTTTCAAAACGCCCCTATTGCTCAAAATATTTAAACGCATCCGAAATAATAGTACAAACATGGGGCGGAAGCGATTGGACGGAAACCCCGGAATTAATCGCAAGCGGCTACAAGCTAATCATCTCCCACGTAGATGCCTGGTATTTGGACTGCGGTTTCGGACGCTGGAGAGAGCGCGGGGAAGCCGCCTGTGATCCCTACAGAACCTGGCAAACAATGTACAAACACCAACCTTGGGTTTCCGACACTCACTACAAAAGCAAAGTATTGGGCGGCGAAGCGTGCCTATGGACCGAACAGGTTGATGCCAAATCTTTGGAAACAAGACTTTGGCCACGAGCGGCAGCTTACGCGGAGCGCGTTTGGAGTGACCCAGTTGTAGATCGGACCATGTTCATAAGCGAGGATGTGTACACAAGGATTGCCAATCAAAGGGACCGTCTTATCCGGAAGGGTCTTCACGCAGAAGCGCTCTGGCCGCAGTGGTGCACGGAAAATCCCGGAATGTGCCTTTGACACCTCAGCAATTTGACTAAGGTGGAATTGAGGTTGAATGTTCTGTAAAACTTTATAGTAACTTAGAAAGTTTAATAAACGTTGTAATTTGTATATTTTGCGCCAACCGTCGGCGCCGTGATACTAGTGTTTAAGTGTGTACAGATAACTTTATCAAAGAAATAAGAAGTTAGCATGATTGACCAATATTTGTGCCAATTTAACATGCATATTTTATATTTTGTACGAGTACAAAGGAAATAAAGTATGTTTAATATGTTTATATTTATTTTTCCTACTGCCAAAATTTGTTCCAATTATTTTAGGAGTCTCAGTCCATTTGTCCATTTTTTGTTGATACCAGAGACGTGGATAGCTTTTTGTGATGGGAGGAGATTTGAGTTAGTATTTTGTTTTATAAATGTATTTTTTTCTAATGTTATACAATAACAAGTACAAAAAATGATTATGTGTTCATTATAGCAGTTTTTCCGTCATTCAAACGTATATCATTTGTTAATTAGTTAAAGACAATTTCTCATTAAATCAGCGTTTTATACGCGTGGCGAACATGAAGTAAAATTTCGAGTTTAGAAAAGCGTAATTTGGCTCAGTCGCTCCACTTCGCTACGCGATCGAGAAAAAATGCTTCTCTAAACTTGAAATTTTACTTAGTGTTTAATCTGGGATTGGAAACACTCGTTAGACAAATAATCATAAACTTAGTTTGCTGTTTTTTTTTTATTGTAAAATGTATGACTAAAATTAAAGGAGTTGATGTTTAAGTCAACTTTTGGCGTACACGATTTTCCTTCCAGTTTAAACAACTTTTAATTTGATAACGTTGAAAGAACAGTAATAGTATTTTTTGTGAATTTCATGCAAGTAAATCTTAAGTTTAGTAGTTTTTCTTTACAATAAGGTATTTTACTTTCACATTACGGCCCGTATTCACGGTCTAGGACGTTTCATCGCCGCCGATTCATCGCCACCGATTCATCGCCGCCGTTTCATCGCCGGGCCAGTTCATCGCCGGCCGTTTCATCACCAGGCCTGTTCATCGCCAATATTTTTATAAAATAAATTTTGAAAGAAAGATTATATCTAATGATAAAATTTCAAATATTACCCAATTCTGGAAATTGTCCACTAATTTAATATTAGGTTTTATAACCAAGTAATCGTTACTCAAACTTAATATAAATCGAATGAGAATGCTGTCATTTTTTGATATATGTCATTGAGTGCAATTCAGATTAAGGTTTATTATTTGCAAGTATGGAAACACAAATTTTGACCAAAAGAGGGAAAGAAAAGTTTATCCACGGAGGACATATGCATATTTTCGACAAAAACAGTAAGTCCTATCCTAACCTATCCTAACCTATCCTAACCTATCCTAACCTATCCTAACCTATCCTAACCTATCCTAACCTATCCTAACCTATCCTAACCTATCCTAACCTATCCTAACCTATCCTAACCTATCCTAACCTATCCTAACCTATCCTAACCTATCCTAACCTATCCTAACCTATCCTAACCTATCCTAACCTATCCTAACCTATCCTAACCTATCCTAACCTATCCTAACCTATCCTAACCTATCCTAACCTATCCTAACCTATCCTAACCTATCCTAACCTATCCTAACCTATCCTAACCTATCCTAACCTATCCTAACCTATCCTAACCTATCCTAACCTATCCTAACCTATCCTAACCTATCCTAACCTATCCTAACCTATCCTAACCTATCCTAACCTATCCTAACCTATCCTAACCTATCCTAACCTATCCTAACCTATCCTAACCTATCCTAACCTATCCTAACCTATCC
Source organism: Philonthus cognatus (assembly GCA_932526585.2). Classification (NCBI taxonomy): domain Eukaryota; kingdom Metazoa; phylum Arthropoda; class Insecta; order Coleoptera; family Staphylinidae; genus Philonthus; species Philonthus cognatus. The sequence continues at coordinate 22,858,753 of OW052249.1, read as the reverse complement.
TAACCTATCCTAACCTATCCTAACCTATCCTAACCTATCCTAACCTATCCTAACCTATCCTAACCTATCCTAACCTATCCTAACCTATCCTAACCTATCCTAACCTATCCTCACCTATCCTAACCTATCCTAACCTATCCTAACCTATCCTAACCTATCCTAAATCCTACCTATCCTGACATATCCTATCGCAACTGGCTTGTCGATGAAACAGCCGGCGATGAACTGGCCCGGCGATGAACTGGCCCGGCGATGAACTGGCCCGGCGATGAACTGGCCAGGCGATGAACTGGCCCGGCGATGAAACGTCCCATTCCCCCGTATTCATACCTCACATTTAGTGATAAATGCGACTTTAGATGTGTTCCAAGATGTGACTTCAGATGTGCCTTGACCACAATACGGTTCTAAAGACTATGTTATATTAATGTGGTTTTTATTTACTCTTACAGCTCTTGTTGGACACAAGAGATATTTATGTATCGCTTAAAACTGACATAAATGTGACATATAAACAACATCATACCAGATCTAAAATCACATCTAGAAACACATCTAAGGTCGCTTTTATCTCCAAATGTGAAGTATGATGGCCAATGCTCCAACGTAACTGAAAATCCCACAGTTTAAAAAAATTACCATTTTTAATTATCCAGTCCAGAAAACGATAATATTGTATCGTAAATGAAAGTTGTGAGACTCCTAAATTAAACACTTTAAACAAGATAAATTCAAATTCAAAACTATTTGAATTCGAGAAAATAAGCTTACGCTTCTTATAGTTTGCACACTTTAAACATAATATATAAAATTACGAAAAAACTATTCGTGAAAATGCAAACAATGTCTTAATTAATAAAACAACTTAAGACGATAAATATGCATTGAAACAACTACTTCCCGTGCAAATACACATCCGGATATTGAATTATACAATGAATTTGAATTTATCTTGTTTGAACTGTACCGTAAGGTAAATAATAAGGTCTCACATTCTTCATACCTGCTAATGATATAATCCCCTTTTTTACCTATAAATTCCGACCATCATTTTCACTCATTCCATTTCTGTGTACCTGTTCATTGCACACACACCACTTTTTCCAAGTAAGTTTGTTTTAATTTTATTCCTAATTTTTTTTAAACGTCATAAGCAAAGCTATACTGAAGAGAGATAAATCTCGAAACGCGTCTATAGATGGCCTAAGACATTAGTTTTAATCAAAGTCCTTTCACTTCTAATTTGTTGCTATCTCTCCTTTCATTTTAAATTTGTATTGTTAGTTGGTTTGAAGAGGATTTGACCTAAACGTTACATATACTTTAATAGAGCGTTGTAACAAATCAAATTAAATAAGAATTTAAATATTTCATTGTATAATTCAATATCCGGATGTGTATTTGCACGGGAAGTAGTTGTTTCAATGGATATTTATCGTCTTAAGTTGTCTTATTAATTAAGACATTGTTTGCATTTTCACGAATAGTTTTTTCGTAATTTTATATATTATGTTTAAACACTTTAATTCAAAGACTTACCAAAAACGTATCGATAGTCGAATTTATTTAAACTTCTCAAGATCCACTAAGAAATAAGCATACGAGGTGTGTAAATAAAGTAATGAGATTGATTGTTTTTATTTGAATAGAATTATAATTGTCTCCCTCAAAATAACTTCCCTGGGAATCCACACAGCGCTGGAAATGGTTCTTCCACTCCTTATAGCAGTGTTGGAACTCAGATACTGGAATAGCTTTCAGCTGGTCGGTTACAACCATTTGAATGCTTTGGAGCGTCTTAAAATGAGTTTAAGAAATATCGAAAAATCACCTCATGAGAATTGATTTTTTAATCTCGGGAAGAGGAAAGCATCACAAAGACTCAAGTCAGGCGAATTACTAGGCTGAGTAGCCACAGGAATATTTTTACTGGCCGAAAACTCGTTTATTTTTGTGCAGAGAGAAATCTACACAAAAAATGGCAATTTCAATAAACGAGTCATATCCCTAGTTCATTGTTCAAAATCTGATGAACGGTGGTGTGAGTCAAATTAAACTCTTCCACGATCGTTCTGTCAACCGATGATCTGAACGCACAAAACGTCGGGTTCTATAGACATTTGAATCGATTCTTGAAGATGAAGGCCTTCTGTTGAGTGATTCATCTGCAATTGACTGTCTTCCTTCTAAAATTGCCATAAAGCATCCGAAAACCCTTCCGCTAAAATTTTGCAAACATTTTCGTTGAACTGTGCCCAATACTGAAGCAAACCCTGATAGCACACCGTTTCTCAAAATTGATATCACTCATTATCAGAATTCACTAGAAAAAACTGTTTCACAAAAAAAATGCTACAGACAACCAAATAACTCTAGCGAGTTCTTACTCGTACTGAATTCGTATCACATGTTCACCTACCACCCCTCCAACTCCTACGTCCCAACTGTTGCCAGATCGAATGTTTTTCGTACCAAGTATGTTGTACCAAAATAGTTCACTGTTCCTTCGATCGTCCAGAAATTTGGTGCCCGCGTTAATATTTGAACGTTCTCTCTTATGGATACAGCTTGGAACGATTTTTTAGATCTTCCATAAGCGATGAACAATCACTACAAGTCTTGAAAATTTGCTCAGAAAATGAGGTATTTAGTTCACTTGGATCAACACCAACAGCTTTAGCATCTACATGTTTAAGTTCATCACAAAGTCTTGGTAACTTATTGGTCATATACTGTATCCTTGCATCTTTGCTGCTCGTATGATGTAACCTAAAATTTCACAACTACTTTGTAATCTCTCCATCTATTTCATGTGTAACATTCTCACATGATTCTGAAGCCGAAATTTGTATATAGCATGTGCTACAAAGTTTCCTTCCTGAAACTAAACTATTGACGATTCATTATAAGTATAAATGAATTGCCAATTCATTTATACTTATGTTTGAACGATAACGTGACCTCCAGTCTAAGGTGTCAAATTACTTAGAGGGAATGGCAAATTTATACTGATGAGAGATAAATTTCGAAACGCGTCTATAGATGGCCTGAATAATTTGACTCAAATTGTTGCATTTGCAGTAGGTTACTGTATGTAACAGCAAAGACTTGTTGTATAATTCAATGTCCGTCGGGGTATTAGCTCAGGAAGTAGTTGTTTCAATGAGTGCTTGATATAGTCTTTGTAAGACTAACTTGTTGTAGATTGCGAAAAGAATCGCACTTTTAATGTTTGAAGTATTCTGCAACCAAGAATTGGCAATTTCATTTATACTTATATTTAGTAATTTGCCCGATGAAATAATAGCTTAAATTAGTATATACTAATTTCCGCATAATAATCGATTATATTGATGTATTTCAATAATTGACTAATTACTAATTAGTATATGGATTATTCCCATCACTACTTTATAATATGTTTTCTCTTCACCTCTTAAATCTGCAACTACGAATGTTTGTTGTTTAATTAACTAAAGTTTAGATATTTTAACGGCGGGCATTTCAAAATTGCTTTATCAAATAATTTCGTTCTCCCCTATATTTGGCGTTTTTACAAAACTAGGTTATTTTTAGGGATCAGAGAATAAGTCTGGAATCAGGGAAGAGTCAGCTAAAAGCTAGGGAAATTTATCATTTCAAATTGGTCGCCACCATGAATTTATCTTTACTGTCATTATCAGTAAAATTATCAAAATTATTAAACTATTATGTTGTCCCGAAAGTTTTTCACCAAATTTGGCCATTGTGTTGTTTAGAGTTTATTTATACTTCTATCAAGTATTTCCACTTCTTGATTAAGCAAATTCGGCATAATTTAATTTACATTTGACAGCAATATTAATTTTCTTTATAATGCCTTTAAAAAAATCAGTTTTTTGACACTATCTCGAAATCAAAAAAAGATATTTCAAATTTTATTTCAGAGTGTTATTAGGTCCTTAAATGCGCTACTTTGCGGCAAATAAATCGACTCTTTACCTTTTCAAATAACCGAAATCCCTATACATTCTATCGAAATATGGACACCTTGTATAGGCAAATCAATATTCTCGCGATTTGTAAGTCTGTACGTCTATCATAACTTATTGATTAGTAAATTTGTAGTTTATAAAGAGAACGTTTTATGCAGGATGAGAATAGGTGAAAAAAATCATCTTGTTCAGTGGCCCATTTAAAGGACATGCATTGGTACCATTTTTAATATTTATAAAACTACAGATGATTTATGATTTTCTTAAAGTAGTCTTTTTTATTTTTTTTTTATTCTTAGAAAAAACACAGACTTTCTAATCGATACCAAAAACAATCCGGGCTTTATATTGTTTTAGGAAAAAATGCATAACGCACCTAGCAAAGTTTAGTTTTGGCTGCTTACATCGCACATAATTTAAAAGTTACAAAAATGTAAAGCAACTTAATTATAGATACTTTTATTCTAAATAAATTATTGTTTTGCAATAAAATTATTTTGATATCTCCTAAAATACTCACTTTTATGGATTTATCACTTGCCTTGTTTAAACCACTCTCATTTATAAAATCCTCTTCGTTTATTGTTTATTGAAAAAGTCATCGATTGAGGGTGCAATCCTCAATCAAGCTTCAATTTGAGCTGTAAAATATTTATAAAGATTAGAAATTGTGCATAAGACACGCGTTCGAAGTTGAATTTTGTGGGATTACTTAACTTTACAAGAGTGTTGAATTGCTGAAAAATGCCAACCATTAAAAACAGTAATCATTTAAAAAGAGTTATTAGTCTTTAAGGGCGCTAATAAAAGCGAACATTTACAATGCATCGCGTTATATATATATACCGTATGTATACTCAATGACATTAGAAGCGTAACACCCAGAAGGAGTTATTATTTTAACTTGATTTTTTGCCAGTATGGTAGTCTTGCATCAAGAATAAAATGATTACGTTTTCAAGAAATTTTATTAAAAAACAATCTAAACAAAATTAATAATGTGTTTAGCGACCCCTTTACTGTATACACTAATGTAGACGTCTGGGCATCGACAAAATGAGATGGTCGATGTCTTCTTGAGGCATCTCGTTCCAAGCAACTTGAATTTCATCGATCAACTGTGGTAGAGTCTGTGGAGGATGGTGCAAAGAGAATATTCTTCTTCCCATGATATCCCACACATGTTCAATGGGATTTAAATCCGGCGAACGGGGCGGCCACGCCAAAACATTAACACCAGCTTCATTAAGAAAGTTCATAGTTCGACGAGCAATATGGGGACGTGCGTTATCTTGTTGAAAAAGTACGTCTGGGCGGCCATCTAAATAAGGCAACAAAGTCGGTCGTATGACGTCTTCAACATAACGCGCAGCTGTCATACTGCCTCGAATGAACACAAGAGGTGATCGACTACCATAAGCAATAGCCCCCCAAACCATTACTCCAGCAGTCCTGTGTACATGCCTCTCAATAGCAAACCTAAGATCAGGTCGTTCTCCACGGTAGCGTCGTACCCTTCTACGGCCATCATGCGTGCCTAGACAAAATCGTGATTTATCGCTGAATACGACATCGTGCCATTCTGCCTCCCAATGCTGCCGTTCTCTGCACCAGTCCAACCTTTGGCGACAGTGTCTCGCTGTTAAAGGAAGCACTAATCTTGGACGGTATGAAAGAAGCCCAAAGGATTGAATGCGGCGATATAAGGTTCGCATACTAACGGGCCTACCTTCTTCTCCAATCCATTGATCACCGATTTGACGCGTAGTAGCGAAACGGTCTCACAGGGCTATTTGTCTTAAGCGCCGATCTTGACGTTCTGTGGTACGCCTTGGTTGACCAATTGGTCTTCTTCTTGCTCCTCTACCTTCTTCTGTCTATACCTGATACACACGTATTACAGTTGCTGCAGTGGAATCAATACGGCGGGCAATTTCGCGATAGGACATACCGACATCTCGATAAGCAACAACTCGACCCCGGTCAAAATCGCTCAAATGGTGATATTGTGGACGTCTTCGAACTCGAGGCATTTTATTTAAGCTTAACACACTCAACGGAAACACGAAAACTAAAAACATCTGTACTAAACAGCTCATATAAATAGTTTTATCAAAAAAGAAAAAATGATAAATTTTTTTTTCACAATAAATATAAAAGGCACAAGGTCGAAATTGTTATCAATGTATGCTTTAAATATAGTTACTCTGTTGCTAAAATATGAATTCAAAAAAATCATTCCTTCTTGGTGTTACGCTTCTAATGTCATTGAGTATATTTTCTTTATAGTAGGCGATAAGATTGTACATGCAAAAAATTATACCTTGTGTTAATGTATAGGGGTTTTTGAAAGTAAGTCGTATTTTGAAATACTGATATTTTTATCAATTACTGAGAAATTTTAAAATTAAAAATGCCTGTATGTGCAGAATAAAATAAGATTTATTAAAAATATAAGATTTATCGTAAATTTTATGTGTGGACGCCATTTTCTTCTTTGTTGAACAAGAAGTAATCTATTTTCAATACTATATGTTCCATGTTTGTTTTCATTTGCTAAATTTTGCGTTTCTCGTAAAACTTCAGCAACTGCAAGATCTGTTGCCACAGGGGTCTTCCTGATTTCTTTTTATCTATAACAGAGCCACTTTCTTCAAATTTTACTACCAGTTTTTGAATGGCTCTCAAAGTGCACGGGCCAGCTCTTAGACCGTTACAGGCACGAAACCGTCGAAAGCCTGCCGAGAAACTCGGTTCACATTCATAATAACATTGCACAAGTCCAGTGCGAGTTTGTAGAGGCAAACCATTTTATTTCACAAAGGAAATTATGTTCTATTGTAAAAAACATGTGATGACACTTGCATACGATGAGTATTTTTCATGCAACTGTTTTTAAACAAATTTGTTGCTATGACGACCAAAAGGTGAATACAAAAAAATCTTGATTTCCCAGTGACCTGATACAGTAATTTTGTTCAAAAATTCATAAAAATAAGCCTCGATACGAGTAGTTTAAAATTTTACTTACTTTTGAACACCCCTATATTTTATCATATAATTTTAAAGCAAATGTTCGTTGTAAATAACAAATCATTTATGTTTCTACATAATGCGCTTAATTAGAATTCCATAAACATGTTGCATTCCATTAAAATATTAAATTATTAATTAATATAAACGAAATTGTTTCTGCGTTTCTGCCGTCTTTAATTACTTGCCGTGTTTAATTACTTGTCTCACTAATCAATCTGACATTTCAAAAATGTAAGTCATTTTTATTATTTTTGCTCAGTTATTTATATTTAATGAAATAAAACATGTTTAAGTTATTCTAATTAAGCGCATCATGTAGAAACATAAATGATTTGTTATTTACAACGAACATTTGCTTTAAAATTATATGATAAAATATAGGGGTGTTCAAAAGTAAGTAAAATTTTAAACTACTCGTATCGAGGCTTATTTAAATAACTGATTTATTACTAACAAAAATAATTTGCTTCAAAATTATATGATAAAATACAGTAATACGAGGTATAATTTTCAGCACGTAAAATCCTATGGCCACCGATAAAATAAAAACATACTGTATAAGTTTTGTAACAATTGCACAGTATTTTCTAGATGTAAATTACTTACTCATATTATCATCGTTTTAACTAATTTGTCTAATTTTTAATCATCAATTAGTTCATAATGTCTAGATCACCAGCTTTGAAATTAATTCACAAATTCGAAATGAAATTTATTTTGTTTACACCAAAAGTGATTATTCATTAATCATTTTGTCCAAATGAATTAATTAATGTCATCCACTGTAGAGATGTTTTACAATTTTCTGTTTGGACATTATTCATTAGTGTGACATAACTCAATCATACTGAATTAATATAGTATTTTAAAAATTACATCAGTAAAACTCGTTGAGTCGACACGCGTAAACAAATAAAAGGAACGCATGCGATCATAATAAGGCAATTTATATGCATGTGTAAATAAACATCTTTTAAATATTACAACAATCCTACAAACAAGTCATATTAATAAGTATTAAAAGTGCTGTACTTTTCGCAATCACTGATTGAAACAATCAGTAGCGCAGCCAAAATATACACTTATAAAAGCGAATTGATGATACCCTCTTGTTCCTGGCACAGGTAAGCAAAGGTCAAATCTTTTTGTTAGTTTAGCTTCAGTTTTTTATTTTTTTCGGCAGAGACAACGTGCATTTTATTCCGGTTATTTTTTCATTTCAGTATTTAAACATGCCTTGTGGAGTAAACATTTGGTCATAGTATGCATGCATGCATGTTGGCTCTAGTTACTTTCCTTTTCGTGGTACCACCTATACGATCACAAGAATTCTTCTCATGCAATGTAGCAAAGCAATTCCATTAATAATTTTACACTTATTTCCTTTTGAGAAATTCTGCTTTAAAAATTGCTAAAATACGATTTAAAAATTATATAAAAAACGACAAAGTTCTTACGCTTCAAACTTCTACAGCAAGTAGTCCTATAATAAATCTATAGAAGGAAAAAAATTAAAGGTAAGTCTATCTTCCTACTAATAATTTTACAGCACTAAAACTGCCGTTATAGGTTAATTTTCAATTTATGGTTTGGATTTTTTTCTGCACTTTTCTACTTAGGGAATATTATGTAAGGACAAACAATCTAAAGCACGATTCTGATAATTTAGGTTTTTATTTTGTCTTGATATCTATAAAATTAATAGAGTTTGATACATTTACGTTGTTTTCGGCCGAAAAACGGTTACGAAGCAAACTTAAAATCTCCGCAAAAAAAAATCATGAGCCTTAAAATTTTTCTAACTATAGTATTGAACTCACCTAGTATTGGGCAATAACTGGTAAAAAAAATATGAAAATCAAAAATGTTGAGTAACAATTTTTATTATATTTGGGTGATTTCACATAGATTGACCCTATAGGTATTGTGACCGGTACAAATTAATGCCCCCGTTTTTTACGGAAATATCCGTTTTGGAGTCCCAGAAATCCTAATCAAGTGTTAACTCAATGGTGTCGGTCGGCTGATCTGTGGCATTTGGGTTCTATTGCATATCTTGCGAAGATACAAACATAGGCGATAACCGCCTAATATATATCCACTTCCGGCATCGGGTTATCGCCCGTGTTTGATTCGGATTTGTGCGATCCCAAAAAGGGTATTTCCAAAAAAAAGGGGGGGGGGGGTTAATGGGATTTATCTTTAATATTAATGGTACTTTACTTGAAGAAACCATCGAAAATGGGACACCCTGTATTCCTATAATTATACTCGTAGATGAATCATATTCTTGAACTTTAAAATAAGTTAGTGCTTTACGCGCTTGGCGCACGAATTCTATATTTTGAGTTTAGAAAAGCCTGAAAATTTATAATTCCCGGGCGCTTCGGTTCACATAATAATTAACAAGACAACAAACACAGGATTATTGAACCATTGAACCACCACAGGATACCACATGGGGGAGATCAAACCAATCCATATTTGTAGTAAAAGTCGGAAGCTGAACCTATTAGACGGATTAGAGATCAAACGAGCCGTCAACAACACCGACATCATCATTAGCGCCGAATTATCCATCAATTAGTTTCCATAGATTTGTATATACCGGGTGTTAACTTCGAGGACGCAACATAGGAAATCCATGTTAATTTTGAAGTGTTCAAATATTGGCTTACCTATTTATTTTAGAGACAAAATGTATTTCACTTTTTTGTAGAGACAAAAATTCTAAATTTATGAATGTTCACACTTAACACTTTACGTTTCTCTAAATTAAGATAATTAAGAAAAAGTGATGTGATTTTATAAAAATAATGACATACCATGGAATTGATACAATTGCGGATATTTCCCTGTTTTTTTTTAAGTTCAATTTAAAGCTTTAAACAAGTGTTTTCCACTCCCAGACTAAGCATAAAGTAAAATTTCGAGTTTAGAAAAGCCCCGTAAAAATTTGTCGAGGGTCGCGCAGCAAATTTTCTGGGCTTTTCTAAACTCGAAATTTTACTTCATACTTCATGCGCCACGCGTATAAAACACAGATATTAAGTGAAGTTAGAATATACATAAATTTGACAATATTATAGTGTTTTATACGCGTGGCGCATGAAGTAAAATTTCGAGTTTAGAAAAGCCCAGAAAATTTGTCTCGGGTCGCTGCGCGACCCTCGACAAATTTTTACGGGGCTTTTCTAAACTCGAAATTTTACTTTATGCTTAGTCTGGGAGTGGAAAACACTTGTTTAATGCTTTAAATTGAACTTAAAAACAAAACAAATTGAACTCTTCTAAAAATCAACGAATGTCAGAAAATGTACAGCTAAAATATTTTAGAAAAAGTATTGTGATTTTATAAAAATAATGACATACCATGGAATTGATACAACAATTGCGGATATTCCTTGGTTTTTTTTAAGTTCAATGTAAAGCATTATAAAAGTGTTTTCCACTCCCAGACTAAGCATGAAGTAAAATTTCGAGTTTAGAAAAGCCCCTTGAAAATTAGTCTCAGGTCGCGCAGCGACCTGAGACACATTTTCTGGGCTTTTCTAAATTTACAACTTAATGTAGAATAGAATAAATGAAAATAACGAAACATTATTTTTGATTTACTAACTAAATAAGTTAATTTTATACATTATATTATTTCGCCTGACATATAATGTGGAAAGGAAAATGTTTGTTATTTAAATATTTTAATTATTACTTATTTTTAAAGTGTATTTCTAACTTCACAATATTTCAGTGTTTCATCAAAACAGAATTTGTTTATCTCTTCTACTTCTTATTTTTTGGTGTACGTCTAATATAAACATTAATTCGACATTTAAGTTAACTTTTAGCTTCTGTGATGTTACATCCAGTCTCTCTATTTTCATATTTTTCATGTTATAACAAAGTTTATTTTATTCATTTACCAATAATTTGTTAAAATTTCCAAATTTGTATAAACTGCAAACAATAGGTCTTAATTAATAAGACTACTAAGACAATAAATATTCCTTGAAACAACTACTTTCCGTGCAAATACCCCGCCCGATATTGAATTATACAATGAAATATTTAAAACCTTATTTGATTTGTTACAACGATATATGATAGTATACAGAGAGTTTTATGTAACACCGAACGTTTTCAATGTTAATTTTCATACAGAGAATTTTACTTTTAAGTAAAAGTACGTTGTACATTTTCCGACACTTGGTTTATTAAAAGAAATTAATTTGAGGCTATAAACGAGTGTTTTCCACTCCCAGGTTGAGCATGAAGTAAAATTTCGAGTTTAGAAAAGCCAGAAAATTTGGCTCGGGCGCGTAGCGAAGCGAAGCGACCGAGCCAATTTAGGCTTTTCTAAACTCGAAATTTTACTTCATGCGCCACCGCTACAAAACATTAATTCAATGCGAAGTTTACGGTGTGTTTTAAACTTCGTAATATGTCAGTGTTTGTACCGGTGGCGCATGAAGTAAAATTTCGAGTTTAGAAAAGCCTGAAAATTTGGTTTGGTCGCTCCGCGGTTCGCGCTACGCGACCAAACCAAATTTTTAGGCTTTTCTAAACTCGAAATTTTACTTCATGCTTAGTCTGGGAGTGGAAAACACTCGTTTCAAGTTTCAAATTAAACTCTTTAAAAAAAAAAACAAAGATTATCTAAAGATTTACGGCACACACGCTATAATTACGACTTGAATAAAAAAACTCCCTATATCAGTGGTGGGGAAACTTTTTTTAAGACGGGCCATTTGTAATAACCAGACAATCGTAGCGGGCCAAAGAATAATGCTTAATCGTAGGTAGGTAGTTTTTATGCGGGTCGTCACATTACGAAGTAAGAACGCGTTCAAACATTCTCACGACGGCACTCTTAAACGGGCCGGATTAAACCTTTCCGCGGGCCGTAGTTTCCCCATCACTGCTCTATATGTACAATTTGTACTGAAATAAGTTGAGGTGTTGATTGCAATTGGCTATAATTTGTAATGGTCATATAGGCAACCCAGTTTACACATAACCTAAAAATTAAAGGTGTCAAATAGTATTGAATGCTATGGTTTGACAAATCGAACATACGAAAGTAAACATTGAAAATGTTCGGTGTTACATAAAACTCTCTGTATGTAAAATTTCAATATGATTATTGAGAATTGAATAAACGTTGTTATTAGAAATAAGAAAATAGAGTAACTACTAAGAAATGGGTCTTCTTATTATTTTGAAATGAATAAGTATTAAATCGGGAATATTTCTAATTCAATATTTTTTTTTAATTTGAGAATCTTACGCTTAAATGTTACAACTATCACATAACGTTGTAACAAATCAAATAAGATTTTAAATATTTCATTGTATAATTTATTATCCGGCGGTGTATTTTCACGGGCTATTCCGCACACGAAATGTTATATTTAACTTACATGTTACATAAAACAAGCGCTTTTAGTACTTGATTTGTATACTTAGATTGTGAGGGTATTAATACCATGTACGTTAAATTTAATATTTCGCGTACGGAATCGGGGGGAATATTTGTGCATTTCAGAAAATTTGAACGTTCTTTGATTAAGACAGAAAACACTAAAAATTGCATATCTACAGTGTGTCCTGATTAAGCAGTCGATGCATGGGTATCTTCTAAACGGTAAGAGATAGAGAATCGGTTAAGTAGGAGAAATTATGCAGGATACTATTTATTTCCGGCGTAAAACCAACAAAAAAGAAAACAAACATCCTTCCATCATCAATAATAACCATGTTATAAAGGAAAAGAAAAAATTGCCAAAATCGTTTTTTTTTTCGCAGTGGGCTCTGAAGGTAAAACTTTCTTGTTGGTTTTACACCGGACATAGATAGTACTTACAGTCCTGCATATTTTCTCCCTTTTAGCCGATTCTCTATCTCTTACCGTTTAGAAGATACACATGCATTGACTTAATCGGGACACTACATATTCTGAAAATGTTATTTCATACTTAATCAAAGAATGGAAACACTCATGGGAAGTTTCAAATTGAAAGATTTTATCGTTTTGATAGTGAATATTAAAAAAAATGATCAAATGTTGAATTTAATACATTTTCATTCTAAAGCAAATTATGAAATGTTCTTGATAATAATAATAATAATAATAGTAATAAATGCCTTTATTTGTCATACAAAAAATAAATACAAAATAAATACTTATAAGCGTAGGTGAAGTTCAGTCAGCTTAACCTGTTACTGATCTTCCACTTAACCTACGAAAAATTAAACATAAATGTAATTGCAACGTGTGAGGGATAATAGACAAACAAATTTCGTCGTCAATATCTCGAATTAATTCTGTAAATTCAAAGCTCATTTCGTAGTAACAGAGAGCGCAAGTGACGTCTGATGTAGATAAAAAAATATATTCTTAAAAAAGTTGGGTAATTTTACATAAATTTCATAATTTGTTTTGAATTTTGACGTTTTTAAAATAATAAACAGATTTCATTTCCTTCAATTATTGTCTTAATTAATAGTCTTCGTCAATTGTTTAAAAACTATATTGATAGTATTATCTCTTATATGTTTTTTTGTAAAACTTATCTTTAAAAAAAATCAACTAAATTCAAAATTGTATTTGAGTTCAATATTCCGGCACCGGATACCCACAGACGCGTTTCGGGCTTCAAGGTCCTCTTCAGTGTGGTCCCGACCCAGTGCTGAGGAATACTGAACATTTCTTACTATATCAATCCGATATGTGAACACTAATAAGTAAATTGGATAGCTAACGCGGAATACTGAACTTAAATACAATTTTGATATTTGTTTCCTGTGGTTACACAGAGTATAGCTCCGTGGACGAAACAGTGACCTATATATGCCCTTGTGCATTCGTGTCATTGACGATGCCACTATAGAGCGTCAGATGGCGTTAGCTATACAATTCACTTAATAGTGTTCATATATCGATTTGATATAGTAAGAAATGTTCAGTATTTCTCAGCACTGAGTCGGGACCACACTGAAGAGGATCTTGAAGTCCTAAACGCGTCTGCGGGTATCCGGTGCCGGAATACTGAACTCAAATACAATTTTGATATTTGTTTTCTGTGGTTACACAGAGTATAGCTCCGTGGACGAAACAGTGACCTTTATATGCACTTGTGCATTCGTCTCATTGACGATGCCACTATGGAGCGTTAAATGGCGATATCTATCCAATTTACTTAAGCGTGTTCACATATCGGTTTGATATAGTAAGAAATGTTCAGTATTCCTAAGCACTGGGTCGGGACCACACTGAAGAGGACCTTAAAGTCCGAAACGCGACTGTGAGTATCCGGTGCCGAAATACTGAACTCAAATATAATTTTGTTATTTGTTTACTGTGGTTACACAGAGTATAGCTCCGCGGACGAAACAGTAACCTATATATGCACTTGTGCATTCGTATCATTGACGATGCCACTATGGAGCGTTAGATGGCGTTAGCTATCCAATTCAATTTACCATCAAACTCACAAAAAAAAATAATAATTAACAAACTTTTTTTGAACGTTGATTGTGTTTGTTGTAATACTGAATAGAAAGACTATATTTTTATAAAAACAGCCTGAATATTTAGGTTTGCCGGTGCGCGAGCCAAGCGAGTCTCTCCGGTAAATCCAAATTTACTTTGCTATATCAATACTCAATATCGATACTTCTTTGGAATCGGAATATCCCTAGTCACAGTTTAAGATACACGCAACAGAAATGTGATTTAAGAAGCTAAGGAAAAATTAAAGCTACTGATAATGGAAACTAAGGAAACTTTGTTGATTATTTCAGTGAAATTGTGTTTGATGATTTAAAAAAAAAAGTTCTATTAAATCTTAAAAAAGAATGGTGTAATTTCACTTCTAACTGGAAAACTAAATTTCTGTTGATTGTATTACAAACGTTTATTAATTCTACATAATAAAGTAGAATTAATAAACGTTTGTAATACAATTAACAGAAATTTAGTTTTCCAGTTAGAAGTGGAATTACACCAACTCAAAATGAGAATTTATTGTAAAACGTTGATTATTTCAGTAAAACTTTATTTGATAACAGTAGTTCTAGTGTCGGGGTACTTGGAGCTCATTTCGCATGAATTTGATGCACTGAGTTCCAATATGGCAGTCGTTTTTGCCTAGTAGCTCTGGCTCTAACTTTCTAAGATATAACATTTTAGTGAAATATACGTTACACTATCTTAAATTACACATGGTTAGGAAGAACTAAACGCGGAATTTTTATTATTATATTAAAGAAATATTATTATACCGGGTGTTGACTTGGCGGACGCAACATAGGAAATCGCATGTTAATTTTAAAGTGTTCAAATATTGGCTTACCTACTTATTTTACAGTCAAAATGTATTTCACTTTTTTGTAGAGACATAAATTCCAAATTTATAAATGTTCACACTTAACACTTTACGTCTCTCTAAGTTAAAA
Source organism: Philonthus cognatus (assembly GCA_932526585.2). NCBI lineage: Eukaryota > Metazoa > Arthropoda > Insecta > Coleoptera > Staphylinidae > Philonthus > Philonthus cognatus. The sequence continues at coordinate 22,843,289 of OW052249.1, read as the reverse complement.
TAATTAAGAGAAAGTAATGTGATTTTATAAAAATAATGACATACCATGGAATCGATACAACAATTGCGGATATTCCCTGTTTTTTTTAAGTTCAATTTAAAGCTTTAAACAAGTTTTCCACTCCCAGATTAAGCATGCAGTAAAATTTCGAGTTTAGAAAAGCCCAGAAAATTTGTCTCGGGTCGACCCTCGACAAATTTTCACGGGGCTTTTCTAAACTAGAAATTTACTTCATGCTTGGTCTGGGAGTGGAAAACACTAGTTTAAAACTTCAAATTGAACTCTTTTAAAAATCAACGAATGTCATGAAATTTACAGCTAAAATAATTAACAATAAGTAATACGATTTTATAAAAATAATGACATTGCTACAACTATTGCGGATATCAAAACAGCACAAGATATTGCTGTTACTTAATTAACGAAAAAATCATTATTTTTATAAAATTACATTACTTTTTCTGAATTATTTTAACTTAGAGAAACGTAAAGTGACAAACGTCAACGCGAATGATTTCAGAATTTTTCCCTCTACAAAAAAGGTAAATACATTTTGTTTCTAAAATTAATAGGGGAGCCAAAATTTGAACATTTCAAAATTTACATGGGATTTCCTATGTTGCGTCCGCCAAGTCAACACCCATTATACAAAGTTAGAGAAAAATGTTATCTATGAAACACTTATGAAGTTTTCTACTTTATTCTTTCCAAGAATGCGTTTTACTACTAGAACGAAAGATAATCAGGGACTACACTTAATTTTTATCATGGATTCTAAGAACTTTTTATAATTCATGAGCTTTTATCTAAGGATTATCAAAAATACCTGTTTTCAGTTTCTCGTTGGTACCTTTGGAAAATGTATGTAATACAAGTATACTCGTATACTGAAAGCACAATTTTATGAACTTAGACAGGGCCTCATCAAGCTTAACTTGATATGTGAACGCACCAGCGGTGGTTCGGGAAGGAAAAATAAATGTCAAAATTGACGAATAAAGAAAATACTATTATATTGTAGATACTCAAAACCTCATAAAATTTCAAGTTTGCAATTTTTTGTAGACACACCTATTGTGCAATTAATGTTTAAAGTTTATCAATTTCAGATCGCGAACAACATGCGAAAAGTGGATGAGTTTTGATAATTGATTACATCGCACTCACCTAATATATAAATACAGTCTTTTAGCGTTTAATAAACATACATTTCACTATAATATACCACTAAGTATTAATTAATCGATAATGTTTACCGATAGTTATATATATATTCTAATATATATATTCTAATTGGCCTATATAAATTTTATGTTTAATAAACGCTAAAAAGACTGTATTGATATATTAGGTGAGTGCGATGTAATCAAATATCAAAACTCATCCACTTTTCGCGTGTTGCTCGCGATCTGAAATTGATCAACTTTAAACATTAATTGCACAATAGGTGTGTGTCCAAAAAATTGCAAACTTGAAATTTTATGAGGTTTTGAGTATCTTCAATATAATAGTATTTTCTTTATTCGTCAATTTTGACATTTATTTTTCCTTCCCGAACCACCGCTGGTGCGTTCGCTCAGATCGGCCACATTATGCGCCGCGCGCCGTAGCAAGATTCTCTATAGGAGAACTAAAGATCCTTCAATCTCGCTGTTTTCTTCAACAATCATAAAGTTCTTCAGAGGATAGTTAAGACACAATCAAGAGAAATTTAATTTTTACTGAGACATTTTTTTATTTTATTATTTTGTTCGGGTTTTTATGAATTCAAAACAATAAATAATATCATGACTGTATACTGACATTTATTGCAGTATGCAGAATTAGGGAACATAATATTCTAATATAAAGACATTTAAAATAACATTTAAAATTCTTAGTTCCGTTTTATCCATCTTCACCCTGTATAGTTTTGTGCGTTTTGTTTAGTACCGTAATAATACTAATTAAATTAATATAATTATTATAAGGAAATTAAAATTTAAAATCCTTAGCTCCGTCTTATCCATCTTCACCCTGTATAGTTTTGCGCGTTTTGTTTAGTACCGTAATAATACTAATTAAAACTGAAACTATTTCAAGTTGAAATTGACAATTACCCGTTACAACCATGAATAATTCATCACGAATACCAATGAAAATAGTTGTAATTACAATTCTGTCCTAATTTAAAAATATTTAAAAATTCTCAAATTTGTGAGATAAAAATACAAAAACAAAACTTGAACGGCTATCAACAACAGCCTTCGTAGGTGTAAACAAAATTAATGAATTACGACGAAAGATACTTCTCTCTAAATATCTACGTTGAATTTATTCATTCTGCACTCGTGAAAATGATGACATCACTCCAGATTTCATAAAATTATTCACATCACACATGAAATGCTGTTTTGGTTCAGCGTTAAATTTTAAACAGCCTTTCCTGAATTCCTTTGCAGATTTGAATCACGGTATCGTGAATTAATTTATTGAAGATGTTGATTGAGTAGCGGATATTTTTAGATAAACTCTACTAAATGTTGGTTGCGGGGCATGGCATATGGAATAGCGCTTTTCAAAACTGTTGAGAAAGTTTGTAATTTCGCCAATGAGTAGTAATAATAACATGTTAACCTTTAAGCGATGTTTTAACCTTTTTACCATTACAATCTCGTGAACTATTAAGGATAAGTTTAATTTTAAAATTAATAAATTTGAACTAACATGATTTGTTCTAGAATCTTGCTGAGTTTGATAATGATTACCGTTATTATAGTTACAAAAGTAAAATAAGAGTAGCATACAAAATAGTGATATGTCAATAATAGCATTTTCCCCGTTAGTTAAAGAAATTGTAATTGACATACTAATATAAAATTAGTATGTCAATTATAATTTCTTTAAATAACGGGGAAAGTGTTCTCTTGTAAAATAAATTTAATATGTCAATTATAATTTCTTTAAATAATATAATAGACACATCACCATTTTGTATACCACTCTTATTTTACTTTTGTAACTTGTTTTAATTAAACGGTAATCATTATCAAAGTCATTACGATTCAAGAACAAATTATGTTAGTTTAAATTTATCTCTTATTTTATACTCTAATTAATTGGTTGAAGATTTCACTTAGTCAGTGTTTTATGCGCGTGGCGCATGAAGTAAAAATGAAGAGTTTATAAAAGTCTGAAAATTTGGTGTGATCTCTCCACTTTGCCGAGCGACCGAACCAAATTTTAAGTCTTTTTTAAACTCGAAATGTTACTTTATACTTAATCTGGAAGAAACTTATTTTTTAGTTTCTCTTATTGTAAAATTTATAACATAAAATAAATAGATTTAATGTTTTGTGTTCAAATTTAGAACAAACACAAATGTATGTGCATTATTTGTATTTCAGTAACATCTACAATTATTCAGCCCTGTCTAGTAAAACTTTTAAAAGTCATTTGAAACATAAATCTTAGTGAAAGTTATAGAGAGTTAACAAACCTTGTTTTAATCCAGGATGAAATAAAATCCAAAATTTAAGGAAAACATTGCAAAAGTTTAAATTATACCAAAATTATCTCAAATAACGCCTAATAAATAAATTATTGAGAAACCAATTATGATAATGAAATCACACAGATTAACGAATTATTAATTTAATAATTTTTATTGTAACGTTAGCAAAAATTGAATTAGTCTTAAACAAATTTGCAAAAGTCCAAAGTGATCAGAAATTATTTAAAATAAATGAAATTTAATTTATTAAAAAAATCAATTGATATATTTGATCCTATGATCCTATGAAATGTTCTTTACCCCCACTCCCCGGGGTGAAAGAATAAGGGAGGCAACTTTTAAATCTTAAATGGGAACCCCTATTTTTTATTTCAGATTCGAATTCTACACCAAAAATTATGTAAGTTTTAATAGAAAAAAATTGAATTCGTGATAGATGGCGCTTTAATCGCAAAATGAAGACGTTTCCCATAAACCTAAAAAACGGCCTTTACGTCGACTTATATGAAAAAGAGTATGAAAAGTTTACTTCCAGGGTTTTTAACTTCTGACAGAAGACGGTAGAATCGCCAAAATTAGATCTTTTTATAAAAATGGTGCATACAATCGATGAATATTTTTTAGATAACCATTCAGCTATAGTAAAATAAAAACACTGTACCCCCCATGGGGTGGGATAGGAAATGTGTGTAAAACCGTTAATTCATACATGACCAGTTTATTTTTTTCATGTTTTAATTGGTATTGAAGTTCATATTATTCGAAGATTCTGATGAATAAATTTTGGTCATGACATGACACGAGTAGAGTCAACTTACCGCCGGTATTAGCTTTACCCGATGTACACCACAAGGAGGTTGCACTGTCGGATTTTGTACATCATAAGGGCTGATGTTTCTACAGACATTTAAGTAGTGGGCATGTTGACATAGACTTTTGACATGAAATAATCCCATAAAAAGAAATCTAATGGTGTTAAATCACATGATCTAGGAGACCAATTCTGATCACCGAAACGAGGAAGTACACGACCAGAAAATGTCTCATGCAGTAATTGAATCGTTTCACGGGCTATATGGCATGTGGCACCGTCTTGTTGAAACCACATATTGGCCACATCAAAATTATCCAATTTCGGCAGAAAGAACTGTGTTATCATGTTGCGATATCAAGCACCAGTAACAGTCACTGCTTGACCAGCCTTATTTTCAAAAAAAGTATGGTCTAATGATGCCACCAGATCAAAATCCGCACTAAACAGTGACACGTTTTGAATGCATTTGTTTTTCGACATTCATATGTGGGTTCTCTGAATACCAAACACGGCAATTTTTCAAATAATCTCTTCACAGTTGACGAAGTTAAATCACTATTCCGACTATATTTTGTATGAAATTTTTGAACTGTAGCCGCTAAACTTTCTTTATTTTTGAGATATAAAGAAGAAAACACGTTGTCAAATTGTTTTTTTTTTCAGAGTTGTCAACAATTTACTGCAAAAATGATTATGTTTCTGTTTTATTTGAATTTGTAGAAAATTCTCGTCTGTGTTGGCCTCTGTAGACGATCATTATTAATAACATGCCTGAACAATTCACTGATTCCCTGATTGACTGATTCACTAATTCACCGAGTCACTGATTCACATTTAGTGTTTTCTATTTTCTTCTTTTTTCTCTTTTTTTATTTCATTCATTCATTCATTCATCCATTCATTCAGTCATTCATTCATTTATTTATTCATTTATTTATTTATTTATTTATCTATAAGATATAATATAAATACAAATACATAATAAATATAAGTACATAAAAGAGTAAAAAAACAAACAACACATTAAAGTACAAACAACAGATTAAAATATGCAAACTATACAGGGTGGTGAATTTTTCGAAGCTTACCATTGGTATCTCTGAAACAATAAGATACACGAAGTCGCTTAAATTAGAGAAAAGTAGCTCATTTTAATGGCGATTAAGAATCTGAAGAAAATATGATTATTTTGATAGGTTCCTGATTTATCGCGAAAACACTGAAAATTGTGATTTTAGAAAAAAAATTGTATTTTCCCAGCCATTGGCGGTATTTACATCAAACTTTACAACTCGACATTTTTTAACCCTCTCTATCGATTGGCGCGATAGGTTTCTGATTTATCGTGAAAAAACTGAAACATTGGCGGTATTTTCATCAAACTTGGCAACTGTATATTTTTGGACCCTCGGTATCGAATGGCGCCGACTTTAGATTTCGAGTTACGATATTCAACTGGTAGACCAAAAAAATAGCTTTCCAAAATGTTAATCTTGAGTGGTATCAGCAGTAGCTGGGCCTCACAACTCCCGCATTGTTGGCGATTATTTAAATGCATGGTTTCCATATTCATGGCTCGGCATGGTTGGTCCTGTTCGTTGGCCGCCACAATCGCCCTGCTTAAATCCTTTGGGTTATTTTCTGTGGGGCACTGTCAAAGATCTTGTTTATTCAACTGAAACTGAAGATATCGAACATCTCCGACTGAAAATCAGAAATGCGTTCGACTCCATTCAGAAGCGAACATTCCAAGGAGCAGTGGATAAAATGAATCTTAGGACCAATCTTTGCATCAGGCAAAACGATGCACAATTTGAACAATTTAAATAATTATAATTATCTACTAGTGTTCTTTTTACTTATCTCCGTAAAGTTGCATTAATAAAATGTTTTGAAAAAATATTTTGTTATCTATCTAAGAATGTCAAGATCCAAAATGGCGGCCATAAGAAAACAATATGCACTACCAACTGTCACTTTAATTATTCTTCCAATTGTTTTTCAAAGCATTTGCGATTTAAGCAAATATTTACATTTATTTTTAAATTTCTACAGGTTTTTTGTAAATCAGGGGTTATGTGTGTTACCATTTTAAAAAGCTATTTTTTTGGTTTACCTAAAAGTGTGAAAATCCAATATGGCTGCCGTAAGAAATATAAAAAAAGTTGAATATCGTAACTCGAAATCTAGAGTACTTAGAATATTGCTGTTGGTGTTATTCGATACAGAGAATCCAAAAATATACAGTTGCCAAGTTTGATGAAAGTACCGCCAATGTTTCAGTTTTTCACGATAAATCAGGAACCTATTAAAATTATATATTTTTTTTCAGATTCTCAATCACCATTAAAATGAGCTACTTTTCGAAAAGCATCGAAAAATTCACCACCCTGTAAACCCTGTCGGAAGATGTTCTTCAAAGCATTTCGGCTAATTGCACGAATGTCCGGATTGATGGCGTTACAATTATTGGCGAATCTGGCTATCTCAAAATTTATACAATAGTCAGTCCTACAATATGGTACATGAAACAGATCAAAGAAACGCAAATTTATAGGTGGCACATTGATTTTAAGCTGACTGAGTAAATAGGGACAATCAATCGCCCCATTTATTAAATTGTATCCTATTTGTCTGCATTCCTTTGTCTCTGTTCTAACGAATCGATATTTAAAGATTGTAGGACGTCATTTTAGGAGCCGATAATCCCAAACTTGTATGAGATAAAATTAGTGAATTTTACTTGGACCCTCTCGACCATTTTTATATCAGATTTGCTATGAGGATTTAAAATAGTGCAACAGTACAGGGTGGTCTAATTTCGATGTTGCTTATGGGCATCTCGGTAAATATAAGAGTTAGAAAAAAACCGATGGCGCAGTCGCGATCTCTTTTTTTTAAACTAGGATAATGCCGAAAACCAATATGCACCATCTTGTTTTTTTCAGAAGTTATGGGACAAAATCGGGTTTTCTTGATTTTTAACTTTAATTAATATCTTGCGTAATTTGTAAGATAGACAAAAACTATAAATACCTTCTTAAGACACTTTTTTGAGTAGAAGTGGCGTGGGCATTTTTTTATTTTATGCACACGTTTTTGAGTTATGGCCAAATTATTATTTTTCTAAAATGTAAATCATAGTTGGCTTTGACACAGTTGATAAGAGTATTTTTCACTGATTTCAAAAATATATACTTTTGTGAATTTATCTTAAATGGAAATTGTTTTTGTTGAGAACTAAATATGTCGTTGTTGGTCTTTTTTATTGTAAAAAACATAGTTACCTAACTTAATTTTTGACAATCAAAACAAACGTCACTGTTTCATATTACCTATTGGGTAAATATCTCACGATGGCCTACAGAAATTATGAAAAGTGTGATATGTTTGAATGTTTCAACCAAAAAATATAACATACCAGGCCAAGAAGAGGAGGAAATCAATGTTATCGCCGGTGTTAGGGCAAATCCCAATACATCTTCTCGTGAAATTCAGCAGGATGTCGGAGTGTCTCGTTGTAAGACTTTAAAAATATTAAAGATGCATAAATTTAAACCATATAGAGGCAGATCTGTTCATTATTTACGGCCGGGAGACTATGAAAGGAGGCTCGACTTTTGCAACTGGTATGTAAATCGATTAAATAATGACAGAAATTTCTTTCGCTCGATAATATGGACGGATGAAGCCCGTATTACTAGTGATGGCATTTTTAACCGCCATAATCAGCATTGGTGGGCTAATACAAATCCCCGTTAAATAATACCTCGACGAAAGCAGGGGAGACTTGGATTTAATGTATGGTGTGCATTATTAGGAGATCGACTTTTGGGGTATCGTATTTATAGAAATCATTTGAATACAGATCAATATCTAGACATTTTAGAGGAACATATTGAACAATATATAGACAATGTTCCATTGCAACAGCAAAGAGTTCTGTTCTTCCAACAAGATGGAGCACCGGCTCATAATGCGCGTAGGACCAGATTGCTTCTGAATGCAAATTTTGGGAGCAATTGGTTGGGAACATTTGGACACGTTAGGTGGCCTGCTAGATCTCCAGATCTGACACCGTTAGATTTTTTTTATGGGGATACCTGAAGGACAAAATTTACAAGCAGCCTATAATTAATTTAGACATATTGGAGCAAAATTTTCATGATGCCATAGGAAATATTCGCAACATTCAAATTTATAACGCCATTCGAGCTGTAAGAGGTAGATGCCAAAGATGCATTGAAAATAATGGCCAGCAGTTTGAACATTTAAAATAAGTTTTTTTTCTTTCTAAATAAATAAAAATCGTAATAAATTTAAAAAAATAAAATTATGTTCTGCCTAATAAAGTATTCATTATTCAAAAATGAATTTGTGTTATTATTATTTAAAAAACCTCTAGTTTATAATGTTTATCATAATTAAAATTGCGCATGCAAATGATCAAAAATGGCTTTTGTCTTCCATATTATATTATTTAGCAGATTAGATTAAAAGCTAGTTTTTACTCTATAGTAACACTGTTTTTAAGATAAATTCACAAAAGTAAACAGGGTGAGTTTTTTTCATGTGCTCTATGGAGATCTCGAAAACTATAAGAGATAGAGTAACGGTTAAGTAGACAGAGTAATGCAGTTTTACGAGCCAATTAGGAAAACGTTTGCAAAATTTTCAAAAAAGTCAAGGGTAACTAGATAATTAAAAAAAATGTGAATTGTCGATTTTTTTAAATTGATTTTTCTCAGTTATTAAAAGAGATAGAAAAAACAATAAATGGCCAAGTTTTAGATAATTTTACACAAAATAATAAAATTTTATGAGATTTTATCTATCGACATTCGTTTTTGAGATATAATTATTAATTAAATTATTATTTGCAAAAATAACTAGGCTGTTAAATATATCCTATTTTATTTACAACAAAAAATTGTTAGCCATGAAATAATGCCTCCAATAAAAAAACAATTACGATTGTTCGTAACAGTTAATTTTAATGTTGTATTTTTGCCAATTAATTTAGTGTTAGAAACAACTGTCTTTAACGCACATTTGTTCGTACCTATTTTAAATTTTTTGCTACACATAAATTTAAAATAAATTTATTTGAAATTTAACAAACTCCCAGCTGTAATTGTTTTATAATAATAATTTTTTCATGGGCAACAATTTTTTTGTTGTAAATATAATATTGAAAATTGTTATTTACTTGGTCATTTTTATAAATATGTATGTCAAATGACATATCAGTTTAGAGAGAAAAAAAATCTCCTTTTAATAATGACATCGCCAACTATGGTTTCCATTAAAAAAAAATGGCCATAACTCGAAAATGTGTGCATAAAATAAAAAAAAATTCCCACGCCACTGGATTCTACTCAGAAAAGTGTCACAAGAAGGTATTTATAATTTCTGTCTAACTTATAAATTACGCAAGATATTAATTAAAGTTAAAAATCAAGAAAACCCGATTTTGCCTCATAACTTCTAAAAAAAACAAGATAGTGCATTTTTGTTGTTGGCATTATCCTAGTCTCAAAAAATGAGATCGCGACTGCGCCATCGGTTTTTTTATAACTCTTATATTTACCGAGATACCCATAAGCAACATCGAAATTAGACCACCCTGTACTCAAGGTAGGGGCGGACAAGGGATACATACAAGTTCTACCCTTACGTCTAAGAAATCTCTGTTATTACGTTTAAAAAAAGCCAGAACCCGATATGTCATAGCAGTTATGTTGCGTAAATGGTTGGTAAAAGTTCCAGTTGTGAAACAATGAAACTCCCAAGTCTTTAATAACTGCAACGCGCAATAAAAGGACGTTAGAGATCTAGTAATGTCTTACTGTCGAAGCCCTTTACAGGTTATACAATTACATTTTTTGAGGTTAAGATGTATACGATTGTCAGTGCACTAAACTGAAAATCTATTTAAATCTTCCTGTAATGACACAGAAGATCTATCTTCCGCGATTCGTAAGAATATTTTTATATCGTCTGCAAATAACAAGCACTGGGAATGATGGAAACAATTAACCACGTCATCAATAAAGATATTAAATACAAGAGGCCCAAGGTGTAATCCCTGAGGAACCCCTGAAGTTACAAGTATTTCAGACGATATAACACTACAACACTACCAAACCACACAGCCTGTGACCTTTCGGACAAGTAACATGGATTATCCGATTCCGATAAGCTTAAGTTTCGAAAGAAGGATGCTATGGTCTACTGTGTCAAAAGCCTTAGAGTAATCTTACAAAAATATTAAAATTTCCTTTTCTGTATTTTTTGGCTTTAGAAACATAATGTGTGATACATCGTTGAATATGTAATAAAAAATGCTACCTTAAACAAGGTGTTTCTACTTTTGAGGCCATATAAAAAAATGAAGTTGATGATGATTTCTCGAAATAAAACATCGGATAAAAAAATGGAAGACGCCATTTTGCAGAGCTTAGAAAGTGACAAAGACAAAGTGCCATTAGTTTCTTAATATCGTTTACGATAAATACAAAAATTGGAAAAATCGAAAATCCGAAAATTGCATTTTTTGGAAATTTTGAAAACGATAAACAATCGTGAATTTCTGCGATCAGCATGTAAACATACTCTAAATAGTGCAACTTTTTCTAATTTAAGCCACGGTAAATGATACACTTTTACCGTTTTCAAGATCCCTATGCTGTGCATTCTTATCTTAGGCACGGAGTATATTGTTTCAAAATTAACTACATTGCCAAATAATTCTAAACATATTTTTTTTTAAATGACGGCATATCCTTTTTTTATTATACTGAATTAGACTTTGTTTTTCTGAATCCAATTATGCCCGATATGTTTACCTTAGTTATATATATTTAGTCCAGAAAAATATAATAATAATTCAATCACACACTCCTCACTTCACTTTTTAATTTAATAAAAAGTGAAGTAAGGAATAACAGCCTTTTTATGTGTAATAACCACTTCACGTAAACTCAAAACATACAGTTATGTATCACTGTTTGGTGTTGTAGGCGTTCACTTTGTGGTACATCTTAAATACACTTGTAAATAAAACACTTTTTACTTTGTTTAACCACTGAATCTTACATTTAATTGTGTGACTAGTTTCGACTATCTAGTAGTCATTCTCAAACTAAACTACTTTAGTTTGAGAATGACTACTAGATAGTCGAAACTAGTCACACAATTAAATGTAAGATTCAGTGGTTAAACAAAGTAATAAGTGTTTTATTTACAAGTTATGTATCAATCAGATTATTTGTCTATTAGAATTTGAATATTAGACAAGTCATGCAAACACATAATAATAAAAATCTTGTTTATATTGTTTTTTGGATATTGTAAACAGATGCAATCTATGTATTCAACAAAAATATTGGCAAATGTCATTTATTGTATAGTAACGTCAACCAAAAAAAGAACAACATTTGTAAATTGGCCTTTCAATACTGTTTATATTGTTTATTGGTTTATATTTGAAAGTTTGTTATTATTTTTACCTACGCCCTATCTAGTAACCGCATCATACCACACTGTTATCTTGACAAGTATGATTGACATTTCGTACACATGCACGTAATAGCTTTGACAAGTACATTACGTGCTGACAGCTGAACAGCTGATTGCTCACCGTACAACCAAATGACATTTCTTTGACATATAGGGAGTTTTTTTTGTAAAGTATACGTATTCCAAATCAGCTTATTTTCTTTAAATCTTTAGTTAATCGTTGTTTTTTTAAGAGTTCAATTTAAAGCTTTAAGCGAGTGTTTTCCACTCCCAGACTAAGCATGAAGTAAAATTTCGAGTTTAGAAAAGCCCCGTGAAAAATTGTCTCGGGTCGCGCAGCGACCCGAGACAATTTTTTTGGGCTTTTCTAAACTCGAAATTTTACTTCATGCGCCACGCGTATAGAACACTAAATTATTGTGAACTCTATGTATATTTGAACCTCACTTAAAATCAGTGTTTTATACGCGTGGCGCATGAAGTAAAATTTCGAGTTTAGAAAAGCCCAGAAAATTTGTCTCGGGTCGCTGCGCGACCCTCGACAAATTTTCACGGGGCTTTTCTAAACTCGAAATTTTACTTCATGCTTAGTCTGGGAGTGGAAAACACTCGTTTAAAGCTTTAAATTGAACTCTTTTAAAAAACAACGAATGTCGGAAAATGTACAGCTTTATTCACTGTATATTGATCAAGTAGTAATTTAGTTTTCATCATTGTCATAGTACTAGTAAAAATTATTACAATAAATAAGTTGTTCTTTCATGCTCATTGTTTATTTTGCTAGGGCCTAGGTAAAGTATCGTACGTTTCTCGAGTGGTATGGCAATTACATACTCGCGGACTACTGCACTCGCCGCTGCGCGGCTCGTACGCAACATGTCCGCTCATATGTAATATGCTGCATACCACTCTCGTTACGTAATATACTATAAACGCAACTTTAATATTTAATAAAGATCTATTTTTTTAGAAAGAATATTAATTTAACACTTGCACTACTTATTTATTCTATGCTACATACAGTTTCCAAATAAACAAGATTCGACTAAAATAATCACCAAATTTGATGTTAAGAAACAGGATTTAAAAATCCTAGCCCCCAAATTTGATGTAAACAAACAGGATTTAACTAACATAACTTACAAATTTGACGTAAACAAACAAGATTTAACTAACTTACAAATTTGATGTAAAAAAAAACAATCTTTGGTGTGCTATCTCAAACCTGAATAGTTCACGATATAGATTTTAATTTTGTTTCGACAAAAGAAAAATTGTCAATTTGTTAAGGTTCGCTGGCGCTACCCTCCACACATTTTCACGGGGCTTTTCTAAACTCGAAATGTTGCTTCATGCGCCACGGACATAAAACATTGATTCAAAGTGTAGTAAGAATTTTTCAAATTGATGTATTCAATTTTTTTTGCAAGGCGCTCGAATTTAATTTTTTTAAAATATAATTTGAAATAGAAGCTTTATTTCAATGTATTTTCGAAGACAATATTTTTGAAAAACAACATATTGGGCATTATTACATTTATAAAAATAATGTCTAATGTAATAAAAATTAAAATTTGCAGGCATAATGTCTAATGTAATAAAAGTTAAAAATTACAGGCATAATGTCTAATGTATAAAAAATTAAATAATACAGGCAGCCGTTTACAAATTTTAAATTGGCTATTATTTGGCAATGAAGTTATTATTAAAAAAAATCGATATTAATGTCTTTTCTGAGTATTTAAGCAGTCATTGCCTTTGGTTTTAAGTTCAATAAAATCGGTCAATAAAAAAACAGAGTTTTCAAGGTTGGGCGTTTATTATCGAACACCCGGCATATCTGATATTTTTAGCATATGAATGAATAATATTATGTAGTCAAAATAGTATATTACGTAACGAGAGTAGTATGTAGCATATTACATATGAGCGGACATGTTGCGCACGAGCCACGCAGCGGCGAGTGTGGTATTCCGCAAGTATGTAATTGCTATACCACTCGAGAAACGTACGATACTTTACCTACGCCCTAACAAAATAAACAATAAGCATGTAAGAACAACTTATTTATTGTAATAATTTTTAATAGTACCATGATTGGTCAATATACAGGGAATAAATCTGTACATTTTCCGACATTCGTTGTTTTTTAAAAGAGTTCAATTTGAAGCTTTAAACGAGTGTTTTCCACTCCCAGACTAAGCATGAAGTAAAATTTCGAGTTTTGAAAAGGCTTTTCTAAACTCGAAATTTTACTTCATGCGCCACGCGTATAAAACACTGATTTCAAGTGAGGATCAAACATACATAGAGTACACAATAGTTTAGTGTTTTATACGCGTGGCGCATGCAGTAATATTTCGAGTTTAGAAAAGCCCAGAAAATTTGTCTCGGGTCGCTGCGCGACCCTCGACAAATTTTCACGGGGCTTTTCTAAACTAGAAATTTTACTTCATGCTTAGTCTGGGAGTGGAAAACACTTGTTTATGGCTTCCAATTGAGCTTTAAAAAAATATGGAATATCTAAAGATTTACAATAAATAGGCTGAATTTAGAATACGTATACTTTAAATAAAAACTCTTTGTACATCAAAGAAATGTCATTTGGTTGTACGGTAAGCAATCAGCTGTTCAGCTGTCAGCACGTAATGTACTTGTCACAGCTATTACGTGCATGTGTACGTAATGTCAATCATACTTGTCAAGATGACAGTGTGGTATGATGCGGTTACTAAAGGGTCCGCCAATAAGCGCGCTCGATCTTTAAAATAAAATAAAGCAAGTTGTGTGAGAGGTATAAATGAAATTTATTTTTTGTTTGAAAGAGTATTCGAAGGCATTATGTATGGAAAATAATATCGTTCAAATGGCCACCTCGGCTTTGCTTGGTGGCGCGCATACGAGAAGTCCAATTTTCAATGACTCTGGCGCACAAATCGGGCTGTATTTCATCGATGGCGTGGCGTATGTTGACTTTGAGGTCATCAGTGTTTTGTGGTTGGTTTGCGTAGGCCTGTGATTTAAGAAACCCCCACAAGAAATAGTCTAGTGGGGTTAAATCGCACGATCTCGGTGGCCAGTTGATGTCGCCTCCGCGCGAGATAACCATTCCTCCGAAGCGCTCGTGCAGAAGATCCATTGTGGCGCGCGCTGTGTGGCTCGTAGCGCCGTCCTGCTGAAACCACATATCCTCGACATCGATATTGTCGATTTCATGCCAGAAAAAGTTCGTTATCATGGATCTGTATCGTTCGCCGTTTACCGTGATGGCCACACCATCGTCGTTCTCGAAGAAATACGGTCCGATGATGCCTCCGGCCCAAAATCCACACCAAACAGTTACCTTTGCTGGGTGCATTGCGACCTGGTGGACCTCCTGTGGATTTTTCTCGGCCCAATAACGGCAATTCTGCTTGTTGACATTCCCATTTATCCAAAAATGTGCCTCATCGCTGAAGATGATTTTGCGACCAAACTTGGGGTCGACTTCCAACTGCTCTAAAGCCCAATCAGCGAAGATACGGCGCTGTCTATGATCGTTTATTTTGAGCTCTTGTGTCAGCTGGATCTTGTACGGATGCATGCCCAAATCCAGATGCAAGATTCGGCGAAGTGATGTTTCCGAAAGGCTGAGTTCCTGTGCGCGACGTGAAATTGACTGTCGCGGATTTTCACGCACACTATCGCGCACAGCGGCGACATTCGCGACAGATCGGACGTTTCGACGACGCGTCGGTGTTGGCTTATTGTTCACCGAACCGGTTGCCTCGAATTTGTTTATCAAACGACGGATAGTCGACTCAGCAGGACGACCAATTGCACCGTAAAATTGGCGGAGCGCGCGGAACGTTGCCCGAACCGATGAATGATTTTCGTAATACATTTTAATGATTTGCAAATGTTGCTCGCGGCTGAATTGGTTCATGGTAATTTATGAAGATGTACTGAATAATAACAACTAGGTTTGACAACTCTACCACAAACAACATGGCCGCCATCAGCTGTCAACGATCGAGCGCGCTTATTGGCGGACCCGTTAGATAGGGCCTAGGTAAAATTAAATAACATGTTTTGCAAACATTTCATAATATTTGAAAATGGCAATTTTATAAAGCGTACCTTTTAAGCGCATGGCTCTAATTTCACGAAACATTTTATCTAAGCTACAAAGAAAACAAATTGATGACTTTCAGATACGACAACCTGTGACTGAAATATACTAGGTAATTTAGACCATCCGTGTCAAACATTTATTTTTGACTCAGTGTGACATTTATGTTTGACATTTAATTTTGATACATACTGAGAAAATAAAAATCATTATAAAAAGCTGCCCGAAGAATTCAACGAGATTCGGCTTTCAAAGTTACCGCTAGGAGGTTTGAGACTTATGAAACGAAAAAAGAAATGTATTTAAGCAAAACAAAAAGTTATTATACATATTTTATTATTATTTTTTTCAATCAAGTAAGCTTGATTTGTATGTAAAACGTTTGTCTGAATCCGTAAACAAAAAAATGATTAAGGCGTTTTATTTAAATTTTTAATACGGATGTAATTTCTGGTAAAACCGGAAGCGCAACTAAGGTCTTTGGATCTTCAGTAAACTCGAATTTGTTTTTGGTAAAACCATACCGAATTTCAAATCGACATCTCACATTATAAAAAAAACTGTGAGGATTTGTCGCATTTTGGTCCCTATCCCAATTTTAGGTGTTTTCAAATCTGGAAATATTAACTTCATGCGCCAGGCGTAATAAAAAACATAAGATGAATATCTTAATAATGACAAAATGTTTACGTTATAAATCGACAGTCTATGTTAAATTCTTCTAGCTATATTTAATAAAATTGACAATACAAATAATATTCATATAAGTATTCGCAGTAAATTTGGCGAATACAAATATCGAAAAGTAAGCAAATATTCGCTAAATCGAATACGAAAATATCTCTAATATGTACAGGGTGAGCGAAACTCGATGTCTTAGCTCTATTATCAGAAAAGGAAAAACGATAGAAAAAATCTGAAAAGAGGTTCATAAATGAGATTGACTAATGTCCATTTTAAGCCAAATTTGATTGACTAATGTCCATTTTAAGCCAAATTTGATTGACTAATGTCCATTTTAAGCCAAATTTGCATGTTTTTCTAAATTTGGAAACTGAAGTAATGACGTCATCAAATATTTTTTGCCCTGAAAAATACCTATATTTTTGAATATTTAAAAAGAGCAAATTTTTCTAAATAAACTTTGTAGAGAAGAAAATTTGCTTTCTTAAAAAATGGTCAGCAAACTTTAAAAAAAAGTATTATCAAAATTTCACAATTGTCACGACTTGTAGCTTTTGGAAGCAAATAAAAAAGTCGGATCTGTCAATAACTAAACTAATGGTTGATAAATATTGTTTTATTGTGATTTGATTTTCAAAAATGTTCACGCACAACGAAAAAGTTGACATGTCATTAGTTTATGGAGAATCTCAAAAGTACCCTAGAAGAGCAGTTCAGTTATACGCCCAAAGATACCCTGAACGTGTTATTCCAACCTTAAAAATATTTTTAGGATTGGAACGCAATTTACGTGCAAATAACGAGACATTTTCTGCTCCAAATGGAAGACAAATTGCTAAATGGATCAATTCTGAGAATATTGTTGCCACTGTTTTGCAGTATTTTCAAGACCATCCAAGGAACTCGATTCGGACAGCCTGTCGTGAGTTGAATTTAAAATATATATAGTTTGGTACGACAAATTTTGAAAGAAAATTTTACAAAATCAAAAGACAACAAAACAATATTTGTCAACCATTAGTTTAGTTATTAACACATGCAACTTTGATATTTGCTTTCAAAGGCTTAAATCGTGATTGTGAATTTTTAATAATACTTTCTTTTAAGTTTGCTTGTAATTTTTTAACGGAAGAAGATAGCGATTTTTTTTCTCTACAAAGTTTATTCAGAAAAATGAGCACTTTTTAAATATCTAAACATAAAGGTATGTTGCTGGAAAAAAAATATTTGATGACGTCATTACTTCAGTTTCCAAATTTAGAAAAATATGCAATTTTAACTTAAAATGGACCTTACTCAATCCCATTTATAAACCTCTTTTTACATTTTATCAATCGTTTTACCTTTTCTTATAATAGAGCTGACACATCGAGTTTCGCTCACCCTGTACAAACAAAAAACTTGAAACATTATTTGCAAATGAAAATGCTAATAATTTCATGTATACTTATTGATTTTTTTTAAACAGACGATATTAGCGACCTGTTTCTTTCGAAAAGTAGGAAGTACATTTTGTGATGAATTTAATTTTTCTACAATTCTTTAAAAACTTTGATTTGTATTGGGCCCCCCTAAGACGAAATTTTGGCTGCGCCACTGAGTGTAATACTTGTCGCAATCTACAACTAATTTATCTTACAAAGACGAATTAATACACTGACGGAAACAATTACTTCCGGAGAGTTGTCTCTTTTTGCGTATTGCTTTTCCTTTGACTTTTAATAATTTGAGAACTGAGAAAGGTCTAATTTATAATTTTGAATAGCTTTTATTATAATTGGAATGACTTTAAATGATGCAACGCAATGTTGCAAATTTTGACAATTTGTTGCAACTTTACAAATTATTTAAAATTAGTTTAATAGAAAATGTTATAACTTATATTTATTCTCATTTGAAACATGAAATATAATATAATATATATATATATATATATATATATATATATATAAAACACTAAAATGCATATGTTCATTTTACAATCAGATTATTTAAAGATCAACATCACATTCCCTAAACTACAAAAAATGTATGTCCCTATAGAAACCCCGATTCATGAGAGAATCGAATGAATCACTCTGATAGATTTTACGATATACTGATTGCATAGAAATGTTTTCAGGTAGAATCACCGCACAATGACTAAAACTTTTTAAAATAGACAGCATCTCTGGGCGATTACGTTTTCAGTCCACTGCGAGCATTTATCACCGTTGACATCGCCATTGAAATTTATAATAATAGACCTTCTACAGGTGTCACAATCCAACGATTCAATGGCATTCAATTTATATATCATACCTGACAATACTACATTAGTCCGTATAATTTATTCCAATTGAATAATGCAGCCAATTAGTGCACAGATGTACATCAATTCAAGCTTTGCATATTTATAACTTGAGAATATGTAGAACTGTTGACAGTACATTTTATGGATTATGTAAACAAATATTTGGATTCCGCATTTTTTAAATTCTTGTACATATACCCCATTTACGGTTATTTAATAAATCCAGGGTCGTGCTGGTCCACCGGGATATCGGGACATATCCCGGTACACTTTCCTGTTAAAGTCCTGCGTGCATTTTTTTTTTGGACTCGCACTAAAAACAGACTACAACCCGCTCCCGACCCGCTACCCACTTTTTACTTTCCCCACATGAAAAACAAAGGAAAAGTATTGTTTTCGCGAAAATGTTCAAATCAAAAATTTTAGTGGATAAATCCATTTTGAGGTACCCCGAGTTGAAGACCATTTTTGAAAATGTCTGTCCTTCTGTTGTTGAAAAACTAAAGATTTTTTGTAGATTCACTTTTTGTCATAGCACTCTTAGTTTTTGAGATATTCAATAAATAGTGTTTTTTATCTAGTCATTGGTTTGTGTCAGTATGTGTTGATCCAATTGAAAACTGTTTCAAATAAAAGTTGTAGTTATCAAAAAGTTGAAGACATTTTGAAAATAATAATGCTACAAATATTTTAAAAGTGATTTAATAGGCAATTTACGGAGGAAAGTACTATGATGGACACATCACAATTTTTTTATTCTTCTTTAATATTGATAATATAAAAAACATTTTTAGGAAAAGTTGTAAATAGTTGAAAAATTAGCATTTAATGTATTAATTTAAATATTTGAATTAATTGCTATAAATAAGTTAGCATTAATTATTGTGACTTAATTAATATTTCGTGAAAAAAGGAACTTACCATGCGATCATTTA
The DNA here is from genome assembly GCA_932526585.2 of Philonthus cognatus. Lineage (NCBI taxonomy): Eukaryota > Metazoa > Arthropoda > Insecta > Coleoptera > Staphylinidae > Philonthus > Philonthus cognatus. Next base: position 22,823,438 of record OW052249.1, on the reverse strand, counting down.
AATTATGATTTAGAGTAGGCAGCATATTTTTTGTAAGGTTGCCCAGAATACTAATTATTTGATGGAATAAGTTTAAGGTTATGGTAAACTTCAAAGCCTACTCTAAATCATGTTACAAATGATCGCACGGTATGAGTGAGGCGTACGAATAATGTTTTACAGAAATAAGAAGAATACGTTTCAAATATCTAACCAAATTTCATTAAACCCTGCTGATTGTGATTGTATATTTAATGTGTGCAATCTGCCACTATTGAATCCATCATTAAACTTTAACTGTGCTCGCTATTCCAAGATACGAATACATGCAGGTCGGTATCAATGAAAATCAATCAGATGTAAGTCAAGAATATGGAAATTATTTTATATTGATGACATGGAAAATGTCTATTTAAATCAGCAAATACATTTAATCTTATAATAAGATTTAACTGAAGTTGGTGAAATAGGATATTAATTTATATATTTGAGCGATAATTACTAAAATGATCAAAAATCATGAGATTAATTGAATATTTTGCACTTAAAGAAAATCATAAAAATTTACGAAAACTTATAAAAATCATTTAAGTTAAAATACGAATGTTTAAATCATAAAATACAGGGTGGGGCATTTAACGTGTTTTTCGCAAATATTTTGAAAACAAAGCATTTTACGCAGAAATGACCTGAGTGAAAAATAATCGAACAGATGGGGGCTATAATTCTGTAATATTGGTTTTCTCACAGGCGCTGTTGTTGCTAAAACAAGGTCAATTCAGTTTGTTTTTTAATGTGAACCCCTATTTTTGATTGCAGTTTCATATTCCTCGTAAACAAATGAGAAGATTGATAATGAAGGTTTAAATTAAATTACACTTGGTTTGTTTCACAATTTTTTACTTTACTATTTACTCGACTAGTTTCGCGTTTTACAGCATTATCAGGAGTGATAATGCTGTAAAACGCGAAACCAGTCGAGTAAATAGTAAAGTAAAAAATTGTGAAACAAACCAAGTGTAATTTAATTTAAACCTTCATTATCAATATTTAAACATGTTTCACCAAGTGATAAGTGAGAAAATTATTCAAGAAAAAATGGGAAGAATTTACTTAAATTATTTTTTTGTCAACCTGATAGATGGCGCTTTAATCGAGACAGGTGAAACATTAAAAATGTTCTGGTGGCTCAGAATGAAACACTTGTTTTTAGATTGTCAGCATGTACAAATGACAAGCAGCATTAAAATTTCATGATTAAAAATTGTATTAAAAATAACTGGAATTTGAACAATTTGCATGTTTTGTAGATAATTTCTTTAACTAAACAAAAATGAAAATTACTTTTGTAATAAGTTTTCTGCCTAATTCGAAACACTTTCTATGTTTTTTCAGCCAATATATCTTAAATTCAATCTACCCGCAAATCACACGAACATCCGAACACATTATCATGTTTCACGATTACAGCACCATATATCAGGCTGACAAAAAGAGAGTTAGATAAATTATTTTTATTTTTTTTACGAAGAATATTATCGTTAATTTTGTTGATTTTCTTTAAGTTGTAAAATTTGCAAATAATCTTATGATTTTTGATCATTTTAGTAATTATTGCTCAAATTTATAAATTAATATTCCATTTCAAAACTAGCAGCTTTAAATAGCATGATTTTTCGAGCAATTAACATACCAATATCTAAAGAAAATATAGAAAAGGAATTTAGAAATAAGCATTTCATCAAACTACAAAAGTACCACCCTAATCAACTCGAAAGAAACCGCCCCAAAAAAGTTTGCTAGATTCATTTAGCACCCATCAATTTGTATGAGATTTGGTAGTTTATTGAATAAATTCAGCATTTCTCCTGCTTTTTATGTCAATACAAAATTAAACAGTTTACTTGACAACACTTTTGCAAAAACAAACCACCTAGAACAATCCGGAATTTATTCAATAAACTGCAACAATTGCAATGAACTAAAAAGATTCCAAGAACACCAATATTACTTTAAAATTCAAAACCCGGACAAATCAGCCGTCGCACACCATTCACTAGAAACAGGACACATTTTCGGTTAACAATATTAAACATTTAAAGCAGTCAGGTCATCGTAGATTAAATACGCTTGAATCAATTGAAATGCACAAAAATAAAAATGTTTTGCTAAATTTTGACCTCAGTCCCTTAGATAATCCATTATTAGACTTATTACCAAAAAAGTACCCCACAGAGAATGTAATCCCACCGAAAACCATGCCAAACCCTTAGCCCCCGTAACACCTAGCTAGTTACTTATTGGTTTTCCCAAATCCCTTTAGATATATATACCGCGCAAATAGTTGTAAGAATTCAATTTGTTATTGATACTGAGCACTTTGTGTCTCGAAATGTACAGGGTGGCCTAATTTCGATGTTGCTTATGGGCATCTCGGTAAATATAAGAGTTAGGAAAAAACCGATGGCGCAGTCGCGATCCCTTTTTTTGAGACTAGGATAATGCCGAAAACAAAAATGCACCGGCATGTTTTTTTTTCAGAAGTTATAGGGCAAAATCGGATTTTCTTGATTTTTAACTTTAATTAATATCTTGCGTAGTTTGTGATATAGACATAAACTATTAATACCTTCTTAAGACACTTTTTTGAGTAGAATCCAGTGGCGTAGGCATTTTTTTTAATTTTATTTACATATTTTTGAGTTTTGGCCAAATATATATTTTTTTTTCAAATGTAAATCATAGTTGGCTTTGACACAGTTAAAAAGAGTGTTTTTCATTGATTTCAAAAATATATACTTTTGTGATTTTATCTTGAAAAACAGTGTGCCTATAGGGCAGAAATTAGCTTTTAATCTGGTAAATAATATAATATAGCAGACAACAGCCATTTTTTATTATTTGTATGCTCAGTTTTAATTATGATAAACATTATAAACCAAAGGTTTTTTAAATAATATATTTTTTTTGAGTAATAAATATTTTATTAGGCAGAGCATAATTTTTTTTTAATATTTATTAAAATTTTTATTTATTAAGAAAATAACACTTATTTTAAATGTTCGAACTGATAGCCAATATTTTTAATGCATCTCTGGTATCTAGCTCTTACAGCTCGAATGGCGTTATAAATTTGAATGTTAGAAACATTTTCTCTGAAAATAATGAAAATGTTGCTCCAATGCGTCTAAATTAATTATAGGCTGCTTGTAAATTTTATCCTTCAGGTATCCTCATAAAAAGAATCTAACGGTGTCAGATCTCGAGATTTAGCAGGCCACCTAACTAACCGGTTTAACGGCCGGTTTCATAATCAAGTAAAAGCTACTTTATTATTATATAAAGTCGACTTTAATATAAAATTCTGTTCCATAATGCAAATTTAAAGCAAAAGTCGGTTTTAAAGTTAAAGATGGCTTTTTGACACTTTCATTTGTCTATTGAAAGTGTGCTGGCTTTAAAACTAACCTAAAAATATTCTCAAATGTTAAAAAGAACCAATCGCGTGCTTGACATAGCTGCAAAGCCAGGGCTATTAATTTCACAGAAAATTATGTTGATGCATTCAGCGATACAGATTTTCCCCTCAAACTTTGATTATCAAATACAAATTAATGACAAAAGTTTACTTGAATCGACTGGGTTAATTTATTAAATTTATTTTTTTCGTTAAATGGTACATTCAGCTAATTCAGCAAATAATTGAATGCAAATTGATACAGACGTTTTACCTTTTTCGATTGTGACAATTTATTTGTTTTTTATTTCAGTGAATTATGTTGTTTTCACTGTTAACAAGTTAAATTAAATGTGATTCCTCTTTGTTTGTACAATTGATTCCTTTAATGATTTTAATAGAATTCATTCCTTTAAAAACCATAACTTAAGAAGAAATAGCGCCAGAAAACAAAAACGAATTGAAGAAGTTCTTAGTGATGAAAGGTATTTTTACAGTTTTGCATAACCTTAGAAATGAATATTGCTTTTGACTTGAATTTCACTTCAACATAATTTGTTTTTTATAATTTGTGTTATGTAACTATTCATCACTATAATAAATGAAATACTTAAAAAAACCCTGATCATCAGGTCGTAAACGTTACATTTCTGTAATGCAATATGAAAAATAGTTTTATTTTAATAAATTGTAATGATTTGAACTAATTTTAACAACATGCGATTTTTGAAAATAAATTATACTTTAAAGCACAATGAATTTTCTAGAAATGATAAAAGGATAATCAAATATTTTAGTTTTTTATAACACGCCAAAATTAAAGCTGCAAATGTTTGTAATATGTTATTTATACAGCGAGTTTTTCTTTAAAGTATACGTATTCCAAAGTCAGTTTATTTTCTTTAAATCTTTCGATACTCTTTGTTTTTTTTAACAGAGTTGAATTTAAAGCTTTAAACGAGTTTTTTCCATTTCCAGATGAAGCATGACACGGCTTTTCTAAACTCGAAATTGTACTTCATGGAACACGCGTATAAAACACTAAAATATTGTGAAATTTATGTATATTTGAACCTCACTTGAAATCAGTGCTTTATACGCGTGGCGCATGAAATAAAATTTCGAGTTTAGAAAAGCCCAGAAAATTTGTCTTGGGTCGCTGCGCGACCCTCGACAAATTTTCACGGGGCTTTTCTAAACTCGAAATTTTACTTCATGCTTAGTCTGGGAGTGGATAACACTCGTTAAAAGCTTCAAATTGAACTCATTTGAAAAACAACGGATGTCGGCAAATTTATAGCTTATACTCGGTTTACCTAAATAAAAAGTTTCCAGTATATTATTAAAAAAAAAATAATGAAAATTCGGAACTTTGAACTTTATGTTTTTTTGTCAGTTTTAGTTAAAAAGTTTTATTAAAAAGTGCATTAAATTTAAAAATTAGGATGTTTTGTTTTATGAATTTACATCTAATGATTTTCATGATTTTCTTTAATTTTAAAAATTTGGACAATTTTTATGACTTTTCGCCAATTTTTAAAATCTCGGAAGTTTTTGTGCATTTTCTAAACTTTTGTAAACTTAAAAACGTAGACGATATTCATAAATGCCCACGCTTTTAGTTAATTTTTAAATTGTCGACGATCTTTTAGTCAATTTTTGAAAATTTGTCGGTTTGCGTGAATGTTTAAGATATTTGTTAATCTTCAAAATTTCGACATCTTATACGAATTCCTAAGATGGACAATTGATGACTTTAATATTTTTTTGAGATTTTTATAAAATAATTTAATCTTGAGGATTTTCGTCAATTTCATGGATTTTTGTTGATTTTAAAACTTTAGGACGTCTTACATACATTTACAAGATTTCGATTTTTAAAATGCTGACGCTTTTCGTAAATTTACAAGATTTTTATAAAAATTGGTGATGTTATTTTTTACTGGATTAAATCATAGTTTGTTTGTTCACTATTAACAAATTTCATAGTTTTTCTTAATATTTACCATTTTACAACTTTTCTTAACATTGAATATTTTTTTTAATCAAACAGAAAAACACATATCAAGCTATTGACAACTGTCGAACGAGTGTTTTCCACTCCCAGACTAAGCATGAAGTAAAATTTCGAGTTGAGAAAAGTCCAAAGAATTTGGATTTGGACGCTGGCTTTTCTCAACTCGAAATTTTACTTCATGCGCCACGCGTATAAAAACAGTAATTTATTCTAAAGTTTCTTTTCATTTCACAAAAATGATATAATTATTATTTTTACTTACTGTCTGTTGTGACATTTTCAATGACCTAACTGAAGTATAAACAATTAAAATAAGGGTTGTGCAACATTATATAATAAAAATAACTATAAAAAGGTGGTACCAACCTATATTCGTTACCTTCAAGTCGACTTTTATTAAAGTGGGATCAGAAATTTATTATAAAACGCATCAATATTAAAAGTCGAGTTAGACTTGAAGTAGACTTTTGTTAAAGTCACTTTAACCCAATTATTATGAAATTGGCCATAAATGTTCCCAACCAACCTAAATTTATATTTAAAATCAATCTGCTCGATCTTGTTTCCAGAACAGAACACTGCTGTTGCAATGGAATAATTAATTAAAATTGAGCATCCCAATGATCAAAAATATAAGCTAGTACTCTATAGGCACACTGTATTGTAAGTCTAATACTGGATGATTTAAATTAAATTTAAATTAAAACACTTGGTTTGGTTCACTTATTTATATTTTCTCCGACTAGTTTCGACCATTGGTCATCTTCAAGGAGGAATTCCTCCTTGAAGATGACCAATTGTCGAAACTAGTCGGAGATAATATAAATAAGTGAAACAAACCAAGTGTTTTAATTTAAATTTAATTTAAATCATCCAGTATTAGATTAAAAAATGTTTCACCACAGGTTAAGTGAGAAATTAATTAAAGATACTGTTTTTAAGCTGAATTCACAAATTGTACATTTTTGAAATCAGTGAAAAACACTATTTTCAACTATGATTTACATATAAAAAAAAATTGGCCATAACTCGAAAATGTGTGCATAAAATTAAGAATCCTACTCCAATGCATTCTACTTAAAAAAGTGTCTTAAAAAGGTTTTTATAGTTTTTGTCTATCTTAAAAATTACGCAAGATATTAATTAAATTTAAAAATCAAGAAAACCCGATTTTGCCCCATAACTTCTAAAAAAAAAACAAGATGGTGCATTTTTCTATTCGGCATTATCCTAGTCTCAACAAAAGAGATCGCGATTGCGCCATCAGTTTTTTCTAACTCTTATATTTACCGAGATGCCCATAAGCAACATCGAAATTAGACCACCCTGTACATCTAACAATAAAAATAAAAAGTAAAGTAAGGAATAACAGTCTTTATTAGTGTAATAATCACTTCACGTAAACTCGAAAACATTCAGTTATTATATTTCATAATGAAAGATAATTTAAGTGTGTAAAAGCTAATGAACAACATAATGGAATAATTTGTATTTTATTTAAACAATACTTCTGTTGAATGGTTACATACAAACAAGTAAATAAATGTTAAGTTTTTCTGAGTTAACTGCAGAGTATTTATAAAACGTCGAATTTAAATGAATTGTATCGAATTTGTCCAAAGGTTAAATCAACGTGCGGACAATATTAAACTGTGTTAAGAAAATATATCAAGACTGCATTTATTTTATTGAGCAAAATTCATGTCATGCTCTTCGAAAGTAAAATAAACATTTGCAAATAAAACAGCCGCACAAAAATGTCACAGTCACGTTTCGCTTGGAGTTATCGCAAAAGTTCAATGTAAAGTGAAGTGAATAGCGGAATTAATTGAATTAGTGTTCCTAAAGGGCTTTTCAGTATAAAAATGATTTATTGCAACAAGCCTCTATTAAATGTTACTGCTTGTAGTTATTTGCTCACGCATTAAAATCACTTCGCGTGAAATAACTCAGGAACACTATGTTAATCGTAATATACAGGTTGTGCATAAATCAATGAAGATTGTAAGAAACCCATACAAGAAGGTATCCCTGTTACCTTAGACCATTGAAACCATTACCGTCGACCAGTGACATTTTTTTCAGTTAATCAATGTATTAAATCACCGAGCTTACGGAGAATGTTGGGTTATTCAGGGTTTATCACTACAATAAAAAAAAAGGTGATGTGTCCATCAAAACACTTTCTCCGCTAAAGATATGATGATTTAAATATCAACAATATGTAAAAGTTGCTTTAACTAAATTTATGTTACTTTTATTATTATTATTCCGAAACTATTCACAAGAAAAGGAATTCTTGCATTTGTTTGCTACATCTCGGTAAATATTGTTCACCATCACATCTACAGGGTGCGGCAAAAGTTCCCGCACACATTCTTTCAATAATAACCTTTTTATTGGCAAGTAAAATACAACAGCAAATTATTTTAAAATAAAGCCAAGAAAATTCTCTATAAGAAGAAAATTTGACGGCCACAAACTTGATTGGAAAATTCTAATGATCGCGATTCCAATTTCCTTAGAGTTTATTATTCCAAGAAGTAATAACAATTTAACACATTAAACAAACAAATAAACATTGTTTGCAAAAAAATTCCAAGAGCTACAAGAATTTGCATTTAATAAATGTGTGTGGGAACTTTTGCCGTACCCTGTAAGCGTTATATGTTTTTAACTTTATTGTAAATCAGTGTTTTATACGGGTGGCGCATGAAGTAAAATTTGAAGTTTAGAAAAGCTCCTTGAAAATTTGTCCCAGGTCGCTGTGCGACCCTAGATAAATTTTCTACGTTGGGCTTTTCTAAACTCGAAATTTTACTTCATGCTTAGCCTAGGAGTGGAAGACACTCGTTTCTTTAGAATATGTCACAACTGTTCGAATGCGTATCGTAACTGTCATAAAGAAAAACAATAACATGGCGATCTCATTATAGATCAATTCAAACTCGTGTCAAGTTGGCACGATTGGTTAAATGTCGGCTACCGCCGATCAGAGCTCGGACGAATCCTCGTAAAAAGGATTCGAATCACGAATTCGAATCACCTAATATGATTCGAATACCGAATACTCGAATGAAGGATTCGTAAGAGATAAATATAATTCGAATCAAAGATTCGAATCCTGTTTGTTCGAATCCTTCAAGAATAAATTTGATTTTATTATTTTTTGCAACCATTAATATATAAATATCATTACCAGTTATTTTAACACAAATATTCACCTAATTAATTATTATTAACACTGAACATCGTTGATAACAGACTAAATATCTGATTCCCTGTTACTCTGATTAAAGATGTATTTGTGTGTTTCTGAACTTCACATCAAATCAGTGTTTTGTACTCATGGCGCATGAAGTAAAATTTCGAGTTTAGAAAAGCCCGACAATTTGTCGAGGGTCGCTGCGCTACCCTCGACAAATTTTCACGGGGCTTTTCTAAACTCGAAATGTTACTTCATGCTTAGCCTGGGAGTGGAAAACACTCATTTAAAGCTTCAAATTGAACTTTAAAAAAAAAAAACAAGGAATTTCTAAAGATTTACAGAAAATAGGCTGAATTTGGAATACGTATACTTAAAAGAAAAACTCCCTGTATCTGTTTGCTCCGAAGAAATATGAATAATCATAAACCATAATGAAGATAACAATTGATTCTTAAAAAACACTCGTTAATTAATATTATACACAATTGACGTTTGTTAAACAATCGCTTGTAATAAAGCTAGTTATTTCTGCTAGTAGAAATAGTGTATTTCGCAAAACAGCCTATTTTCTATAAATCTTTAGCTTTAAACGAGTGTTTTCCACTCCCAGACTAAGCATGAAGTAAAATTTCGAGTTTAGAAAAGCCCCGTGAAAATTTGTCGAGGGTCGCGCAGCGACCCGAGACAAATTTTCTGGGCTTTTCTAAACTCGAAATTTTACTTCATGCGCCACGCGTATAAAATAGTGATTTATCGAGAAATTTAAAAACGCACAAAAGACATTTTGCATGTTAATCCTCACAATTTATTCGAATTATTTTTGACGATTCAAATCCTTTTGTAAGTATTCGAATCCTTTTATAAATATGCGAATCCTTTTATAAATATTCGAATCCTTTTATAAGGATTCGAGTCACCCACATTTGGATTCGAATACGAATCCTCTTAAAAATACGTAACGAATCCGGATCACGAATCCAGTTGAACTAAAGTATTCGAATGCCTCTTTTGAATCCTTTAAAAGGACTCGAATCCAGGATTCGAATCCTAAATGATTCTAATCCTGCCCAGCTATTCCGCCGACTTATGTCAAATGTAGGCTGGCACTGACTTATGTCAACTGTCATTATAGTACAAATGTCGGCTGGCACCGACTGATGTCAAGTTGATACGATGAACTAAATTTTAGATATCGCTGACTTATGTCAACTATCATTATAGTTGGCGCCGACTTGAACCGCGAGCGCAAATGCTCACTCGCAGGGGACGCGCGCTTTCTGATCGGAGCGGAACTGTGTCGCGAATTTCAACAAATACTCCCTCGCCCATTGTCATTGAAAAAAGTAATCACATCACTCCCGACAGCGAAGAAAACTTCAAAACTGTAACCTACAAGAAATATAAAAAGCGTACTGACGCAAAAAAATCATTGGAACTAACACAAGGGTTTCTGGCATTACTGCCGAACCCAAGAAAACATGGATTTTTATAAACAAAATCAGGAAAACTGTAACGGAAGTAGAAGTAAAAGACTACATAAAAACAATTCTCAATCATGATCAGTTCACTTGCGAAAAAGAAGAACACACCTCTGCTTATAATAGTTTTCGAATTAGCGCTGATTTTAAAGAAAATTCTAAACTAATGGACCCTTCCAACTGGCCAGAGGGAATATCAATCGGGCGTTATTTTTTCAAGAGAGGATCCAAAAAGAAGCCAACTTAAACAACATTAACAGAAATGAACTAAAATATCTTTTCCTTAATATTCAAGGTATTAGGTCGAAATACAACCATCTGGATTCTATCTTGGAAACATCCTCCTTAGATATTATGTGTATAAGTGAACATTGGCTCAAACCATACGAAAGTGATAGTTATGTGATAAACAACATGTTATCTGTAAGCCATTTCTCAAGGACAACCCACATACATGGTGGTGTTTTAATTCTACTAAATAAAGGAATTCTCTTCATAACGTTGGAAGACATTAATAACAAATCCATTGAATTACATTGTGAATTGTGTGCTGTACATCTACCTCACCTGAAAATTATTGTTATTTTATTGTATCGATCACCAGGTGGAAATTTTAGTACTTTTATAAATGTTTTATATTCTGTCTTAGATTTAATTGATTTTATGAATAACACTATATTGATTGGAGGTGATTTTAATGTCCATTTTAATGAATCAGATGACAACGCTTCAACGATCTGTGATTTACTAAACTCATATGGCTTAAATAAATGTGTATTTTTCCCTACTCGTTTAAACAATACTCTTGATAATGTGTTTATTAATGTGAATCAACATAATACTATGCCTTTAAACAATTCATTATCAGATCATATAGGTATCATAGGAAACTTGGACTGTAATAATATTCCAAAGCTAATTACAAAAAAATCATTAGGCCAATTACTGAATCTGGTAAATTTATACTTTATCAGATGCTGGATGACATTGTTTGGAATTTTTGCGATACTCCCTCCAAGCAATTAGAAAATTATATCACGGTTTTCAAAAATTGTTTTATCCAAGCTTTCCCTCTGAAAGAGTTAAAGAATGATATTTCCAAAATAAATAATATAAACTGGTACACCAAAAACCTAATAAATATGCGAAATAAATTACAGCTTCTAAAAGATATTAGTGTTTCTTGTCGAACAACTGAAACAATTAATTCATTTAAAAAGTATAGGCATGTGTATAATAAAGAAGTTAAATTGTCGAAAATAAGAGCGAATGATAATTTCAACACTAAAAGCAAATCCAAGTGTAAGGCCATGTGGCAAATTATAAACACACATAGCACGAACAGAAAAAATAAAACAAGTTCCGTTAACATTTCTGCGGAACATTTTAACTTATCATTTGTACAACAAGTTGAAAAAATTGTAAGTAGTTTTACGAATTGTGTCAACCCAAAGGATGCGGTACTGTCATTGCAGGCAGATTTTTGCTTCAAAAAAATATCAACAAGCGATGTACGAAATGCAATACAAAGCCTAAAAATCAGTAGGTCAAAAGATTTTGATGGATTCTCTACTGAAGTTATCAGATCTCGCAAGGAAGTAATATTAGGTCCTCTTACTGTAATACTTAATAACTGTATTACATCAAATGTATTTCCTGACGTACTTAAGATCGCAGTTGTTATACCAATTCATAAGAAGGGGGAAATGGACGATCCGAACAACTATCGTCCTATTTCAATACTACCTGTTTTCTCAAAAATTTTCGAGAAAATTATTTTCAACCAAATATATGACTACTTTGTGAGCAATGAGCTTTTCTGCAATGAACAGTACGGCTACGGTAAGGGTGTTTTAACATGTGATGCTGTAAATACTCTAATTGGCAAAATAATTGAATGTTTTGAGAATAAGGAGTTCGCATTGGCTACCTTTATAGATATGAGCAAAGCATTTGACACTGTCAATCATGAAACATTAATGTCTAAACTAGTTTCTTATGGTTTTTGTTCAGGTGCTCGTGATCTCATAGCATCATACCTAACCAACAGATCGCAGATTGTAAGAGTGGGATCTCAGGTCTCTACACCTCTGTCTCTGAAGCACGGTGTACCCCAAGGTTCAATCCTTGGGCCACTTCTATTCCTTATTTTCATTAACGATCTTCCTTCTAATGTCAAGGAAAGTGATGTGATTCTCTATGCCGATGACACAACATTCTTTACATCAGGTAATTTCTATGACAGGGTTATGGAGATCAGTATAAATGAACAGGAATCATGTAAAAATTGGTTGCTTTCAAATCGGCTACATTTAAATGCTGAGAAGACAGGTCACATGTGCTTTTGTCTCCGAAACGACAAACATCAACTCGCTCAATCAATTCGATTCCTTGGCGTTCAAATCGATCCACTGCTTACTTGGAACGAGCATGGTAACTACATTGCTAGTAAACTGAGCAAAACTATATTTCTGTTAAGGAATCTAGCAAATTCTGTACAACCGTTTGTTCTCAGAACTTCATATTTTGCCACATGCCAATCACTATTGTCTTACTGCTTGATTACTTGGGGGCACTCGGCGTGTAGACATAGGCTCTTTGCACTCCAAAGACGTGCAGTTAGAATATTAGGCAGTGTAAATTACAGGGATGACTGTAAGCATGTATTCATAAAAATGAATATACTTACATTACCATGCCTGTACATTTTTCAATGTTTATTGTTTATCAGGAAAAATATGGACAATTACACCTCTGCGGCTAATATTCACGGATATGATACCCGACACAAAGAAAATCTCATGTGTACTTTTCGTAGACTTAATAAATCGAGAGACGGTGTTAACTACTGGTCGCTTAAATTGTACAACAAACTCCCTGCTGCAATCCGATGCTTACCCATTGTCGCATTCAAAAGAAATATAAAACTATTACTTTGTAAAAAGCCTATTACTCCTGGGAACAATTCCTGGATGACAACTTTTGATAACCTTAATATATTATTATAACAATTTATCTATGTATATATATTTTACATTCTATTTAATTTGACCTGTGTAAACATACTTGTAATGTAATAGCACCAATAAATTATTATTATTATTATTGTTGTATGTCACAATAGTCAAAATAGAATCCACAGAGAGACATAATCAGACAAAATCCTAGCATACTCAAAAGACAGTCAATCAAGTGACTTACAATCACAATTGACAAAACACGGTCAATAAAGATATAATATGACAAAATTCTATGAAATTCAAGAAATTTATTAAGATTCAGAATGTCACAAATGTCAATATACAGTCGATCGGGTAATTAAATGACAAAATCCTATCATAATTAAAGACTTATAGTCAATGTTGCAATAGTCAATTAACAGTCGAGACAGAAATGTAATTACTAAATACTTTCATATTTAAAAAAAAACAATTTACTAAATGATTTGTAGTTATAATACAATCAATTTACAGCCAACTAAGCGATTTTAAGTTTAAGTTAAGTTCACGACAGATAAAAATGTCGTGATATTTAAATTACCTGTCATTTAATTTTATAGATTACATGTTGATTATATTGCCTGACTTTACTATTTTGACTACCATTTGACGACAGCATCAACTATTACCTAATTAGTAAATTAAAAAAATAAACTCCACAGAGAACTTTGGAGATAAAAAGTTGTCCAGATTTTCGGAATCATAAATTTTATAAAATTGGGCAATAAAATAAAAAAAATCAAGAACATTTACGAAAACTTGTGAAATGTATCGATATTATATATCTCATTTCATTTAACTAGACTGGAAACCTAGTTAAATGAAATGAGATATATAATATCGATAAATTTCACAAGTTTTCGTAAATGTTCTTGATTTTTTATATTTTATTGCCCAATTTTATAAAATTTATGATTCTGAAAATCATCGAAAATGACGAAATAAATAAACATTATTTATAAATCCAGTAATTAGAAACTTAAATTAATTTCAAAAAATTGAAATTCGTCAATACGGTTGAATATGACAATATTAAAATATGAAATTTAATAATAGTAAGCGATATTTAGGAAATTGATTGAAACGATGCGATCAAAAAGTAATGGTACAAAGCCTGCAATACAACGTGTACATTTTGAAGCCTTACTTTTTAACTACCCCTCGTATATAACCTGTAATTTCAAAAAAAAACTTGATAAATATTGAATATTTTAATGATTTTATCAGACATGTCTGAAAAGCATTGATGTAACCAGACATTGCAAAACGCATCAAAATGTGAAAATTTATGAGATCATTAATAAAATTATTAAACAGTGGTAGAAATCTTGAAGAGAGATACACAAATCATACAACTTTAGAAAATGACGAGAGTAGAACGAATCTTTCCATAAGCAATCGACTGAACGTCAGTGATTTGAACGTTGTAGCAATTTTCTTCAAATTTTGACTTATTTCTAGAGTTTGCATCTTTATTTAAAGATTTGAACATTCGTATTTTAACTAACATCGATGATTTTTACAAGTGTTCGTAAATTTTGTTGATTTTCTTCAAGTTGCAAACTTTTAAATTAATCTCATGATTTTTGATCATTTTAGTAATTATCGCTTAAATTTATAAATTATGTCCCGTTTCACCAACTTCAGTTAAGTCTTTATTTAATGATTAAACTTATTTGCCGATTAAAATAGACATTTTGAATGTCATCAGCATTAAATAAATTGTATATTCTTGACTAATATCTGTTTGATTTTCATTGATATGGCCTACACGTATTCGTATCTTGGAATAGCGAGCACAGATAAAGTTTAATCCATGGATTCCACAGTGGCAGATTGCACACATTAAATGTGCAATCACAATAAGCAGGGTTTGGTGAAATTTGGCCAGATACTTAAAACAAATACCGTTCAGAAGTTCACCTACCTAATTTTATTTTAACGTAATCTTCTTATTTCTGTAAAACATTGTTCGTAAGCCTTACTAATCATGTAAATGTCAAACTGCCGACACAATTATCAGTGCCTACTGATCAGAGCTGGGCAGGATTCGAATCATTCAGGATTCGATTCCCGGATTCGAATCCTTTTAGAGGATTCAACAGAGGTATTCGAATACTTTAGTGAAAACGGATTCGTGATCCGGATTCGTTACATTTTTTTTAAAAGGATTCGTATTCGAATCCAGACGTAGATGATTCGAATCCTTATAAAAGGATTCGAATTCTTATAAAAGGATTCAAATCCTTATAAAAGGATTCGAATTCTTATAAAAGAATTCGAATCCTTATAAAAGGAATCGAATCCTTATAAAAGCATTCGAATCCTCATACACGGATTCAAATCCTCCTAAATAATTCGAATCATCGCTATTCAGGCTGAGATTCGAATTCGATTAATTCAAATAGTTAAATATTCTAATATGAATATTTAAATCACTAAATTATTCATATTTGAATATAAATATTGAAATTTTCAAATAATTGAAATATTTGTGAATGGATATGAAAAATATCCAACGTTAATAGTATATTTTTAACTTCACTTGAAATCAGTGTTCTATACGCGTGGCGCATGAAGTAAAATTTCGAGTTTAAAAAAGCCCCGTGAAAATTTGTCTCGGATCGCTGCGCGACCCTCGATAAATTTTCTACGCTGGGCTTTTCTGAACTCGAAATTTTACTTCATGCTTAGTCTGGGAGTGGACAACACTTGTTCTTAGAAGTTTCAAATTAAAGGATCACTCAAGATTACTAAGTTTATTACCATTTTACAAAGGCTACAGCTCGAAGGACCAACCATGGTCTTCTGAGACCGAAGGACTGCAGGGAATCGAAGTTTTTTTACAAGAAAACAACGAATATCTGAAGGTTTACAGCATGGATAGGAAAGAAAACATCTAATTTTGAAAAAATATCGAAGTTGGGTTGGTTTTCAGTGCATTTTTAACTTCACTTTAAATCAGTGTTTTATACGCGTGGCGCATGAAGTAAAATTTCGAGTTTAGAAAAGCCCCGCAAAAATTACCCTCGACAAATTTTCTACGCGGGGCTTTTCTAAACTCGAAATTTTACTTCATGCTTAGTCTGGGAGTGGACAACACTCGTTTGAATTTTAAATTTAACTTTTTTAAAAAATCGACGTATGTAATATAATAAATCATTCATTGAAATCATAGAAAAAGATTCAAAATTTATTTAAAATTAACTTTTAGAGTTAACTTTATAATTTGGTCGGCTCTTAATGGGTGAATATTCTATTCCTAAAAAAAACCGTTTTTATTTAATATTAAATTTGCATTTAATACAATAACAAACTGTGAATAAATCGACATAAGTCTAGAAATATCGGAAATCTCGACATGTAGAAAATTTTGACGGTCCACTCCCAGACTAAGCATGAAGTAAAATTTCGAGTTTAGAAAAGCCCCGCGTAGAAAATTTGTCGAGGGTCGCGCAGCGACCCTCTACAACTTTTCACGGGGCTTTTCTAAACTAGAAATTTTACTTCATGCGCCACGCGTATAAAACACTGATTTAAAGTGAAGTTTAAAACGCACTGAAAATCAACCCAACTACGATATTTTTTCAAAATTGGATGTTTTCTTTCCTATCTATGCTGTAAACCTTAAGATATTCGTTGTTTTTTTGTAAATAAACTTTGATTCCCTGTAGTCCTTCGGTCTCCGAAGACCATGATTGGTCCTTCGAGCTGTAGCCTTTGTAAAATGGTAATAAACTTAGTAATCTAGAGTGATCCTTTATTTGAAACTTCTAAGAACGAGTGTTGTCCACTCCCAGACTAAGCATGAAGTAAAATTTCGAGTTTAGAAAAGCCCCGCGTAGAAAATTTGTCGAGGGTCGCGCAGCGACCCGAGACAAATTTTCACGGGGCTTTTCTAAACTCGAAATTTTACTTCATGCGCCACGCGTATAAAACACAGATTTAAAATGAAGTTCAATAACACATATATCATCATTAATTAAAATCATTATATAATCAGATATTAAGTCGGTAAATGTACATTTTTGTTAATAGAAACTGATGGAATAAAATATTACTGGTTGCAAAAAATAGATTCAAATTTATTTTTAAAGGATTTGTATCCGTGATTCAGAAATGAGGATTCGAATCTTTGATTCGAATCATATTTTTCACTTACGAATCCTTTATTCGAGTATTCGTGATTCGAATCATATTAGGTGATTCGGATTCGTGATTCGAATCCTGTTTTTGAGGATATATATATATATATATATATATATATATATATATATATATATATTCCGAAAATTGTTGGATATTGGAGGCAAGTAATTTTTTTGTTGTTTTATTATATTCATCAAAGGTTTCCATGTGGTTTGTAATCTTGTGCCATCATCTCGTTTATTGAGGCACAAAGGATGTTTTTCTATTTCTATGGCTTCACGTACGATTCTTTCTTCAAATTTTGGGATAGAACTAATTACCGAAGTATTTTCAAAATCTATGTTATGGTCTGTATCAAATTTATGTTGGAATAATGAGGAATTTTGGTCGTGATTTTTTATGGCTAATTTACAAACCACATGGAAACCTTTGATGAATATAATAAAACAACAAAAAAATGACTTGCCTCCAATATCCAACAATTTTCGGAATATTCAGACAAATTCAAGTAATTTCAATAATGCAGATACATCGGACACAAATCAAGAAATTTTAGCACCTTCTACATCGAGTGGACCAATAACACGCAGCAGATCTAGACTACAAGTCCCTAGTTTACAAAACAAATGTACTGACAGTGAACGTGACATCCATCACTCAGTATACAAAAAAGCTCCTGAGGATGGCAGAAGTGATGCTGCCGAAACGTAGAGCGCAAAGAAACCAACCAACGCGAGAAAGCAGCCCAAAAAACTCAAGCAAGTTATATTTTGCTCGCGAAAACCTAAAAATAAATATATATATATATATATATATATATATATATATATATATATATATATCTATATACATTAAATGCAAATGTTTCGATTATCTACAACTTTTCTTAACAAGAGTTTTTTTATACAGGGTGTCCCACAGCATCCGTATCAGGCTTTTTTGAGAAAACGGCTAGTCCTAGAGAGTTAGGACAAAAAAAATATTACAAAAGCCATATTAAGGAATCAAATGGTAGTACTGTTTTCTGGCAAACAGGTATATGCACTTTGTGCATTCGTGTCATTGACGATGACACTAGCTATCGAATCCATTAAAAGTAAGACAAAGTATTTACTTTAATTTAAACTCATTTGAATGTATGGCGATTAGACAAATGTTAATTTAAAAAACAAATTAATTTTCCTTAAATCAAGTAAAACTGTATTAAAGTGAATTTGGATAATAAAGAATTTATTATGATTTAATATTTGTATTTCTTCATATTTTGTAAATGTGCAATAATATTGGAAAGAGTATTTTCCACTCCTAGATTAGGCATAGAGTAAATATTTTGAATTTAGAAAAGCCTAAAAATGTTCAGGCATTTCTAAACTGTAAATATTTATTTCATGCGCCAAGCGCCTTATGCATAGTCCGCTAATCGCGACTAAAGTGTAACTAACTAAGGTTTAGTAAGAAAATAAAATATGTCGTGTACATAGTCCAATTTTAGACGCGATTAGCATCTAGTCACTGTCTAAATTTTTAATCACATCATACCCCTAGTTTTGGTTTTGACTATACGTAACCTCAAACGTCATTCGCGTAATTGTGAGCGTTTTCTACAATAATGAGTTGTGTTTTTGTTCAAATGCACATAAGGAGAACTGATTTAACCATGTGACGTGAATTCTTTTCAAATTTTTAGTGCAACGGCAACATAAACTTTTATTGAACGGTTTAGCGTGCACACCCTGTTTAGGTGTAATAATTATTATAATATTATTATCAGAGAAGAATGTATTAACATCGATTTACAATTTATAAAAAAAACGTCTTTCTGTGCCCTAAAATTAGATGTTTTTAAGCAATAAAGTCAATGTATGCCAATAATAAAAACATAAATCAAAAATGTCAATTTATGTCAAAAATATCTTTTTACGTAAGACTAAGGGATTAGTAATAGGGAAGTTGACCATTGACTCGTTTTTGAGTAAGATCACAGAGTAAAGATAATTGTTCTTTCCTCTGTGGTAATTTTTTTTTCAATTTTTATAATTATTGCTAGTTGGGATAATTTTTTTTATTATTAATTTCAATCGTACAACAATGTCTAAAAACGTTATGTCCGTTGAAAATTTACATACATAAATGTCTAAATAATTAATTTAAAAAATATATAGTAAGAATGTTCAAACATTATAACTGCCTCAGATTACAATAACTTTCGTAAAACAAACATGGTGGTCAAATATATTATAATTGTCAAAAACTGTCATAGAAAATCTACTCAAAAATTGAGGAACTATCAATGCGTTACCCAACCTAACCCTTAGATGTCACTTTGTCAATTTGAAGATACACAAAAAAAATGAGTGACGGTAATTTGCTTGTATTGGAAATACTGTCACGACTAATTCCATATTGACAATAAATTGACTGTATATTGACTAGCTATATTTTGATAATATTGCTTATTTTTAACGGCATTAATCAGTTAAATATGACGTAACTGTTAACAGGCTTGGTATTTTGTTGTTATTTCCGTGATTTTCACGCAGAATAATAATTTAATGCGTTACTGTTTTTTTCTAAAATTTTGACACGTTTTCGTTGTATTTCTCAAAACTTTGACGCGCTTAAGCCTGAAATTTAAACCCGTTTTTTCGTATTTTTACACGTTTTATGTCACTTTTGACAGTTGCCGTTTATCAAGACACTCGGACATAGGTCGGCGTCGACAGCCGATATTGACATTTGTTAATAGTGACAGTTGACATTAGTAACAGTTGACATTAATTGGCATTTATTCTATGACACATGATATTTAGGTTATTTTGACTGTCAAGTTGATGGCGCAAATCGATATTTGGCCCCAGGCGCAAGTTTTCTTTACTGCGGCGCTGTGTCTAATGTAATAAAATTAAAAAAAATAGTTATGTTAAGTCGGCTATTATTTGGCAATGAAGTTATTATTGAAAAAATCAAAATTTATGTAATTTCTTAGTAATTGAATTTGGGTGAGTTATGTGAAGATTATAATAACTTTAATTTAAACACTTTTAACCTTTCTTCACAATTTTTATTAAATACCAGATGTACATTTCGGTCACAAGGTGACCATTATCAATGGATTGAAACTGAATGATTCAGTATCAATCCATTGATAATGGTCACCTTGTGACCGAAATGTACATCTGGTATTTAATAAAAATTGTGAAGAAAGGTTAAATGTGTTTTAATTAAAGTTAATTTCTTAGTATTTAAACGGCCATTGACTTTGGTTTTTAGTTCAATAAAATCAGTCAATAAATAACAGAGTTATGGCGTTGGGCGTTTTTTTTATCGAACACCTGGTATGATATATTTAGTCCGTTTTACTAAGAACTAATTTCGTACAAAACTTCTTTATTGCATTCATATTTTCGGTCTCGATATGTAGATTTCTTTTTTACAACGGTGTTCTATTTTGTTGCCGTGAGCTGCAAATCCAATCGAGTTCCAAATAAACGAGTTAAATATAAACAGATCGAAACCGAAATCCCGTATTTTATGCGCGAAAAACGGTAACGGTGGCCGTGCCGCCAATTAAAAATCCCCGCGGATCAATTAATACCGAGACGCCGAATAAGGATCCGATTTGCATATGAATATCCGATAATATCATCTCTATAAATATATGCCGTTGCAAAATTTCAAAGACAATCACTACGTGGAAATGGAAATAAATTTCGTCAAGAAACTGTGGAATTAAACCGCCAAGCCTCTCTAAACAAGAAGTGAGATATTAATTAATCGTTGAAAAGTTTCACCTTGACCCATATTTGAATATATTATAAACAAATAGTTGTTGCGGTTTGTCACCTCCTGCATATAATTTCAATTTGAAATGTTAATTATGGTTTGTTATACAATTAATTTACATTTATTATCTGAGAAATTAGTATAATCATTTATTTGAAATGAATAAGGTACCATACTTACCCAACGAAATCGGCTCAATCAGCAGCGGATGGCTTTAACGGGTGGCTTACCTGGCGGAAGCAATCGGCCTCGGTATTTAATAGGTGGCTTACCTGGCAAAAGCCAGGGGCCTGGGGAAAGTGCCGAAACATATTAATTATTGAGAAAAAATCAAAATCTTAGAAACGTAACTAAAGTTATACAATGAAAAATATAAACGATTATTTTAAACAAAATAAAGATTACATTTATCAAATAACATGTTTATACCGGGTGTTGACTTGGCGGACACAACGTAGGAAATCCCATGTAAATTTTGAAATGTTTAAATGTTGGCTCCCCTATTTATTTTAGAAACAAAATGTATATATTATCGAGTTAAAACCTTCATTTTGTGATCGTTGGCCTGATAAACGACACGATCTGGTATTGCTACAAATTTTAAACATCACCTAATATGTACTTAAACATTGCAAATAATGATCAATTTTGCCGTTACAATGACTTTTACGTTTTCTTCCTATGCGCGTCTTTTTTTCTGATTTGGGCCCATTGTGCGTCCGGGTTCGAATCCCGTGCACGGGGAGTTGTTGTTTAAAAATAATAACTCGTCGTGTCCCTGGGTATTGTGTGAATGTGTCGTGACGTCAAAATATATGTAGAATATACAATCATCGTTAGTGGCTGAATGGTATAAAACCGATGCCAAACAAATAAACAAACAAAAAAATTATTATTTGAATTACAAATCAATTCCAATATTATTCAGTATCAGTGTTTTCTAAATACAAAAATTGGAATGAAATAATTTAATATCAAAAAAATGTATTAAAATCAATTTTTTGAGATTTAGTATGATCTTTTCCATTTTAATTTTTTTATTTTTATGTTTATTTACACACAGAACATCTTTATTCAGACAATTACAATACAATAATATAATACATATATATTTATTTATTTATATACAATATAGGGTTAGATTGTCTAGGCTATCGACCAGAGGTCTTTCTGCCCTGTCTTGAATTTAATTTATTAAAAAAAAATTGTTGAGTGCTAGGCTTGTGAACTGTCTTGATGAACGGAACAAATAAATTGATGTATAGTGAGAGGAGTATGTTTATATTTGGGGTGGATATTTAGGTTTCTAGGAATACAGAATTTGTTTAGGAGTTCTAGGTTATAGGTGTATGCAGCGAATTTCGTAAAGGATGTTGTTTGGGGGATTATGGAGAGGATTCGTTGGGTGTCTAAGTTTTGTGAGGATTCGTAGGGCTGATCTTTCGGCAACTTGGACATGGTGTGAAATTAAAGGACGGATGTGAAGGAATAAAATTGCACCGTAATCTAACAAGGGCCATCATATCGTTTTATATATTTTACCTACACCCTATCTAGTAACCGCATCATACCACACTGCCATCTTGACAAGTATGATTGACATTACGTACACATGCACGTAATAGCTTTGACAAGTACATTACGTGCTGACATTTCTTTGGTGTATAGGAAGTTTTTCTTTAAAGTATACGTATTCCAAATTCAGCTTATTTTCTTTAAATGTGTAGTTATTCGTTGATTTTTTTTAAGAGTTCAATTTAAAGCTTTAAATGAGTGTTTTCCACTCCCAGACTAAGCATGAAGTAAAATTTCGAGTTTAGAAAAGCCCCGTGAAAATTTGTCAAGGGTCGCGCAGCGACCCGAGACAAATTTTCTGGGCTTTTCTAAACTCGAAATTTTACTTCATGCGCCACGCGTATAAAACACTAAAATATTGTGAACTCTATGTTTATTTGAACCTCACTTGAAATCAGTGTTTTATACGCGTGGCGCATGAAGTAAAATTTCGAGTTTAGAAAAGCCCAGAAAATTTGTCTCGGGTCGCTACGCGACCATCGACAAATTTTCACGGGGCTTTTCTAAACTCGAAATTTTACTTCATGCTTAGTCTGGGAGTGGAAAACACTCGTTTAAAGCTTTGAATTGAACTCTTTTAAAAAAAAACGAATGTCCGAAAATGTACAGCTTTATTCACTGTATATTGATCAAGTAGTAATTTAGTTTTCATCATTGTCATAGTACTATTAAAAATAATTACAATAAATAAATTGTTCTTTCATGCTCATTGTTTGTTTTGCTAGGGCGTAGGTAAAGTATCGTACGTTTCTCGAGTGGCAAGTACATACTCGCGAAATACTGCACTCGCCGCTGCGCGGCTCATGCGCAACATGTCCGCTCATATGTAATATGCTGCATACCACTCTTGTTACGTAATATACTATTAACTGCTGTTTACCTAATACTGGAAGAAGTGTTATGGGCCGATAACTGAAAATAAGAGAAGGATCGGTTTTAGGTTTAGGAATACAGGTAATTTACTCTTGCGCGCAAAATTACCATACCATGGCGACCGCAGTGCAGGGACTCTAAGCCACACCACCTCATGTGACAAAAAAAATCCCTAGCTTCCACTCGGAGGGAAGGTATTGATGGGAGTAACAGTAGTTATAAATTTTTAGTATTAGTACATGCATATCATAGGTAGTTTTTTTTTTTAAATTAATCTGGGGATTTTATCATAGCCTGGGGAGGAATTTTTACCAGAGTGTAAAATAGAGAAATAGTCTGTCTCGTCCAGTGTATCGTCTGGGGGAGGTGTAAGAGGAGTAGTGTCACAAGAATTATATCAATCATGCAAGTAATCGTAGAATCTATTGTCGTAATTCTTGTTTTGTGTGATTTGATATGTATGAACTAGTTGATTTGCAAATGCCTGTACAATGTCTTTATCATCTGTAAGTATTGTACCTTTATTGTATTTTGACAAGATGTTATTCAAGAAATTAAATATCATGACAGTAATTAGTCTATTCATATATGAGTCAATAACATTTCTAACTAATAATATTCACTTATACAATGCCACGGAAGTACAGCATAGTCATAACACAAGGAATAGGAATCTTTTGGTTATTCAGCACAAACATACCCTTGTACATAACTCGGCGTTAATAAAACCAGTCAAATTATTCAACATGGTACCGAATAGCCTAAAATAGTTACCAAATAAACCATTGCTAAGGCAACTTAAATGTATTCATCAAGAAAATTCCTTTTACACAACGGATGAATTTTCAAAGTATTGTAAATCATATAACAACTAAAATATTACCTGTACCTAGTCATAGAATGTCATGTATTGTTTTGTCATAACTAATGTTCTTTGTTTATACAATTATTTTAATGTGTTTATATTTAGCATGTAAGTTTTATATCTACAAATTATAATTAGGTTACTATACTCGACTCGCCCATGAATGTATCTTCATTTTTTATGGAAATAAATTATTATTATTATTTTTCCAAGAAAATACTGAAAACTGAATGAAATTAGAATTGATTTTTATTTGAAACTGTTAACTTAAAAAAAAACGGTATTAATGTAATCCTAGTTTTGCCACTCTTGAAAATTTTCTTCAATTTTAATATTTGTAAATATTGACGAATTTATTTGAGATCATTTTTCCCAGTTTTTAGAATAATCTATAATTATTGAATTAGCTATTTTTATTAATTTTAATGGTTTGTTTTAACTATATTTTTAGTTTTCATCATTTTAAAAAAAAACTTTAATTTTTAGCTAACTTTGAGCAATTTTAATTTAACACAATCTTATAAAAAATAAATCTCATGAAAATTTAATTATTTGACGAAAATTTCGAAATAAGAAATAGAATCTAATAAATAAATAAATGATAAATAAGAATCTAATAAACATTTTTAAATTGACAAAAATCTCAAAATATTGAAAATCTCATGAAAATATAATAAACCAAAAAAATATTGAAACTTTCATAAATCTCGAAATATCGAAAATCTCGATATGTTGAAAATCTAATGAGAATTTTATAATTTAACGATAATATTGAAAATCTGACAGAAATTTTATAAACCGACGTCAATTACAAAATATCGATAATCTGATAAAAATCACAAAACATTTTGAAAATCTGATAAAAATGTTATATAAATCGACGAAAATCTTAAAATATTGAAAATTTAACGAATATTTTATAAATCGATCACAATTTCGAAATATTCAAAATCTGACAACCATCTTATAAATTGACAAAATTTTGGAATATTGAAAAGTTGATAAAAATTTCAGAAATCGTCAAAAATTTCGAAATATTTAAAATCTCACGAAAATTTTATAAATTGGAGAAAATCTAAAACTAGATCGAAAACCTGAAGAAAAACTGAGAATCTGAAAAGAATTGTACAACTTAATTATAACATAAGCGATACAATTTATTTTTATATTGATCAAACATTTACATTTTCTTACTTTCATTTGTAGTTTTTCTTTTCTTTTAAGATTTTATTTAAAATTAAAACTATTTTAATTTTAAATCATGATTTCAGTATT
Source organism: Philonthus cognatus (assembly GCA_932526585.2). Taxonomy (NCBI): domain Eukaryota; kingdom Metazoa; phylum Arthropoda; class Insecta; order Coleoptera; family Staphylinidae; genus Philonthus; species Philonthus cognatus. The sequence goes on along the minus strand of OW052249.1, from coordinate 22,797,780 downwards.
TTTTGAGATTTAATCATTTCTTTCGCATTTTTTCTGTTTATTTTAAAGTTTTGATTATCGAAAATACTGAAATCAAATAAATCGAATAATAAATAAGATTGCTAAAAAAAATGTTAATAAAATATTGACGATTTATTTATGTTTATTATTTATATGAATTTTCAAAATGTCGAAAAGTCTATGATTCCAAAGTTTAATGGAAAATCGGTTAACTTTTTATTTTTTCATTTTTAGTAAATATATTTTGTTTTTTAAATTAACTAATGTTTCGTTTCGTGAATTTAAAACCTATGAAAACTATCAAGATTTAAAAAATTGACGAAAATCAATGAAAACTGTCAACATTTTAAAAATCAACGAAAACTGTGTAAATTTAAAAACTGAACAAAGATGAAAGAAATTTATAATAACCGTAAATAATTTGAAAATATATGAGCTAGTTGATTTGCAAATGCACAGAAATCTTGAAATTTTATGAAAAGCACTCAAAAGTATTTTAAAATTTACGAAAACTCAGGATATCCATAAAAACTGTAAAGATTACAAATATTGATAAAAATTTATAAAAACTGTCAACATTTTAAAAATCAACCAAAATTTAACACAACCGTTTTAAAAATCGGAAATTTAATGAATACGAAAAATCAAAAGTAATATTAATATTCACTAAAATTTTACAAAATATATGGAATTTGTCAACATTTTTAAGTTAACTCCGAAAAAGAAAAAAACTCTTGAATATTCATGATAATTTTTTTTAATCAGTAATAATGATAGAAATTTACGCAAACTGCTAACATTTTATAATTGAAGAAAATCTTGAAAACAATCGAGTCTTTATAAATCAACTAAATACTTGAATAAGTCATGGATTATTCTCTACGAGTGTTTTCCAATCCCGGATTAAGCATGAAGTAAAATTTCGAGTTGAGAAAAGCCCGAAGCGGCGTCCAAATCCAAATTCGGGCTTTTCTCAACTCGAAATTTTACTTCATGCGCCACTCGTATAAAACACTGATTAAGTGTAAAGGTCAAAATATACTGCTCATTTCATATTTAAATTATCTGTCGACTTTTAAAACCTTGGCAGTTTTCGTAAATTTATTAGATTTTCGTAATTTTGATGACATTTTCATGAAAGTTTTAATATTTTAAAATGTTCAGTTTGGAAAGATTTTATGAGAATTTATAATATTAATCTATTTATTTTCCAACAGGAAACATTTCTTAATTACAATACAAAATAAAACAAAAGCCTGGCACATATAAACATATAATAATAATTAAGTTAGAATAATTCTGTAACAATAGAAATTTTCAATCATTTATAAAATGTTCAGATATATGTGTATACACATTAAATTCTTATTTTTTGATTATCTACAACTTTTCTTAGCAAGATTTTTTTATATGATCAAAATTTAAAAATTATTCAAAAAAATGCTAAGATTAAACTACCACTTCCGGTTTCCGCGTTTTCACCAAAAGTATATCGGATACTACTATTGTAATAAAAATCTCAAGTTTATAAAGTCATCTTAATAGCTCAATCGGCTTAAACTTTATCGTGGCGGCAAAAGGGCAGACATTTTAAAAAAATGGTCTTAATTAACTCGGGGGACCCCAAAATAGATATATCCCTATGTTTTGCACATGAGGGAAAGTAAAAATAACATCACCTATATTAATTTGATGTCATAAATTTGCCAATAAAGGAAAATGGAAAATTCGTTTCTGATTGATCGTCTAACGAGGTTTTCCACTCCCAGATTAAGCATAAAGTAACTATTTCTACCTGGTGTTGACTTGGCGGACGCAACATAGGAAATCGCATCTTAATTTTAAAGTGTTCAAATATTGGTTTCCCTGGTACATATCCCAAAAAAAAATAGCGACTCCCCATCCCATTGTCCCGAGGACGACATATCTGAAGAAGAGTATTTCGAGAATCTTCATAAAGGCAAAAATACAGCCCCCGGTCACGACAATATACCCAGAATTATCCTAAAATCCCTACCCGATCAGATTCACAACCATATCCTAAAAATATTTAACAATATATATGCCACTCAAATATTTCCTTCTGAATGGAAACATGGAATCATTACATGCATCCCTAAACCTAATAACGATCCTTTAGAAATATCCAAATATCGTCCTATAACTCTACTTCCAGTCCTAGGCAAATTATTTGAATCCATTATTAAATCCAAACTCCAATTTAGGTTCATTGAACATCGATCTACCGCCCTCCCGTTATCCATTTTAACCTCAAATTGCCAAACAGCACACCTCGAAGGCCGAAAAACAGCAATTGTCTTTTTAGATATACAAAAAGCGTTCGATTCTGTATGGCATTGAGGTTTGCTGTTTAAACTCAATTCATTAGAAGTCCCTCAACATCTAATAAACCTCCTTGACAGCTACCTTACAAATAGAATCCTGCGTCAAAATCCGAAACACTTTATCCTCAACATTTTATCCTCAATAAGGCCTCCCTCAAGGTTCTCCCCTATCCCCACTTCTGTATAATATTTTTATCCATGACATTTACAACCCAGAACCTACGTTTTTCAATAAATCACTATACCCTCTCCTTTACGCTGATGATACAGCTCTTATTTCCCATGCTCCTACGCTTCCTAAAGTCCTAAGTACTCTGCAGGGTCTGATAGACAGCATCCAACAATGGTTTGCGAAATGCAGAACATCCATAAATCCTAATAAATCCCAACTTTTAATTCCCTTCCACCGCACCAACAACTCCCCAATCCAAATAATAATCAACAATATATCCATTCGTCCATCACATACCTGCAAATACCTAGGAATAACCCTCGATCCCAAGTTTTCCTTCAAAACACATTCCCAAAACCTTAAAAACAAAATCAGAAGCAGGGCGAAGCACTTTAGATGTTTAACGTATAAAACAAAAGGCATTACCACAAGTACCGCTGTACATATTTATAAAACCATCTGCCGACCCCTGCTTGAATACACACCGATCCTCTTACACAATCCACGCCCCATAGTGCTCAAAAACCTACAAATTGCGGAACGGTCAGCCCTCAGAGTACTAACGAAACTAAGACATCCACTAAATCCGCTCTTCAACCCATCCAATGAACTCCTCTATGAAAAAACCCAAGTAACCCCCATCGAACAACGCCTTCAACAACTGTGCCAAAAAATAGCCACCAACCCCTACATCCGCGATATTTTCACATTATTATGTATCCCTCGCACTCCTGATATTCCGCCTAAATTCATACACCCCAACATAACAATTCAACAATTCATTTCATCCTTCCATGCAGACATTAGCGATCATGACGTTTAGAGGACCATTAAATTCACCGACATCGACTGTTAAACACTTCCCATTTTACAAAAGAAAAAACTAATAAGTAATTTTTAAAAAATCCAGGCTGAAAGACCGCAGGCCATTTTACGGAATTGTTATCTTTTTTATATATATATTGTTTCTATTTACATTTATATATGTATATACTTTTTCTGTAAATAAAGATTGTTTATATATTGGTTTCCCTATTTATTTTAGAGACAAAATGTATTTCACTTTTTTGTATAGGGAACAATTCTAAATTTATAAATGTTCACACCTAACACTTTACGTTTCTCTAAGTTAAAATAATTAAGAAAAAGTAATGTAATTTTATAAAAATAATAACATGCCATGGAATTAATACAACAAATGTGGATATTCCCTCTTTTTTTTTAAGTTAAATTTGAAGCTTTAAGCAAGTGTTTTCCACTCCCAGACTAAGCATGAAGTAAAATTTCGAGTTTAGAAAAGCCCTGTGAAAATTTGTCGAGGGTCGCGCAGCGACCCGAGACAAATTTTCTGGGCTTTTCTAAACTCGAAATTTTACTTCATGCGCCACGCGTATAAAACACTGAAATACTGTGAAATGTATGTGTATTTGAAACTTACTTGAAATCAGTGTTTTATACGCGTGGCGCATAAAGTAAAATTTCGAGTTTAGAAAAGCCCAGAAAATTTGTCTCGGGTCGCTGCGCGACCCTCGACAAATTTTCACGGGGCTTTTCTAAACTCGAAATTTTACTTCATGCTTAGTCTGGGAGTGAAAAACACTCGTTTAAAGCTTCAAATTGAACTCTTTTAAAAATCAACGAATGCCAGAAAATTTACAGCTAAAATAATTAAGAAAAAGCAATGTGATTTTATAAAAATAATTACCTACCATGGGATTGATACAACAATTGTGGATGTCAAAATAGCCTAAGATATTGCTGTTACTTAATTAACGACAAGAAAACATAACGCAAACATCGTGATAACTGTGGTATTACTTTATTATGAGGATTTTTTCTTGTATAGTGTAAATCATTTCGAAAACATTTACTTTAATCAAGTGACTGCGATATCTTTTGTCATTTTGACATCCGCAATTGTTGTTTCAATTCCATGGCATGTCATTATTTTTATAAAATCACAGTACTTATTAACTAAGAGAAACGTAAAGTGATAAACGTGAACGCGAATGAATTCAGAATTTTTCCCTCTACAAAAAAGGTAAATACATTTTGTTCCTAAAATAAATAGGAAAGCCAAAATTTTAACATTTCAAAATTTACATAGGATTTTCTATGCTGCGTCCGCCAAGTCAACACCCGGTATACTCGAAATTTAACTTCATGCGCCACAGATATAAATCACCAACTTTAGGTAAAATCTCTTTAGAGTAAAATAAACTTAGTGTGTCTAATATCACTATTTTCGTATTTTGTTTAATATAATTTATTATGTCAAATTCGTGCTCCGAACAATACTAACAATTTGCTAATTCTGCTATCGTATTATTTGCCGAATATTTATTATTATTATTTATTTAAAAATTTCCTGACTTTTTGCTAAAAAGGCCGAGTTTCCCTGACTTTTCCAAGACTTCCCAATGAATAAAATTCCCTGACTTTCGCGGTTCTCCCGGTTGGTCGCTACCCTTTTTATACACGTTTAATGAACAACCAAAATACTCAACGTGACATAATGTAATAGCAAATCATCAGAGACAACAGTTAGGAGTTTACTGTTAACTGTTTGAGAAATCTCTGATGACCGGATTGTTAATCGTGAACATGTTTGGGATTTTTTCATTAGATACCAACATACATCACAAACAAATCTAAACATGTTTAATATTGAAAATTTTGATGTACGGGCCCAATGAGTTTGGTTCTTTCAAATTAGCACAAATCGTTTTAGACACATTGGCTTTTGATACAAACAGTCAATAATATTATAAAATATAAATGTTCTGATTTTAGTAGAAATACAACTGTGATTAATACTAATTAGTATATCGTTCCATATAAACAATATAAATATGTCAATAGCACACAGAATTGATGATTATTGATTTAAGGTTACACATATTGGGTCAGCGCATAATTTAATATGGACGCAGCCTCCTCTTCGTTGGTATTTTGACGCATCGAATCAATACACAATATAATTAATATTATCAACAACTCTCCACACATATTGTTAACAAAAATATTAACTCATTGTTACCAAACTAGGTCATCTGCGAACTCAATCCGATATCTTTAACTGCACATAAATAATTTATTCGCGGGATTTTAAAAATAGGCACGTGTGCGTCTCTCACTGCCTCTTTTCAGATCGAGTATGCAAAGTTTCATTCATGAGAAAAAATGCTGTGTAAACATGTCCATTTGCATTCTAACAAGATAAAATCATTATATGAGCGGTTTAGTATTTCGTAGTGGACTTCAATTGCGAATACGTAATCATGATCTCATTCGTCATTTCTTGAGATTTCCACGTGAACCGCAGCACAGCGTACATAAATTATCACTGTAGCCCTGACTCGATTGTCATTGATTTTTATGGTTTGTATTTATAGCGCGTGTTTGTTTATAAATGGCACGGTGTAAATAAATAATGCGAAATTTTGTCGGCTTTGGGAGAATATGAAATTGTGAAATAGACACAGGTCGTGTGGCTAAATGTCTGGAATCCTCTTACGCTTGCTAAAATCATGTATGACATCAGAGGTTCGGCAGTTTTAGTTGCTTTATACCTATGGAATATTTATTTATGCTGTCTTGTTTATTTTTACATGTCTAACATTTTATTACTGTCTACTAGTGTTAAATTTCATTGGAATGTAAATATTATAAATAATGCAGCTGCATAGTAATAGCAATTGATGTTCAGATTTCTATGATTGTAAATAATAACGTTTTATTACTGTTTTCTTCTTTGCAATGAGAATCATAAGGCCTTGTTGGAAAAATGAGCGGAGAACGTATACTTAATGTAAGGATCAGTATTATTAGTTTATTCACAATATTTTATGATGTAGGAAATATGACGAACGAATTCTAGTGCTCAATGAATTCGTTTGTCATATTTCCTACATCATAAAATATTGTGAATAAACTAATAATACTGATCCTTACATTAAGTATACGTTCTCCGCTCATTTTTTCAAGTTTTTTTAGTTGCACGAATTATTTTGCAAATTAGGCATATCTACTAATGAATTGGATTTTCTACTTGTATTTTAACTTTTCCCGTATGTAATACAAACGGAGAGTATTGTTTTCGTGAACAATTTCATAAAAAACATTTTAGCGGAAAACCGATATTTTGAAATCTTCTGAGTCGATTTTTATTACAAAAGTAGGATCTAAACAGCGTTTGGTGAAAATGCGGAAATAGGAAGTAGAAAAAGTTACAAAAATACGCTAAAGCTAATGTTTTTTGGGGTCTCTTTGGCATCATGATGCTTTTTAACCATTAGGGAAATCTGATCGTTTTTGAGCTTTTTCGGGTTTTAGAATACATAATGTAAATGAGTAATATTTCAATTTCGTCTGGATTACCGGAGAATCCGGACTATTGGAGTTCGGATTAGCGGAACTTCATTGTACTTCTTTTCTTAGAAATAAAATATCAACCCATTAACGGCCGAGCAAATTATAGTGTTAACTCTATAAGTTGATTTTATTTAAAATTCTACACTTCTTTTGATGATTTTAATAAATGACTTATTATATTACATACTGGGATTTCTTGATTTAAATATATATAATGTATACGCTATAAATTATGCTTAGTACCTATTTCAAGATTATACCGGGTGTTGATTTGGCGGACGCAACATAGGAAATCCCATGTAAATTTTGAAATGTTCAAATTTTGGCTTCCCTATTTATTTTACAAACAAAATGTATTTACTTTTTTGTAGAAGGACAAATTCTGAATTCATTCGTGTTAACGTTTATCACTTTACGTTTCTCTAAGTTAAAATAATAATAAAAAAATTATGTACACAAATGAGACAATTAACTTTGTTTGTATAACTGAGGATATTATTGTGACTATAGTTTCGACAACTTTAACTTGTCATTATCAAACATAAAGTTTACGTTTGATAATGACCAGTTAAAGTTGTCGAAACTATAGTCACAATAAAATCCTCAGTTATACAAACAAAGTTAATTGTCTTATTTGTGTAAATAATGATGTATAACGAAGTAGAAGCCTCCACAGTGAACAGTTTAAATTTTTTTTATAAAAATAATGACATGCCATGGAATTGAAACAACTGGGAATGTCAAAATGGCAAAAGATATCGTAGTCACTTGATTAAAGTAAATGTTTTCGAAATGATTTAAACTATACAAGAAAATGTCATTATTTTTATAAAATCACATTACTTTTTCATAATTATTTTAGCTGTTAATTTTCTGACATTCGTTGATTTTTAAAAGAGTTCAATTTAAAGCTTTCAACGAGTGTTTTCCACTCCCAGACTAAGCATGAAGTAAAATTTCGAGTTTAGAAAAGCCCCGTGAAAATTTTCTGCGCTTTTCTAAATTCGAAATTATACCTCATGCGCTACGCGTATAAAACACTAAAATATTATGAACTTTATGTATATTTAAACCTCACTTGAAATCAGAGTGTTATATGCGTGGCGCATGCAGTAAAATTTCGAGTTTAGGAAAGCCCAGAAAATTTGTCTCGGGCCGCTGCGCGATTCTCAACAAATTTTCACGGGGCTTTCCTAAACTCGAAATTTTACTTCATGCTTAATCTGGGAGTGGAAACACTCATTTAAAGATTTAAATAGAACTCATTTAAAAAACAACGAATGTCGGAAAATGTACAGCTTAGGCGTATGTTTACCAAAAAGAAATTATTTTATTATTTTCTTTAAATCTTTACATATTCGTTGTTTTTTTTAAGTTTAATTTGAGGCTTTAAACGAGTGTTTTCCACTCCTAGACTAAGCGTGAAGTAAAATTTCAGTTTCGAAAAGCCTCGATATTTTACTTCATGCTTAGTCTGGGAGTGGAAAACACTCGTTTAAAGCTTTAAATTGAACTCTTGTAAAAATCAACGAATGTCAGAAAATTAACATTTTCTTGTATAGTCTAAATCATTTCGAAATTTTCTGGGCTTTTCTAAACTCGAAATTTTACTTCATGTGCCACGCGTATAAAACACAGATTTTAAGTGAAGTTCGAATATACATAAATTTGACAATATTATAGTGTTTTATACGCGTGGCGCATGAAGTCAAATTTTGAGTTTAGAAAAGCCCAGAAAATTTGTCTCGGGTCGCTGCGCGACCCTCGACAAATTTTCACGGGGCTTTTCTAAACTCGAAATTTTACTTCATGGTTAGTCTACGAGTGGAAAACACTTGTTTAAAGCTTTAAATTGAGCTTTAGAAAAAAGAAAACAGGGAATATCCGCAATTGTTATATCAATTCAATGGTATGTCATCATTTTTATAAAATCAGAGTACTTTTTCTTAATTATTTTAACTTAGAGAAACGTAAAGTGTTGAGTGGGAACCTTAATAAATTTAGAATTTTTCCCCCTACAAAAAAATAAAATACATTTTGTCTCTAAAATAAATAGGGAAGCCAATATTTGAACACTTTAAAATTAACATGCGATTTCCTATGTTGCGTGCGCCAAGTCAACACCGGGTATAATATTTTTATGTTTTTCATGGGTTTTCACAACATCTATTAATTTTCAAAAATTTTACGGTTTTTCGTGAATGTAAAAGTTTTCAGTCAAGTTTTAAACCTTTGTGCTTTAATTTTTAAAACTCTGACAGTTTTCTTAAATTTTCTAGATTTTTGTCAATTTTTAAAATTTTGCACAGGCATTTGTAAATCAACTAGCTCAAACATATCAAATCACACAAAATAACAATTACGACTATATATTCTACGATTACTTGCATGACTGGTTTAATTCTTTTGACAAGACTCCACTTACACCTGCCCTAAACAATACACTGGACGAGACGGACTATTTCTCTATTTTATACCATCTAAAAAAAAACCCAGAATAATTTAAAAAAAATGTACCCTATGATATCCATGTACTAAACCTAAAAACTTATAACTACTGTTATATCAATATGTCCCCTCCGAGTGGAACAAGAGTTGATTACCTGTATTCCTAAACCTAAAAACGATCTTGCCCTTATATCCAGTTATCGGTCCATAACACTTCTCCCAGTATTAGGTAAACAGTTTAAATCCCTTATTAAACAAAAACTCATACAGCTATCGATAAATTTCATCCCCCAATACCAATTCGGACTTTTCGCCAAAAAATCAACTATACTACTTGTTTCCATTTTAACCTTAATATACAAACCATGCATCTAGAAGGTCAAAAAACATGTATCGCTTTTCTTGATATAACTAAAGCTTTTGACACAAATGCTACATCCTTAACATCCCAAACCATCTAATAATCCTTATTTTCTAATTCCTAACAAATAGGTCCTGTAAAGTAAGAATCCGCCAAACTGTATCTCGCTCATTCCCCCTCCTACAAGGTGCCCCGCAAGGCTGTTCGCTGTTCCCGCTACTTAACAACATATTTTATTATGACATATTCAATTCCCACCCTTCCTACTTCAATCCAACGAAATACGCCCTCCTCTGTGCTGATGACACCCTTGTCTCCCACGCTTCAACAATTCCAAAATCTCCTTTAAAAGTCTCGTATTTCCATAAAAAAATTGTTGCAAAAAATGGCGAATACAATTATATCCTTCCAAAACGAAATTATTCATCCCTTACTATAAAATTACTCCACGATCTTCTACAATAGTAATCAATAACACCACAATTCTTCCCTCCTATTTCTGTAAATACCTAGGCATCGAATTTGATTTAATACTTTCCTTCCTCCCATATAAAAAATCCATCAAAACCAAAATGCATTTTCGATCTTTGGTGTACAAGCAAGAGGCATTTTCACAAAAACAGCAGTTAAAATATACAAAACGATATGCCCGCCTTTGATAGATTACGATGCAATTTTATTCCTTCACATCCGTCCTCCAATTTCACACCACATCCAAGTAGCCGAAAGATCAGCCCTACGAATCCTCACAAAACTTAGACACCCAACAAATCCACTTCATAATCTCTCAAACAACATCCTCTACGAAACTACCCAAGTAACTCCAATCTCCCAACGCGTAATAACTCTCAGTGAAAAATTCGCTGCAGACATCTATAAACTAAAACTCCTAAACAAATTCTGTATTCCTAGAAACATAAATAAATATCCATCTCAAATATAAACATTCTCCTCTAACTATATATTAATTCATTTGTTCCGTTCATCAAGACAGTTCACAAGCCTAGCATTTAATTACATTTTTTCAAAAAAATAAATTTAAGACAGGGCAGAAAGACCTTTGGTTGATATCCCAGACAGACTAACTCTACATTGAATGTAAATTAACAAAAAATAATTATATATCATATTATTGTAATTGTCTGAATAAAAATGTTCTATATACATATATCCTGGGGATTTTATTACATTTAGAAACGACGACTGTACATTATTAGATATTCGTTGTTTATTTTTATAAAGTTTAATTTTAAGCTTTAAACGAGTGTTATCCACTCTTAAGTTAAGCATGAAGTAAAATTTTCAGGCTTTTCTAAACTCAAAATTTTATACATTAAAAGTGCGATTCTTTTCGCAATCTACAAGAAGATAGTCTTACAAAAACTATATCAAACACTCATTGAAACAACTACTTCCCGAGCTAATACCCCGACGGACATTGACGTGACCGCCAGTCTAAGGTGTCAAATTACTTAGAGGGAATGGCAAAGCTATACTGATGAGAGATAAATCTCGAAACGCGTCTATAGATGGCCTGAATAATTTGACTCAAATTGTTGCATTTGCAGTAGGTTACTGTATGTAACAGCAAACACTTGTTGTATAATTCAATATCCGTCGGGGAATTAGCTCGGGAAGTAGTTGTTTCAATGAGTGTTTGATATAGTCTTTGTAAGACTAACTTGTTGTAGATTGCGAAAAGAATCGCACTTTTAATGTTTGAAGTATTCTGCAACCAAGAATTGGCAATTTCATTTATACTCAAAAATTTGTTCCATGCGCCACGCGTAATAAACACCGATTTCAATTTAGGTTTATTTGTTTACAATATTTCAATGTTTTCAGTTTTAAATACGCGTGGCGCATGAAGTAAAATTTCGAGTTTAGAAAAGCCTTAAAATTTGGTTTGGCCGCTCCGCGCTTCGCGCTACGCGACCAAACCAAATTTTCAGGCTTTTCTAAACTAGAAATTTTACTTCATGCTTAGCCTGGGAGTGGACAACACTCGTTAGGAATAATTTTAATTAATTTTTTAAGTGTTTAATGACTTTTTCACTTTCTTGATTTATGAGTTACGATTTCTTCTTTAAATTCAATTCACACAAGAATCAGATTTAAATAATTTTGACTTAGAGTGGAAATTACTTAAAAACTACAGGAGGGGCATTTTCAAATTTTTACATATTTTGAAAAAGCATAGTTTTCTTAACACCCGCAGAAAGTTTTATGAAAATCCATGCTTGGTTTTTTAAGTTGTGATATTTTTTTAAATACAACTTCTACTAAAATCAGGATGAACAATAAACTACGTGACTACTATTGTACATTTTCAGATACTCGTCGTTTTTTTTTTTAAAGAGTTTAGTTTGAAGCTTTAAATGAGTGTTGTCCACTCCTAGGTTAGGCCTACTAAAATTCAATTGCGGTTTATTCGCGCATTTATACCCTGCATAAATGCGACGAAAAAGGAATTTTCGAAATAATTCGAAAATTACTTGCTGTAGGAGTATAGTTGTATAAAACTTTTTTGTAGGAAATCCCCCCCCCCACCTAATTGTACCATGTGATAAAAATTGGGCCATTCCATTTGATAAAAATAAATTACTAGATATTGAAGAAGGCACTTAGATATTGACATTTTAGGAATATTTATTGTCAAAATCGACAATTTCCAATTAATTTACTCATAGAAGCATCCTCTAGATACAAGTAGAAGTAAAAATCATATTTTTATCTTATTCTTAAGAGAAGTTACAGACAGATTTCAAGATGCCTTTTAGAGATCATAACTTTAGAAATATTTTTTTTTCATGAAAACTATAAGAGATAAGTGTACATATGTTCAAATAAAATATGTTGCAATTTAAACGAGAAATCTAAAAAATTACTAATATATAGAGTGTTCTATTTAAAATAACAAAGTTGGCGCTACTTCCGGTGGAACCGGAAGTGATATTAAGTTGAAAATATTCATATGAGGAGAACTAATTTAACTATATGACAAGGATTTTTTTCAAATTTTTAGTGCAACGGCAACCCCATAAACTTTTAACGAACGGTTTAGCGTAGACACCCTACGCCAAACCAAATTTTAAGGCTTTTCTAAACTCGAAATTTTACTTCATGCGCCACGCGTATTTAAAACTAAAAACATTGAAATATTCTAAACAAATAAACTTAAATTGAAATCGGTGTTTAGATATACTTCTATCGTGATTATTTCAATTAATTATAAAAATTTTGTTGCATTACATGCATTTTCTAGAACGTTTGCCAATTTTTAGAAAATGAAGTTTTTGTTTTGTAAAATTATAAAATATCTTAGATTTTCATTGATTTTGAAAATGTTCACATTTCTCGCGAGTTTTCATAAATCCCTCTCCATTCCTTATACCCTCTCATCCCCCACACTTCCACCCCATACATTAACACTGACCCCAGACACGCATCCCATACTTTACACGCCACTTTTACATTGTTCCCCATCCACTTCCTCCACTTTTCCCACGCTATCCATCACGCCTTTCTAGCCATCCCCTGCACTCACCTCACATGTTACTCATACCCTTCCATCCCTTCGAACATAATCCGTAAATAATTGAATCTTTTAACCCTCTCAATCACCTCCCCCTTCTACTCTAACTCCTTCACCCTCCATCCCTTTATTTCTGAATCACATCCATTTCGTTTTTTCTACATTCAAGCCTTATTTCTACCATTTCCGGCAGTATTTAACTATCAATATATTTCTAACAAGAGGAAGTACTATAATGTACACATCACCATTTTTTCATCTGTTTGTAAAAATTATACATAATATTGTAGAATTATTTTATTTTTGTAGATTAGATCAATTTTTACTTTGGTGTTTACTTCTGATTTCTTAGGATTCAATTTTTTTGACAACTTGGCCATTTTTTTCTTATTTTATATATAAACAATCTTTATTTACAGAAAAAGCATATACATATATAAATGTAAACAGAAACAATATATATATAAAAAAGATAACAGTTCCGTAAAATTGCTATCGACCTGCGGTCTTTCAGCCTGGATTTTTTAAAAATTACTTATTAGTTTTTTCTTTTGTAAAATGGGAAGTGTTTAACAGTCGATGTCGGTGAATTTAATTGTCCTCTAAACGTCATGATCGCTAATGTCTGCATGGAAGGATGAAATGAATTGTTGAATTGTTATGTTGAGGTGTATGAATTTAGGCGGAATATCAGGATTGCGAGGGATACATAATAATGTGAAAATGTCGAGGATGTAGGGGTTGGTGGCTATTTTTTGGCACAGTTGTTGAAGGCGTTGTTCGATGGGGGTTACTTGGGTTTTTTCATAGAGGAGTTCATTGGATGGGTTGAAGAGCGGATTTAGTGGGTGTCTTAGTTTCGTTAGTACTCTGAGGGCTGACCGTTCCGCAATTTGTAGGTTTTTGAGGACTATGGGGCGTGGATTGTAGAAGAGGATCGGTGCGTATTCAAGCAGGGGTCGGCAGATGGATTTATAAATATGTACAGCGGTACTTGTGGTGATGCCTTTTGTTTTATACGTTAAACATCTAAAGTGCTTCGCCCTGCTTCTGATTTTGTTTTTAAGGTTTTGGGAATGTGTTTTGAGGGAAAACTTGGGATCGAGGGTTATTCCTATGTATTTGCAGGTATGTGATGGACGAATGGATATATTGTTGATTATTATTTGGAATGGGGAGTTGTTGGTGCGGTGGAAGGGAATTAGAAGTTGGGATTTATTAGGATTTATGGATGTTCTCCATTTCGCAAACCATTGTTGAATGCTGTCTATCAGACCCTGCAGGGTACTTAGGGCTTTAGGAAGCGTAGGAGCATGGGAAATAAGAGCTGTATCATCAGCGTAAAGGAGAGGGTAGAGTGATTTATTGAAAAACGTAGGTTCTGGGTTGTAAATGTTATGGACAAAAATATTATACAGAAGTGGGGATAGGGGAGAACCTTGAGGGAGGCCTTGTTGAGGATAAAATGTTGAGGATAAAGTGTTTCGGATTTTGACTTGCAGGATTCTATTTGTAAGGTAGCTGTCAAGGAGGTTTATTAGATGTTGAGGGACTTCTAATGAATTGAGTTTAAACAGCAAACCTCGATCTTATTTTATTTACTTCGTTTTTCAATAATTGTTCATTTTTAAAGGTTTTATTTATAATTATTATTAAATATTACTGATTGTGATTTTTTTACTATTTTAATTAGGACATCTTATTATTCCTGAATTTCTCAATCTTGATGATTTTTTGTTGATCGAAATAATTTGAATGGTTATTTTATTATTACCGCGTTTTCTTCTTCTTTTTTTTGTTTAATATTATTTAATGCGCCGAATTTGTGCTTCAGACAGAACTAACAATTTGTCAATTCTTTAATCGTGTTATTTTTTTTTTTAAAAAGGCCTAAAATCTCTGACTTTTCCAAGATTTTTCCCGATGAATAAAATCCGCTGACTTTTCCCTGACTTTCCCGGTTTTCGTGGTCGGTCACCACCCTGCAATAGCGTTAACAAATTAGAAAATAAAATATCTATTTATATATAATAAATACATTTTTAAAACCGTTTTTATTAGTAAATGCCCCCTCTCAAATTGCTCTCTGGATCCGCCATTGACTATCACTACTTATTTATTCTATTCTACATTAAGTTGTAACGTAGTTACTTATTTGTTGGGTCGTTATTGTTTAAGTTTGACATGAAATCATTTCTTTTACAAGGCACACTAATTATATAATATGATTTTATATAGAAGATTTATAAACATTTTTTTTTCGACAAAAATATTGAAAAGATAACAGGAAATTGGGAATTATTAGATTTATGCCCGCTATTATAAAACATTTTATTCCCTAAATAAAATTTACTTTAGGAATAAATTAATTTATTCCAAAGATTTCGGTATTATAATCACAAAATAACTTTATTTGGCTAATAAATCTCCCCAGTAAATTATTTGTTTGTTTTTCAGCCAAGTAAACTCTATTCTGTAAATAATTTGACAGTTAAAAGTCAAAAGTGTATTATATTATTATAATTACTTTAGATTCTACTACAGGTGTTTATCAATTTCATTACGGTTATCATGTCTACCATATCATCCGTGTCAGCTTTAAGTTCGCTAATAGTATCTTCCCTGACAGTGATTAATTTGAACCACAAGACATTCTAAGGAGTCGAAGACCGAGAGTTTTTCAAATCAGACACAACCAATGATTTTTATACTTATGCATACGCTTTTTAAAATAAGTTCCATTTAAAGTTTTAAACAAGTGTTTTCCACTCCCAGACTAAGCATGAAGTAAAATTTCGAGTTTAGAAAAGCCTGAAAATTTGGTTTGGTCGCGTAGCGCGAAGCGCGGAGCGACCAAACCAAATTTTCAGGCTTTTCTAAACTCGAAATTTTACTTCATGCGCCACGCGTATTTAACACTGAAAATACTGAAATATTTTGAACAAGTGAACTTCACTTGAAATCAATGTCTTGTACGCGTGGCGCATGAAGTAAAATTTCGAGTTTAGAAAAGCCTGAAAATTTGGTTTGGCCGCTCCGCGCTTCGCGCTACGCGACCAAACCAAATTTTCAGGCTTTTCTAAACTCGAAATTTTACTTCATGCTTAGCCTGGGAGTGGATAACACTCGTTTAAGTCTTTTATAATTTCTAATAAGCTTTCTTTTTCTTGTTCTGTGTAATTCTGTCCTATTCCACGGTTATTATTCATAATTATAAGGAATTTCACTAAATTTCCAGTTTGATTGACAATTCAATTTGAAATATTGACAATTCAATTTGAAATATTGATAATTCAATTTAACAAATTGACAATTCAATTTAACAAATTGGTGGTTCTAGCTATGGCCACAATGAAAATGTATAATTTTGGTCTGTAATCTACTAATTATATTATTTATTTCTAGAATTGCTATTTATTTTATAAGTTTGCTTTATTATACGCAATTTTATTTGTCCATTAGTTTACTAGGTAAATAAATTTATTCCACAAATAGTTATCTAATGATTTATTAATCGTTTACAATACTTGCCATTGGAAAAAATATTTCCTAATGCAATAAACTTTTAAAAAATATAGGCAGCTGTTTAAAAATGTTAAGTACATCCATATTGATGTAATTTCTCAGTATTTAAACGGTCATTGGCTTTGATTTTTATTTTAATAAAATCGGTCAATAAATAAAAAAACGTCTAACGCCATAAGGCGTTTTTTATCAAACACGCGGTATATCAAATGGTGTTAAAAAATGTATATTTCCATTTAAAAAAATTATGTTATTCTTGATAGATAATTATCAAATTCGACTGTCATTATTCTATAGTCACCCAACTCGATTGATTTTTTAGTTCGAAATCTGTTCTCAAGAGAATTTCAGAAATATTTTAGTTAAACGAAACCACTGCAAACTTAATTTTTATTAATAAATGTCGGAAAACTCAGAAAGAGTATAGATTTATTTTTTTGTGAGAGTCAAAAACCAAATAATATACTGGATGATCCTTTTAAGATAAGCAAGATGCATCCGCTGCGCACCGCTGGCGCACCTTGTATACATACAAATATTTTTAGGTTATGCAACTTTGGTAAAGACACTTTTTTCTATCTTTTACGACTGCCGAGATATCCTTCGAAAACGCACTAATAGGACCCTGTATATTAGAAAGATGCTTACTTAAAAAATACTAAATTTAAAAAATATCAATAATTTACTTTAAAATTTAGGTTAAAAAGGTATGATAAAGTTACATGTATCTAAAATAAAAACATCAAAATAATTATAACAACTTAAAGATAACAATTAAATAAGTTAAAGATAACAATCAAAGTTTAAAGGTATATTTGAAATACAAATCTTTGTAAAAAAAATTGGGGATTGGTGATGGTTTTTCAAAATGAAATTTTCAGACATCTATAGTTAAACGCTTCCGGCACCTTTTTTGGCGCCGTCCCTGACTATTAATACACACATTTAAATTACACTTAAACAACAAGCATGCGTATGTACCTTTTAATTAATAATCTATCGAATACCATTTCGGTACTTTCATTTTAATCCAAGCATTGCAAAACCTAATTACAAAATCGATTTATAACATTACCACCCAATAAATTTAATCGAAACAACTGCGTTAAATAATAACTTATTACTTTTTTGTATCGCTTATCAAGTGAAAGATATGAATATAAAAATGGGAAAAAAATTAAATGGGTCGATTGGAAAGCAACTAGGAAACGTGAGGGTTCGGCTCTCTTCTATGGCCACAGTGTCACGATCCACGAGGAAACGGAGCAGAATAAATCATGGACATGAATCGGAACCGTCGCCGCGTCGCAGGTTTTCTTCGTTGGCTGGTTGTGTTTGGTCGTTGGTTCTCGTCGGTCGTACCAGAAGTACAGAGATGCGATTCCGCATAAAAATTGTTGCATTACAGTACGCGATACAGTTAACTTTTAATGTATACGTGGATGAAATTTTACGCTCCGGGTAATGTGGGTGTGCTGGGGAGAGTCTGGATATCTGTATTTTAATTAGATTATTTTATTTTTTCTTGTTTTGCTCTGTTGAATGGTTTAACATAATTTATTGGTCTTCTTGTGCAAATGATTTTGAACAGTATTTTCAAGTTCTCAGCCTGTAGTATTTATAATATTATTTCACGCATCGGTAATGTATTATTTAATATGTCAACACACTTAACGTAAAGAAGTCTTTGGATTTGCATTTTTTTTGTGGATATTGTAATTGATATTTTCTGAAGTCATTTTATATGAACAGAAACTTGTTTCCTTAAAGAAGACTATGAGTGTAACATGATTATAGTTAATCAATGTAAACTGAAATAACAAATTAGCTGATAATCTATATTAAATCTTTGACAAATTCTAAATCGATGTATAGAAATAATGCCACATTGATAACTATTGGCACAACAACATACTCACACAGCATCCGTAGACCCGGATAGAATCGCATTTTGTATAAATGACCCCACCGGACGAGATTCTAACCCGTGACCTCCGGGGAGTGTGTACCACCCACCCCCATCAATATTCTCAAAGGCACGCCAACCATTTAGTTTATCCAAAGGCAACTCGGGTATATCAACTTGGCCCCCCAACTAAAAATTTTCAAACAAAAATGTTCCACCCAAATGCTCTCAACTTGCGCTAACTTGCGCCCAAATATTAAAACTTGCGCTGTTAAAGGTAGAAAATGATAGCGATTTAAAAATAGGGGGGAGAGCTAAGTTGACCACAGCCCCTCCTTTTCAGAATTTTAAACTTTTTGCTTCTATAGAACTTGCGCTATCAATACCACCTGCTTTTAAAAGTTGTTTACACCCCTTATAAACAAAATAAAGAAGAGTGCCAGCCCCCCCAACTCACATTTTTGAGGTTTTTCTGAATTCAACACGAAGCTTAGAAGTTGCGCTCACTTGCGCTATTATTTTTTTTTTAATATCAGTTCACACAAACAAGTTATAGCATATTTTATAAAATACTTGAATCCAGTGAACGTATTCCCATAACTTCCATACAATTATAGAAAAATTAAAGAAAATACATCCTGAAGTCACAACCACTATACTTTTTCGTCCAAAAGCATCCATGATACAACCAATAATCTTTATTTCTATAATTGTTGCATATTTATTCCAATGCCGTATCAAGGTAGAAAAAAATATTGTTATTATTACTTAAAAACTCAAATTTTAAAAAGGTAATAGTAATAATTTGAATCAAACGACGATATAACGACTTTAACAATGCATACAAATTTAATTTATAACAATAAGAAAAGTTGCGCTATTTTCCCAGTAGCTTCAGAAATTAATTCTTTATTATTAAATAAAATTTAGTACATTAAAAGTGCGATTCTTTTCGCAATCTACAACAAGTTAGTCTTACAAAGACTATATCAAACACTCATTGAAACAACTACTTCCCGGGCTAATACCCCGACGGACATTGAATTATACAACAAGTGTTTGCTGTTACATACAGTAACCTACTGCAAATGTAACAATTTGGGTCAAATTATTTAGGCCATCTATAGACGCGTTTCGAGATTTACCTCTCATCAGTATAGCTTTGCCATTCCCTCTAAACAATTTGACACCTTACTTATGTTTGAACGGTAACGTGACCGCCAGTCTAAGGTGTCAAATTGTTTAGAGGGAATGGCAAAGCTATACTGATGAGAGATACATCTCGAAACGCGTCTATAGATGGCCTAAATAATTTGACCCAAATTGTTACATTTGCAGTAGGTTACTGTATGTAACAGCAAACACTTGTTGTATAATTCAATGTCCGTCGGGGTATTAGCCCGGGAAGTAGTTGTTTCAATGAGTGTTTGATATAGTCTTTGTAAGACTAACTTGTTGTAGATTGCGAAAAGAATCGCACTTTTAATGTTTGAAGTATTCTGCAACCAAGAATTGGCAATTTCATTTATACTTAAAATTTAGTAGTTTCAAACCTAACTATTATATTTTAGTTTTCAAAACAACTAAAGTTGCTCTGTTTTCCCAGTGGCGTAACACATTTATTTATTATTATTTAATAAATATAATTTTTTTAAAACTAACTGTAAAATTTTGATTTTAAGAAGAGATATTACTTTTACAATGCCTAAAAAACACATTGTTACTAATGAGAAAAGTTGTGCTGTTTTTCCAGTGGCGTCACAAATTTATTAATTATTATTTAATAAATATCAATATTTTTGAAACGAACTGTAAATATTTGATTTTAAGAGCAGATATTACTTTAACAATTCCTAAAAATACAATGTTACTAATGAGAAATGTTACGCTATTTTCCCAGTGGCGTCACAAATTTATTTATTATTATTTAATAAATATCAATATTTTCAAAACTAACCAAAAAATTTTGATTTTAGTTAAAGATATTATTTTAACAATGCCTAAAAACACATTGTTGATAATAAAAAAAGTTGCGCTGTTTTCCCAGTAGCGTCACAAATTTATTTGTTATTATTAAATAAAAATCAATATTTTTAAAACTAACAGTAAAATTTTGATTTTAAAAATAGATATTACTTTACCAATGCCTTAAACATATTGTTACTAATAAGAAAAGTTGCGCTGTTTTCCCAGTGGTGTCACAACTTTATTTTTTATTTATTAATTTATTTATTAACGGAATCTCAATTTTATTACATAAGTGTACATATACATATTGTAATATATGACAAAAATAACAAAAAACATAAAAATCATATAAAGAATTACATTGATTACAACCGACTAAATTATTACTGAACAAAAATAACAAAAACCATATAACGAGTTACATTGATTACAGCCACCTAAATTATTACTGAACCAAAGATCTAACAGTCACTGACATTGGATAGCCTAATACGACGTAACTGGACCTTAAACTGATGAATTGATGGTGTAAATAAAACAAAGTTGGGATTATTGCTAATACCATTGCCATACCTCATCATTTAATCTATATCAATATTTTTAAAACTGACAGTAAAATTTCGATTTTAAGAAGAGATATTACTTTTATGATGCTTTTATGATGTTACTAATGAGAAAAGTTGCGCTGTTTTTTAGTGGCGTCATAAATATATTTATTATTATTTAATAAATATCAATATTTTTAAAACTAACAGTTAATATTTGATTATAAGACCAGATATTACTTTAACAATGCCCAAAAGACATATTGTTACTAATAAGAAAAGTAAAAATCAATATTTTTAAAATCAACAGTAAAATTTAGATTTTAAGAGCAGAAGAGCAGTGGAGTCACAAATTTATTTAGTATTATTTAATAAAAAATAATATTTTTAAAACTAACCGTAACATTTTGATTTTAAAATATTACTTTAACATGCCTAAAAAACACATTTTGATTTATAAGAAAAGTTGCGATATTTTCCCAATGGCGTCACAAATTTATTTATTATTATTGAATAAAAATCAATATTTTTAAAACTAACTGTAAATATTTGAATTTAAGATATCACTCTAACAATGCCTAAAAAATATGTTGTTACTTATGCGAAATATTGCGCTGTTTTCCTAATGGCGTCGCAAATTTATTTATTATTATTTAATAAAAAGTTGGTTTTGGTTTAAAAGAAATTAATAATTATCAAATAATAATAAATAAATTTGTGACGAAACTGGGAAAATAGCGCAACTATTCTCACTAAAAACGATTTGTTTCTTAGGCATAGGTAAAGTGATATCTGCTCTAAAAATTAAAAATTTACGGATAGTTTTAAAAATATAGATTTTTATTAAATAATATAAAAATAAATTTGTGACGCCATTGGGAAAACAGCGCAACTTTTCTTGTTAGTAACAATATGTTTTTTAGGCCTTGGTAACGTTATATCTGCTCTTAAAATCAAAATTTTACGGTTCATTTTAAAAATATTAATTTTTAATAAATAATAATAAATAACTTTGTGACGCCACTAGGAAAACAGCGCGACATTTTTGATTAGTAAAAATGTATTTTCTAAGCGTTGTTTAAGCAATGGTTGTTCTAAAAACTAAAATTTAATAATTAGATTTGAAATTATTAAATTTTATTTAAGAATAATAAATTAATTTTTGAAGCTACTGGGAAAATAGCGCAACTTTTTTATCGTTTTAAAATCAATTTTTATGCATTGTTAAAGTTGTATCGTTATACCGTCGTTGGATTCTAATTATTACTATTACTTTTTGAAATCTGAGCTTTTAAGTAATAATAACAATATTTGTTTCTACCTTGATACGGCACTGGAATAAATATGCAACAATTATAGAAAACAATATTATTGGTTGTATTATGGATGCTTTTGGACAAAAAAGTATAGTGGTTGTAACTTAAGGATGTTTGTTCTATTATGTTTTTGTATGGAGGTATAACGTTTTTGTATAAACTGATATTGAAAACAAATTGATAGCGCAAGTGAGCGCAACTTCTAAGGTTCATGTTGAATTCGGGGAAACCTTAATAATTCGAGTTGGCTGGCACCCTTCTTTATTTTGTTTATACGGGGCGTATTTTTGCAGCGCAACTTTTAAAAGTAGGTGGAATCGATAGCGCAAGTTCTATAGAATATATCGATGTAACAAAAAGTTTAAAATTCTGAAAAGGGGGGGCTGGCGTCAACTTTGCGCCCCCCCCCTATTTTTAAATCGCTATAACTTTCTACCCTTAATCTTAAAAACAATCAAGTCTTTATAAATCAGCAAAAAAACTTGAAAAAGTCATCGATGGATTATTCTCTAACGAGTGTTTTCCAATCCCAGACTAAGCATGAAGTAAAATTTCGAGTTGAGAAAAGCCCCAAGAATTTGGATTTGGACGCGCAGCGTCCAAATCCGAATTTAGGCTTTTCTCAACTCGAAATTTTACTTCATGCGCCACGCGTATAAAACACTGATTTAGTGTAAAGTTAAAAATATGCTGCTCATTTATTGTTTACATTTTTAATCGACTTTTAAAACCTTAGCAGTTTTCGTAAATTTATTAGATTTTCATAATTTAAATAACATTTTTGTGAGATTTTCAACATTTCTAGATGTTTGTCAATTTATAAAATGTTCATCGGCTTTGCAACGATTTAAAACATTTTTGGAAATATTATAGAAAGATACATATATATCCAAATGCTTTTCTTTGATTATCTACAACTTTTCTTTACAAGATTTTTTGATATGATCAATATTAAAGAAAAATCCAAAATATGCTGAGAGTAAACTACCACTTCCGGTTTCCGCATTTTCACTAAAAGTTGATCGTAGTATCCGTAATAAAAAGCTTAAGTTTATAGTGCCATCTTAACAGCTTAATCGGCTAAGACTTTATAGTGGGACAGAAGAACAGAATTACAGGACAGACATTTTTCAAAAATGACCTCAAAATGGATATAGATGTATTCACTAAAATTTTTGGTTTAAAAATTTTCGCAAAAACAATACTTTCCCTTTGGTTTGCATATGGGGGAAAGTAAAAATGGAAGTGTGTGTCATATCTCGAAAACTATTATATAAAATGTATATAAATATTTAGTTATCCTTGACTTTTTCGAAAATTTTATAAGTGTATTTTTATTTAGCTCGTAAATCTGCACTACTTTGCCCATATAACCGCTACTCTTTTTTATATAGTTTCTGAGATCTTCCTAGAGAACATGAATATGATTTAATTACTAGAAGCAAAAACTACAATTAAATACACTTAAATTAATTATTGCATATGTATAATAAAAAAATATATAAAAACCCATTGATCATTATGTTTATATTTTAAGATAAAAATAATTCTGGGTCCTCCAGGGCAAAAACAATTGATAGAATTTCCAAGGTTAACATTTTAAACAAAACAATTTCAATAATATTCACAACTGCCTCCTTTTTCCAAACGTCCATAGACAAAAAAATAAGGAAAAATTAACAATAATTATCCGAATGGTAATTAGTGAATGTGTTTTCTGTTTAATTATTATGCACGATTGCGTAAACGAAACAGAACAGATACAGATGACGTACCCGGAGAATAATTCAGAACCAAAACAGACTGACCGAATAATTAACAATTCATTAATTACGTTAACCTAATCAAGATGAATCTGTTCAGTCATGGGAAAATGAGAATAAATTGGCCCCGGCCGGCGGTCGGATTTAAATATAAACGCCTCATTTGGCACGCCTGTCAAGATTTGTAAAATCATAAATGGCAAAAATAAAGTTTAGCTTATATAAATTGGCACAGAGTACAGTTGAGGGACATTCATTTGCGCTTTTATCTGATGCGCAAATTTATTCTGTGGTTTTGGAGAGCACATGTGTGTTCTCAATTAATTTTGGTGGCATTTAATTACGTCTCACTACAATGTATAACATTACACTATAATGTATTATTATTAATTCCAAAATAATCTGTTAAACATTTAATCACTCTGATTATAATCTTAAAAATATGAGCCAGCAGCAGCTAAATTCTTGATGTCCAAATTTTTATTTTAATTTAGAGCGCGTGGCGCATGAAGTAAATTTTCGAGTTTAGAAAACCCTGGAGCGAGTTATTTTTGAGACAAACCATAACAACTCTAATCTGTTTAATAACTAGGAGGAGCGTTTTAAATTTCACGAGCCAAAACCTACAACTCTGATTGGCTGAGAGCGCGCCCATTTTACACTATGCTAATTACGTTATCATTAAACGCAACAGCTGACATAACCTTAATTCGAAGCGTTACCGAGTTGCAACTCTGTCTGTTTTGTAATAACTTTCTGTGTGGTGTTTCTTTAGCGTTGTTAAAAGTTAGTTTTGTTTACATTGTTGTGATGGATTATGGACCCAGCACAAGCTCGGTGATAATATCACCTTTACCTACAAAAAAGCTTAAGAGGTTGGATTTGGGTAATTTATCTTTGTCCGAAATACAGTACATAATTATTATGTATAAGCAGATGATAATAGATGATCACATATGAAAATGACTGGTATTGTACCAAAATTGTCGCTGCAGTAGACAAGATATCAAATAGCACATGCATCAAATAATAAAACGTTTAATTTTTATAAGTTAATTCCACTGTCTATCGTACCATTAGCGAATATTAGAAACTGGAGAGATTTGTATCATTAAAAAGCTTGGAGGACGACCTGCCATAATTACAAGTTTTGATGACCTAGTAAAAAGAACACTGTGGTAAATTGTGCATAGTTTCTTCTATAAAAATGAACTGCGAACTTTAAATAAAGTTTTAAAAGAAGTAACCAATCATATATATTATATTTGTTATTGATTTAAAAAAAAATTACAGTATATTTAATTTTATTTAAAGACTCGCTATGAAATTATTTAAAATTGCCGCCAAATTTATCTAGCGATATTTCTGGTGACTTTTTATAGTGTAAATTGGGCTTTGGCACTTACTCCTCCTAGTTATTAAACAGACTTTAATCAAAAAGAATACCACAGTTTTCGCCACTGTGTTCAATTAAGTCACTGTCCTATGACTCATTGATGTGAAATGTGTGGTTCAATTTTTTATAGAGTATGTCGACAGTTGTATCAGCAACGATTATTCCTAGTCACGTTCAATTTTGACATTGCATGGCAATGTTGTACTTGGTCATACTGTTCAGGTCGCAAGTACATTAATGTTGTTTTTTTACAAAAACTTAACATAATAATTTCTTGCAAATATTCGGAGAATTTCTACACGTGCTTGCGTTAAAAGTACACTGTGATTGAAATCAACTTTAAGACTATATAATTGTTCTTTTCGATATACATATCACGGTTTTTGATAAAAATGTTCGCAATTCAGATAGTAGCGTCATTAAATGCATTAGAAAGAAAGTTAATGATTACAATCTGATTGTTACCAAAGCAGATAAGGTAAATTCAGTAATGGTCCTGGAAAAAACAGCCTATGTATCAAAAATTAACGATTTCTTACAGGCCTCAGATATAATAGAATTAAAGACAGACCACATGCCTAAATTCCTTGTCAACGAATTCAATTCAATGTTTGATCACATAAACAAATATTTGTTATTTTCTATGAACCCCGTATCTCCCAGATTATATGGATTATTAAAAATCCATAAGGATAATTCACCTATTAAACCAGTTGTTTCCTATATTAATTCTCCCGCCCATAAAATTGCATGCCAACTTAACATCTTATATAAAGAACAGATTTTAGAGATCCCAGATCAATTAAAAACTCTAGCGAATTGTGTAATAAACTAAGAAATCATCAATTCCCCCTAACCACAAACTAGTATCATTTGACGTATCTAACATGTTTGCAAAAGTTTCACCCACTGATTTTATAGAATTAATTAAGACTTCCATTGATAAACTCAATATTAATGTTTTAATAAAAACTGATTTTTTAAATATCCTTGATATAATTTTAAATAATTACTATTTATTATTTTAAAATAAATATTACAAACAGATGGACTTGTAATGGGCTCACCTTTGAATTCATTGTTGGCCGACATATTTATGTGCAATTTAAAAGATTTCATATTAGATTCTCTATTAGGCAAAAAACATATACGAATGTGGTTTAGATACGTCGATGATATTTTAGCTTCATTTGTAGAAGCAGAAAGACAACTAACCCAATTCTTAGATTTCATCAACAACCTCCACTCAAACATAAAATTTACAGTTGAAACAGAAATTAACAACAACATTATATTTTTAGATCTTTCAATAACAAAATCGAATCAATCACTTACATTTGAAATACATATATCGTAAACCTACATATACAGATCGGGTAATCTCTAACTCATCCAATCATCCGCAAAAACATAAATTGTCCGCGTTTAATTCTTCTTTGGCGATATTTCATTGAAAATTAATTTTTTTTTATCAAAACATAATATAACAGTAGGTTTGAAACCTTTAAAGAAAATAAGGAATGTCATTTTTAATCCAAAACCAGCAATAGAAAATTCTCACAGATCAGGAATATACAAACTTACTTGTAAAGATTGTACCGGAGTATATATAGGACACAATCTGGTCGTAATTTTAATGTAAGACAAATTTTCTGGGCTTTTCTAAACTCGAAATTTTACTTCATGCGCCTCGCGTATAAAACACTAAAATATTATGAACTTTATGTATATATCAACCTCACTTGAAATCATAGTTTTATACGCGTGGCGCATGAAGTAAAATTTTGAGTTTATAAAAGCCCAGAAAATTTGTCTCGAGCCGCTGCGCGACCCTCGACAAATTTTCACGGGGCTTTTCTAAACTCGAAATTTTACTTCATGCTTTGTTTGGGAGTGGAAAACACTCGTTTAAAGATTCAAATAGAACTCATTTAAAAAACAACGAGTGTCGGAAAATGTATAGCTTAGGCGTATGTTTACCCAAAAGAAATTATTTTATTATTTTCTTTAAATTTTTAGATATTCGTTGTTTTTTTTTAAGTTCAATTTGAAGCTTTTAACGAGTGTTTTCCACTCCCAGACTAAACATGAAGTAAAATTTCGAGTTTAGAAAAGCCCCGTGAAAATTTGTCGAGGGTCGCTGCGCGACCCTCGACAAATTTTCTGGGCTTTTCTAAACTCGAAAATTTACTTCATGCGCCACGCGTATAAAACACAGATTTTAAGTGAAGTTTGAATATACATAAATTTGACAATATTATGGTGTTTATTACGCATGGCGCATGAAGTAAAATTTCGAGTTTAGAAAAGCCCAGAAAATTTGTCTCGGGTCGCTGCGCGATCCTCAACAAATTTTCACGGGGCTTTTCTAAACTCGAAATTTTACTTCATTCTTAGTCTGGAAGTGGAAAACACTTGTTTAAACCATTAAATTGAACTTAAAAAGCAGGGAATATCCGCAATTGTTGTATCACTGTCATTATTTTTATAAAATCACATTACGTGTTCCTAATTATTTTAACTTAGAGTAACGTAAAGTGTTGAGTGTGAACAATATTAAATTTAGAATATAACCCTTTAAAAAATAAGTAAAATACATTTTGTCTCTAAAATAAATAGGGAAGCCAATATTTGAACACTTTAAAATTAACATGCGATTTCCTATGTTGCGTCCGCCAAGTCAACAGTATATACCTGTTCAATTGTTAGTTTAAATCATTTTGAGTTTGAAAATGACAAGTTAAAGTTGTCGAAACTATAGTCACCTAATAAAGTCTCAGTTATACAAACAAAGTTAAAATCGTGTTTCAATTGTGAATCATGATGTACAACAAAGTAAAAGCCTTCACCGTTAACAGTTCAAAAATAATGGTAAATAGAATCAACCTGAACCTGTCCATTCAAAGCATTAACCATCACATGTTTCTATTTCAATATTAACGGAATATCCCCCGCTCGTGGGCGACGCTTCAAATGAAAGATGAGTAACATTCACAATTCAATATTAGACGTGTATTCTATTTTTTTTTAATATGACCAAACTTAGGGTGTATTTACTGCGAACAGTTGTAGTTTTTCTTTAACAGTAGGGTATTTTAAACATCAAATTTTAAAATATTGGTTAACTTGGTAAATGATTGTCAATGTGACAAATAAATAAAAATTTCTCAAATAAATTGTCACGATGTAGAGAGTTGCAAAAGAGAGAACGCTACAATTTGCAACTAAACAACATCTATTTACAATTTTTTTCAAAACCTAAACATATAAATAGGGAGAACAATGAAAAAGGCAGATAGATATTGTGAAGTCGGTGACAGAGTTTTTCTCTGTAAGCACGCAAGTACTATCAGTGGACATAAAATGTTAGGACAAATCGACAAATCGGGTAATGTCAAATATAACCAAATTATATGGGTTAAGTCCAGTTTTTTAAAGGAAGGTTATATTATGGAGTGACAATAAAAATTAGTGAATGAGATGAAAAAAATGGTATTTTCAGCTTTGACACATCAAATGCCAATAACCCGACAAATCCAAAGTTTGAAGACACACTAAACAAATTTTACGTGTCCCAATATTTTATTTCCACCGATGGTACCTGTTATTTAATTATTGACTATTATACAAGAGGAATTTACCTGCTCCTCAGAAAGACTTTATTAAATTGGTAGTAGATACAAATAATTTCAGATGGTTTTTGGTACATTTTGTGACGTTAATTTTGCTTATTTCGATTTGTTCCTTGTCCAGCTCTCTCAGTGTGAGGGGTGAGTTCTGTTGTTTTTTTTTTTTGTTTTTTTTTTTGTTTATGGCGCCACGTAATTTGAAGGAACAATCTGAGCAATCTTATTTGTTTTAAATTAAGAATTAACAATAAGATATTGTAATAAATTGAAATTTTACCATACTTTTATTTTCGGATTAATGAAGGCCAAAATTTGATGTTAACGAAACTATCAGAATTACTTATTACTATTGGTCTCCTGACCGAACTAGTTCTCAAGTGCACTTGAGAGTACAGACTGGTAGTAAATTTTAAGTTAGGAAACAAATAAAATAAATAAAGTTCGTCTGGCTTATCTGTGTCTTTCGGGCGCAGCTTAGCAGACACTCTGGCAATACGCTTCAAAGAACGGACCAGTTCCGACGACCAACAGAAGCCAACCAAGGCGCAGCTTAACGAACACTCGGCAATAACCTTCAAATCACCGACTGGTTCTGACGGCCAGCAGAAGCCAACCACTGCGCAGTCGGCAAGACAGAAAGTCGATACCTAACAGCACGCTTATATCAAGCAGTAATCTTGAATCTTTCTCAGATCGAGCAACAACAGCAACCATCAACAACCATCCTCAATTCTCTACAATTCTTTCTGTAGGAATGATGCCGTAAACTTGTGGGACTGGAGAGTAGCTCATTTAACACCCACAAACACGAGATACGAAGCACAAGCTCGTTGACCAGAGGGATCTGTTACCGGGGATTATTTCCAATCTCCGGCAATAAGAAATGTAAATCACCTTTCAATTTTTCCATTGTTAAAAATGAGTTCGGACACGGCAATAAACTAATCTCCCGTCGTTTGGGCAGTGCGCGGGTCCACCCAGAGGGAGGATTTGTGACCAGTTGTTGTCCGTTTTTCGGAAAGAAGATTTGCATAATTCTTTTCATTGTCCTTTTCGGAAAACAGATTTTATTTGCTCGAGATTCGTCGAATGTCATTACGTTGGATTAAGTCATTAGGCGAATCTCAGCCGGCTGGTCACGTCGCCACGATAAACAACCCCACCCACCATCATTTTCGTGGTATAAGCATCTGCGGGCGGCAAATCGTAAGTCAGTTGAAGTCCAAGATCCAACTTGTCAACAAGTGCAGTGCAGTTGTCAGTGTTTGAGACGTTCGAGGTCCTGTTGCTGTTGCCAGTGCAACTGCCTGTCCTCTCGCTGCCAGAGCAGCCGCCGTCGGTGCCAGTGCAACGACGCCGCCCCCTAAGGCCCTTGTCCCACCAAAGCTACGCGACAGCGACGCGACAACGACACGATTTCGACATGACACAAGCAGGCGACATGGTGTTGTCTCACCAAAACGACGTGTTTTTTACATTCAGTTCAGTGAACAATGTCATCAAGTGAAGACGACGATTTGATTGCAATGTACTGGTACTTACAAAATAGAAACAAATCTAGAAAGTCTAAGAAAAGGAAATGGTGGGTGCATCCTTTTATTTCAAGAACCCAAAAAAAAAACAGAATGTTTGTTGCTGCTAAGGAACTCGACAGACACCCAGTGAAGTTTAAATTATTTTACCGGATGTCAAAAGAACTGTTTCTTGAGCTGGTTGAAAAAGTCAGATTTCACGTCCAAAAGAAAGATACAAATTTCCGAAAAAGTGTGAGTGTTGAAGAAAGGCTGTTAATAACGCTAAGGTAAGCAAATAATATTATTTCTAACGTGCAATTTCTGATCACTCACCAGTGATGAGAACTGTTATATAAATTAACAAAAATTGTATAGTACTGTATATTACTTTTATTGCGGAAAATATGTATAATCTACAAAGTTAAATTAGTAATTTGGTGGAAGGTTAGATGTGTTGTTGTTGTAGGAGAGAGGCCATTGATTTCCGCTGGAAATATCGTTTGGCTCACGCGAATTCGTGGTGCTAGTGTGGTTTGCCCACCGATTTTCAACGTCGGTATTGCTAGGTAAAGGTAAAGGTGCCCTGGTTGTATTTCTGCTGGACCATTCATTTTCGTCGTGGGTGCTTGCAGTTACAAGAGGTGCAGGAGAAGGAGTTGTAGTCAGACTACTTTTGTTTGTCCATGAATTTAGGTTGTAGGTGTGGATAGATGATGCAGATGAAGGCTTACTACTAGTATGGAATGTAGGTGATTGTCCATAATTTGCGTTGGATGCTGTCACTGAAAGTGGTCCATCTAAAATGTCGTCAATGAGATACATTACTTGTCTTTTAAATCGTCTGGACTGTTGAGGGTTCATCTGATTTACTTCTGGTAACAAACTCAATAAGAACATTTTATTTGGGTCCACATTTTCACTTCTGTTCTTACGACTTTCACAGAACTCGACAAATGTTCTATCAACATCGAGGACTTCTGACTTTCATTTTTTAGCCTTGTTTTTAGCTGTTTTTTGAACGGCGTCTCCTCTTTTAATCACTGGCTCTGTAGGTTCAATCACATCAGCTTCAGTGTCCTCCACTGCAATCTCATTTTGCACCTCAAGATTTTCGGATTCGGATTCATTTCCACTCTCAATATTTTCCGTGCCTCTAGCAACTGGTGATGGTAAATTTCCTTATGTGTCGGAGTCCGGGGCATTCGTCTTTACAAATGGCAATAAGAATTGCATGCTGTCGTTTAAATAGTATGGCTTTTTAGATTTAGTCGATGATCCACTTGGAGCTGATTTTAAATTCCTCACAAACGCTGATCTTATGTTTTTCCATTTTTGTTTACAGGTGTTTACTGCAACACAAAGTATATATAGTTGTTTCTCAAAATTATTTTTTTACGAAATTGAGTTTTACAAAATTTATCACATAGTTTTTTTATGTGTGATATAGTTTGTTGTTTTTTACAGATATCTTGCCACGGGATGTACCTTCAGTTCTCTTGCGTTTTATTTTTCTCGAGGACATAACACTATTGCAAAAATTGTCTTTGAAACAACAGAAGCTATTTGGAAAAGTTTACATGAGCAATATATGCCAATTCCCAATCAAAATCAGTGGAAAATAATAGCAGACAGATATGAAGAATTGTGGAACTTACCAAACTGCCTGGGGTCGATCGATGGAAAACATATACGAATTCAAAAAATGCCTAGAACTGGTTCTGAAAATTTTAATTACAAATCGTTCCACTCCCTTGTCTTGATGGCTTGCAGTGATGCTGACGGGAATTTCATTATGATCGAAACTGGGTATGCTGGGAGAAATAGTGATGGTGGCATTTTCAAAGCGTCACGAATGGGTCAGTGGATACAACAAGGATTAGATTTGCCAGAACCCAAGCCTCTGCCTCGTGATGAAACTGGTAAAAATTTTCCGCATTACTTTGTTGCTGACGAAGCATTCCCGCTTCAGAAATATCTTATGCGACCATACCCGAAAAAAAGACTGAATAACAAGAATCGAATATTTAATTACCGACTAAGTAGAGGCCGCAAATCTATTGAATGCTCGTTTGGCATGATGACACAAAAGTTTCAGGTGTTATTGACTGCGATTCGTTGCAAAACAGTGAAATCTGTTAATCATATTATTCGAGCAGTGTGTATCCTCCATAACTATGTTCGCATAAGAGAAGGAAGACCGTATTTAACAGAGTATGATGTAGAGGAGGAGGGGGAAGACGACACTAATGACAGATCATCTGACATGTCTGTAAATGAGCAAGAAGTAATTACTCTTTGTGACAGATCAAATGCACAAACTTTAAGAGATTATTTATCCCAGTACCTCTATCTTGGCAATGGAAATATACCATTAACAATTAAAACCTTTTTTAAATTTACAACGCAAGTTTTTTTAACAAATAAAGTATTAATAAATAATTTACCTGTGTCGTTTACTTTTTTGGCTACTGCCGCCCAAGCTTTTTCGGTCACATCTTTTCGAGAATATTCTGCTGACCTATAATTGTATAAGCACGTATATTCTTCTACAGCATCAACTAATTTTTCATTGAATTCCTGTTCATTTTTCTGTTGGGCCGTGATGTTCATTTTCCTTTTCGTCATTAAACGCAAAGCATCACCGCACACACAGCTTGGATGTTGCGTCGCAACTGACCTGTCGAGTCGCTCGGCAACATGAAACCGACACGCAGCTTAGATGTTTCTTTGCTGGAGCGTTGGTGGGTATACGGTGTATATAAACCATGGGTTAAACACGAAAGATGCACGCTGGCGACATCGCGTCGTTGTCGCGTCGCTGTCGCGTAGCTTTGGTGGGACAAGGGCCTAATACTGCCACCGCAGTATTCGTCGCCGCAACTTAATCGCCATCTGCACGCTGCCACCTTGCTGCCGCCACCACCTCGACTTTGCCGCCCACCCCTTATTATCAGCCCAAGCCCCCCCCCCCCACGTGCTCTATGTGTTTCACTGTGTTTTTTTTTTTATTGTTTATTCGTAAAAATAAATCTGTTAAAACTGTCTCTGTGTTTTAGTTAGTTGCTCTTGCTCTCCACTAAATTCATTGAAAACCTGAGCTAGTTGGCAATCAGCGTGAGGTACCTTCTTTCACGTTGACAAATGGCGCCCAACCTAGTGGCAGAGTAAAGCCCACACCCTAGAGAGAGCAACTAACTTTAGAAGGCTAAAACTCAAACACGAGAAGCAAGTTTAACACAGCGTAGAAAGATCCAGTCAACTGAATACAACCGAGGCCGAAGCAGAATCCAGTTGATTCCAGTCGCTGTCGGTCAGTATAATCAAGGCGTAACAACAGCCACACAGGGCCGATGTCATCACCGCCGAATTCTCACAGGGCCGTGAGAAAACCGGGATCCTGACGGGGCAGCCGACTTCTACAATCGGACTGGAATAGGATAGTTTCAACATGGGAAGGAAAAAACGATGCCCACCAGCCCATAGAATCGAAACCAGCATGATCCAAAGTCCAGAGGAATTTGCCGATTTGGCGTCATTCGAAACCGAATCAATGATGAGGGAATTTCTGGATACCGTAGACCTAGACTATACGTTGGGCGTTCGAGCAAAATGCCAATATGCGCTCACGGATATTTATAGTCCTCATATCTCATCGATCGACCAGATGCTATATAGGCCGACAATGACATGGCGCCGAATGAAAGTCGTCATTATGTGTCTACCGGGGGCTGAATTGCAAGATGTGGTCATACGGCGCACTCCCAGAGTGCTAACATCGCAAAGGCAGATTTGTCCTCCGACTATCAAAACCGCTCAACTGATGGATACCAACATGTGGGAAGTAGCGGAGGAATTAGGTATTCTTCAAGTTATACAGGAAAGTGCATGTGTAAGTGTTATGTGTACGAACTTACTTAGAAGCTAAGGGGTTTGTAACGGTGCCTGAGTTTTCGTCAACCGTGCACCTTATAGAAGCCGTATCTGAGGAAGTTAAGGAATTGGCCCTTACTTCGGTGGAATACGAATATGCACTGAGTAGCAAGGTATGTTCAGTGATGTATAATGCAGCCTGCATATGCATCTCCGAGGAAAAGGAAGGAGCTACGAGACCCCGTGCAGTTGTTAATATTTCATAATTTTGACCGATATTGACATCGAAGTGAAAAATGCGTATCCGATACGTTACAATGCGCCGATTCCGCAGTTGCCAAGACTAATCACATTTTCAATACAGTTCACCATGCGAAAATATGACCACGAAAGGAGAACATTCGATAAGACCACACAGAAGTGCTTCAGGATCCGGAAGACGCCCCATAAACGTTATCCTAATGCCCTGCCAGGAACTCGCCAGCAAACCATGATAGATTCAAGGCCTCGTTGGAAACCACCCTGGCAGATAATTCGTCGTCTCACCAACGGCTAACATCGCCTCTACAAAATCGTGACATTGCCAGCCCTCTACAACAGCCACCAACCTGGAGGATATCACCTCCTACGGCCACTATGGAAGCCGCCTTGGGCGAAACCTGTACATAGACACTGTTAAGTGAAACTTCCCGCGAATAGACGATCATTAATTTAAGTGTAGTGTAAGTTTAAAATAGTGTCCCTCATGAAAGCTCTGTGCGCGATTTTACACGATCAAGGACACCCGCCAGGACACCCATCAGCGAACCAAAATGACCTCCAGGAGCGCAGCTCTACCGTTTCTTGCTGGGTAGAACTCATTTTCGGGGCCGTTTGTTACCGGGGATTATTTCTAATCTCCGGCAACAAGAATTGTAAATCGCCTTTCAATTCTTCCTTTGTTAAAAATGAGTTCGTACCCGGCAATTAACTAATCTCCGGTCGTTTGGGCAGTGCTCGGGTCCACCCAGAGGGAGGATTTGTGACCAGTTGTTGTCCGTTTTTCGGAAAGAAGGTTTGCATAATTCTTTTCTTTGTCCTTTTCGGAAGACGGATTTTATTTGCTCGAGATTCGTCGAATGTCATTACGTTGGATTATGTCATTAGGCGAATCTCAGCCGGCTGGTCACGTCGCCACGATAAACCACCCCACCCCAGCATCATTTTCGTGGTATAATGACCTGCGGGCGGCAAATCGTAAGTCAGTTGAAGTCCAAGATCCAACTTGTCAATAAGTGCAGTGCAGTCGTCAGTGTTCGAGACGTTAGTTTTTTCTTTGTTAGTGCCAGTGCACTAACTCGAGGTCCTGTTGCTGTTGCCAGTGCAACTGCCTGTCCTCTCGCTGCCAGAGCAGCCGCCGTCGGTGCCAGTGCAACGACGCCGCCCCCTAATACTGCCACCGCAACGTAATCGCCATCTGCACGCTGCCACCTTGCTGCCGCCACCACCTCGACTTCGCCGCCCACCCCTTATCAGCCCAACCGCCCCCCCCTCTCCCCGTGCTCTATGTGTTTCACTGTGTTTTTTTTATTGTTTATTCGAAAAAATAAATCTATTAAAACTGTCTCTGTGTTTTAGTTAGTTGCTCTTGCTCTCCACTAAAAAATTCATTGAAACCTGAGCTAGTTGGCAATCAGCATGAGGTACCTTCCTTCACGTTGTCAGATCCAGTGTCACTTCCCTGACTTTTCTGTTTTTCTCTCTTTTCTTTTTTTTTCAAATTTTTAAAGTCGGCCTTCTCAAAATTATTTAAAAAATACGAAAATCAAACTACTTAAAATTGAACCGTCACAATTTATAATCTCAATATTTGTTCAAAGAATTATCCATTTTATAAGTTAATTGAATTATCGTATTACTATCAGATTTCCCTTCACATAACCTACAAATGCAAAGCTGATTTACAACACAATATGTAATTAATCTTGTTCTAACCTAAAACACACAACCTGCATCACACCAATAAATTCTCGATGTGAAATTTGATTGGTCATAATAAAAAAAACAGATTATACATATGTATTATAACCTATTATTTTGAGTTGACTTGATGACAGAGAGTTGTCACCACTGTGTTTAAGTCACTGCACCTCTCCCGAATTTAACTTTATATCATAAAAAAAATAAAATTCGCTGTAAAACGACTTCGTAATATATTAAAAATTTCATACAATCAAACATGACATTGGATGAACTTACGAGGATATTGTTTTCTCTTACCGTAATCGTGATCTGCATCAGTATAATACGAGGGGAGCTCCTGGGAGGAGATACCGAACCCTGAAATGATGATGTAAATAAGAAACAAGCAAGGATTTAAACAAAATGTATGTTCTACAAGTGTTTGCTCAGCGTGTACTTATATAAAATATTTGATTAAATCAATTTATTGCGTATTCAATTTTTATTATAGCACTTTTAGTTTTCGAGATATGTATTCTGAAATAGTGACGTATTTATTAATAACATTTATCATGTATAAATTTACTTAATTACCGAAATACATTTGAAGTAGATATTTTAAGTTTGCATTTTTTATGTGAACGAATCAACCGAATTATTCCGTTAAAGTGATTAATTCTGTATGAATAGTTTATAAACAAATTACTTATACAGAGAGTTTTTTGTAACACCGAAACATTTTCATAACGAGAATTTTTCATTTAAGTATGCATACGTTGTACATTTTCCGATGCTCGGTTTATTAAAAGAATTCAATTTGAAGCCATAAGAGAGTGTTGTCCACTCCCAGGCTAAGCATGAAGTAAAATTTCGAGTTTAGAAAAGCCTGAAAATTTGGTTTGGTCGCGTAGCGCGAAGCGCAGAGCGGCCAAACCAAATTTTCAGGCTTTTCTAAACTCGAAATTTTACTTCATGCGCTACTGGTACAAAACACTGATTCAATGTAAAGTTTAGCGGTGTGTTTTAAACTTCGTAATATGTCACTGTTTAATACGCGTGGCGCATGAAGTAAAATTTCGAGTTTAGAAAAGCCTGAAAATTTGGTTTGGCCGCTCCGCGCTTCGCGCTACGCGACCAAACCAAATTTTCAGGCTTTTCTAAACTCGAAATTTTACTTCACGCTTAGTCTGGGAGTGGAACACACTCGTTTTAAGTTTCAAATTTAACTCTTTAAAAAAAAACACAACGATTATCTAAAGATTTACCGCATATACGCTGTAATTGGGACATGTATACTTGAAAGAATAACTCCCTGTATTCAAAAGTTGAGGCATTAATTGTGATTGATTGGCTACAATTTGTAATGGTTATATAGGCAACCCCCTTCACATCACCTACAAATGCAAAGTTGATTTACAACACAACATGTAATTAATCTTGTTCTAACCTAAAACACACAACCTGCATCACACCAATAAATTCTTGAAATGTGAAATTTGATTGGTCATATTAAAAAAAAAACTGATTATACATATGTATTATAACCTATTTTCTTGATTAATTTTGAGTTATCATGGCGGATGACAGAGAGTTGTCACCACTGTGTTTAAGTCACTGTACCTCTCCCGAATATAACTTTAAATCATAAAAAAATAAAATTCGCTGTAAAACGACGTCGTTATATATTTAAAATTTCATACAATCAAACATGACATTGGATGAACTTACGAGGATATTGTTTTCCCTTACCGTAATCGTGATCTGCATCAGAATAATACGAGGGGAGCTCCTGGGAGGAGATACCGAACCCTGAAATGATGATGTAAATAAGAAACAAGCAAGGATTTAAACAAAAAGTATGTTCTACAAGTGTTGCTCAGCGTGTACTTTATATAAAATATTTGATTAAATCAAGTTATTGCGTATTCAATTTTTAATATAGCACTTTTAGTTTTCGAGATATGTATTCTGAAATAGTAACGTATTTATTAATAACATTTATAATGTATTTATTTACTTTATTACCGAAATACATTTGAAGTAGATATTTTAAGTTTGCATTTTTTATGTAAACGAATCAACCGAATGATTCCGTTAAAGTGATTAATTCTGTACTAATAGTTTATAAACAAATTACTTATACAGAGAGTTTTTTGTAACACCGAACATTTTCATAACGACAATTTTTCTTTCAAGTATGCATACGTTGTACGTTTTCCGATGCTCGGTTTATTAAAAAAATTCAATTTGAAGCTATAAGAGAGTGTTTTCCACTCCCAGGCTAAGCATGAAGTAAAATTTCGAGTTTAGAAAAGCCTGAAAATTTGGTTTGGTCGCGTAGCGCGAAGCGCGGAGCGGCCAAACCAAATTTTCAGGCTTTTCTAAACTCGAAATTTTACTTCATGCGCTACTGGTACAAAACACTAATTCAATGTAGAGTTTAGCGGTGTGTTTAAAACTTCGTAATATGTCAGTGTTTAATACGCGTGGCGCATGAAGTAAAATTTCGAGTTTAGAAAAGCCTGAAAATTTGGTTTGGCCGCTCCGCGCTTCGCGCTACGCGACCAAACCAAATTTTTAGGCTTTTCTAAACTCGAAATTTTACCTCACGCTTAGTCTGGGAGTGGAACACACTCGTTTTAAGTTTCAAATTATACTCTTTAAAATAAAAACAACGATTATCTAAAGATTTACCGCATATACGCTGTAATTGGGACATGTATACTTGAAAGAAAAACTCCCTGTATTTAAAAGTTGAGGCATTAATTGCGATTGATTGGCTACAATTTGTAATGGTCATATAGACAACCCAATTTACACATAACCTAAACATTAAAGGTGTCAAATTGTATTTAATGCGTTGGTTTGATAATTACAATATACGAAAATGAACACTGAAAATGTTCGGTATTACATAAAACTCTCTGTACAAAATTGATTCATCTGATGTCATTGATACATTGTATGTTTGACATGTGTTTTATTTTACGTGCTTGTTTCATTTTAATATGTTAGTAATTCTGTTTGTCTAGTAGTTACAGTTTTATGTTTGATGGAATCTTTAATCTGTGATATTTTCTTCAAATTTTCAGTAATATTATTTTTCTATGTCTACGGGTAACCCGAATTACAAAAGTATTATACATTAGTATAAATGAAATTGCCAATTCTTGGTTGCAGAATACTTCAAACATTAAAAGTGCGATTCTTTTCGCAATCTACGACAAGTTAGTCTTACAAAGCCTATATCAAACACTCATTGAAACAACTACTTCCCGGGAATTAGTTGTTTCAATGAGTATTTGATATAGTCTTTGTAAGACTAACTTGTTGTAGATTGCGAAAATAATCGCACTTTTAATGTTTGAAGTATTCTGCAACCAAGAATTGGCAATTTCATTTATACTTATGTTTGAACGGTAACGTGACCGCCAGTCTAAGGTGTCAAATTACTTAGAGGGAATGGCAAAGCTATACTGATGAGAGATAAATCTCGAAACGCGTCTATAGATGG
This sequence comes from Philonthus cognatus, assembly GCA_932526585.2. Lineage (NCBI taxonomy): Eukaryota > Metazoa > Arthropoda > Insecta > Coleoptera > Staphylinidae > Philonthus > Philonthus cognatus. Next base: position 22,757,658 of record OW052249.1, on the reverse strand, counting down.
CCTGAATAATTTGACTCAAATTGTTGCATTTGCAGTAGGTTACTGTATGTAACAGCAAACACTTGTTGAATAATTCAATGTCCGTCGGGGTATTAGCTCGGGAAGTAGTTGTTTCAATGAGTGTTTGATATAGTCTTTGTAAGATTAACTTGTTGTAGATTGCGAAAAGAATCGCACTTTTAATGTTTGAAGTATTCTGCAACCAAGAATTGGTAATTTCATTTATACTTATGTTTGAACGGTAACGTGACCGCCAGTCTAAGGCGTCAAATTACTTAGAGGAAATGGTAAAGCTATACTGATGAGAGATAAATCTCGAAACGCGTCTATAGATGGCCTGAATAATTTGATTCAAATTGTTGCATTTGCAGTAGGTTACTGTATGTAACAGCAAACACTTGTTGTATAATTCAATGTCTGTCGGGGTATTAGCTCGGGAAGTAGTTGTTTCAATGAGTGTTTGATATAGTCTTTGTAAGACTAACTTGTTGTAGATTGCGAAAAGAATCGCACTTTTAATATTATACATTAACTAATTTATATATTAAAAAAAAAATTATAAACTAAACTACATTAGTACCAAAGAATAAACAAGAATGGTGTTGTATCCATATTAAACGTCCAGTCACATACTTAAAACCAGCAGCTTTCAGAAGTGCACCTACCTTATTTTTCAACATATATTTTATATTCCTTTTAAACTCTGTTCATAAGCCATACTTAGATCAGGGATTCTTAACCTTTTTATAGTTACGGACCAGTTTCAACATTTTAACAATCTGACGGACCCTTTCCAACCGTAATTGTAGGGAGAGAAAACAAGGTATAGCCAACTGCACCTGATAGCCCTTCTCTCCAAATAGAAACTGATACCTGTACTCAGTTTACGTTTACACAGTTTCAGAATTTCAGGTTAGAGAAACTATAAGTAAACTTAAAAATAGTTTATCTATTGATATACATGGCTTTAATACAGAAATTATTAAAATTAATAAAGATTTATTAGTAGGACCTCTAACAAAACTAATAAATATCTGCATTACCTCTTCCGAATTCCCTAATGTCCTAATATTGGCAAACGAGATACCAATTTTTAAAAAAGGCGATCGTAATAATATTAACAATTACAGACCGACATCACTTCTGTCAAAATTGTCTAAAATTGTAGAGAGAATTATTAAGGCAGAAATTGTGGATTATTAAAAAAAGTAATCTATTTTATATAAAACAGTTGGTTTGTAGGTGTGAACTCAATTCAACGAATGCACTGATATATTTATGCAACAAAATTATCGTTTGCTTTGAAAATAAGACCATTTGCTTAGGTTATTTCTTAGACATCAGCAAAATATTTAACTGTGTCGCACATGATTTGTTAATTACTAAACTGAGCAACTACAATTTTCATGCCAAGTGTTTGGTTCTCATACTGTCATACCTATCAAACAGAAGGCAAGCGGTGGAAATAAATAGTTATAAATCATGTTTGTTATCAATATTACACGGTGTTCCTCAAGGATCAATTTTGGGCACTGTACTATCCTTAATATTTATTAATGATTTACCAAAATGCGTTGATGACTTATGGATGTTGTTGTTTGCAGACGACACGGCCGTAGTTTGGTGGAGAACAGAAGTTTAAGTTCTTGAAACAAACAATACTCGACTGGGGGCGCTCATTATGGTGCACCAGTAACAAACTAATATTAAACGAGTCTAAGACCAAGACATCAATGTTTCCACTTCTAAGGCAGATAGTACGCACGATACACCCGTTAAGTTCTTGGGTGTGCACCTAGATTTCGCCCTATCTTGGAATGTACATAGTAATGAACTAGCAACTACTATATCTAAAAACATTTATTGTCTAAGAAATCTGTCAAGACAAGCTTTGACCGATGTTCTTCGCACTGCTTACTTTGGTCTCACTTACACTATGTAATTCTAGTTTGGAGACATTCCACCTCTAGACATCGCATTTTTGCCCTGCAAAGACGAACTGACCGAAATGTGGCTGGCATTAGCTATACAGTCCACTGCAAAGATTTTTTCGATACACTAAACTACTCACATTATATATATACCGGGTGTTGACTTGGCGGACGCAACATAGGAAATCGCATGTTAATTCAAATATTGGCTTCCCTATTTATTTTAGAGACAAAATGTATTTCACTATTTTGTAGTGGGAAAAATTCTAAATTTATGAATGTTCACACTTAACACTTTACGTTTCTCTAAGTTAAAATAATTAAGAAAAAGTAATGTGATTTTATAAAAATAATGACATACCATGGAATTGATACAACAATTGCGGATATTCCCTGTTTTTTTAAGTTTAATTTAAAGCTTTAAACAAGTGTTTTCCACTCCCAGGCTAAGCATGAAGTAAAATTTCGAGTTTAGAAAAGCCCCGTGAAAATTTGTCGAGGGTCGCGCAGCGACCCGAGACAAATTTTCTGGGCTTTTCTAAACTCGAAATTTTACTTCATGCGCCACGCGTATAAAACACTATAATATTGTCAAATTTATGTATATTCGAACTTCACTTAAAATCTGTGTTTTATACGCGTGGCGCATGAAGTAAAATTTCGAGTTTAGAAAAGCCCAGAAAATTTGTCTCGGGTCGCTGCGCGACCCTCGACAAATTTTCACTGGGCTTTTCTAAACTCGAAATTTTACTTCATGCTTAGTCTGGGAGTAGAAAACACTCGTTTAAAGCTTAAAATTAAACTATTTTAAAAATCAACGAATGTTAGAAAATGTACAGCTAAAATAATTAAGAAAAAGTAATGTGATTTTATAAAAATAATGACATACCATCGAATTGATACAAAAATTGTGAATGACAAAATACGATTTCTAGGTTTAACACACTAATACTGAGAACCATGACTCACAAAGGCATGTAGTAGCAAACGGAATTAATATGGACATTGCTCGTTTAACAAGAAGAGGGTAAGTTTGTCCTAAACTACACCAACAATCGCAAACATCCTTCGCGTTAAGTTTAGCTCGCAATACTGCTTTGGATCTAATGTCAATTAAATCATCTTTAATAAGATCTTCGTCATTAATATCATTAATATCAATCATAAACGAACTACGCACCCATGTCTCCTGATTAAGGTTTTCTAGGCAAAAGTACTCTTTAAAAGAGTTCTGTAGTGTTTCAAGATGTTCTGACACTCCCTTTTGTACTTCTTTCGATAACCTTCTTACAGATTGCGCTTCACTATGCGACAGCAGTTCTTCCAACATACAAAAATTTGCAGTAACACCCGCATCCACTCTTCTTTTCAAAAGTGGCAGCTTACCTAGAAAAGCGTTTAACCGTTCAGTTGCATCTACGTTCAAATAACTAAAAGTGTCGGCCAAGTAAGCTAGTCCTTGCAACACGTTTTCAGTATCCAGAATTTTGTATAGTGCGCTTTTTTCTCTTTCAGAAATATCGAGACTTCTACGCGTAACTTGAATAAGCGCTTTAAAACTTGTCCTCTTGATAACCAGCACACTTCTGTACAGTAGCGCAGTACTTCGTGTTTGGATCCCATTTCGTGACAAAGTTTCTTAAAAAGGCAGTCATTCAAAGCTCTGGCTCTTATGAAGTTAATTATTTTGATACACGTGGACTGACTCCTTTCAGGAAAATATGCAAAGTTCGTGATTCCAATATGTCGGTGTACAATGAGATACCGTGATATTAGGAACCTCTTTCTTGACCAATGCTGCAAAACCAGAAGGAGCAGGTGCTCCATATGTACATAAACTGCCAAGCTTATTCTCCCAATCTACGTAGTGTTTCGCAAAATAACATTTAATCATATTGAAGACATCCGCCGCTTTTGTAGTTCCCAAAAGTGAGTTGCAAAGTAGAAACTCTTTTTTATACTTTGCGTTTCGTGTTGTACGTAATGTACGAACACCAAGAGCTGGCTACACTGTGATACATCTGTGCTCTCGTCTAGTTGCATGCTGAATGGAAATGGCGAGGAGTTTAGTTCTTCAATGACTTGCTGCAAAACGTTAGAAAATATTTCAACAATTGTAGATTGAAACCGCTTAAACTTTCTTTCTTTGATCTATACCACACACAAGTTCCACGATATCTACTGCACAAGGCTTCACAAGAGTTTCTGCGATTGTGTGTGGCTTTTTTGCTGCGTAATGCAATGCAATGCAACTTAACGTGCGATAAACATATCTTAAACTCAAATCAAACTGCTTTTATAAGAAGTGCTGATTATAAACATCACAAAAAATTAATAGACACTGCGAATTGGCCCGATGGGGTTGTACTTAACAGGTATATTTTTAGAAGAAACCGCCGACAACAGCACGTTAACTAGTCAAACTAAATATTTTTCAAGTAGTGTAAGCGACACATTAGATGTATTGTTCATAAATATTCAATGTCTTGGAAATAAGGTTAATGAATTCGAAGCATTCTTAACTGAGCATAACTTTAAATATAAATATCTTTGTTTCAGCGAACACTGGCTGAAAGAACAAGAAATACCTCTTTTTACTTTCAACCATTATAAAATATCATCATTTTTTTGCGCGCAAAGAACATACACGGGGGAGTGCTTCAGCTGGCTCAAACGAATATTTGAATTACAACTCTGGATCATATAAACAGATTCTCTACCGAAATTGATTGTAAGGTAGCTGCAGCATTACTTCCAATCAACAACTTAATAATTGTAACAATTTACCGTTCGCCCTTGGGCGATTTCAATGAATTTCTATGCACTTTGGGTGGTTTATTTTATGCTACAGATCTAAACAAAAACATTATTAACACTCATAAATTTGAGCTATTTTTAAATACACTCGAAAATTACATACACATGTCTTTTCCAGAAACTACCTTTGTTCCTAAAAGTAGAAATTGTGTTCCATGGTTCAATGGCGGTCTTCGCGAAATGCGCGAAACTATTATTAAGAGATGTCAGTCTGCGATATACAGATCTTATATTGTGTTTAAACAATATAAAGCAAAATACAACAAAGCCCTAAAAGATGCTAAACTCTTGGCTAACGAGAAGTTTAATAAACACTCTAGGAATCGACCAAAAGCCATGTGGAAGGACCACCATAAGATCTAGTCAAAATAAGGTCTGTGATATAAACTGTGATATCGCACCAAATACTTTTAATGTTTATTTTAACAATGTAGCAATAAACATGGTAAATAATTTGCCAAAAACGAATAGTTCACCAGATTCTTTACTGTCTAAGGTAAATATCAAGTTGCATAATTCAATGTTGCTGTTTTAAGAAGTTAGTGAGATTTTCGTAAGGGACATCATACTTAGTCTACGACCATCCAACAGTCGTGATATTAATACAATGAGCATAAAGCTATTTAAAAGAGTAGCAAATTCAATTATAACTCCATTAACCAAACTTTTAAATGTATGCATTACTTCTTGTACCTTTCCAGCCTGTCTTCAACGTGCACTTGTAATTCCAATACACAAGAAGGGAGACACAACCGATGTCAACAATTACCGGCCAATCTCACTACTGCCCATAATCTCAAAAGTTCTTGAGAAAGTACTGTTCGAGCAAATTGTAACATTTTTAGATGACAACAACATCATTGCTAACAATCAGTTTGGGTTCCGCAGAGGTAGATCTCCGAGAGATGCAATCATCGCCTTCACTGAGGAAATATACGCAGGATTTGAAACTAGAGGATACTCAGTAGCAACCTTCCTGGATCTCAGTAAGGCATTTGATTGTGTCTCTCACGAGATACTTCTGCAGAAATTATATTTTTATAATTTCAGCCCCACGAGCTGCAAACTGATAAACTCATACCTGGGAAAGAGAACCCAGCGAGTTCACTTTAAGAGCAGCGCATCAGACGAGGTGCAAATGTTACACGGTGTTCCGCAGGGCTCAATTTTGGGCCCGCTACTGTTTTTAATATATGCCAACGATCTACCTGCACAAATAAATGGCTCATCGACTGTCTTATTTGCCAATGACATAACCATCAAATCTTCTGCACTCAAGAAAAAATTTCAACTCAGCATAATATTGCTGCAGTAAATACTGCAACAGAGTGGTGTAGCACAAATCATCTGCTAAATCTTGTGTTATAAATTTTTCACTAAATTCTCATTCTTAAGACAGCGCGAAATTTCTTGGTATCTACCTTGATTCAAAACTTACCTGGCAGAATCATGGAACTGAAATTGCTAAAAAAATACGCAGTACCATCTACCTCTTACGGCATTTAAAAAACTCACTCCCACAAGCTACATTAAGGACAACATACTTTGCACTTTGCCAGAGTCATCTTATTTCTTATATTAATTATGCATGTAATAAATTTCTGGAGTTTATTTGAAAATAATACTGCTACTGGTTTGGAACCTTTCCCACCTAATACAACTCTTTTAAATTTATTGCATATTAATTTTTCGACATCTGTAAGTGATTGCGAGAATGCTTCCTGGTCCACTACTTGTCGATCAGATAGGTATGTTTCAATTTTCAGATATTGAACATCTCCGATTCTCTTTCGGTTAAACATGACTGTTAATGTGAGGACACACTCAGTTATGATCTTATAGTTGCAAGAACTGTAGGGTGAACCATTTTGTAATTTTATATAAACATCCTCAGCAAGTTTATTCAAAAACAGATGAAAAGCTTGTATATCGCTGGTTAATGGAAGCTCTGTTCTGTTTTCCCATTGTGTTTCTTTAAGATTTTTTAATGCTAGACTTGATAGCTCAGAACACCAATTCCCTATTAGTTTACGTAGTTTTTTTACTTCTAATTTTTTTGCATTTGTGTCAGTCCATGAAATGTTGGGAATGTCTCTTTTTTCCAGAATAAGTTTATAAGCAATGTCGCAAATTAATTTTAAGTTGGTACCCATGTATAAGGCTAGGGATGGAACTTTAAACGTTTTAGTATTAATGTCAAAACCACTTATGTTTTTTGTAGCAAATATTAATTCTTGGAAGTATTCAGATTTTAAAATATCGAACAGGGTTTTGATATAATCGTTGGAAGATTTGATTGCAATTAAAAGTCGGGCCATTTCTCTTATTTTATTTGATACAACTGTCGCAATTTGTTGTCGTTTGTGCTTATTAAGAAGTGATTCTCCATAAAGGCAAATGAAAGGGTCATTTTTAGCTATAAAACTGATTTGATCGGGACGCATTATGTTGAAAACTTCTGTCGTAATTCGCGATGATTTTAAAAAGTTTTGATTTTGTAAAGCGATTGATGCCATGAATGTTTGAGACTTACTCAAACAGTTTTTTCCTGCATTCGTCATATCTGGTGGTTTATTATTGCATTTTTTCACGTGCTTATATAGCAACTTTTTTGAGTAATGTCCAAGGCAATAAGTGCAAATAAAATATTCTGTGTTAGGATCTTTTGATGTTTTAACCGGGTTTAAAACGCCCTTTTCTTTATTTAAATTAAAAAACCTTGTTTTCTTAAGGCAGCAATTAATTCTTTACGTTGTTTGCTACCTGGCTTATAGCTCATTAAAGTTTTAATGTCTTTATGATCAGGGTAGTGGCGTGTTAAATGCCTTGAAAAATGATTCCTTATGTCATTATAACAAATAGAGCATAACAGTGGTCGTTCTTTAGCAGCCGGTTGTTTTGAATAATAAGTTTTATTCTGTAACAAAACAAACTGCAATTGTGGATTTTGTATGTGACAATTTGGAAGTATGGTGAGAACAAATACCAAACAACTTACCATAGTACTAGTTCCTGCTTGATAAGCTATATGTGGCATTGTTGTTTGATGTACATTGTTGTCTATCTTGTTTAATTCTGTGATGGTTGAATGAATCAGTAATAATCTAAAATTAAAGTAACTGTAAAACTATAACAGCACGACTTACATTATTTTGAATAGGAATACTATTATCTGATGACAATGATAATTCATCATGCCAACTTGTTAAGGCTGCAAAAGTGCTGCTACTTGGAATAAATTCGCTTCCAGAACGTTGAAAATAAAAAGAGTTTGATTGTTTCTAAAATAACATCATTTCTTATTAGGGCCCAAACAATTAAATAAGGGGGTTACTGGCATCCATTTTGAGTAATATCTGATTAAAGTTATTAATATATAGGTTTTTTAGATAATTCACTTGGTTTGTTTTACTAATAAATTATTTATTAGTTATTAAATTTAAATTTTACATGACTAACTTATTTTAAAAGATTAGGTTTCATATATCAGTTATACCTCTCAAACCAGTATTATGAAATCGTGAAATTAAATATTCTACTCCAACTACATCTCCGACTACTCTACTTTTCGAAAATCCTACACTAACTCCGACTTCTGCTCCGACTCAGGTGAAATTTTAAAAGTATATTTAATACTGCGATGTTTTGCAATACAAATATATATTTGAATAGTAGTACATCTGCATAATTGCAATCTAATAGTTTTTTGAAAAACAATAGAAATATTGGTTTTCGCTTATACAGAGAGTACTTCTTTTAAGTATACATACCCCAATATGCTGAAAATGTTTAGATATTCGTCGTAGAGTTCAAATTTAAGCTTTAAATGAGTGTATGTTTAATTAATTTCTCACTTAACCCGTGGTGAAACATTTTTGAATCTAATTCTGGATATTTAATTAAAACACTTGGTTTGTTTCACTAATTTAAATTAGTGAAACAAACCAAGTGTTTTAATTAAATATCCAGAATTATATTTAAAGGAGTGTTTTCCACTCCCAGATTGAGCTTGAAGTAAAATTTCGAGTTTAGTAAAGCCTTCAAATCAGGCTTTTCTAAACTCGAAATTTTACTTCAAACGTCACGCTAATAAAACACTAATATCAAATGAAGTTTAAAATACACCACTAAAGCAGCATGTAAAAGAAATATATCTTGAACTTTACACTATTTCAATGTTTTATATACCTGGCGCATGAAGTAAAATGTGGAGTTGTTGTCTGTGGAATGTTGTCTGATTTGGCTTGGCCACCGCTTCGCTTCGCTACGCGGTCAAGCCAAATTTTGCAGGTTTTTCTAAACTCGAAATTTTACTTCATGCTTAATCTGAGAGTGGACAACACTCGTTTGTAACTCCAAATTGAACTCGTTTCAAAAACAACGAATATCTGAAGATTTAAAGGAAAAATTCCCTATACTCATATCTATACAGATAAAAAAATCTCCCTGTAGGTTACTTAGGTACATTTCCATTGTAATTAAAAACTATATTTGGGTTCAAATTTTAGAAAAAACTATTTTTATTTAACGGTCAATCAAGTTCGATTCAATATACAGGGTGTCCCAGACCACCCATATCAGGCCTTTTTTTGAAAAAACGGCTAGTCCTTGAGGGTTGGGATAAAAATATGTATTACAAAAGGTGCATTAAAATATACTCTAATTTATATAAAGAAGTTTATAATTTCATATTTCATAAAATGTCAAATCTTAAAATATTGTTTTTGTCAATATTTAAGTTGATTTTATAAATTTTTATGTGCTTGATAATTTGCCTGCTGATTTTGACAAATTTAATAATATCATATGGCTTTTTTGTTAGTGTTTTGGTTAATTTGAATATAATTTCATGACTTTTCTCTGACTTTCGCGGTTTTAATGATATTCAGTGAATTTTTTTTTACGTAATTTTCAGGAATTCGTCGATTTTATAATAGAGTTTAATTTGAATTTTTGAACGGGTGTTTCCACTCCCAGGCTAAGCATGAAGTAAAATTTTGAGTTTAGAAAAGCCCCGTGAAAATTTGTCGAGGGTCGCGCAGCGACCCGAGACAAATTTTCGGGCTTTTCTAAACTCAAAATTTTACTTCATGCGCCACGCGTACAAAATACTGATTTGAAGTGAAGTTCAGAAACACACAAATAGATCTTTAATCAGAGTAACAGGGAATCAGATATTTAGTCTGTTATTAACGATGTTCAGTGTTAATAATAAATAATTAGGTTTTGAATAATTTTGTTAAAACAACTGGTAACCATAGTTAAATATTAATGTTTAAAAAAAATAAAATCAAGTTTATTCTTATACGCTTTGTATTCGTGATTCGAAAATACAGGATCCGAATCTTCGATTCAAATCATTTATCTCTTACGAATCCTTTGTTCGAGTATTCGTGATTCGAATCATATTAGTTGATTCGGATTCGTGATTCGAATCCTTTTTACGAGGATTCGTCCCAGCTCTGGGATGTGTATACTTATACTTGTCCTTATACAAATCTCTGTAGATACAGAAGCATATAAACATTTAAAAAAAATTTGGTGCGAATCAAGTAATGTGAACGCAATGTATATTTATACTAAACTTTCAATTTGAAAATGTTCATACTTTCTCTTTGTGACTACGAGTATTATAAACAGGGAAAATAAAAATAGCATAGCTCATTTACAAACGATTACAGAAAAACTAGGATTAAAAATTAACATCACCAACAAATAGTGAATGTAACTTCCTATGAAAAAGTACACCATGTATTAGTAGAAACAACTAGTAATTTTATTAAAGAATTAAAAACGATTGAATTTGCATAACAACAAACACTTTACATCACCACATACTTAATTTGATAACAATTTTCAGACATTATCCCCGAGGGAACGTTACCAACAATAAAACCTGCAATTAATCAAACGCATTTGTTTTTAAGCCAATTATGTTGTTCATGATGTTACGACTTAATAACATTTGATTTATCAGAGAGCATGCGGGCTGTAACCAAGGATAAAATACGGGTGCTAAGCCATTAATCCAAATGAAATCTAGATAAGTATATAAAATTAAAATTAAGAGATATCAATTATGCCATTCACGATTTAGCGCGGAAATAAAGAAACCTGTAGAGTCTAAAAAGATTTAAAAAAAACAACCATTTGCGTGAAAGGTTCTGATTTTATTAATTACAGATAAATCGATGGCAGAAAGTGTATAAGGCGTGAAATGATTAGAGGTAACGGAGCGTAAGGAATAAATCGACGATTTTGTAGCCGCTTCAAGTAGCAGCGTATTAACATTAACGCGGTTGCTAATTGTGCATCAGTCAAGCGTGGAGAAGATTGGTCAAGAGTCAAGTGCAAGTGTGTCGTAAATTTGTTAGCTTAATTTAAAGTTGATGCTGTTTATGAATGGTAATAATATGACGTTAAAGGTGCTATTAAATGCAATGCTTTAATTCTTTTTATGGGAAAATAATTCTCGATGTTTTGATTAAGTGAACTGTTACATGAAATCAACATTTCAATAAATGATTTAAATGACCTTCAATTTAAAATTTGATTGAGGTATTTTAAAGGAAATAAATAAAGTAAAATAAGTAAGTACTTGTTTTTCTATTTAATATTTACTGGTTTGAAAATCAAAGGTGTTGGTTGTTATCTCTTATTACCCATCAATGTTGCAATAAATTATAAAATAAAGTAATTATTTCAACAAGTTATTCCAGTTCAAAAATTAAAGTGTAAATGCCTATCTTCACATTATTACATTTGCATATAGATATGCCGGGTGGTAGGGTTGTTATGTTTAAAACACTTTCTTTTAAAACAGTGTTTTAAAAATGTTTAAGAACAAGCGTCGTGTTTTAAATGGTTTTGTTTTAAACATGTATTAAACGTTAAATTTGTTTAAAACATGTCTAAAGCGATTTTTTTATAAATTTAAATTATTCAAACTATACTTTACACTACTTTATTATCATGTTTTTGTTTGTTTTTAAATTATAGCTAAATTGTTGAAGATATTTTAAACAGTGCCGTTGCAAGCTCGTTTGGCGCCTGATGCCAACATTTTAAAAAGCGCTTTTTTATTTTCTCCATATGCAATACAAAAGAAGAGTATTGTTTCTTTATAAAAAATTTAAATAGAAAAATGTACTCAAAATGTTTGTCAACTGGCATTAATAACGGCTGACACCGATTTATATCCAAATGTCTCGATAAACGATAATTTTGCTTTTGTCATTATCGAGTGTCTGACGCTAAAGCACTCTCATCGACCATTTTCTTAAATTTTCTCAAATCTGTCAAATATTTCCATTTTTTCAATTTTTTTTCACATAATATGAAAATAATTTAAGGTGAACTAAAAAAATTAGGCATTATCTTAATTTTTTATGTCTTACACCACTTTCACAATAAAAGGTACACATATTGCGGTAAATGTACGTTGAATAGCAAAAGTGTACATTTCCCGGTAGGATTAAGGATTGGTTTTCGGGAGGGCAGCCGCAGCCGTGGCAACTTAGCCCAAGTTTTAGGCCCATTGTAGTGTCTCCCTCCTGATGGTCAGACCCACTCTGCACTACTGGCAATTGCCAATATTTGTGCGACGGACCAGCTCCATCCGGGTCCTTCACGTTTGAGCTGGGTTTCCCTTGATATAGTATCCCTTAGTTTTGACTGGGCCGGACACTCGTGAAGTATGTGCCTTGCTGTCTCATCTTCTTCGTTGCATCCTCGGCATATGGTATCGTTGGTGATCCCAATTTTTGCGAGGTGCTTTTGGAAGCTGTAGTGTCCGGTGATGTAGCCGGTTAGTGTTCGTAAGTTTTGCTTGGAGAATTCTAGGAAATTCTTTGTTTTTTTACGGTCAGGTGTTGGTAAGTATGCCTTGGTTTGGCCGCACGTTGTTAAGTTTTTCCATCTGGATTTGTGTTTTTTTTTTGGATATATGTTGCGAATCTAATGTATACATTTTATATCAAGAACAAATGAATTTTTTCAATGTTGTTTTACTCTATTGAAAAATCTAGTTTTTCATAGTTATCAGTAAAACTAACGAATAACTATTACCAGTATTTCGTTTATAAACAAATACATTTTCTATCAGTACAGTAATAAATTATCTGGATGCCCGTCCTCGGGGATGATATGTAAACAAATTATGGGCCCCAGGAGGTGTCAAATGAGTGAGTTACTTAGCTGTTACCAAGGCTCTCTTTACAAAAAGTGCCTTTATAATGCCAAAGTTGTAAATAGTTTTTGAATAAAAAATTAAAACGAAATTTAAAAAAATCAGTTTTTTGACAATATCAATATCAAAACGAAAGAAGAAATTTCAAATTTGTTTTCAAATTATTATTAGGCCCTAAAATACGCAATTTTGCCCCAATTTAAAAGACTCTCTATCTCGTCAAATAACCGAGTTGCCTATACATTCTGTTAAAATACGGACACCGTATTCGCCACTGGTCTGGAAGCTCGAAAATGCACACACCATTTACGGGTAAAGTACTATGATGGACAGATACATCACCATTTTTACGATAAATTACTAGATCACTTTGCAAATTCAAAGCAATATGTCAACTTTCCTTTTTTCACGGTTGTAGAAAAAATAAATTATTGATAAATATTTAAAAACTCAATCGTAAACTACACAAAAGTAGCATTATTTTAAAATAGCCACTATTAAACCGGTGTTACGTGACCTATCTGCACAATTGGCAGGCGAATAGCAAGAATTTGTTGTAGGCGCCACCGCACGTCCACATTTCGATTAATTGCAAATTATAATGAGTGAGCAGCTTTTCGCATACAAATTTACAAATATAGTTGGTGTTATTCACCTCGTGAATGCAATAACAAACCGCGGTTTTAGAATCTGCGGCGATAAAACTAGATCATGCTATAAATTTACAAAGGGATCAAACTTACTCAGATAAGAGAGCTCATCAACATCATTACGTAATGAAAAACAACAATGTGATGGAATACAAATTTGATGCGTGTGAAGTTAGCAACAGATTATAGAAATAATTTCTTAACTTCCTTTTACCCGTTATTGTTTCCACACAGTTCCTATTCATAAGATAAAGGAAAATTCCCAATATAGGGTGGGACAAAAGTAATGACGCGATGTTCTAAGGCTGTAACTTTTTTTATTTTCCCTCATATGCAAAACAAAGGTAAAGTATTGTTTTCGCGAACATTTTTAAATCAAAAATGTTAGTGGATATATCCATTTTGAGGACCCCCAAGTTAATTAAGAACATTTATGAAAAATGTTTGTCCTTCTGTCCTTCTGTCGCCACGATAAAGTTTAAACCGATTCAGCTAAATTTATTAATTTATTTATTAATATATACGGCGGACCATTTACAAAAAAAATAATTTACAATAGTAATATCACAATATATAATAAATATTATATTACTTTAAATAAATAATAAATAAAAATGATGGACACATCACTATTTAATTTTACTGATTATGACGCGATCATTGTCTATTTTTTTAAGTCTATATCAATAGAGGTGACTAACAACACACACTATACAAATTTTTTGCGAATACAGGTCAGTAATTAGGCAAACACTTACAATCGATAGAACCCTCTTAGGCCGAAATCCTGTATGCGCCAGCCGTAAGAAACATTCAAATTGGGCTACCCTGTACATAATTGAAAGTTGGTCTCTCAATGCCACAAAAGTTGACAAATTTGTACAGTAAGAATATGAACATATCTCTCCCGGGACCATGTCATTTGTTTTAAATATAAATAAGTAATGACCTTTAAATTTGTGTGCCTAATAAGAATTAAGGTAACGGCGCAATAGGTCAGGATGAAAATGAGTAAATATGATTAAATAAATGAAATAAAAAATTATTTTTATATCAAGTGTGCGTGCAAGGGAACGGAAGATGACGACGATCGTTTTGCTCTTATTTTGAGCTCCTCAGTGGCAGTGTCCTCAGGAGTTAAAAATAAGAGCGAAATGATCGGCGTCATGTTCCTTCAGATGAACAACATAATAGTAAAGTAATTTTAAGAATTTTACTGATAATGACAGCAAAGGTAAATTCATGGTGGCGACCAATTTATAGTATTTAACATTATTAGCATTGTTAAAACGGTTTTTACTGGCGGACAGAAGCATATGACTGTCGAGTCGCTAGACGAGCCAGTCACCTTCTGGAGCCAGTAGAACCCGTTAACTTGCGTATATTGTTATATATTTTTTTTGTCAATCATTTGTAATTAAATTAAATACAATTATTTGGTAAATTTAATCAAATTGGAATTATAAAAAAATATGTAGTAAGTTATGAAACATTTCCGTGGATACTTATGTTGTTTATTTGATTAAATCAAATTAAATTATTTCGCAATTCGTTTAACATGAGCGTGTATTTATTGCATTTTTCTTTAATAAATTCAATTCACGAAAAACTATAAATTACTATTCCAGTACTAACTTGTTAAATTTTAACAAGTTAGTATACTGACTTGTTAAAATTTCACAAGTCAGTAGCTTGAAAACATAACCTTACTTGTTTAATACTGTCTATTGATAAATTGACGTTTACAAATGAGAGACAAAAAAAATGTTAAATTTCCCTGACTTTTCCCTGACTTTTCCCTGACTCTTCCCTGATTAAAGATTTATTCCCTGATCCCTAAAAATAACCTAATTTTCAAAAAAAAGCCCAATATAGGAGAGAATAAAGTTATTTGATAAAACAATTTCAAAGTTCCCGCCGTTAAAATATCTAAATGTTAGTTATATGAACAATAAACACTCGTAGTTGCAGATTTAAGAGGTGAAAAGAAAACATATCATAAAGTATGAATTGAGAAATTGCAAGATTTGACAACACTTTTTTAAAATTTACCATCGCGGAATCAAACATACGTTGTATATTTTGAACTTTGCAATATTGACAATGTTTTATACGCGTGGCGCATGAAGTAAAATTTCGAGTTTAGAACAGCCTGAAAATTTGAATTTGCCGGACGCGACTTGCTTGGCTCGCGCGTCCCGGCAAATCTAAATTTTCAGGCTTTTCTAAACTCGAAATTTTATTTCATACTTAGTCTGGAAGTGCAAAACACTCGTTACAAACTTTAAATTAAACTCTTTTATAAAATCAACAGATGCTTAAAAAATTACACGGTGTATATCAGCATATGTATAAGTACTTTTTTGGGTAGATTTATTACATGCGATCTTGCGGTTTTTGCAGCTTATTTGTAGATTCATGTACTATAAAAAACGAATTTTAATTCTTTTTAAACGTCCGGCTTGACCTCTAAATTTGGTCTCAAATAAGGACGTGTCCGCTTTGTTATTCCTCATGGCTCGAAAGATTTGATCGGTTCTGTGATCTGAAACATAAAATGAAGTAGCAGTGATAAATTTATAATAAATTATCTGGAGTTTGAACCACCGACAATAAAAAATCTCGTTAAGTAACAAAATGGATTCCATTTTTGCTCCCCTATTTCTGACTTTATGGCTCTCTGAAAAATATCAAATATAAATATATCAGTCATGTATATACAGTCATTAATCTGTGTTAAATTATCTGGAGTTTGAACCACCGACAATAAAACATCTCGTTAAATAACAAAATGGAGGCCATTCGAAAAAAGTGGTCCCTTTTTCCCCCTTTTTCTGACTTTAAGGCTCTCTGAAAAATATCAAATACAAATATATTGACGGTGGTTCAAACTCCAGAGAAAAATGTAAAGAACCGGAGGTCTAGTCTATCCGTTTCATAGTTTGAAAAAAAGTTTCCGGCCAGCGAAAAAAAGTGGTTTGAGAAAAAAAGATTTTTACCTTTAGTCAACTATGCCAGCTCTGTACAGTAGGCCCACCTCTTCCTCTAAAAACTGGGTTACAATTATTTGCTCGTACCAGCGTTGTTAGATGGCCTCCCGACCTGCCGGGGTCAGGCGAAGATCGGCCCGCGTCTAGCGCTCCGAGTCGGTCTGCATCTGGAAGGTCTTGGATTGCAGACCGATACGGATTCCCAGTATCTCCATCGTCTTAAAAACTGCCGAGTATCCGTCGTTGGAGATGCTGATAGCTAGGAAGGACGCGATAGCGACGGTTTTCGCACCACAGTTGAGGTGCTCCGGAGTCAGCTTCCAGACACAAGCATTCAAACTATCGTTTGTTCTGCGTATTTCCACCCAGGCACCTACTCAGCATTATTTACATCAACAAGCGGAGCATGAAGCATGAAACTATATACTATAAAGTATCAATAAATGCAAAAAAATCAATTTTTCGAATGGTAATAGGGGGTATTACCATTCGGAAGTTTTAAAAAAATGATTTTATTTTTGCATTTATTGATACTCTATAGCAGCAGTTCTCAATATTTTTTGATGATGGAACCCTTTTGGAAAGCGAAATACTTGACGGAACCCTACAATCAAACAAAAGTTTTTAAAAGTGTATTCTTTATTAATAAGCATTAAAAGTACTATGTAACAGTTACTTGTTACTTACTTACATAACAAGTATAATAATATAAGATATTAAAAAAGAAAACAAATTTAACTAATGGGAGGTATGAAGCTGTTTTATATTTTTCATCAATTGGTTGATATCAGGTTTGATAGAGGACAGTTGAAGTCTCATATCAGGTTCGGCGTCCAGTCTATTGCGGTATTTTGTTTTCGTGGCTGCATAGGTTGAGAATCCTGTTTCGCAAAAACATATTTGGGAACGGGAGAAGAATATTCAGATCCATTTTTAGCAAGCATTGGATATTATTCACGGATTCTGCACCAAAAATCGTTGAGAGGCGTCGTTTTGAACAGTGACTCCATACTTGTGTCTGATGACATTTCTAAAAGAGATTCATATATCTCGTTTGACATACTTTCGGGCTTTTGTAAGTTGGGTAAAAAAGTATTATGAATCCATGAATTCAGTTTCATTTTTGTATTCTGTTTTTCGGGAAAATACTTCTCAAAAGATGTGCGCATCGAAGTAAAATATTGGACCAATTCTTCAAATACATCATCTTCAAACATTTCTGAGTCGTTATCGCTAACAAACTCACTGAGTGACGTAAAGCTTCCCGAAAAAACATCTCTGGAAAGAAAAAATCCCCCTAAAAATCATCCGTACGGAAAACCATTCCTGAAATTCATCCCCCAAAAAACCACCCCCGAAACAACCACCCATAAAAAACTTTGCCTGTAATATCGCAACCCCCCCTACAAATAAACCACCCTCAAAAAAATACCCCTAAAAATACCCCCTATAAAAAAAATAATTATTTAGCCCCCCCGCTCATTGTATTTTTTTACTACTAATTTTCAAGCACTAATATAATCAATTATTAAAATATCTCGTTTCAAAATAATCGATTATTAAAATATATCGAACATTAAAAGTGCGATTCTTTTCGCAATCTACAACAAGTTAGTCTTACAAAGACTATATCAAACACTCATTGAAACAACTACTTCCCGGGCTAATACCCCGACGGACATTGAATTATACAAGTGTTTGCTGTTACATACAGTAACCTACTGCAAATGTAACAATTTGGGTCAAATTATTCAGGCCATCTATAGACGCGTTTCGAGATTTATCTCTCCTTAGTATAGCTTTGCCATTCCCATCACTAATTTAAATAGTTACGAACATTACTGGCATTGTGCGCTGGTGCACCGTGTTGCTGCCACCAGAAGTTTTGGTGTTGACTTACAGGAACATTATCCAAATAATTAGCAATGTACGAAGAAGGTGTAAATATCGTTAACTGTTTAGAGACTCTTCGTACATAATTGGCCCTATGAAATTGTCTTCATAAATTTCTGCCCAAACATTTATCCCAAATCGATGCTATGGCCTTACACTACGGACTTGTCTTGGATTTGCCGTTGCCCAAAAATGCTCATTATTTCTATTGCATAGCCACTATTTGTGAATTTGCATTCATGTGTCCAAATAATGTTATTAATAAAAATATCATTTTCATTGCACTTTTGCAGCAACCAATTGCAAAATATAATACGTCTTATATTGTCACCAGGCAATAGAGTTTGGCTTAAATGAATTCTAAGAGTGATAGGTTTAAATGTATCTAAAATATTGTTTGTAACTAGTACACTTTAAATAAAGTAATTAAGATACATTTAATATTACCATTTCCAAAATATCATTACAGTCTTCTTAAGACATTTTATTTCCGTATTCTCTGTGACGTTGATTGAACGATCCATACTGTCCCAAGTTTCTGTCAATCTGTAAAAACATTTTTCGATGCGGTTGCCTTTTTTCTGAATACATTTGTAAATATTTTTGACTAGCTAATTCTGTATTTCTATTTAATAAATAAAAAATACATTACACATTACTCTTTTCTAAATAACCGAACTGCAATTTTATTGATAAACAATAATAATGTTTGATAAACAATGAGTACTTCATATTTTTTATTGTTCTTAATTCCATGGCAAAGATGATTTTTAGTTAGCGTAATAATAGGCTCGTAGCAAACGCATTTTTAACGAGACTATATTGGTTTATAAAATTAGACGTATGTTGTAATATATCGTTGTCATCACAACAAATAAAGCAATTAGATGTGAAAAATAAATATGTCGTCCATAAGAAATAAGAAAGTTGATGATGGTTCAAAAGAAACGAAACATGTTATAAAGACATCAATTAGTCTAACTGCTAGAAAATAAAAAACGTGCTACAAGAAGGATTTTACCGTTTTTAAATATTGGCTCAAATAAGGAAAATATGAATAAAAAAAGAAAAACAGTTTTTTTCAGTTTTTTAGACTTTACTCGAAAACAAAAGAATTTAAGTAACTTTTTTTTGGATTATTAATCAGCATCAAATTTTGCAAAAGTGCGGAATTAAAATATACCCTCTATCTCATATAATGAGCGAGATCCCCATGGTGAGGCTCGAATTTGAAACACCCTGTATATCGACAGTATAGATTATATTGACTATTTTGACAGTACTGACTGTATCGATTATGTTGATTATTTTGAAATTACTGATTATATTGACAGATGGATTATATCGACCATTTTTACAATACTAACTATATTGACTGTATTCATTTTCATTTTTACAGTCAAAATAGACTTTATCCTTAGTATAAATCATGATAATAGCCATATTGTCACTTAAAAAAGACTGCAATATTTAAAATTTATTTTTAATGTGACGATAATAGTTGAATATTAATTTCTAACTGATGATATTTGTCAAATGTTGGGGTTATTATAGACCATAGATCACTGTAGTAGTCACATTTTGACCTAAGACAGACTATTGCAGTTCTTCAATAGTCAAATGTTTGTTAACAGTATTAGATTTAGAATTTTTATAATTTTTATGACAGTTGGGATTCATGATATTTTTTAAGGTGAAATGCCAATTACTTCACCTTAAACTAGTGATTTGTACGCGTGTCACATGAAGTAAAATTTAGAGTTGAGAAAAGTCCGAATTTGGATTTGGATTTTGCGCGCCTAAATCCAAATTCTTCGGGCTTTTCTCAACTCGAAATTTCACTTCATGTTTTGTCTGGGAGTAGCAGATACTCGTTTAATATTTTGAAATTGCTGATGAGTTTTAAAGATTTTATTTAGTCATTAAAGTTTTTATGTCCTACCACTGCATTATTTGCAATTAATTTCTGTAACGTCACTTGACTTATAATGGAATACTGCGACAACATTTTTCATAATGGCCCGGTAATTATTTTATTTACTTCTTCGTTGTCATGGTAATATGGTTAGAAATGACAAAAAATGAAATGTTAGTCAGAATGAAAATTCAATTTATTTAAACGAAAAATTCTACATGACTATTTATCATAGCCAATATTAAACGTACAATTCGTAAAAGAACCCGAAATAAGAGGGGCAACTGAACTTGAAACATTAACCGATTTATTAGTTTGTATATTGGACATCGTCGATGTCGGTGCAAGAAATTCATCTCTCGATGATCCAGCAATCAATGTCGCATTATTGATTTTCGATTGCATATTAGCATCTACATAGCTTTGTGCAATGCTTCTGCTCTTCCAGCCTCCTAAACGTTGCAAATTTTCTATGCTGCCTCCAGCATCTGAGTGTAACGTTGCAGCAGTACGCCTAAAGCAATGCCCAGTATATTTAGACGCTTCTGGCAAACCTAAATATTTTGCAATTTTTGCTGGTATACTACCAAATTTATTTTTGCCAACGGACTGTAGTGTACATTTTTTCTTCTGGTAATTAAGAAAAAAATTATCTATATTGCAATTCTTGGGTCTCAGCAACATGTACTTTCTTATGAGACTAACGGCATTCATTTCATTATCCTGTATAACTACAAAGCTCCTTGGTTGACCATTTTTACTACAAGGAATTGTAATTTCAATGTTTGAAACCATATCTTTAACATTTCTAACTTTCATTTGTAGAAATTCATGACGCCTACATGCGTCGAACATGCCTATCACCAAAATTACCATATCCAAAAGATATTCATCAACAGGGGCAGTTTTTAAAAATAACACTACCTGTTCCCGCGACAAAACCTTTGATTTTTTAGGTACATCATTTTTTGAATTTTGTTTTAAAAACGCCTCTAATTTCAAAAAATTTTCAGAAATATTTACCAATTTCTTAGCCATCATTTGCTTCTTCAGCATCGAATACTTGGTCCACAACGAATTAGGAGCAAAGTTCTCGGATAATTCTTGGAAATATCCCAATAAGACCATTTCATTAATTTCCGCTATATCGTGAATATCGGACCATTCTTTAAAATTATCAAATTTCTTTTCGTAGGCTTCTTTTGATTTTATTGGCACTAACGCCTCTCTGGCTTATTTACTCGATGCAACACATCTTCTGGTAAATTGCTTGTACCCATTACACGTTTCAAGTAAACTATTTACTCCGTCAAATATTACAAATATTTCAGTGTCAACATGACAGCTGATACTACGATCCATGTGGAATAAAATACTGATCATATTTCTCGTTTTAAATTAATAAACAGGTAGGACATAAAACGTTGAAGGCACCACAGAGCGTTAGTAGGAAATATTGCCCTTCGCCGACGTACAACCCTCGGTACCTTAATTACTATAACGATTATTAGTGAATTTCCATAATGTTACTCAATTTGTAACGCTTTCCGTAAATGTAAAAGATTTTTTTTTAATTTTCTAAATTCTAACGCATTTTCTGAATTTTCGTTGATTTCAAAAGTTTCGATAGTTTTTATATATTTTTAAAATCTCCTTCAATTTTGAAATAATTAGCAATTTTCACGACGTTCCCAAATAATCGTTAACTTCAAAAATGTAGATTTTTTATGAAATTCCAAGATTTCAGTTAATTATTAAAATTCTGACGGTTTACTGAATTTCCTTAATTTTCGTTAATTTGAAAAATCATAATTTTTCAAAATTTCCTTCCATTTTCAAATTCTTCGTAATTTTCATGAATTTCTTAAATATTTGTTAACTTAAAAAACATTCAGGTTTCTCATGAAACACCAAGATTTCTGTTAATTTGCAAAATGTTTATGAAAAGTATCAACATTTTTAAGATCAACAAGAATTTATGAAATTCATGAAAACTGTCAGAATTTTGAAAATTTAAGGAAATCTTGGAAATTTATGAAAAGCGTTGTAAATTAGCAAAAACTACCCAAAATCTTAAAAATTTATCGACACTTTAAAAAAACTAAACGAGTGGGAAGTAACCAATTTAAATTAGGTTTTTCTAAACTGGAAATTTTACTTCATGCGCCACGCGTATAAAACACTGATTTCATGTAAAGTACAAAATATACGTCGTGTTGATTCATTTTGCAAATGTTAATATGAAATATGTAAAAGTATACTTTAAAGAAAAAACAAAAAAAAAATTGGATCCTAACCGGATACATTTCTAACTCTTTCGTGACATAAAACTTACCTTTTTTTCGAATTTTCAACTACAAAAGATGAACCTACAACCTTCTCCGGTTGTTTTAAATGTAATAAAGTTAAGAGGTATAAAACATCCTCGTTACTTTCGTTACCTAAAATTACTTCGATAAATATCATATAATCTGTCAAACTGCAATTAATTCAAAAAGTTCACATTTTTAAAACAATTTTAATAAAATAACTAAAAGAATTACGACATAAAGTGAATACGCAATAAATGCTAATTGTTCGATTATCTACAACTTTTTTATATGATCAATATTAAAGAAGAATCCAAAAGAATGCTAAGAGTAAACTACCACTTCTGGTTTCCGCATTTTCACCAAAAGTTGATCGTATACTACTATTGAAATAAAAAGCTTAAGTTTATAATGTCATAATAACAGCTTCGTCCGTTTAGACTTTACCGTGACGACAGAAGGACAGAAGGACAGAAGGACAGAAGGACAGAAGGACAGAAGGACAGAAGGACAGAAGGACAGAAGGACAGAAGGACAGAAGGACAGAAGGACAGAAGGACAGAAGGACAGAAGGACAGAAGGACAGAAGGACAGAAGGACAGAAGGACAGAAGGACAGAAGGACAGAAGGACAGAAGGACAGAAGGACAGAAGGACAGAAGGACAGAAGGACAGAAGGACAGAAGGACAGAAGGACAGAAGGACAGAAGGACAGAAGGACAGAAGGACAGAAGGACAAAAGGACAGAAGGACAGAAGGACAGAAGGACAGAAGGACAGAAGGACAGAAGGACAGAAGGACAGAAGGACAGAAGGACAGAAGGACAGAAGGACAGAAGGACAGAAGGACAGAAGGACAGAAGGACAGAAGGACAGAAGGACAGAAGGACAGAAGGACAGAAGGACAGAAGGACAGAAGGACAGAAGGACAGAAGGACAGAAGGACAGAAGGACAGAAGGACAGAAGGACAGAAGGACAGAAGGACAGAAGGACAGAAGGACAGAAGGACAGAAGGACAGAAGGACAGAAGGACAGAAGGACAGAAGGACAGAAGGACAGAAGGACAGAAGGACAGAAGGACAGAAGGACAGAAGGACAGAAGGACAGAAGGACAGAAGGACAGAAGGACAGAAGGACAGAAGGACAAAAGGACAGAAGGACAGAAGGACAGAAGGACAGAAGGACAGAAGGACAGAAGGACAGAAGGACAGAAGGACAGAAGGACAGAAGGACAGAAGGACAGAAGGACAGAAGGACAGAAGGACAGAAGGACAGAAGGACAGAAGGACAGAAGGACAGAAGGACAGAAGGACAGAAGGACAGAAGGACAGAAGGACAGAGATTTTTTTTTTAAATGGTCTTAATTAACTTGAGGGACATCAAAATGGATATATCCACTAAGATTTTTGATTTGAACATTTTCGCGAAAACAACACGTTTCCTCTATTTTGCATATGGAGGAAAGTGAAAATTCAAAATTAACCTAAAATATTTCTAAATATTTTATTGTATTTATTATATTATGTATTATGTATTATATATTATGGTATTTTGAATGTCTTTTGTTTTAATATACAAATAAAACGAAAGTAATAAGGTAATAAAGACAGTTGACGTTTTATACTGTTGTTTACTAATCATTTAATTTTATCATGGCTTTCTTGATAAATTAATTAAAAATTCAATAAATTGAAAATAAATAATTGATTTACATTTAAATTAATATTCATATAAATATATTTATTCATATTTCATCAAGTTATTATTGAGAACATAGTGAAAGATATAAATAATAAAAGTTAAATTAAAGTATTGCTAATGAAATATTTTTGGAAAGCTTACAAAAAACATGATCGGATGAAGTCATGACCAACTATAATTTATATATAAAATAATACAACTTTATGTCATATCTCATAAAGATTAAACTTACAACATAATCTAATATGGTTAGGGTACTTGAAAAGGTGTCTAAAGAAATATTTGACCGCATGTCATATCTTTATAAATAAAGAAGTTATTTCAATATTTCAAAATGCTAAATTTTGAGTTTTGGCGTATAACTCGAAAACAATTGACGATAGACACATTTTAATACTTTATTTCTCAACGGAATAGTTTCCAATTACAGAGAAATGTATAATGATAACTAAGATATAATGTTACTATTACTAATAATAATACATAATAAAAGAAAACAGAACATTTTAAGTGTATAAATCTCGAGATATGGATATATATATAAGGATGTGCGCTATAGATAATTATTTATAAAAATTCATTCCTGATTAGTTGGGGCGTTACATTAAATATATCAACATTTGGGTTGTTATTGCAATTTCGAATCATACGACATAAAGGGAAATAATAAAGAGCATTTGCTCTGAATGCAGGACACGCAAAGGTGTGGGAACATCTAGAGTTTAACCTAGGGACACAGAAATTAAGTTTAGAAAGTAAGGTAATATCATCGATGCGGATATGTAATAATTTAAATAGAAATAGTAAAGAAGATAGTTGCCTACGCGATTCTAAAGTTGGTATATCGAACTCTTGAAGTAGCTCGTTGTGGTCGTAATTCGGATTGGATAAACACGGTATTTTTAAAAGTATAGTATCTTTAAGAATTTTCGCTGAATATTTTCAATTTGAGCAATATAACAATGACTATACGGTTCCTAGATAATAGAGCAGTATTCAAATTTGGTTCGCACAACCGTGTTATACATTTTTATTAATGCTTCGGTGCTTTTGAAATCCTTAGTGTTACGAGCAATGAATCCTAATTTTATAGCTAGCATTACACATCTTGCTAATGTGCTCCTGGAATGGTAATTTGCTGTCTAGTAAAACTCCAAGATCCTTCACTGTTCGACTGCCCGTTATACCGTGATCAGAAATAAAGTAGTCAAAGGATATTGGGTTAAATTTTCTGTTAAAGCTCACAAAATTGCATCTAATAAAATTAAGGCATAGGTCATTGGAAATACACCAATCCTGAATACGATTGAGGTCACTCGATATATTTTAATATCATCAGCGTACAACAAGATGTTTGATTCGATGCCATCGACTATGTACACGAACTGTACAAAGTTAAATAGGTTTGTGGCTATAGATCGGCTACGAATGAAGCCGTGTTGGAAGGGTGTGCAACGATTTTGCCGTTGCTCATAAATTTTTGACGTCAACACAGCTTCAAATATCTTAGAGAAGTTATTTTAATAAGGCTATTGGTCGATAGTTATCTATTAAATTTTTGTCTCCGCATTTGTGTACCGGGCATATCCGAGCTCTTTTCTGCAAATCTGGGAACAATGATGATTTTAAATTTAAGTTAAAAATGTGGGTCAGCGGAGTTACAAAAGATGCCATGCAGTCTTTGACTAAAAAGGACGGTATTTTATCTGGGCCAGCGGTGAACTTTGGTTTCAGAATCTTGGACCCGGCAATAACGTCTTCTTCAGTAAGTTTGTAGATGTTAAACACTAGGTGGTATGGGGAGGGTAACCATTGATTGTCGACAGAAATATCGTTAGGTCTAAATATAATGTTAAAAAAATCTGCAAAACTATTAATAATTTCCTGTTCAGTTTCTAGAACTTTGTTGTTATAGTTCATAATTCCCGGGATCCTAGATGAAGATTCTGTATTGTTCACAAACGCAAAAAAATTGTTGGGATCATTTTTTATAGACTGCTCAACACATGAAACATATTCGCTATAGTCCTTAGAGATTTCTAATTTAATCTGCCTTCGCTTGTTTCTGATTATGTAAGTATAACTTTTGGTTTTTGATCGCTTGAAGTTGTATGTATCGAGTTTTAGATACGATCAGCTTTATTGTGTTTTTGAGGACCAAGTAGGATATTTTTTCTTGGGAGTAGAATTAATTTTAGGCACGCTAGCGTCAAATATCGTGTGCAAATTTGTATAAAGAACTGAACAGGCTACATTGGGATCATTTATAGAAATTACCTCATTCCAGCTGTAATCATGCAGTGTCTGATATAATAAGAGAAAATTGTTTCTTCTAAAGTTGTATTGTGGTTCATTATCTTGATTTTTAAACTTTCCTGGTGTTTTACTGTATAGCATAACTTTTGACATTATGCTATACAGTAAAACACCAGGTGGGTAATGTTTATCTACAGGTACTAATGGTTCGGATACTGCCTCAGTTTTAACTTTAATATCGGCAAAATCAAATATAAAAGTCGATTATTAGAATTTAAAATAGTGTTAGCTTGCATTAGATTATCATATTTTATTAAATTAATTAGTGTTTCAGTTTGCGAAGATATCTGAGTATTGTTCTAATTGTGACATACATAATTTGGTAAGTTAAAATCGCCAGCTATTAAGGTTGGTAGAGAAAAATCAACGGTATCATCTATTAAATTAAATATTTTATGATAACAGGCAGTGGGGGAAGCTGGAGGTATGTATAAACATATAATATTAGTGTAAATGTTATTAATTAATAATTTGATAACAACTATTTCAACATTAGCATTTAACAACGAAACATGGTCCGCAGCATTTAAAAGCTCTTTCGGCCCTAAAGACAGAATAGTTGGATGGAAATATTTCAGCATCAAATATGCTATCGTTCAGCCAAGTATCTGTGAATGTAAGTATTTCATAATCAGACGCTAGTATACCTTCTTGTAGCAGTTGAGTCTTAGTGGCTAATCCACGGACGTTCTGCTAATAAATACAGGAAGGTACTTGACTGAACAAGTTCTGCTTGCCGCATGACTTTAATTGTTTTTTGATGCTGACCGAGCGCTGATTATGAGTAACAATTGTGGGCAAATCATTTATAAACTTAATTTTTAAATTATTTTCGCCGCGTTTTTGTCGATCTTCCATTTCGGCGCACACGAGCTTCAGTCTTTTTCTATTGTCTTCCGTAGAGTCGATGATTTACGTGACGCTTTCCATATATCCAGGGCGGTATCGGAATTCTCATAAATTAGTTTAAAAGGCCTAGGATTCGGTCCGGACATTCTCCCCAGTCTGTATAGTGAATTTGGTGAGGGAAAACTACCAAGTTCCTGGAGGGTATCGCCAACTTTAGCGATGTTATGTTTTTTCTATCATTGACGTATGCATTTTCAGATTCCGGCACATTATATATATTTATAAATTGCGTTTTCTGTTGCCTCATTCTGTGATTTCGGAAACAACGTCGCTAACAACCGAGTTAGAAATGGCAGTGCCGGTTTCATTGTTAATCACATGATTTTCCATTTAGTTTAAACGAGTGTTGGATGTTTCGAATTTATTATGAAGTTCAGTGAGTTGTGTTTCAAACGAAGTTAGTTTATCTTGAAATTGTGTAATTGTTGTTCGTATTTCTGTTTTGAAAGAGTCGAAATACTTTAATAGTTTCTCAATCACATTTTCCAATTGGATGATTTGGCTATTGTTGAACGTATTTGCTGAGCAGCATTTGGTACAAGTAAAAGAAGTTACTTTGTCTTTCTTCAGTTTATTTATATCGTCTGCAGATAGATTAGTGCACTTTGAGTGAAGCCACTTATTGACTCGCATTTTAAATATAATGAGCTAGAGCTAATATTATTGTTGCATTCGCTGCAGATATAGAACCCAATACTATATTTGTAATATAACTACTGCAAGTCGAGCAATATAGAAACAATGATTTTGTTGGTTGTAGTTATTTTTTAAATAAAGAGAAGGAAATGAATTCATGAAAAAAAAAGCAACAAAACAAATTATGATGAGATACAAGCAATAAGCTCCCAAAAAAAAACTCTGGAAGTATATATTAGTTTTTGTCTATCATTGATATTAATGGTACTTTACTTGAAGAAACCATCGAAAATGCTGCACCCTGTACATCTTTAATTAGAATAACATGGACTAAAATATTTAGTCTTTTATCAACGATTTTTATTGTTAATTTTATTGTTTGCTTTTTTTTCTCTTCACTTACTGTGTGTGGAAATGTCAACTGAATTTTTTTGTTCTTCACTTATTGCGGCCCAAGAAAACTCGTCTTTGACGAATGTTGCTTTGCGAAGGTAAAAGATTGGACACCCCTGCCTTAGATTGATATAAAGATATAAAATGTTTCAGTTTACTTCAGCATCCAGAGAATTACTTTCACTATCTCACATACCTGACCAAAACAGAAAAAAATCGCTACACGATCGGAATGCGCACGTCTGACGTTTGTAAACTAATAAATTGATTAGTTAGAGTGGCAGCTAACGTATTTATAGTCGGAAGCTGTTGGAGATTTAAAGTGTAGAAGCGCGAATTCGTAAAAAGAATCTATGTTTCGCGCGTCAAACGCTCCGCATAAATATTAGTGTTTTAATCTTTGCACTTACAGCAAAAAAAGTGTAATATGTAATGTGTATTTTTATCTGTTAATTGTGTATAGGCAGGCAGCCCCGCTGCTTTTTCCGCGCTCGCGACTCGATCTACTCTACTCAGTCAGCTGAGAACACCTTTGGGTACCCGCGCTCAGTTGTTCGATGGTGTTCCTACCGAGTGCATAGTTTCTTATTTCCAAGTATTTTTGCTCTACTGGTGATAGTTTTTTTCGATTTTTTTAAAGACTGTCCGTTGATTTACGCATTATAATACCCGCTGATTATTTATTAGTTGTAATTTAATTTATTTTGAGGGTAAGTGATTTTTTTTTCCAGTTCTATTTTGTAAGAAATTAATTAAAGTTTATAATGTACTTATGATTTAAAATCATTCTTCATTTCAGATAGCTTATCAAATTTGTTAATTAGAAACTTGACACTAAAAACAAACTATTAAAAATTATCAACACAATGATGGCTCATCACTATTAG
This sequence comes from Philonthus cognatus, assembly GCA_932526585.2. Taxonomy (NCBI): domain Eukaryota; kingdom Metazoa; phylum Arthropoda; class Insecta; order Coleoptera; family Staphylinidae; genus Philonthus; species Philonthus cognatus. The sequence goes on along the minus strand of OW052249.1, from coordinate 22,728,124 downwards.
AAAATATTTAATTATTTATATTTTTAATAAATCATCATTGAATTTTACAAACGTGAGTGAAAATAAAATTAAAGTATTTCTTAAACTAAATAGATAACTTAAAACAAGATCAATCAATGATGTTGTTTAATTTATTTAACTATTCTTTTTTTTCAAAAAAGTGTTCGACTAATATTGTTTAAATTATTTAACATTGGTAAGGTAAAATCAACCATAAGATTAATAAGAATATCATGAAGTACTGAATTTGTGAAACGGTACATTTTCTTATTAGTGGCTAAATGATACATATTAAAATGGAATATTTCACTATTGTATTAATTATATTATGCCAATAAAGTGTTTTATAATTAATGAACATCAATATTTTCTTCACACTTTATTTGCTAATCGTTAGATACACATTTCGAGTGCTAACCACTCATTATCAATTGCTCGCGTTGACAAATCCAAATTCTTAGGCTTTTCTAATACATAAAATTATACTTTATTCTTAATCAAGGAATGGAAAAACTTGTAAGAAGTTTGATTCACAAAAAAATATAAATAATATTAGCCCAGAGTGGGTTCCTTCAGGAACCCCAAAAGTTACGGAAACTGGTTTCGAAATTAAGGTAACTTTTTTCACGTTTTGGTAGATAATTCTAACATTCAGCAAATTTATTTAGATTTATAGAATGTTAAGGATATTTGTTTTGTCGATTTGCAAGTATGATATAAAATTGGTAAACTTTTTACATAGCTTTGTCTTTCATTTTTTCAATTAATTAATTTTCGACTGGCCTCTGGCAATTTCATTTGATTTAAAAACAAACTGTTTCAGCACTATCAAAACCAGTACCAGTGCCAACATAATATATGTTTTTGTGTAACTCTAATTTTAATATTTTTTCTTTCTAATGTTAAGTAAGTGTTGCTAGATATGTCGATTTGGTAAGCTGACTTGTTAATTTTTTTGACTACTGACTATTATTGGTATGGAAATAATTGGATATTTTAATAAACACTTTTTTGTTTAATTAACATAAACATGTGCCAATATTGAAAATACTTAATATTTTTGAATGTATAAAATAGAACCATTTAGAAAATTCAATAATCAATGTTAATATATTGTTGTCTTGATGAAATAAATAATTCAAATTTCAGACTAATACAATTTACAGACAACGGTTTTCCTTACACTCACAATCAAATTTCATTGAATTACCGTAAAATACATAGAAACAGATTAATTTATTTTGACGATATAATTTAATACTTATCGGTGTCAGTAAACTCATAAAAAAGTGTTTATGAAATTCATAAAATATGGATGTTTTTATTTTGTCATTAAAATAATAATAATGATACTGAAAATCGACAGACATTTTTCATGTTGTTTTCTCATAAATATATATTTTTTTAAATATCCAAGAGAATTATATAATTTAGCACTAACATAATTTCTAACAAAATTGAATGAAATGCACAGAGATTAATTTTTAATTTAATTTTCATTCAATTTTCTTTCTGTAAAGATGCGAGACACAAAGCCTTAAAATGAATTTAAGTTTAGTTTAAGGTATATGAAAAACTAGTTAAGATATTTAACGTTTCCTTGAACATTGTTAAAATTTCTTACATTCTGTGTAACTTCAGTGAATCTGTTTTTGCACATATTTTGTTTCAATTTTCTTTTTGTTTTATTTAAACTGCATTTATTTTTTTGTCTTCAACAAATGTGTCTGTAATTTTATTAATAATCAATAAAAACAATAGTTAAAGATTAAAAAATCTGTCGATTTTTGTATATTTTGAAAACTTTAGTTAAATCCAACGGCATTATCTCTTTATAACAATTAAACATGATTTTTTTTAAAACGTACTTAAGATGTTTGCATTCAGTATAAAGCATTGAGTTTTCTATTAACTCATTTAAATGTATGTCGATTCTGTTAATTATCCGAATATTTTTTGAACTGCATAATTCTGGCTTTATAATTTTAAAAGACAAGTTAATTTTCTTTAAATTTAATAAACAGTTATTAAAGTAAATTGAAGAAAATTGGAGTATGTGTTTAGTTTGATTTTCTACTGTAGAGTCCTCACATTGATTTACATATTCAATAATATTCTAACCAGTGTTTGTCAGTCCTTGATTAAGCATGAAGTGAAATTTCGAGTTTAGATAAGCCTGAAAACCGCCTGGCAAATCCAAATTTTCACGCTTTTCTAAACTGGAAATTTTACTTAATGCGCCAAGCGCATAAAATATGAATTTAATGCATAGTTGCCAAAAGTGGAGTTGTGAAAAAAAGTAGAGAATATTGGTATGAGAAAGAATAACTATATTTCAGGTATTACTTCTTTTTAAAAAGCGTTCAAATTGAATCTTTAAACGAGTGTTTTCCACTCCCAGATTAAAAATAAAATAAAATTTTGAGTATAGAAAATCCTAACATTTAGATTGGTGGCGTAGCGAAGCAGAACCACCAATCTAAATTTTACTTCATGCGCTACGCGCATAAAACACTGATTTAAAATGGTTTTTAAAATATACTGCTAGAGTGCAGTAATCAGTGTTTTATACGCCTGGCATATGAAGTAAAATTTCGAGTTTAGAAAAGGCTTCAAATTTGGATTAGTCGCGTAGCGAAGTGGAGAGACCAATCCAAATTTGTATTCTTTTCTAACCTCGAAATTTCACTTCATGCTTAATCAAAGAGTGAAAGCACGCTGTAGAAACTTCAAAAGGAACTATTAAAAAACAACGAATGCTGAAAAGAAAAATTCCCTGTATATATCTACCGGGCCATAAGATAATTAAGCCAGTGGCCCACCGCGACATTTTTCCGTATGGCTCAACCGCCCCTGTGCAGAATATGTGATTATATTATGAAGAGAATATTCGGAATCTCTCTTTGATAATATACCTGAAGTTTTTTTAGTTATTTAGTGCCTATTATTGATTAGATAAAATGTACACATACATTAGTGCAAGTTATATTTTATTTTATTTTTAAATTGTTGGTAATATCGGACATTAAATCTTTTAAACGTTTAATTTCCACATTAAAATTAAATGAAATGTTTGAAATGTATACATAACTTGATGAGATATAAATTGTAATTCATATAATACTCATAAATTACATGTAATATCATAAAAATATTTGGCACAGAGATTGAACGAAAACAGCTGTGGTGTAAATGCTGTAGCCGATAATTTACAACATGCTGCTATTAAACTAAATAACTGTATTTCATGGTAACTTAACAAGTTTGGGAAGAAAACTTATAATGAAATCACGTAACGTCTGTCTAGACCCTGGGTCTCCAAACTACAAATACAATTCTACATAATAAAGTCTGCCAAGATCCGATTAATTTTATAAAATTATGAAAAATTTAAGGAACAATTGTTACAATATTTCAAAATATGACATTTACAAAAAAAAATACAAACAATCGCGGGCCATATTCATGCAAGTCGCGGGCCGGATTTGGCCCGCGGGCCGTAGTTTGGAGACCACTGGTCTAGACGGTTAAATTGTATTGTTCACATTACAACAAATTAGGGCATTTTTATGAACAAACTATTTTATAAGTAAACTAATCATGAAATTACATTGGTACAAAAATAAAATGAGTTCTCTTTTTACAACTTTTTTAAATTGTTGATTGTATTTTTTTTCACACGAACAATGTATTATCTGCAAGAAACTGTAAATAAAAATGGACATATTTGGGTATACCGGTTTACTAGGTTTAATTCTTTCATAAAAATTAAATTAGAACCCACCTGAGAATATCTGGGCGAGGGAGAATTATTTAGACGTTTTAACCCGAAATGACTTGGCTGAATGTTTAAAACATGCAATTAATGTTATTTTTGGTTTAAATTATAAAATGTATTGTGAAAAACTTTTAAACTTGTGCATTACTTATTCTAAAATATCAAGTGATAATATGAAATTTACCCCAACAAAGGCCCAGGTATATCGTTTTTTTTTGTATCTGAAAAAGTTTTGGAGTTATGAGGGTTTTAAATAAACTGAAATAACTCATCCCAGAATTGAATTATTTTTAAACTACAAATACCACTGTCTTCAGAAATGTATGTGCTTGCAAGTGATATGCCATTTCATGAACTTGAATTTTTGCAAAATTTCATTTTAGATTTGATCCCGTTGAGATGATCACATTTTACAAACAATGTTTTGTACAGGGTGGGCGAAACTCGATGTCTCAGATCTATTATAAGAACAGAAAAAAACGATAGAAAAATACTGAAAAACAGTTCATAAATAGGATTGAGTAAAGTCCATTTTAAGCCAAAATTGCATATTTTTCTAAATTTGGAAACTGAAGTAATGACGTCATCGAATATTTTTTTCCCAGAAACATACGTATATTTTTGGATATTTAAAAAGAACTGATTTTTCTGAATAAACTTAGTTAAAAAATTGTTATCTTCTTCCGTTAAAAAATTATAAGCAAACTCAGAAGAAAGTATTATCAAAAATTTACAATTGTCACGATTTAAACAAGTAGCCTTTGGAAGCAAATATCAAAGTCGCATCTGTCAGTAATGAAACATTATTAATTAATACTATTAATTATCATTAATTAAACATTAAAAAACATAATAGGTTACTATATTACTATTATTTATTTAATAATCACGGGTTTCTCCTTTTTACAATATTACAAAAAATATATAAAAACAAAACAATGATACGCATTAGTTACAATAAATAAATAAAGCGCTTAACACTAAACAAAAAACACTAAACAAATTAATACAGAAAGAAACAAAGTATGTAGGCAATCACTACAACAGGGTTGTTAAAAGAACGTTATTTTTTTTTTCTTTGAATTTAAAAAAAAACAGTACAAAATAAAACGTGTTTTTTTCATCGAAACAGCGTTTAAAACATTAACGATTAAAAACACATTTAAAACGTATTTAAAACATGTTTAAAACACGTTTAAAACGTGTTTAAAACAGAACAATAGGGCATTTTCCTTTGAGTTTTTTAAATTTGCGGGAATTCGTTGTTTCAAAGCGGTTAATTTGGGGCTTTTAACGAGTGTTTTCCACTCCCAGACTAAGCATGAAGTAAAATTTCGAGTTTAGAAAAGCCTAAGAATTTGGATTGGCCGCGTAGCGAAGCGAAGCGGCCAATCCAAATTGGGCTTTTCTAAACTCGAAATTTTACTTCATGCGCCACGCTTAAAAACACTGATTTACAGTGAAGTTTAAAAACATACACATACAACAACAATTATAGGCAACCTAATATACGTTAGAGTTATTGGGTTGCCTATAATCACTGTTTTAAACAATTTGTTCAGCGCAGAATTTGACTTATGTTTTATTCACATCTACATATTAGATTGCTAAAGCCGTATATTTTAAACTTTACGATATTTCAGTGTTTTATACGTGTGGCGCATAAAGTAAAATTTCGAGTTTAGAAAAGCCTAATTTGGATTAGCCGCTCCGCTTCGCTACGCGGCTAATCCAAATTTTTAGGCTTTTCTAAACTCGAAATTTTACTTCATGCTTAGTCTGGGAGTGGAAAACCCCCGTTTAAAGATTCAAATTAAAATCTTTTAAAAAAGCAACGAATGTCGTAAAATAAATTAGTCAATATTTACAAATATTAAAATTGAGCAACATTTGCAAGAGTGGCAAAACTGGCATTACATCAATACCTTTTTTTTTTAAGTTAACAATTTCAAATAAAAATCAATTCTAATTTTGGCTAATGTGTAGAACAGGGTACATACTCCATTTTTGATACGTTTTCATGGTTTCCATACACCCACTCCAGTGGTTCTTAACAGATTATTTATCTGTGTGATGGTGTGTATGTGAGTGTGTGCTTTAAGATCAAAGATGAAACGTTAAAAACGAAACGTCAAAAATTTAAAAAAATCGAATATTTGTAACTTTGATAATCGACACTTTTGAGCGTCGCGAATGGTCTCGTTATGCCGGGTGTGTTCGTACGTCGGAATTGACCTATCCGGGGGGCCCATTCGGGCTTTGGAACGCAAGCCCAGTATAAAAGGAATTTCGCGATTGATTTTTTAACCACTCACTAAAAATTGAATCTGAATTTTCGCTTTGAATTTGATTTAAAAAAATAAGCTTACAAAAGAATACGAATACACAACTTACATTTTAAGGTTATTTATTAACAAAAAATAATGTATTCTATTGCAAACCTTTCTACTAATCTAACCTAAGTATGTAAAGTCGCTAACATGCGCAAAGATGCTGCTGCCTCGTTTCCCTCACCTGATAAGTGTTAGCGTTGCAAAGAGATGAGCAGTTTATTCCATTAAAAACCTTTTTCTTAATCTAACCTAACCTAGAAGTACATGGAGTAGGCATAGTGCCCAAAGAGACAAAAGCTATTTATTCTATTGCAAACCTTTCTCCTAACCTAACCTAATCTAGAAGTATGTGGCACAGGCATCGTTCGCAAAGAGACTTGCGCAATGTAATGTATAGCAAACCTTTCTCCTAACCTAACCTAACCTATTATGTGGAATAGGCATCGAGAGCAAAATTACTTGCGCAATTTATTCTATTGCAAACCTTTCTACTAACCTAACCTAACCAAACCTAAAAGTATGTAAAATCGCTAGCGTGTGCAAAGATACTTAAGCAATGTATTCAATTTGAAACCTTCCACTTACGCCACAAACTAGTAGAAATGGCTTAAGCACAGTTAAGTATCTGCGGTGTAAGTGGGTATTCGATAAAAGTCATATGCTCTTACCTACACAGAACATTACATTGTTTACTTTTACATACATACAAAATTTATACTCCGATTTATAGATATTTTTTTATACGGCAATTGATAGCGATCAAACTTGTACTAACGTCTCGGGCGTACGATTTTACGTCGGTTTTGCCCCATCTGAGGGTTTGATTCGGTGTAACGTGTGCCGAGCGTATAAAGTTTGGAAATTTTTGACAATTTGTCAGGTTTGGTCGGCCATTTTAAAAATTGTATTTATTTAAAATACACACGCAATCACACACACATATATTTACATGTTGAGAGCCACTGGAGTGGGTGCTGCTGCGCATGCGCGAACCTGTCAAAATCGACCATGTACCCTATTCTACACATTAGCCCTAATTTTATTCAGTTTTAAGTTTTTTCTTTGAAAAATAAATAGACATCACAATAAAAAAAATTAGGAAATTATTAAGTCTCAATAAATTGATTGAAATAAAAGAAATCATATTTAATTATGTGTTTTCTATTTTTTTTTGTGTATAACCGATACTGAATAATATTAATATTTAAGAATGATTTGTAATTCAAATAATAATGCAATACCTAATAATTAATTGTTTATGCATAGCATAATAGCCCTCTTCGAAATAGGCCTAAAGTACGTTCTCAGAAATGTTTACTACCTTTTTCTTTGGACGTCAATCACGAAATTGCCAATATGTTTTTGTATTGCGTTTTTGATTTCTTCTGCATTAAATCAGATATTCCCGCCTTTACTGTTGTATCCTTAATCTAGGTAGAGTATCACTACCACAAGAATCGTCATAATTCATCATTAATTGTATGAACACAAACGGTAGAAATTCTGAGAAATTCATTCGCTGATTAATGTTTTTGTTATTGAACTCGTGTCCATGGTTATGTTACAGTAAAAACCCGAAATCAGTTAAATCTAGTTTTGACTAGGCAAAACTAGTTCTGGCATCTATGTCTAGTTAAAACTAATTTTACCTAGGCAGCTAAAAAGTTCATTGTAGTTAAAATCCGATATCAGTAAAAACCCGAATTAATTCAATTTTTATTATGTATAACAGAATACAATAGTATTTTAATCATACATATAACGACTTATTACAACAAGATGCGCTTCCATGGCATTTCGAATTACAAATAAGTCCATTTTTCTTACAACAGCACCTATTGGACGTACATCGTTTTAAGCAAGTGCAACGTAAAAAGCCTTGTCCTGTTCCTACAGAGGCTTTTCTCGCTGCACTTCTTAAAGACATTTTGTTTTCGGGTACTTGTTCACCTTTCAAAAATTATTGCGATGTTACATCAAATTCAGATCTAAAATAAGACAAATGCAATTAAATATATAACGGATACTAGTTTGTCATTTGTAATGATATAGAGGTGTGTAGCTGCAATACAACTTGTCAATTACTCCTTCAGTAATCCCTATTTTATATAGACCGTCTTCATTTGAATCAAGGATTACTCCAACAACATTTCGACTGCCTGCCTTTGATCGGACTACTGCTGGAATGGGGATCAGGACATTGTCGTTAATATTAACCACGGGATGTTTTAAATTTGAAGCTAATTTCATCCGTTTAGCTTGGTTTTCCAGGTTATGATGTGCGTCTTTCCTAACCGCAAATATTTGTGAGTGATTTGATGCTAGTGTTTTCGTTTCTATTCCATTACTACAATTGTGTTCTTCTAAAAATGTATGTAGTTCATCTTCGTCATTAATGCTGTTTATAATTTTCGATGGTAGCGTAGATGTGTTAAGCCCTACTCGTGGTTCAATGCCAAACATTGCCATGTATGGGGACTGCTTAATTCCAGCATGAAGAACTCTATTTTTCATGAATTGCACGAAACGAATACCATGTGCCCATTTAGTAGTGTTGCTAAGCAGCTAACATATTTTCAATGTCTTGGTTAGCACGCACTACGAAACTCTGGCTTTGGCTATGCCTCGGTTTTCCGTGAACCATCTTTAATTCTGGCTACAGTTTGGATAGTTCAGATATGATCACGTTTACAAATCTCTGCCGTTATCGGAGTGTAAAATGGAAGGAGCGCCAAACGTCAAAAGTATGTCGATGAGCTGATTCGCTACTTCTTCTGCTCTTTTATTTTTTACCGTATTAATATAAATTTTGTCAAGTGATCCTGATACACCATTATACATTTAAATTCATTATCAGGCTGCGATTGCACATCAATTAAATCGACCTGACACCGACTATTTAGTTCCGAATGGAGAATCGGTCTGCTAACAAATCCTTTCCTTTTTATGTTTTTCTTCAAATGGCATGTTTCGCACATGGATAAGAAAATATTTATCATTTCTGTAGTAATGTTGGCATATTTTTTCGATATTTCCATCCTAAGTCTGTCACGACCTCCGTGCCCTACAGCAATATGTGCCGCTTCATTTACATCGAATATTTGCCTTACTGGTAGATAGTATCTTCTACCTTCACCTTTCGATGTTAGCCTTTTTACATCGCCAAAGTTAATTACATCAAATCTTTTCAATCTAGGATATTGCAAAGGGGTCTTCCTTAACGCAATTTTCGCTTCTTCAAGTTCTGCCAGAACAGTATTGCATTCCTCCAACGTTATCACATTAAAATGACTATTTTTACCTTTTTCTACGGCTATCAGTTGTTCCAGGAAACGCGTCCTCCAGTTGTTGGGTAGATCCATCTCGTAATCGTTTTCAATCTGCGTTTTCTTTTCGAATAATGTTGACAATAAACTTAAACGTCAAAATATGAACAATATCAAAAATCAACTATGGCGTATTGAAATGTACGTTAATACTAGTTTTTACTGAAAATATCTAGTAAATACTAGAATTTACAAGTTAAAATCAGGTTTTAGTAAACGATCATGCTAGAACTAGTTTTTACTAGTCAAAACTAGATTTAACTGATTTCGGGTTTTTACTGTAACAGTTACATTAACATAGACGACTAAGTATAATGATATCTTTTAAATTAATTATTTAATTATTAAAACTTATTTATGATAGAATTTCTACTTTTGCGGTTGTAGAAAAAAATGTTTGTATTTTGTGTGAAAAATCAGTATGTTTTTTGACGCATTCGAATTCATTTTTAGTCACGACCTGCGGTCTCGACTAAAAATGCATTCTCAATGCGCAAAAAAAACACTGATTTTGCGCACATAATACATAAAAATCATTTTCAATTTATACATATTTTTCATTATTTAACATTTTCTAAATTTAATGAAAATTGGAAGCCACGAGGTAAACATTTCGTTAAAAATTGCATCACTTAATATGAAATGCCTCGTATGTACAGTTCTGTGCAACAAAATTAAGCACAAGTCTGCTGCGCGACCCTCGACAAATTTTCTACGCGGGGCTTTTCTAAACTCGACTTTTTACTTCATGCTTAGTCTGGGAGTGGAAACGCTCGTTTGAAACCCTAAATTGAATGCTTTGACAAGGACAATAAATGACTAAAAATGTTTTTAAAGATAATAATCTAGTTTTCAAAATTTTGTTTAATATTATTTAAAGTAAAACTGGCATGGTAGCTACAATCTGAAATGTTAAATTTTTCCGACATTTCTCTGATTCAAAATTTGTTTCCCTGATCTGTTAATATAACTTTCTTCTGTGGAAAACCCCAATTTTCTTAAATTGTTTTTGTCAATACTTAAGTTGGTTTTATAAATTTGTACGTATTTTGTAATTTTTATGATGCCTGTTGATTTTGAAAAATTCAATAATATCATATGGCTTTTGTGTTAGTGTTTTGGTCAATTTTAATAAAATTCCATGACTTTTCTCTGACTTTTCTGGTTTTAATGATATTCGGTGAATTTTTTTATTTACGTAATTTCCAAGCATTCCTCGATTTTATAATAGAGTTCAATTTGAAGTTTTAACTGAGTGATTCCACTCCCAGGTTAAGAATGAAGTATCATTTCGAGTTTAAAATAGCCTGAAAATTTAGTTTGATCGTGCAGCGCGTAGCGCTACGCGACCAAACCAAATTCTCAGGCTTTTCTAAACTCGAAATTTTACTGCATGCGCCACGCATACAAAACACTGATTTTAAGTGAAGTTCAAAAACACACAAATACATTTTTGTTCAGGAGTGAATAGCTTTTAATTCAATTGTATTTTTGATGATGCGCTAGAGAGGCACTTATTTGGGCAATAAATAAACCCTAATTCCAAATGTCACGGGTACGAACGGACACGCTGACATCTGGAAGTAACGGGACGCCGGGTTTCGAGATTATTTCCTCGAACCCCTAAATCTGCATTCCAACCGACAACGCTTCTTTTCTGAACATGCGCCAAATACGGCACCCCCACCTATTTTTATTTTCTTAGTTATAATTTTGTATATTTTTTTCAAAAACATTTTGTCACCATACAAGAAACACGCGTTTTGCAACTTCTACTCTTTTATATCTTTTTGTACATTTGGAATTGTAATACCTTATTGTAATTCCGGTGTTTAAGTACAACGTTTTTTTGGAAACTGATATTTTATTTAAACGCCATTTCTGAAACTACCGGTTGCGTCTTAAAACCAGGAGACGGCATACAACCGGACAAAACAATCTTTAATCAGAGTAACATGGAATCAGATATTTAGTCTGTTATCAACGATGTTCAGTGTTAATAATAAATAATTAGATTTTAAATATTTTTGATAAAAAAGCTGGTAACGATATTTATATGTGATTGGTTGCAGAAAATAATAAAATCAAATTTATTCCTAAAGGATTTGTATTTGTGATTCGAAAAAAGAGGATTCAATTCTTTGATTCGAATCATATTTATCTCTTACGAATCCTTTATTCGAGTATTTGTGATTCGAATCATATTAGGTGATTTGGATTCGTGATTCGAATCCTTTTTACGAGGAATCGTCCCAGCTCTGGTCTTTACTGATGTTCACCAATCGAACAATTTGTCTAATAGAAAAACCGTCTTCTATATATACATACATAATACATCTTTATTCAGACAATTACAGTAGTATAGTATAATACATACATATATATATATATATATATATATATATATATATATATATATATATATATATATATATAATTACACTATGGGGTTAGTCTGTCTGGGCTATCGACCACAGGTCTTTCTGCCCTGTCTTGAATTTATTTTATTTGAAAATTTTTATCGTATGCTAGGCTTGTGAACTGTCTTGATGAACGGTACAAATGAATTGATGTATTGTGAGAGGAGGATGTTTATATTTGGGATGGATATTTAGGTTTCTAGGAATACAGAATTTGTTTAGGAGTTCTAGGTTATGGGTGTTTACAGCGAATTTTTTGCTGAGGGTTAATATGCGTTGGGAAATTGGTGTTACTTGGGTAGTTTCGTAGAGGGTGATGTTTGAGGGATTATGAAGAGGATTTATTGGGTGCCTGAGTTTGGTGAGGATTCGTAGTGCTGATCTTTCGGCGACTTGGATATGGTGTGAAATTGAAGGACGGATATAAAGGAATAAAATTGCACCATAGTCTAACAAGGGCCGGCATATCGATTCGTAAATCCTAACTGCTGTTTTTGTGGAAATTCCTTGTTGTTTATAAGTTAAATATCTGAAATACCTAGCCCTTGTTTTCATTTTGGTTTTAATGGATTTGGTATGTGGGAGGAAGGAAAGTTTTGAATCAAATCTATACCTAGGTATTTGCAGGAGTAGGATGGAAGAATTGTGGTGTTATTTATTACTATTGTAGGAGATCGTGGAGTGAATTTATGGAAAGGAATGAATAATTTGGTTTTGGAAGGATTTAATTGTATTCGCCATTTATTGCACCATTTTTGTATGGAATTAAGAGAATTTTGAAGGAGGTTTTGGGATTGTTGAAGCGTGGGAGATAAGGGCCGTATCATCAGCAAAGATGAGGGCGTATCTTGTTGGGTTATAGCAGGAAGGGTTGGGATTGAATATGTCGTAGCAAAAGATATTGTAAAGAAGTGGGGATAGCGGAGAGCCTTGGGGAACACCTTGCAGGAGGGGGAATGAGCGAGATACAGTTTGGCGGATTTGTACTTTACAGGATCTGTTGGTTAGGAAATGGTAAATAAGAATTATTAGATGCTTTGGGATCTTAAGGATGTAGCATTTATATAGGAGGCCAATATGCCAAACCGTGTCAAAAGCATTAGTTATATCAAGAGAGGCGATACTTGTTTTTTGACCTTCTAGATGCATGGTTTGTATATTGGAGGTTAAAATGGAAAGAGGTAGTGTAGTTGATTTTTTGGGGAGTAATCCGAATTGGTATTGGGGGATGGAATTTATGGTTAGCTGTAGGAGTTTTTGTTTAATAAGAGATTCAAATTGTTTACCTAATACTGAGAGGAGTGTTATGGGCCGATAACTGGAAATAAGAAAAGGATCGTTTTTTGGTTTAGGAATACAGGTAATTAACCCCTGCTTCTACTCGGATGGGAAGTATTGATGGGAGTAACAGTAGTTATACATTTTTAGGATTAGTACGTGGATATCATAGGGTATTTTTTTTAAATTAATCTGGGAATTTTATCAAAGCCTGGAGAGGAATTTTTTCCAGAGTGTAAAAGGGAGAAATAGTCCGTCTCGTCCAGTGTATCGTCTGGGGGAGGTGTAAGGGGAGTCGTGTCAAATGAATTAATCCAGTCTTCCAAGTAATTGTAGGATCTATTGTCATAATTGTTGTTATGCGTAATTTTATATGTTTGTTCTAATTGATTTGCAAATGTTCGTGCTATGTCTTTATCGTCTGTTAGTATTGTACCGTCATTTGGGCCCTTTAAGTCATGCATGTAGTCCCTTTTTGTATATTTTGATAATTTTTTAATTTCTGTCCAATACGTTTTTCCTTGCATGTCGTTAATTTTATTACAAGTTTCGTTCCATTTCGATTTCTTAAATTCTAGTATGAGGTTTTTGATTTGTCTTGTAAGTCTATTAAATGTCTGTTTAATTGAACTGTCCGTATAGAATTTACTGTCTCTGTAAATTTGTCTTTTGTACTTTATAAGTCTGAGGATATAGTTTGGTAAAGGATATTTGTAGTATTGTTTTTTTACTTTGGGTGTATGACGCTCTATGGATTGTGAAAGTGTGGAATTAAAACGGGATACAACTTCGGGATCTATATCTTGTACGTCTTGAAATGCTAGTGTTATGTCTTGTTCTACTTTCTCTACATCACAACTCTGATAAAGGGAAATGTAATCTGGGGGGAGAGGGGATGGACATGAGTTTGTTTTAATGTCAAATTGTATGGAGAGGTGGTCGGAGCAAAGGTCGGGGGTACGCGTGATTGAATGGATAAGATGTTGGATATTTTGAGTGCACAAGAGGATATCTGGGGTAGTGGATTGGTGTTCATTCATTATGAATGTGGGAGGAGTAGGAATTTTGATAAAGTTGGAATTGGTGCAAAAATTTTGAATTTACCGTCTTCTATTTTAGTAAGAATTTGAATTGTTGTCTAAATGACGCGGCATTTTGACATTAATGAAATTAACATATTTACGTAACTAGGAAACTCATCATGTCTGCTTTCAACTATAACATTTAGTGTACTTAATTTTATTGCACAGAAGTGTACATTAGGAAAAAAACATAACCCTTTCATTCCAAATAACGGTCTGTCCTACATTTTCTGGAATAATGTTAAAGAAACACTTGTTTGATAAATCAAACATGTTGAATTATTACTTCCACAAATAAATTCTGTTTTCGAGTAATGGATTCCAAATTCCAATGATTTCTGAATACTTCAATAGTTTCAAACAAGTAATTAACTGAAGATTTGTTTTACAATATTTTTTACTATTAGTTTCGGGCCCGTTTGCACCCAAGACAATTAACTTAATCAGTGATTAGTACTTTTTAAAAACACAACAATTTTATTTTCAAAATGTTTACACAATCGCATATAGATGAAAGTGCCATGTTTAGAATATCTTACAAATTTATAACATTCTTATTCTCTAGAAATTTGACTTAATTAGAGGTTTAGTCAATGATTAGTGAATGATTAAAGTTAATCAGCCTGGGTGCAAATGGGCCTTAATCTCTTTATAATAATAATTGTACTCTCTTAAACGATGGCCATTGTTTTCACTCGTTGTACAATACAGTAAATAATAATAAAAAAATTACAATACGCATTGTTACTGGTTTTCTGTTATGATTCTTCAGAATACATGCATTATTTTATTAAAGTGCAAGAAAACGCAAACGTGATATATGTACCTACTTCCTTATCAATCTGACCGACTTATCCTGAAAAAAAAAGATCAATTTGTAGGAAAATGAAGACGAAGGCGACGCGACGATAAGTGCGTACATTAAGCTAAATATTTAAATAAGTTGATAGCGCCATGAAAGGGTAAACTTAAACCGTGTGTGCCGACTGTTCTAAATGGTCTTGAATGCTTACTTTAAATATTGAAATAAACTATGGTCTATGCGATTGTAAAAGATAGCTGAAATATGTGCGTTATGTAAATACATATACCGAGAGTTTTATGTAACACCGAACATTTTCATCCAATACAATTTGACACTCTTAATTTTTAAATTATGTGTAAATTGGGTTGCCCATATGACTATTACAAATTGTAGCCAATCAATCGCAGTTAATGCCTCAACTTGTACATACAGGGAGTTTTTCTTTCAAGTATATGTGTCACAATTACAGCGTATATGCTGTACATCTTTAGATACTCGTTGTTTTTTAACAGAGTTCAATTTGAAACTTAAAATGAGTGTGTTCCACTCCCAGACTAAGCATGAAGTAAAATTTCGAGTTTAGAAAAGCCTGAAAATTTGGTTTGGTCGTGTAGCGCGAAGCGCGGAGCGGCCAAACCAAATTTTCGGGCTTTTCTAAACTCAAAATTTTACTTCATGCGCCACCGGTTCAAAACACTGACATACTACGAAGTTTAAAACACACTGCTAAACTTTACATTGCATCAGTGTTTTGTACCGGTGGCGCATGAAGTAAAATTTCGAGTTTAGAAAAGCCTGAAAATTTGGTTTGGCCGCTGCGCTTCGCGCTACGCGACCAAACCAAATTTTCAGGCTTTTCTAAACTCGAAATTTTACTTCATGCTTAGCCTGGGAGAGGATAACACTCGTTTAAAGTTTTAAATCTTTGAATAAACCGAGCGTTCGGCAAATGCACAACGTATGCTTATGTATATGTATATATAAAAAATTATTAAATTTTCAGGCTTTTCTAAAACGAAATTTTACTTCATGCGCCACCGGTACAAAACACTGATACAATGTAAAGTTTAGCAGTGTGTTTAAACTTCGTAGTATGTCAGTGTTTTGTACCGGTGGCGCATAAAGTAAAATTTTGAGTTTTGAAAAGCTTGAAAATTTGGTTTGGCCGCTCCGCGCTACGCGACCAAACCAAATTTTCAGGCTTTTCTAAACTCGAAATTTTACTTCATGCTTAGCCTGGGAGAGGATAACACTCGTTTAAAGCTTCAAATCTTTGAATAAACTGAGCGTTCGGCAAATGCACAACGTATGCTTATGTATACTTAAACAATTCTCGTTATGAAAATGTTCGGTGTTACATAAAATTCTCTGTATAAGGAGTATTTTAATATAAGTAGAATGATAAAATCGAATGAAAATTTTCAGAAAATCCGACATTTCCTTTCTAATCTTAGATCAAGAAAGATAAACTACAAGTTTCATGAAAACCATTTTATTTACAAGTTTATATTATTTTCGCATATACAGAGCATTCCAAATATCCTGGCCGCTTTACAACTTTGTTATTTCAAATAGGACATTCCATATGTCCACATTTTCGATTCCACGTTAAAAATAAATGATAGTTTGTAAATTGACATAATATTCCGTTTAAGTCGTACCTTTATTCGATTTTGTTTTCTCTTTAAGTTGCATCACAATTGACATTATGTTTTAACCTTATAGAACTTTCTGCGCTAATAAAACAACAATCAATCTATCAATTATTTTAATGATGAAACAAGTATCTTCCACTACCAGATTAAGCATGAAGTAAAACTTCGAGCTTAGAAAAGACCGAGCCAAATTAGGTTTTTCTAAACTCGAAATTTTACTTCATGCGCCAAGCGTACAAAACGCTGATTTAATGTGAAAATGGTCTGTAACCGATTCATAAGTGAAATAAGTTCAGTATGTCAATTATAAATTGTTTAAATGACGGAAAAAGTGCTATGATGGACATGGTGGTGTGTTCGACTCAAAATTGAATTCTTTTTCGATTAAGTTCATAATTTTCATCTATACCTGTATAAGTTTTTGAGAAAATTATTAAATGTCTACGTATAAAAATGATTAACCTAAACAACAAAATAAATTTTAAATCGAACGATGTCAAAAAAGTGAAGTGGTTCCATCTGAAAAAATCTAATGATTGAAAATGTATAAATACAACTATTTTTATTGCTTAGCCAGATAACTTAGGCGCAACAACTTTATAGTGCAGCCGTAGCGCCCTCTATTCTTAAGAGATTGGCGAAATCTGCAACTATCTAGCTCATTTAGTTTAAGAGATATTTTAGCTTTACGATATTACTGTAAACGTCATTTTTGTCCATAAATGTAAAATAAAACCGAAACGGTAAGACTTTTTTTGATAAAATGATACGCAATTAATGTGAAGAATTTAAAAACAAAATAAAATACAGGATGATCTATTTAAAATGTGCAAGTTGCTTCCACGACTGTCTTTGTGGCGCACCTTGTATAAATACGATATCACTGTAAACGTCATTTTTGTCCATAAATGTCAAATAACACTGAAACGGTAAGACTTAGATCTTTTTTTTTTGATAACCTAATACGCAATTTATGTAAGGAAGTTAAAAACAAAATAATATACAGAGTGATCTATTTAAAATATGCAAGTTGTTTCCAAGACTGTCTTTGTTAGGTTGTGTAGCTTTTAAAACTAAGTCATTTTGGTGTAGAAACAATTGCTCTTTCATTAACGTGAGCCGAAATATTCTCCGAGAACGCACTTATGAGACACCCTGTATAACACAATTAAAAAAGAAAATACCGTAAATCTATGTTACATCATTTATCTAAAGTATGTCTAACATTTGTTTTATAAGTTCCCTTGAAATACCATATAAGTATTTTCTCTAATTATTTGTACTGTGATAATAACATTCATTGAGATAAGTGGGTTTATTAGTGTACCTGGTGACCCATTTTAATTTATCCACTGAAATATCTCGACTAATATGAGTCGTACAAAAAAAATTTTTCAAACAAAAGTTTAATGGTTTCGAGTTGGCCATTCGATCCTATAAAATTTTCTTAACTCTCTTCTCCCAATGAGTCGGGGACGGGGGAAACTCTAAAATCTTAAATAGGAACCCCTATTTATTAATTAAGATTCGGATTCTACGCGAAAAATGATGTAGGTTTTATCTGAAAAAAAAATGAATTCGTTATAGATGGCGCTGTAGTCGCAAAAATGAAAACGTTTCCGATAAACCTAAAGAAATCTGTTGTGGTCAACACAGGTACTGACCGCAAATTAAAATAATATAGGACTATAAAATTCAATATTCTAATGACTTATTAAAGTTAATTTGTACAATAAAATGTCCGCTACTAGAAAAATGATTTTTTTAAACTTAGTCGCTCAAATAAAAATACTTTCCGTCAGCCTTAAAAATAGCATACACCGTAGAAAAAAATAAGGGTTTTTTCGGTAGCCTTAAAAAAATATGTTTTTTTTGACAAAAATCGAATCGTATGCTCTATTTTGAAAAAAATCTAGTTTTATCGATTCTACCGCCATCTGTCAGAATTTAAAAAATCCTGGAAGTAAACTTTCCACACTCTTTTTCATATAAGTCTACGTAAAGGCCGTTTTTTAGGATTATGGGAAACGTTTTCATTTTGCGACTACAGTGCCATCTATCACGAATTCAATTTTTTTCAAATAAAACCTACATCATATATGGTGTAGAGTCCGAATCTTAAATAAAATATAGGGGTTACTATTTAAAATTTCAAAAGTTGCCCCCCTCGCCCACCTCTGAGAAGGTGGGTGTTAAGAAAATTTTATAGGATCGGATCGCCCCTTCGAAACCATTAAACTTTTGTTCGAAACATTTTTTGTACAATGCATATTTGTCGAGATATTCCAGTGGATAAATTAAAAGGGTCACCTTGTATATAATAATGTTGTGCCCTTGAGTTTATTTCAAGAAATGTAAATGTTTAAAATATTACTTTTGACAGTAAATTCTTTTTGCAATTATTCCTAAATTTGTAGTTTTAAAAAAGTTAAAACTCCTTTGCTTTCCTTTACTGTCATTCACAAATCGCTGAAGATTTTCTAATAAATTGTTTACTTTTTGTAAAGTCTGTCCATGTTAAGCTAGTAACGTTTTTTTTATTTAATTTCATTAAATGGTGTCAAAATGATTTCAAAATCTCACATTGATTTTATTAAGAGAAAACTATTTTTAATATTTCAGTATGAAAATAAAATATATTGCCTGATATTGAAGACAATAAGTCATTGAAGTAATGAATTCCTTAAAAAATCATTGCAGTTTTGGTTATGTTATTAAAATTACTTAATATTCTTGGAATTTATCAAGATATTTACATTTTTATAATGCAATTTTCTGTATTAAATAATTTCTCTGAAATTGAAATTATGGGAATCTTCAGTGAGATTATCACAATAAAAATAAGTAATGGGTAGGATTTATTTGAAACAATCAGTAAATAATTGAAAATCTGAGACTTGATATTGGACATATCGATGAAAGTCCATAGATGTTAGGATACAGTTTTTAAGTTTAAATTTTAAATTTTTTATCTCATTGAGAGCATACAACAGTTGATTGGCGTTGACGTATGTTTAAAATCAACATTTTATTTTAAAACTTAACAATTGGACTTCAAATGTTTATACAATCATCAAAAACATACAGTAGCACAAAAGCAATTAAAAATTGCTAGGTAAAGTATACTGCCTTTCAAAAAAATCAGAACACCAAGTATTTATTGCACGATTTTAATAAAATTTACACAATTTGATCATGTAAACGAACTGTATCGATGATCAAAAAATCAACTTGAAAAACAAAAAAACAAATGAATAAAAATTAATAATGTGTTGGGCCTCCACGATTTCCCAAACACTCATTAACACGTCGAGGCATGCTAGAAATCAGGCTGTCAATATCGACTTGGGGTATGTCATTCCAAACTTCGATAATTTGACCTCTAAGTTCCATTACAGTGTTAGCGGGGCGCTGTAAGTTACTTATTCTAACACCTATCATATCCCAAACATGTTCTATTGGCGATAGATCTGGAGAACGAGATAGCCAAGGTACCAAATTGATTTCGGCACTATCAAAAAACTGTCTTGTAATGGCCGCTGTGTGAGGTCGAGCATTATCTTGCTGAAAAATGGGGTTCTGCAAGCCATTTACATAGGGCACTAACACTGGCCGTAAAATGTTGTCAATATACCGAATCGCGTTAAGACTTGCTTCTAAAAAAACTAGAGGAGACCGACTACCATATGCTATCGCCCCCCAAACCATAACTCCCTGTGTAAGAGCCGTATGTCTTTCAACAGCAAATTGTAAAATTCTGCGTTCACCGCGTCGACGTCTCACTCTTCTGCGACCATCATGAGCCCATAAACAGAACCGAGACTCATCGCTGAAGATAATGTTATTCCATTCATGGGTCCAATGTTGTCTTTCCTTGCACCAATCAAGTCTTGCTCTGCGATGCTGCGGAGTAAGAGGTAGACACAATTGTGGACGGTAGGATCTTATACCAAAACTGCGGATTCTTCTGTAAACAGTAGCCATGGATACTCTTTGGCCATTTAGAGCCAACCAGTCATTTCCCAATGCCCGCGACGTTGTAAATCTGTCCCTTAAAGTTGTAAGACGAAAAGCTCGATCTTCACGCTCAGTGGTGCTTCTTGGACGTCCTGATCCAAGTCTACGTCGATTCTCCCCAGCTTCGGACCATCTAGACCAGCAGCGTACGATCACCGATACACTACGGCCTACCCTTTCAGCAATAGCACGAACCGAAAAACCCGCTTCTCGCATTCCAATAATGCGACCCCTTTCAAATTCACTTAGATGATGATATTGTGCACGCCAACGAACACGGGGCCTCTTTTTATGTTTTACAAACTGAAACGTCAAACTACTCAGAGGCTACTTGGATATTAGAAGCAATTACATTAAAAAATCAGCAGCTCTTCATAATGGTGAAATCAAGGAAAAATACCATTAAATAGTAACCAAAACAATTGATTTTTTGATCATCGATGCAGTTCATTTACATGATCAAATTCTGTAAATTTCATTAAAATCGTCCAATAAATACTTTGTGTTCTGATTTTTTTGAAAGGCAGTATATTTAAAAATTGAATATCAAAAATTAGATTATATCCCGCTTCCTAATAATTTTGTGTTTTTATGAAAATATTCAAAAAGTTTATAAACAGAGTATCTATCTATTCCTTGATAATGCATGAAGTAAACTTTCGAATTTAGAAAAGCTCAAAATTTTGGAATTGCCGGCGTGAAGCGAAGCGTAACGCGGCGGCAAATCCATTTACCCATTTAAGATCGATTTAAGATTTGCGGATTTAATCAATCAATTGATAAAGGAATAACTGATTTCGATGCGAACAATTTTTGTTCTAATTATAAAGTTGTTATACGACCAGTGTTAATTACTGTTTTTACGTTTCCTGATTAATGTTTTTAAACTAATGACTAACAACTAATGAATTAATTATCCATTTACTATCGCAATTTGCTATTTGTATATTCCCATGATACATAAATTAACATTGTCCTTGATTTTGCGATATTACAGAAACGCAAAAATTAAACAGATTTTATAATAATCTACAAATAGATCCTTACGTTATACAATTTTTATAAAAATATGAATAAATAATTATTAATTATTATAATAAAAATATTTATTATAAAAATATAAATAAAATTAAAATAGGTAATTCGAATAAGCCACTTGCAGCATTCTTTAACATATTACTTAACAAAGGGTATCCGTAAAGGAACACAGAGCGCGAACCTAGGCCACCGCCTAAGGGCGCGTGACCCAAGGGGAGCTGTTTTTTTGTGCAATTTACTGTTTCGATAATTTAAAAAATAATCAGTTTTTCTTTGTGAATATTTGATATTTATTTTTGTAGGCTAAAACATAACCACAAAAATTCACAAAGGGCGCAAATCCAAAACCACTCTTAGTTAATATTAAGCAGAGCTGGGATGAATCCTCAAAAACAGGATTCGAATCACGAATCCGAATCACCTAATATGATTCGAATCACGAATACTCGAATAATGGATTCGTAAGTGAAAAATATGATTCGAATCAAAGATTCGAATCCTCATTTTTGAATCACGGATACAAATCCTTTAAAAATAAATCTGAATCTATTATTTGCAACCAGTAATATTTTATTCCATCAGTTTCTATTAACAAAAATGTACATTTACCGACTAAATTTCTGATTATATAATGATTTTAATTAATGATGATATATGTGTTATTGAACTTCATTTTAAATCTGTGTTTTATACGCGTGGCGCATGAAGTAAAATTTCGAGTTTAGAAAAGCCCCGTGAAAATTTGTCTCGGGTCGCTGCGCGACCCTCGACAAATTTTCTACGCGGGGCTTTTCTAAACTCGAAATTTTGCTTCATGCTTAGTCTGGGACTAGACAACACTCGTTCTTAGAAGTTTCAAATTAAAGGATCACTCTAGATTACTAAGTTTATTACCATTTTACAAAGGCTACAGCCCGAAGGACCAATCATGGTCTTCGGAGACCGAAGGACTACAGGGAATCGAAGTTTATTTACAAGAAAACAACGAATATCTTAAGGTTTACAGCATGGATAGAAAAGAAAACATCCAATTTTGAAAAATATCGAAGTTGGGTTATTTTCAGTGCGTTTTTAACTTCACTTTAAATCAGTGTTTTATACGCGTGGCGCATGAAGTAAAATTTCGAGTTTAGAAAAGCCCCGTGAAAATTTGTCTCGGGTGGCTGCGCGACCCTCGACAAATTTTCTACGCGGGGCTTTTCTAAACTCGAAATTTTACTTCATGCTTAGTCTGGGAGTGGATCGTCAAGATTTTCTACATGTCGAGATTTTCGATATTTCTAGATTTATGTCGATTTATTCACAGTTTGTTATTGTATTAAATGCAACTTTAATATTAAATAAAAACGGTTTTTTTTAGGAATAGAATATTCACCCATTAAGAGCCGACCAAATTATAAAGTTAACTCTAAAAGTTAATTTTAGATAAAATTTTGAATCTTTTTCTATGATTTCAATGAATGATTTATTATATTACATACGTCGATTTTTTAAAAAAGTTAAATTTAAAATTCAAACGAGTGTTGTCCACTCCCAGACTAAGCATGAAGTAAAATTTCGAGTTTAGAAAAGCCTCGCGTAGAAAATTTGTCGAGGGTCGCGCAGCGACCCGAGACAAATTTTCGCGGGGCTTTTCTAAACTCGAAATTTTACTTCATGCGTCACGCGTATAAAACACTGATTTAAAGTGAAGTTAAAAATGCACTGAAAACCAACCCAACTTAAATATTTTTTCAAAATTAGATGTTTTCTTTCCTATCCATGCTGTAAACCTTCAGATATTCGTTGTTTTCTTGTAAAAAAACTTCGATTCCCTCAAGTCCATCGGTCTCCGAAGACCATGGTTGGTCCTTCGAGCTGTAGCCTTTGTAAAATGGTAATAAACTTAGTAATCTAGAGTGATCCTTCAATTTGAAACTTCTAAGAACCAGTGTTGTCCACTCCCAGACTAAGCATGAAGTAAAATTTCGAGTTCAGAAAAGCCCCGCGTAGAAAATTTGTCGAGGGTCGCGCAGCGACCCGAGACAAATTTTCACGGGGCTTTTCTAAACTAGAAATTTTACTTCATGCGCCACGCGTATAGAACACTGATTTCAAGTGAAGTTAAAAATATACTATTGACGTTGGATATTTTTCATGGTTAAGTAACCAAATATCCATTCACAAATATTTGAATTATTCGAAAATTTCAATATTTATATTCAAATATGAATAATTTAGTGATTTAAATATTCATATTAGAATATTTAACTATTTGAATTAATCGAATTCGAATCCCAGCCTGAATAGCGATGATTCGAATTATTTAGGAGGATTTGAATCCGTGTATGAGAATTCGAATGCTTTTATAAGGATTCGATTCCTTTTATAAGGATTCGAATCCTTTTATAAGAATTCGAATCCATTTATAAGGATTCGAATCATCTACGTCTGGATTCGAATACGAATCCTTTTAAAAAAATGTAACGAATCCGGATCACGAATCCGTTTTCACTAAAGTATTCGAATATCTCTGTTGAATCCTCTAAAAGGATTCGAATCCGGAAATCGAATCCTGAATGATTCGAATCCTGCTCAGCTCTGATATTAAGCCACCAGAAGAATAAAATAAAATAAGTATACATGTCTTGATTGAAGTATTCGAATATTCATTCAAATGCAATATAATTTAAAATATTATAATATCTAAATAATTTAAATATTGGAATAATTCTAACATATTTTTAATAGAACAGCCTAATTTAGATAGGTCGCTCCGCTTCGCTAAGCGACCTATCTAAATTCTTCAGGCTTTTCGAAACTCGAAATTTTACTCCATGCGCCACTAGAGCTGTTCCGAGTACATGTAAAATGTACTCGAGTATTGAGTGTAAGTACTATACTCAAATAGTACTCGAGTTCCAAATTAAGTTAGGTTAGGTTATTTAAGGTTAGGTTCACAATTTAGTGTAGTTGAATTACGTAACAAGTTGTAAAGTTAGGTTGAATTATACATTGTATTGTTGGGTTCAGTTGGTTATCAAACTTTAAAGTTCAACTAACAAAATGACTAAAATGTGAATTATGTCAAAAATCTTGAAAAGTGTGAGTTTGTGAAAATTTGTAAAAATGCATGACACTTACTTACTGTATGTGGTAAATATTAAAAGTAGTAGGTCTTGTGAATTTTCAAAATTTTTAAGGGGCTCACATTTTTTAAAACTTTTGACACTGACAGTCGAGAGTGAAGTGACAGCATTCTGGATAGCTCTATTTTGTATGTTAGGTTAGGTTAGATGACAGTTGCATATGTTTGGTTTTGGGTTATAAGTTAGGTTAGTGGAAAGTTGCACACGGAGAATTTTTCGTTTAAGTATACATATCTAGATGCATACGCTGTATAATTTTCAGATATTCGTTGTTTTAAAAAAGGTGTAATTTGAAGGATGAAACGAGTGCTTCCACTCCCAGGCTAAGCATAAAGTAAAACGTCGAGTTTAGAAAATACTGAAAATTTGGTTAGGTAGCGTAGCGAAGAGTGTTTTGTAAACTCGAAATTGTACTTTATGCGCCATCAGTATAAAACACAGGTTTCAAGCGACCAAACCAAATTTTGTGGGCTTGTCTTAAGTCACAATTGTACTTCGTGCTTAGTCTGGGAGTGGAAAAACTCTCTAGAAGCTTGAAATTGAAAGCTTTTTTCAAAACTTGTCGAAACCATAGTATCTAATCAAATGATTAACTACTTAACAAAATTCAATCTACTACACGAATGTCAACACGGCTTCAGACCTGGTAGATCAACAGCAACTGCCACTAACCATTTAGTCAAACATATATATGACCACCTGAATAATGGCCTAGAAGTCATGGGTCTATTTTTCGATCTGTCCCGTGCCTTCGACACGATAAAGATTGACTTTATTATAAATAAGTTAATGTCGTTTGGTTTTCGTGGTTGTTTCTTAAAATGGCTCGACTCCTACCTGCGCAACCAAAAAATTCGGGTTAAGTTAGACGAGACCATCTCTGATGAGTTTACAGTGGATATAGGGGTTTCACGGGGGTCAGTGCTGGGACCACTAATATTTTTGCTTTATGACAATGATCTACCTTTATATGTAACATCAGGGAACTTGATTATGTATGCCGATGACACATCAATAGTGGTCTCAACGCAGACGCCTGAGGAACTTCATAGACTGGTAACGAACATTACCAGATACTTTGAATCATGGTGTTCCAAAAATATGCTCATACTGAACAACACCAAAACGGAATATGTATATTTCTCGAATAGGCGTGTTGTAGGTTTTGGGTTGTCGACAACAGTAAAATTTCTGGGCACCATAGTTAATACACACTTAAGATGGAATGACCATATTAGTT
This sequence comes from Philonthus cognatus, assembly GCA_932526585.2. Lineage (NCBI taxonomy): Eukaryota > Metazoa > Arthropoda > Insecta > Coleoptera > Staphylinidae > Philonthus > Philonthus cognatus. The sequence continues at coordinate 22,702,024 of OW052249.1, read as the reverse complement.
TTATCTGCAAGAAACTTCCGAGTGCTTTTTTGCAATTAGGCAACTAAAGTCATCTCTGAACAAGGCCACTCTTTTCACTATTTATTATTCGCTGGCATACTCGTTTCTGAATTACAATATATTAGTATGGGGTAACGCAATTAATATTCGAAGGGTATTTGTTCTCCAGAAAAATATACTACGCCTAATTTCCGATCTAAAACCCAGAGACTCTTGCCGACATTATTTTATAAGATTCGGTTTGCTGACTTTACCATGCATATATATCCTTAATGGTATTCTACTTGTTAAAGATAATTACCATTCTTTCTCTAAGAACTCAACAAACCACTCACATAATACTAGGCATAAAATGTTGTTGAGAGTTGAAAAACATCAAACACGTTTGTTTGAGAAATCACCATACTATGTCGGCACACTAATGTATAACAAATTGCCTGATGATATTTAGTCAACCGCAAATCGTAACACTTTTCGTAAAAAATTGAAAAAATTTCTTGTCGATAAATGTTTTTATTCAATTTCCGAATTTTTGAATTAGTTATGTATGTTTTTTATTTTAAGATTGTATTGTAATTGTGATAATATTTAATTTAATTTATTTCACACATAATTTTAATTATTAATTGACGTCTCACATCTATTTTATTGTAAATAGCCTAAGTGAATAAAGATTTGATACTTGATACTTGATACTTACAAAAAACAATGAACTGAAAATGTACAGAGAAAATTGAGATATGTATACCTAAAAAAAAAATGTATGTTTGGTTAGGTAAGATGACAGTTAGTGAAGTTGGGTTATAGGTTATAGGTTGTATATGTTGTATCTAACATATGCAACTGTCGATTAATCTAACCTATAACCCAACTTCACTATATCAACTATCTAACATACGCAACTGTCGACTAATCTAACCTATAACCCAACTTCACAAACTGTCATCTAACCTAAGTTGACAGTTGCATATCTAACATATGCAACTGTAATCCACACTTTTTACACATTCAACATTTGACGTAATTTTTGACACATTTCACATTTTAAAAAAATAGTTAGATTACTTTCTACATTTCAAGAGATTTGTTATACATTTTATGTCACTTTCCATATTTTTGACGTTTTTCGACATAAAATAAATCTAAAACGACATATGATGTAAGCTGACAACAAGACAAGTCAGCGTTAGCCGGCATTCGGACTATAATGACAGTTAACCTACATGTAGATCGGCATTACTGGCATTGGCCCATATTTGAAAGACATTTACATAAATCGACGTTATTCGACATTTAAACTATAATGACAGTTGCTACAATGGCAGTTGAGGTAAGTATTAACTGACATTTGAACTATAGTGACAGTTGTCATAAGTTGGCGTGAGCCGACATTTAGTCCACAGAGTGATATCTAACCTAACCTAAGTTGACAAAGCGAAATCTAACCTAACTTAAATAACATAACTGTTGAAGTTTCATCGCTTCTTGACGTACTATCCACATTGCACTTTTTAATGTTTCGAGCGCATCGCTTGTGTTTTGACAGTTTGGGCGAAATTTCAAGTGTGCGGAATTTGGTAGAGTTTTTATTTCTTTTGACAATAATGACATTACTGTCAACATAATATTGTGATTGCTAGTAGTTCGCTTGTTTTGACAGTCAGGCTGAAATTTTAAAGGTGAAATTTGTATGGATTTGTTTGAGTTGTCAAAACATACATATCGAGTGATATAAATCGTTTTTTTTACAGTTATAGCAAAAAAAACTTAAGTAGGTGGATCTAAATGTACTCGAGGTAATTTTGCGATTTAAAAATGCGTCGAGTACAAGTATAAGTACTTGGAAAATAAAGTACTTGTGGACCGAGTACCGAGTATATAAACAGTTCTCAGAGTATAAATTTTGAGTACTTGTATTCGAGTATTGCCCAGCTCTGTGCGCCACGCGTATAAAACACTGATTTAAGTTCAAGTTCAAAATCAAAATTTATTCTTTTATTTATTCAGTTAACTGATTTTATTTGATATATCTAGTAACATTTACGCATTAAAACTATGAATATAAAACACAATTAAAAAATATAACGCATGCATGATGGCACTTTAAAATAAATAGTAAGTAAAAACAAGGAATAAAGGTAAAAACATTGCAAAACATTTTTAATCTTTTAAGGCACTTCTTAATAAAGCCAGAGAATACGTATAACAGTTGCTCATTTGTATAGAGCAGTGGTGGGGAAACTTTTTTTAAGACGGGCCATTTGTAATAACCAGACAATCGTAGCGGGCCAACGAATAATGCTTAATCGTAGGTAGGTAGTTTTTATGCAGGTCGTCACATTACGAAGTAAGAACGCGTTCAAACATTCTCACGACGGCACTCTTAAACGGGCCGGATTAAACATTTCCGCGGGCCGGACTTGGCCCGCGGGCCGTAGTTTCCCCATCACTGGTATAGAGACTAAATATCAGGGTGCCTGATTCATATTTTGTGTTTGGGTGTCCCATGGTAAAAAAAGTTAAGAACCACTGATAGAAGATAGTCTATATTGTAGAAATAAGTAGCGTAAAGTTGTTATATAACTCTCTTCAATCTCGTCATCGACGTGCTAAAATGTTCCCAATGAAAGTATTTACTCGAGTACATTTTGCGGTTAAAGAGGCGTCGAGTACAAGTACAAGTACTTTGAAAATAAAGTACTCGTGGATTGAGTACTGAGTACATGAAAAGTACTCAAAGTACAATTTTTGAGTATTTGTACTCCACTACCGCCCAGCTCTAGCGCCAGGTAACTTCGGGCTGGCCCTGAGGGGGCATATACAAATATGCTATCACTCGTCGATTAAGTAGGTCATACTTACGTCTAATATTTCTTAACTTCAGTCATAAAGGGCCTCTCCAAAATATCTAAACCAGCAAATTTTGATGACAGACACCCTCTAGAAGCGCGAAAGTATAATGGAAGAAAAGAAACCAAAAGTTATGAGGTGTTGATATTACAATTTATGACCTTATCTGAATAGCAGGTAGTTGTTTAAATGAAGGAAACAGTGCTACAATGAACATACAATCATTTTTTGTACTTGTTTTTGTATAACTTTAGAAAAATAAATTAATGAAACAACATACTAACTCAAATCCCCCCCAATCACAAAAAGCTATCCACGCCACTAAAACAAGGTATGTATGATCGTATTTATTAAAAACAAATAATAGCAATATATTTTAACAGTAGTTAATTACTATGGTTAATTTTTCGTTTTATTATATTCTTATAACGGGCTTAAAACAAAAGAAGCGTACCTTAGTTCTAAGAGTGTTTTAATATAAATTAAGATCACACAAGGAGGGGGGAAGGTTCTTGATGATCTTTAAAAAATACATCTGCAAACATTTTCGAGATATTATTTCTTTTTTATTAGAATATCCTCATTTATAAACTCAAATTTCTCAAAAAATATAGGTTTAATCCAAAATAATTATTGAGCATTACTCATTGAACTCTTCGCATTCTAATCGAAAAATCAAACAAAATAACTTTTATTTATAAAAAAAACTTCCCATTTACGTTTTCTATACATTTGAACAGAATGTATGGGGATCTCGGTTATTTGAAGAGGAAAGAGTCGGTTAAATTGGGGCAACGTTGCGTAATTTAGGGCCCAATAATAATCTAAAAAAAATTTGAAATATGTTCTTTCTTTTTTGAGGTATTGTCAAAAACGAATTTTTTGAAATTTCGTTTTTTTTATTGAAAAACTATTGAATTCAGACATTTACAACTTTGACATTACACCATAGCCAACTTTTGTTTTTCTTATGGGCGCCATTTTGGATTTTTATATTTTTTGGAAGAATATTTTTTCTGAATTCAATGATGTATCCGCTTATAGTTTTTAGTTCAATTTAATGTCAATTTAAAGTTTACTAACCATCTTAATCCATTTTAATAGTTTCATATGTAATTTACATTTAAATTAACGACGTGAACAGCATCTACTGTCAATAGCAGTAACGATACTACTCAAAAATTGGCAGCAGATGGCGTTCACATCGTCAATTTATATGTAAATTACACATGATGACTAAAATGGTTATAGATGTTTAGTTTTCTTCTGGATTTTAAAATGCACAATCAATTGACATTTATAATAGTCATTCTGTGAGTACAATAGACAAGACTATTGACAGTAGATGGCGTTCACGTCGTCAACCTAAATGTAATTTACATATGACTATTAAAATTGTCAATAGGGTTTGGCATTTCTGTAATTAACTGGCTTCAAAGTTTTCTTTCATCGCGTTCGCAATTTGTTAAGATTCAGAACTATATATCTTCAGCAATCAACGTTACATCTAGGGTACCGCAAGGATCGCATTGTGCGCCTATATTATTTCTTTAATTTATCAACGACGTTGGAAAATCCTTTAGGTACTGCAACTACCTGTTATTCGCAGATGACCTAAAATTATTTACTACTATTAAGAATGTTGATGACTGTGTTGCATTACAAGAGGATTTAACCCGTCTCTCGCATTGGTGTGTTTCTAATAAGTTACGTTTAAATATCTCCAAATGTTCAAGTATTAAATTTTGTCGTTCGGAAACAGTACCATTTACATATCATTTAAATTGTAACTTTTTAAATTGTACAGATATTATTTACAGACCTAGGCATGATATTTTGGATAATAAACTATCATTTATTCCACATGTTAACTACATTGCTGGCAATGCTCTAAAAACTCTTGGGTTAAATAAACGATTTTCATCCATGTTTAACGTTAACACCAGCAGATTGTTGTACACTAGTTTAGTTAGAACAAAACTAGAGTATGCTTCTGTTATTTGGAACCCTACTTACGATCGATGGTCTTACAAAATCGAAATGGTACAGAGCAAATTTTTAAGAATTGTTCATTTTAAATTAGGTCTTACTAGAATTGCTTTTAGTCACACAAATATGTTAAGTACATTAAATTTAAAATCTTTGAAAAATAGACGCAAAATTAATGATATTTGTTTCGGCTTCAGGCTCATAAATGGGCTTATTGATTGTGACCATTTATTGTCACTATGTAGATTTAATGTAACAAGGGTTACAAGACACCATACACTATTCAAAGTGCCAATACATTCCACAAATTATGGTTTCAATAGTCCCATTTCTAGGATTTTGAGATATTTGAACGAGATTACTGCCAGTGATAATGTAAATATTTTCAATGAACCTTATGCACATTTTAGAGATATGTTAAATCGTCTTGACAGATAACCTATAGTCATTTGGTATTATTTTAAAATGATATATTTATTTATTTATTAACGGAATCTCCATTTTATTACATAAGTGTACATATACATATTGTAATATATGACAAAAATAACAAAAAACATAAAAATCATATAAAGAATTACATTGATTACAACCGACTAAATTATATTGTTTTAATATTTTGTATATTTTTTTTCTTTATATGTTTAGGGATTATTTTGATTTTGATGTATAGTAATTTCATTTAATTTAATTTAATCTATATTTTTTATTGTGGTGAATCATTGTATTAATTTGTTACAATAGTTAAGAATTATATAATTGATTTGTAAAAATTTATGTAAAAAGGAGATACCGTATAAAATAAATAAATAAATAAATAAATATGTTATTTACATTTAAATTAACGACATGAACGCCATCTACTGTCAATAGCTGTAACGATACTACTCAAAAATTGGCAGCAGATGGCGTTCACATCGTCAATTTATATGAAAATTACATATGACTACTAAAATGGTTGGAAGTTCAGTTTTCTTCTGGATTTTAAAATGCACAATCAATTGACATTTATAATACTAATTCTGTGAGTACCACCGACAATGCTATTGGGAGTAGATGGCGTTGACGTTTTCTGGATTTTTTTTTGAATTTTGATATTTTTTGGAAGAATATTTTTTCTGAATTTAATGATGTATCACACTTATAGTTTATTGTACAGGGTGAGGTAAACTCGATGTCTCAGCTCTATTAAAGGCTACTTGTTTAAGTCGTGACAATTGTGAATTTTTGATAATACTTTCTTTTAGTTTGCTTTTAATTTTTTAACGAAAGAAGATTGCATTTTTTTTTCTCTACAAAGTTTATTCAGAAAAATTAGCTCTCGTGAAATATCCAAAAATATAGGTATGTTTCCGGGGAAAAAATTTTCGATGACGTTATTGCTTTAGTTTCAAAATTTAGAAAAATATGCAATTTTGGATTAAAATAAACCTAACTCAATCCCATTTATGAACCTTTTTTTTAGATTTTTTCTATCGTTTTTCCTTTTCTTATAATAGAGCTGAGACATCAAGTTTCGCTCATCCTGTACGTTTTATGTGTAAAAGGTTACTCTTTTGTTTTTTTGTAAAGAGTGCCTTAGAAACAGTTGAGTAACTCACTTATTTGACAACTCCTAAGACCCATAATTTGCTTACAAATCACCCCTGAAGACGGGCATCCAACGATATATAGAATAGAATAGAATAGAATAGTATTTATTTCTCAATACAAACTTACACAAATGTTACATTGTAGCGAGAAAATTGTCAGTTTCAGTTACATATGTATATAAACACACACATGATACTTAAAATAACTATTATGTTTACAGCGATGCATAAAACTCTGCCAAGGAATAGGGTTTAATAGAGCATAGCCACGCATGTAGTTTATTTTTCATGATATTATATCGAGTTGTTTCTTTTATTTCTTTTGGTAACAAGTTAAACATCTTAATGCTAGAGTAAAACGGACCCCTTTCATACACTGTTAGCCTATGTTTCGGTAAGCGATAAACTTGACCATGTCTAGTATTACGACTATTTTCCATAACATTTCCACTGAACTTATGCTTATTACGCCAAAGAAATTTGACACATTCGAATATGTATAAGCCGTATAGCGTAAGGAGGCAATTACTACGAAAAATACCTCTGCAGCTCTCGCGCTACTTGAGACCATACAGTATTCGAACGGCTTTTTTTTGTAAAATAAATACTCTAGTAGCATCTGTACTACTACCCCAGAATATAATCCCGTATCTAAGATGCGAATATATATTGGAGTAGTAGAATATTTTTGAAATGGAAAAAGGACTGTATCTTAGCAGCATTCTCAAACCATAAATCGATTTACTAATATTTGAAGATATAATATTAATTTGTGTCCCGTATGTCAAGGTTTCATCGAGAGTAATTCCTAAAAATGTAGCAGTACTTGTAGTACGATAATTAATATCATTTAATTTTAAGCAATTTGGCATTGTAGTTGACATTTTGTTTTATTTACATTTATTAAGAGTTTATTATTCTGGAACCAACTAAGTACATAATTCATACCAAGATTTCCGGCTTCTTCAATATAATTTATATCACTGCCTTTTAATAAGAGGTTTGTATCATCGGCATAATTTAGTATGTTCAAATGATCTGGTTTATTTAGAAATAAATTATTAATGTAGACAATAAACAAAAAAGGGCCAAGGACACTACCCTGCGGGATTACCGCCGACATTCCCAAGACTTCCGACATAACACTGACTCCCTTTGTATTGTCGTTCAACTTTGTTGCATGACACCTCCCTTTAAGGTATGATTCTATCAGGTTATTGGCAACACCTCGAATGCCATAATTATAGAGCTTGGACAGTAGAATATTGAAGTCAATTGAGTCGAAAGAATTGGAATCATCGAGGAAAACACCACACGCAATCTGTCGATCCTCTGAGGCGTTTAGTATTAAGTAAACATAATCAAATAAAGCGGTCTCTATACTCTTACCGGTGAGAAATCCATGTTGATTGTCAGATATTAATTTATATCTTATAAAAAAATGTTTAAGGCGTCTATAAATTATATCTTCAAATAATTTAGATATATTGCTTAAAATGCCAATTGGCCTATAATTGAACAGTTCCTCTGAATTCCCACCTTTAAAAATAGGCACCAAAATCGAATGTTTAAGCTGTTCCGGAAAAATGCCAGTCTCGAACATTGCATTAATAATACACAAAAGAGGCTTTACAATACAGAATATACTTTTTTTTTGATGACACATATTGGAATTTCATCGTAACCTGTACTATTTTTATTTTGGATGTTATTCACAATATTAATTAGTTCAAGCTCTGTAATAGGCTCCAGAAATATTGAATTATTGTTGATAGGTATTTCACATACATAATGAACCCTTTATTAACAAAAAAATGGCTTAAGTTTTCTGAAATTTCATTAAAATGTTTGTTAAATATATTTTACCAATTGTGATGTATTTTAAACTAACGATTGTCTTCCACTCCCAGACTAAGCATGAAGTAAAATTTCGAGTTTAGAAAAGCCCCGCGTAGAAAATTTGTCGAGGGTCGCGCAGCGACCTGAGACAAATTTTCACGGGGCTTTTCTAAACTCGAAATTTTACTTCATGCGCCACGCGTATAAAACACTGATTTAAAGTTAAGTTAAAAACGCACTGAAAACCAACCCAACGTCAATATTTTTTAAATTAGATGTGTTCTTTTCTATCCATGCTGTAAACCTTCGGATATTCGTTATTTTCTTGTAAAAAAACTTCGATTCCATGTAGTCCTTCGGTCTCCGAAGACCATGATTGGTGCTTCCAGCTAGAGTGATCTAGAGTGATCCTTCAATTTGAAACTTCTAAGAACGAGTGTTGTCCACTCCCAGACTAAGCATGAAGTAAAATTTCGAGTTTAGAAAAGCCCCGCGTAGAAAATTTGTCGAGGGTCGCGCAGCGACCCGAGACAAATTTTCCCGGGGCTTTTCTAAACTCGAAATTTTACTTCATGCGCCACACGTATAAACCACTGATTTACAGTAAAGTTTAAAATATATTCCGCTTAGATGTGATGATGATCAATATTTACCAAGATGTAAACGTCAGATACGTTTTAAAAAATTATACTGACCTAAAATTGTACACGTAGACATAATTGTCGACTTAACAAATGTCGTATTAATTATAATTACATTTTAAATAATTTTATAAATATCAAATAAATCTTCCTATCAAATCTACCCCAAACCGGACAAAAGGTAACTCACGCGCCTGCTGAAAACAGATGGACTTCTTACTACCTGCTAATATACATTGAAACCCAAAAAATGCGGTTGGTGTTCATAATGGATTACCCCTTGAGTGCTCGGTTTCTTTTCCCTTGACCTCCAACATTTTAGGAAAGAGATAGAAATCGGAAGATTTTAGACTTTTTGGTCTGGTCGCAGTCATAAGATGAAAACGTAGCTTGCATTTTTTACATTTTCTGCATCCCAAAACGAAAACAGTTTTTTTCTATGGTGACCTTTTTAGAATCGGCAGCGATTGATTTTAGACAGTTTGATAGTATTGCGGGTAATAAATAATACTCGATACAACTGTCATCATAACATATCATAATAGTAATTCCTATTATTACAATGTATGCACTGCTCAAATTGGGGTCGATTCATGAGTATAGGTGTACGTTTAGATGTAATACAAATTAATGCATTATGTTACAAATAATAATAATAATAGTAATAATAATAATAATAATAATAACAATACTATATTTATTGACGAGAACCCCCATTTTATTCAAAATAGATAAACAAAACAAATAATATTTTAAAGCTTACAAAATAAATGTAACATTAATACATAAAATATATAAATAATGCATCTGTGTAATAATAATGAGCATAACGCAAAATAACAATTAATATTAATAGACATTACACAGATGAGCGACTTAAATCATCACGGCTGTAAATATTTATAAACAAATAATGTGACTCATATTTGTATAAGTCATTCCCATAAACAACCTAAATTTAATTAATTCAGCAACCGTTGTGAAAAATGCAGACAGCGAAGGCGATTCGGTCATTATTATGTCACTACATATCCATAACATTAGCAATTGTTTAAACATTTATTTTTTCGTCGATCTATTTATAAATTTGTCTCATCGTAATTTCAAATGGATAAATTATCGATTACCAATATTGTTATCATTTCTTGCGTACGAGCTGGTCGAGTGAATTTTCCCAAGCAAAAACAAAGTTTTAAACGATATAGTAAACATATAAATAAATCACTTAACTTTTTTTATTCCACTTTTATTTAAATAATGCCCGGTATTATATTTCCTTTTATTACCTAAATAAAATTTACTTTAGGAATAAATTAATTTATTCCAAAGATTTCAGTATTGTAAACAGAAAATAACTTTATTTGTAATAAACTTAATAAAAGACTAACACTTTCTTCACTAAAAACATTTATTTACGCTAAATGTACATTTCGAACACTACGTGTTCATTATCAATAGCTTACTCAGTAAGCTATTGATAATTATCAATAGCTTACTGAGTAAGCTATTGATAATGAACACGTAGTGTTCGAAATGTACATTAAGCGTAAATAAATGTTTGTGGTGAAGAAAGTGTTAGTCTTTTATTAAGTTTATTATATTCAACTCTTCACGTAACTCAAACCAAATATATAACTTTATTTGGCTAATAAATCTTCCCAGCAAATTATTTGTTTGTTTTTCTACCAAGTAAATTTTATTCTCTAAATAATTTGACAGTTAAAAGTCAAAAGTGTATTATATTATTATAATTACTTTAGATTCTACTACTTGTATTTATTAATTTCATTACGGTTATCATGTCTATCATATCATCCGTGTCAGATTTAAGTTCGCTCATAGTATCTTCCTTGACAGTGATTAATTCGAACCACAAGACAGTCTAAGGAGTCGAAGACCTAGAGTTTTTCAAGTCAGACATAACCAGAGATTTTTATACTTATGAATACGCATTTTTTAAATTAGTTCCATTTGAATTTTTAAACGAGTGTTTTCCACTCCCAGACTAAGCATGAAGTAAAATTTCGAGTTTAGAAAAGCCTGAAAATTTGGTTTGGTCGCGTAGCGCGAAGCGCGGAGCGACCAAACCAAATTTTATGGCTTTTCTAAACTCGAAATTTTACTTCATGGGCCACGCGTATTTAACACTGAAAGCACTGAAATATTGTGAACAAGTGAACTTCACTTGAAATCAGTGTCTTGTACGCGTGACGCATGAAGTGAAATTTCGAGTTTAGAAAAGCCTGAAAATTTGGTTTGGCTGCTCCGCGCTTCGCGCTACGCGACCAAACCAAATTTTCAGGCTTTTCTAAACTCGAAATTTTACTTCATGCTTAGCCTGGGAGTGGAAAACACTCGTTAGGGTCTTTTATAATTTCTAATAAGCTTTCTTTTTTTTGTTATGTGTAATTCTGTCCTATTCCACGGTTATTCTCCATAATTATACTAAATTTCCAATTTGATTGACAATTTAATTTGAAATATTGTCAATTCAATTTCACAAATTGGTGGTTCCAGCTATGGCCACAATGAAAATGTATAATTTCGGTTTGTAATCTACTAATTAAATTATTTATTTCTAGAATTGCTATTTATTTGGTAGGTTTGCTTTATAATACGAAGTTTTATTTGCCCATTAGTTTACTTGGTAAATAAATTTACTCCACAAATAGTTATTTAATGATCTATTAATCGTTTATAATACCGGGCATAAAAGTGGTATAAAAAAGCCAAGTTTTTTCTTTATATCAAAATTGAAGACCTAGAGTTTTTCAAGTCAGACATAACCAGAGATTTTTATACTTATGAATACGCATTTTTTAAATTAGTTCCATTTGAATTTTTAAACGAGTGTTTTCCACTCCCAGACTAAGCATGAAGTAAAATTTCGAGTTTAGAAAAGCCTGAAAATTTGGTTTGGTCGCTGAAATATTGTGAACAAGTGAACTTCACTTGAAATCAGTGTCTTGTACGCGTGACGCATGAAGTAAAATTTCGAGTTTAGAAAAGTCTGAAAATTTGGTTTGGCCGCTCCGCGCTTCGCGTTACGCGACCAAACCAAATTTTCAGGCTTTTCTAAACTCGAAATTTTACTTCATGCTTAGCCTGGGAGTGGAAAATACTCGTTATGGTCTTTTATAATTTCTAATAAGCTTTCTTTTTTTTGTTCTGTGTAATTCTGTCCTATTCCACGGTTATTCTCCACAATTATAAGGAATTATACTAAATTTCCAATTTGACAATTTAATTTGAAATATTGACAATTCAATTTAACAAATTGGTGGTTCCAGCTATGGCCACAATGAAAATGTATAATTTCGGTCTGTATTCTACTAATTACATTATTTATTTATAGAATTGCTATTTATTTGGTAGGTTTGCTTTATAATACGCAATTTTATTTGCAAATTAGTTTACTAGGTAAATAAATTTACTCCACAAATAGTTATCTAATGATTTATTAATCGTTTATAATACTGGGCATAAAAGTGATATAAATAAGCCAAGTTTTTTCTTTGTATCTAAAATTGAAATTGTATAAGGGAATGATCGCCTCCAAAATTAAAGGATTAATTAAAGGGTTATGTTGTTGTAAATATTGTAAAAATGTACAACATAAAATTTACGAAATGTTTTGTTTTACTTGATTTTATTCCTTGGGCTATTGATACAACATAATAAAATTTATCTCTATTACATATTTTTGTAATTTAAAATCCTGAAATAACAAAAAGAGACACAAGCTCGGTCCCAATGCCTTTTATTTCTATACTCCTATTATATCTTGTTCTGGCTTTATGTGGCGATTGATTTAATTGCTATGTAATATTTTTGGTTCTCATTGATTAGTTTTAGCTTATCGTCATTCTCAAGAAATAATGCTGAGAATGACGATAAATCGCAACTAGTTGGAAGAAATAAAAATGTAAGTAAAACAAACCATGTGCCTTTTATTTAAATTCAATATTACAGTAGTGTGTATCAATTTAAATCATTAATAGAAATATACTGCCTTTCAAAAAAAATCAGAACACAAAGTATTTATTGGACGATTTTAATGAAATTTACAGAATTTGATCATGTAAATGAACTGCATCGATGATCAAAAAATCAATTGTTTTGGTTACTATTTAATGGTATTTTTCCTTGATTTCACCATTATGAAGAGCTGCTGATTTTTCAATGTAATTGCTTCTAATATCCAAGTAGCCTCTGAGTAGTTTGACGTTTCAGTTTGTAAAACATAAAAAGATGCCCCGTGTTCGTCGGCGTGCACAATATCATCATCTAAGTGAATTTGAAATGGGTCGCATTATTGGAATGCGAGAAGCGGGTTTTTCGGTTCGTGCTATTGCTGAAAGGGTAGGCCGTAGTGTATCGGTGATCGTACGCTGCTGGTCTAGATGGTCCGAAGCTGGGGAGAATCGACGTAGACTTGGATCAGGACGTCCAAGAAGCACCACTGAGCGTGAAGATCAAGCTCTTCGTCTTACAACTTTAAGGGACAGATTTACAACGTCGCGGGCATTGGGAAATGACTGGTTGGCTCTAAATGGCCAAAGAGTATCCATGGCTACTGTTTACAGAAGAATCCGCAGTTTTGGTATAAGATCCTACCGTCCACAATTGTGTCTACTTCTTACTCCGCAGCATCGCAGAGCAAGACTTGATTGGTGCAGGGAAAGACAACATTGGACCCATGAATGGAATAACATTATCTTCAGCGATGAGTCTCGGTTCTGTTTATGGGCTCATGATGGTCGCAGAAGAGTGAGACGTCGACGCGGTGAAAGCAGAATTTTACAATTTGCTGTTGAAAGACATACGGCTCTTACACAGGGAGTTATGGTTTGGGGGGCGATAGCATATGGTAGTCGGTCTCCTCTAGTTTTTTTAGAAGCAAGTCTTAACGCGATTCGGTATATTGACAACATTTTACGGCCACTGTTAGTGCCCTATGTAGATGGCTTGCAGAACCCCATTTTTCAGCAAGATAATGCTCGACCTCACACAGCGGCCATTACAAGACAGTTTTTTGATAGTGCCGAAATCAATTTGTTACCTTGGCCATCTCGTTCTCCAGATCTATCGCCAATAGAACATGTTTGGGATATGATAGGTGTTAGAATAAGTAACTTACAGCGCCCCGCTAACACTGTAATGGAACTTAGAGGTCAAATTATCGAAGTTTGGAATGAAATACCCCAAGTCGATATTGACATCCTGATTTCTAGCATGCCTCGACTTGTTAATGAGTGTTTGGGAAATTGTGGAGGCCCAACACATTATTAATTTTTATTCATTTGTTTTTTGTTTTTCAAGTTGATTTTTTGATCATCGATACAGTTCGTTTACATGATAAAATTGTGTAAATTTTATTAAAATCGTGCAATAAATATCTAGTGTTCTGATTTTTTTGAAAGGCAGTATATGTTGATTTTACCAGCTATTAAAGTCCATGTCACTATTTGTTGAATCAAGTTTGTTTTGTAAACTTTAGTTTGTAACAAGTGAAATTAATGAGACTGGTTGCCACATTTTGACGTCTCCTAATCTCCCACGGATCGCAGTCTTTTTATAAATAACACCGGACTTAAAATAGAAATAGTAAAAATAAACCGGTTTTATTGATACTCAAAATTCCACAGCATTTCCCATTGTGTTCGGTTTTCTTTTAGATTTACGATGAAAGCTCGTTTGAATCTCGTGCTTAGTGTGAAATTGCCAAACTGTAATTAAAAGTTATGTGCCAATTTACATTCCTATGTAAAATTATTATTAAAAATCGTATGAATGTTCTGACATATATTGTCAATAAATCTGTATGTGGGAGGTAAACCACAACAAGCCACATTTTTTACTTTCCCCCATATGCAAAAAAAGGGAAAGTATTGTTTTTTTGCCAAAATTTTCAAATCAAAAATGTTAGTGAATATATCAATTTTGAGATCTCCGAGTTGATTAAGGTCATTTTTATTGATCAATATTGATCATATAAACAAATCTTGTTAAGAAAAGTTGTAGATTATTAAATTAGCATTTAATGTGTACACATTTATCCGAAAATTTTAGAAATCGTTTTAGAAAATTTATACTGTTAGAGAATTATTGTCTCAACTCAAAATTTTACTTCATGCACTACGCGTACAAAACACTGATTTAAAGTAAAGATATTGGGATTTCAAACTGAGAAATATCACGAATGCCATAACTGTCACAATAATCTAAATGCCAGGTAACATTATAAGATAAATCTGACATTAAAAATTACATTTGTTTGTTCTATTTGTATATTGTTTCTGATTTTATATTATGACTTATGTATTACTTTTAATTGATTGTTAGTTTTAGGCATTATGTACTTTTACCTACGCCCTATCTACTAACCGCATCATACCACACTGTCATCTTGACAAGCATGATTGACATTACATACACATGCACGTAATAGCTTTGACAAGTATATTACGTGCTGATAGCTGAACAGCTGATTGCTTACCGTACAATCAATTGACATTTCTTTGATGTACAGGGAGTTTTTCTTCAAAGTATACGTATTCCAAATTCAGCTTATTTTCTTTAAATCTTTAGTTATTCGTGGTTTTTTTAGAGTTCAATTTGAAGCTTTTAACGAGTGTTTTCCACTCCCAGACAAATTTTCTGGGCTTTTCTAAACTCGAAATTTTACTTCATGCGCCACGCGTATAAAACACTAAAATATTGTGAACTCTATGTATATTTGAACCTCACTTGAAATCAGTGTTTTATATGCGTGGCGCATGAAGTAAAATTTCGAGTTTAGAAAAGTCCAGAAAATTTCACGGGGTTTTCTAAACTCGAAATTTTACTTCATGCTTTGTCTGGGAGTGGAAAACACTCGTTTAAAGCTTTAAATTGAACTCTTTTAAAAAACAACGACTGTCGGAAAATGTACAGCTTTATTCCTTGTATATTGATCAAGTAGTAATTTAGTTTTCATCATTGTCATGGTACTATTAAAAATTATTACAATAAAACAATTGGTCTTTCATGCTCATTGTTTATTTTGTTAGGGAGTAGGTAAAGTATCGTACGTTTCTCGAGTGGTATGATAATTACATACTCGCGAAATACTCGCCGCACAGCGGCGAGTGCTTAACATATCCGCTCATATGTAATATGCTGCATACCACTCTCGTTACGTACTATACTGTAAATGGAATTTCCGTAAATACACATAAAAAATATAAATTAAATGTGACATTACAGACTAAATGTCAACTGCCATAGGTGTATTAACTTTTAAATATATAATAACTGCCAAAAAATAATTGTATTTTTTCCGATTTCTGATCAAATATAATAGTATCCAAATAAAATCAAAATTAAATAAAATTTAAAAAACAAATACTTAAAAACTGACAAATTTTAAATTTTAAATATTAACTTTAATTTTATATAACACTTGGAAAATTCAATTGATATTGACAACAATTGACAAATCTGCAAAATTAATTAAAATTGTTTTTTTAACAAAATGAATTTATATTAAAGACAGGGAAAAAAAATTCTTGAAGTTTATTAATAATACTTATAATACCTAAATGAGGGAGCGGTAAAGTTGGCCTCCGCCCCGGGCGGCTAAAACCCACTTTACGCCACTGCATGTACCTTTATTTTTAAAGATACTAAAATAGTGTAAAGTTAAATTACTACCTACTTAATGTAATGGCTCGTATTGAAAATCCGGTTTACTCATATTCAATAATTAAATAAAATTATTAATTGATGAGCTACAAAATATTTTTATAATGCATTTAGTACACCAAGATTCAAGATTAATAATTCGCTTTCAAATTTAAATATTATTATTTATTTGATTTTTTGTACAATAAAAATCGCCAGGGGTCGCACATGACCTGCTGGTTTCAAATAGGTTAAATGCATAAAAAATTAATAGCATTTAATGATTTAACTAGAGTGAAGGTTTCCACGTCCAGATTAAGCATAAAGTAAAGTTTTGAGTTTAGTAAAGCCTATAAATTTGGTTTCGTAGGTCGACAAACCAAATTTTCACGGTCTAGGACGTTTCAGCGCCGCCGATTCATCGCCACCGATTCATCGCCGCCGTTTCATCGCCGGGCCAATTCATCGCCGGCCGTTTCATCACCAGGCCTGTTCATTGCCAATATTTTTATAAAATAAATTTTGAAACAAAAATCATATCTAATAATATAATTTCAAATATTACCCAATTCTGGAAATTGTCCACTAATTTAATATTAAGTTTTATAACCAAGTAATCGTTACTCAAACTTAATAAAAATCGAATGAGAATGCTGTAATTTTTTGATATATGTCATTGAGTGCAATTCAGATTAAGGTTTACTATTTGCAAGTATGGAAACACAAATTTTGACCAAAAAAAGGAATGAAAAGTTTATCCACGAAGGACATATGTATATTTTTGACAAAAACAGTAAGTCTGGTCTTCTGGTCCTAACCTATCCTAGCCTATCCTAACCTATCCTAACCTATCCTAACCTATCCTAACCTATCCTAACCTATCCTAACCTATCCTAACCTATCCTAACATATCCTAACCTATCCTAACCTATCCAAACCTATTCTAACTTATCCTAACCTATCCTAATCTATTCTAACCTATCCTAATTTATCTTAACCTATCCTAACCTATCCTGACCCATCCGAACCTATCCTAACGTATCCTGACATATCCTATCGCAATTGGCCTGGTGATGAACTGGCCTGGCGATAAACTGGCTTGGTGATGAAACAACTGGCGATGAACTGGCCCGGCGATGAAGTGGCCAGGCGATGAACTGGACCGGCGATGAACTGGCCAGGCGGTGAACTGGCCCGGCGATGAACTGGCCAGGCGATGAATTGGCCCGGCGATGAAACGTCCCATTCCCAAATTTTCAGGCTTCTCTAAACTCAAAATTTTATTTCATGCGACACGCGTATAAAACACTGAACTATTGGGAAGTTCATAAGCATATAAGAACATCTTTAATCAGAATAACACGGAATAAAATATTTAGTCTGTTATCAACGATTTTTATTCTTAATATTAAATATTTGCTTTTTCCCCTCTTCGCCTATTGTGAGTGGAAATATGTGAACCGCTTCTTTTGCTCTTCACTAAACAACCCCTAATAAAAGTTGATATTTTTTTAATCTGGTTTTGATCTATATCTCTTCTAGACACTATAGAGAAGTATTGGCAATGGCAACATAGGAAATCGCATGTTAATTTTGAAGTGTTCAAATATTGGCTTCCCTACTTATTTTAGAGAGAAAATGTATTTCACTTTTTTTGTAGAGGGAAAAATTCTAAATTTATGAATGTTCACACTTAACACTTTACGTTTCTCTAAGTTAAAATAATGTGATTTTATAAAAATAATGATGTACCAGTTGATACAACTGTTGGGTGCTCGGGTTTAACCACTAAACTCACTGACCGTTGTAAGCGGTCGAGTTAAGCGTCTTCGAGGAATGATAAACTTCAACAGAGTATTTGATAAAAATGTGTATATTTGGCAGATGTGCTCCCTTCAACGACTGGCTAACAAGTGATCTTACAAACTAAAAACATATTTACAATGGTTGAAAAATCCCACGACCGAGGGTGCAAGAAATGCATTGTCCTTTTTCCTGGAAAAGTGCGCATCTGGTCACTAAATGTTCGCGTTCAAGACGAGTTTGGCTATTTTTCTAGGGTGGTCAGTGAAAGTCTTAACAACAACAATTGCGGATATTCCCTGTTTTTTTTTAAGTTCAATTAAAAGCTTTAAACAAGTGTTTTCCACTCCCAGACTAAGCATGAAGTAAAATTTTGAGTTTAGAAAAGCCCCGTGAAAATTTGTCGTGGGTCGCGCAGCGACCCGAGACTAAATTTTCTGGGCTTTTTTAAACTCGAAATTTTACTTCATGCGCCACGCGTATAAAACACTATAATATTGCCAAAGTAAAATTTAGAGTTTAGAAAAGCCCAGAAAATATTTCTCTGGTCGCTGCGCCCTCGACAAACTTTCACGGGGCTTTTCTAAACTCGAAATTTTACTCCATGCTTAGTCTGGGAGTGGAAAACACTCGTTTAAAGCTTCAAATTAAACTCTTTTAAAAATCAACGACTGTCAGAAAATTTACAGCTAAAATAATTAAGAGAGAGTAATGTGATTTTATAAAAGTAATGACATATCATGGAATTGATACAACAATTGCGGATGTCAAAATAGCACAAGATATTGCTGTTACCTAATTAACGACAAAAAATATAACGCAAACATCGTGATAACTGTGGTCTGCATAATATCACTTTATTAGGAGGATTTTTTCTTGTATATTGTAAATCATTTCGAAAACATTTACTTTAATCAAGTGACTGCGATATCTTTTGCCATTTTGACATCTGCAATTGTTATTTTAATTCCATAGCATGTCGTTATTTTTATAAAATCGCATTACATTTTCTTAATTATTTTAACTTAGAGAAACGTAAAGTGATAAACGTTAACACGAATGAATTCAGAATTTTTCCCTCTACAAAAAAGGTAAATACATTTTGTTTCTAAAATAAATAGGGGAGCCAAAAATTGAACATTTCAAAATTTACATGGGATTTTCTATGTTGCGTCCGCCAAGTCAACACCCGGTAAATAAAAAATAACACATATTTTCTTTCATTTACACGGAGGGAAACAAAAATGTTAAAAACAGTTTGTATAACGTATACACTATTACATTATCACTATTCAGTCTACATTAAAATCGAAATCATTAAACTCAAATTCGTCATCAATTCAAAGTATCAGTTCATTTTTATTTTTGACAGTTATTAACGGTAGTTATGTTGAACGAGAAATACGACTTAAGATTCCGGATGCGATCTTTTTGCAACCGTAAAATGATTCGTGTATCGATTAAATCGATATTAAGTGATGTTATAAAGTAATTAAATTGTGACAGTGTCTATAAATGTAAACTGAGTATACAACAATAATTAATAGAAAACACTTCACGTAACTTAAAGAAGAATATTGAACACCTAAAATTATTTAAAATAATAACAAAAAAAATCGACAACAAAACTGTGTAGTATTTCTTTAACGATACTGTGAATTTAATAATAAATACACTCTAGCGCATCATATTTAAGCTTACTATAGGAACTAATAATAGAACTATTTAATAACTAAAATGATTAGGAGTCATGTATTTTTTGACCCAGGAGAAACATAAACCTGTTAGAATCTTTGATTTCTATTATTTATTTGGTCTAAAATATTTCCTTTTTACATATAATTACTAATGTATAAGATCTGTGTATGTGACAACTACGAAATTTGTACACACCCAATAGTTATTCACCAACGAAAATTATCATACTGAATCACTCATAAATAATAAACAATTAATTTGTCAAAAAAATCGCGCTACCTTAAACGAGCGATGACATAACGATTAATTAATTCGCCGAATACAAAAAGTTGCCCAATTCGATTATTTATGCGTGGGTTACATATAATAAACAAATGAACTTTGTACCAGCTGTGTTTGTATATAATGGAATTGTTGCTAGTGCAACCTGTCTATTCGATATTATTGGAAAACATGTGTTTTTTTTTTACAAATGGAATGTGAACTTGGACCATTTTGGCGTTTCAAATTTGCATAAATGTGTGGGTTCATAAAATTGCATTCCGGAATTTCGTTTCTTTACATATTTGCTTGTATGATTGTTTATTCAATGTTTTTTTTATTTGCATGATTAGATACATTTCAGTTTTGTTTCTGTTTTATATTTAAACTATATTTGTTGCAATAAAATATAATTTATTTATTAATCTGAGATTTGAGTAACATTTTAGTTTGATTACATTATTTTTTATACATACCGTATGTTCCTGGATTACTGCCCGGATAGGAAACATTTTTTTATTGTCCATTTTTCGACAAACTGCCATTCTTTGCAAAAAGTTTTGGATGACTTGAAAACACAATTATTATTTTTAAATCTTAAATTTACTATAGATGGCGGTTAAACATTAAGAAAAACTAAAATTGTCAGACGAAAGTACCGCTAGTTATATTTTTTAGAGAAAGATGTTATTGGAAAAAGTAACTTGTAGTCGAGAATTATGTTTACATACATATGCCGGGTGTTGACTCGGCGGACGCAACATAGGAAAGCGCATGTTAATTTTAAAGTGTTCAAATATTGGCTTCCCTATTTATTTTAGAGACAAAATGTATTTCACTTTTTATAGACGGAAAAATTCTAAATTTATGAATGTTCACACTTTACGTTTCTTTAAGTTAAAATAATTAAGGAAAAGTAATGTGATTTTATAAAAATAATGACATACCATGAAATTGATACAACAATTGCGGATATTCCTTGTTTTTTTTTTCAAGTTAAACTTAAAGCTTTAAACAAGTGTTTTCCACTCCCAGACTAAGCATGAAGTAAAATTTCTAGTTTAGAAAAGCCCCGTGAAAATTTGTCGGGGGTCGCGCAGCGACCCGAGACAAATTTTCTGGGCTTTTCTAAACTAGAAATTTTACTTCATGCGCCACGCGTATAAAACACTATAATATTGTCAAATTTATATATATTCGAACTTCACTTATAATCTGTGTTTTATACGCGTGGCGCATGAAGTAAAATTTCGAGTTTAGAAAAGCCCAGAAAATTTGTCTCGGGTCGCTGCGCGACCCTCGACAAATTTTCACGGGACTTCTCTAAACTCTAAATTTTACTTCATGCTTAGTCTGGGATTGGAAAACAAGCTTCAAATTGAACTCTAATAAAAATCAACGAATGTCAGAAAATTTACAGCTAAAATAATTATGAAAAAGTAATGTGATTTTATAAAAATTATGTCATACCATGGAATTGATACAACAATTGCGGATATTCCCGGTTTTTTTTTTAAGTTAAATTTAAAGCTTTGAACAAGTGTTTTCCACTCCAAGACTAAGCATGAAGTAAAATTTCGAGTTTAGAGAAGCCCCGCGAACATTTGTCGAGGGTCGCACAGCGACCCGAGACAAATTTTCTGGGCTTTCCTAAACTCGAAATTTTACTTCATGCGCCACTCGTATAAAACACTATAATATTGTCAAAATTATGTATATTCGAACTTCACTTAAAATCTGTGTTTTATACGCGTGGCGCATGAAGTAAAATTTCGAGTTTAGAAAAGCCCAGACAAATGTTCACGGGGCTTTTCTAAACTCGAAATTTTACTTTATGCTTAGTAATCAACGAATGACAGAAAATTTACAGCTTAAATAATTATGAAAAAGTAATGTGATTTTATAAAAATAATGACATACCATGAAATTGATACAACAATTGCGAATATTCCCTGTTTTTTTTTTAAGTTCAATTTAAAGCGTTAAACAAGTGTTTCCACTCCCAAACTAAGCATGAAGTAAAATTTCGAGTTTAGAAAAGCCCCGTGAAAATTTGTCGAGGGTCGCGCAGCGATCCAAGACAAATTTTCTGGGCTTTTCTAAACTCGAAATTTTACTTCATGCGCCACGCGTATAAAACATTATAATATTGTGAAATTTATGTATATTCGAACTTTAATTCAATTCAATTCAATTTATTAATTTCCAGAAAGAGCAATCATTACATTTATGGGTTGGTCAAAATACATATAATAATTTAGGTAAAACCTTTCTGACTATGTTGTATATATAAAACTTATTGTCTAAGCACATGCAATAAATCGATTAAAAGTACATTCAAATATTATACAATACAATAAAATAACGGTTTTTTATAATCTAAAATAATACCACCATTTACACCTTAAAAACGTTTACACAGTAATTGTTACTGTTTACACAGTAATTGTTAAATTCGTCTACAGTGTAGAATCCTTGCTCTTCTAGTATTCTCTTCGTTGTTGCTTGACATTTTTTCTGTGGTAAATTTCGAATATTTGCTGGCAATTTATTATACAGCTTTAAGGTTTGGACCATGCACAAGTTATGATAAAAGCTGTGGTGGTCTTTGGTTTTAGTTCATTGGTCCGAGTATCATGATTGTGATGTGTTTGATGAATTATGAAGAAGTGCATGTTCTCTTTACAAACTTAATGGTCTGGTAGATATATTTATTTATTTATTTATTTTATTTATTTGGTAATAACCCAACAGACTGTAAAGTCCAATAATAGGGCTATATCATTATTACAAATTAAATACAATATAACTTATATAAATATATAACAAAAGATGCATGCAGAACAGAAATACATAAAACCATAAAGAAATAAACAATATTAAAAATTAACTCATAAACTAAGGTAACATAGATAATAATTTTATAGAATCACTGACATTATGCTTAAACACTTTGAATGTTGAAGAGAATATGTCGAGATTGTATGCGTAATAATTATAAAGTCGAGATAATCTTATAATAGGTGAGTTTGCATAATAATTATTAGTTGAAGTAGCATACACAAAAGTTTAACAAAATCTAGAACACACTCTAGGAATGTTAAATTTAAAACGATTCAAAAACTGTATGTCGTCAATCATATTATTCATAAGTTTATAAAGAAAACAAATATTTATAAGTAAAATTCTGTTGTGGATAGAAATTAAATCAAATTCAGCAAGTAGGTCATTGTAGGGTATGTCAAATCTGCACTGACGATATTTTACATAATATAGGTACCTAAGAAATTTTTTTTGAACATTTTCAAGCATACCAAAATATTTCATATACATTGGTGACCAAATCAATACACAATACGATACTTTGCTTAATACAAAGGTGTTAAATAACAAAAGTAGGAGTTTTATATTTGTAAATTCTCTACAATTGCGAATTATAAAACCCAATATCCGATAACAACTCTTAGTTAACATTTCGATATGAGTATTAAATGTCAATCTAGTTTCAAAAATTACTCCAAGATCCCTTGTTTCCGTTAATCTACATAAATCTATACTATCAATTTTATATGGGTACGCAATTAAATTTATTTTTCTGGTGTAAGTTACCATGGAGCACTTTGATGTATTAAGTGATAGTTTATTGGCATAACAACAATCTGTAAAACCGTCTATATAATTTTGCAATTGCATACAATCATCAATTTTACTAACAACACTGTAAAGTTTAATATCATCCACATATAGCACCATATTACATTTCAGAGTTGCACACACATCATCCATAAACAATAAAAACAGCAGAGGTCCCAAATTCCATCATTGGGGGATCCCGCTGGATGCTATATATAGGCTAATAATTGGCATAATTTATTGTCTCTTGAATAATTCTCTACAGCTGTGGCTCGGTTTTTTGTTACATATAGCACGTCTTCTGTGGCTTTACACTCCTTGT
Organism: Philonthus cognatus; assembly: GCA_932526585.2. Classification (NCBI taxonomy): domain Eukaryota; kingdom Metazoa; phylum Arthropoda; class Insecta; order Coleoptera; family Staphylinidae; genus Philonthus; species Philonthus cognatus. The sequence goes on along the minus strand of OW052249.1, from coordinate 22,677,731 downwards.
GGAGTTTGGCCGCTCCTCTTGGAGCACTTCTAATCCATTTATCTGGGTGGATCAGTCCTAATGTTCCTTCATTTGTTGTACAATTTTTCTCCATTTGTCCCTGTCCTTTGCTATGCTTTTCCAATTTCTAACGCCCAGTGAGCTCAGGTCTTTTTCAACGTCTTCTTTCCATCTATTCCTTGGTCTCCCTCTTCTTCTGCTACCGCTACGTTTCCATTCTGTTATTATCCTTAGCCTCTATCATGATTTGACCTCCATTTATGTCCTAACCATCTAATTCTTGTCGCTTTTATGTCATTTACTACGTCATCTTTTAAGACCTCATAAATGTTTCTAGTTGTTCTTCTTCTTGGCTCATTGTTCTCCTCTTTAAAAGGTCCAAGTATACTTCTCATTATCCGTCTTTCTAGCACTCTTATCCTTTGTTCTTTTTGTGTGATTGTCATCGTCTCAGCTGCATACATAATTATTGGTCGTGCCATGGTTTTATATACTTTAATTTTGTTCCTTATGTGTACGCTTTTACTTTTGAAAATTTTGTTATTTGCGTAATATGCTCTGTTGGCGGCTTATAATTTCTCGTGTATTTCAGTTTTTTTTCATGATTGTTACTTATCACCGTGCCTAGGTACTTGTAGTTCTCGACTTCCTCAAATTCGTTGTTGCCTATGGTTACTATCCTTCTTTTGTATACCGTACCTATAGCTTTGTCTTTTTAGCGTTTATTTTTAGCCCCATTTTTTCCCTTCTGTCGTTAATTCTTTAAGAATTTCTTCTAACAGTTTCCTTTGTTTGGTTATTACAACGACATCATCTGCGTATGCTAATACCTGTGCTCCGCTTGTTGTTATAGTTGCTGATTTTTTTATATTTCTTAGCGTTAAAGTTAAACAGGGTGGCAGATAGTGTATCGCCTTGTCGTACTCCTATATCTGTTTCAAATTGTCCGGTTCTTCCATATTCAGATAGTTGTTGCTGTCGTGTTATTTAACGTCATGACAATAAGGTTTCTTAGTTTTTTGGGGCATTTTAGATCACGTAGTGCTTCCATTAGCTTATCTCTTTTGATTGAGTCGAATGCTCTATTATAGTCTATAAAAAGACATTCATTTTTCATATTGTGTTCACGCGTATAAGTCTTTTCTGTGTAACGAAACTGTTTGAATGTTAATTTGTGTTGCATAGCCCCAAAATAATAATCCATATGTTAAAAGAGGTTGACAGTAGGCCATGTATACTGTTCCTGCGGCATTCTCGTGAACGTCCTCTCTCGTCGCATATATGAGATAGGAGTATTTTGCTAGTTTTGAGCAAATCTCCTATATATGGAAATCCCACTTAAGGTCCTTTTGCACCGTAAGGCCCGAAAACGTTGCTTTCTCCGTTTCAGTGATCGCTTCTTCCGTGAGTTGTATATTCATTTGCCCCACTCGTGCTCTAAAGTTTATAGCATTTGTTTAAGCTGCATTCATTTGTAAATTATTCTGAGTAAGCCATGTGTTCAGATCTTGAAGTGTTTGATTTGCAGCTAGGTTCAGATTTTGTATGGTGTGGTCTTTCATGTTTATCGTAGTGTCGTCTGCAAACATTGTTATTTGTGTGTTAATGGCGAGTGGCATACCATTAATAAACAGTAAGAACAGCAGTGGGCCCAGAATACTTCCTTGAGGTACCCCAACGGTTGGGTAGGCGAATTGTGAATGATACAGCTTATTGTTTACTAGTGTGCTGGTTATGTGTTTTCTATTAGCGATATAACTTGATAGTAGCTTGTGACAATTGCTTCTTAGGCCATACGAAGTTAGTTTAGCTAGCAATCGTTCGTAAGGTACACAGTCAACCGCCTTCGTTATGTCGATAAATATTGATATGACCTTTATATTTTTGTCCAGATTTCCTAGTACAAAACTTAAAAATTGAATATGGCATGAGGCGCTTCCTGAATCCAAATTGTTCATCACACAGTATGTTTTTGGATTTGATGTAATTTATTATTCTCTTATATAGTAGTGTTTCGAATATCTAGGAAAAAAAACTGGTAAGATTGTTATTGGTCTATAGTTATGTTACGGGGTGGGGTGCTTCGCAGTTGGAATTTATATAAAATCTTCGTTAAACAATTGAGGTGTTAAACGAAGACCCACATCGCAACTTCCGCCTAGCTATTTAGTCACTGAATAATAAAATTATGCTTACCAGGGTAATCACTTCACTGATTATAAGTTAAAAGGTAAATGAAAGGTTTGAAATTGAACTTTAAAAGTAAATGAAAACTTTAGTCAAAGAGTAACAAAATGTATTAACACGAAACAAATTAAACAACGAATATACATTTACAAATGAAGATAGAAAAATAAACAAGCAAAAGAAAAAAACAAGAAATACAATTAAAAATATAACTTACGTACGACCACTGGGTCGTATACTTGTAAAAACTTTCGCGGACGCGGACGCGGACCGAAATTTAGCGTAGTGACGATGCACGGTTCGAAGACTTTTTCGAAGTGATGTTGACGGGTCAACAGACTTTTTTTAAGTGAGTTTAGCCCTTGAGGCCGGCGGTATTTATTTGGTTTTTGGTCAACCCTCTTCCGTCTTACCCCTCTGGCGACCACCAACTTTAGTTGGCCGAAAAAAAAATGGCCAAAATAAATATTAAATATCAATATTTTGAAATACAAAATATGTCATTATATGCGCGATATGATTCTGCGTCCGGGCATATATGATATATTTTGATTCGAGCTAAGAATGGGGTTTAATAGACGTTTAATTTAATAAAGCCGAAGGGGTTGACCGAATTTGCCTAAAAGTAATACCAACGATCTGGAATGATAAAGCGCATCGTTTGGTATACCTAGCAACAATATGCATAAACAATTACGCCTACCAACTCCAAAAAACATATAAACAATAGGGGTGTTATGCCTGGACTTAGAAAATGTATAATAATAAGGAAAATACTGAATAGAAGTTTATGAAACTTCGTCCAAGCATAACGGGGAGCATAGTAATTGTTTATACATATTTGTTGCTATGTGGAACCTCGTTTAAAAGCAAATTAGTAACAATTAAATATCATGACAGCTCGCGATTTATATCCTTCTGGTTCGAACTAACCATATCGTGTTTTGTGTCGTTCGAATCGTCTTTTTCTCAGTTATCCGATGAGGGTTGTGACGTTCGCGTATGTATTCTACATGAACCACGTAGGGGATGTTCCTATCCCTTGCATTCGGCGGTTTTATAACCCCTGACGTCATGCCCGATTCTTTTGTGCTTGGCACGTACGTTTCGCTCGCGCGATCGGGCCGGTCGCAGGTAGCGGCGTCCCATCGCAGATGTGGCGAACTCGGGGATAACCGGGAAATCCGTATATATTTTGGACAACCCTGAAACTGGAAATAGCGGATGCCGTAGAGTTCTACCCATGGATGGCCGAGAGGAGTTTTGAGCTGGGTTGAGCTGTCTGATGTTCGAGGGCGCTATTTGACGAGATTCCACTAGGCAACCTATCTAACTTAAATAATATCAATGTATGGCGCGAACTTTACTCATTTGGAAAATAAAAGAGAATGAAGCAATATTGTGTACTGAAAAATAGAATGAGGTGAATTGGGACCGTTCTTCCGAATATTAAAATGTGTAACAAAATAACGCCCGTGGTTATGTTGCAGCTGAAATATTGCTAAATGAACAAGTTGACGACGCTTACGGAAAAGCGCCTTTAACAGTTAGACATTTCATGGGGGTCTCCTTTTTTAGGAATTGGGAGGATTTTACCTATTTTTAATAAAGAGGGAAATAATCCATCTTCAATTGATTTATTTATTGTACATGTTAGTGGATATGATACTTTATCTATGATATGTTTAATTACTTTTGTTGACAGTCCACCAATATCTCTAGTATTTGTTATTTTCATTTCACGTGAGATTGTTATAATTTCCTCTTCGGATGTAGGATATAGAAATAATGATCCCAATACATTTGTTTAAGGGTTGTATTGTTCTGTGTGTATTTGTGCATCAGCGTTACCGATTTTACTAAAATAATCATTCAATTCGTTTGATATATCATGTGGATTTGGTATTGTTTTCTTGTTTATGTCTCGAATATACTATATTGAGTTATGATTTTTATGTGGGTTTGGTTCTTTTTTAGTTTTAGGATGCTCCACAGTGCCTTTGATTTGTTATCTGAATCATTTATTATTGTTGTGTTGTAATTTTTTTATATCATTCAGCAGTGTGTATGAATAGTATTTTTTTGCTGATTTGTATGCATTCAGTGTATACTCGCACTTATTAGCACAGTATGTTTGATAAAAAAATCTACTTATTTTTTTAATAGTTTTACATTTTCATTATACCAAGGTTGTTTCTTTTTAAAATTTAAAATTACTTAATAGTCTGTGCTTAATTGGACAGCAATGATTATAAACAGAAAGAAATATATTGTAAAATTCATTGAAATACATTTCCGAGTTTATGCAATATTTTTCTAGTGGATCCCAGTTAATTTCAAGTTCCTCTTGTAATATGTGTAATGTATTTGTATTTATTATTCTTTTATTTATCGATTGCGTACATCTTTTCACATTGCATCGTACTTTTAGTGTTTGGCCCAAGTGGTCTGATAAATGAGTATTTAACACATTAGAGCTTATATATTCGATATTGGTTATTATATTATCGATGCATGTGCTATTATTGTTAGAGACTCGGGTGGGTGATTTAATTGTTAATACTGAATTATAACTCTACTAAGTTAATGGTATTTATTGTATTGTGATTATTACTATTAAGAAAATTTATGCTAAAATCTCCGCCAATGATAATTCCGTAATTTTCAATTATAATTAGAAAATATACTACACATATTTTCTAATATATCCACAAATTCAGAGAATTTGCTCCCTGGAGGGCGATATAAACATACTATTATGACTTTTTTGTCGTTGATTTGCCATTCGACAGCTGCTATTTCGATAGTCATTTCTCGCGAGAGTAATCTAATATCAGGTCTGTTTTTAATATCTAAATTATCTGTTACAAATATTGCCGCGCCACCGTGAATCTTATGTTTACGTTTTATACTCGATATTATGCGGTAATTGATAATCCTCACAATCAGTTATCCAATGTTCAATAGCTGGAAATATTGACATTTAGTTTATTTAAGATTACATTTAATTCATTAATTTTGTTTTGTATCGATTGCATATTTTGGTGAAATACAGTAACTGTATCCATCTTTTGATTCATATCTTCTATTTGACTTCGTGCGATTGTTGGCGTCGATGAAAAAAATGCGCAATATAGGTACCATAGGGCCACAATTCTAAGTCCAGAGCCTTTTCAAAATTATGTCTATCAATCGTTATTTTAAATGATGTATAGTGCTGCGGATATTTGCTGTCAATGGTTTCACAAATTGCCTCCGAAAAATTTCTTTTTGCATATTTAGTGATGTCTTCCATACTGGTCGATGGGTGCTAGCGTGATAAATATAGGAAAGCTTTCTTAGTTGCCGCTTTTAGGTTATGGTTACTCGTAGATGAGCCTACTATTCCTTGAGATGTGTTTCTTTTCTTTCTTCTTTTCACCGTTTCCCACTTTCCTTTATGGCTAACAATTTCTTCCATGTGAACGTTATTGTGGTTTGTGATCAATTTGTTGGTTTTCTTTGTTACTGCTCTCTGTGTTTGTTTATCTACATTCGAATGCTTAGAAGAATTTTTAATTTCATTGGTTGGGTTGGTAGGTTTATCAACCCACCAACACAACCAACGAAATTAATAATTGTACTAAGCATTCGAATGTAGATTCAAGTTACAGTTATCTTGAGGATTTCTGTTCACTTTCTAATGTCATTGATTTGGTTTATAGATCCTTTAGTCAAATTACAGTTATTTTTTTATATATTTATTTATTTATTAACGGAATCTCCATTTTATTACATAAGTGTACATATACATATTGTAATATATGACAAAAATTACATTGATTACAGCCACCTAAATTATTATTTTACAGGATTTTCTGCAATTTCCTTAGTTAGTGACAAAATCACTTAAAATCTGTGTTTTATACGCGTGGCGCATGAAGTAAAATTTCGAGTTTAGAAAAGCCCAGAAAATTTGTCTCGGGTCGCTGCGCGACCCTCGACAAATTTTCAAGGGGCTTTTCTAAACTCGAAATTTTACTTCATGCTTATTCTGGGAGTGGAAAACACTCGTTTAAAGCTCCAAATTGAACTCTTTTAAAAATCAACGAATATCAGAAAATTTACAGCTAAAATAATTAAGAAAAAGTAAAGTGATTTTATAAAAATAATGACCTACCATGGAATTGATACAACAATTGCGGATGTCAAAATAGCACAAGATATTGCTGTTACTAAATTAACGACAAAAATCACTTTATTGGGAGGATTTTTTCTTGTATAGTGTAAATCATTTCGAAAACATTTACTTTAATCAAGTGACTGCGATATCGTTTGCCATTTTGACTTCCACAATTGTTGTTTCAATTCCATGGCATGTCATTATTTTTATAAAATCCCATTACTTTTTCTTAATTATTTAATCTTAGAGAAACGTAAAGTGATAATCGTTAACGCGAATGAATTCATAATTTTTCCCTCCGCAAAAAAGGTAAATACATTTAGTTTCTAGAATAGATAGGGGAGCCAAAATTTGCATATTTCAAAATTACCATGGGATTTCCTATGTTGCGTCCGCCAAGTCAACACCCGGTATATATAAACTTGAGAGAAACAATTTGATGTAAATTAAATTTATTTATTTTTATTATGGTGATATTCAGCTAAAACAAATTAACATATTATAAAAATTGAATCTTTTGTATATATCTTAAATAAATTTGTTACTCTTATTAAACTGATATTATACAGGGAGTTTTTATATCAAACGTGTAGTGTCTTTAGGGTAATAGTATTTTTAAGAGAGGTAACACGTTTTACAAAGAACGACTTTTTGTTGAAAACTGATTATAAAAAACATTTACCTGTCTGGGCAGTTATCTGGGCGGAGGTAATCAATTATTTTGAATCAATAAATATTAAAAAAATATACCAAAAAAACATTGAAAAAAATTACATTGAAATCATTTCTAAAAAAAAAAAATTTCTATTAAGTTAAAATTTTGTATTTTGACTTAGTTCTCGATTAAAAATTATTTTTTCTTATAACATTTTAAGAATTATTAGAGGCACATCTCTCTTATCATACCTTTTGTTTTCCTCAATTTGTAAGCACCCTTTGTTGTAAAATTAGGATTTGGTAATGAAAATGTTGTTCTTAAGTCATTTAACACTTTTTCTAAAAAAATATTTTTTGTCGAAAAATGTTCAATAAAAAAGTTTTTCTCAACCGGTGATAATTTAATTGTTTCATTTATTTGCATGCTTATTTTAATTTCAGTTTTATATTTAAATTATATTTGTTGCAATAAAACGGCATTTTTTATCAATTATTAGAATTAAGTAACATTTTAAGTTGATTACATTATTTTTTATATATGTATTTTATATTCGTACGGAATTTATCCAAAACGTAAATTTCTTTCGCGTTAGATATATAAATATTATACCAACACAACCCAGACGTGTAGCAAACCAATAAAAAAATCAAACGAACGTCCAAATTATTTTTCGCACGTGCAAATTAAATTAGCCAGGTCCCTAAAATAGAGCTGACTAATAACAACGCATTCCAATTTTTACTGCCAATTCGTTCCATTCTCTCGATTTTCGTTTCCTTTAATGCCCATTCCATTCAGAAGAATACAAAGCAAACATCGAAGTAATAAAAAAAACTAGAAATACGAATTAAAGTAATTTCTCTATTAACCCGTGGTGAGACATTTTTGAGTCTAATAATAATATATTATTAATGCTAGTAACAAGACGCAATCGTTTATCCTGATGTAATTAGTTTCGACTAATTTTAAATAGGCATCCGGCAGTTGGCTATTTTCGTTTAGACCGAATTCCAAAATAGATCAGTTTCTACATAATAAAGATAGCCTTGAATTGGCCTTGAACGAGATGGAATGCGATCTTTATTTTCGATGCACGGCACAAAAAAATGTTCTCGTGTGACATAATAATGAGCGCGCTTAACGATTGCTATTAATATTAATGATTTGCGAAGGTTCGTTAAATTTCTGCAATGAAGTTAATTCTGATCTTTTCAAGTTCCAACTTGTTTGGCTGTTTTTTCTTTAACAGCAGACGTTAATTTGATGTACTTCAGATTGTTGTGTTAACAAGACAAATTCGAAATAAGTGTAAAATTAATTAAAATTTGGAATATTTAAATGATAATTTATAAACACTTGAATAATTTAACATTGCGTTTTAACATGGTCATTTGAGCATGAAAAAAATAGCTACTAGGTTTTACAAAACAAATGTCAAAACCCAAATTATTTTTTTTTTCACACTGAAAATCGTTCATAACTAACTTTTAATTTCTCGTTGCATAAATGAATAAACTAATGCAAAATTAAAGATTATATACGTGCTCATGAATTTAACACTGAATAATTGTTTAAACATAAATAATGAAATTCCAACACTTGGTTGTAGAATATTTCAAAAATATTAAAAATGCGATTCTTTTCGAATTCGTCTTTGTAAAATAAATATATTAATAAATCAATTATTTTTCTACATGCTGCGCTTGATCAGAATAACATTAACAAATTTTATTCCATTAAAAATTTTAATTATTTAATAATATGTTAGCAACCAATAGAAATAAAACAAAAATATTAAAAAATATCACAGAAACTGTTCGTAATGCGCTCCTTCGGCAGCTAAACTTGTTCTACTAATCAATCTAACATTTCTGAAATTCAAGGCAATTCGATAATTGTTTGCTCAGTTATTTATAATAAATTGTTTAATTTTTTAACGAAGTAAAACATGTTTAAGTTATTTAATTTAAGCGAATTATGTAGACAAATAATTGATTTGTTACTGACAATAACAATTTGCTTCAGAATTCTATGATACAATACTTTACCACAAGGTATAATTTTTAGCATGTAAAATCCTATGGCACACGATAAAAAAAAAAACATACGGTATATTTTACATTATGTCTACGCCAGGAATTTTTCTTTTAAGTACATATGCATACGCTTTTTTGTAAAGAGTTCAATTACAAATTAAAAAGAGTGTTTCCTATTCCCAGGCTAGGCATGAAGTAAAATTTCGAGTTCAGAAAATCTGGTTTGGTCGCTTAGCGAAGCGGAGCGAACAAACCAAATTTTCAGGCTTTCCTAAGTCGAAATTTAACTTTATGCGCCACCCGTATAAGACACCGATTTCAGGTGAAGTTCACAATCTTTCAGTGTTTAATACGCGTGGTGCATGAAGTAAAAGTTCGAGTTTAGAAAAGCCTGAAAATTTGGTTCGGTCGCTCCGCTTCGCTACGTTACCAAATCAAATTTTCAGGCTTTTTTAAACTCGAAATTTTACTTCGTGCTCAACCTGGGAGTGGAAAACACTCGTTTATAGCTTTAAATTAAACTCCTTAAAAAACAATGAACATCTAAAGATTCACAGCATATAAGTAGGACATGTATACTTAAAACACAAATTCTCTGTATACGTGACCAAATCAAATTTTCAGGCTTTTCTAAACTCGAAATTTTACTTCGTGCTCAACCTGGGAGTGGAAAACACTCGTTTAAAGCTTTTAATTGAACTCCTTAAAAAACAATGAACATCTAAAGATTCACAGCATATAATTAGGACATGTATACTTAAAACACAAATTCTCTGTATATTTTTATATACAGTTTAGTAAATTTGCAAGAATTCCTTGCATTTACAAAACCGGCCAATCTAAAGCTTTTGTTTCCACTCCTTGATTAGGCATGAAGTAAAATTTCGAGTTTAGAAAAGCCTGAACGATTCCGAATCTAAATTCAGGCTTTTCTAAACTAAAAATTTCACTTCATGCGCGACGCATATAAAACACTGTTTTAAAGTGAAGTGTAAAGTAAGGCTAGGCATTTTTAAAATTGATGTATTCGAATATTCATTGGAAAACATGATCGAATTATTCGAATATTGTAAATATTTAAATATTAATGATTTTTCTATTCAGATTATTTTTCAATTGAAGTCTGTTATTTTGTTTGCAAATTAAATATGATATAATAGAAAATTTTGATATTCAATCAAAGATGAATCATTTTTTTAGAATGCTGTAGCTCAGTGGTGGGAAAACTTTTTTTAAGACGGGCCATTTGTAATAACCAGACAATCGTAGCGGGCCAAAGAATAATGCTTAATCGTAGGTAGGTAGTTTTTATGCGGGTCGTCACATTACGAAGTAAGAACGCGTTCAACATTCTCACGACGGCACTCTTAAACGGGCCGGATTAAACCTTTCCGCGGGCCGTAGTTTCCCCATCACTGCTGTAGCTAATAAACGTTTTTTTGCCAAATGATATCATGAAAGATTCGAAATTTACAAATAGTCCTTTCAATAAATTGATTGATTCACTCGAAACGTTGCCTATATCTTAAATGTACAGGGTGGCCCCATTTTGGTGTTACCATATAGAGTTTCGTTTATTAGAAGAGAAAATAAGGATTCCGCAACCACGATCTCTTTTTTAAGACAAACCTAAGGCGAAAACAAACTGCCAAAAATTAATTATTTTCTAATTTCGGTTATATTAATATCTCGGTGATTTATTATTTTATAGAGACATTTGACCAGTTTTAAAACGTGATTTATATAACTTTAGCTATCAATTTTAATGAACAAAAGAATAGCTAAACGAACGATACATAAAATCACACTGTATTTGATTGGTTGAACTGTTCAATTAATTACATACAAAATCTTATGTTTCACACAAGACAACAGTTTGGATATTTTGACAGTTTTGACTTTTTACTTGTTACTTTTGATATACCTACTATTCATTCTACAAATTATGTTTTAAATTAAATAATAGAACCGTAAATGTATATAATGTGTCAAACATGTTAAGGAGAGCACCTTACACGAGCCCAAAGAGTCGCATGCGGCTGGCGAGCCGCGGTTTGCTGACCACTGGTCTAGATAATTACTACAGCGTTTGTAAAATCCAACGCCGCACAATGGGCGCAAATGGGAAAAAAGACGCGCATAGGAAGAAAAAGTAAATGTCATTGTAACGGCAAAATTGATAATTATTTGCAATGTTTAGATTCATTTTAAGTGATGTTTAAGATTTGTAGCAATACCAGATCATGTTTATCAGGACAACGATCACAATATGAAGGTTTTTACTCAATAATACTTTCTCCATATAAATTCAATGGGAATTTTCGTCTTTCTTAAAAATGGTGCAACTTTTAAACACATCGAAGCACAAAGCTTGGATTTTCCCAAAATTTTGTCTATTCAATGGACTATATTTTGAGCTTAATTGCAGCTGCATCCACTTGCATCTCTGAAAATGTTGGCTTTGAAACGGGAATTGCAAAAAGTATCAGAATTATATTTTCGTTACTTTTGGTCATATATTATCCGATTTTCTTTAATAATAAATTATCAGTCAAATTGAAAAATTTACATGGAATATTTATTCTGACAGTATAAAGTTAATTACTTGTACCATAAACATTCGATTTCGAGTTTCGGGACAAAATATGAGAAGTTTGAAATATCCCTCACGTCATCAAAAATGCTTCCACGAAAAATATGTTCGGTGGAAATTGAAGCCTTTAGCCTTCAGGTCCAGTTTGTACTAAACTAAATTGATTGTGAGTTACGTGAAGATCAAATTAATTTGACGAATAAAGCACTAATAACCTTTTTTCACACTTTTATTTGAATTGCCAAATGTACATTTCGGACACAAAGTGACCATTATCAATGGATTAACACTATGTCCAGAATAAATTTTATTTTATTATTTTTTTACAACCAAACAAAAAATATTTAAAACCTAATTATTTATTATTAACACTGAATATCGTTGATAACAGACTAAATATGTGATTCCATGTTATTCTGATTAAAGATGTATTTGTGTGTTTTTAAACTTCACTTCAAATCAGTGTTTTGTATGCGTTGCGCATGAAGTAAAATTTTTTTTTCAGGCTTTTCTAAACTCGAAATTTTACGTCATGCTTAACCTGAGAGTGGAATCACTTCTTTAAACTTCAAATTGAACTCTATTATAAAAACGACGAATGCCTGAAAATTACGTAAATAAAAAATTCACTGAATATCATTAAAACCGGGGAAGTCGGAGAAAAGTCATAGAATTTATTCAAATTGACCAAAACACTAACAAAAGAGCCTTATGATATTGTTAAATTTGGCATAATCAACAAGCATTATAAAAATTACAAAACACGTTAAAATTTATAAAACCACCTCAAATATTGACAAAAACAATGAAAACAATTTAACAAAATTCAGGTCAGTTTTACTTCAAATAATATTAAACAAAATTTTGAAAACTAAATTATTATCTTTAAAAACATTTTCAATCATTTAATGTTCTTATCAAAGAATTCAGTTTGAAGTTTCGAACTAGTGTTTCCAATCCCAGACTAAGCATGAAGTAAAATTTCGAGTTTGGAAAAGCCCCGCGTAGAAAATTTGTCGAGGGTCGCGCAGCGACCCGAGACAAATTTTCACGGGGCTTTTCTAAACTCGAAATTTTACTTCATGCGCCACGCGTATAAAACAGTGATTTAAAGAGAAATTTAAAACACACAAAACAAATTTTTCATGTAAATCCTTACAATTAATTCTGATTATTTTTGACTTCTTAAATCCTTTGGTAAGTATTCGAATCCGTTTATAAATATTTTAATCTTTTTATAAATATTCGAATCCTTTCATAAATATTCGAATTCTTTTATGAGGATTTGAATCACCCGCATTTGGATTCGAATAGGAATTCTCTTAAAAACCGGATCACAAATCCAGTTTAACTAAAGTATTCGAATGCCTCTTTTGAATCCTTTTGCATCCTGAATTCGAATCCTTTTAGGATTCGAATTCAGGATGCGACTCCTGAATGATTTGAATTCTGCCCAGCTCTGTAACAGGCTTATCTGTCTTAACACGCTTGCCTCCATACCTACCATAATATTTTAAAATGATTTTATAATTGACATGCACCAAATATATCTTTGACAAATCTAAATTAAATTTAGCTAATGACAAATATGTTAAAAACATTTATTTTGATAAAATTGACAGTTGTCATGACAATCGTTCATGCGACAATTTATCAGAATGATAAATGATTTGAACTCAGTGAATTTTATTCAGAATCATCTATAAACATCACGAAAGTGTTGAAAAAACATAATTTTATAATGTTGTCAATTGTCAATCGTTCAGAATAATAGTTGATTAGAATTGTGCGGACCATAAAACCTATAGAAAACCTTTTTTAGAGATTCACATACAGTAATTTGGCCCCACTGTGCGCCGTTTAGCGAAAGTTTAAAGTTTAAACTTGTTCGGAAAATAACTACGGCCTACTATAACGGCAGAATACCTAATGTTTTCAAAAGTAGACCTAAATTAGTGAATACATATTAGTTTCAAAAATTCTGCTTGAACAACTGGAAATCAATAAATTTAATAAACGCGGCATTCTATTAAACGATCAAGCAGACGTAAATAATTCACCACTACCAAATTTGTAATTCTGTAAATTTCAGTGTAAATATTTTTTCATGCTATATTTTCATTTCTGTACGGTGTAATTTTTCTTATTTTTAGCTTGTTGTATATATGTATATGGCATAGGTTAATGTTTTTATACGTTTTTGTGTATGTATATGTATATATTTACTTGTGTGAATTTGATTTTTATACTTATCTTTATTTATTAATTTAATTTGTCCTGACATTTTATCCTCTGTTTATACGATATGTTAACGTTTGTATATACTTATGTATGTTTATATGCATATATATTTCTCACATAATTCACTACCACCCCCCACCCCTTTCCCTAAGCAACACCACCTCCTCCACGTCATTAGTATTTAAGCGTTAGTTTAAGTTTGTAATTCATTATTCATCTGCCTGATGAAGCCACTGTGTGGCGAAACAATTGTTGCAGTGTCAATCAATAAACAGTGAAATCTTAACCAAGTGTGTTATTTACTAAAAGTTTTTTACATATTAGTTTCTTAAAAGCACTTTATTTGGCTCATTTAAGAGATACAGCTTTTAATTGCCCAAACATAAATCTACATAAATGACGTGTATGTGAAATAAAATCTTCGATGTGATATATCGAACTGGTCTGTCCGGATTATGCGATTTACATATCAAGATATAGATCGCAGACGAAATACTATAAACGGTTTCAACACTTGAATATTTTGTATCCTGTCACTTGCATTAATTAAGCGCGTACCACCAAAAGTGCCTTTCAACACGTATTCCTGACCAGCCGCGAAACGCATGGGCGAAACAAAAACAAGCGCGACCTATGTCACAGAAATAAAAGTAATCCCAGTATTTATCCTCGCGTGACGCTATCTATAAATAAAATTTGCATTTCATTTTGTTGATTCAACTGTGTTTTCGGGAAAATGAAAGTTGTTTTGGAGTTTTCACTCGGGAAAATATTTATGGTGTAAATATAAAAGTTTTGAGAAAAAGTGTTTTATGTAAAACATCTTGTATGTAATAAATATAGGAAGAAGTTTACTTATACAATGGATATACAGAAGTTAAACAAGGCAATACAAATCTAGGTTCTCAAAATTATAATAATTAAAATATACAAAGAATTTTTCTTATAAGTATACGCTGTATATGTTTAGGCGTTCGTTGTTTTTAAAAAAAAACGTTAAATTATAAGTTTCTAACGATTAATATTTCGATTGATTTCGATTTCGATTCGATTAATATTTCTTAGTAATATTTCGAGTTTAAATGTTTTTTTGTCTTACTTCGAGCGCCAGGCTTTACATCACTGAAATGTTGTAAAGTTTAAAATATACGGCCTTAAAATACTCTTTTTGTAATACATTTTGAACTTTATTTGAAACTAGTGTTTTATACGTGTGGCGCATAAGGCCAGTGGCGGATTTTTAAAAATGTATTTACCAACCGGCAAAACCAGAAAAGTCGGGGGATTTTATTCATCGGGAAAAGTCTTGGAGAAATCAGAGCAATTCGGCCTTTTTAGCGAAAAGTCAGGGCATTTTTAAATTAATAAATATTATACATCAAGTGAATTAAACACGATATTATTCACGAAAAGATTTTTGATTTCACGAGCGCCTCGGCGCGAGTGAAATCATTTTTTTGAGTGAATAAAGGTGTTTAATTCACGTGGCGTATATATGTTTTTTTTTCAATTTTGACGAAATTGTAAAGAAAATGTACTTTACATTTATTTTTAAATAAATGTTGAAAAACTATGCAGACTGTGAAATCCATTTTCATGACGACGTATTATTTATAATTTTCAAAATTTGTAAAACTTCTATCTCGTGTCACAAAAATGTCTGAACTCACTGGAGTATTTAAATAAAAAACAGATAATGAAGTATTTGTACCGTCTGAAGTTCTGGAGGAGGCTTTGGAAGCAGTAAAAAAAGTGATACCTGCAAAATCAAAAATTTCGTATGAAAATGAATACGCAAAATTTTGTAAATGGAGGGATCAAAAGCAAGCAAAAGGAGTAGATGAAAGTATAATTTTGGCATATATTTCGGAAAAATCCAAAAAATCTAAATCTTCATCAGTGTGGTCTTACTACTCCCAATTGAAAAAAATGTTATCTGTAAAAGAAAATGTAGACATAAGCAGATTTCATCAAGTCTCTGCTTTTCTCAAGCAACAATCAGTAGGGCACAGACCAAAGAAATCTAAGGTGTTCACATTAGAGGAAATGGAACGATTTTTGGATGCTGCCTCTGATGATGAACATTTATTAATAAAGGTTGTAATTGTAATTGTTGGACTTTTTGGAGGATGCAGAATTGGCGAATTGGTTGCTATGTCAGTTGATGACATAGAAGTAACGTAATTGTAGTAAAAATACCGGATACCAAAACTCATAAGCCTAGAACATTCACCATTATCAATGGATGTAACTCTGTTCCAGCTATTGACGTTTTTAGAAAATACAGAATGTTACGTCCTAAACAAGTTTCCCATAAACGATTTTTCATTAACTTTAAGAACAAAAAATGCACTGTACAGCCAGTTGGAATTAATACACTATCAAAATTTCCTAAAAAAATCGCAGAGTTCCTAGGTCTTACTAATCCACAAGAATATACGGGTCATAGTTTCAGGCGTTCGAGTGCTACTCTGCTGGTAGATTTATCAGTAGTAAAAAGATATGGTGGATGGCGTTCAAATAGTGTTGTGGAAGGATATATAGAAGATTCTCTGAATAACAAAATTGACATTTCCAAGAGAATTATTGAACAATCATCAGCCGTTCTTGGTAGGAATGAATCGATCCAGAGTTAATCGAAAATGGAAATAAAAAAACAAGAAGATATACATTTATCTAACGTTGGACCTTTACACATAAACTTTAATAACCTAAATAACTGTAGCATTCATATAAGTAAAGATTAATTTACTTATATGAATATTACATACGTTTGGCATCAAGTATAAATATTATTGCTTAATGTGTTCTTTTTCTTTTTATTGTATTTGGCTTTTGCCTGGCCTTGGGAACTTGCCCATTAGTCAACATCATTTATTTATATTTGTAATTTTAATTGTTAACATTACAATTTGTAGTATGCTATTATTTCATACGGACAAACACTCACATTCATACCACACCCAGGGTCACGACGAGAAATTATTTTTAAATAAAGTCTCCCCGTGCACGGGAATCGAACCCAAGTTTGTGGCTCGCCGAGCGATACAGCCCGACGACGTTACCGCTCGGCCACCACCTGCCCTGCTTAATGTGTGTGATGATATGTTTGTTTCTGTTTTAATTTTTGTAATATATATTTTTTTTAAGTTATTAAACATTGCGTTCTGTAATGTTATTATATGATTATTTTTTTTTTACTTTCTAAGAAAGTAAACGTATGGGGTTAGACAAATGATTGCTTTGATTTTAACTTTTGAACTAAATTCGTTGTGATATACGCGCAGGTTTCTAAGATATTTTAATTGTTGTAAAGTATAGTTGTTGTAATTGTTTATATAACAAATTTTTTAACTCACTAGTGACCTAAAAAAATTTTAAACCTTGTTTATTACGGTTGGAATGGAGTTAATAATGTCGATTTAAATTAACAAAATTGAATAAAAATAATTACAAATATACATATAATACGATTAAAGAATTTACAAATTGTTAGTTCTGTTCGCAGCACGAATTTGACACATTAAATTATGTGTCATGTGTCCATCATAGCATAGCACTTTCCCTGTAATTTGAACAACTGATAATTGACATACTAAATTTATTTAACTAACCAAGTAGTTGAAGATTTCACTTAAAGCTTTTCTAAACTTGAAATTTTACTTTATGCTTAATCTGGAAGTGGAAACCCTCGTTAGACGATCAATCAGATATTAATTTTGCAGTTTCCATTATTGTCAAGTTTATGAAACTAAATAGAGTTGATTATTTTTTAGGTTAAATTTAAAACATAAACAAATTTGTGTTAATTATTTATGTGTTACTTAACTTCGACAATTGGGAATATTAATAGTTTTGGATAGAAATTAACAAAATCTAGTTTTTAAAAATAACGTAAAAGTTAACAAACATAATACATTAATTGAAATTATTGACGATTTACAAATAATAGATATTACGTAACAAGAGTGGTATGCAGCATATTACATACGAGTATGAGCGGACATGTTGCGCACGAGCCGCGTAGCGGCGAGTACAGTATTCCGCGAGTATGTAATTGCCATACCACTTGAGAAACGTACGATACTTTACCTACGCCCTAAAAAAATAAACAATGAGCATGAAAGAACAACTTATTTATTGTAATAATTTTTAATAGTACCATGACAATGATGAAAACTAAATTACTACTTGATCAATATACACGGAATAAAGCTGTACATTTTCCGACATTCAGTGTTTTTTAAAAGACTTCAATTGGAAGCTTTAAATGAGTGTTTTCCACTTCCAGACTAAGCATGAAGTAAAATTTCGAGTTAAGAAAAGCCTCGTGAAAAGTTGTCGAGGGTCGCGCAGCGACCCGAGACAAATTTGCTGGGCTTTTATAAACTCGAAATTTTACTTTATGCGCCACGCGTATAAAACACTGATTTCAAGTGAGGTTCAAATAAACATAGAGTTCACAATATTTTAGTATTTATTACGGGTGGTGCATGAAGTAAAATTTCGAGTTTAGAAAAGCCCAGAAAATTTGTCTCGGGTCGCTGCGCGAACCTCGACAAATTTTCACGGGGCTTTTCTAAACTCGAAATTTTACTTCATGTTTAGTCTGGGAGTGGAAAACACTCGTTTAAAGCTTCAAATTGATCTCTTTAAAAAAAACAACGAATTACTAAAGATTTAAAGAAAATAAGCTGAATTTGGAATACGTATACTTTAAAGAAAAACTCCCTGTACATCAAAGCAATGTCATTTGGTTGTACGGTAAGCAATCAGCTATTCAGCTGTCAGCACGTAATGTACTTGTCAAAGCTATTAAGTGCATGTGTATGTAATGTCAATCATACTTGTCAAGATCACAGTGTGGTATGATGCGGTTACTAGATAGGGCGTAGGTAAAATTATATTATTCACTGAAAATTTACGAAACACTTGATTTAATCAAAATCGTCACAATAAAAAAATATTACTCAAAATACAGAAATACAACAAACGTGTATTTAAGTTTATTATTTAATGTTTTAATTAAAATTAGTATATATTTTTTATCTATATAATCTGAAATTGGATTTGTACGTTAATTGAATGAATAAATGAAGAAATTAATGTTCAAGAACATTTGTGTAGTAACTCACTTTTCCAATTTATTATGTTGTTCATCAATTTTTATTAGTCGTACAATTTCATAAACTTAATAATAATAATAATATAATCTTTATTCAAAATTGAGACAGCACATGATACATCCAAGGTGTCCGTATTTCGACAAAATGTATGGGGATCTCAGTTATTTGAAGAGATAGAAAGTCTGTTAAATGGCAAAGTTACGTATTTTAGGGCCTAACAATAATCTGAAAACAATTTTAAAATATCTTCTTTTGTTTTCGAGATATCAACAAAAAACTGATTTTTTAAAAAATCGTTTTTTTTTTCAAAAACTATTGAATCTGGACATTTAGAACTTTGACAATACACAGGCACTTTTTATTGAAGAATCTAGTAGCATATTTTTATTCAAGATAACGATAAAATTTACCCGAGGACAATAGCCTACTTTTGTTTTTCTTAAGGGCGCCATTTTGGATTTTCATATTTTTTGACAGAATATTTTTTTCTGACCTCAGTGATGGATCACACTCTTAATTTATTTTAGATTTAATATATAAAATTATAATATTTTCTTTTTTGCAAAGAGTGCCTTGGAAACAATGACGTCATATCTATTAATCAATAAAATCTTGACAGCAGTCAATTATTGTTAGCAGTCAAAATTATTCAATAACTGTCAATCTTTTGTAATAATAATAATAATAATAAGTATCGATTATCACACATAACATAAATTAAAAAAATGGTGATGTGTCCGTCATAGCACTTTCCCCGTTAAAGATATAATGACCTAAATATCAACAGTATGGAAAAGTTGCACAAACTAAATTTATTCTACTTTTATTATTATTATTCCAAATCTATTCACGCACAAAGTAATTCTTCTATTTTCACTACATCTGAATAAATATTGATCACCATCACATTTAAGCGTTATATATTTTTAACTTTACTGTAAATCAGTGGTCTGTACGCGTGGCGCATGAAGTAAAATTTCGAGTTTAGAAAAGCCCCGTGAAAATTTGTCTCGGGTCACTGCGCGACCCTCGACAAATTTTCTACGCGGGGCTTTTCTGAACTCAAAATTTTACTTCATGCTTAGTCTGGGAGTGGAAAATACTCGTTAGTTTAAAATAGATCACAAACTGGTGATGTATTTTAACAACAATTATGGGTCCTAGGAGTTGCCAAATGAGTGAGTCATTCAACTGTTTCCAAGGCACTCTTTACAAAAAACAAATAACTAAAATTTTACATATAAAATGTACAATGAACTATAAGTGTGATACATTATTGAATTCAGAAAAAAATATTCTTCCAAAAAATATGAAAATCCAAAATGACTCCCATACAAAAAAAAAGTTGGCTATGGTCCCTGAGTAAATGTTATAGATATCTTAAAATAAAATATGTTACTATATTTTTCGTTAAAAAGTGCCCGTATAATGTCAAAGTTGTAAATGTCTGGATTCAATGGTTTTAGAATAATAAAATAAAAACGAAATTTCAAAAAATCCGTTTTTTGACAATATCTCAAAAACGAAAAAAAATATTTTAAATTTGTTTTTAGACAATTATTGGACAATAAAATACGTAACTTCGCCCCAATTTAATCGATTCTCTATCTCTTCAAATAATCAAGATCCCCATACATTCTGTTGAGATACGGACACCCTGTATAATAATTATTAACATAATTACAATTGTAACATACTCCGATGCCAATCGAATGCGTCAAAGAAAAGAAATACCATAGAATTCACAACATAATACTTAATTAACTTAAACAATTATTTTATTCGTATCTTAAATATACCAGCATATTATGCATTACTTTGATTAAAGTATTCAAGTAATTCAAGTAACCCAATCAATCCAAATATTATGCATTAATTCATTTATTCATATAATCTGAGATAGAATAATTTTCCTGTTCGATCAAATATCCTTTGAAATCTGTTTTAAATTTATTCTCGAGTTTCATGATTTCTAGGTAATTAGGTAACTTGTTAAACACCCTCAACGCGGCATATAAAGACGATGTCTCAAAGAGAGAAAGTCTGCGAGGAGGGTATGCATATGTTTCTAAATTACGTGTAATATACGTACGCGTTGCATTGAATATATGTAACTCATGTTTATATTTAAAGTTAAAAATTAAAATTTCGTATACCGGGTATTGACTTACCGGATGCAACATAGGAAGTCCCATGTTAATTTTAAAGTGTTCATATATTGGCTTCCCTATTTATTTTAGAGACAAAATTTATTTTACTTTTTGTAGAGGGAAAAATTCTAAATTTATTAACGTTCACACTTAACACTTTACGTTTCTCTAAGTTAAAATAATTAAGAAAAAGTATTGTGATTTTATAAAAATAATGACGTACCATGGAATTGATAGAACAATTGCGGATATTCCCTGTTATTTTTTTTAAGTTCAATTTAAAGCTTTAACCAAGTGTTTTCTATTCACAGACTAAGCATGAAGTAAAATTTCGAGTTTAGAAAAGCCCCGTAAAAATTAGTCTCGGGTCGCGCAGCGACCCGAGACAAATTTTCTGGGCTTTTCTAAACTCGAAATTTTACTTCATGCTCCACGCGAATAAAACACTATAATATTGTCAAATGTATGTATATTCGAACTCCACTTAAAATCTGTGTTTTATACGCGTGGCGCATGAAGTAAAATTTCGAGTTTAGAAAAGCCCAGAAAATTTGTCTCGGGTCGCTACGCGACCCTCGACAAATTTTCACGGGGCTTTTCTAAACTCGAAATTTAACTTCATGCTTAGTCTGGGAGTGGAAGACACTCGTTTGAAGCTTCAAATTGAACTCTTTTAAAAATCAAGGAATGTCAGAAAATTAACAGCTAAAATAATCAAGAAAATGTAATGTGATTTTATAAAATTAATGACATACCATGGAACTGATACAACAACTGCGGATATTCCCTGTTTTTTTTAAGTTCAATTTAAAGCTTCAAACAAGTGTTTTCCACTCCTAGACTAAGCATGAAGTAAAATTTCGAGTTTAGAAAAGCTCCGTGAAAATTTGTCTCGGGTCGCGAAGCGACCCAAGACAAATTTTCACGGGGCTTTTCTAAACTCGAAATTTTACTTCATGCGTCACGCATATAAAACACTATAATATTTTCAAATTTATGTATATTCGAACTTCACTTAAAATCTGTGTTTTATACGCGTGGCGCATGAAGTAAAATATCGAGTTTAGGAAAGCCCAGAAAATTTGTCTCGAGTCGCTGCGCGACCCTCGACAAATTTTCACGGGGCTTTTCTAAACTGGAAATTTTACTTCATGCTTAGTCTGGGAGTGGAAAACACTCGTTTAAAGCTTTGAATTGAAGTCTTTTAAAAATCAACGTATGTCAGACAATTAACAGCTAAAATAATTAAGAAAAAGTAATGTGATATACTAAAAATAATGAGATTTTTCTTGTATAGTGTAAATCATTTCGAAAACATTTACTTTAATCAAGTGACTACGATATATTTTGCCATTTTGACATCCGCAGTTGTTGTTTCAATTCCATGGCATGTCATTATTTTTATAAAATCGCATTATTTTTTCTTAATTATTTTAACTTAGAGAAACGTAAAGTGATAACCGTTAACACGAAATGACTTCAGAATGTTTCCCTCTACAGAAAAGGTAAATACATTTTGTTTCTAAAATAAATAGGGGAGCCAAAATTTGAACATTTCAAAGTTTACATGGGATTTCCTATGTTGCGTCCGCCAAGTCAACACCCGGTATATAAAGATTAAAAATAGTAAGTAAACGGTTGTGTTTAAAACTTCCTCGACAGCTCTCGTGAAATGTTATTCTAATTTCTCGTTTCTGAGTGATAAATATTTGTTTTGTTGCACTTAACCACTCATAACGTACAATACCATATCTGACCAAACTTTCAAAATTTAGTCTGTACAGTATTAGTAGCGTAGCCTTCATACTTGTGCAATATACGAAGGGTTTAACATACGACAATGAATTTATTTTGTAATTGCTGACATTTAATGTACCAGTTTATATTTTTATCAACTACAACACCTAATAACTTTGTCAGATCTTCATTATCAAATAATTGATTGTTGAGTGTTACACTATTCATTCACTATTCATATTTTGTTTGCGTTTGGTTTAAAATAATAATAATTTAGTTTTCACATCGTTCATTAGTAATTTGTTTTTCCACATCCATTCCTGACCGACTCTTAGAACATTACTTGTTTTATTAATAAGTTCTGTTTCATTTGTACTAGAAATTAGGAGATTGGTATCATCCGCCTATGTAGTTACAAAGATGTTTTCATTTTCAATAATTGCTGGCAAGTCATTAACATAGACAACAAATAGAATGGGGCCTAAGATGCTACCCTGTGGTATCAAATATTAGCTGTCATACTGTTTGAAATATCATTTATTTTCGTTCGATGTGTTCTATTTCTCAACAAGATTAAATTAAACTTTTTCCTAAGCCTCTGACACCGTAATTCTTCAATTTTTCTAACAAAATGTTGTGGCTTACTATGTCAAAGGCTTTAAAGAGGTCAAGAAATATACCCAGTAGCATTTTAGAGTTCTCCAAAGCCTTCATAATTACTAATTAAAAATCAAAAATTGCGGTATTTGTTAATTTATTCTTTATAAAACCATTTTGAGCGTTAAGCAGTTTGTCATATTTTTTAAAATAGTCTGTAATACGGTCAGCTATACAAATTTCAATTATTTTAGAAAAGACGGATAAAAGTATAGCAGATAGCAGGCCTGTAATTTCTAAAATTAGTTGGATTGCCTTTTTTATACATAGGTGTTATAACGCCTTCTTTTAGACATTGTGGAAATATTCCATTCAAAACTGATATTAATTAAATGAGTAATAGGGCCAACAAGAGCATCTGTACTAAATTTATTTAATTTGGCAGTAATTTCTTCAAAACCGTACGACTTTTTATTTTTCAAAGAACATATTTTTTTGAAGATTTCCGTTTCTGTCACTGGTTTAAAAAATTAAGTACTTGATTCACTTGCTATGTTACAGCTAAAAAGATAATTTGGAATTTTTAGTGCTTCAACTGTAGCTATATTGTTAAAATAATAATTTAATACATTCTCTCTGCCTCGCAAATGGATGTATTTTTTACTCTTGCTGTTATTATTACCTAGTGTTTTGTTAATTAGACTCCAAGTTGTTTTAATTTTATTATCACTGGATGTAATTTGCATTTTGATTTCCTTTTTCTTTTGTTGACGCAGTAATTCACTATAATGTTTTTTAACTTGTGAATATATACACACACTGGCAAAATTAAAGGAACGCAGATAAATTCGATATTTTTTTCTCCGTGCAACTTTTTTTTGGGCAATTTCAGCGGCATGTCGTACAACCAAGGTAAACTAACTAATAGCAGTTCCTTTTGCAAAGCTATGTGCCATTGTGAAACCTCTTAAAAAAATAAACCAAAAAGTAGCGTTTTTGCTCTCGAAGAATTATACACTTTGACTTTGTTTAAACATGTAATAAATAAGAGAAATTAAACATATTATTTTTTTAATATCGTGTATTGCCTCCACGAGCCCTTATGACTGCAGTCATCCGCCTTCCCATACTTCTGATGACGCCGTCGATCATTTCTTGAGGCAAATTATCCCATTCTTCAATTAAAGCAGCTTTCACTTCTTCTGTGTTTTGGACAGCAGGAATTCTTGGCCTAAGTCGTCTACCTAGTATGTCCCAGACATGTTCAATCGGATTCAGGTCCGGAGAACATGCTGGCCAATTTATTTTTGTTATACTCATTTGGTTTAAAAATAGGCAATTACACAGCGAGCGACGTGCGGACGAGCATTGTCTTGCATTAAGACAAAATTTTCCCCAATATGTGGAGCGAAAGGTATCACATGGTCTTGCAGGATATCTCTAATGTACCTATCCGCTTTTAAAGTGCCGTCCTGAATCACCACCAACTCTGTGCGTGCCCCTAAACATACGCCGCCCCATACCATAACTGAGCCTCCACCAAAAGAGACAGCAGGAGTAAAATTAAATGGTGCATTTTGTTCTCCTTGACGTCGATACAATCTTTCCCTACCGTCAATCGAATTTACGCAGAAACGGCTCTCATCCGTAAACTAAACATGACCCCATTGGTCATTATTCCAATGCTGGTATTCTCGAGCGAAGTCTAGTCGCGCTACTCGATGTCCTCTCTGAAGTTTTGGGGCTTTTATTGGCACATACGACTTCAAACCAACTTCTTTAAGTCTTCTTCTTACTGAACGTTCACTTATATTGGTTCCACGAACTTCTTCCAGTACGTTTCTTGTTTGAACTGCAGTTTGACGTCTATTTCGCAGTGTTTGCAACGCTATAAATCGATCATCTATGGCAGTGGTTGAGCGTTTTCTACCCTAACCTCGTCTTCTGACATACAAACCAGTCTGTCTCCAACGGGTAACACTGCGATGGATCGTTGATTTTGATTTTCCAAACATTTGCGCAACCTCTCGGAAGGTCCGACCATTTTCGATCATTTCTATTGCCCTAGCGATATCAGTCGGTGCTAAGTCACCCATTATTAACTGGTTGATAACCAAATTGACGATTGTAAATAAAAAAAAACAAATTCGAACGATAACTTATTAAAAAATACGAACTTTTGTCCAAAGAAAACACGCGTTTCAAATGTAAGGCAACAATTAACACAATACTATACAACTTAGAGAGATGTCAACATGTAATTACAAGTCTCAAGTTTTAACTAATGTTTTAAAAAATGACATATGGTAGTAGGAAATGCGACGCCGTCTAGATCTAGCCAGTAAAATAAGAAATTTAATGAATAAAATTAAATGTTGTATCCGTTCCTTTAATTTTGCCGGTGTGTGTAGTTTTAGCATCAGGATTAAAGTGTCTTGCAATTGATAAATATTCTAATAACTGTTTAACCTTTATTATTTCAGGGTTATTTCTGTGATGTATTTGTTTTTTTTTTATTTGTATAACTAACCAACGGACAAGACGAGTTTAATGCCGCGTTAATTGTGTTTAAAAATGTACCCCAAGCTCTATTAACATCACTGTCTAAGTAAATATTATTCCAATCTACAGATCATTTACCCATTTATTTATATTATGCTCTGTCATTTTTCGTATTTTCTTATTCCATGTTTTACTATAATTTATATTTACTTCAATATAAATGTCAATTGAACTTCGCATCATTCGTATCAATTAAATAGTAAAAATATTTTCCGACAGTGATTCAGATAGTGGACCGTGCACACCGCCAAGTATTATAGAAGCTGCCAATTCCTCAGCTGAAAGTTTATTACCCACAAAATCCAGGGAAAGGTATGAAATTACCTATAACAAATTTATGGATTGGCGTAGGAGTGAACAAATTAAATAATTTTCTGAAAATTGTAAAGACTGTACAATTAATATATACTGCAATAAGTACATATTTTGTAGTAATGTGTTATTATTATTGTTTATTAATGAAATTTATTTCTAATTTTGTCTAGTTGTTTTAATTTTACATAGTGGGCGTAGAAAAAGTATAGTACATTACTCGTTCGTAGGTGGCGTTTTACGCACTCGTGAGTCTAACGGCTCATGGAACAAACTTCACTCGTACGTAAAACGCTACTTACGAAACTTGTTATGTAATATACTATAGTAATTCAACATATAAAAAGTATCATAGATTTTCTAAAAATGTTCCTTTTTTATACTTTCTCGACATTTTAGACATTTCTCAATTGTTGACGCCTAGAAACGACAATCAAGGAATTTTTCTTTAAAGTATATCCTGATGTACACTATGTAATTTTTCAGGTATTCGTTGATGTTGTAAAAGAGTTCAATTTGAAATGTGAAACAAGTGTCGTCCACTCCCAGACTAAGCATGAAGTATAATTTCGAGTTTAGAACAGCCTGATAATTTGGATTTGCCGCAGCGCGCGGGCGAAGCGAGTCGCGCCGTGGCAAATCCAAATTTTCAGGCTTTTCTAAACTCAAAATTTTACTTCATGCGCTACGCGTATGAAACATTGACAATATTGTGAAATTCAAAATAAACTGCTTATGTTTGATTTCGCGTTGATAATTTTAGGAAAAGATTACCAAATCTTGCATTTTCTAAATTTGTGCTTTATAATAAGTTTTGTTTTTACCTCTTCATATAACTTGAATAACTTTTTCCTCTCCTATATTTGGTTTGGTTATATGAAATTATTTTAAGGGGTCGAAAAGAAAAATCTTGTATCAGGGAAAGAGTCAGAGCAAAGTCAGGGAAATTTAAAGTAGTAATCCAGGAACTTTAATCACACTTCCGATTTCACCAGAAATTACAGCAATTTTAACGTTTATATATTTTTTGTTTGTTTTCATCTGCAGGATACAAACAAATCAACAAATAACGATTCTACGTGTATCGATTTTGTGAATTGCCGAGTAAATTTGTCAATTAAAACTGGTTTACCGTTAAATCATAATATCATTGTTTAGAGATCAACTAGGTGTTAGCTAGAGATCCTGACCCAAGTTTGGATTGAAACTTTTAAGCAGATATAAATTTGCAGATGTGCAAACAAAGTCCATGACTCAACCCCACTTATTTATGTGATCCTGGCGTAGAAAAGCTGTAATATTTTTAGCTACAGCAATACAAATATATAACCGACGAATGATAATAAACCACGTTTTTTAATGACAAAGTTACAACATTGAGTTAGTATTGAATGTCGGAGAATGTGTTTTGTTACAAAACAAAAAAGCCCTCGCTTTGATTTATTTTATTAGTTCGGGATTTCGTCGGACAAATTGTTTAAGATTTCTTAGCGCGTGCCACGCATTAGAATGACATGAAAATAATCTGCCACGAAAAGATAACCAACCGCACGTGATTTGTTTATATGTGTTTAATGGATTTTTAGATGAGGCAAGGCGCACACCGACACAAGAAATATGTCAAGGATGCGTTGCGGCTGAACGATGATCTCGAAATATTTTACTTGTGACGTTTTCCTAATGCATTTTGCAAATAATCTAAACATCGCACCTTTATGTTTGCCAGGAATAATGAAAAACTGGACGCAGTTTTAATTGTGCAGGTCGTACACACTTCCTTTTGATGGTTACAGTCGAATTATTTGTTTATTTAAATACATTTTGTTAACAATACATAAATATATGTTTGCAATAAAATAGTAACTGGGAAATCGGGACGAGCGTTTTAAAATCTAGATAAAAATACTAGTTGCACAAAATCGGGACTAGGGCTGAAAATTCGGCATTGTCCCGGGAAAATCGGGACGTATGGTCATCTTAGTCTAGAATGTTTATACTTGTAACTCCGATTTAACAAATTTATATTATTTACTGTCGGTTAAATTGGGGCAAAGTTGCATATTTTAGGGCCCAATAATAATCTAAAAAAAATTGAAATATCATCTTTCGTTTTTGAGGTATTGTCAAAAAACGGATTTTTTGAAATTTCTTTTTTTTTTATTCAAAAACTATTGAATTCAGACATTTACAACTTTGACATTACACCATACCCAACTTTTGTTTTTCTTATGGGTGCCATTTTGGATTTTCATATTTTTTGGAAGAATATTTTTTTCTCAATTCAATGATGTATCACACTTATAGTTTTTTAGTGCAATTTAAAGTCAATTTAAAGTTAAAGAAAACTAACCATCTTAATCCATTTTAATAGTTTTATATGTAATTTACATTTAAATTAACGACGTGAACAGCATCTGCTGTCAATAGCAGTAACGATACTACTCAAAAATTGGCAGCAGATGGCGTTCACATCGTCAATTTATATGTAAATTACACATGACTACTAAAATGGTTATAGATGTTTAGTTTTCTTCTGAATTGTAAAATGCACAATCAATTGACATTTATAATAGTCATTCCGTGAGTACAATAGACAAGACAATTGACAGTAGATGGCGTTCACGTCGTCAACCTAAATGTAAATTACATATGACTATTAAAATTGTTAATTTATAGTGCAATTTGAAATCCAGAAGAAAACTAACCATCTTTATTCATTTTAATAGGCTCTCTCCTATGTAATCTGCATTTTTACAATTAACGACGTGAACGCCATCTACTGTCAATAGCTGTAACGATACTACTCAAAAATTGGCAGCAGATGGCGTTCACATCGTCAATTTATATGAAAATTACATATTACTACTATAATGGTTATAGAAGTTTAGTTTTCTTCAATTGACATTTATAATAGTCATTCTGTGAGTACCATCGACAATGCTATTTTTTGCTGAATTCAAAGATGTATCACACATATAGTTTATTGTACAAGCCGAGCGAAACTCGATGTCAGCTCTATTATATGAATAGGAAAAACGATGGAAAAAATCTGAAATCTAAAATCAAATGACAATATTTGTCAACCATTAATTTAATTATTGACAGATGCGGCTTTGTTATTTTATTTTTTTTTATTTATTAACGGAAGTCCATTTAGGTACATTAATATTATAAAAACTAAAAATAAAAATAATTGCAATATAAATACAAATACATAATAAATATAGGTACATAAAAGAGTAAAAAACAAACAACACATTTAGGTACAAACAACAGATTAAAATTTGAAGACTATTTACCCTGTCGGAAGATGTTCTTCAAAGCATTCCTGCTAATTGCACCAAAGTCGGGATTGATGGCGTTACAATTATTGGCGATTCTGGATATACCAAAATTTTTACCATAGTCCGTCTTACAATATGGTACATGGAACAGATCGAAGGAACGCAAACTTCTAGCTGGTACATTGATTTTAAATTGGCCAAGTAAATAGGAGCAATCAATCGCCCCATTTATTAAATTGTATCCTACCATTACGTCTGCATTCCTTCGTCTCTGCTCTAACGAATGGATATTTAAAGATTGTAGGACGTCATTGTTGGAGCCGACAATCCCGAACTTGTAAGAGATAAATTTTGTAAATTTAACTTGGACCCTCTCAACCATTTTTACGTCCGATTTGCTATGAGGATTTCAAATAGTGCAACAGTACTCAAGGTGGGGGCGGACAAGGGATACATACAAGGTCGTAAGGGTATGAATGTTTGAGAAATCTCTGCTGTTACATTTTAAAAAACCCAGAACACGGCATGTCTTAGCAGTTATGTTGCGTAGATGGTTGTTAAAGTTCCAGTTGTGAGACAATAATACACCCAAGTCTTTAATGACTGAAACGCGAATTAAAAGGACGTTAGAGATATAGTAATTTCTCACTGCCGAGGCCCCTTTTTTAGTAAAAGTTATACAATTACATTTATTGAGGTTGAAATTCATACGGTTGTCAGTACACCAAACTGAAAATCTTGTTAAGTCTTCCTGTAACAACACAGAAGATCTATTATCCGCGATTCGTAAAAATAATTTTATATCGTCTGCAAATAGCAAGCACTGGGAATTATGGAAACAATCAACCACATCATTTATAAAGATATTAAATAAAAGAGGTCCAAGGTGTGATCCCTGGGGAACCCCTGAGGTTAAAAGTATCTCAGACGATATAACACTATCAATCCCCACGGCCTGTGACCTTCCGGATAAGTAAGACTGTATCCAATCTAACATGGATCCTCCGATTCCTATAAGCTTAAGTTTCGAAAGAAGGATGCTATGATCTACTGTGTCAAAAGCTTTAGAGTAATCGGTATATATTGAGTCTACTTTAAATCCCGCTTCTAAGGCTGTAACAATATAATTACTATAGGTCAGTAAGTTTGTGGAAGTCGTTGGTGGAAGTCGAACACCCACTTCTAAAACTATTTGTTTCCAAAGGCTACTTGTTTAAGTCCTGACAATTGTGAATTTTTGATAATACTTTCTTTTAAGTTTGCTTTTAATTTTTTAACGAAAGAAGATAGCATTTTTTTTTTACAAAGATAACGATAACGGCATTACTTTAGTTTCAAAATTTAGAAAAATATGCAATTTTGAATTAATATGGACCTTACTCAATCCCATTTATGAACCTCTTTTCAGATTTTTTCTATCGTATTTCCTTTTCTTATAATAGAGCTGAGACCAAGTTTCGGTCACCCTGTACATTTTATATGTAAAATGTTAATCTTTTGTTTTTTGTAAAGAGTGCCTTAGAAACAGTTGAGTAACTCACTTATTTGACAACTCCTAAGACCCATAATTTGCTTACATATCACCTCTGAAGACGGGCATTCAATGTTAAATATTTTACCAATTGTGATGTATTTTAAAGTAACGAGTGTCTTCCACTCCCAGACTAAGCATGAAGTAAAGTTTCAAGTTTAGAAAAGCCCCGCGTAGAAAATTTGGAATCAAAGGCTTTTCTAAACTCGAAATTTTACTTCATGCGCCACGCGTATAAAACACTGATTTAAAGTGAAGTTAAAAACGCACTGAAAACCAACCCAAATTCGATATTTTTCAAAATTGGATGTATTCTTTTCTATCCATGCTGTAAACCTTTAGATATTCGTTATTTTCTTGTACAAAAACTTCGATTCCATGTAGTCCTTCGCTCTCCGAAGACCATGATTGGTCCTTCGAGCTGTAGCCTTTGTAAAATGGTAATAAATTTAGTAATCTAGAGTGATCCTTTAATTTGAAACTTCTAAGAACGAGTGTTGTCCACTCCCAGACTAAGCATGAAGTAAAATTTCGAGTTTAGAAAAGCCCTGCGTAGAAAATTTGTCGAGGGTCGCGCAGCGACCCTCGACAAATTTTCACGGGGCTTTTCTAAACTCGAAATTTTACTTCATGCGCCACGCGTATAAACCACTGATTTACAGTAAACTTAAAAATATATAACGCTTAGATGTGATGATGATCAATATTTACCATGTTGTAACCGTCAGATACGTTATAAAAAATGTTATTGACCTAAAATTATACACGTAGACATAATTCTCGACTTTATTTTACAAATGCCGTATTAATTATAATTACATTTTAAGTAATTTCATAAATATCAAATAAATCTTCCTATCAAAACCACCCCAAACCGGACAAAAGATAACGCCACGCGCCGGCTTAAAACAAATGGACTTCTTACTACCTGCTAATATCGGGTTGACATTGACTCCCAAAAAATGCGGTTGGTGTTCATAATGGATTACCCCTTGAGTTCTCGGTCTCTTTCCCCTTACCCTTCAACATTTTAGGAAAGAGATAGAAATCGGAAGATTTT
Organism: Philonthus cognatus; assembly: GCA_932526585.2. Lineage (NCBI taxonomy): Eukaryota > Metazoa > Arthropoda > Insecta > Coleoptera > Staphylinidae > Philonthus > Philonthus cognatus. The sequence goes on along the minus strand of OW052249.1, from coordinate 22,645,495 downwards.
AGACTTTTTGGTCTGGTCGCCGCTGGCGCTTGCACTTGCCGCCTGCCATTGGGTTTTCGGTTTTTTGTCCGCTTCAAAGGAACAAGTGATATGTTGGTTATTGTTTAGCCAATATGTGGGTAACGACTTGTGATGTGTAAAAGAACAGCAAATTTTGGAACAAGCAAAGGCCTGACCATGTGATCTAATATGTGGAGCTGGTTTTATGCTAGCGATATGTCGGCTCCACACATTGGCCATACGATATGGCAAATGTCACTTGTCTAACGTATAGATGGAGAAGTTGGCGCTTGTGAAGGGGTTGTCGGACGTTGGTGCTTGTACTTGCCACTTGCCATTGGGTTGTCGGCCTTTTGTCCCGCATTAAAAGAATACGTGACAATTCGGTGGTTGTTAAGCCATATCCACATATTGGAATTGTCACTTGTGATGTGTGAAAAACCACAAATGTTGGAACAAATATTGGCCTGGCCATGTGAGCCTATATGTGGAGCCGGCTTTAAACACATGTGTGGCTGGACAATCCGGAAAATGCGTAAAATTAGTAATTGACCAATCCAGACTAAACCTTGCCTGATTCTGTCTTTTATCCCTGAAATTATCTGTTATTACAACATGGAAACTGCTGCAATTGCCAAAAAAATAATAATTATAAATACAAATATATAAAATATAAATTTGTGTTAATTGCATTAGCACAAAATCCGCTCAACGTAAGTGGGATCTTTAAGTTGATATATTGACGTATCTTTGTTGCATAGTTTAGCAAATAACTGACAATTAACTCTATAAGTTGATTAATTTATCTGTGGCACCTGTGAATAGTGGCTTAAGTGTATTTTCGAGTTATGCTTTTAAAATGAATTCGATTTGAACCTATTAACTAGTGTTTCAAATCCTTGATTAAGAATGAGTGGGATATTTTAGTTTATAAGGTCCATGAACAACTATAAAAATGTTTTTACTGAAATAAATAAATAAAAATTAATTTAAAATCACGTTCTTTGCTCTATTTTTTTATTCAAACGCAAAATGATTTGATGAAGTCACATTTGAATGGGTAAATATTAATATTAATGCGCAGCTATTTTCTGTAGAAATTTACTGATTCAGATTGTTCAATATTCTGAATTATTTGCGAGGCAGTGGTAAACTAAATTAAAAGATATTTTGGATTCTTAGGTTTTACTGTGTGTAGAATGTGAACAGAGTTTATGTATTTTGTTAATTTTTTATTATTGTTACTAAGAATGTTCTTCAGTGCCTCTTTCCGTATTTTTGCATTTTGTTTACTTTTGTGAACTTTGATATTATATTGTTAGATATGTTAATAATAATAATAAGGAAATATAAATATAAAAATATAATTCCAGAGAAAATTTATGTCGCACTCAAAAAAAAAAATCATAACAAAAATACTGAACACTCCGATTTTTTATAAATATTAACAGGAATCGTGATATGAAAGAATGAGCTTTACTATTTAATAATTATTATAATAATAGTTTATTCATGTTAAAAAAAACAGAATTTACACATGTCAAGTATAGGAACTTAAGAGCTAATATAGTTTACATACGTAAGTACAGCTTAAAATTAACATTCAGATGACAGATATGCGAGATTTGACATAAACAGTGAATAATAATTAAATAAATAATATAAATGTTTTAATGTGCTCCCCGGTGCAGTGTTAAAATCATATTTTCGCTTTTATAAATCAATTTCTATATCTTAAAACCTTCAGATATAAACTCTTCATAGTTATAAAACGCCTTATTTATAAGATATGTTTTAATAACATTTAGATAATTTTTCAATGGAAGCGCTCTGACATGCAACGGTAATATATTATAAAATCTTTTAGTAAATAACACACTTGGTTAAGATTTCACTGTTTATTAATTGACACTGCAACAATTGTTTCGCCACACAGTGGCTTCATCAGGCAAATGAATCATTATTCATCTGCCTGATGAAGCCACTGTGTGGCGAAACAATTTTTGCAGTGTCAATCAATAAACAGTGAAATCTTAACCAAGTGTGTTATTTACTAAAAGTTTTTGATATGGAATTTCACCAAGTAACAGCCTCAACTATTAAATATTATAAAATGTTATGAAGTAGTAGTTACTGCCTGTTTTTGCTTTTGTAAGCTTCAATCTTTTTGGATACATATCTCGTCTATTTCTTATATTATACATGTGATTGGAATCGTGCAATTTAAAATTATCTAAGTTATTTTTGATATATGCAAGACACTCTAAAATATATATTGAACGTAGAGTTAGTAGCTTATACCTCCTAAAATATTTTTCGCAATCATCTCTGTAGCCTATCCCTGCAATAATTCGAATTACCCTTCTCTGTAGGGAAAATATTCGGTGTTTAATTGGAGAATGACCCCATATAAATATCCCATATTTTCAATGAGACTGAATTAATGCACAATATGCTACTCGTAATGCATTATTTGTAACTAAATCTGATGTATTTCTAAGCAGATATATGTTTCGAGCTAACTTGTTTGCTAGCATGTTTCCATGTTCTGACCATTTTAGACTACAATTTATATGTAGTCCCAAAAATGTTGTGTGTGGTGTTAATGGAGCATTTATACTATTGTTCGATCGTAACGAGAAATGTAAAGTGTTTGTTTTGTCATTATTCATTTGTAGCATATTGCTTAGAAACCATTCAGAAACTTCCGTTAATGCATCTTTATGTAGGCTAAGAGAGTTTAAAAGAAATGTGTTTGATGTGCTAATAGTTGTGTCATCCGCAAAAAGAACAGTCTCAAATTTATCGACACATGCAGGTAGGTCATTTATATAATATATAAAATTACGAAAAAACTATTCGTGAAAATGCAAACAGTGTCTTAATTAATAAGACAATTTAAGACGATAAATATCCATTGAAACAACTACTTCCCGCGCAAATACACCTCCGGATATTGAATTATACAATGAAATATTTAAAATCTTATTTAATTTGATTTGTTACAACGCTCTATTAAAAAAGTAGAAGAATGTGAGACCTTATTATTTACCTTACGGTGAGACCTTATTATTTACCTTACGGTACAGTAATAAATAATAAGGTCTCACATTCTTCATACCTGCTAATGACATAATCCCCTTTTTTACCTATAAATACCGACCATCATTTTCACTCATTCCATTTCTGTATACCTGTTCATTCCACACACAACACTTTTTCCAAGTAAGTTTGTTTTAATTTTATTCCTAATTTTTTTAAACGTCATAAGCAAAGCTTTACTGAAGAGAGATAAATCTCGAAACGTGTCTATAGATGGCCTAAGACATTAGTTTTAATCCAAGTCCTTTCACTTCTAATTTGTTGCTATCTCTCCTTTCATTTTAAATTGTATTGTTAGTTGGTTTGAAGAGAATTTGACCTAAACGTTACATATACTTTAATAGAGCGTTGAAACAAATCAAATTAAATAAGATTTTAAATATTTCATTGTATAATTCAATATCCGGAGGTGTATTTGCACGGGAAGTAGTTGTTTCAATGGATATTTATCGTTTTAAATTGTCTAATTAATTAAGACACTGTTTGCATTTTCACGAATAGTTTTTTCGTAATTTTATAAATTATGTTTAAAGTGTGCAAATTATAAGAAGCGTAAGCTTATTTTCTCGAATTCAAATAGTTTTGAATTTGAATTTATCTTGTAGGTCATTTATATGTAATAAGAACAATATTGGTCCAAGAACGGATACTTGAGGAACACCAATATCGTTTACTTTAAATTCTGACTTGGTTTCTTTATACAATATAGTCTGCTGCCTGTTGGGTAGATATGAGCACAGCATTCTGCAACTATTTGGGTGTATATCATAGGCGTATAATCTAATTAAAATTTCGTGCGAGACGCAGTCGAACGCTTTAGAGAGGTCGAGAAATGCAGATGTGGCAAACTCTCCTCTCTCAAAACACTCTGTAATCCAATTTACAAACTCTGTTATAGCATGTGTAGTATTTAGGCCTATTCTGCTTAGCATCTTGTTTGCCTCTAGATGTGTTACAAGTTGTTTCTTTAAAATCTTCTTGAATATTTTTGAAATAATAGGTAATAAACTAATAGGTCTTTAATTGGATGGATTGTTAGGATCTCCTTTTTTATGAATTGGAATGATTTTTGCAACTTTCAATTAATCTGGAAACGTATTACTATTTATACATAAATTTATTAGTTTACATATGGGTGGAATCAATATCTTTTTAGTGATTTTAATCATTTCGATATTGATTCCATAAATGTCAAAGCTTTTGCTGGCTTTCAGATTATCGATTGCTTCTCTAATATCATTCAACGTAGCCTCATGAAAGTTGAAATATCCGATTGATTGGAGAGATTGATTGCGACACATTAAAACAATGGGATCAATGTTAGATTTAGGAGATGAGTCCCTTAACTTAATTGGTTGTGTAACGAAAAAGTTTTTGAAATCGTTAGCATTTATAAAACATTTGTCAATAATAACATTTACTTCTTTTGGTTGAAGAACTCTCCAGAGATGTTTTGGGGAGTAGTTATGAGTTTCCATATATTTCGTAAATGAATTGATTTTACATTCTCTGATAGCACTTTTATATTTATTTTTTATTTGACGAAGCTCTTGGTTATTTTTATTTTGATTACAATCCCTTCTACGAGCAGAAGCAAATTTTCTCAACTCAAAACAAATAATAAATAGGGAAGCAAGTTAAGTGAAATTATTTTATTTCTTGGGATTTTCTAATTTTGTTATCAATTACTTAATCAATATTGATTCTTCAAACATCAACAAATTCTGCTTATTTGTTAACAATTTCTGTAAATAGCATCAAAATATAACAACTTTCTATTGTGTGATTTTTTAATCAAATTTAAAGCAAACATATTTAAGTTATTTGAACAGTTTCTGTTTTTTTTTTTTTTAGTTTTATAAACATTTTAATTATGAAGTTTTGCAAAGTTTAAATAATACTAATGATAAGCTTGATACACTAATATACACACTTTAAAAACTACCCATTTTGAAACTACTTAATCATTTGTTTTTCTTTTAAGTATACATTTTACAATTACAGCATATAATAATAATAATAATAATGCTTTATTTCTCAACAGAATTACTTCCAATTACAGAGAAATGTATAAATGCATCTATGCTATATACTCGTTATTTTTAAAAAAGAGTTCAATTTAAGGCTTTAATCGAATAATTTCCAGTCCTAAATTACACATGAAGTAAAATTTTGAGTTTAGAAACGTCCTAAAACTTCACTTCCAAGACAATTTTGTTGGCATTTCTAAACACTGACATATTGTGAAGTTCACAATAAGCTACTAAAACAGTATACCAAAGACATATTTTGAATAATTGAACTTCACTTAAAACCAGTGTTTTATACGCGTGACGCATGAAGTGAAATTTTGTGTTTGGTAAAGCCTGAAAATTAAGTTTAGTCGCTCCGCTTTGCTACGCGACGAAATCAAATTATTAGAATTTGCTAAACTCGAAATTTTACTTCATGCTTAATCTGAGAGTGAAAAACACTTGTTTAAAGCTTTAAATTAAACTCTTTAAATAGAACAACGAAGGTCAGAAAATGTACAGCTTATGCATATATATACTTAAAAGTAAAATTCGCTGTAGATACGTTATAGATTTTCCTAATTTAATTTCGAAACCACTAATATTAAACTTCGTAGCAATTTTGATTCCAAATTTGATCTAGAGTATTTGCTGCTGACTTGGCAACACTGTAGGTAAATTATAGAATTTTCTAAGCGGGCAATGGCATTATTTACAGAGAAATAGCATACGCATAATTATGAAGTTTTGCAAAGTTTAAATAATACTAATGATAAGCTTGATAAACTAATATACACACTTTAAAAACTACCCATTTTGAAACTCAAAAAAAATATAACAATGATATGCTAAAATATATACAGGGATTTTTTCTTTTAAGAATACATACCGGGTATTGACTTGGCGGACGCAACATAGGAAATCGCATGTTAGTTTTAAAGTGTTCAAATATTGTTGAACACTTTCATGCAAAATGCAATTTATGTATATTCAAACTTTACTTAAAATCTGTCTTTTATACGCGTGGCGCATGAAGTAAAATTTCGAGTTTAGAAAAGCCCAGAAAATTTGTCTCGGATCGCTGCGCGACCCTCGACAAATTTTCACGGGGCTTTTCTAAACTCGAAATTTTACTTCATGCTTAGTCTGGGAGTGGAAGACACTTGTTTAAAGCTTCAAATTGAACTCTTTTAAAAATCAATGAATGTCAGAAAATTTACAGCTAATATAATTAAGAAAAAGTAATGTGATTTTATAAAAATAATGACACCATGGAATTGATACAACAATTGCGGATATTACCTGTTTTTTTTTAAGTTCAATTTAATGCTTTAAAGAAGTGTTTTCCACTCCTTGACTAAGCATGAAGTAAAATTTCGAGTTTAGAAAAGCCCCGTGAAAATTTGTCGAGGGTCGCGCAGCGATCCGAGACAAATTTTCTGGGCTTTTCTAAACTCGAAATTTTACTTCATGCGCCACGCGTATAAAACACTATAATATTGTCAAATTTATGTTATTCGAACTTTACTTAAAATCTGTGTTTTATACGCGTGGCGCATGAAGCAAAATTTCGAGTTTAGAAAAGCCCAGAAAATTTGTCTCGGGTCGCTGCGCGACCCTCGACAAATTTTCACGGGGCTTTTCTAAACTCGAAATTTTACTTCATGGTTAGTCTGGGAGTGGAAGATACTCGTTTAAAGCTTTAAATTGAACTCTTTGAAAAATCAACGAATATCAGAAAATTTACAGCTAAAATAATTAAGAAAAAGTAATGTGATTTTATAAAAATAATGACATACCATGGAATTGGTACAACAATTGCGGATATTCCCTGTTTTTTTTTTAAAGTTCAATTTAATGTTTTATAAAGCACAGATTTTAAGTAAAGTTTGAATATATATAAATTTTAAAATATTATAGTGTTTTATACGCGTGGCGCATGAAGTAAAATTTCGAGTTTAGAAAAGCCCAGAAAATTTGTCTCGGGCCGCTGCGCGACCCTCGACAAATTTTCACGGGGCTTTTCTAAACTCGAAATTTTACTTCATGCTTAGTCTGGGAGTGAAAAACACTTGTTTAAAGCTTCAAATTCAAATTTGAAAATCAACGAATGCCAGAAAATTTACAGCTAAAATAATTTAAAAAAATTAATGTGATTTTATAAAGATTATGACATACCATGGAATTGATACAACAATTGCGGATGTCAAAATAGCACAAGACATTGCTGTTACTTAATTAACGACGAAAAACATAACGCAAACATTGTGATAACTGTGGTCTGCATAATACCACTTTATTAGGAGGATTTTTTCTTTTATAGTGTAAATAATTTCGAATACATTTACTTTAATCAGGTGACTGTGATATCTTTTGCCATTTTGACATCCGCAATTGTTGTTTCAATTCCATGGCATGTCAATATTTTTATAAAATCACATTACTTTTTCTTAATTATTTTAACATTGAGAAACGTAAAGTGATAAACGTTAACACGAATAAATTTAGAATGGTTTAGTTGCTCCGCTTCGCTCTGCTTTGCTACGCAACTAAACCAAATTTTCAGGCTTTTTTAAACTCAAAATTTTACTTCATGCTTAACCTGGGAATGGAAAACACCAGTTAAAACTTCAAATTAAACTCGTTTAGAAAAACTGTATGCATATGTACACTTTAAAAAAATCCCTGTATTTATACTTAAAAGAAAAATTCCCTGTATGTATACTTAAAGAAAAATTACCTTATTCAAATTTGTTCTTAATATTGTTCACTTTTAAACTTAGTTAAAAAAGTGTAAGATCAAAAACCCTATAAATAATCAAAAAGTGGGTGGGTGGATATTCCTTTTAAAATAGGGATATTTTACATTCTCCTGAGGGAAAATCTATGTAATTCAGCTCCCAGCAGTGGTCTAATGGAAGTGATGAATAAATAGAAATAATTTTGACAAATAACTGGGCCTATATTCTGAACATGAAGGCATTTTCTCATCGATGACATATCGCATTGAAGCGACGCTATTTTGGGAAGAATTGAACAAACCGTATAGAGTAAAATGACGTAATTTCGACGCGACAAATTATCTATGACAAAACTCATCGGTAATTAAAATATTTCCGATGAAAATAAGTAATTTTTTTAAACAGTTTTTATTCGTATTTGTTTAACCGTGAACTTCATTTCTCATAAGCTAACGAAACACTTGGCAAAAATTCTACGTTGGCTCTAAATTTACAGTCTACCTTCACCTACATCAATATATCCACATCATAGGAAATCGTACATTTAGAGCCCAAATAATAAACATACGTATAAATTAATTAACACTTCTGTTTCAAAATAATTCACTAAAGACATTAGTTTTAATGCAAGTCCTTTCATTTCTAATTTCTTGTGATTTCTCCTTTCATTTTTAATTTGTATTTGTTAGTTGGTTTGAAGAGAATTTGACCTTAATGTTACATATACTTCAAAAGAGAGTTGCAACAAATCAAATTAAATAGAATTTTAAATATTTCATTATATAATTCAATATCCGGAGGTGTATTTGCACGGGAAGTAGTTGTTTCAATGGATATTTATTGTCTTAAGTTGTCTTATTAATTAGAGCCCAAATAATAAACATACGAATAAATTAATTAACACTTCTGTTTCAAAATAATTCACTAAAGACATTAGTTTTAATCCAAGTCCTTTCATTTTTAATTTCCTCTGATTTCTCCTTTTATTTTTAATTTGTATTTGTTAGTTGGTTTGAAGAGAATTTAACCTTAATGTTACATATACTTTAAAAGAGCGTTGTAACAAAACAAATTAAATAAGATTTTAAATAATTCATTGTATAATTCAATATCCGGAGGTGTATTTGCACGGGAAGTAGTTGTTTCAATGAATATTTATTGTCTTTATTCGTATTTGTTTATCCGTGAACTTCATTTCTTATAAGCTAACGAAACACTTGGCAAAAATTCTACTTTGGCTCTAAATTTACAATCTACCTTCACCTACATCAATATATCCTCATCATAGGAAATCGTACATTAAGAGCCCAAATAATAAACATACGTATACATTAATTAACACATCTGTTTCAAAATAATTCACTAAAGACATTAGTTTTAATCCAAGTCCTTTTATTTCTAATTTCTTGTGATTTCTCCTTTTATTTCTAATTTGTATTTGTTAGTTGGTTTGAGGAGAATTTGACCTTAATGTTACATATACATCAAAAGAGCGTTGTAACAAATGAAATTAAATAGAATTTTAAATATTTCAATATATAATTTAATATCCTGAGGTGTATTTGCACGGGAAGTAGTTGTTTCATGGATATTTATTGTCTTAAGTTGTCTTATTAATTAGAGCCCAAATAATTAACATACGTATAAATTAATTAACACTTCTGTTTCAAAATAATTCACTAAAGACATTAGTTTTAATCCAAGTCCTTTTATTTCTAATTTCTTGTGATTTCTCCTTTTATTTCTAATTTGTATTTGTTAGTTGGTTTGAAGAGAATTTGACCTTAATGTTACATATACATCAAAAGAGCGTTGTAACAAATGAAATTAAATAGAATTTTAAATATTTCAATATATAATTCAATATCCTGAGGTGTATTTGCACGGGAAGTTGTTGTTTCATGGATATTTATTGTCTTAAGTTGTCTGATTAATTAGAGCCCAAATAATAAACATACGTATAAATTAATTAACACTTCTGTTTCAAAATAATTCACTAAAGACATTAGTTTTAATCCAAGTCCTTTCATTTCTAATTTCCTCTGATTTCCCCTTTCATTTTTAATTTGTATTTGTTAGTTGGTTTGAAGAGAATTTAGCCTTAATGTTACGTATACTTTATAAGAGCATTGTAACAAAACAAATTAAATAATATTTTAAATATTTCATTGTATAATTCAATATCCGGAGGTGTATTTGCACGGGAAGTAGTTGTTTCAATGGATATTTATTGTCTTAAGTTGTCTTACTAATTAAGACATTGTTTGCATTTTCACGAATAACATTTTCGTAATTTTATATATTATATTTTATAATTTTCAGTGTAACATGTAAACCCAATCGCATTATTGTAACCTATCAATCCGCGCACATAAATTATTTTTATAAGAATCTGACCCATTTTAAAATATTATTGAAGTCTTTATGCATTTTTAAATTTAACTCGTCGAGTGCGTTGATCCACACGAAATTATTTTGGCTGGTAGTATTTATGCGATGATTTCAGTATTCCGTGTCGCAATATTTCAGCACGAGTGTATTTTTAATGTTCCGGTTATTTACAGAATTTATTGTTGTTTTACAATTTATTATTTCAATGTTTACACATATTTTTAATTGGAGCTTGGAGATTACAGGATTGTAAAACTTCCATTATCAAGAACAGGTTGTTAACACCGTGAGAGGTTTATGGATTTATACGAAAGTCCAAATATAATAAAAAGTCGGTAAATATTTAGAATTGAAGTAATAAAATGTTGTTCTCAAGAGAGTTATTTTATGTACAAAATTATTGTACATACAGGGCTTATCAGAGCAGTGGCGGACCAACAGAGCAATTTTGGGGGGCATTTACTAATGAAAACTGTATTAAAATTGTATTTATTATATATAAAAACATTTTATTCTCTAATTTGTTAAATTAAAGAGTGGCGACCGACCGGAAAAACCGGCCATGTCAGTGAATTTTATTGATCAGGAAAAGTCTTGGAAAAGTTAGGGAAATTAGGCCTATTTAACGAGATGTCAGGGAATTTTTAAATAAATAATAATAGTAAATATGCAAATAACACAATTCAAGAATTAGTTAGTTTGGTTTGACGCACGAATTTGGCACATTAAATAATATTAAACAAACAAAAATAAAGAACAAAACACACTAATATTAAAAAAAATCATTCAAATTAAATGGATCAACAAAAAGTCATTAAGATTGACAAATTCAAGTATAATATGATGTTCGAATTAAAACAGTTAGACAAATCGCAATCAATAATATTATAGGTATTCTAAAAATTGGCAAAAATCAAAATTTGTATATAAAATCGTAAAAATAAATAAACAATTACGTTAAAATGTACAATTTTAACAAAACTGCAAATATCAAAAAAATTTCAAAAATCATAAATTTAAAGCCCGAGAGCTTTAGCTCGACGGCTTTAATCTTTGATTATTATTGCTTGATTTGCCTAAAAATGCAAGACCTCAAGATGAATTGGTCAAAAAATATAATAGTCGCTATTTGAAAAGGTCGTGTTATATTTATAAAGATTATTTATTGAATCATTCATATAACCCTAATTATATATTCCCTACAGTCATCCCTCTTCTCCTTCCGTATATTCCAAGCCCAATCCTTTAAAATTTCAGCTATTTGGGGTTGCTTTCTCTAATTCACATATGGGCAACCCCCGGCCCGCGGGCCGGATCCGGCCCGCTGTAAGATATGATCCAGCCCGCGAGACATTTTAAAAAAACCCAATTAAAAAAATATTACATTAGGTACTTACACTCACAGGAGTGACAGTGAGGCGGCAAACATCAAATTCTTTGAGGTTTGCCGCCTCACGGGCGACACATCAAAAGATTTATTGCTTCTCAATTATTCTAAACTAGTTTACTCCAGATTATTCGTTCATTTTGCCTATATAAGCGGGTGGATGGCCCGAACGTTAGTTCAGTTCTATTTGAGCTACCGAGGTGATAACTTGGACAAGCGATATCCTAGCGAACTGCTCGAGCTGTCAACTTGCTTTGTGACTTTGTGTGCATCTTGAGTGGCTACTAACTATAGTTTGTTATTAAGTTTATTGAACGAAAAGTAAACAAAAATGATGTCTGGTGGAAAGAAACGAAAAGTAGATACAGAGGGTCGCCATTTTCAAGAAAAATGGACTGAAGAATTATTTTTTATCTTGCACAATGGTAAGCCTATTTGTTTGCTGTGTAATAAATCCATTTCAGTAATGAAAGAATTCAATATAGAGAGGCATTACTCAACTAAGCATGCTACGCTGCACTCACTGACAGGACAATTAAGAACAGATAAAATCCAGAAGCTTACCGCAAATTTGGAAAAACAGCAACAAATGTTTCATAAACAAAGAACACAACTTGATAATGTTGTGAAAGCTAGTTTTATAGTTAGCTCAAAATTGGCAAAGGCATTAAAACCATTTGCCGAAGGAGAATTTATCAAGGAGTGTATGTTAGAAGTTTGCGGTATTATGTGTCCTGAAAAGAAAAAAGAATTTGAAAAAATTAGTTTGTCAAGACGAACTGTTGTTCGACGTATAGAAATGATGGCTAATGATATAAAAAACAACATTGACTGACCGTATGGCTGGTTTTGAATCATTTTCCATAGCATTAGACGAGAGCACCGATTTGTCTGACACAGCTTAACTGGCTATATTTATTCGAGGTGTTGATAAGGAGTTCACTGTTACTGAGGAATTGCTTGCTTTACAGCCGCTAAAAGGAACCACTACAGGAGAGGATATTTTTATTGAAGTTCAAAAGGTATTCACAAGTTTTGGCTTGCCATGGTCAAAATTAATTGGAGTATGCACTGATGGTGCAACTTCTATGGTCGGCTTACGTAAAGGTTTCATCGGAATTTTGAAAGAAAAAGCAACAGAATTAAATGTGCAAAAAGATGATTTGATAGTCTCTCATTGCATTAGTCACCAACAGAACTTGTGTTCCAAGTCCATTCGACTCCAGAATGTTATGAATGTGGTAGTAAAAACTACCAACTTTATTCGATCCCAAAGGCTTAACCATCGTCAGTTCAAGGCATTTTTGGATGAAATATCAGCTGAATATAACGACGTAACATATTATTGTGAAGTCAGATGGCTGAGCAAAGGAAAAATGTTGAAACGGTTTTACGAGCTTAGAAATGAGATAGCAGACTTTATGAAAATAAAAGATAAACCACTATCTGAATTAAGTGACCCAAAATGGATATGTGACTTAGTATTTCTGGTCGATCTTACAGGCTATTTGAATGATTTAAATTTGAAACTTCAAAAACAAGGACAGTTAGTAAATGATTTTTACAGCAATTTAAAAGCGTTTCAGATCAAACTACGCTTGTGGGAGTCACAGATGCTGTCTGGTATAGTTACCATTTCAACACGCTCTCTGTGAAAATATTGCTTATGCTCAATATGCTGAAGAACTCACGTTACTGTCGGAACAATTTTTGAACAGATTTTGCGACTTCAATAACTTGGAAGACTGTTTCAGTTTATTTGCTACTCCTACAAAATATATTGTACAAAATGCTCGAATACACTTACAAATGGAGTTGATCGAGATTCAAGAAAACTCACTCCTAAAATCAAAATTTAAAGACATAGAGTTGTGCGATTTCTACAAAAAATACCTAGAAGAAGACAATTTTCCGCAGCTTAGAAAACTCGCAAGAAGATTGATTTGTGCCTTTAGCAGTACTTATAAATGCGAACAGTTCATTTCATTGATGAAAGTTAATAAATCAACACATCGTACAAGACTGACTGACGATAATTTGGAAAATTCTTTACGTCTTTGTGTCAGTGGAATTAATCCAAGTATCGATGGATTAGTTTCCCAAATTCAAGCTCAAACGTCTCATTGATTTCGGTGTATTTAACTTTCGTAGTTTGTAACAATTGCAAATTTAACGATTTAATTATAATGTACCATTTTTTTAAATTTCATTTTGTTATTTTAAAAAATTGTACTATAATAACATTGTCGTATTATTTCATGTCTAATATCTATAGCAAAAAATATTATCACTACTTTAAAATGCACTAAGTACTTTTAAACGCGGCCCGCGAACGTATTTGCACTCTAAAGTTTGGTCCTCAACATGTCAAAGGTTGCCCATGCCTGCTCTAATTTGAAAATTTTTAAAATTAACGCCATACTCTTGTCTTACTTCTATTTGTATTTATTAGTACGAAGTTTTAATAATTTCGTCAATTTCAGCCGTTCATGTTTCTCTGAACCGTTCTATTTTTATGACTTTAATAACAAATGTCAAAGTGAAAGTACAGACTACTATTCGTAATTTTATGTCGTAAAAAGGAAAAAGATGTGGCAGAAAAGAGGGAGAGAGTGAAAAAGAGGAAGCAATATTGATTTCAATAGACCCAGCAATCGTATCAAATTATGACATATCAACAATAAATTTTAACAGATAAAATAAATAATCTTGTATATTTACAAAGAGTGTTAATATTTTCAAAATCGATGTGAAAATTTTTATCTAAAAAATTTATGAAAACCTTCAAGATTTTAAAAATTAACCAAGAACATGGAAATTCGCGAAAAACCGACAACACTTAAAAAAAATTAAATTCACAAAACTCATGAAAGGAAATAAATTCATAAAATGTATTAATATTTTTAAAATTAAAAGTAATCTGGGCAATTTATCAAAACCATCAATTTTTTATAATTTTACAAAAAAAACGTTACATTTCTAAAAATTAACAAACATTCTAGAAAATGCGTGTAAAGCAACAAGATTTTTATAATTAATTAAAATAATCACGATAGGAGTATATAAAAAATCTAGATAATTCATGAAAACCATTAGAATTTTAAAAATTATAGGAAATCTTAGAAATCTACGACAAGCGTTAATGTTTTAAAAAAATGCCTAAAAATTTGTTATTTGTGACGTTCACATCCCGTGTATGTAAACATTTTACTATTTCTCGCAAAGCATCGAAATTATAAAAATTAACGAAAATCTGGGAAGTTCACGAAAATATAAAAAATTTTTAAAAATCGTCGAAAATCTAGAAAATTTATCAAAACTGCCAGAATTTTAAATATTAAAGCAAATCTTAAAAATGTACAAAAAGCGCAGAGGTTTAAAATTTGACTGAACACTTTTACGTTCACGAAAAACCGTAAAAATTAATACAAATTTTGGAAAGTCATAATAGTATATAGTGTATCAAGGGCCGAAAATAAGCTTTAGCAACCCGCCGCTTTTAGCAGCGAAGCGAGTGAGGGCTGCTTAAAGTGAAGGGCTGCTAAAGCATTTTGGCATGAGTTACACTCGATATTTTTTCGCCTGTCTTAAGTAAAATTAGTGTTGCAGGAAATTATCTATCGCGCACCATTGAAAGTGAACAGAGTTTATCCTTATAGCCTACTCATATTCCGTGAAAAGTTGTCAATAATTTATACAAACTTACAAATAATATTGTAAACTGTAATAAATAATGAAAATCTAATTAATGCACAACAAAATTCACATATATTTATTTGATATAAACGAGAAAACATAATACAAAAACACATCAAATATAATACGATAATATATAAATAGGTTACATATTATTATACAGAGAGTTTTATATAACACCGACCATTTTCATAAAATACGATTTGACACCTTTAATTTTTAGGTTATGTAAATTGTAGCTAATTAATTGCAGTTAACGCCTCAACTTGTACATACAAGGAGTTTTTCTTTTAAGTATACATGTCCCAATTACAGCGTAATGCGTATGTCGTAAATCTTTAAATAACCGTTGTTATTTTTAAAAGGAGTTCAATTTGAAACTTAAAATTAGTGTGTTTCACTCCCAGACTAAGCATGAAGTAAAATTTCGAGTTTAGAAAAGCCTGAAAATTTGGTTTGGTCGCGTAGCGCGAAGCGCGGAGCGGCCAAACCAAATTTTCAGGCTTTTCTAAACTCGAAATTTTACTTCATGCGCCACGGGTACAAAACACTGATTCAATGTAAAGTTTAGCGGTGTGTTTTAAACTTCGTAATATGTTAGTGTTTTGTACCGGTGGCGCATGAAGTAAAATTTCGAGTTTAGAAAAGCCTGAAAATTTGGTTTGGCCGCTCCGCGCTTCGCGCTACGCGACCAAACCAAATTTTCAGGCTTTTCTAAACTCGAAATTTTACTTCATGCTTAGCCTGGGAGTGGAAAACACTGGTTTAAAGCTTCAAATTACATTCTTTTAATAAACCTAGCGTCCGCAAATGTACAACGTATGCTAATGTATATATAAACGAAAAAATTCTTATGTTCTGTGTTACATAAAACTCTCTGTATAATATATTATTATTATATATTTTCAGCATTGAAAATTCTGACCATAAAGTTGCACTATTTACTACCTTGCTTCTTTCCGATAAATATGCGAGAATTACATTTTCTGATGTGTTTTTTTGCCTTTTTACGTAGTTTCCACTTGCAAAATACGGCATAGTTTTGTTCATATCGTTGCCTTGATTCATCCGGCACTAGATTGTCGCTGACACTGGATGCGATGTTTTGTAACTATTGAAATTGAAATGTCACTGTCAGATTTTTGCATGGCCTTCCGCGAAAAGTTGTCTAGGTTATGCATATTATTTTTTCGGCCCTAGATACGCTAAGTCGTCGTTTCAGCCCGATTTTTATGGCCGAAATATATGGTTTCGGTAGAGGCAGGCGAAAAAAGCATTAACATATTTAAATTTAACGAAAATAACCAAGGTTAAAAAATCTGACGAAAATTCAGGAAAAGTATCAAAATTTGAACAATTAACGAAAATCTACGAAATTCGAAAAAACAGAAATTGTGGAAACATGAAAAACATTAAAAAATCTTGAAAAGGCTACTAAATGTAATTAATTTAATAAAACTATCTATCAAAATCTATTTTATCAAAATACAAATATACAATTGACACCTTTCAATGCAGAGGCATAGCGATGAAATGTCTGTTTTCGGGAGCGGTCGTAAGAAAAATGTATTGATGCACATCTTGAATAATCCAAGATGTGCATCAATACATTTTTCTTACGACCGCTCCCGAAAACAGACATTTCATCGCTATGCCTGTGCATTGAAAGGTGTCAATTGTATATTTGTATTTTGATAAGATAGATTTTGATAGATAGTTGAATTTTCAAAACTAGTTTCTTTAGTACCTGGGTAGATAGATATCTGAGAATAAATATATTTGTATTTAGTCTATTTGCCAATTCACTGCCATGCTGCGACCAATATAACTGGGTGTCTAGATGTACACCTAAACATTTCACACTGCCAACCTCCCGTCGTTTTATAGAAAATACAAGATTTAGGGTTTTGTCATTGTTAAGTTTTAAGCAATTACTTCCAAACTACTCACCAGGTTGTACATGTATCCTGGATTCGGATTAAAAGGTTAGTGTGGTATCATCTGCATATAAAATAACATCATACCTAGGGAAACTACTAGAGAGGTCATTAATGTATATTAAAAATAGTAATGGCCCTAGAATCGAGCCTTGGAGCACACCATTAATTATGCACACGACGAGTGATATCTTATCATTATACAACGTACATTGCATTCTTCCTGATAAATAGGATGATATCCATTGCTATACTTACTGGATGCAGGTTATAGTAATAGAGTTTCTGGATGAGTAAAGCATTACCAATAAAATTTAGTATTGCACCTACTGAACTCCTTCCTTTTCTGAATCCATATTGACTACTTGACAAGATTCTGGAGCTTTCTAAGTGTTAAATAAACTGATTTCAACAATTTTTTGGAAAACACAGGTAAAAGGGAGATAGGATGATAATTAGTAGGGTTACTTGGATCTCCTTTTTTGAAAACAGAAATAATTAGAGCCTTTTCAAAACGTCTGGGAATCAATTTTGATGAATGCACATATTTATAGTATTTGTAAGAAGCCGCAGTATACTATTCAGTACCGATTTTATAACATCTACTCTCATTCCATACACATCGTAGACTCTGGAAGGCTTTAACCCTTTTATAACACCACACACAGTGCTTGGTGTAACTGACAAAAATCTAAAATATATAATAGACTGATTGGGTCAACGCTAGATTTATTTACACTAAATGTTGTCACCAAACAAAAATTATCCATCTGACAGTCAATTCAAGTGTCTAATATAATTTTAATGAGTCTTTTCCAATCCCAGACTGAGCATAAAATAAAATTTCGTGTTGAGAAAAGCCCTAAGAATTTTAATTTGGACGCGCAGTGTCTAAATCCCAATTTGGGCTTTTCTCAACCCAATATTTTACTTCATGCGTCACGCGAATAAAACACTGATTTAGAGTAAAATTAAAAATATACATTATTTGGTTTGGTTATATGAATTTTTTAAAGAGGTCAGGGAAAAAATCTGGAATCAGGGAAAAGTCAGGGAAATTTAACAATTCAAATTGGTCGCCATCATGTATTATAAAATAAACTAGGTGCTATTAATTTTAAACTAAAAAATACAATATTTTTTATTTATCGACTAACCATTTTGGAGGGGGGGGGGATGAATTACCGCCCATTTCGCCCCCGTGGATCCGCAATATAGGGGGTAGGAGTTTAAAATAGTACACATAAGATATGCATACGTTTTCATTATTAAAATTTAAAAACATTTATAATTTTAAAATATAAAATATAAAATAAACGTTTCATTATGTCTGTAAATTTCTATTAAAGTATTATATAAAAATGTCATAATTACAACAGTAATACATGTTTATGATAATCATAACAAAGGTAAATATATGGAATAGGAATTGACAACAACAAATATGATAACAATTCGATTGGTATTTTTATGTTAAAAATATAAAAATTGTATAAAGTAAATACATTGCTTGTGAGTTACGTGAATATCAAATTAATTTGACGAATAAAGCACTAATAATCTTTCTTCACACTTTTATTTGAATTACCAAATGTACATTTCGGACACGAAGTGACCATAATCAATGGATTAACACTGTTGTTCCATTAATAATGGTCACTTTGTGTCCGAAACGTACATTTGGTGATTCAAATAAAAGTGTGAAGAAAGGTTATTAGTGCTTTATTCGTCAAATTGTATAAAGTAACTATTTACAAAAATATGTGTGAAATCCTGATTTTTTTTAAATTAAGTTATTAATTTAATCAATACTCGTACATTCATATTATAAGAATTATTTGAAGAATGTTATTTAATCTATAAGTAGATTTAATACATACAAGCAATAAATAACTTCAGGAATTTATTGAAAATTGCTCACATATTTTTGTTTTGGAGGAACAGAGAAACAAATATGAATGCTTTAAACAACACCGCTATTAAATCTGCATTCTAAATACAAACAAATACCACGACCTACAACATTAATAACATCATTGCACTCATCCAAATGAACTTTATCTTTGATCTACATTCCTTGAGCAATAAATCACATCGCTCCATAAACACCAGCTAATTATAATATTAATGACCAAACTTTTTTCCAACACAAGAAACGCAATCAATCGCATATATTAAACTTGACCTATCAATTCAGTGTGATTCATGGCGCCTTATCTCCCTCAGTTGTGAAAAAAAAATGATCTCACACACCAAGTCATCAATCTTGTCTCTTTTTTATGCTAATTAGAATATTAGAACCACAAATATGACCTAAAGCTGTTCTTAAATTTCAATTTTCAATCTTTTTAATTAGCATATTTTAATTTGTTTCAGATGGCGTCGTTTAACTGGGTTCTGATATCCTCGTTCGCGTTGGTCACTCTTGTTTATTGCATACCAGACTACAGTGATCTTCCGGTTGGGCCATATTGTGCTGCTCGAGGATGTTGTAACGGAAGACATGATGAATGTTCCGCGCCTATAATAGGTATTTTAATTAATATTTATTTTAGTTGTTTTTGTTGCAAGGTTTCATTTCTAGGAACGCTTTGTTATTGTGATGACTTTTGTAATCGGACGAGGGCCGAGGATTGTTGCCCTGATTTCTGGTCGCATTGTAAGGGTATTGCGCCTCCTCCGGAACCTATCAAGACTTGTTATTTTAATAATCAGTATTATTATAAAGGAAAGGAGGCTAAACAGAATTGTAATATATGGTAAGTTATACGATAAATTTGCAAAAAAGAAACAATATTCATATTGGGGATATGAATTGAATTAAATTATTATTTGCAAAATATTATAAGAAATGTATATACAGTTTATATCGGTTTCACTGAGATATTACAAACTAGAAACTTTAAACAGAAACAAAAATTATTGAGACGTTCGACAGGGGAGTAGTTGTTTCAATGAATATTTAAAAGTTTAATTAGGTACAAATATTTGCAGAAATCGAGATAAATAGTATTTTTTTAATATTTTTGATTCGCCATAAATACCTACCCTTTTGAACCAATTTTAGATTTTAGATAAAAAACATTTGAAATAGTTTTTTTAGCGAGATTTTAAACAAGGTATCTTATATAAATTAACTATTGGGTAGTATTTGATTTTTTTAAATGAAATACCCAGTATTTCATTTTACGATTTTATATGCATATTATAAATTAAATATAATGTTATTCAAGTTGCCGCAAATCGTTGTATACGTGTTCCAACATCTCATGATCAATTATTGCCACTTGCCGTTTGATTTCCTCCTTCAGATCGGTCTAGGTATGGTGTTTGTGTGTAAAGACACGTTTTGTGGGGTATTCACACAAAAAGAGTCACAAGTGGCCAAATCTTGTATACTTGGGGACACCGCGAATGCTGCGCAATTGGCAATGGTCGCAGTTCGCCGAATTCTACCAGAAAGGGTCATTTCACTTTTTGGCGACAACTTGTTACCTTAAAGACCCTTATTTGACCATGTGTGACTTATTTTTGTAAAAAAATCTCAATCACAAGTTGATCGTGAAATGTTGGAAAGCGTATATCCCAACTTTGAGTACATGCAAGCAATAAATAACTTCACTGCTTTCAAGAGACTGTGCAACCAATGCGGGCACGCGGCGTGAAGCAACGGATGCAACGGCATTTGGGCACTAGTAGCAATGTGGTTTACAAACTTAGGCGAAAAAATGGTAAAGGTGCGATTATTTTTATGAGTGGAGGCGCTAGTAAATCAGGTAAACTAAGCTGTCCTTGAATTTCACCCTTTTTTTTGTTAGTTTCCATGCAGTTTACTGTCGGTCTCTGATCGCGAAAGAGTAGGCACCTTGTCTTTTTCTCGTTGATGTTCATTCTTGGCGTTGTTTTTTTCACTTAGCCGTAGGCGTATTATGCTCTTTTTTATTGTTGTATCAAGGTTTTTTCTTAAAGATATCATTGCATTATCGTCAGCAAAGTGGAAAATTTTAGTAAATTTGTGAAATATAATCTTGGGTATGTCAGCGGCATAGATGTGTAAACAAACTTGGAGAGATTGAGTATCATACGCCTCTATGTCGGGTGGAGTGACAACTGCGGTAGACCTTGGCCTGTTAATTTTCCTTGCTATTTCTACAAAGTTAGCTGCTTATCGTACAGCTACCAGACGCTATCAGAAATCGAATTGTTTAGTGGTAATTATCCCCATTCTTTAGTAATTTTCTCCCAGTCTTTCTTGAGAATTGTTTTGGTATTCTTGGCTAGTGCGGGGATAAGGCTGATCGGTCGCCTGTTTTCCATCTTTGCTTACTTCCCAAAAGCCTGAAAAAAAGCGATCAATACCAAAAGGCGACAAGGACCCGTTGTCGCCTTTTGGTATTGATTGCTTTTTTCAGGCTTTTGGGAAGTATCCATGTTTCCTTCATTTGTTGATCAGACAAGTGATTCTGTTTATTGCGTTCGTGTATAGAATTTTTAAGGCCCTGTTGGGGATGTTGTCATATCCAGGT
The DNA here is from genome assembly GCA_932526585.2 of Philonthus cognatus. Taxonomy (NCBI): domain Eukaryota; kingdom Metazoa; phylum Arthropoda; class Insecta; order Coleoptera; family Staphylinidae; genus Philonthus; species Philonthus cognatus. The sequence continues at coordinate 22,623,703 of OW052249.1, read as the reverse complement.
GCCTCCCTTAGCAAGATTTGTTTGAATATGCTGGAGATTTCATCAGACGTGATATTCTTTTTAAAAATAATGTTTGGTGCGATCGTGTTTATTTTTTGCCATGCTTGCTTCCGTTTCGTTTTTTTTTAAATTGACGCTGTCGTTATAAAATTGGGTTTCTAGTTGTTCGGCAATTATTTCCGCCTTGTCACTATCGGAATACCACTTCTGTCTTTTGGTGGTAGTCGGCAGATTCGGGTCTATTCTTCTTTTCCGAATGTATTTATGAATTTCCAAAAGTTCTCCTCTTCTTCGCTTCCTGAATTCCATCATCCCAGTTATTCTCTTCCTTCTCGGCTAGCATGCCTTTGACGCCCCGCTAAAAACGGTTTAGTTTTGTTTTGTTCTCCAATTATCTGAATCTGGCTCACTTCTTTATGGCATACGTTTTTCCCTTTAACAAAGCTTTCTCTTTAATGCTCAATTCTAGCCGATTGTTTATATTGGTTGTAAATGGGCTTTCACCAGGTCTTCGAGTTCTCTTGTCAGGTTCTAGGCTTCTTCCTTCACTTCGCAAAGCTTCATCTGTTGGTGATGGTCAAATTCGGTTTGTCCGCATGTGATAAAAATATTAATTTAATTTAATAACACTAATTACTTTTTTGTGAAAACATTATCAAACCAAGTACTTAAAATTAAAATTGTGGTTCTTATGCAAGGATTTTTTCTTTCAAGTATATATTGTCAACATTTTTTTTTTGTTGTTTTGAAAAAAGTTCAATTTGAAGCTATAAACAGGTGTTTTCCACTCCCAGATTAAGCATCAAGTAAAATTTCGAGTTTAGAAAATTCTGAAAATTTGGTCAGGCTTAACTCGAAATTTTACTTCCTTCGCCACGCGTATAAAACACTGGATTTAAGTGAATTTCAAAATATACATCTTTAGCATATTGTTTTAATAGCATATTGTGAACTTCACTTGAAATCAGTGTTTTATACGCGTGGCGTATGAAGTAAAATTTCGAGTTTAGAAAGGCCTGAAAGACTTTTCTAAACTCGAAATTTTACTTCATGCTTAATATTCGAGTGAAAAGCATTCGTTTAAGGCTTCGAATGTAACTATCAAAAAAACACCGAATTTCTGAAGATTTACAACAAATACGCTGTAATTGGGATATGTATACTGGAAAGAAAAAATCCCCGTATACTTAAAAATTAGGAATTAAACAAAAACGCGTCAAAAACTACTCATGTACACCCCCTCTTTTTGACGCGTTTTTTACCTGATTCCCAACTTTTAAGTATACAGTGTGTATAAAGAGTAATGTAACAGCTTGATATCTCGCTTCGTAATGGGTGATAAGTAATGAGAAAAAAATGTTTCAAATAAATGTTGTTGCCACTAGTTTAAGCTACTAATAAATAATAATTGGTAATATACAGGGTCATTCATTTTCAAGATATGAAACGAACTTACTTTTTTTTTTAAATTGAACGCCCTATATATTTCGTTTATATTCGATAACTTGTTAAAACAGAAGAATACTAATGTAAACCGTATGCTTTTAAGTTACTTTGATTAAAAGTTGCAAGGAAAAATATGAACGAAAATAAAATATCTATTATAATCAAGTGTAGGTATCTCAAAATATCGAAACAATTGTTATTGACATTAGTTACTATTAAGTTATCTGTTATTGTTGTTTTTTTTTTTTCGAAAATACTAAAAGGTATGTTCATCCAACGCAAAAATGCAACGGTTTTAATGATGAGAGGTTATGGCGATCGCGTGAGAATCAACGGGACTACATTAACATTTCAATTAAAGAAGAAACTGACAACATGTCCATCGGAAAGTGGCATACTGTATAAAACAATGGGATGGAGACAAATTAAAGGGGGAAGGCAATTTAAGCACTTGCTTTAATAAAACAGTTAAATATTTTGTTAGTAACATTGTAGATCTTATCAATAAAGTATGTAACTTTTAAACAGATCAATTTAAAATCATGCGGCTTTCACTGGTAACCTTTTATTTTAACATGGTATTGAACACCAATAAAATATATTGGGTGTTCCATTTAAAAAAAGGTAAGTTTGATATGCATTATGAAAATGAATCACCCTGTATATATGAAAATATTTTGAATTAGTAGCTTAAATTAGTAGCTATAAGTTTTACTTAAAAGATTTTTCTAAACTTATCACAAACCAAGATATTGAGCCACTTTTACTTTATTGATAACTAAATCGGCCATGTTGAAAGTCTGCTTACTGACAAAAGATTTTGGCGTATTAACCAGGCATAGAGGGTAAGTTCTTGCGCCGTTCTTCATTCTGTAGACGAAGTTGTAGGTAAAACTCTTAATAGACGTTCTCGATGTCTTATTCAATGGGGATTTCTCTGATCCCAACTTTTAACTATTTTTTTCTTATTTTTTTGGTAGTGGTATTATGTAACATTTGTTATATTATGATGTAGGGTTGGTGGGTCGTGTGGCCTCTGGACCTTCCGAAATTACCTCGACCTAAAAGATCTTTTGTAATTATCCCTGACCTACTTGAGTCCCTCAATGTCTATACCTCTTGCGTAGTCTACAATAACTTGAGTGTTAATCTGTACCATGTCATCAGGCTTTACAGTGACCGATGACAGGTAGTTCCCTCTTTGAAGGGACAGGGCAGAGCATTCACAAGGTGCTCTACTGTTTCTTGCGCCTCGTTGCAGAATCTGCAATTGGCATCAATTATTTGACCCATCTTAGTGAGGTGGTATTTCAGAGGACAGTGTCTAGTTAGAAGGCCGGTTATGAGCCTTAGGTTGCCATTGCTTAGCCTGAGAAACTGTTCGGCTCTTATGGCAGAGAAGGCAATAAACCTCTTCGCCTGCCTCAAGCCAGGTGTGTTGATGTGGACTTTAGTTATTCCACTATAGGGTTTTGGTCCAACAAATAGAGTTTTGGAGCCTTCTTTGGCAAGGCCGTCGGCAATTTCATTACCTATGATCCCTGCATGACCTAGAACCCAGAGCAGTTTAACTCTCTTGTTCCTGGCCAGCTGCTTTATGGATAGTTTGCACTCCTAGACAGATTTAGACTGACATGTAGGTGATTTTTTTGCCATCCCAGTGCGCTCGATAACTCGAATCGATGTCCACTGATACCAATACTCCATTTTCAGTTTTAGATCCGTCAGTGAACCAAACTATCGTGGAGCCTTGCTTGATTTTCACTGCAACATTATGGCGGCCTTGGATAGCCACTTTAATCGTTAATTATTCCTAAGGCGTCTAAAGCAGCTTTCCTTTTCATGTGCAGATGCAGAGGTGTGACGTTTAGCATTGCTTTCATTGCTCCAGTAGAGCAAGTGCTCATAGCCCCTGTGACGCCCAAACATGCCAGCCTTTAAACCTTGCTGAGCTTTGTTTGGGTTGTACTCTTCGTTGTCTTTGTCTACCAGACAACGGAACCATAAGTGATTATTGGTCTTATCACCGTTATAAAAAGCCAATATATCATCTTAGGTTGTAAACCCCATCTTATGCCTAAATTATGTAACATTTAGTTCCTTGAAGATTTCTACCGTCTTCCGGAAGTCGTCGTTAGTCTCGGTGAAAATATTATTGCCTTTTGCTTGGCAGGCAAACTATATAACATCGTTTTTATTTCCTTTAAGTAATTTGATGTTTCTCGTATCGACCAGGTCAATTGGTGGTGTTTATTTTTGCTTGAGTTAAATCTGCTTCGTCGGGTTTAGCCGAGCCAGGAATGTCTCTCTTAAAGTCGCCTCTTGACTGGGGTTGCGTGGTTTCTCTTTGGTACCGCTTACGACTTGGGTTTCTTTCTGCTTTTAGCAGTTTGGAATTCTCCATTGTCGTGTTGCAGCTCTTTTCGCTTAATCTTCGCTACCCAAATTTTGAGTAGCATCTACCGTGTTTTGGGTGCTGGACCCTGTGCACTCTTCGTTTGGCTGGTCGTCGTGATAATTAGATATGGCAACTGGGATGCCAGGGCTACCGCATCGCGATATTATTAAAGTTACAGATTGACTAATCAAATCAGGACGGTTCTTATCTAATATTTCTTAAATTATTCATATATTTTTACTTTCCTCGTATTCAAACAAGTTTGTTTGCCAAATTATCAGTTTTGATAATCCATGAGTCGATTTGAAAAGAAAAAGGATGTGGAACATCATAGTATTTTCCCCTATGTTAGATATTTGAAATAATAACTTTCACCTACCTTATTTTTTAACAAACTGCACTACTTTGGCCATTTAACAGTTTTTTTATCTCTTATACGAGGGTCATTTTATATATAATGAACATCGTTTTTCATTTCCTTGGGTGTTTATTTTTTTGGTATAATCTTTTTACAACCCTTTAACATAATCTCCTTGCTTCTTAATGACCGAGTCTCAATGTGTGGGAAGCTTTACAATACCATCTAATACGCCATCTTGCTTCATCTGACAAAGGGCTCGGGTGCCGTCTACAGAAACCTCTTTTAGAGATGAATAACGACGTCCTCGCATAAGATGTTTTAACTTTGGAAATAAGTAAGAGTCAAGACTGTAAGGTGGATAAGGTAGCACTTCCCGTCCGATATTGATCACTACCGGGTAGTGGCTAGCTTTTTATTTATGACATTGGCATCGTGCGGACGTGAGTTATTGTAGAGAATGAGTGGCCCAGCCTCGAGCAACTGAGGTCATCATTTTGTATTCGAGAATATTTTTCTTTTTTTATAAACTATAACACTTTGTGTAATAGTTGATTTCATTAAATACATAATGCTGAATAGAAACATCCAAATTTCATTGTATGATTAATTTAAAAACAAAAATATCAACGTGTAATTCCATAAATGTCTTTCTTCAGTAAATGTGAAAATGTGGGCGGGAGAATGGAAATGCTATGCGAACAAGACACATGTCTGGTTGAACCAGAAATTATAAATAACGTCAACCAAATGAGCAGCAACGTCGGATGGACAGCTTCAAACTACTCACAATTCTGGGGAAGAAATTTGAAAGACGGAATAATACTCAGGTAATAACATATAAGGATCGTCAATTCACAATTCACAATTGCCGGTAACTCAGATAATTTGTCAATTAAAACCGTTAACCGATAATTTGCCGGTAAATCATAATATCGTAGTTTTAGGGATATTAATATGAATAGTATTTAATGACTTACATTTAACGAGGGTTTCCACTCCTAATGTAATAGTTATTATATATGATCTTTCGAAAACTTTATGGTTCTTAAAAACGAGATAGTATTCATTATACATATCAACTATTTGCAATTATTGTATTATTTAAAACTATTCAAGTAATTAAAAATAACTTCTTTATTATTTTATATTAATTATAACACTATATTTTGACGTAATATATTTACCATTAATATCCATTTCCAAACAAAGAAACGTTTACCTACACCTAACTCCCCTTACCCCATTGTTATAGATTGGGTACCTTGCAACCGCAAAGGTTTGTAATGCGCATGAACCCAGTTAAAAGAATATACGACTCACGATCACTGCCGAAACAATTCGATGCCGAAGATGTATGGCCCGGAAAAATTGCACAAATTCAAGATCAAGGATGGTGCGGATCATCATGGGCAATTTCTACAGCTGCTGTAGCTTCAGACCGGTAAGTAGTATAACCAAGACACAAAAACATATATTTTTGATTTCTAATTCTTATAACTTACATGTATATTGTTTTCATTGCATACAATTCTTTTTAGATTTTCAATTATTTCAAAAGGATACGAAACCCCGAAACTTAGTCCTCAGCATCTAATTTCTTGTGATAACAGAGGTCAACAGAGTTGCAACGGTGGATATTTAGATAAGGCTTGGATGTACATTAGAAAATTCGGGTAACCGTTAAAATAGCATAGCTGGAAAATTTATAACCATTAACGATTCAACATTGTAGTATTGTAAATGAAGAATGTTTCCCTTACACCGGAAAAACTACAAAGTGCCACATTCCAAGAAGAGGCAACTTGTTGACAGCTAGGTGCGTCCCACCAAACAATGTTGACAGGAAGGATTACTACAGAGTTGCTCCCGCGTATAGATTGGGCAACGAAACTGATATTATGTATGAAATTATGAAATCTGGACCTGTTCAAGGTAATTTAAATGGTTATTTCTACATTTATCTAGAAAATATATTTTATAGGAAATACTTGTTATGGTTTAATCTATTTTTTTTTGCAGCAACTTTGAAAGTGTACCATGATTTCTTCATGTATTCTGGAGGAGTCTACAGACATACAGACCTTGTCGGATCAGATAGGACCGGTTATCACTCAGTCAGAATTGTCGGATGGGGTGAAGAAGTCAGTTATAATGGCGTTAAAAAATACTGGGTAAATATATGTGCTTTTATTTACTATCCTCTTCAAATAGCGAGGCATGTCACTTTCAAGTTAAGACTGTGATTAACAATGGGTAAAATCATACATTTTTGGTAGTCACTAATTCTAGCACGGTGGGTGTTCTAATTACTGCAAAACATTGTATGATACATCAAAATGATCGTAAAATTTGGCGGATTGTATTGTCGTCAATTTGAAGCGATTTAGATTATTATTTTTTTCGTAAAAAAATCCTAAAAATAGCAATTTTTGAGTTATGTATTTACTCAATTTTCGACAACAAATTCGCTTTCAACGGTAAGTTCAAGGGTATCCTTACATTCTACATTCAATTTGCTTAATAATTATTACCTATTATTTCCATTATACACGTTGTCCCCTGATATTTTGAATATGAGTAATGCAATGTGTTTGTAGTCACTCTGATTTTGTTCTTCTTGATTGTTATAATAGGTTGCCATGATTGTTTCTGCAAAATGCATGTAAATTTGACTTAGACAGCTTCAAATTTGATACATTGAAATGAAGTGAATTTTTCTTTTTAAAATGTTAACGCAACAATAAACTTAAATTGTTAAATGGTTTTATGGAGGTCAATGCATGAATGAAATAGCCATATAAAGCAAACAATTTATACCCAACAGCATCAAAGAGCTAAGAACATAGATGAACTCAGGTTACAAATTCTTGAAGCCACTTAAAATATCACTCCTGCGGCGTTGAGACATGTGAAAAGAATTCTGTGATCATCTGGGATATTGTTTAGTTACCAAGAAGATGTTTTAAAACATTAATTTAGATAAAAATTGTAGCTATTTGTTTTTCGTTAGGTTAGCATTGTGTTTGTTAGAATTTAAGTATAATTTGTAGTATTCAAATATCGTGTAAATATAGTTCACTTAAATTCCCCATTATATTACAAATTAGAAACAATTAATATATAAAATTACGAAAAAACTATTCGTGAAAATGCAAACAATGTCTTAATTAATAAGACAACTTAAGACGATAAATATCCATTGAAACAACTACTTCCCGTGCAAATACACCTCCGGATATTGACATAATCCCCTTTTTTACCTATCAATACCGACCATCATTTTCACTCATTCCATTTCTGTGTACCTGTTCATTCCACACACACCACTTTTTCCAAGTAAGTTTGTTTTAATTTTATTCCTAATTTTTTTAAACGTAACAAGCTATTAGTGAAGAGAGATAAATCTCGAAACGCGTCTATAGATGGCCTAAGACATTAGTTTTAATCCAAGTCCTTTCACTTCTAATTTGTTGCTATCTCTCCTTTCATTTTAAATTTGTATTGTTAGTTGGTTTGAAGAGAATTTGACCTAAACGTTACATATACTTTAATAGAGCGTTGTAACAAATTAAATTAAATTAGATTTTAAATATTTCATTGTATAATTCAATATCCGGAGGTGTATTTGCACGGGAAGTAGTTGTTTCAATGGATATTTATCGTCTTAAGTTGTCTTATTAATTAAGACATTGTTTGCATATTCACGAATAGTTTTTCGTAATTTTATATATTATGTTTAAAGTGTGCAAACTATAAGAAGCGTAAGCTTATTTTCTCGAATTCAAATAGTTTTGAATTTGAATTTATCTTACAAAAATAACATGCGATTAACAAAAATTCAATCATAATAGGGTGACATATTTTGGATGTAGATTGTGTATCAATTAATAAGATAGAGAAGTGTTAAGAAACAGAACTTCATGCTAATAAGAGTATGAAACAATTTATCGACTAGAAAACAAGTTGCAACCGTCATTTAACTCTTTCAATCAGATAACTGACGTTTGTATCGTAAGAGCTGCAAATTAAAGTGTTTTCCTTGGTATACATTTATTGGACTATCTATCTCGAAAACGTTAAAATTTAATTATTGATATTCGCGTTAAAATAAATGGTGACAACTGGTGTAAATTGAATTATAAGTTCAACAAAAACTATTAAAATGATAGGGAATTTAATCAATTTCCCTTTATTTTAGACTAGATTTAACTCTGCTGTCAAACGTTAAATTTAACGTTTTCGATAGAGAATACATTTTTACATATCTACGTCAGTCATTGGAATGAAATGTTCTAATACGGACCTGAAATTATGCAGCCGACTCACGGCCGAGTATGCAATAAGCTGTTTGCTGAGGGATACTTTTATTGAGGATTATGGTTTATGGTGTTATAAAAGTATAAAAATTTATTGCAAATTTGAAGTCACTTTTTTCATATAGCGCTATATTTTAAGATAACTATAACATTTAGCCGGGGACCATAGCCATCTTTTGTTTTTCTTAAGCGCGCCATTTTGGATTTTCATATTCATTGAAACAGTATTTTATTATGAATTCAATAATGTATCACACTTATAGTTTATTGTATCGTATGTTCAATTAAAACAAATCTCTAGACTGTCATGTAAAATATTCTAGGTTGGCAACTCTGAAAATATACATTATAATTATCATGTCTGACGTTTTATATGTCAATTCCTAAAGTGTGTAGCTAACTTAAATTTGAAAAGAGATTAAATCATGGCACGCTAAAGGTTTTATTTTTATTGAACATATGATATATTTGATATGTACAATTTTAATCTTTTGTTTTTTGTAAAGAGCATAATTCCTACATAGCACCCGAAGGGTGTCCTGCTGATTCATTATTGTACTGATAGAAAATGTATTTGTTTCTAAACGAAATACTGGTAATAGGTTTACTTTAGTGTTACTAATAAGTATAAAAAACTAGATTTTTTAAAGAATAATACAAAATTGAAGAAATTCATTTCTTTAGACATAAAATGTATACGTTAGATTCGTAAATTATATCTAAAAATTAGACACAAATTTATATCCAAAAATTAGACACAAATTCAAAAATGGTTTAAAATTGCCCTAGTTCTGACACGTAGATACACTTAAACAAAATTGGAAAATAAAATATGTGGTTTAGGAGATATTTGATATGAATTGTGCTATACGCGGGACAGCAATATGTTGTTTAAATAATTAACAAATGAGAGTTACAACATTTTGACCGTTTATGCCCGATCTAGATATATTGTTTAAACAATTAGTAAAGAGATTTGAAAAAAAAAATATGTGGTTTCGGAGATATGATTTTTTTAATATTTGGTATATTGTGTAAACAATTAGTTAAGAAATTTGGAAAACAAAATATGTGGTTTCGGAGATTTGATTTTTTTTATTATTTGGTATGAATGGTCGCCATATCAAATCAGTAATATATTGTTTAAAAAATCAAAAAATTATAGTTACAACATTTTGGCCATTTATACTTATTCTAGATATATTGTTTAAACAATTAGTAAAGAAAATTTGAAAATAAAATATGTGGTTTGGGAGTTATAAAATTTTGAAATTCTGGGGAATCTGTTTCATAATACGTGTGATGGAGGCGCCTAAATCCGTGGCTAGAAAATCCGTGGCTATCTTCACATCGGTAAAAATAAGAAGAACAATGAATACAAATTTATTAAGAAAAAAAAACTCGAAAACTATTACTGTTTTGATATTTTAACACATTCTCTGAAAGAGCAACGTCTTCTAAAAATCCACCGCAAATTTAATGAAAATTCAAAAAGGTTTTTTTTAACGTATGGAATGTATAGATGTTTTAACCTTTAATATTCGCAAAAATAGGGCTGAATTTAACGTAATTCTTACTTCAAACAGAAATTATTAAAAAATCTGTATTTTAAAATAATAAAAAAAAACGCGTTAAATTTTTAGAAATGTTCTATATGAATATTTTAATGGTAGATTGTTTGACAAGTTTTGAAAGCTTCGGTTTGCATGCGAATACCAATTTAAATTTACGAGCCCGCAGGGCGAGTAAATGCAAGGTACGAGCATGTAATGTAGCTTTCAGAAAATGTTTAACACTCTGCTTTTTCTACGACCAAACAGCGGCGGCGTGAATTGTTCTTCGTCACTACTCATTTTATTTTAATAATTTTAACACTGACGTTTGAGGATTCCACTTTTAAAACTAGTTTTTAAAATTCAATTTTCAAGCGTGACATTACTTGTCAAAATACAAATAAACAATTGACAACTTTTAATGCAAAGGTATTGCGACGATGTGTCTGTTTTCGGGAGCGGTCTTAGGAAAATGTGTTTTTTTGTAAATATTTCAACTTAGCAATTATAGTGCATTCAATTTTAAACAAAAAATGTGAGTTTTAAGAGGATTTACATTTTTTGCAATAAATATCTTCTAATTATTAGATGAATTTGCATTCGTTAAATTGAATACATTTTATAATTGTCTATGATCTCCACTAATTGAACGACTTTTTTACTGTCAACTATCACTTTTGACATTTATTGATATGCATAAAATACAAAATAAATTTGTTATATTTAAAATATCGATATCATTCTAACGGGTGTCTTCTAAGCATGAAGTAAATATTCTTAAGCATGAAGTAAATATTTGTAGGCTTTTTTAAACTCGAAATATGTACTTTATTCCAGAGCGTAAAAAGGATTCTAATCACGAATCGGAATCACCTAATATGATTCGAATCACGAATACTTGAATAAAGGATTCGTAAGAGTAAAATATGATTTGAATCAAAGATTCGAATCCTGTTTTTTCGAATCATGAATACAAATCCTTTAAGAATAAATTTGATTGTATTATTTTTTTTCCAACCATTAATATATAGATATCGTTACCAGTTGTTTTAACAAAAATATTCCAAACCTAATTATTTATTATTAACACTGAACATCGTTAATAACAGACTAAACATCTGACTATCTTTTACTCTGATTAAAGATGTATTTGTGTGTTTCTGAACTTCACTTGAAATCAGTATTTTGTACGCGTGGCGCATGAAGCAAAATTTCGAGTTTAGAAAAGCCCGAACAAATTTTTACGGGGCATTTCTAAACTCAAAATTTTACTTCATGCTTAGTCTGGGAGTGGAAACACCCGTTCAAAACTTCAAATTAAACTCTAGTATAAAATCAACGAATGCCTAAAAATTGCGTAAATAAAAAAATCACTGAATATCATTAAAACGGGGAAAGTCAGAGAAAAGTCATGAAATTATATTAAAATTGACCAAAACACTAACAAAAAAGCCATATGATATTTTTAAATTTGTCAAAATCAGCAGGCAACTTACAAAACACGTAGAAATTTTTTAAAATTAATTCAAATATTGACAAAAACAATGAAAACAATTTAACAAACTGGGGGTTTTCCCCAGAAAAAAGTTATATTAAAAGGTCAGGGAAAAAAATCTTGAATCAGCGAAATGTCGAAAAAATTTAACATTTGAGATTGTGGCTACCATCTCAGTTTTACTTCAAATAATATTAAACAAAATTTTGAAAACTAGATCATTATCTTTAAAAACATTTCAGTTATTTAATATTCTTATCAGAGCATTCAGTTTGAAGTTTCGAACGAGCGTTTCCACTCCCAGACTAAGCATGAAGTTAAATTGCGAGTTTAGAAAAGCCCCGTGAAAATTATTTTCTGGGCTTTTCTAAACTCGAAATTTTACTTCATGCGCCACGCGTATAAAACAGTGATTTAAAGAGAAATTTAAAAACACACAAAAGACATTTTTCATGTTAATCCTCACAATTAATTTGAAATATTTTGGACGATTCAAATCCTCGAATCCTTTTATAAATATTCGAATCCTTCTATAAATATTTGAATATTTTTATAAAATTTGAATCTTTTTATGAAAAAAACGAGCTCCAAGTAATGCATTCAAATGCCCGTTTTCAAAATGTCTGGGGATAATACATTATATTAGTCATATTAAAAATGTTAGGCGACAACGTGTATATTTCGTTATCCTTTTTACGCTAGCAGTTGTAAAATGTTGCAATGCATAACAATCAGCCATTTTATTTATTTATTTATTTATTTTTTTTTTTCGGGAGAGAGGAGGAAAATGCATTATGCATACCTTCTGTTATCCCACCCACGTATGGGAAGGATAACAGTAGGTTATGTCCGACTCTCACGGACTAAAAACCCCCTCTTATAGGTCAAATTCGAGATGGAATTTTTACTACTTTGTAGTGATGTTGGTGTGTTTGGTGACTTTGGATAAGTGACTGTTATTGTTACTCAAAATGAGTAGCATTTATTGGTGGCGAGTGGGTGGGGTATACTTTTTAAAAAAGGGTCAGAATCATTACTGAAACATTATTAAAAAATTAATTGGTAACGTCCAGTTGTAGTGGCCGTTTTTTCCTAGTTCTGAAGTTTTCAGGAACTTCGAGGGTATCTTTTAAAAGGGAGACGTCGAATTTAGAGGAATGTGCAATTGCCAATTGACGGATAAAATCCTGTAATTTCGGTACTTTCGTTTCGTTTCGGATTTGGTCGTTACTGACGAACCACGGAGCGCCTACGATCCTGCGGATCATGCGGCTCTGCGTGGCTTCCAGTCTGTTCATCTGCGTTTTCGAGATGTGTATCCATGACGGACAACCATAGGTCATTTTTGACCTAATCATTGCCTTGTAAATGTGAATTTTACTGGCGAGGAAAAGGGTGCTTTTTGTTAAAAGCAATGATTTTAGAGTCCCGAAGGCGGAATTAGCTTTAGTGATCGCAGATTGAACATGTTTTGCCCAGTTAAGGTGGTTATCCATTTGTAAACCAAGATATTTCACTTGTTTTACCCATGGAATTGGTGTGCCTCCAAAGGTGAGGTTTTCTTGTGGGGATCTATTTGATGGGGTGAAGTAAATTGCTTGGCTTTTTTCAGCATTTATAGCAATACACCAGTCGTTTGTCCACTCTTCCAGTTGGTTAAGTGCGGTCTGGAGTTTCGGAATCATAAAGGGCAGATGTTTGCCTCGATATAGATAAGCAGTATCATCTGCATATTGGGCCGTAATTACATTGTTTAATGTTGGCAGGTCATAAACATATATATTGAAAAGGAGCGGGGAAAGTACGGACCCCTGTGGGACGCCAGCAGTCATTTTGCGTGGCGGAGATGTGGCGTTTTCGAAACGAACCGAAAAAGTGCGGTCTTGTATGAATTCCCTGATCAGATGGATTAGATATGTGGGGTAATTAAGTGACATGAGTTTATATAACAAGCCTTCGTGCCACACTCGATCGAATGCTTTCGCAACATCGAGGAAGATGGCTAACGTGCTCTGCTTTCTGTTAAAGCCTTCGATTATGTAATCGCTGGTTCTAACAAGTTGGTGGTTGCATGAGAGGCCTTTTATAAAGCCGTGTTGCGTTTTTGGGATGACCATGTGATCATTCGACCATTCACTGAGGCGGACATGGATAATTTTTTCGAATAGTTTTCCCAGTGTGCACAGAAGGGAAATAGGCCGGTGATTTTGTGAAAATTTCATGTCTTTTCCAGGCTTTGGGATTAAAATCACTATTGCGTGTTTCCACGCTTTTGGAAAATAGCCTATCCTTAGGCATGCATTGAACATGGTAGTTAGGAAAACTATTCCTTTGTTGGGGAGGTTTTTTAAGCATGTGTAGCTTATACTATCGTGGCCTGGCGCCTTTTTACTTGACGCATATTTGATAATTTTGCGGATCTCTGCAGGAGATGTTGATTTCGGAGTATGGGTTGGGGTTCGCTCAAGGCGATCCAATGCTTCCTCAACTTCGTCGAGTAATTCGTCACATGTTGTGAGCGGATTCGGGGAGAACTGTGACTCTAGGCTTTCCGCGAAGGATTCGGCCTTGTCCTCCGGAAGGAAGGCAAGTCCGTTTCTTCCGTGAATAACCGGAGTGGTCGTTCGATGTCTGGCTGTGAATCTCTTAGTGAGTTTCCACATTTGAGGTTTGTGTAATGATGCATCCTCGATTACTCGATTCCAGTTGGAATTTTAAAATGACTTGATTTCTTTCTGAATTTCTGCTTGGAGTTTATTGAGGTTTGTTTTCATTTGCGGGCAACGGGTGTGTTGCCATTGTCTGCGGATGCGGTTTTTCTCTCGAATTTTACCGAGGATGTTATTTGGAAGTGGGCGGCTGTTTTTCGGGACAGGTTTGATTTTCGAAACCGTCTCAACCGCATCCGTGATTGAGTTGGTAAGGAAAGTAATGGCCTCATTTATCTCCTCCTTATTCCTTATTTTCGGAATAGCAGTGAGTTTTTCGAGCATTTTTTGGTTGAACTGCTGCCAGTTAACCGTGGTTATAGTTTTCTCCACTTTGGATATAGTGACATGAATATCCAGAAACACAGGATTGTGATCGGAGTGGAGTTCGGAAATTGACCAGATGTCATGGTCGCACTCGATTCGGTTTATCAGAAAGAAATCGAGAATATCGGGCCTGTAGCCTGCATGGCTATAGAAGGTTGGGGAGGGTTGGCTTACGGCTTTGATGTCGTAAGGGTGTTGAGTTATAAAGTTAAATAACTCGCGGCCTCGCCGGTTTGTGAGCCGACTTTGCCAGCTAGGATGCTTGGCATTAAAGTCGCCGCCTATAATTGTGGGGACATCTTCGGAGAAGATGTTTTTGTAGTCGTTTTCAGTGAATGGTCTTGAAGGTGAGTGATATAAACTCATAATTTTGATTTTTTCTCCGTTTATACGGGCTAAAATGGAGGTATGTTCTAAGTGCTCTGATTGGGGATTTGGAAGAACAGTGTGTTCTATGCCATTTTGAATATAAATGGCTGTGCCGCCGCCTTTTTCAATGGGGCGGCTATTAAGATATAGTCGGTACCCGTTAATAAACATGATTCGTTCACTAGCATGATGTGAACGTTGTGGCGATGCATAAATTCCTCTAATTGAGACGTTTGGGATGGAAGCCCGTTGGCATTCCAGGTGCATATTCTGCACATCTGATCGGTGGCAATTTGTAAATTTTGTGCAGCCATTTTAAAGCGGTGAGGCGTTTAAGTGGCGCATTAGGGGGGCGAGACGCTCAAGGCGTTCTACCCTTCTGATGAATTCCTCATCGAACATCATATCGTAATATGACGTATGGGCCTGTTGTTGGGCCGGTTTGGGAGCCGGTTTGGGAGCCGGTTTTGGGGCCGGTTTGGGAGCCGGTTTTGGGGCCGGTTTGGGAGCCGGTTGTGGGGCCGGTTTGGGGGCCGGTTTTGGTTGAGCTACATTTGTGTAGCTCGATTTTTGGTATTGCGAACAACCTCGATAGTTCGCGGTGTGGGCGCTGCCGCAATTACAGCATTTTGGTGGAGGATCGTTATCGGGATCGGAACGGGTGCAATCGCCTGTTTGGTGATCGCCTGCGCATTTGACACAACGTGGTGCAATGTTGCATCTATGCGCGCTGTGGCCAAAATGTTGGCATTTGTGGCATTGGATTACCTGTTTAGAAGGCTTTTGCTTCTCAACAGTGACAGGAACGAAACTAATTGTTTCTAAGTTATATATCCGTTTCCCCTCGGGGGTGTTCTCTAGGTGAACAGCCACCAGGGGGAATTTTCGGTGCCTGTTGCCCATGCGGCGAACAGAGAGGACTGGGAAATTCTCAGTTTTGAGTTGTCTGATGATGGATTCATCAGTCACATGCGTGCCAACTCCGCGGATAACTACTTTCAACTCTTTCTCCTCGTTGAGAGTGTAGGTGTAGAATTGAGCATTTATGCTCCGAAGGTATTTGATAACTACTCGGTAGTTATCAGCGGATTGCACGCAAAATCTAACCGAGTTGGATAGATTTTTGGCCTTGAGGACGGGAATTCTCAGGTGCTTATAGAGATGGGCGGAAATATCGTCCCATCTGTGGAGTTCGTGGATATGGATGGGCGGAGGATTGCTAGAGAAATTCTCTAGCCCCTCGATTTCGTCGATCTTATCGATCGGA
The DNA here is from genome assembly GCA_932526585.2 of Philonthus cognatus. Lineage (NCBI taxonomy): Eukaryota > Metazoa > Arthropoda > Insecta > Coleoptera > Staphylinidae > Philonthus > Philonthus cognatus. The sequence goes on along the minus strand of OW052249.1, from coordinate 22,607,463 downwards.
AGCGGTTGTTTTTTTGTTTACCACGGTGGTGTGGTAAACAATAGCCGGAGTTGGTGGCGCAGGCTCAGCTTTCGCCGGAGCCTTTGCTTTTGCTGGTTTAACAGCGATGGATGGGATTGGGGAGCTGGGTTTGCGGCGGTCGTGAGACGTTAGCCTCGCCGGAGCCATCGAGGTTGAAGGCATCGCCTTTTTCCGGTGATTCCGATCGATGTAGACTTGGAAGCCTTCATCGTTGGAACCATCCGGAGTGGCTGTGGAAGTCGGCTTGGATGCCGAAGTGGTTTTGGCTTTCTTAGCCGGTGGGGAGGGGCTGGCTCGCGAAGCAGTAGCTTTGGCGGCTGGTTGCTGGGGTGGCGCTAGCGGAGCTAGTTCCGGGGCTAATGTCATTTCAGACAAATTTTCGTCGTCGGAGGAGGAGGATTCGTCGCAGACTGAGGGCGTGCGCGGCGGCTCGGGTGTGTGGGGCCCGCTTAGAGCAGGCGAGAAGGATGGGGACATAATGTCCGTGATTTCCTCGCTGTTATCAGCGGGACGAGGGTTTTGGAAAAAATGATTCAGTTGCTGTTGAAGCTTCTGATTTGCATCATTTGAGAGTTGGAGTTGCGCGGTCAAGGCGGCGAGTTGCGCATCCTTGGAGCGGGATTGTTCGGCAAAGAGCCGGGATTGTTCAGGAAAGGAACGGGATTGTTCCGCAAAGGAGGCGGTAAGGGAGGCGATTTGCTGTTGCAAATCGCTAATCTGTTGGTGGAATGCTACGTCGGCGGGCACTTGGGGTTGCTTACGCCGGGATCTCTCCCCGGAGGGGTAGACAGGGTCGAAGTGGGCTTCGGGGTCTTGGGACCGCTTTCCACGCCTGGACTTACCCATGGCGTAGAAGACGGGTGTTAGGTAGGCACCGGGTTCAAAATCCCCCGGGCCTGCTTATTGTTAAGCGGTATCAAGAGTAGAAATGCTGAGTGCAACACTCTAAAACTTGACTGCCTCCCGACAATCTCCGAGCGTTCCTCGCGGAAATCAAGGCAGATTCTCGGTTAGCGTGCTATGATAAGCGTGCTTAATTTCTTAAAACCTAAACAGGTCCCCCTGCAAAGGTCGTAAGAAATTTTCTCGTTCGCGCCTTCCGGTGTCAGGGCAGTATAAAATACGCGCTAACCACGGAGACGTTCTCCACACTGAAAGGGAAAAAGATTACAGCTGGGCGGATGGCGCCTATTCCGTGTTTGACAAATACGAGCTAAGAAGCTCGGTCAAACCCGGTAAAGGGTGTTGGGTGAATGGAGTAGAGTGGTCAGTTCTCTCCAAACACCAGGTCTGGCGGCTCCTTTTCCGCGCTGGCAAAAACGAGCTAAAAAGCTCGGCCAGACAACGGTAAAAGGGTGTTGGATGTTCTGAAAAGAAAATTATTATTCTAAAAAGAACAACAATTTTCCTCAGAGCACCTTTAACTGTAAAGTAGCTGAATAGCTTAAGAATAATTAATAACAGAGAGAGCAGCTCGAAAGCGACGGAGAGGGCTTCAGAGTGGAGAGACGAACAACCTGACTGTTCGCCGTCTCAAGTCTGAATACACGCCATTTTATAATTTCAGGCGTATAGTTATATACAGGGTGTGGTGGCATATTTACAAATTTTATTTCGGTTATTCTCCACTAGGTAGCTCGTTTTTTTTTTCAGTGAACTACATCAAAGTACATTTTGTGTGTGCGTTTTTTTTTTGTGAGCGAGCGGCACATTTTCGATTAGTCACCGGTACTCCACGATTTGCGATGAAATTGCTTTATTTTCTAACTTCTCGAAGACGGCCCAAAGGCTCGGCGCGGGGCACTGTGGGTTAGAAATTTCAAATTTTCTTATATTAAGATGAAAATTAGTATACATGGGAGTTCGTGTATGCTGATTACGAATATAGCGATAAGATGTTAAGAAACGTAATAGATGATACAATATGACCCTTCTTACGATGATAACATTTTTTAAAAGGTCATAATATATATCAAAACAAAAATTCAAAAAATAAATTTAACCATTAAAAATATACTTATTACAATTTTAAAAAAAATACCGTGGTGTCTGGACAAAAAGTCGAAAAAAAAATTAAGAATAACAATGCATGATACTTTACTTTTTCTTAATTATTTTAACTTAGAGAAACGTAACTTAATAAACAGTTACACGAATGAATTTAGAATTTTTCCCTCTACAAAAAAAGTAAATACATTTTGTTTCTAAAATAAATAGGAGAGCCAAAGTTTTAACATTTCAAAATTTACATGGGATTTATTATGTTGCGTCCGCCAAGTCAACACGGGGTAAACGAGTCTGGAGAATCATCATCGCATTGAAAACATCTTCGTTTGTAGCTAAATGAGATGTTTTTCTAATGTGGTGGGTATTAAAATATTTGTAATCTTTCTTCCGACTTTCTTGAGCCTCTTCGGAAAAGGAACCGATGGATAAAATAGTTTTTCATGAAAAAAAAAATGCAATTAACTCCTGTTATATCTGCCACTACAGATGGGTTCTTAAAAAATGTCTTGTTTATCCAAACCTTACACAAAACTTTATATAAAATTTTGAAGGAACAAATTTTCACGTCAATAATTAACAGCGATAATTGGTGATTCTAGGGAGTTCTTTACAGATGATTGGGCGAGTTAGAACAAAGCGCGGTCTCTTTAATATTTATTATTAACCGCTAATCCAACCGCAACAACAAAAACAATTAAATTCCTCCACTAAAAGATCTTTAACTTTTAAATAAGCAGGTGTTGGCAGGAATCAGGAAAGTTTTGATTTAACACCAAAAATCAATACAAACAAGTCCCATCGTGGAGCTTGTTTTGTATTTCGTTTCATATTACAATCGCAGGAAACTTATACTTCTTTTTTTTTCATGCACCGGGGGTATAAAACATTGGTTTAGTGTTAAGTTTTAAACAAACACTATCCAACAATAACATAAAACCATGATTAAGGAATTTAAGTACTATAATGGACCATTTTTTTTAATGCCAACTAAAGATTGGCGGGATAAGAGGCTGCAGGTTAAGTAAACCTGGCTTAGAAGATAGTCTTGCCCAATAAAACGTTACAGTTGATCCTTGTAAAAATCCACGAAAATATAGGTACCATCAGAGCTGGGATGAATCCTCAAAAACAGGATTCGAATCACGAATCCGAATCACCTAATATGATTCGAATCACGAATACTCGAATAAAGGATCTGTAAGTGGAAAATATGATTCGAATTAAAGATTCGAATCCTCATTTCTGAATCACGGATACAAATCCTTTAAAAATAAATTTGAATCTATTATTTGCAACCAGTAACATTTTATTCCATCAGTTTCTATTAACAAAAATGTTAATTTACCGACTAAATATCTGTTTAAATAATGATTTTAATTAATGATGATATATGTGTTATTGAACTTTATTTTAAATCAGTGTTTTGTACGCGTGGCGCATGAAGTAAAATTTCGAGTTTTGAAAAGCTCCGTGAAAATTTGTCTCGGGTCGCTGCGGGACCCTCGACAAATTTTCTACGCGGGGCTTTTCTAAACTCGAAATTTTACTTCATGCTTAGTCTGGGAGTGGACAACACTCGTTCTTAGAAGTTTCAAATTAAAGGATCACTCTAGATTACTAAGTTTATTACCATTTTAAAGAGGCTACAGCTCGAAGGACCAATCATGGTCTTCGGAGACCGAAGGACTACAGGGAATCGAAGTTTCTTTACAAGAAAACAACGAATATCTAAAGGTTTACAGCATGGATAGGAAAGAAAACATCCAAGTTTGAAAAAATATCGAAGTTGGGTTGGTTTTCAGTGCGTTTTTAACTTCACTGTAAATCAGTGTTTTATACGCGTGGCGCATGAAGTAAAATTTCGAGTTTTGAAAAGCCTCGTAAAAATTTGTCTCGGGTCGCTGCGCGACCCTCGACAAATTTTCTACGCGGGGCTTTTCTAAACTCGAAATTTTACTTCATGCTTAGTCTGGGAGTGGACCGTCAAGATATTCTACATGTCGAGATTTTCGATATTTCTAGATTTTTGTCGGTTTATTCACACTTTGTTATTATTTTAAATGCAACTTTAATATTAAATAAATACGGTTTTTCTTCGGAATAGAATATTCACCCATTAAGAGCCGAGCAAATTATAAAGTTGACTCTAAAATTTTGCATCTTTTTCTATGATTTCATTGAATGATTTATTATATTACATACGTCGATTTTATAGACGAGGTAAATTTAAAGTTCAAACGAGTGTTGTCCACTTCCAGACTAAGCATGAAGTAAAATTTCGAGTTTAGAAAAGCCCCGAGTAGAAAATTTGTCTCGGGTCGCGCAGCGACCCGAGACAAATTTTCACGGGGCTTTTCTAAACTCGAAATTTTACTTCATGCGCCACGCGTATAAAACACTGATTTCAAGTGAAGTTAAAAATATACTATTAAGGTTGGAAATTTTTCGTGGTTAAGTAACCAAATATGTAATTACAAATATTTGAATTATTCGAAAATTTAAATATTTATATTCAAATATGAATAATTTAGTGATTTAAATATTCATGTTAGAATATTTAACTATTTGAATTAATCGAATTTGAATCCCAGCCTTAATAGCGATGATTCGAATCCTTTTATAAGAATTTGATTCCTTTTTTATAAGGATTCGAATCATCTACGTCTGGATTCGAATACGAATCCTTAAAAAAAAATGTAACGAATCCGGATCACGAATCCGTTTTCACTAAAGTATTCGAATACCTCTTTTGAATCCTCTAAAAGGATTCGAATCCGGGAATCGAATCCTGAATGATTCGAATCCTGCCCAGCTCTGGGTACCATTTTATGAATTTATTTACCTGGGTAAACAATTGTGATCAAATATAATAAAAAATGATTTTCTCCAAAACGTATAAGGAACATACATGTATTCATATTTTTTCCGATATTTTTTGTTTTTAGAAGCATCCCAAAGTGACATGCCTCACTTTTTAAAAAGTAACTAAATTAAATCTACTAACATGAACATATTTTGATGTAATTACAGAAAGTGGCAAACAGCTGGGGAAACCGATGGGGAGAAAACGGATACTTCCGGATCCTTCGCGGAGTGAACGAATGCGACATCGAATCCTTCGTGTTGGCAACATGGCCGGAGATAGCAAGGGATTTCATCTCAAACACCATCTAACAATCACTCGCCAAGAAAACCAATGATTCTCATAACTGTAACCAGTGCCATTAATTAAATGTGTTCATATTTGCAAGAAGCAGCCTCCAATAAATACATTTTAAAAAATAAGTCCGAAACCGATAAACTGCCATGATAGATCAAAACCACACAACAAAAACACATACACAATTGAAAATCTTGTAAATATGTTTATAAATAAATACATACATAACGTGTAATCCAAAAAATTGTTAATAATGGGTAATTACAAAGATAATCCAGCCCAGCCATGCTTGATTATACATAATAATTTACATTTTGAACAGAATAAGTCAACGAACACAATACATACCGTTCCCTCATGGCCAACTCTGAAACAATATTTTTGGCTTACCCCATACGCTAGAATACATTTAACGACATTTACTTTATCTACTATATATTTAATGCATGAGAATTAATTTATTTATTTTTACGACAAGATTTTTTCTATGTTTCGATCTTTATATTCTGTATATATTTTTTCATGCTTTTTCTACTTAAACTTAGTGTTCTGTATCTGTGTTCATTTTTCTGATAATAACTTAATAAAGATATTTTGTAAAAATGTTGATACATTGCGTTTTTGTTTTTTCTCTCTCGACATTTCCGTTTCAGAATTTACCGCATTTCCTTAATTAGTTTTTATGGTTTTTTTTTGGGAATAGATATTGATAATTGTTTAAGCGGAATTGATATTAATTTGGTTACGCGGTCAAATCAATTATCACTTGACATGTCAAACCTCTTGATAGTAATTTGTATTAATATTAAATACTTGCGTTCAATATAGTATTAGTATACTAAGAACCTCAAGAGGAGGGGGAGGCGTCATCATTATTATCGTCGTCGTTTGGGTGAACAGAGGCGTGGGAGACAAAACAGAATGTATTTATATTTAAAAAGTAGGGAAGGAAAAAAGAAAAAAAATCAATTTTTACAATACCATTTATTATAAATATAGTATTATTGTAATGAATGGTTGTAAATATTTGTAAATAAATAAAGAATATTGTACTTTAAAAAACAAATTTATTTTAAACGGGTACAATAACTTCGTCTGAGAGTTATTTAACTTCAACAATTTAACTAAATATTTATTAAAACCTTTTAGTAAAATATTGGACCATTAACTATTAGTTAAAATACGTGTTATTGTTTTACTTAGATCAGCGAAATAATACGAAGTTTTTTAATTAATAGTTTATTGTTCAAAATGTTTCACTACGGGTTAAGTAAGAAACTAATTAAAGATACAAATATTGGTTCGATCCTGGTTTTAATTCCGGCCAAATTACATTTTTTTTCCATTTTCGATTCGAGGGATTAATTTTAAAATTTTTTAAATGTTTTTAATTTTATTATAACCGACAAAAACAACGGTTTGTTCTTCAGTTTTCGGTTAAAAAAAAAAAATGTTATCGAGATTTAGAAATGAAATAGAAAATAATTCAATTAGATTTTAAAAAGGTTTTATATCAGCTGTACGTGCATAGGCGCCCGAACATATGGGCACTTGCCCCCCACTGGGATTTCGCTTAGGGGCACAATCAATTTCACAAATTTAATGTAAGGTAAAGTAATGTTATGTTAAAATAAATTATTGTATTTTAATATACAGGGCATTACATTCGGGTAAAGAAAAGAGAAAGTAAAATAAGTCGTGAAAAGTTTCAAATTGAACGATTTTCAAAAACAGTTGCCTTAAAGTTGACAGAGATATGTCTACAATAATAATACCAATAATAATAAATCTTTATTAATCAAAAATGCCATGTTACATGGATTTGACATGTCTGCGTAAGTACACTTAACTAAGATAAAATCACTTAATACATAAAAGCATACAAGTATTAAATGGGATAAATATAACCATCCTAAGAATATACAGCGTGTATACGAACTACTGTACAGGCTCTCTACCACATAAGGGGCAGCGTTTAAATAAACAATACCTGCATTTGAAATTACCATACCTTTAGTAGATAGCTCACAAATAATGATTAAAAATAATTAATAATAATAGGCCACATGTTTGTGGTATCTGGTATACGCGTACATTGCGTATTTTAAGAGAGATTCCACATAGACTGGTAGTTTTTAAACGATTTGGATATCGAATTACACCATCCAGAGAAAAGTGGGTCAGATTGTGAAGAATTATGTCTATGTTATCGTTTTCATAAGTACCCATTGCTGACTAAAGTTTAGTGCGTGCGAAGTGATTTATGCGCTTCGCAGTAGTAAAAGTAAATAAAAAATACAACAACCTACGCATCCACGAAAAATATCATGAACACAGGTAACCAGAAGTTCTCAGAAAGTAAAAAATGCATGAAAAATTATGAAAAATCCAATATTTTTTTTCCGATTTTATTTTTGCTGCAATTGGTGTCAAAATATTTTGTGTATACGCCCTTAAGAGGATGTACATTAGTTCAATTACACGCTGTATATACATTATAAATTTTCAGTCATAAACTCCTGTATAGTATTCATTATACCAATTTCTTTTTAGTATGTTTCGTAATTTCTCAGCAATCTCTGTTAAGAGGGCCAATTTTTGCTGATAGTGTGTTTCTAGGGCACGAGATGGCGCAGAGAGAGCAACATTACTAAAAGTAGTTTTGATTAGGTATTGGTTTGTAGTGCCTGCTAAATTTTATCACAACGAATAATGAAAATTATGAGTGCGGAGAGCGTTGTTTGCGCCGGGAAAATGAATACATGGGTATTAAATTACAGTAGACACAAGTAAACAGAATAAATATTCAAGATTATAATTTTATTCGACATGCATACAATTGTTTTTACTTGTTTAATTTTGCATGCTTATTTTTAATATATCAATATGAATTACAATTATTATAAATATATATTGCATATAAACGTTTCTTTATGAGTATACACATTAAGAAATTATAATTGATGTGTATAAATACCAGAGCTGGGATGAATCCTCAAAAACAGGATTCGAATCACGAATCCGAATCACCTAATATGATTCGAATCACGAATATTCGAATAAAGGATTCGTAAGTGAAAAATATGATTCGAATCAAAGATTCGAATCCTCATTTTGAATCACGGATACAAATCCCTTAAAAATAAATTTGAATCTATTATTTGCAACCAGTAACATTTTATTCCATCAGTTTCTATTAACAAAAATGTCCATTTACCGACTAAATACCTGATTAAATAATGATTTTAATTAATGATTCATTTTTAATTAGTATTTTATTCGCGTGGCGCATGAAGTAAAATTTCGAGTTTAGAAAAGCTCCGTGTAAATTTGTCGAGGGTCGCTGCGCGACCCTCGACAAATTTTCGACGCGAGGCTTTTCTAAACTCGAAATTTTACTTCATGCTTAGTCTGGGAGTGGACCGTCAAGATTTTCTACATGTCGAGATTTTCGATATTTTTAGATTTTTGTCGATTTATTCACAGTTTTTTATTATATTAAATGCAACTTTATTATTAAATAAATACGGTTTTTCTTAGGAATAGAATATTCACCCATTTATAGCCGAGCAAATTATAAAGTTAACTGTAAATGTTAATTTTAGGTAAAATTTTGCATCTTTTTCTATGATTTCAATGAATGATTTATTATATTACATACGTCGATTTTATAAAAGAGTTACATTTAAAGTTCAAACGAGTGTTGTCCACTCCCAGACTAAGCATGAAGTAAAATTTCGAGTTTAGAAAAGCCCCGCGTAGAAAATTTTCGCGGGGCTTTTCTAAACTCGAAATTTTACTTCATGCGCCACGCGTATAAAACACTGATTTAAAGTGAAGTTGAAAATGCACTGAAAACCAACCCAACTTCGATATTTTTTTCAAAATTGGAGGTTTTCTTTCCTATCCATGCTGTAAACCTTCAGATTTTCGTTGTTTTCTTGTAAAAACACTTCGATTCCCTGTAGTCCTTCGGTCTCCGAAGACCATGATTGGTCCTTCGAGCTGTAGCCTTTGTAAAATGGTAATAAACTTAGTAATCTAGAGTGATCATTCAATTTAAAACTTCTAAGAAAGCGTGTTGTCCACTCCCAGACTAAGCTTGAAGTAAAATTTCGAGTTTAGAAAAGCCCCGCGTAGAAAATTTGTCTCGGGTCGCTGATTTTATGGATATTTAAGAGTTATGATTCGTATGACCTTTGTAGGTAATGATAACAATTTGATCGAGTAACACTTATTATCCACTGAATTGTAGAAAAATATTAGATTTTTCGACTTTTATCCATCGTTGGTCGCACTGTGGAACGTGCTAAACTCACGGAAGATGCCTTAAATAAACGCTACGTGTTCGGCGTTGATTTTGGGCACACAAGTAGGGTATTAGACCTCTAAATGGCCGTAATCACGTGCAGAAAATGCCGACATTGTTTCTTGTTGCCTTGTTTGAGGCTATTTTTAAAAGTTTCGATTTTTTTTTTTAATTTATTAAAAGAATTTTTAACCAGATAGCGACCTAAATACGTTTGGTTTTTTCTCTTCATTTTTGTTTAATCTAGTGCCTTTAAAAAAAAAAATCGTAATTTTACTCGGAGAAAATTTCCATTTCTACATAACCATAAAAAAAAAACACAGGAAATTGACAGGCATTCATACAAAGTTCTAGTCCTTGATTTAGCATGAAGTAATATTTCGAGGTTACTGAAACGTGCATGCATGTAAAACAATGTAGATATATATTTTGAACATAACAATATTTCAGCACTAAGTACATAATTTATACCGGGTGTTGACTTGGCGGACGCAACATACTTCCTTATTTGTTTTAGAGACAACATGTATTTCACTTTTTTGTGGAGAGAAAAATTCTAAATTTATGAATATTCACACTTAACACTTTACGTTTCTCTAAGTTAAAATAATTAAGAAAAAGTAATGTGATTTTATAAAAATAATGACATACTATAGAATTGATACAACAATTGCGGATATTCCCTGTTTTTTTAAATTTAGTTTAAAGCTTTAAACAAGTTTTCCACTCCCAGACTAAAAAGTTAAATTTTGAATTTAGAAAAGTCCCGTGAACATTTTCACGAAAACACTCGTTTAAAGCTTCAAATTAAACTCTTTTAAAAATCAACTAATGTCACAAAATTTACAGCTTAAATAATTAAGAAAAAGTCATGTGATTTTATAAAAATAATGACATACCATGGAATTGATACAACAATTGCGGATATTTCCTGTTTTTTTTTTTTCTAAGTACAATTTAAAGCTATAAACAAGTGTTTTCCACTCCCAGACTAAGCATGAAGTAAAATTTCGAATTTAGAAAAGCCCCGTGAAAATTTGTCGAGGGTCGCGCAGCGACCCGAGACAAATTTTCTGGGCTTTTGTAAACTCGAAATTTTACTTCATGCGCCACGCGTATAAAACACTATAATATTGTCACTCTATTGTGAACTCTTTTAAAAATCCATGAATGTCACAAAATTTTCAACTAATATAATTAAGAAAAAGTTATGTGATTTTATATAAATACTGACATACCATGGAATTGATACAATTGCGGATATTCCCTGTTTTTTTTAAGTTCAATTTAAAGCTTTATACAAGTATTTTTCACTCCCAGACTAAGAATGAAGTAAAATTTCGAGTTTAGAAAAGCCCCGTGAAAATTTACGAGGGTCGCGCAGCGACCCAAGACAAATTTTCTGGGCTTTTCTAAACTCGAAATATTACTTTATGCGCCACGCGTATAAAACACTATAATATTGTCAAATTTATATATATTCTAACTTCACTTGAAATCTGTGTTTTATACGCGTGGCGCATGAAGTAAAATTTCGAGTTTAGAAAAGCCCAGAAAATTTGTGTCGGGTCGCTGCGCGACCCTCGACAAATTTTCACGGGGCTTTTCTAAACTCGAAATTTTACTCCATGCTTAGTCTGGAAGTGGAAAACACTCGTTTTAAGCTTCGAATTGAATTCTTTAAAAAATCAACGAATGTTAGAAAATGTACAGCTAAATAATTAATTGAATTGATACAACTATTGCGGATATCAAAATAGCACAAGATATTGCTGTTACTTAATTAACGATAAAAAACATAACGCAAATATCGTGATAACTGTGGTCTGCATAACATTACTTTATTAGGAGGATTTTTTTTTGTATAGTGTAAATCATTTTGAAAACATTTACTTTAATCAAGTGACTGCGATATCTTTTGGCATCTGCAATTGTTTTTATTCCATGGCATGTCAATATTTTTATAAAATCACATTACTTTTTTTAATTATTTTAACTTAGAGAAACGTAAAGTGATAAACGTTAACGCGAATGAATTCAGAATTTATATATATTATATATTTTTATATATATTATATATTTTTATATATATTATATATTTTGTTTCTAAAATAAATAGGGGAGCTAAAATTTGAACATTTCAAAATTTACATGGGATTTTCTATGTTGCGTCCGCCAAGTCAACACCCGGTATATGTCTTGAAGTTAGAATAAACTCAATGATTTGAGGAAAGACTGCCTCTTTTATTTCTTTAAATTAAGTTTTAAAATATACGTTGATGTAATTAGTATCAGCCAGTAAGTACAGGGTACTCGTATTTCGAGCGGCACTATGGGGATCTCGCTTATTTGAAGAGATAGAGAATCGGTTAAACCGGGGCATTTTAGTGCTTACTAATAATCTGCTTTCGCATTTTAAATATTTTTAATTGTTTCGATGTAATTTGAAGAAAAAAAACTGAAATGTTCGATATTTAAAATATGTCTAATCTCCGGTATTTTTGATCTTATTCCAAATATATAAAAACATTTTTAAATAACATTTTTATGACTCGACTTATGGAATAAGTTATAAAACTGCAAAGCAATTAGTTTTTGTTTTTCCAGAGATAAGTTTTGTTTTTCACTGAACAGATTTTTTTACGCTGTGCCACATGTTGACTTTTAAAAAATGTATTGTTTTTATGGCATGTTGCTAGGAAAACAACCGAGCAATGTCCACAAATACTATTTATTTTCGTAAAAATAGGTAACCAATCATTATTAGCCTTTCTTTTAAATACCATTTTAACTATTGCATAGCAACTTGATATTGTTTGGTTGCCATGGCAACTTGAACAATAAGAATAAATAAACAAAAGCTCACATGTGGTTTATCGCTGAAATCCGGATTAAAATTGCTTTTCAATGATGTGCATAAATTTGTATTTTTCCATTGGAAAATCAAAAATTAAGTGTATGTAGCAAAAATGAATCGCTTTGAATTTTTTTATCGTTACCCATTCGATAAGCCATAATAAGTTGCTTCAAAAAAGTTTTTACAAAATATGAAAAAATTAAAAATAGCGGAGACAACATTTAAAAATCGAAAATCGAAAGTTTTTTTTCCAAATACAACGGAACAATAGAAGATATTTCAAATGTTGAAGCAACGTATTAGTAAGCACTAAAATTCGCAACTTTGCTCCCATTTAACCGATGCTCGAAAAACGGGCACCCTGTATTTTTTTATTGTAAATATTATGTGGTTTCATGCTGATCTCGACCCAAAGGTAAGAGGGAACCTAGATTAGGTGCCCGAGTTAGGATAAGGGGACATGTTTGTAAAAGTCTACAGAAATCGATCCTCGTTGTCCATAGTTACCTTCGCAACAACTACAACACAACGGTCTAACGAGTGTAGATCATAATAGACACAGTAAACACCGGTGTAAAATGGATAAATTAATTAGACCAGTATTTACATTGGAATTAAATTTTAAAATTGTGCCTGGCTTGGTTACAATTGGAAAATACGATGGCACTCATCCATGCTTAACAGCTGCAACAACCGCAGATAAGGTAAATAATGTCACATGTATTAAGTTATCAATTGCACATTCTCCAGGATAAATAAATATATTATATAGGTCATGGATATACATACTTAGTTATTATACGATAACCAGATAGTTTTAAATTTAATTTTAAATTATATTTTTTTATAATTTTTGTTACCCCAACAAATATAATAGATGTACACTTCTCTGCAATAAAATTAGGCACACAAAATATGTTATAGTTTAAAAAGGACGTGATGAGTTTCCTAGTTACGAACATTTGTAAATATGTCAATTTCCTTAATGTCAAAATGCTGCGTCATATAGATAACACTTCAAATATTCGAATTCTAACTAAAATAGAAGATTTTTTTTCTATTTCGGCTTTGTTGTCGTTATTTCGAACTTTTTTCAAAAAGTCATACTTTTGGTTTTTTTAATAAAGGTGTTGTTTTCAAGTTATGCTGTTTTATAATTTATTGAAACTGCTGCTAGGCAATTACCATAGACCCGAATTATACAACTAGAATATTGTGAAAAACAGTTATAAGACTTATGCTTAATTTTATTGCACATAAGTGTACATAATAATTATATATTTTAAAATTAACTTCATTGCCAAATAATAGTCAACATTAATTTTCTATTTTATTATATTGGACATCGTTTTTCTGAATCCAATTATGCCCGATATGTTGATTTTAATTTAATATTTATGCCAGATAAAAACTATTATAAATATTGTTCACATACATAAATGAAGTGTGTCTGGGAACAAAATTGGCCTTTTAATTCTGTTTAAATTATTTTTTGGTTCATAGGAAATTTGTTATTATTTTAAATGCAACTTAAATATTTAATAAAAACTTTTTTCTCAAGAATAGAATATTAACCCATTAACGGCCGAGCAAATTGCATAGTTAACTCTAAAAGCTGTTTTTAACAAAAAATCTGCACTTCTTTTTATGCTGTCAATGAATGATTTATTATACATATTACATACGTCGATTTCTACAAAAGAGTTCAATTTAAAGTTCGAACGACTGTTTCCACTGCCAGATTAAGCATGAAGTAAAATTTCGAGCTTAGAAAAGCCTTACAATTTGGTTTGGAAGCGTAGTGCGTAGCGCTACGCGACCAAACCAAATTTTCGGGCTTTTCTAAACTCGAAATTTTACTCCATGCGCCACGCGTCTAAAACACTGAAATATTGTAAAGGTATATATTCACTTTAAAAATGAGTAATAATAGAAATATTAAAATAACAAATTAATTATATTTTTCCTCTCACATTCTCAAGTCAGGTCAAATAATACAATGTATGAAATTAACTTATATGGTTAGCAATTGAAAAATAATATAATAATGTTGCGTTATTGCATCAATGGCGCCTAATGGCTCTATTCTACACAAGTTGTAAAGTAGGTACTTATTTGTTGGATCGTTATTATTCATGTTTGACATAAACTCACAATAAATGACATTTGTCACTTTCTTACAATGCGCATTAATTATAATTTTTTAAAAATACAATTTTAAATAGATTTATTTTAATTGTATTCGACAGAAATATTGAACAAAAAACACGAAATTGGGTATTATTGGATCTAGAAAAATAATGTCTAATGTTTTAAAATTAAAAAATTATAGGTAGCCATTAAAAAATGTTAAGTTGGCTATTATTCGGCAATGTAGTTATTATTGAAAAAATATCAATATTAATGTAATTTCTTAATTTTTAAACGGCCATTGACTTTAGTTTTTTGTTCAATAAAAATTGGTTAATAAATAACAGAGTTATAGCGTTGGGCGTTTTTTTATCGCACCCGGTAAATAAAATTACGACAATATTCGTATAAAATGCAAACAATACGTCTTAATTATTAAGACAACTTAAGACAATAAATACCCATTGAAACAACTACTTCCCGTGCAAATACACCCACGGATATAAGATTTTAATTGTTTCATTGTATAATTCAATATCCGGAGGTGTATTTGCACGGGAAGTAGTTGTTTCAATGGGTATTTTTTGTCTCAAGTTATCTTATTCATTCGGACGTATTGTTTGCATTTTATACGAATATTGTCGTAATTTTATAAATTAAATATAAGAAACTAATAATTATTACTTAAACTCAATTCAAAGTAGTTATGGATGTAAAAATGTTTTAAAATTGTAGAATAAATCTAACATAATTTCATAATAATATTCGTTCGATAATATTTATTATTTTAGATAATAATTCATAGTCCACACAGGAAAACAGCAATGGTAACGGGTCGTGTGATTTGGTCTGAGTCGAACAGAGAAATAGCGACCCTAAACATAAATCAAACGATCACCGCTTTGGCTGCAGGACTTCTGCTGCCACACGACGACAAAGATATATTAATTGTCGGTACGTTAGACCAATTTTTGCTGACCTTACTTTTTCCAGTAACTCCGACGCCAGTAACGAATTCGACGGGCGGCAATGATACAAATTAACTTGGAATAATAAAAATTATTTAGAATACCGGTATTCTAAGATTTGTATCTAATTAGCAGTGGCGTATACAGGGGCGGGGAGGTTAGGGGATTATAACCCCCTCCCCCCCCCCCCCGAAATTTTATCAAACTCAAATTTAAGACCTAACATCAATTATAATGAGTAAAATTAAAGCTACCCAAAATGATATTATTACACTTTGTTAAATGTAAGTCTTAGTTTTCCATTTGTTTTTTTTAAATTTTATTTTATTTATATTGAATTTATTAACTGTTAAGAAGTAGGTATGTTCAATATATATATATCGATAACTTGAAGTATCGATATTTTTATGGAAAATAATTAATTTTTATATCGATATTTCTTTTTCCGATATATCGCTAATATCGATAAAATATGGTCGATATCTTTATAAAATACTAATTATTCATTAAACGCCATCTATTGTATGGCCAACAAGAAAAAGTAAAACAAATGTAGCAATTTTTATCTTTGAAGAATACCTACCTACACATCTTAAATCAAATTAATTAAGATCATCAGATTTTTAAAGATTTGATATGCGTTATATTTTGAACTTGACTTGAAATCAGTGAAATTTTAAAAACATCTTATGGATTTTAATGAAATTTACTATGGATGTTTAAAAAACTTTAAACTTTCTTGTTATATTCAGTTAATTTTGGAATTATATTTATTATTGAGCTATTGATTTTTTTGTTAATTATTTTATTGAGCGTAATTTGAGCGTATAAACAATTGAGTATAGTGTCTAATCAGAGCTGCATTCTTTGGCTGTCCTTTGCATTTTGTTTCATGAAAATGTTAATTTTTTAAGTACAGACTGCAAATTAAAATGTTATTGGATTAGTATATTAATTATTATTATCACGTATTAACGCTTACTAAGATAGGGCAATAAAAAAAATACTAGTATAGACACAATTTTTTGATTCTCTACAACTTTTATTGTAAAGATTATTCGATTTTGTTCATAATTTATGAGATACGAAGAAAGCGCTATGAGTAAACATCTACTTCCGGTTTTCGCATTTCACTAAAAGTTAATCTTTTCGAGTATGGACGTAGCTAGAATTTTCACCAGGAGGGTGCCATGATATAATGCTATACTGCGTTAAACTTCAGAAATGCTAAATGATGAATATCTAGAAATTGATTAACGTTGAAATAGTATATTACATAACGAGAGTGGTATGCAGCATATTACATATGAGCGGACATGATGCGCACAAGCCGCGCAGCGGCGATTGCAGTATTCCGCGAGTATGTAATTGCCATACCACTCGAGAATCGTACGATACTTTACCTACGCCCTAACAAAATAAACAATGAGCATGAAAGAACAACGTATTTATTGTTATCATTTTTAATAGTACCATGACAATGATAAAAACTAAATGACTACTTGATCAATATACAAGGAATAAAGCTGTACCTTTTCCGACATTCGTTGTTTTTTAAAAGAGTTCAATTTGAAGCTTTAAACGAGTGTTTTCCACTTCCAGACTAAGCATGAAGTAAAATTTTGAGTTTAGAAAAGCCCTGTGAAAATTTGTCGAGGGTCGCGCAGCGACGCGAGACAAATTTTCTGGGCTTTTCTAAACTCGAAATTTTACTTCATGCGCCACGCGTATAAAACACTGATTTCAAGTAAGGTTGAAATATACATGAGGTTGAAATATACACAATATTTAAGTTTAGAAAAGTCCAGAAAATTTGTCTCGTGTCGCTGCGCGACCCTCGACAAATTTTCACGGGGCTTTTCTAAACTCGAAATTTTACTTCATGCTTAGTCTGGGAGTGGAAAACACTCGTTTAAAGCTTCAAATTGAACTCTTAAAAAAAAACAACGAATAACTAAAGATTTAAAGAAAATAAGCTGAATTTGGAATACGTATACTTTAAAGAAAAACTCCCTGTAATTCAAAGAAATGTCATTTGGTTGTACGGTAAGCAATCATCTGTTCAGCTGTCAGCACGTAATGTACTTGTCAAAGCTATTACGTGCATGTGTACGTAATGTCAATCATACTTGTCAAGATGACACTGTGGTATGATGCGGTTACTAAATAGGGCGTAGGTTAATACATTTATACATTTGGTTAATTTTGAAAGTAACCGAAAATTCTGATAAGTCTTATTCATTTTCTTGAATTTTATTTTCGCTAGGGAAAAGACAACAGGGCTGATCCGCTAGAGATTGTAATTATCAATTTATTAAATTTTATGGAAGATGGCTGACAATAGTTTTGACAAACAATTATCAAGACTTTGAAAACTGATTAAAATTTCAAATAACGTTTAGAACTCCATTAGTTCTAAACGTTATTTGAACTTTTAATCAGATTTCAAAGTTTTGATAATTTTTTATTTTTAATTTTCTATTAAAGAAAACAAAATCGAATCCACTACAAAAATAATAATATTATTGTCTTGTGTGGCGCATGAAGTATAATTTCGAGTTTAGAATAGCCCTGTGAATATTTGTCTCAGATTGCTGCGCGACCCTCGACAAATTTTCTACACTGGGCTTTTCTAAACTCGAAAAGGAAAACACTCGTTAGTTTAAAATATGTCACAACTACCAAAATATGTGTCGCAAGTGTCAACGAAAAACAATAACATGACCATCTAATAATATATTTCAAATATTACTAATTTCATTTAACTAAGCGAGAAATTCGAATAAATGCGAGATATTTGTACCTATGTGAAGTTTATTTTTGCAATTAAGTGATTTTCCTAAAAATAATGCCTTTTCTTTACTATAATTTACTTTTGATAAGTTAAACAAGCCACATCTTCTGACTTTTAGTATTATGAGCACAAAGTTAAATGAAATGAGGAATAATAGTTGTCTCAAATTGACAATGGTCATGTGGGCTGACGCCGATTTGTGTCAAGTTTAATACATTGGATTAAATGTCATTTTAACAACTTAAAGGGTAGACTAATAGTCTGCTGACAGCGACTTATGTCCAGTTGACACAATGGATCTTAGTCTTAGGTCAAGTTGACACGATAGACTATTGTCAGACAATATAGTGACTTACAATCATAAAGTCACAGTGAAAATACAGTCGATATAGTGATTTAATAACAAAATCATATCATAATAAAAAAACAGTTAACTAAATGACTAACAGTCATAATATCGCAATCATACGGTCATAGTGAAAATACAGTCGATAGAGTGATTTAATAACATCTTTTCAAAATCAAAAGACAGTAAACCAAATGACTTACAATCAAAATATTGCAATAGTGAAAATACAGTGCATTAATGATAAAATCCGAATAAGTTGAAATACAGTCAACCTAGTGACTTACAGTCATAATATCACTATAGTCGAAATACAGTCGATAGAGACATAACATGAAAAAATCGTAGCATAGTCAAAAGACAGTCAACCAAGCGACGTACAGTTATAATGTCATACTAGTCAAAATACGAAATTTTATTATAAAATCCTAGCATAGACAAAAACAGCTAAATTAAATAAGTTAAAAGACAGCCAACCAAGTGACTTAAGGTTATAACGTCACAATAGAAAGAAAAACAGTCAATAGAAAGATTTAATGATAAAATCTAATCATACTTAAAAGACAACCAAACAAGTGACTTGCAGTTATAATGTCACAATAGCCAAAATACAGTCGATAAAGGTATAATATGACAAAATCCTATGATAGCCTTAAGTCAGCCAAACAATTGAGTTACAATCAAAATGTTACAAATGTCAATATACAGCCAACAGAGTGATTTAATGATGAAATCATACTTAGAAACCCTTAGTCAAAATTGCAATAGTCGATAAAGAAATGTAATTACTAAATTGTATATTCAATAAAAAACCTCTAGAGTTTTATCTTTTTGTTAATTTAAGTTGTCTGTAATTAATTTATTATATAAAATCTGAGTTGCTCACCTACAATATTTTTTACAGCACTCTAGTGTTTTTTATTGAACATTATATTTATAATAAAAAAACAGTCAACCAAGCAATTTTAAGTTAAAATTTTATGACGGCAGAAAAACAAACAATCAGCAATAAGTTAATTTTTTGTATTAAATATTTATTTTAAGAAATGTTTAGTAGTTTGGTACTCTTCTTTAGACATTGTTTAAACAATCGCTACAAAAATTAATTCAAAATAACGCGGGCCAAAGGTACTTATGATTTTTTTAATTATTTGCTTAAGGCGCATGGCGCCCAGCAATAAGTTGATTTTTTGTATTAAATATTTATTTTAAGAAACTTTTAGTAGTTTAGTACTGTTCTTTAGACATTGTTTAAATAATCGCTACAAAAATTAATTCAAAATAACGCGGGCCAAACGTACTTATGATTTTATTAAATATTAGTTTTATCCGAGGCGCACGGCGCGCCAAGCAATAAGTTAATTTTTTGTATTAAATATTTAGGTTACGAAACTTTTAGTAGTTTATTACTGTTCTTTAGGCATTGCTTTAACAATCTATAAAGATAATACCTTAAAATAATACGGCTAAAAGTAGATATTAGTACTTAAAAATGATTATAATAGAAAATCTTTTACATATGAATACCAGCAATTGCAATGGACAAATTTTGTTCTGTAGTGTTTATTTAACTTATATTATATTTAAGAGGTTGGGCAATGGATACATTTTTCCTTATTTGTCACTAAAAATAATAATTAAAATTTCTGGACGACCATGGTGAAGGCGCCGGTTTATTGCTGGAAATATTGCTAGCTTCACAGGCATTTTAGAATAGCCTAAAAATTTGGTTTAGTTACAGGCTTTTCTAAACCCGAAATTTTACTTCATGCGCCACGGGTATACAACACTGATTCCAAGTGAAGTTCAAAAACACACAACTGGTATTGATATTAAAATGTTAATGGTTGCAAAAAGGTAATGAGATCAAATTTATTTTTAAAGGATTTGTATTCGTGATTCGAAAAAAAACAGGATTCGAACTTTTGATTTAAATCATATTTATCTTATACGAATCCTTTATATAAGTATTTGTGATTCGAATTATATTAATTTATTCGGATTCGTGATTCGAATCCTTTTTTTGGGGATTCGTCCCAGCTCTGCTACATACATACTATTCATATGTTGTCACTTAACAACATTGACTATTTATCGATTACATTGTAGTCACATTGCTATTTGTTGACAGTTATTTGACAATATTGACTATTAATAGATTATGTTGACCACATGAGTCATGCTGATTGTTGACTACTATTTAATATTGATTTTCATTTGACAAAATTAATTATTATTCGATTTAGTTAATTATACGCAAGCTAATTGTTGACTGCCATTCGAAAACATTGACTGTATTAACTAAATTGACAATTATCGGCGTTTTACGTCCTTATTTATGTTGATCAGAAAACACAAAAAATGCATATACCCTAAAAACTGAAATTTACGATAAGATTACATCTGCGGATTTAAGACAAAGTCGGTTATTTTTTTCTCCAACGATTTTCAAGAAACAGTTGTAGTTTTAGAAAATCCAGTGGAGATATTTAAATTGCGATTGCAACCAGTCAGCGTTCATTAATTTTTGAGTAAGTTTATTCTTTGATATTGGCTTTTTTCGTCAGATTAAGTTAATTCTGTAATTTTTATTCTCAAAAAAAAAAAAAACAAAGGTGGAACTAAAATTTAATTTTTTTTCCAAAGCCGAACGAAAACTAAAATTTTAATCGTCTTAATCGAGCGAGGGGACCTCGAAACGAATATTTACGCAAAGAGTTTTGATTAAGAAATTGCTAAAATGTTGAAACTGTTGTAGAATTAAAGAAGTGTTCACGTGAGCGTTTGAACAGAAATAAACCGATATCTTTTTTTGGTTGCATAATTAATCAATCAATTTATTTTTGAAGAATCATGATCATAAGTAAAAATGATTTAAAATTTAATAAACACTACATTTCCTCAGGAAAGTAAGGTCCTACGTACTATGCATTAAAGACTCGTTTTCAACATTCACTTAAGAAAGTGTACGAAGAAGTAAAAACCTCATCAAATACATGGATGTTTAAAATGCTATATGGCTATTTGATCTTTAACATTAATTAACCCGATTAAATATTTAGGCACATGTTATAATGAATCTGATCATCCATATAAAGCCTGCTGTAATAAGAGTCCTTGAAATAATAAAAAAACAAAAATGGTGCGCGCTCTTCTATTTAACAATTTGTAAACCGGGTCAAATATTCCATGCATGCGCTTAAAATACCCGAGCCGTTTGCTAAGTGCAAATATTTTTTTCTCGGTTCCAGACGGATGATAATAAATAAAGACGAATCGACGATAATTAACAAAGCCAATAATTCATTTGCAGGCACGCCGACGCATCTTTTGGCTTATCACGTGCACGACAACAAGGACGTCTTCTACAGAGAGTGCAGTGACGGCATCAGGAGTCTCACCATGGGGAATTTTAAAGATAGCAAACATCCGGTAGTTTTGGTCGGCGGGAATTCCACCATACACGGATACGATCATGCCGGCAATGAAATTTTTTGGGTGGCCATTGGGGATGTCGTTACGGCTATGATACTTTTGGATTACAACAAAGATGGTTTGAATGAGGTATTTAAGTTAGGGATGCTCGATATACTGTGGGTTATATTTAAGTATGGTTATAGGGATTTGCATGGTAAAAATTGTACTCCATGTTAATTCCATGTTTTTTGTTTTTATTAATAAATCAAACACTTTCCTACGAAATCTTCATTCTTAGAAGGACATAAACATCTTATAATTCTTTATATTAGCTGTCAAGTTTAGCACAACAAATACTTCCATTATGACATTTTTGCCACGTTGATTATTTGGCTTAATTATTTGTATTAATAATGTCAACTTTTTGAGCAAAAAATAAAGAAATCTAACATGTTTATGTCCTTCTAGGATTGCACATTTTGTAGAAAACATGTTGATTTATCAATAAAACCAAATACATTATTTCAAATTTGTACAACAAAAGTTAACATGGGGTACATTTTTTACCATGTAAATCCTATGGCTATAATTAACAGAAAAAATCCCTGTTTATGTATTGCCCAAAGCAGATTGATTGACGCAATCGAATTTTGAATGATTTCATAAGCAGTATATTTTAAACTTTTCTTGAAATCAGTGTTTTGCACCCCTTTTTGTTATTATTAAATTTCCACCCACTAACAGTTACTACTGTGCATGTGCGGACATTAACCAACCTATTTTATATTCCAGTCTAACATCCTTTCCCTCTTACAATGTCATTGAGATTTTTAAAAATATTATTTCAATCTCAAAAATGAATTGACACGTAGATTAATTAAAGAAAAACAGTTTTAGAGGATATAGTATATTGCACAATAAGCATAGAAAGATACCAATTCCCATGAGTATGAAACTCATGGGAAATGGGAAATCTTCATTCCATGCGAATTACACACTATACTTTGTCTACGACTGTACAGGGTGGCCCAAATTTTATGTTTTCATAGGGTATCTCGGTAACCTGAAGATTTAGAAAATAATTATATACACGTCATGACCTCTTGTTCTAAGATAATAATAATGGCGTTGACAGATCATGGCGAACTTGATTAGTTCAGAAGATATTAAGCGTTTATTAATTGAGGCGTTGATTTCATAAACATCATATGTCAAAAATTGTATACATTGACATTATAGCGGCATCTGGTAGAGTATTTTGCAAGCTATCCCATGTTCTAACTACTTCTTTAAAAACCACAAGTGAAAACCTAGAAAACAACCAGTTTTATTAAAAAAATCTTTTCGGAGAATAGTTGCAGCAGTGGATATGGACAGCCAGAAGTAGAGAGCGAAGATAACAGCAGTAGATGTAAGGATTAGGCGTCATTTCAGTTTTGTTCAGTGTAGAAAATAGTTTATTTCTAAGAATTGTATTTTCAGTTACTAATCATTATTTCATGTTAGTGTATTTCATAAAATGAACGACTTTATTGCAACATTGTGCCTGTTTCTGTTAAAAACAACATATATTCACATGTATTTCCTAATGTTATCTTAAAACAACTAAATTGACTAAATGATAAGTCACTTCAGACTATCAGCTATCTATGACAAGTAATAAAAATAATTGTAAAAATAGAAGCTGTAAAGGTTACGAAGGTAAACAGGTTTATTTGATTTTCTCAAAACGTAATTTTTGGACAAATTTTGTTTATGAAATCAATGCCTCAATTGTTGGCTATATTAAAATATGTATTTATTTTAATGACAATAAGATATACTAAAAACCAGTTCAATAGTTCTTTGTGTAGTTTTCACCTTAAAATGCAGTGGCGTACTTATTTTTTTATTTGGACGTTTAATTTCCGAGTTATGATATAAAGTCGATTTTTTTAAATTTGAACACCCTATATATTTTTATGTCATTAAGTAGTACATTAATTTAGCTTCACATATAAAAGTATAAAATTCAGGTTTTTTTTTTGTTGAAAAATTGTGTTTCTAGCTCTGAAGCTTTTAGATAAATATTTATTGATACACACATAAGATGATTACAATTTCAAAAAGTACTTTCTTGTCTTTGTTTTACATATGAGGAAAAGTAAAAAAAAAATTTAAAAAAAAACAGAAATGTAAGGGAGTATAAAAAAATCAATTTATTTTTATAAAATGTCATTTTTTTATAAGTCTCATAGTCTCCATTTCTTGTGTTCACGACAATCTTACAATATGTGCATTATTTAAATGTGTGGGCAGCATTAATAGGGTGCATCTAACACTCAAGTACATTAAACACGGGATTTGCGTGTTTAATGTGTTTTTTTAACAAAAATATAAATAATTGCCTAGTTCGATTTTTTGCCGCTATGCAGTAACAGCGCTGTACTAGTCAAATCAGCTTCTTTTGTCTTATATTTGACCATGGTGGTGATGACGTCGTCAACGCTATTTTGTTAAAGTACGAAGTAATCACGTCAACATCTCCGCCGTTCTTACCAGTTTAACCCGCGTAAAACGCGTTTGTAAACATAAATCATTCTCAAACTGCTTAAACAACTGTGCTTCTATCCTTGAAAAGTCCATCCAAACGGAAGAGTTCGTTTTTTTTTGCAAAACGCGTGTTTCTGTGTAATATAGGCGAAGGTAGACTGCGTGAGTATTATTTATTGTTGAACGATTGTTCATTTTTGTGTTAATTTGGAATTAACTCTATTACACATTCAAATCATAGTACCGCAATCTGTCATCATTTATCTGTCAAATTATTATAAAACAAAACCGACTATTAAGATTGACGCGCATTTGATAAATATATATAATGAATGCTGTGTTATATATTATTATTTTTGTGAACAAAGTATAGTGTATAACTCGCATATAATGGCTATTAATTACTTGAACGACTTGCTCCACTCGCCTTCGGTTCGTTCCGCAAACCTCGTTCTCGTGATTAATAGCTATCATTATATGCTTGTTGTACAATATACTGTTTATAAATTTTAATATTTTTAGAAGTCTCGCAATGTGAAATGATTTATTTAACACATGACTATAAAAGTATGTGTGTAAAAAAATGCGTTTCTTTAAGAAGTCTCTGAATCTGGATTCGTCGATTCTCTTTACAAACGTAATTTGGTGTGTAATAAAAAATACAATTTTATTCAATTAATTTATAAAATGAAAATACAGTAGGTGATGCATATTTTGAACACCACATTAAATCAATGTTTTGTACGTGTGGCGCATGAAGTAAAATTTCGAGCTTAGAAAACCCTAAAAATTTGGTTTGGTCGCGTAGCCACCACACCAAACTTTCAGGCTTTTCCTAACTCGAAATTTTACTTCATGCTTAACCTGGGAGTGGAAAACACTTGTGACAATTTTGTTTAAATAAAAATGCTCATGCGATAATCTTTCAACAAAATTAATGATTTTTGAATCCTTTTTTTTCTAATTAAAAAAAAAAAAAAAACGGATGTTTCCCTCGATATTAGAAACAATCTGGGGTAATAGTTATCCTTAGAAAAAAATTCCTAAGCACCTAGATGGAATAAAAAATCTTAAAAAAAAGATTCAAAACAAAATCCCATTAATATGTTAGAACGAAAATTACGTCTTTAATTTAAAGATTTTTAAAATTTCTTAAAAAACTCACAGACTTTCCTATCGACATTGGAAACAATTAGGGTTGTTTTTTTCTCCAGAAAACATAAAAAAAATTAAACACCTAGCTTGAATTAAAATTTCTTAAAAGTCGCGATTGTAAACAAAATTAGATAAAAATGTTCATACGAAATTCACGTTATATATTTGTTCTTTAAAAAATCACAGACTTTCTTATCGATACTAGAAACAATTTGAGGTAATAATTTTATCCAGAAAAAAAAATCTTAAAGCATCCAGCCTAAATTAAAATATCTTGAAAATCGCGACCGAAAACATAATTCTAGCTTTGACTGTATATATCGGACGTTATTTTTAAGTTACAATAACCTGAAATAACTTAACTCAAAGCCTCTTTAATTCCTAATACGGTAATGTTTAGCTTTTTCTTTTTTTTCTTGTAAGATTTTTTTGAACATTGTTTTTAATAAAATACTCATTTTTACGAATTTATCATTTGCCTTATTCAAATCTCTCTGATTTGTAAAATCCTCATTGTATATTATTAATTGAAAAAGTGTTTGATTAAGGATAGAATGAGCTTTAATTTGAGTTTTAAAATGTTTTCGAAACTTTAAAATTGTGCTTAAGACAAGCGTTAAAGTTGATTTTTGTAGGATTTGATGCTTCTCGGATGTTTTTAAAAATGAATAACTTTATGAAAAAATTCAGAGCAGAAATACAATTCTTTCTATTATTTATAAGTTTATCTGTACATTTTTGGGGTTTTAAAAAAAAATATTTTGATAAAAATTGACAAATTGTGCGAATTTTCGATCGAATTATTTTTTTTGAATTCTGAAAAAAACTTAGAAGATTCTCGGGTACATTTTTTTCTTAGTTGAACATTTATTTCTATAAATTTTTACTTACTTTTTCAATCACCAGAAAATTGGTGAAACAAAAATTCCAACTTTGAGCGTCTACTAAAAACACAATTTTTAACTTAGAAAAATTAGAGCTACATCAATTATTTATTATTACTGAAGGGATCTGTGGACTCAATAATTAATTGCAAAAGTCTTAAAAAATTTAAAATGAATCTTTAAGGTAAACTTTGTTTTCAATGTAATCGATTTTTTTGCTAATTTTTACGAATTTTTGTTATATATGTATATCAATGTAAAGCTAATTTAAAATGCTATTAAATGACAATAAAACGTACAAGGTGTTCCATTTAAAAAAATATAACGTTGTGTCCTAATTTCAGAGTTAGGACACAAAGTTACATTTAAATAAAAAGTTGAAATAAAAAAATAAGCACGTCACGGAATTCTACCTTGAATATTACACAAATAAGTATTTAACTATATATTTGTATATCTAATAGTTATTGAGAAAACGACGTATTTTAAAATAGCCGACAATTGAAAAACGCCCGCTATCTTTCGAACTAATCGAGGTAGCCATGATCTGTCAATGCCATTGTTATTTTCTCAGAAAAAGAAGTTATGACGTGTATATCAGATTTTGTCTAACTACTCGGGTTACTGAGAGACTCTATAAAAACATCGAATTTAGGTCACCCTGTACACATACGTTTAAAATAATAGTTTTATCTAATATAACTGGTGTGTCGACCTCACACACTAAACCCCACAACGGCACTCGGCTCAAAAGGGGAACAGTTTATAGTTAATTTTTCTATTCGGCACTTTTGAGCGCTGCGAGTGGTCTTTCCGTGTCGAGGGCACCGATTTACGTCGGAATTGACCCATTCGAGACCCCATTCGGTCTCTGTAATACAAGCCGAGCGTATAAAATTTGCAATTTCTGACGTTTTGTTAGATTCACGTATTCCAGGTCACACTCAGTTAAGATTTGTTTTGTTATGTAGTCGTTGCTATAGAAATTATTACAGTGCTAGAATTATATTACATCTATTGTAACTCTTGAACTGCAATGGTTTCCATGGCAACGACCACATAAAAAATAGCATATAATGTATTACATTTACTAATCAGTGATGGACCCATATGTAAGACATTTCAGAATAGGAAAAGAAAAAAATAAGTACGGATTTAAATAAGATAAGACATACGAGGGTCATTTCATTAATAATGCACAGTTTAGCAACACCGCGGAGTGAAGGACGAGCCGATAGTGATTTTTACGTTAGTTGTAGTTTAAGGCTTGAGGAAGAAGCCAGTGTTTGTGTTGTATCAATAGGGTGTTTTGTTTTTTAATAACGCAAGTTAAAAATAAAGCCCGCACCGGTCGCAGGTATTGTGACTATTGACGATCAAAGATCAAAGTGCTGAGAGGAAGATTTAACGTTGTAGGTCAAGCTTTGTTACGTAGAATCATCACTATTCATTAAATGTGGGTTCGTGACTTTGAATCAGAGTTAAAATCACAGTCAAACAGGTGAAGAGGCCAATCAATTCTACGTCCAAACAAATGTTGTCCAGCTCAATCGAAGGCCAATCAAATGATAATGTTTGCTTATGATTACCATGGAATCATCACGACAGACAGAGTTCCACGTGGATGAAGTGTCATGGAAGTAAATTATTGTGATTTCATTTAAAAACTAAACCGAAAACATGCAGAAAACCCGACCTTAGTTGCTCGAGGCTTGTCCACTCATTCTCCACAATAACGCACGCCCGCACATTGCCAATGTCATAAATGAAAAATTGAGCAATTACAGTTGGAAAGTGTTACCTCATCCACACTACAGTCTTGATATAAGTCAAAAAGACTTTAACTTATTTCCAAAATTGAAATATTCTATGCGAGGACGTCTTTATTCATCTCTTAGAGAGCTTTCTGTCGCCGGTACCCAAGCCATTCGTCAGATGAAAAAAGATGGCGTATAAGTTATGATTGTGAACCGTCGAATCCTGTATTCTCATTCTTTTTGAGCAGGAGCCTTTTAGGTTAACTGCACTACGATGTAAAATATGATAAAATAAATATTGGTGGTAGTATATCCACAAAGTGGATAGATAGATAATTGCTTAGGTGGCCTCTTGGCCTATACTGCGCTGGTATCTATGCAGATCTGTTGTGGATCACTGTTATCTTAGACGTCCTGCTCGAGCATCGCCTCTTTAATTAGCCCTATTAACCCTATAACCTCCACTTGGGGGTTGTAAGACTTACCGCGGCTAGTGAGAAATCAGCTGTGCTGGGTTAGTGGGTTGATTTGGTTCTGTTGGAACTTATTAATCGATTTTGGGCGCCAGCCACCGAGGGGACAGGAATGGGGAATGAACTGTTATTTTTCTTGGCAGGCGTTAGTTGAATAATATTCGATATTAAACTTAACAATAATAACAATTTATATATTTTGAAATTTACACTATATTCCGGAGCAGGAATTTATCTAGGATTGAGGGTTCTTTAAAAATATCACATTATTTCGTTAGCCACGAACAAAAAAAGCTAAATGAATGATAAGTCGTAGGGTAGTGGCAATCCCTGTAGTTCTTGAGTCTGTATCCATGTAGTATTGGCTCGTCTGGTTCAGAGAAAAAAAGTTAGCTCACCAAATGTCGTGGGATGTCCGATTTCAAGCAAAGAGCTGTACTAGCGGAGAAACAAGCAAGCTGGTTGTAATAGCGGAGAAGCAAGCAAGCGGATTTTATAGCAGCATGCGGGTGGAGGAGTGTTCGGTATTATGGCTCATCTCCCTCCTTGTTTAGCTTAGGTCTCCGTTCGCACTCCCACCAATACGTCCCTCTTCCGGACCTTCAGCTAATTCGGGAGTGTACGACAATCGTAAAAGAGGCGGCAGTATTGTTGTTTTGGTTATGAGAGCCCTACGTGGCTATTAAATGAATTTTTTGTATTTATTGGCTATTAAATGGATACAAAAAATCATTTAATAGCCACGTAGGGCTCTCATAACCAAAACAACAATACTGCCGGCTTCGATGCTTGCGCTGGAAAAGGGTTAGTAAATGCTACTACAACAGTACGTTAGTAATACCGTACTGTTGTAGTAGTTTAAATCAATCAATTGGAGAGAAACGATATAAAGAATTTTAATCAATGAGACTATGTCTAAGAGAACCCCAAGTGAACCTCAACAAATTAGAGATTACTAGTATTCGTCGAGCACAACCAATTAATTTACTTAACTAACATAAAGAATACTAGTGATCTCCCTTCGTTGGAGGCACTAACGCAATACATACAATAATTGAAATCTAGATGTTAATTAATAATAATTTACAACAAAATGAAGACTAATAATTCAATAACAAAATGAAGGATATAAGTAATTACTATTCACGGTTATTAAAATCGAGACATTACGTAATATTAATTTCACAACAAAATGGAAGATATGAGTAATTACTATTTACGGCAATTACAATCAAAACATTACTTAATATTAATTAAACAACAAAATAGAGGATATTTAGTGATCACTCTTTACGATGTTTAAAATCCTCCTGTAACCCAACAACAAACGTGGACTTTAGAAATCGTTGCTCCTCAACATTTATTTTAACCGAAATAATGGCTAATAAATATCATATGTTCAGTAAAAAAAATCTCTAGAGTACTATGATTTTTATATTTTTTAAATTTATGTTGGCTACACGCTTTAGAAATTTTTATATAAAACGTCAGACATAATTATTATAATGTATAATTTCAGAGATGTCAACCTACAATATATTCCATAGCACTCGTAGAGGTTTTATTTTATTGAAGATACGATATATTAATAAGTAAGGCACGCATTCAACACAAAAAAATACCTCCAGAGGAAGTGCTACGGCATCAACGAAACTTGAAGATTGTGAGCACTTCATTAATTAATCAAATTAATTAATCATTATTAATGGCTTTTGTTTGAAAACTTATTCTCACAACAATAAAAAAATGCTCACCTAGCACACACGTCCGCACGCTCTGCCGTCCATCAGACAGTCTCCTCCTCGCAGAAAAACCCAAAAAGAAAACTTCCACTGGCTCGCGCTCGGCATATCGTTAGTTATAATTTTTATCGCGGCGAATAATTAATGCGACAGCGCCGAACCGGTAATTTTGATTAAATTGAAAACGACACGTTACAACCCTGACAGTGATCCTAGGGTATAGCTGTCTGCGATTGGTTTGGTGTTGCCTAGCTTTAGATATCTAACCCTGGCCAGGGCCTCACACTGGCACAGGAGAGGGGAAGGTCCTCCACTTTTTCTTGGCAGAATCTAAATATCGTTTCCTCTACCAGGCCTATTTTACTCATGTATTTGTTGAGCCTACAGTATCCTGTCAGTACTATAGCCTTATCCATTTTCTTGTATTGATTGTTGTTTGAGAAACTGTTTTGCCTGCCTCTGCCCTGGTGTGTTCGTCCACCAGGTTTGAGTCTGTGTCTCCTTTTATTTTTTTATGGATTTTCTAGTGCGGTTTTTGCGATGCCGCAGGAGGGTTCCGGGCCAGTAAATGCGCTTGACGAGCCTTGCTTGGCCAATTTGTCTGCTTTATTGTTTCTTTGCTAACCCTTGTATCCTGGGACCCATACAATTGTCACTTTTTTGCGACCTCCCATTTCGCTGAGAGAGCTTACACTGTCCCACACTAACTTGTAATCAACCTGTGTGGTACTCAGTGTTGTAAAGCTTCCTAGACGTTGAGATTAGTTCATTGAGAAGCAGGAAAATTATATTGAAGAATTGTAAAGAGATATCAAAAAAATAAACATGTAAGCAAATAAGAAATGATGTGCATTATTTATAAAATGACCCTCGTATTTACATAGTTATTAAAATAAGAACAGAATGCTGTAATTTCTGTGCAATTTTATATTATTTATCTAATCGTAAAACGATGTTTATTGATAAATCAAAAAACGAATAAGCACAGCGTCTAGAAAACCATATAATGTTAATCGTGTGAAAACAGAGATAAGATATTTTAAATGGTATTCTTTACTCGGGTTACAATGATGGAGGTATGTGTTTTTACGCCCACAGTCCTCTTAATGTATACAATTGGTTATTTCTAATAATGCGGAATAATTTTGACTCGTTTTTGCTACAGGAGTCGCCCAGACGCAAAACCAGCCATACGCCTATTTTTTATCATGTTGAAGTTTTGGTATCCCTGGATTTTACTTGTCTCAGGCTGCAATTTTTAAAATAAATTGACCTTCAAAACCCTACCTAAACCTATTATACTTAAGTTTGAAAAACCCCACAAGATGCAAAACCTGCTATATTTATCAGTTGCAAATGCTGGTACATTTTTTCAGTTGCAAAACCTGAACTCTTTTTACTTAGTTTTAGTAATTGTTCTTATCTCCATTCGATAAAACACCCAATCAACACTATTTTAATGTATTTCAATGACGCTGCTAAATCAGTTTTTGTCATTTGGCTCCAAGACTTACATGTAACCATATGAGATCATTTATATTATATACTCAATGACATTAGAAGCGTAACACCCAGAAGGAGTTATTATTTTAACTTGATTTTTTGCCAGTATGGTAGTCTTACATCAAGAATAAAATGATTACATTTTCAAGAAATTTTATTAAAAAACAATCTACAAAAAATGAATAATGTGTTTGGCGACCCCTTTGCTGTATACACTCCTGTAGACGTCTGGGCATCGACAAAATGAGATGGTCGATGTGTTCTTGAGGCATCTCGATCCAAGCAACTTGAATTTCATCGATCAACTGTGCTAGAGTCTGTGGAGGATGGTGCAAAGAGAATATTCTTCTTCCCATGATATCCCACACATGTTCAATGGGATTTAAATCCGGCGAACGGGGCGGCCACGCTAAAACATTAACACCAGCTTCATTAAGAAAGTTCATAGTTCGACGAGCAATATGGGGACGAGCATTATCTTGTTGAAAAAGTACGTCTGGGCGGCCATCTAAATAAGGCAACAAAGTCGGTCGTATGACGTCTTCAACATAACGCGCAGCTGTCATACTGCCTCGAATGAATACAAGAGGTGATCGACTACCATAAGCAATAGCCTCCCAAACCATTACTCCAGCAGTCCTGTGTACATGCCTCTCAATAGCAAACCTAAGATCAGGTCGTTCTCCACGGTAGCGTCGTACCCTTCTACGTGATTCATCGCTGAATACGTAATCATGCCATTCTGCCTCCCAATGCTGCCGTTCTCTGCACCAGTCCAACCTTTGGCGACAGTGTCTCGCTGTTAAAGGAAGCACTAATCTTGGACGGTACGAAAGAAGCCCAAAGGATTGAATGCGGCGATATAAGGTTCGCATACTAACGGGCCTACCTTCTTCTCCAATCCATTGATCACCGATTTGACGCGTAGTAGCGAAACGGTCTCGCAGGGCTATTTGTCTTAAGCGCCGATCTTGACGTTCTGTGGTACGCCTTGGTTGACCAATTGGTCTTCTTCTTGCTCCTCTATCTTTTTCTGTCCATACCTGATACACACGTATTACAGTTGCTGCAGTGGAATCAATACGGCGGGCAATTTCGCGATAGGACATACCGACATCTCGATAAGCAACAACTCGACCCCGGTCAAAATCGCTCAAATGGTGATATTGTGGACGTCTTCGGACTCGAGGCATTTTATTTAAGTTAAACACACTCAACGGAAACACGAAAACTAAAAACATTTGTACTAAACAGGTCATATAAATAGTTTTATCAAAAAAGAAAAAGTGAAATATTTTTTTTTCACAATAAATATAAAAGGCACAAGGTTGAAATTGTTATCAATGTATGCTTTAAATATAGTCACTCTGTTGCTAAAATATGAATTCAAAAAAATCATTCCTTCTTGGTATTACGCTTCTAATGTCATTGAGTATAATAACGAAACTTATTTGTTGATTCCAGGTTTGTTATGTTTAAAACACTTTGTTTTAAAACAGTGTTTTGAACATGTTTAAAAACAGCCGTCATGTTTTAAACGGTTTCGTTTTAAACATGATTAAAATGTTAAATTCGTTTAAAGCATGTTTTAAACGTTAAATTTGCATAGAACTTTTTTTTACTATCTTAAATTAGTTAAACTGTATTTTGTACTAATTTATTAAACTTTTTTTTAAGTTTTCAAATTTTAGTTAATTTGTTGATGATATTTCAAATTACATTATTAAATATAAAATGTTATCATAGTAAAATATCACAATTAAGTGTGCATACTAGTATATTACGTAACGAGAGTGGTATGCAGCATATTACATATGAGCGGACATGTTGCGCACGAGCCGCGCAGCGGAGAGTGCAGTATTCCGCGAGTATGTAATTGCCATACCACTCGAGAAACGTACGATACTTTACCTACGCCCTAACAAAATAAACAATGAGCATGAAAGAACAACTTATTTAGTGTTATCATTATTAATAGTACCATGACAATGATGAAAACTAAATGACTACTTGATCAATATACAAGGAATAAAGCTGTACCTTTTCCGCAATTCGTTGTTTTTTAAAAGAGTTCAATTTGAAGGTTTAAACGAGTGTTTTCCACTCCCAGACTAAGCATGAAGTAAAATTTCGAGTTTAGAAAAGCCCCGTGAAAATTTGTCGAGGGTCGCGCAGCGACCCAAGACAAATTTTCTGGGCTTTTCTAAACTCGAAATTTTACTTTATGCGCCACGCGTATAAAACACTGATCTCAAGTGAGATTCAAATATACCTAGAGTTTACAATATTTCAGTGTTTTATACGAGTGGCGCATAATGTAAAATTTCGAGTTTATGAAAGCCCCGTGAAAATTTTTTGTTTTGTACGCGTGGCGCATGAAGTAAAATTTCGAGTTTAGAAAAGCTCAAAAAATTTGTCTCGGGTCGCTGCGCGACCCTCGACAAATTTTCACAGGGCTTTTCTAAACTCGAAATTTTACTTCATGCTTAGTCTGGGAGTAGATAACACTCGTTTAAAGCTTCAAATTGAACTCTTAGAAAAAACAACGAATAACTAAAGATTTAAAGAAAATAAGCTGAATTTTAAATACGTACACTTTGAAGAAAAATACCCTGTACATTAAAGAAATGTCATTTGGTTGTACTGTAAGCAATCAGCTGTTCAGCTGTCAGCACGTAATGTACTTGTCAAAGCTATTACGTGCATGTGTACGTAATGTAAATCATACTTGTCAAGATGACAGTGTGGTATGGTAGTAGATAGGGCGTAGGTAAATGTGATTTGCGTGTTTTAACATGTTCAGCCTTATTAATAGAATTGCCGCTAATATCATTATAGTTCAATGGTAGTTAATCTCTACTAAACGCACACAAACACGATACTAACATTTCGTATTAATAGAGCAAAATCTACATGCTTCTAGTTAGTTTTGAAATAATGATAAAATTAACGTGACAACATTACATTTTTATGTGTTCTAACTTTATTGTTAGCAAGAAATTAGAAAGTGGGGAATTACACTGTTTTTGTTTTGTTTTATATTTGTCTAAATGTATTTCTTTTAATAAATTATTAGATTGAAATTTACTTCTAATAAGTGTATCCACTCCCAGACTAAACATGAAGTAAAATTTAGAGTTTCGAAAAACCTAAAAATTTGGTTTGGTCGCATAGTGTGTAGCGCTACGCAGCCAAACCAAATTTTCAGGCTTTTCTAAACCTGAAATGTTACTTCATGCGAAATGCGTATAAAATACTGATTTCAAGTGAAGTTTAAAATATTTTGATAAGGTTTATTGCATTATTAAATGAATTATAAATAACTCTATTTTAAACAAGAATAATTTAAATTCAAAAATATTAGAATTCTTACGCTTACACTTCTTAGAGTTTGTACACTTTAAACATAATATATAAAATTGAGAAAATGCTTTTCGTGTAAAATGCAGACAATGTGTCTTAATTAATAAGACAACTTAAGACAATAAATATCTATTGGAACAATTGCATAATTCAACATCCAGGGGTGTATTTGCATGGGAAGTAGTTGTTTCAATGGATATTTATTGTCTTAAGTTGTCTTATCAACTAGACACATTGCTTACATTTTACACGAAAAATATTTTCGCAATTTTATATATTATAACCCTATTTTGTTACGACAATTGAGGTTATGTACAAGACTAAAACTAGGGCTGCTAAATTATTAGTTGTAAACTTACAATAGTAATCTACTAATTATTAATCCGAAAATGTCAAAATTATCCTTAGAACTGTGTTAAGGATTATGGTAACGTCTATTAATAAGACTGGTTATTTATAAACATGATTTAAACATGTATTAAACATTTTATTAATTCTTAATGTTTTATTTGTCACTATTTCTGCGAAAAAACACGTTTTGTATAATAAACTGTCTGTTTTAATTAAAATGAAAAAAAAAAACGTTTTTTTAACAACCCTGGTTGATTCAATATTTTAAATTCCTATACCGGGTATTGGCGGACGCAACATAGGAAATCGCATGTTATTTTAAATTGTTCAAATATTGGCTTCTCTATTTATTTTAGAGACAAAATGTATTTCACTATTTTGTAGAGGAAAACATTCTCAATTTATGAATGTTCACACTTATCACTTTACGTTTCTCTAAGTTAAAATAATTAAAAAATAGTAATGTGATTTTATAAAAATAATGATACACCATGGAATTGATACAACAATTGCAGATATTCCCTGTTTTTATTAAGTTCAATTTAAAGCTATAAACAAGTGATTTCCACTCCCAGACTAAGCGTGAAGTAAAATTTCGAGTTAAGAAAAGCCCCGTGAAAATTTGTCGAGGGTCGCGCACCGACCCGAGACAAATTTTCAGGGCTTTTCTAAACTCGAAATTTTACTTCATGCGCCTATAAAACACATATTTCCAGTGAAGTTCAATATTTTAGTGTTTTATACGCGTGGCGCATGAAATAAAATGTCGAGTTTAGAAAAGCCCAGGAAATTTGTCGAGGGTCGCTGCGCGACCCTCGACAAATTGTCACGGGGCTTTTCTAAACTCGAAATTTTACTTCATGCTTAGTCTGGGAGTGGAAAACACTCATTTGAAGCTTCAATTGAACTTTAAAAAAAACAAGGAATATCTACAAATCGCACAAAGGGTCTTTTAAATGCGATCTATTTATCTTTATTTGGTGTCCATTATTCTTGATGAAAACAGATGATTCCCGGTATGCATAAGCTGTAAATTTTCCGACACTCGTTGTGTTATAAAAGAGTTCAATTCGAAGCTTTAAACGAGTGCTTTCTACTCCCACACTAAGCATGAAGTAAATTTTCTTGGCTTTTCTAAACTCGAAATTTTACTTCATGCGCCACGCGTACAAAACACTAAAATATCGTGAAATTTATGTATGTTCGAACCTCACTTGAAAACAGTGTTCTACACGCGTGGCGCATGAAGTAAAATTTCGAGTTTAGAAAAGCCCAGAAAATTTTCACGGGGCTTTTCTAAACTCGAAATTTTACTTCATGCTTAGTCTGGGAGTGGAAAACACTCGTTTAAAGCTTCAAACTGAACTCTATTTAAAAAACAACGAATCTCTTAAGATTTAAAGAAAATAAGGTGAGTTTAGAAAACGTATACTTTAAAGAAAAACTCCCTGTATTAAAATACGCTGTAAATGGTATTGATTGTGGTTAATTTGACACCTAAAACGAGTGTTTCCACTCAGAGACTAGTAATATGAAGTAAAATTTCGAGATTAGAAAAGCTACGTACAAATTTGTCGAGGGTCGCGCAGTAACCCGAGACAAATTTTCTGGGCTTTTCTAAACTCGAAATTTTACTTCATGTGCCACGCGTATAAAACACTATAATATTGTCAAATTTATGTATATTTAAACTTCACTTAAAATCTGTGTTTTATACGCGTGGCGCATAAAGTAAAATTTAGAGTTTAGTAAAGCCCAGAAAATTTGTCTCGGATCGCTACGCGACCCTCGACAAGTTTTCACGGGGCTTTCCTAAACTCGAAATTTTACTTCATGCTTAGTCTGGGAGTGGAAACCACTAGTTTAAAGCTTCAAATTATACTCTTTTAAAAATCAACGAATGTCAGAAAATTTACAGCTAAAATAATTAAGAAAAAGTAATGTGATTTTATAAAAATAATCACATACCATGGAATTGATACAACAATTGCGAATGTCAAATTAGCACAAAATATTGCTGTTACTTAATTAACGACAAAAAATATAACGCAAACATCGTGATAACTGTGGTGTGTTTTGTCACACCTATTTTTAAAAAGGGTGATCCTGAAATTTATGAAAATTATAGACCCGTTAGTGTTCTATCTATATTTTCAAAAATATTAAAATCACTAATGGCCAATAGGCATATTTATTTCTTTAAAAGTAATAATTTGTTCTTTGACACACAACACGGTTTCATGTCTGGTAGAAGTAATGAAACAGGAATATTTGATTTTCTGAATCCAATCTATAACAACTTAGATAAAAATAATGTTGCTTTTGGTATGTTCTTGGATCTGTCCAAGGCATTTGATACCATAAATTATGACATCTTATTACTAAAGCTCAACCTTTACGAAATTCGCGGAACAGCTCATAAATGGTTCGAATCATATCTAACGTCTCGAAAGCAATCTGTAGAGGTTAAAAGTAATAGCGAAGAGGTTTTATCAAGTGTCTTGGATGTGACCTCATGGCAGTATTTTGGGACCTCTGCTATTCAATATATTCGTAAACGACATTAACAACAACATAAAAGAGTAATCTCATTTGGTAGGTTATGCAGATGATACGAACCTGGTATTAGTAGGAGCTACATATACTGATGTAAAAACTACTGGAAATTGTTGTTTGCATGACTTACAAAATTAGTTTACTGACAATAAATGATTACTTAACAATGGAAAAACAAATTGTATGCTTTTTAAAGTTACAAATCAAATAGAAACACTAAAGCATATAACACTAAATAATAAGCAATATAGTTTTACCGATGCCACGAAATTTCTTGGTATCTCAATAAATGAAAACCTAAGCTATAATAAACATATTGACGCGCTTTCGTCTAAACTAAATAAAGCCTGCTATAGGCTAAGGGTACTTTCAAAGTATACTAATTTAAAAATTGTACGAACTTTATATTTCGCCTACTTTTATTCAAATATGAAATATGGTATAATGTTTTAGGGCAACAGAATCAACCTTGAAAGAACATTTATAATTCAGAAACGAGCACTGAGAATCATCTCCAACATGAAGTAAAATAAGAGCTGTAGAGGTTTTGTTAGGGAAAACCAATTGCTTACATGTACTGCAATATATATTTGTGAATGCATAAAATTTATGTGGAAACAAAATCACTTCATTGAAGATTTTAGATTAAAAAGTATGCATAACACAATTTGTATTTAAATATCCTTATCATAAATTGGCGTTCGATGAAAAAAACCCGCTTTATGCTTGTATAAAAAGATACAATCATTTTCCAAAGCATGTTCAAAATTGTGACACATTTTCGAGCTATCTTAGGGAGTTTTTACTAGTTTTAAAACCCTACGACTTGAGTGAATTTTTCGCGCGGTGATGTGATGTATACAATTATATTTTTTGTTGACCCTATTCCGTGTAGATGTACGGTACATATGGGGCATTCCACACCAAATCGGATACCATCTGGCTTTTGCATCTTCGATTTTTTTCCTAATTTTTTATATTATAGTACCAAATGAGACAGGCCTCCGTGATTTTTTTCAATTTTATTTGTGTAGCCGCTTTCGAGATATCGATTTTTGAAAAAAAAACGTTCCTTTTTTTTAAATGCTAATAATTTTGGGCAAAATGGGCCGATTTTAACCTTTTTTTTTTATTTTTTTCCTTTTTCAAAATACTTTTTGAATATAAAATTCCAAAAAATGTTGAAACCATACTTCTATAAAAATTTTAAATTTTTAATATAAAATATTGATTTCTAAAAAACACGTACTAATCGATTTTCTTGAAATTTTTATCTAAAAGACTGTTACTCATTCCACAACTTTTAAGCCCATTCCGATAATGAAATAACAATAGGATCGATTTTTGTTCGAATTTTTAAAATTACATGTTGCAGCTATCAGTACTAAAAGTTAATAATAACCATTCTCTCAAGTCCACCAGCAATAGTTTTTTCCATTTATGAAATGTAATAGATATGTCTTAGTAATTTAATAGATTATAACTAAGGTCACATACAAAAACATTCGGAAAATATTTGTATAAAATTTTCAAATTTAAAAAAAAAATTCAAGAAAATCGATCGGTACGTGTTTACTGGAAATCAACTCCAGTAAACACGTACCGATCGATTTTCTTGAATTTTTTTTCTAAAAGACTGTCACTTATTACGCAACTTTTAAGCCTAATCCGATACTGGGATAACGGTGGGATTTTTTTTTTTTTTTTTAGAGTTTTTTTAAATTCCATTTTTTAGTTATAGAAGGTGTAACAGAACTAATGTACAGGCTCTGTACTACGTAAGGGACAGTGTTTAAATAAATAATACCTACAATTGAAATTACCGTACCTTTAGTAGATAGCTCACAAATAATTATAAAAAATAATTAATAATAATAGGCCACATGTTTAACGTCTCTGGTATACGCACACATTACGTGTTTTAACCGAGATTCCACATAGACTGGTAGTTTTTAAACAATGTCAGTTTGGCTATCGAATTAGTGATCGAATCAATAGAATAGGTGAAATTTTAAGTTAGGCCAGGGATGTTTATTTATGACTAATACATTTTTTAATGGCGGTCAGATTGGGAAGAAAAAAAAATACCATAGTTATCCCAGTATCGGACTAGGCTTAAAAGTTGTGTAATGAGTGACAGTTTTTTAGAAAAAAATTCAAGAAAATCGATCAGTACGTCTTTATTGGAAATCAACATTTTATATTATAATCCAGCAAATTATTAAGACATATCTATTACATTTCATAAATGGCAAAAACTATTGCTGGTGGACCTGAGAGAAAGGTTATATATTACCTTTAAGTGCTGATAGCTGAAACATGTAATTTTAAAAATTCGAAAAAAAAATAGATCCTATTGTTATCCCATTATCGGACTAGGCTTAAAAGTTGCGGAATGAGTAACAGTCTTTTAGATAAAAATTTCAAGAAAATCGATCAGTACGTGTTTTTTGGAAATCAATATTTTATATTAAAAATTTGAACATTTTATAAAGATATGGTTTCAAAATTTTTTTGAATTTTATTATCAAAAAGTATTTTGAAAAATGAAAAATTAAAAAAAAAGTTAAAATCACAAAGTTATTAGCATTTAAAAAAAGAACGTTTTTTTTTTAGAAAAATCGATATCTCGAAAGCCAGATGGTATCCGATTTGGCTTGGAATGCCCCATATACAATGTATTATGTATTTTAGTTTGACATTGGAATAATGATTTGTTATTATTATTATTATTAGGACAATTTTTTCTTGTATAGTGTAAATCATTTCGAAAACATTTACTTTAATCAAGTAACTGCGATATCTTTTGCCATTTTGACATCCGCAATTGTGGTTTCCATGGCATGTCATTATTTTTATAAAATCACATTACTTTTTCTTAATTATTTTAACTTAGAGAAACGTAA
Organism: Philonthus cognatus; assembly: GCA_932526585.2. Classification (NCBI taxonomy): domain Eukaryota; kingdom Metazoa; phylum Arthropoda; class Insecta; order Coleoptera; family Staphylinidae; genus Philonthus; species Philonthus cognatus. Next base: position 22,566,232 of record OW052249.1, on the reverse strand, counting down.
AGTGATAAACGTTAACACGAATGAATTCATAATTTTTCCCTCTACAAAAAAGTTAAATACATTTTGTTTCTAAAATAAATAGGGGAGCTAAAATTTACATGGGATTTCCTATGTTGCGTCCGCCAAGTCAACACCCGGTATACGTCCAGATATAGGAATACGTACATGTATATTTGTAGCTGTATTGCTGTTTAATTTAGTGTACAAATTTTACATAGTTTTGGTTATTTTAGTTGATAGTAAGTTCTGAAGATTACAATATCAGAGTTTTTAAGGCCGATGAGGTTGTGGCCGAACACGCCGAGACGGAAGTAGTGACGGGACTGGTGGCACTTCCAGAAAACAGGTTTGCGTATTCGGTCTCGAACGGAACTGTCGGTGTCTATGAACAGGATGTCAGGTTGTGGCGAGTCAAAGTGAGTAACCTTAATTATCACAAATAGATAATTGTGAATAACCCAATTGAAATTAATTATAAAAATAAAATACTCACATTCTAATTGATAAACATTTATTTATAGATAAGTATGAATTAAATTGCCAATAATTAGTAAACTCGAAATTTTACTTGATGCCTAATCTGGGAGTGGAAACACTCGTTAAAAGTTTAAAATTGAACGCTTTTATAATATACTTTGCATAAACAATCTATTATTCATAATTGGGGGTGATTAATTATATATATTTCCATGCTATTGTATAGCAAACGATTCTAAATAAGGGTAATTATTATTATTAGTCATAAGTGCCTATAATTATTTATTTTTTAAATTAAGTAGTTTTTTTTTAATTTTAAATTAAAAAAGTGTTTACATTTAAATAAAATCAATTCATTCATATTAATAGTTTTGTTTTTAATTTTGAAAGTTGTTGTACAGTTGTAAAGGTGTTTTATTTGTCACTCTCACTTATAACATTTTTATGACACGTATTATGTTTATTTTGAAGTTGTATCTTAATTACTATGTTTGTTTTACGATAATTCTTGAAGACAGTTGACGTAAGTCGATATCTGAACTATGATTGCAGTTAATGTAAGTCCGCGTGAGCCGGCATTTAGTCGACAAAATGACATTATATCTAACCTAACTTATCAGAGTGACACCTAAACTCAAAAACCATGACGATGTAAGATACAACCAAACTTGATACGGTGACCACGTCGAATGTGTGAAAAGTTAAGTTAGTTTAGATGTTACATCGTCTACCTAAATTTATGTGGCACCTAACCTAACCTAAATGTTGACACATTTGCTGTTCTATACCACTTTCAACACTTAATGTTATGTTACTTTATGACAAAATAATAAGTAATTTATTTTCCAGAAATTGTAAACAAATATAGAAATTAGTAAAAAACTATGTCATATGTGATAGAATGACAAACAAAATACAGGGTGTCCCAAAAGTTTGGAAACGGTTGAATATCTCGAGAACACCTCATCGGATCAAGATGGTATAAAATACGTTTTTTGATTATTTTTAAAGCTCTATTTAGGCATATAAGGGGTAATTGCTGTTTTTTTTTAATCAAAGTAATTTTGGTTGTCTCATTTTTTGATCCCTGATCTAAAATTGGTTATGTTATTGTTATTAAAAAATCATTTCGTTATTTTGGCTTTTCCCCACTTTCTACTAAGATCAAAATTAACTTTACAATACCGTCGGCATTAGCGTGACCCGATGTGCACCACGGAGAGGTTGCATGATCGGATTTTGCACATCATGTAGCCCGGAAAAGAGCTGATTGTTGCACTTCCGGTGGTTTGATGTTGCATCTCCGCCGCCAAATCGTCTTCTTCCTTATCGCAAATGTTCAAACTGACCGCCATTTTGGCCTTGGCACTGACCCAGTCGGCTGTGAAAATCGTTGATCACGTTGGTCCTCATTTGCGGAATAACTAATGCAGCCTGGTCCATGATGCGATTCCGCAAGTCAGCTAAATTGGCAGGTCTGTTAGTGTACACGCTGTTCTTCACAAATCCCCAGAAGAAGAAATCCAGTGGGGTCAAATCCGGCGATCTCGCAGGCCATTCAAGAGGGCCGCGTCGTCCGATCCAACGGTTGGGAAATGTACGGTCCAAAAACTGCCTCACTCTCACGGCGTAATGGGGAGGGGCGCCATCTTGTTGAAACCACACATTTTGCACGTTTCCATGGAACAAATGATTAATTTCTGGTACCACTTCATCTTGCAACAAATCTAAATACTTTTCGCCAGTCAAGTTGCCCTCGATGAAAAACGGCCCCACAACTCCATGTTTAGAAAAACCTGCCCAAACGTTCAGCTTCTCCGGATAGTGGCTGTGAATGTCGCCCATCCAGTGAGGATTCGCGTCACACCAATAACGAAAATTGTGGCGATTTACTTGACCATTCAGCTGGAATGTCGCTTCGTCGGAGAAAACCACGTTATCCAGGAACGCACGGTCGGCAGCACAACGACACACCATGTCTCTGCAGAACTCGTTCCTCCTTCGAAAATCATCCTCCAAAAGTTCTTGCACAAGATGAATCTTGTAAGGGTGCCACTTTTCCTCCTATATTATGCGATATACTGAAGTCTTGCTGATGCCTTGAGCTTGCGACACTCTCCTTACAGAAATATGAGGGTCTTCCACGAAATGCTGCAACACTTCAACCTTCTGATCTTCGTTTGATGCCGTTCTTGGCCTGCCACTGCGTTCGCGATCCTTCACTGCTCCAGTATCTTCAAATCGTTTCACTGTTTTTTGAACCGTCGATTTTGACACTGGATCACGATGCGGATTGGATGCATTAAACATCCTTGCCATCTCCTCGTGAGATCTCACATTCTCCCCGGACCCACGCATCATTAATAATGATATGCGTTCACTTTCCGATAACCTCATCTCAAAACGACAGTAAGCAGCTTAATTAATTTAGCTTTAAAGTTTCTGAGCTATTACCCATTTCTTAGAATTTCACGGAGTCGTCGAGCACGTCAACATGGACAGTCCGAAATAAATGTTCAATAACTACACTTCTGTGCTTTCATTTTAAATTGTAAACATGACAAAATGGAAAAAAAATTTCGACGATAAACTGAGCGAAAACTTCCTTTTTCCACCCTTCAAAAAGGGGTTAAGGTGTGGATATTTTGCAACTCCATAAGGAGTTTTTGATAGACAATGAGACTCTGCAAGAAAAATCATGTTTGTCTAAAAAAAATGGTGGTACATTTTTTTTAAAATACCACTTTTTCTACTTTTAAAGGGTGTGTGTGGGGGGGGGGGGGGAGTGGCAATTTGAAAAATTCATAAACCGTTTTTGATACAAAATGCAACAGTGCAAGCAAAATATTATTTTTCGCAGAAAAATTCAAAACTACCGTTTCCACCACCAAACGGGATTGGGGAGGGAGTGATAAAACAATTAAAAAATAGGAGTTTCCATTTAAGTTTTCTAAACTACCCCCTCGAACCACCCCCCAGAGGGGTGTGGGTGGCTATCGCACAGCATGCCTAAATAGAGCTTTAAAAATAAAGAAAGACGTATTTTATACCATCTTGATCCGATGAGGTGTTCTCGAGATATTCAACCGTTTCCAAACTTTTGGTACACCCTGTATGTTCACGACTGTCGAAAAATATTACAATTTTCAAATATTACCAAATTATAGCTATCAATAAATGTATTGTTTATCATTGATTACTTGGTAAAAAATTATAATATTTTTTACTAATATTGAACTGAAATAAAACGACTTGATTTGAATAATATTTTTTTTAATCAAATTATTTAATTGTATTTGAAATCAGATACTTTGTACGTTTTAAATTAAAATGAAACACTTGATTTAAAAAGTAAATAATTATGGACATGTTATACTTCAAATAATATCAAACCAAACTGTATTATTTAATAATGAATCACTTTCAATTATGAAAAGTAGATTTTTTATACAGGGTTAATTATAAAAGGGATCAATCTAAAACTTCTAATAAGTATTTTCACTCCCAGATTAGGCATGAAGTAAAATTTCAAGTTTAGAAAATCCTGAAAATTTGGATTTGCCGGGGCGGGCGAGCGAAGCGAGTGGCCCCACGGCAAATCTAAATGTTTAGGTTTCTCTAAACTCGAAACTTTACTTCATGCGCCACGCGTATATAACACTGATTTAAAGTGAAGTGTACAATATACTCCTTATAATAATTTGTCACTTCGTTTATAAAACAAAGTGATGTTTTTCAGTAATTCTTTTGTTTTGTTATTTTTATCAGTTTATTTTATAGTTTCGGAATAAAACGGAAGAATTTCTCTTATTTTTAATAATTTAGTCCCAACATTTAACTCCTCTATCTTTACCGGCTCAATTTTGTTGTATTTTTTTAAATAAAAAACAAAGAAACTAATATTTCCTTACAAATTGTTCATTTGTTTCTATTTCTTTATTATTTTGCGAGCAAGATCAACGTTGAGCTTCTGTTATTACAACTTTACAAATTTGACATTTGTATGACACTTAGCATGTTAGGACTTGCCTAAACTCATGCGGACAAAACGCGATTTGTCGAAATTATGTTTTAATTCGGACTATGCCTTTGCGTTTAGTCTAGACAAAGCGCGTTTTGTCCAATTCCATGCTTTGTCTGTGACATATATACATAATAGGCCCATTAGACCGGGATGGACCCCCTTAAAGACGCGTGACCCTCCCCTAAGACGAATGCACGGGTCTGCACGGGTCCAAATTATTCAAGCTACATACAGAGAGTTTTACGTAACACCAAACGTTTTCATAACGAGAATTTTTCTTTGAAGTATCCATATGCATACGTTACATATTTTTCGATGCTTGGTTTATTAAAAGAAAAAAAATTGAAGCTTTAAGCGAGTGTTTTCCACTCCCAGGTTAAGCATGAAGTAAAATTTCGAGTTTAGAAAAGCCTGACAATTTGGTTTGGTCACGTAGCGCGAAGCGCGGAGCGGCCAAACCAAATTTTCAAGCTTTTCTAAACTCGAAATTTTACTTCATGCGCCACCGGTACAAAACACTGACATATTACGAAGTTTAAAACACACCGCTAAACTTAACATTGCATCAGTGTTTTGTACCGGTGGCGCATAAAGTAAAATTTCGAGTTTAGAAAAGCTTGAAAATTTGGTTTGGCCGCTCCGCGCTTCGCGCTACGTGACCAAACCAAATTTCAGGCTTTTCTAAACTCGAAATTTTACTTCATGCTTATCCTGGTAGTGGAAACGCTTCGCGCTACGCGACCACTCCAAATTTTCAGGCTTTTCTAAACTCGAAATTTTACTTCATGCTTAGCCTGGGAGTGGAAAACACTCGCTTAAAGCTTCAAATTAGATTCTTTCAATAAATCGAGCATCGGAAAATGTGCAACGTATGCATATGGATACTTTAAAGAAAAATTCTCGTTATAAAAATGTTCGGTGTTACATAAAACTCTCTGTATAGACATGTTTTAAGATTTATCTCTCATTATAGCTTTGCCGTTCATTCTAAACAATTTGACTTAAACTTGTACACTCGTTACCGTGCAGTTTAAACATATGTTTTAATGAACACTTGTATGTAGAATACTTCAACATATTAAATGTGCGATTGTTTACGACAAAACGACACATTTATTGTTGATTGCAACTAGAGATGGGTAGCTCCTGAGCGAATCGACTCAAAGAGTCAGCTCAGTGAAGTGAGCTGGTGAGCCAAGTGACTCAGTTCGAAATATGTAGCTCTTTCTGAGCCATGACTAATTTTGATTCGCCCGCTCTTCTAGAGTGAATGTAGATCCGCAATGCATTACCAGATCTTAATTTTCATACGACTCGTAGATCGACAGACCGGCTTCTCTCAGTCTTACTGAACATGCACTTCTTACTTTTTCCATTTGTAAACTACTCAATTCATTTCTAAAAACTGGATATTTTTCAGGTCAATTTCTAAACTTGCGTTATTCGCTTATTTAGATTGCAATTTGCCTCTTCTTAGTTCACAGATACTAAAATTTAAAATATCATAAGCAAACGTTGTTTACTATCCAGTAAACATTACAAGTGCAATTATTCTGTTGTCACCTTTTTTGTAACCAAAATTGTAAATTTAATGAGAAGTGTTTGTTATTGTAGTAGGAAAATAGCTATCGGTATATCTCTAACATGTTATTGCAGCATCATCAATTTGAATTACGATGCGTGCGAATGGAGTTAAATAAACCTATTGAATTGGCGAATCGACTCTAAAAGATCCACGGCAACTGTTGAATCCGACTGAGCGGACTGAGCTAGCTCACTCATCAGGATCCAACTCCGCGGTTCGGAGTTGGATCTCGATGATTCACGACGGCTTTCGAATCCAACTGAAGTAGCTCGTTTTACGGAGCTCTTGAATCCAACTGAGCTATAGCTCACTCATCGGGATCCAACTCCAAGGTTCGGAGTTTGATCGCGATGTGCTGAATGTATGTATGTGTGTTTTCATAGGCGCGCACACGTTTTCAATATATTTAAACACACTTGAAGTGTAATGGCACGAAATAAATACGCGTTCACTATAGTTATGATTTAATATTCACTCTTACGTTTTTATATAAATTATGATTAAATTATTTCAATCATTGTATAACCGAAATCAGGCGAATCAGTTGGATCTTTAAGAATCAGAACTCTCAGCGGATCGCTAGCTCGTAACTGAGTCATGTAACTCTTTTGAGTTTTAAGTTTTAGTTTAACGTAAAGACATTTCTACAACACTTGCAGATATTTGAGTTTGTCAAGTTGACAAAAGTCATCGCTTTTCCTATCCGAGGACTTACTGTATATAAAGTTAATTATACAAGTTTATATTTGCGAACATTTATATTGGAATATATCGTTATTGGCATTACTAATCATACGTATAATATATCTTCTTAAAACATTTGAACTTGTATTTTGATAAAATAGATAATATTAATGCAGTTTAAATTATATTATATTATCCGTTTGATAATCTCTTTGGCTTTTTTCTGTAGAATATTTTTTTAATAAAATAAATAAGTTTTCTGAAGAAAAACCGAAGAGATTTTTTCTTATTTATAATTGATATGTTAAATGTAATTGTTTTTTAGTCGAAAAATTTTGCAATTTCTACGTTCTGCTACGATCTATTAGGCCAAGGAAATTGCCAACTTATAACAGGATGGTCAAACGGAAAAATTGATTGTCGATCAATAAAAACTGGCGAAGTTTTGTTCAAAGACACAATGAATCATGGTTGTGCTGGAATTGTAGAAGGGGATTATCGATCAATTGGCAAAGCAGATCTAATATGCACTTCAATAGAAGGCGAAGGTAATATACAATTATATACCGTGCGATCGTTAAAAACATGATTTAGAGTAGAGTTTGAATTTTAAATTAGATTGGCACTAATGACTGTTAACAAAAAGTTTACCATAACCTCAAATTTATTCTATCATTCAATTAGCATTCTGGGCAACTGCACAAAAAATGACGCCTACTGTACATCATAATTTAAACGATCGCACTGTACATATCATATTAAAGGGTCTACCAATACTACCGATAGGGATTTGAGAAATTTTTAAAAATAAAACAATAAACATTGTAAGTAAATACAACAAACAGGATAAGATACAATAGAAATGTTGGCGTTTATATAAACCTTAAGGTAAGCCATTTGTTCCAAATGGCATATCATTCAAATATCTACATCAGCGCTTCTCAAACTATTTTATGTGGTGAACCGGTATTGGTTGGTCAAAGTTTCTTACGGACCGTCAGGTAGATGTAAAATCAACAATGAAATTTGACAACATTGAAGAAAATATTAAAAATTGATAAATTTCTAAACATTGAAAAGCAATGATTTGTGACATTGACGAAAATCACCAAAATGTGTAAATCGATAAAAATATGATGATTGACCAAAATCTTGAATATCTCAGACTATTAAATAAAACGAAAATAAAGAAAAAAATTGTGAAATAAATGTGCTACAAATGACAGTTGTTTTGTATAAATTTTCTAACGACGAAAGGAGCTTAATTGAAAAAAATATAGCCAATTATTAGTGGTCAAATTCCCCGTTACGATGTTTTATACATTTTGACATTGCAAAATTAACTAAAACTGAAAAATCAACATTAAAGTAGGTATATTTTATTTAAGTATACATTTACATGTTCTATATAAACATGATATCAAAGCTAAGCAGTATATTTTGAACTTCAGTATAAATCAGTGTCTTATACGGGTAGCGCATGAAGTAAAATTTCCAGTTTAAAAAAGTCTGAATTTGGAATTGGAAGTTACAGACAATATACGATTTAACCAATTTAACGGGACAAAATTCATGGACAAGTTTTTATGGTCCATTTTAGATTAACTTTGATATAAAATTATTTAAATAAGTCAATAATTGAATTCAGTAAGAGATTTAAGGCGTATTATCAACAAATCGAAAATTTTGTGTTACTCATATTGTGGAGATTTTTTTATTCATAATATGACTTTTATAAATAATATAACACATTTTTATACAAAGAATTTGTATTTTAAGAATACACATGCATATGCTCTCCATCTTCAGACATTCGTTTTTTTTAAATAGTTTAATTTGAAGCTATACACGAGTGTTTCCACTCCCAGATTAAGCATAAAGTAAAATTTTGAGTTTAGAAAAGCCTGAAAATATGGTTTGGTCGTGTAGCGAAGCGGCGCGACCAAACCAAATTTCGAGGCTTTTCTTAATTAGAAATATTACTTCACGCGCCACGCATATATATCACTGAAAATTGTGAAATTAAAAATACACTAATAAATCGGGATTAAAAGTATACTGCTAAAGTAGGATTAAAAATATACAAAATATACTGCTAATCAAAAATATTTTGAATTTCACAATAAATCAGTTTTTATACGCAGGGCTCATTAAGTAAAATTTCGAGTTTAGAAAAGTCTAAAAATGTTCAGGCTTTCCTAAACTTGAAATTTTACTGCATGCTTAACCTGGGAGTGGAAAAAACTCGTTTTAATCTTCAAACTGAACTTTTTTAAAAGAGAACGAATATCTAGAGATTTACAGCATGTATGTAAAATACATAGGAAAATATTTGTTTAGTTATCAAAATAGTATCAGATCAGTTGATTTGAACAAACGACATGACTTTGGAGTTAGTAGAGTTATAGGAATACTATTTTACTAAATACATACATTTTATAAACTTTTTTGAGACCTGTAAGTTTTATTTGAAGAATTATTGAATATTAATACTATTTTAAAAAATATTGGCAATAAATCAGGCTTTTTCATTTAATTTTTACACTTAACAAAAATGGTAAATATCTCAGTAGTAGCAAAACGGCGCACAATTTAACAAGATTTATCGTAAATAAGACATATAACAGGCAGTAGTTTGTAATGATGTATGCCACAAAACATATGAATGTTTTTGTTATATTATATTTACACAAATAATATACGATTTTGTAGTTACACCTTTGCAAAAAAAAACCCAAAGAAAAAAATGTATTTGCTTTAATCAAATTATGCAATTTTGTAATAATTGATAATACAATTAATCAATAAAAAATGGAATTAGTTGTTTATTTCAATTTTCCTACTTGATATCGCAGAGAATTGAAAGTAAACTGAAATAATTCTGTATCAGGAATGTTTCTCTGATGTATATGAATAATTTGTACCCATGCATTTGTAATTTTCATATTTCGATCATTTTTATTTTGTCCCGATAAAACGGTTAAATCGTACACTGTGCTACGCGTCCAAATCCAAACGTTCAGGCTTTTCTAAACTCATAATTTTACTTCATGCTTAGTCTGGGAGTGGAAACACTCATTAGATGCTTCAAATTGAAAGCTTTTTATAAAAACAACAAAGCATTAAGTAAAATTTCGAGTTTAGAAAAGCCCGAAACCACATTTTCAGGCTTTTCTAAGTTCGAAATTTAAACTGAAGTTAAATATATACTTATGCGTCTACATTTATGATTCTTTCAAATAAAAATATCATTATTAAAATGGGTCTCTACAGATAAGAATTATAGGTCGCCATGTTTAAAAGTTTGGAAACCGCTGGTCTAGATTAAACTCCATAATTTTTAAACTTATCATTTGTTCATACAAATGAATATTATCATTTGTTGGTAAATTCTTATATCTTTAGATTTTTTTTAATATCTGTTACACATTTTTAAACTAGAGTTAGCCAGCGAATATTTAATAAGTATTTTTTTGTTTATTGCACGCTCATCATAATTAGTTAATGACTTCAATAAGAAATAAGTGAACTATTTCCTTAAATGATCTGAATCTAAATGATATTATTTTAATGTTTGCCTACTTCTTTTAAATGCACACTCTTTATTTTATAGTTAGAGGATACACAACAACCAAATCATTAACAACAGCCCCTGGAACTGGATTAGAACAGGACACGGTTCGAGAACTCCTGGCTCAAAAACAAGCGCTAATGATTGAGTTAAAGCACTATGAAAACAATACTAGAATTAATGAAGATTTTGAAGAACGGCAGGCTAGCATGGAAAATAACGACGTAATTCCAGCGAATACGCGGCTCCAAATTGCAATCTCTGCAAATGCTGAGGAAAAATCTAAGGTAATAATATAATCTGTCTAGAATTATTCTCTGCATCTCACATAACAATTACTACAGGTATTTATAGTGATCCATACAATAAAAACTCACATTAATTTTCCAAATTAATTTAATTAATTTATTTCATCTATACATTGAGAAATTAAATCAAAAACATGTGTTGTAATTAGAGCTCGAATTTTAAGGCACAAAAAAATTGAAACAAGGCGCTTTAAAAAGCATTATTTTAACCTGTGCCTCACCACCCTGCGGCGAGCGAACCAGTGTTGCCAACCTCGGCAAGGCTTCATCGGTAGATATCGCCGTAATTTTTCGGTAGATTACGCACAAAAGTCGGTAGATTTAAATTTTGTATATTATTTAATTTATTTTGTCTTTATTTAGGGATTTAAAGTAAAATTATTAATTGTTACTTACAAATTTATTAAAATTACATTTTTATAAATAATACAACAAAAATAAAATGCATTTGCGAACAATTTTAAACAAAAATTTTTAAACATTTCTTATATAACTAATCTTTATACTTATATAAATAATGAACAAAAAGAATTATACAAAAAATAATAGTTTATAATAAATAATATGAATATTTACTAATAATTTCTATCCATAGGGAACCAATGGGGCAATTTATCAGTCTTGGGATTCATTAATATTTTCATACAAATTATGTTTATTCATAAGTGATGTTAACTTTTTTTCAATTTTAAAATTATGGCATTCTTGGTCACCTATATATTGCTTAGTATGTAATAATCCTACAATAGTGTCTGTTTCCAGTTTATTTCGTTGTTTCGTTTTTAGTAAATTTATAGATGAAAAAATTCTTTCTACGTTGGCTGATGAATGTGGAAGACATAATAAGTTGTACACATAAGTTGTTAATGAATTAAACATTAAAGTTTCATCACCGAATTTAAATTTGTGAACGTCATTCCAAAATGTTTGTATATCATTAGATAATGAATGTATCTCATCAGTATCTCTTAACAATCGCCACTCACTGTCCAATGTTTGTAAATTTGTGTGATCTATTAAATTTGGAAATAATATGGCCACGTCTGAAATCGAATGGACAGAACCAGATTTAACTACCACAGGATCAAGAAACTTCAATAATTTTAGTGGGTTGTTTTTTAGTGGAAAACGTTGAACTATTTGATTACAACTCTCTACATAAAATTCCAAACATCTTAATTTAAAAGAACATATTTTCTCATCAGTAATCTCTTCTTCAGCAATTATTTGGATTACGTTAGCACCAAAGTACATGTCATCAATATTTAAATAATTTTTAGAATTATTAAAGTCAATATTTTCAATTGAAGTATTTTGCAAATAATCTCTCTTAATAAAACAGTCAAAAATAGTTTTTAAAATTTTGAAAATAATACTATAAATAAGATGTAACTTTGGACTTTCTGACTGCATTTCTCTATTCAAATTATTAAAAAATGGCAATACGAATTCTAAAAACTGTAGGAATAATTTTGCAACTGGATCATTTAATTTTGCTAATATATTCTCTGCAGCTAACACATCTTTCCTACTGACTGCATTTGTAAAAAACAATTGCAGAGCATCATATTGTTCCAAAATTCTTGATACTACTGATAGAACAGATAACCACCTTGTCTGGGATGGGTGTAAAATTTTGTGCACTTTGACATTACAAAAATTTTGGAACTCTGTAAACTCTGAAATTCGTTTAGGACTCGAACCAAAATAATTATAAATATCTCTCGTGAGATCTTCTACAAACCTTGGAACTTTTCTACAGGCATACGAGGCACACAAATGAAATGTGTGACAAATGCATTTCATTACATATAATGACGGAATATCGTTTTTCAATAACGACATTAACGAATGATGTTCCCCCATCATTACATTTGCACCGTCAGAAGCGAAACGGATTAAATTCTTTTTATATGGTATTTCATGCTTTTCAAAAAATGTTACAATCTTACTGTACAGTGTAGTGGCATCAGCCCCAGAAAGTTTAATTAAACCCAAAAACATGTCAGAGACACTATCATTTAAAACAGTTCTTACTGTTAAACACAAGTGCTTTGTTGTACTTCTGTCCGTAGATTCATCTACTATTAAGGAAAAATTAGTGTGGCGAAGATGTTCACAAAGCGAATCCAGGGCTTCTTTTCCTAGAACATGTTTGACTATTGCAGTAGTTTTTGTTCTTCCGCAAGCTAAACCTTTAGCAATATTAGAATCGTGGCAAACAGCAGCAATTACTTTGACTAGATGATCCATAACAACAAATGACAAATTGTGTTCTGCACCAAATGCTGCTAAACGTATTTCTCCTAGAAATAGTAACCACATTAACAATTAATTTAGTCTAGTCTATTATTTTTAATAAACAATTGCCAATATCAAACAGTCTATAAAATGTGAAGTAAGGAACGAATCTTTTCTTTTATTTAAAAAGAGATTTTTGACTGATTTATACGCAACATGCCTGTGTCGCATGTCGGCTGTGGAAAAGAATACAATATTTTTTATAATACTCAATATGCGTAAAATACGCGATCAATTGCGTTTGTAACCTGATGGCCAATAGTGGCACGTTTTTTTAACTATTTATTTATTTTTAAATAATAATTCATCAATTAATATTTATCACTGCGTAATATTTATTTCATCATTATTTTGACATTTCGGTATAAATCTCCCTTAAACTGCAATTGATCGCGTCTTTTACGCACTCGCTTATTGATATTATTTAAGGTTGGCAAATACATTTTCAAATTACGAAAATCGATTTTTACAGAGTGTTAATAATAATAGGTAAGTAATAACAAATCTTAATAATAATGAATGATAATGAGACTACGTTACAAACTGACAATTGTTTATAAAAATGAACCGACATTATAATATACCTTTTTTAATATCCTCGTCACATTTTGCTTTCGATGAACCTGTAGTGGTAAAAGCCGTCAATGTAGATTGCTTTAACATACTTTTCACTTTTGCCTGATGCGTTGTTGAAATATTATGTTTAAACAATGCATTTTTACCACTTGTTATATTAATATCTTTGTCACATGATTTACATGTTGCATACTGTACGCCTTTTCTGCTATTTGTTAGCCATTCTTTATACTCAGGTATCTTTTCCCATTCGTTTTTATAAAATTGTAAATACTTCTTTTTCTTAATGACTCCAGCACTTGAACCTTCACCATTATTACTTGAATCACTCATGTTAAATTACAAAGTACACTTTCTAAGCGAAACTTAGCACAAGTTCAACATCGGACTGACCGGACTACGATTTTTCGAGGGAAATAATTCCCCGTCTGCGAAAAGACCATTTTAAGTAATTCCCCGCACTCTATATCAATACATAAGGGGATTCACTGGCCTCTTATGAACTATATTTCAAAAATAAATACAGAATACTACAAAATCGAAAAAAATAAAGAATTCGGTAGAATTTAGACGCAAATCGGTAGATCGGTATAATCACCTAAAAATCAGTAGATCTACCGAAAAATCGGTAGGGTTGGCAACACTGGAGCGAACGCACGCGTCCCCACCTACGTCACGCGGTACGAGCGGGGATGAAAGAGCCGGACCGCAAGGCCTAAATAGGGCGCACACCCCCACAAACAGCATCAGTTCCTTCTACTTTAGCTGGCTAAGTAGAGGAACAGGCTAAGCGAGCTCACCATAGCACACTAGGCCAAAACAGAATCTACACATGCCAGATTCTGCCCTAACCATAACAACCTCTAAACCGGGTACCCACGCCCGCTTCCGCAAGAGGCTCCGGAACGCGATCAGAAGGTGGGCCAAGTACCTGGTGGCACCGCGGCCGCTGTCTCCGTTGCCACCATCACCCCGGAAGGCGCACAGGAGGCGAAGAACCTCCCCATACCTGGTAGTGCCACGTCCTCTCTCTCCGATACGAGGAGCAGGAGGGCCGCTGAAGCGCAGCACCTGTATCCATATAAATGTGTAAATAAATGCATTGTAAATACGCACCGCTTTAAATAAAAACATTAACCAACGAACTATTCCCTTGAATATAATACAACAGCCTCAAATTGGTAACCCCGACGTGATCAAAAGAAAGATTCGCGAGTCAAGTGTTCAAAACAAACAGCAAAATGGCCAACGACGAAGTGAACAGGAATATATGGAAAATGTAAAAGTATACTTAAATTTCAAAAAAACAGTACATGGTTCGTAGTAATATTTTTAGTATAAATTTAATGAATGTGAACCGTTTACATTTACATCACTTTGGTTATGTGCAATAAATTACCGAACAGTTGATAATTTTCCTCAAGTATAAACATTAAATCTTTTTAGAATCTTAAATATATTGACCATTTCTCGAAATTGTTGACATTTCTAGATACCTTACTTACAAAAAAATTGTACGATTTCGACCGCTGTACAAGATTAAGAAACGTACGATAATTATGAAGTTATCAGAGATTGCCGAAAAATTACAAAACACAATAAAAAATTAAAGAAATGCGGCGACACATAGTATAATTAATTTACAATAAATGGGCGATTAGTTTTTATTTTGGGGCTCCGTAAAATATTTAATCTTTTAAAAGAGTTTGACCGCCAAAAGTAATCTGTACAAAATTAAGAAACGTACGATGATTATGAAGTTAACAGAGATTGCCGAGATTTAAAATAAATCGGCGACCAGATTTTATTTTGGGGCTCAGTAAAATATTTAAGGCTTTAAAAGAGTTTAACCGCCAAAAAAGTTTTAAACCACGGAACTAGATAAATGAATTAATAGTTCGTTTTTTGATCGCACAGATGATAATACTCAACGATCTAAAATTTGACGAAATTAGCACCAAATAAGCATATACATGCAAATAAGCATAAAACCGAAACAAGCAAAAAAGCAACAAAAAAATAGTGTCAGGTGATTAACTTTCTATAAACCGTTGACATTTTAATAACTCATATTGGTACTTTTAATTTTCAGCATAAGCTGTTTGCTTATAAATCCGAGCTCTAGTTATAATAAATCCCTTCATCATTGACCAAGATCTTCGCACACACTCTTACGAATCTTTTAATTTTAATATTTGTGTTGAAGGCGCTCTTAATTGCTGCTAACGATTGCAATCTTCGCTTGGGATATTGGGGATGTCGAAAGAAAATTTGGTTGAAGACTTCAATGTGACTTCAATTTGAAGTTAGATTTAACCGGATGACGATTATTACACATTAGCATATCACACTTTGACTTATATAGATTTATAAAATAACTTACACTCTTGGAAATTGAAAGGGTTTAACATCACACTGACAACAATGCATTACTAAGAAAATCGAAATGATAAATCAGTATTATATTGATTTATCATTATTGCTACTAGGTATTTCCGGTAATAAACTTTTAAAAAATGTGCTTCTAAATATTTAAAAATTCCTTTTATTATATATATATATATATATATATATATATATATATATATATATATATATAGTACATAATCTACAGCACTTAAAACCATGATGAACACATCAAACTTCAGGGGTTAACTCCCACATCCACTGAGGATCAAAACAAAAAAACAAAAACAGCGGTAGAATCTTGATACTTTATGTATATTGTCTAATGGACAGCATATCTTTAAATTTAATTTGTGATGATTATTGTTCATTAAATAAACTGATAAATATCATATGTTTTTTCTATACCCTATAGTCTATTTTATCGTAAAATACCAAACTTTCTATTTGCAATATTGCAAGAGTAATGCTATTATTAAAAAAAAAAATTAAAATAACAAATAATCGATGAGCCGTTTTCTTTGCACCTAAGTGTAGGTCTAGAGGTGCATAAGACATTAAAGAAAATTGTTTTCAATTCTGAATATTGTTACAAGCAATCAATTTAACTTTTATTGTTGACATTTTCTGTAAATTTAGATTTAAATCTCTCAAATTTTAAACAAATCTGAATTTGTAATGATGACTATGAAAATCTGTAAAAAAAAAATCGGTAAGTATAGTTAAAATTGGTTAATTCTAGTAATCTGTATTATTTCTAAACCTGTCATCACTTCCATAGATAATTGAAAAAATTAATTAAATTTTCAAGGCAGTCAAAAGATTTTATATTGAAATATAGATATAGTATAACATATATCTCGTTTATGTTTAAAATAAATATAATACAATAAAATTAAATTGTAGCGCATTATTATTAAAATGATAATATTTCAGTATTTTACGCTCCTAAGTAAGTAAAATTTTGAATTAAAAAAAGACTGAACATTTTGATTTGATTTTGTTTCTTGCTGTAAGAAGTAGCTTACATTGATATTTATGTTTGTAAGAATGTCTAAATTTTCAAGATATCTTTTAAAATAAATATATTTATCTAAAAATCGTGATTTTACACAACAAAATATGGGTTTTTTTTACAAAAGCAAAGTTTTGAGTTTTTCATAAAGTTTAAAATACGCCCACGGTTCTTGTAACATGGTTATATTAAAGATATTTATCATATGATTTTTCATATCAAGCTAAATTCTTGCCGCCCGCGTGCGGAGCAGTTAGATGCACGCTTTCTTATGGCGGGCCTGCATCTAACTATCAATATGCACTACTTAACAATGATTGATATAACATTAATATGAGAACTCAACATCTTCATTGTAAAATATATTCTCCTAAAACAAAGAGCACGATATATACCATATTACTAATGTAGCCAATTAATCAGATGGCGTTTTTTTATAACGTCCTCTTCACTCATTACACACTTAAAATTTCAGGGTAATAAATTAGACAAAAAAAACATCACTTGGCACACATTGCCAAATATAAATTGCCCAGAAGCTCTAAATCAAACAGCTTTGGTACGTATTTATTACGCAACAAAGGATACAAAAAAGTGTGATACCGTGTAATTACATAATTCCCTTTTAATTAGAAGTCGAATAATAATCTAAAAATAATGTATTAATTAATTCTGTCCTCAACCTTTCCGTCAGAGTTTTTAGTTGGGAACTAATTAATTTATAAGATGATATATTATGACTTTGATTAATTTTTGGTTGTGTAATTAAATACTCCTATAATATTTTCTATTGTAAATGTTTTCACATAACCAAACACAGGAAATGTGTATTTCTAGTATATACAGGGTGTCCTTATTTCGTGAAAACGAATGCGGATTTCGGTTATTTAAAGAGTCGATTAAATTAAACGCCAAAAAATCATTTATTGCACCATTTGGAGTTTTTTTAATAAAAGTTTTAATGTATCTAGAATTGACAAATTAATCATTTAATCTATCACTTTAGTCTGAAAAGTCTGTTTTTACTATAGTGGTGTTGTTTTGTGTTTTTGTGGAAGTTTACATCGTTTATATTCGAATATCTTTGTACTGCTTAGTCAAAACGAAGATTTATTTAAGAGAAGAGCTTATTGATATAATATTTATTCTTGGAGAATGTCATTAAAATTGGTTATTAGCTTCTCGAGTTTATACTCAAAGGTTTCCTGAAAGAAGTCATCCTAAGCCAGCCGTTTTTGAGAAACTGTCAAAGCAATTTAAGCAAGTGTTAATTATAAAAAGCCCGTTACAACATCTGTCACTGAAGATGAAAAAATGTGTTTACTGTAGTAGGTACTAACATTAGTCAAGCAACTATTTCAAGAATTCTTAAAATACACAGATATCATCCTTATAAAATCCAGCGTTGCCAAGAACTTTATGGAAATGATTTTGACAATCGAATTGTACACCTGTATGGTGTTTGTATATGGGTGAGAGAAAATGAAAACTTTTTTGATAATGTGTTATTTAGTGATGAATGTAATTTTCATAACAATGGTCTAGTGAATAGACACAACTTCCATTATTATTCTGATTCGAATCCGCACGAATACAGAGTCACGAGAAATCAGAATATACCATTTAAAGGTCCTTTTAAAGGTCCTTAAAAAAATAAGGTCCAATTAAATATGAGCTCAGCATTCCAGCCCATACATTAAGGGAATGCTGAGCTCATATTTAATTGGACCTTATTTTTTAAGGACATTTAAATGGTATGATGTTTTTTGATGTTCTTTTACAAACATATGATTTCAATTGGATGGAGGGAGGCTTCATTATTATCGCGAGGTTCGGCCATTTTTAAATGCCAGCTTTCAAAACAGGTGGATTGGAAAAAAATAATTTTAAAATAGGCCACCTAGATTTCCGGATTTTCACCAGATTTCTTTTTAATAGGATACATAAAAGGAATTGTCCATAATGCGCCTCCGACAACACCACAGGATATGAAAATAAACCCAAGAGATGCTTTTGAAACTACAATCCTGCAAATGTGTTTTCAAAAAAGAATATTCAAGTGTCTGGAAATAAAAGGTCGACATTTTGAACATCTGTTCTAAATATTTCTGTTTTGTGTTATCCTTGGTATGTTATTACCATTATTGCTGTTATTGGATAATAAATTACGTTCCAAGTTTCTGAATACTTCTCTTTATCATTACTGTTATAATTATAAATTATCTTACTTTTCTGAATACCATAGGCAACTAGATACACTAAAACTTAATTTAAAAGTACATTTGCTGTTAAGTTAAAAAATATGGCGTTCCATTTAAATAAATCAAGTTATAGCCACTTAAAGTTCTTATATATTTAGTTTCAATTTTTGTACACCCTGTATAAGATGGCAAGTTTATTATAATTGAGTAATAAAATATAATCCATTGTCACACTTCAGTGTGAACTTCGCACACATAACTTAAATACTTCTTAAGTATTTAAAACATGAAAATTAGGTTAGATTTCACAAAACAAATTATTTAAAAAATCTTAAGGTATAGGTGTTACAAGCCTTATTAAAACAGACAGATATTTTGATCGGAGAATCCAAAAATCTAATAAAATATAGGGGGTCCTGTGAATAACCCTATATATAATAGACCAAAGGTATGATATCACAAAAGTCTGTATTTAAAATGTATATTTTTCATATTTTGTTGGGCATTCTTTAACTGCTATAACAGCAGTTTACTAAATTTTAAATTACAGTTGATCAAATGGTTATCCATTTTTCTCTAAGAACCAGGATTCAATCGTCTTTAGTTGTTAGGCAGAATTTTTATTTACTTTGGGACATTATACACCAGCTGTTCTTAGACAACAGGTTAGGTATGTTTGGAATCTTTATCATCCTAGATAATGAATGATTCCTAGAAAACCTAAGTTCATCGCACTTTCAAGAAGTTTGTCTTAAAACTGTTAAAATTACAATATTGATTCATTATCGAATCAATAATTAAAAAATGTCCTACCTCAAATGCTACCATGCACTCCCAAATCATCAATGTTTGTGCTATTTATTTGTTTTTTTTAACTTTTGCAATTCCGTGGATGTTATATATTTTTTTTTATTGGGTTTTTGGCTTTTGCCTGGCCTTAGTTACTAGACTATTAGCCATCATCAATTTTTATTATTTGTATACATTTGTTTGTTTTTAACTTATTACTAAGTACATATAACTATATATTTGGACGTCACAACACATTCACACACACCCATAGACTCCGGGACGAATATTTTTCGTTGGAAAAATTACTCGCCCCGGCTGGGAATCGAACCCAGATTACCGCCGTGAACGATTGGCGAAACCAGCGGCTCAACCGCTCGGCCACGGCGGGCCTGGATGATATATTTGCATTCATTAAAAAATATTACGGCGCCCCAAAAAGATTGATCGGTATTTAAGTGTTATTTTTGCAAAATGAATTGATTTCATCCATTTATTTGATTAACGAGAGGCTTTTTTCCAATATTTCAAACATGATATCCGACATCATAAAGTAAACCACGAATTGTTTGAGCGGTGCATGACTTAGCTGTTACATTTTGCTTCTCTGCCATTACTTAACACCACTTATTTTAGGGTTTTGCTTGACCTCATACATAATAAGATTATTTTTTTGTTCTGCGAACTTCCTTATACGCCCGAATCAGTATTTATTTCTCTCTAATTGTGTGACGGTGGCATGGTTTCCCATCGGGATCTTTGTTTGGATTTTCAAGGTCCTGGAGAAGGCTCAAATCTTTGATCCATTCATCCTTATCGATCCATCTGTATAGATTCTTATTATCAACTCTCTCATTTGTTTTGTGGGTTGTATGGTAACCCTGTAGGGTACATTTCGAATGAGTGTCGGTTTACAGCAGTCAGTGCCAGCCTCTGGCTTCCCCACAGCCGTAGCTGTTCCAGATCTCACTGCCTTGAAGGCGAAGTATGGTCGCCACGACCTCTATCTCCACGTGAATATCAAGTGGCCCGCTGCATTTGCGAGAGTCGCTTCCTCGTAGTTAGCTATTTGGTCCTGGGCCACTAAACTAAAGCGCCATATGTTAGCATGGGCCTTATGATGGCTGTGTATAACCACATCGTCATGCGCGGTTTCCACCCCCAGGTTTTCTTCACTGCCCGACGGCATTGCCAAAAGGCCCTTATGGCTTTATTTTTTGTAAAAATCCGTTTTTGTAATTAGCTATAGATGTTACGACCTCCAGCGGCGGAGGTAAGAACTTAAAACTAATTTCCAGTGATTTCTTTTAGCCACTTTTACTCTTCAATTTTTTAACATAGTTCATGAGATACAGCCGGTGGCCACGCTTAATCAATCACCCGGTATATGGGCTTCTAACTAATGTATTGTAATGAGACTTTTAGCATTCATATAATCGAGTGTGCTCTTTTAAATAAAAATATTTGAGGATTATTCTACGTCCGGTTATAACAGAAGTCAATACCATTTCTTGTAAACTTTAAGGAAATGTCATAAATAGTCATTATGACATACATTCTAGTAACTATATCAGCAAATACCGTTAATTTTATTTCAACTAGTACATATGTTCTTGAGCAATTGTTTGACGCAAAATTAGGAAAAAAAATCCCATTTTGTAAAACTACTCTTATATGAAACATTGATGAAACATTTGAACTAATATTGCGTTTGAACTAAACGTGAATATTTATTAACTGTAAATTATTTCTTGAGAATGACGATAGGTCGAAACCAGTTGGAAAAATAAACATATACTCAATGACATTAGAAGCGTAACACCCAGAAGGAGTTATTATTTTAACTTGATTTTTTGCCAGTATGGTAGTCTTACATCAAGTAAGACTACCATACGTTCCAAGCAACTTGAATTTCATCGATCAACTGTGCTAGAGTCTGTGGAGGATGGTGCAAAGAGAATATTCTTCTTCCCATGATATCCCACACATGTTGGCCACGCCAAAACATTAACACCAGCTTCATTAAGAAAGTTCATAGTTCGACGAGCAATATGGGGACGTGCGTTATCTTGTTGAAAAAGTACGTCTGGGCGGCCATCTAAATAAAGCAACAAAGTCGGTCGTATGACGTCTTCAACATAACGCGCAGCTGTCATACTGCCTCGAATGAATACAAGAGGTGATCGACTACCATAAGCAATAGCCCCCCCAAACCATTCCTCCAGCAGTCCTGTGTACATGCCTCTCAATAGCAAACCTAAGATCAGGTCGTTCTCCACGGTAGCGTCGTACCCTTCTACGGCCATCATGCGTACCTAGACAAAATCGTGATTCATCGCTGAATACGACATCGTGCCATTCTGCCTCCCATGCTGCCGTTCTCTGCACCAGTCCAACCTTTGGCGACAGTGTCTCGCTGTTAAAGGAAGCACTAATCTTGGACGGTACGAAAGAAGCCCAAAGGATTGAATGCGGCGATATAAGGTTCGCATACTAACGGGCCTACCTTCTTCTCCAATCCCTTGATCACCGATTTGACGCGTAGTAGCGAAACGGTCTCGCAGGGCTATTTGTCTTAAGCGCCGATCTTGACGTTCTGTGGTACGCCTTGGTTGACTAATTGGTCTTCTTCTTGCTCCTCTACCTTCTTCTGTCCATACCTGATACACACGTATTACAGTTGCTGCAGTGGAATCAATACGGCGGGCAATTTCGCGATAGGACATACCGACATCTCGATAAGCAACAACTCGACCCCGGTCAAAATCGATCAAATGGTGATATTGTGGACGTCTTCGGACTCGAGGCATTTTATTTAAAAACACGAAAACTAAAAACATCTGTACTAAACAGCTCATTTAAATAGTTTTATCAAAAAAAAAGTGAAATATTTTTTTTTTCACAATAAATATAAAAGGCACAAGGTTGAAATTGTTATCAATGTATGCTTTAAATATAGTATAATAATATTTTATATACACATCTAAATTTCAGAAAAATTTGTCAAAATCGCAAATCGCTACATTTTTTCATTACGATTACTGGTCTCCAAATTGAGCATCACAAAAAACTGCAATATTTTTTTTTTAGAGTCAACATTTTGATTTTGAATATCTCAAAAATTGCATTTTTAAAAATGTTCAAAATAATGTATACAGAGTGTCCCAGACCGCCCGTATCAGGCATTTTTTGAGAAAGCGGCTACTCTTAGAGTGTTGAAATAAAGAAAATATTACTAAAGCCATATTGAAGAATCGAAAAGTAATATCGTTTTTTCCCAAAAAGGTTGGCATCCCAGAGATTTCGCTTAAAATTATCAAAAACTCAAGACTTTCAAAAAGCATAATAGGTCAAAATTAGTATCATTGAAAAATATGCAACTTTTGTAGGAAACATATTTGTGTAACTGGCGTTTGTTTTGAGTAATTTTTGATTGAAGCTACCAAATATTAAAATCTCATGGCTACCTTTTTTTTAAATAAATACTTAGGACCATTAATATTAGCACGAGAACAGTTCAACAGTGTTTAGAAGTAAATGAAAAACAATTTGAACGAGTGCTGTGAACTCTGAGTCGGAGTTAGAGTCAAAACTGTGGAGTCGGAATTGAAGTATTTTTGTGACGAGGAAATCGGAGCAGTGCAGTTGGAAATTTCGTATAATTCCGACTCCGATTTTCAATATAATTATTTAAATATAAATGTGCTAAACATATATTTTTTTTTTCTAAAATTTGAACCCAAATAGAGTTTTTAATAACAATGGAAATTTATGTAATTTGCATATGAAAGAAAAACAAAATTTCGATAAAAAAAAAATATATTACATTGCAATTGTGCACATGTAGTAACCATTAAACATTAATTTGTATTGCAAAAAATTGCATTTTTAAACAAAGTTTTAAAATCTTTACATAATTCAAAGCAGCAGTCGGAGTTTGCGCAGGATTATCGAAATATAGAGGAGTCGGAGGCGGAGTTGGAGTTGAATATTTCTTTAGCGACTCCGCGGTTTTATTTAGAATGTATCTGAGAGGTTTAACTGACATTTGAAACTCAATCTTTTAAAATAAGTTAGACATGAAAAATTGAAATTTAATAGCTTTGCTCAGATATTACTCAAAATCTATGCTAGTAACAACATTATGTTAACATAATATATAAAATTACGAAAAAACTATTCGTGAAAATGCAAACAATGTCTTAATTAATAAGACAACGTAAGACGATAAATATCTATTGTCCTTTCACTTCTAATTTTTTTTGTTATCTCTCCTTCCATTTTAAATTTGTATTTGTTAGTTGGTTTGAAGAGAATTTGACCTAAACGTTACATATATTTTAATAGAGCGTTGTAACAAATCAAATTATATAAGATTTTAAATATTTCATTGTATAATTCAATATCCGGAGGTGTATTTGCACGGGAAGTAGTTGTTTCAATGGATATTTATCGTCTTAAGTTGTCTTATTAATTAAGACATTGTTTGCATTTTCACGAATAGTTTTTTCGTAATTTTATATATTATGTTTAAAGTGTGCAAACTATAAGAAGCGTAAGCTTATTTTCTCGAATTCAAATAGTTTTGAATTTGAATTTATCTTGTTTGAACATTATGTTTACTACAAAAGTTGCTTATTTTTTAAAGACCTTTTCAATCATACCACTTTTGACCTATGGTGCCATTTAAAAATCATGAGTTATTGACATTTTTAGCAAACTTTTAGGGATACCAACCTTTTTGCAAAAATAACAATATCACCATTCGATTCTTTAATACGGCTTTTGTTATAATTTTTTGTCCTAACTCTCTAGAACCAGCCGTTTTCTAAAAAAAAATCTGATACTGGTGGTCTGGGACACCCTGTATAATAGTTCATGTAATACGATCTTCGAATTATGTCGTTTTCTTAAAGAATTTAGTCAATGGTTAAACTTAATCACGTGTGATGCAAGTGTGCAAAAACTTACTTATTCATATTTTGTGTGGATTTCCTTTAATAATATGCAGGTTTTTTTAGAGCCATGTCGAAATCTACATTTCAACCAATAATAATACAATTATAAAAGCTATAATTGTGTTTGCTGAAGGAATATTCAAAGGAGAAACCCACGTGGTCCATCCACATCAAGCTCAATTACGAACAGAACTGCCAATCCAACTATATCCACCAAAGGATAATCCTGTAGATATTCACATTAAGGTACGTTTTATTATATGCCATAAAACCAAACATGATTGAAACATTTTGATTTACATCGTATTTAAGATTCGCAATTGACTCATCGGCGTGTAGTACTTGTATATTTTTAAGAAAAACCTGAGCTTACGTTATAATTTACGTGCATACTATTATACACTGGTAACTAAAAATTCATGATGATTTTGATATTTTCGGAATGTTTATTATTAATACAAAAATTCCTCTTTAAATGGGGCAATATAAATCAAATATTATCAAGTTTTTAGAAAAATTAAAATGTACATAAATTAGTAAAATGATGCCCTTATTTACTTGAAAATTGACAAAGAGTTAAAGAAATTTATAAAACATTGTCAAAAATCTTGTAAACTAATAAAAATAAAACATATTTGTAATCGATTTGTCTGATATATTTTTTTATATTAAAAAGGTACAAGTTAAAATTGAAAAAAATGTTTTTCAAGTTCCCTTTCTTCACAATATTATTTGATTAACCAAATGTACATTTCGGACACAAAGTGACCATTATCAATGGATTAATACTAATTAGTATTAATGAATTGATAATGGTCACTTTGTGTCGGAAATGTACATTTGGTAATTCAAATAAAAGTGCGAAGAAAGGTTATTAGTGCTTTATTTAGCAATTAATTTTGATCTTCACGTAACTCACCCCATCTACATCAGATCCAGAATTATTCAGAGTGGCTTCTTTGGAAATGATGACTCTGTTTTTTTTTGGTTTCGGATATAGGATCTTATTTTACATACAAATCAATTGTATTTTTTTTATTTACTAGTGTCATATTTTTCAAATAATGAAATTTTTTCTAGGTGGCTGTGATCGTCCTTACATCTTTTGTTTCGTATCATAGACGTATACAAAACAAATATTACAAACTTCTGTTACTTAATTTATCCAACACAAGCCTTCAAATTGTAATTCGATCGTGTTTTTAAATAACTAAATTTTTTCAAATAGCAACTTGGCGGATCATTATGATTTTTTAAAAGGTTAGCATACCACCCATCCAAATGTACTTATTTGAAACTTGGGAAAAACTTAAAAAAGTAAACGTATTTAATTTGGCAACTGCGGCATTTTTTAATCACATAGGCCAAGTTTAAATAATAATTAAATATCTTGTTAGCTATGTCTGGCATATAAAACGATGAAATGAATGATAAATCAAAAAACTAAAAACTAAACTTGTTTTTATTTAACAAATCCATTTGTGCGTGTATGTTTTTGTGGTAATAATCTATTCAAATGTCTTACAATCAACGGAAAAAGTGGATATGGTATAAATATATAATGAGAATGTCGAAAAAATACTGTGTAAGCCTAACGTTTATACAGAGAACGATATCCTGACAGACACCATCCCAAGTTTATTCCTATTCCTAAACAAGAGCAGAATTAGAACGTAAAGTGAGAAAAGCTATAGCAGGCATAAGTCCTCAGCAACTTAACAATGTCATTAGGGGCACAATTAATAGAATTCGGAAGTGTCGTCAGGTTCATGGTGGACATTTTGAATATTTATTATAATTTCTGTTAGTTTTGTTTTTGCTAGATTAAAACAATTATCAATAAAATTCCTGATTTTATTTTTTCATTATTTACTAGTATTATAAGTCTCAAATAAATACATTTGAATAGGTAGTATATTAATATTTCAAAAAATCATAATGAACCGCAATGTTTCCATTTGAAAAATTGAGTTATTAAAAAAACTATCGAATTACAATTTAATGGCATCTGTTGGCCAAATTAAGAAATAAAAGTTGGCAATATTTGTTTTTTACACGTCTATGATACGAAACAAAAAATATAAATATATTTTTTTAAACAATTGATTTGTATGTAAAATGAGATTTTTTAAACGAACACAAAAAATACATAAGGTGTTCAATTTAAAATTTCAAAATTAAAGTCACTTCCCGTGAAACCAAAAGTACTATTAAAGTTTCATAATCACCCCTGAACTCGAAATTGTTTTTAATATAAATGTAGAAAGTTTGTGTAGTTTTAAAATTAATAAAAAAACTAAAGGGCTGATCCTGTTTTGTGTTACACCCGGTATATCATTAACATTTTCTTCGTTATTATCAAATTTCAAAACTGTGAATTAACATGTATGACGAAGTAGATGCCTCTACCGTTAATAATTCATATTTTCATTACTTGCAGGCATTAGTTGGATATCCCAACAGTACGCAATTCCACGTATTTGAAATAACCAGGCAATTACCAAGATTTTCTATGTATACAGTTGTAACCGATAAAGGACAGAAACCGGATAGTTTTGTCGAATTCAAAATAAACGAAAGGTTGCAACGTATATGCATGTGGATTAATCAAAACTTTTTATTACCCGAAGATCTCGAATTTGACACTGGACCCGACTTAAAGATTAATTTAAAGTGCCTTAGAGATGGCACCTACTTGCATATGATTTTTGAAATATCTGGAAAAGTGCATATTCATACTGAAAACTTGTCTTTGGCAGCGGATTTGGTTCAGTCATTAGCGACGTTTCATAATATAGAATCATTAGAGGTACGTAACAATTATTTTAAACATTATCTAAAGCTACGGTCTATCCGACACGAAGTCCGCATGCGAAGTTTGCGCTACGGATATAAATCGATATCTTGGAATATCGATATTTAATTTTCCAATATATCGCTAGTATCGATACATACGATACTAGTTATTTATTAAACGCCATCTATTGTATTAAGAAAAAACAATTAAAAAATAAAGTATACATAAAAAAACTATCTTTATTGGCATAAAAAATTAAACTCCTATATATTCTAATGGTCCTTTGGTTTTATCTCCCGCTGCCAACCCAGTCTCGCTACAATCCTTACACTAGCTCCATCCTTTATCATGCAATTGGTTACCCTCTTATTTCCCCCCAACCACTCTTCACGTACCCCTTCATACTCCTCCGCCAAATGGCTCCATGTATCCATTCCACTTGCGCACAGCATACATTAAGCATACCTTTCTCCAATCCAAACCTTTCTTCCTCTCTCCTCCAAACCGCATCTAGCTCTTGTCCAGGTTACTCTATCTTCCTTTGACAAGTCACCTTTCAAACATCGGATTGTATCCGCTCCTCCCGATACACCCTTGCGTCTCCTGCATCTTCACCTTCTTCCACTTCTCTTTCATCCATGCCACCACATTTACTCTATTCTCTAACCACTCATTCACAACACTCTCTGACTTCTGCCCTTTCAAACATCCTCCACTTACTCGCCCCTATTCCCCTGCCCGTTCTTCACACTTCGTTCACCAGTCTCTTGCTTTCCAATTCACATAACCTTATCTCATATTTTATCACTCTCATTATTGCCTCACCACGCACACGCATTCTATTTGTATCCTGAAGATGAATGTACCCAGAGGTTGATTTTCCACCCCCAAAATCTGCTTCAGAAACCACCAGTGCTCTTTCCTAATACATTCATACTCCCATATCTCCCATGTTTCCACTTTATACAACAAAATAGGCTTCACACACGCATCCCACAACTTGCACGCCAATTGGAAGTTGTCCGAAAACCATTTTCCCCACTTCTTCATCACCATGCCCTATGCTTTCCTTGATTTCCCTCGTACTTTTAAATATAAAGCCTAAGTATTTAAATTCCTTCACCTTCTCAATCACATTCCCCTTCTATTTCAATTCACCCACTCTTTTTTCCCTTCCTTTACTCCTAAATCTCATCCACTTTGTTTTTCTTGCATTTACTCCCAGACCGCTCTTGTCTATATATCTTTATACTCTCTGCATCACCTACTTTAGGTATTGCTATTAATTTTTTGTGTAAAAAAGATACAAATTTTGTTAACAATGCAGTTTGGCAATGAAGAATATGCCAACATTATTTTTGTTTGCGGCTTTTGCAACGGCAATGCTTTAGAAAGTTGTCGGGAATATTAAAAAAGAATCGTATAAATCATTGTATTTATTCTATGTCCATTTTTGTAAAGACAGCCATATGTGCTCCTTCATATTCCCTCTTTTTTAAAATACTCCATATCTCACTTCATCGGTAGTTCTTTCCAAGACCAGCATCTTCTTTTTTTGCATAGTTTGGCGTACTTAGCCCTCGCGGCCACCACTCCAACCCAAGCTCCACTCTCTCACTACCTTCCTCACTTTCCTCTTTGCGTCACAACACTCCTCATCCCACCACAGGCATCTCCTTCTATCCCTCCTTTTTATTTTTCTTCCTCGCCCCGCGATGATATCTTACATCCCTTCCATCGTTTTCACTTCATTCCAGTCAATCTTCTCTAAGCGCTTTTCCATATTCTTAATAGCCCTTACACTACTTTCTAGCTTCCACAACTCCTGTTTTTATTCATTTTCCTTATTGTAAAACTCACTTTTGACAAATGTCAAATTAACGTTTGGATTGAAGAACGATCTCCATTGTTTAAAAATATATTTAAATAAATTCGGTAACGACCGTTCCTAAGGCCTTAATGAATAGGAAATCATAAGGATCGTTAAAACCTTTTACATTCGTAATATTTTGAGATGTGATCTTTTTTGAGTTGATATATTTTTGTATTTTATTTTTGTCATCGTATCTTTTTTGTAGTTTTATAAAATATTATTTATTTTCATTTTGTAGAAATGAACTGAAAACCAACACCACTTCTTACTCCTAATCCTTTAAAGTAAAAATAAAATTTTAGGGGGATTTTGTCAAATTTGGGAGGTTTTTAGTTATAATTCAGGGGGGAGTGGATTCTTAGAGTTGGCAACACTGATGCGGTGTCCGCAGTGCGCACTCCGCATGCGAACTCCGCTATAGATAGACCACAGCTTATTATCATAAACTCTTCTCTAAACAAAAGTTCTAACATGAGTATTAGAACTTCACAAACTACTTATTGAACTAGCTACTTCCTGAACGATTACTCCTACAGGTATTATACATTGAAATAATTGAAAACAAAATAAAGGAAAAAAATGTGTTAATTTAAAAAAGCTTTCACTTTACGTTTGCCAAAAAAATATTTCATACTAAACCCAAGAACACCTTGGCAAAATTTTTGGTTGGATACATAAATGCAGGTATCAAGTTTCAATAAAATATTGGTTAATAGTAAGAAACAAACCCCTATTTTACAGTTAAGAAACAAACGCAAAGATCTTTATACTTTTAGACCAGAGTATCATTTCCCAATGAAGAAGATAAAATCAGAACGTACATGGACAAGCTTACCGAAATCCAGGAAGCCAGAATGAGGCTCGGTACAGATATTGCAGATAGACTTGGGCAAATAAGAGGATTAGTCGTAAGAGCGGAAGATAGTCGAATTAATGCGCTGTAAGTAAAATCTTTGTAATTTCATAAATACCTATTGTAAAATATTCACCCATACCTTTTAAGAAATGAAATGCCTAAATACTACCACGAACTCAACAACATCAATAAGGAATTAATAAATGGCTACAATATCCGTTTGGCTAATTTTAATGAAGGTCTGGAAACCATGAAGAGCATCAATTTTATTTTGCAGAAAGCAACACGACTAAGAGGTAACCAACTTTAATGGTGATGTAACAATCATCAGTTTAAAGATAAAAATTAATTATGTATGTAATGCACGAATAATTCTTAAAGATGATTTTCTTTAAATCAGCGTTGTTAAAAAAATCGTTCTCTTTTTCATCTTAATTAAAACAAAAAGTTTTATTTTTACCAAACATGTTTTTTTTCATTAAAACAGTGTTTAAAATATTAACAATTAAAAGCATGTTTAAAACGTGTTTAAAACATGTTTAAAACATGTATAAAATATAACCAGCCTTATTAATAGACGTTAGCATACAGCTTTAACACAGGTCTAAGGATGATATTGACAGTTTCGGATTAATAAAACCTTTTAGTAGATTACGATTGTTAGTTTACAACTGATAATTTAATGGCACTAGTTTCAGTCTTACAAATAACCTCAATTGTCATAACAAAATAGGGTTATTTAGAATTTATTTAATAATGCAATAAATCATAAATGCATAAACTGCATCATTGTATTTTGACCTTCACTTGAAATCAGTGTTTTATACGCGTGGCGCATGAAGTAAAATTTCGAGTTTAGAAAAGCCTGAAAATTTGGTTTGGCCGCATAGCGCTACGCGCTAGTCGACCAAACCAAATGTTTAAGCTTTTCTGAACTCGAAATCTTACTTCATGCTTAGTGTTGGAGTGGAGACTCGTTAAAAGTAAATTTCTATCTAATAATTTATCAGAAGAAATACTTTCTAAATTACTTGACTACAATAAAGTTAGAACATATCAATGAAAATGTAATGTTGCCACGTTAATTTTATCATTATTTCTAAACTAACTAATAACATGTACATTTTGATCCATTAATACGAAATATTAGCATCGTGTTTGTATGCGTCTAGTGGAGATTAACTAGCATTAAACTATAATGACATTAACGGCAATTCTATTAATAAGGCTGAACATACCGGGTGTTGACTTGGCGGACGCAACATAGGAAATCGCATGTTAATTTTAAAGTGTTCAAATATTGGCTTCGATATTTATTTTAGAGACAAAATGTATTTCACTTTTTTGTAGAGGGAAAAAATTCTAAATTTATGAATGTTCACACTTAACACTTTACGTTTCTCTAAGTTAAAATATTTAAGAAAAAGTAATGTGATTTTATAAAAATAATGACATACCATGGAATTGATACAACAATTGGGGATATTCCCTGTTTTTTTTAAGTTAAATTCAAAGCTTTAAATAAGTGTTTTCCACTCCCAGACTAAACATGAAGTAAAATTTCGAGTTTAGAAAAGCCCCGTGAAAATTTGTCGAGGGTCGCGCAGCGACCCGAGACAAATTTTCTGGGCTTTTCTAAACTCGAAATTTTACTTCATGCGCCACGCGTATAAAACACTATAATATTGTCAAATTTATGTATATTCTAAATTAACTTAAAATCTGTGTTTTACACTCCCAGACTAAGCATGAAGTTAAATTTCGAGTTTAGAAAAGCCCCGTGAAAATTTGTCGAGGGTCGCGCAGCGACCCGAGACAAATTTTGTGGGCTTTTCTAAACTCGAAATTTTACTTTATGCGCCACGCGTATAAAACACTATAATATTGTCAAATTTATGTATATTCTAAATTAACTTAAAATCTGTGTTTTACACGCGTGGCGCATGAAGTAAAATTTCGAGTTTAGAAAAGCCCAGAAAGTTTTACTTCATGCTTAGTCTGGGAGTGGAAGACACTTGTTTAAAGCATTAAATTGAACTTAAAAAAAACAGGGAATATCCGCAAATGTTGTATCAATTCCATGGTATGTCATTATTTTTAAAAAAGCACATTGTAGGAGACTCGGGTTCAGGCGTTGAATGGAGAACTCTGATGTTGTCATAAACTGTCGTTTTTATTTATATAGAACAAATAACACTTAACACTTAACTTAACTTAGTAACTTTATACAAAACAGTTTAAAAAAAAAGCGCGGGGTCTTGAGACTGGTATCAGTGCTCGCTGGGTAGCTTCGACTTATCAGACTGTGAGTGAGGCTGACACTGCCGTTTAGGGGTGAGCGCCAGGTATTTACAGGCGCCAAGGGTCATAAAATGGTCTCGTCGGTCCGAGGCGCATCGATGCAGCGGTAGGGTACGTTGGTGGGGTGGTACCGCGGGGTGCGTTACTGTGCGAGAGAGCAAGTATTCGAGCGCGTGCCTGCATCTATCTTTCTCGGCGTTACATCCTCCCCTAGGATACAGCTGCGAAGTATAAGGGGCTAGATCATATCTATTGTTTCCTTGGTCGTCTTCGTTTCCTCATGTGCCGAACTGGTTTGGGGAGAGGTGATTCTATCTCATCCGTCTGATCTCCTCGATATGGCGTGAGGGTGGAGGAGTGGAATATTCCCAGCGGCAGGGCTGGCTGGTTCGGTGCTGCCACCTCAAAGCTGGTTGGACCAATGATGCAGGTGATCATGTAGGGCCCATCTCTTCTAGGCGCAAGCTTGGAGGGGTATTGCTTCTGGGCATTACTCAAGGCGTGTGTGGCCACCCAGACTAGGTCTTTAGCCTGGTAAGGTGGGCAGGGAAGGCGGTGTTGATCTGCGTACTTCTTCCTTGTTTCGGCTGATTCGATCAGGTTCTCCTTCACCTCCTCTAGTGTCTTCAATAGCTTTTGAAGATAGGGAGTCACTTCGACCACGAAGTTTTCGTTATCGATGACTCGAAGTAGATCTCAGTTTATATCATCCGGAGTGCGTAGCTCCCGACCGAATGTCAGGTAGGCGGGTGTGTAACCAGTGCTGGAGACTAACGTAGTATTCATCGCAAATCGGATGGATGGTAACTTCTCAGGCCAGCTGGTATGGTCGCGTCCTACCAGAATTCCTGTGTCTTGAAGTCTCGGTTCCTCCTTTTAACAGGGTTGGCTTCTGGGTGATACGCTGGAGTGAATTGGTGGCGGATTCCGAAGACATACGTGATGTGCTGTAGTACGGCACAGATGAACTGAGGTCCGTTGTCGCTTATAACCTTCTTTGGGATTCCGTAACGAAGAAACACTTCGTCTATAAGTTTTCGTGCACAGCATCCGGCTGTGGCTTCCTTCAACGCGAAGAGCTCTATCCACTTGGAGGTTAAGTCTTCGATAATCAGTGTTGTCTCTCCATCGGGGATGTAGGCAGAGGTCTAAATAGATCGAAGGCGATGGCTTCAAATCTCTGATTTGGAGGCGAGGTCTGCAACAATCCTGCTGGTTTTTTATTGGATGGCTTGTACCATTGGCAGGGAATACATCTCCTTATGTATTCAGCAACGTCCTTGTTTATCCCCTTCCAGTAGTAGCGGCTTTTAATTTTTTGTAGGGTCTTTTCCACGCCGTAGTGACCGGCTTCTTGTACATCATGGGAAACATGCAACACGCGTTGAGCTTCTTCTTTTGGCTCGACCTGCTGGGCGCCCTCGGACTCGCCTTCGGGGTCGTATCGATGGAAAATCCCTTGGAACATTATATACCCTTTGTTGTTCCAGTAGTGGGCATTCTCCGTGCTGTTTAGATCTTCCAGGGTTTGGATGATGGATTGCAGGCCTTTGTCTGCTTCTTGCTGTCTTGATTTGATTCTTCCTGGAGGGGTACTTAGCTGAACCCCGACGTAGGCTACTGTCGACTGGGCCTCTTCTTCTCCAAGTCTGGATAGTGCGTCAGCCAGGTAGTTAAATCTCCTAGGAATGTAATTAATGGTGACATTGTATGGCTGTAGTAGGAGTGCCCATCGTGCGAGACGTCCGGTTGGCGATTTAAGGTTCAATAATCATTTGAGAGCCTGATGATCGGTGCTGATGGTGATGGGGCATCCTTCAATGTAGCCACGGAACTTGGAAACGACCCAGACAATAACTAGGGCTTCTCGTTCCGTTGTCGAGTAGTTCTTTTCCGGTTTGGTAAGGAGGCGGCTGGCGTATTCGACGGGGTGCTCGCTTTCTTTCTCTCCCCTAGACGAAAACCGCTCCCATAGCATAGTCGCTGGCATCTGTTCGTATTGTAAAAGGCAGAGCGCTGTTTGCAGGCTAGAGGATTGGCGCTTCACGCAATAGTTTTCTCCTCTTCATTAGACCATTTCCACGTAGTTTTCTTTTTGGTGAAGTTGGTGAGAGGACGAGTCACATCGACGAAGTTTGGCACAAAACGCCGGTACCAGGAACATGCTTGAACGAATGATAAAAATTCTTTCTTGTTCGTTGAGGCACGTTTTTCGCTGATGGCTTGTGTCTTCTCCGGATCGGTATGGATACCTTCCGGGGTGATCAGGTGTCTCAGGTAGCGCACTTGGGTGCGGAAAAATCGCGTTTTCTCATGATTTATCTCTAGGCAATAAGCGCGAAGCTTTTCCAGTACTTGTCGTAGACCGCTTTGGTGCTGTTCGTACGTGGAGGATAGCACGATATCATCCAGGTACACAAGCAGTTGAATTGTTGGCAATTCTCTGACGAAGCGGTCCATTAGGCGTTGGAACGTAGCTGGTGTGTTACGTAAGCCGAATGGCATCCGTTTGAAGCAAAACGAGCCTATCGGGGTAACGAAGCCGGTCTTTGGTTGGTCTTCGATAGCAACCGGAATTTGCCAATACCCACTTCGTAGATCGATGGTGGATATCCATGACGGGATACTGATTGAATGTAGTAAGTCATCAATTCGGTGACGGTATTTAGTTTCCGGTAGTCGATGCAAAGTCGAATACCTCCATTCCTTTTGGGCACCAATACGACGGGTGCGGCCCAAGGTGAACTGCATTCCTAGATGATGTCTAAGTCCAAGAGTTGTTTTAGTTCATCTTGGAGTAATCGTTTTCGTGGCTCCGTGAGTCTATATGAGGCTGTTCTCCGTGTCAATTAAATGTTCGGCCATGGGAGTTGCTTCTGTTATCGGTCCGAACAAGTCTTGGAAGTCATCTAGCAGTGCATGGATCTCGGGCTTCTGCGAGATGCCGATATCTTTGTGCTTTTCCACGGGCATGGCGAGTTGTAAACTGTTAATGTGGCACTTGGATTTCGCTGGCGGGCACTTGAAGAGCGTTTTCGACTGCTGTCTGTAGATGTTCATGTTCTGGTTCACTGTGTATTCAGCGAACAGTTCGTCGATGAATTCGGGCAAGTAGTTAGCTTCTAACGAGGCCTCAAACATAACGTGAAGTGGAGAGATCATGTGTGGTACTTCGTAGTATTCGTTCTTGATTTGGTCTGTCTCCATGCGGATCGGTGAGCTTATCCTCGGCACTTGGAAGTATTTGTCAACTTCTTGTTTTGCGATGGCGATGGATTTGTGTGTTTTCACATTGTCGATCGTCGATATATAATCGAATTGTTTTCTTGGCTCCTCGAGGAAATACCAGGTCCTTTGCGGGATGTTGAGGATAATTTGGGCGTCCTCCATGAATTCGACGCCTAGGAGTGTATTGTTTTCTTGTCCTCCAGGAAGCACGTAAAATGTCGTTCTTATTTGTTTGTGTTTCACTTGAACTATCACTGTCTTTTTCCAGGACCGTCTAGGTGCAAGTACTTCCATCTGCGAGCGTTATTTACAGGTTGCCTTGCCGGAATTTGTGACCGGATTCAAGAAGTATGCGGTGTAATGATTTTGAGGCGATGTTGGCTTCTGCGCCTAAACTAAGGCGAGCTATTCCTCTGTTGTTGTTGTTGATACTGATATCTAACACTGGGCACTGCTTTGTGGTGGTGCTTACCAAGCGAAATGCTGCTGTAGCGGTGGTTGCTAGATGTGGTGTACATGTCGTACATTTACTTCTGACGAATCCGGGTTTTCCGCATCCATAGCACGAAAATTTCGGACTCTCGTGTAACTGTTGCCTGTCAGTCGAAGATTTCTCTAGTTTAGTTGCTTTCTCTCTCTTTTTATACTCACTTATAGTGTGACCGTAATTACGACAGAACGCGCACTGTACTTTTTGATTTCCATTTTTATCAGTTTTATCATGCTTAATTTCAACCAGGGTGGTTTCGATTTCTCTTATCATTCGTACCAATTGTTTAAATTGTGTGATGCAGCTCCTCGGAATTTTTTCTCTAATGTCGCGGTGTATGGAATTAAATATCATATCAGTCTGTATTTCCTCCGGCAGCACGTGTTGATTAATTTCCGCTAGCAGGATCCTCTTATTCGCGATGAATTTGTCAAAGCGTTTGGGTTTCTCCTGTTCGGTTGCGAACAGATCGCGGAAAATGAAGTAATTCGCGCGTTGTAGTAAAAAGTGTTCTTTGAGGTTGGTGAGGGCATCGCTCCATGTCTCGATGTTATTTTTTACACCATTCCACCATACATCCGCGTCACTTTCGAGGAGTAGAGCTATTCCCACGAGTGCGTCCTGGTCTGAGATGTTTTCAATTTTCTTGTAAATCTCGATCGTGTTGATGAAGCTGTCCACCTTCGTCTTTTCACGTTCACCATAATATCTGGTGGTACAGTTTGCGATTTTCCCGCTCCTTTGGTATTCCGTCGTTAGTCTTTGTTGTATAAGTTGTTGGAATTGTTCCTGAGTGAGCACAACTTGGTTATTCATTGTGGCAGAGATGCTCCGTGTGATTATTCGGGCCGAACGTTGGGCTGCCCATCTTGTAGGAGACTTGGGTTCAGGCGTTGAATAGAGAACTCCGATGTTGTCATATATTGACGTTTTTATTTATATAGAACAAATAACACTTAACTAGTAACTTTATACAAAACAGTATAAAAAATAGAGCGCGGGGTCTTGAGACTGGTATCAGTGCTCGCTGGGTAGCTTCGACTTATCAGACTGGTTTCAGTGCTGAGAGTGAGGCTGAGACTGCCGTTTAGGGGTGAGCGCCAGGCATTTAAAGGCGCCAAGGTTAATAAAATACTCGTCGGTCCGAGGCGCATCGATGCAGAGGTAGGGTACGTTGGTGGGGTGGTACCGCGGGGTGCGTTACTGTGCGAGAGAGGAAGTTTCGAGTGCGCGCCTGCATCTGTCTTTCTCGGCGACAACATTACTTTTTCTTAATTATTTTAACTTAGAGAAACGTAAAGTGTTGTAAAGCTTTAAGCTTCAAATTGAACTCTTTTAAAAATCAACGAATGTCAGAAAATTTACAGCTAAAATAATTAAGAAAAAGTAATGTGATTTTATAAAAATAATGACATACCATCGAATTGATACAACAATTGCGGATGTCAAAATAGCACAAGACATTGCTGTTACTTAATTAACGACGAAAAATATAACGCAAACATCGTGATAACTGTGGTCTGCAGAATATCATTTTATTAGTAGGATTTTTTCTTGTATAGTGTAAATCATTTTGAATACATTTACTTTAATCAGGTGACTGCGATATCTTTTGCCATTTTGACATCCGCAATTGCTGTTTCAATTCCATGGCATGTCATAATTGTTATAAAATAACATTACGTTTTCTTAATTATTTTAAGTTAGAGAAACGTAAAGTGATAATGGTTAACACAAATGAATTCAGAATTTTTCTCTCTACAAAAAAGGTAAATACATTTTGTTTCTAAAATAAATAGGGCAGCCAAAATTTGGACATTTCAAAATTTATTTGGGATTTCCTATGTTGCGTCTGCCAAGTCAATACCCGGTATAAAACACGTTATAAATCACATTTATGCACACATAATTGTGATTAACCTAAAATTTGAAAACGTAAACAAAAAATGTTTAATAAAGAAGTAAAAATATAGTTTATCTAATTTAATGTAATAAAAATAACGTTTTAAAGAAATCGAACGTTTAAAATATGTTTGAAACAAATTTAACATGTAAAACATGTTTAAAACACGACAGCTGTATTTAAACATGTTTAAAACACTGTTTTAAAACAAAGTGTTTTAAACATAACAAACCTGCTTTATATCAACAAGGTATGAGGTGAATTATAATTGTATTATTATTTTTCAGTTGGAACTAAAGCTGCAAATATGATTGGTTTTTGTCGAACGGCTATTAAAAATAGTAATGTTGAAGGACTGATTAAAATCATAAGAACAGGAGAATTGTAATTGGCAGGTGCTACTATACAAAGTTAATTAATTTCTTAAATTGAACAAATTTTTCTACACAGACAGAACCCAACGTTGTTTTTTTATAAAAGCGTTAAACTTGAACTTTTCAACGAGTGTTTCCACTGCTTGATTATGCATAAAGTAATATTTCGAGTTTACACAAGCCTCAAAAATTGGTTTGGTCGTTCCGCGCAGTGGAGCGGCCAAAATAAATTTTCAGGCTTTACTAAACTCAAAATTTTACTTTATGCACCACGCGTGTAAAACACTGATTTCAAGTAAAATTTAAAATATTGTGCTTATGTTTCATATGTAGGCGTATTTAAAATGAAATATTTCATTTATTTGGTCGATTTTAACGAAATTTAGTATGAAGAAAGCGTTGATTTTAAGAAAATATATTCATATTTATTATTCTGTTTGAAACATAAAACGTTGATCAGATAAATCTGTAATCTTTTGTTTTATCAATGCTACTTTATACTATTGTCAATATTTAAATTTTAAATGTTTGGAAAAATCAATAAATATTAAATTTACAATTTGCGTATCGCTTACCACTGTTCTAAATTATGATAGAAAATAATTTAATAACACAATTAAATATTAATTACTCGGAGCTGATCAGAAACCGAAAAAACCGTTATTATTTCCGATACGAAAACAGGAACTGAACCGATATATTTTTGAACGAAAACCGAAACAAAGAAGTTTCGGTTCGAAGCACTGAAATGTTGCTATAATAGAGAGTTATACTTTATTGTTTAACGAAATTCGGTAATGCTAATGTCTACGCTAAACTTGCTTGTTGTCTGGTAACAACAGTATGCGTTACCGGTTACCATTGCCGTAATTCGTAAAACGATAAACTTGATAATCCTTGATGTTGGAATAGATGGAAATTGAATGACTAAATAAAATTACAAATCGATCAAAGTTCACTGAAATTACCAATTCATATAAATTAATGCTCGAAAATAAAGACCTATAAAAAAACACCTAAGAACAGAGTTTAATAAAAAGAAACAAACTTTGTTTTGAGGCTGTGATTTACAATGGGTAAAATCATAAGTTTTTAGTATTCACTAATTCTAGCACCGTGGATTTTCTAATTACTGTACAACGTTGTATGATACATAAAAATGATCATAAAACTTGGAGAATTGTATTGTCGCCAATTTAAAACGATTAAGATTATTAGTTTTCACTTGGTTTGTTTCACAATTTTTTACTTTACTATTTACTCGACTAGTTTCGCGTTTTACAGCATTATCAGGAGTGATAATACTCCTGATAATGCTGTAAAACGCGAAACTAGTCGAGTAAATAGTAAAGTAAAAAATTGTGAAACAAACCAAGTGTAATTTAATTTAAACCTTCATTATCAATATTTAAAAATGTTTCACCAAGTGATAAGTGAGAAAATTATTCAAGAAATATTAGTTTTCATTCAAAAAAGTTATGAAAATACCTATTTTTGAGTCATTTATTTACTCAATTTTCGACAACAAATACGCGTTCTACGGTCAATTCAAGGGTGTCCTTACATTCTACATTCAATTTGCTCAATAATTATTACCAATTATTTCCATTATACACTTATACACTGTATTCAAGATGAGATTGCACAGCTTGGAGACCTTGAAAACGGTAAAAGAGACAGGGTGGCTTTGATTAGGAAAAAGTTGCACTATTTAAAGTATGATTACATGTTGATCGCAGAAATTCATGATTGTTTATCGTTTTCAAAATTTAAAAACAAAATGCAATTTTTCGGATTTTTGATTTTTCCAATTTTTGTATTTATTTTGAAAGATATTAAAAAAACTATTGACACTTTTTAAGCTCTACAAAATGGCGTTTTTTTGATCCGATGTTTCATCTCCGAGAAATCCTCATCAACTTTATTTTTGTATATGGTGACAAAAGTAGAAACACCTTGTATACGGTAGCATTTTTTATTACAAATTGAACGATGTATACCACATATATATATATATATATATATATATATATATATATATATATAACAAATCTTTATTATCAGAGGACAATACAAAATAATTAATTACATTATTGTTTATAATCAATAAATATAAATAAAATAAACTTCCTCTTGATAACTGGCTATCGACCAAAGGTCTTTCCGCCGTTATAACACATTATGCTTTTAAAGCCAAAAAATCAAGAAAAATAAATTGAAATATTTTTGTAAGTTCTGAACCTAGTAGGCGTTGGAAAAAAAATCAAAGAGGTATTGCAAGTGTTTAAAAAAGTTCCCATTATTTTCTAGACAGAAGTATGCTGTTTGTACAGTTGAATTTAAAATTGTGTCTAACATTTCTAAAAAGATTGTGTTAAATGCTGCCATAACCGATGCCAATAATTGTTTTTCATTTTCAAAAGTTGAATCATACGCTTTATTTTTTTACATAACCCTACAGGAAATAATCTAACGGGGTCAACTTGTTCGTTTCAACATCTATATCTGTATCTTCTGGTGTCCCCCAAGGTTCACACCTAGGTCCGCTTCTCTTTAATATCTTTATAAACGATGTCACCGCATGTTTCAAATATGCACAGCAGAGCTGGGCAGGATTCGAATCATTCAGGATTCGATTCCCGGATTCGAATCCGTTTAGAGGATTCAACAGAGGTATTCGAATACTTTAGTGAAAACGGATTCGTGATCCGGATTCGATACATTTTTTTTTAAAGGATTCGTATTTGAATCCAGACGTAGATGATTCGAATCCTTATAAAAGGATTCGAATTCTTATAAAAGGATTCGAATCCTTATAAAAGGATTCGAATTCTTATAAAAGGATTCAAATCCTTATAAAAGGAATCAAATCCTTATAAAAGCATTCGAATCCTCATACACGGATTCAAATCCTCCTAAATAATTCGAATCATCGCTATTCAGGCTGGGATTCGAATTCGATTAATTCAAATAGGTAAATATTCTAATATGAATATTTAAATCACTAAATTATTCATATTTGAATATAAATATTGAAATTTTCGAATAATTCAAATATTTGTGAATGGATATTTGGTTACTTAACCATGAAAAATATCCAACGTTAATAGTATATTTTTAACTTCACTTGAAATCAGTGTTCTATACGCGTGGCGCATGAAGTAAAATTTCGAGTTTAGAAAAGCCCCGTGAAAATTTGTCTTCTACGCGGGGCTTTTCTAAACTCGAAATTTTACTTCATGCTTAGTCTGGGAGTGGACAACACTGGTTCTTAGAAGTTTCAAATTGAAGGATCACTCTAGATTACTAAGTTTATTACCATTTTACAAAGGCTACAGCTCGAAGGACCAACCATTGTCTTTGGAGACCGAAGGACTGCAGGGAATCGAAGTTTTTTTACAAGAAAACAACGGATATCTGAAGGTTTACAGCATGGATAGGAAAGAAAACATCTAATTTTGAAAAAATATCGAAGTTGGGTTGGTTTTCAGTGCATTTTTAACTTCACTTTAAATCAGTGTTTTATACGCGTGGCGCATGAAGTAAAATTTCGAATTTAAAAAAGCCCCGCGAAAATTTGTCTCGGGTCGCTGCGCGACCCTCGACAAATTTTCTACGCGGGGCTTTTCTAAACTCGAAATTTTACTTCATGCTCAGTCTGGGAGTGGACAACACTCGTTTGAATTTTGAATTTAACTTTTTTAGAAAATTGACGTATGTAATATAATAAATCATTCATTGAAATCATAGAAAAAGATTCAAAATTTTATCTAAAATTAACTTTTAGAGTTAACTTTATAATTTGGTCGGCTCTTAATGGGTGAATATTCTATTCCTAAAAAAAACCATTTTTATTTAATATTAAAGTTGCATTTAATACAATAACAAACTGTGAATAAAGTGACTCCCAGTCACGGGGCTTTTCTAAACTCGAAATTTTACTTCATGCGCCACGCGTATAAAACACTGATTTAAAGTGAAGTTGAAAACGCACTGAAAATCAACCCAACTTCGATATTCTTTCAAAATTGGATGTTTTCTTTTCTATCCATGCTGTAAAGCTTAAAATATTCGTTGTTTTCTTGTAAATAAACTTCGATTCCCCGTAGTCCTTCGGTCTCCGAAGACCATGATTGGTCCTTCGAGCTGTAGCTTTTGTAAAATGGTAATAAACTTAGTAATCTAGAGTGATCCTTTAATTTGAAACTTCTAAGAACGAGTGTTGTCCACTCCCAGACTAAGCATGAAGTAAAATTTCGAGTTTAGAAAAGCCCCGCCTAGAAAATTTGTCGAGGGTCGCGCAGCGACCCGAGACAAATTTTCACGGGGCTTTTCTAAACTCGAAATTTTACTTCATGCGCCACGCGTATAAAACACCGATTTAAAATAAAGTTCAATAACACATATATCATCATTAATTAAAATCATTATATAATCAGATATTTAGTCGGCAAATGTACATTTTTGTTAATAGAAACTGATGGAATAAAATATTACTGGTTGCAAATAATAGATTCAAAGTTATTTTTTAAGGATTTGTATCCGTTATTCAA
The DNA here is from genome assembly GCA_932526585.2 of Philonthus cognatus. Taxonomy (NCBI): domain Eukaryota; kingdom Metazoa; phylum Arthropoda; class Insecta; order Coleoptera; family Staphylinidae; genus Philonthus; species Philonthus cognatus. The sequence goes on along the minus strand of OW052249.1, from coordinate 22,522,962 downwards.
AAATGAGGGTTCGAATCATATTTTTCACTTACGAATCCTTTATTCGAGTATTCGTGATTCGAATCATATTAGGTGATTCGGATCCGTGATTCGAATCCTGTATTTGAGGATTCATCCCAGCTCTGATGCACAGTGTCCTTTATTTGCCGACGATATGAAAATATTTTATACTGTAGAGAAAAACCATACATCTAAACCATTTCAAGATGACTTGAATAGATTTAATAATTGGTGGCATTTAATAAAATGCAATTAAATCTGGATAAATGAAATGTGATCTCATTCTATAAAAACAGGTCAGATATATCTCACGATTATTTAATTAACAATAGGCACCTCACTCCTTTAGACTCAGTTAGGGACCTATGTGTGATCCTCACCAGTAATTGGAGCTTCTCTACTCATATTAGCACTATAACATCAAAAGCATTTCAAATGCTTGGATTTGTCAAAAGAAATTGCGCTGAGTTTCAGAATCCCTATACACACATTAAACTTTATGGGGTAGAAAAATTTGCTGACCACTTCAATGAAACATATAACATCACCGAAGACACGAACTTTGACCATAACTTTTTCAAACATGTCGAGGAGTGGCACAAGGACTTTTTCAAAACCACTAGCCGAACAAAACCAAATTACTTATTTTTTACATTTGATTACAACAACATTATGAAAAAGGAAAAAACACGGCGCCCAGACATGACTACGTACATAGAAGCATCCTTAAATCCTTACCACCCCATACCCACCACCACATTCTTAAAACATCTTTAACTACAACTACCAAAATAACTATTTCCCACCTGAATGGAAGACAGGCATATTCATATGCATACCGAAACGCGACCACAACCTGAGGGATGGGTTATAGTCGCGTTTCGGTATGTATATGATGATGCCTGTCTTCCATTCAGGTGCGAAATAGTTATTTTGGTAGTTGTAGTTAAATATGTTAAGAATTTGCTTCCTAGCTACCGTCCTGTAACACTCCTTCTGGCCCTTGGAAAATTATATAAATCCCTCCCCAAAAACCAAATCCTCTCATAATTCTCTGCAACCCTCTTCCTTGACATTTAAAAATCTTTCGATTCTGTTTGGCACAAAGGCTTCCTTTTTAAATGTCAATCCCTTAATATCCCTGCACATTATATTCGCATACTACATTCATTTCTTTTCAACAGATCCCTTAAAGTATAAATCAGGCATCGTTTCTCCTCTTCTTTTTTCTCATAACAATGTGTTCCCCAAGGTTTCCCTCTTTCTCCACTGCTGTATAATATATTCTGTTGTAACATATTGTCATAGTGAGGAAAGGCACCTCACCCTGATTTTTAACTAGCTCAGGTTGGGTTGAATTTAGAGAGCGGAGCAACTAACTTTGAAACACGAGGAAGAGTGTAAAAGCATTTATTGGATGAAAAAAATAACAATTAATGAATTGAAAAAAAAAATTTTTGAAAGAGGCACGACAACAGATCCGGGGGTGGTGTGGCTAGGCAGCGTCTTGGCGGGCATCGTAAAGTGGCTCCGGCTGATAGCGAAAGCTGGTGGTGGTGATGTGCGACCACGGCTTGTAGCGACGTCTGGAGGCGTCGATGTGTTGATGTTGGGGATGGGGATGGCAGCGTCGTCGTGTGATCGTCAGGGCTCCTTTGCAGCGGCGGGATCGGCGGCGGCAACGAGTGACTGAGGTGGAGTTTTAGGCGGCGTTAATGTGGTTGCTCCTGCAGTGGCGGTGATCGGCGGCGGCGACGAGTGACTGCACTGGCAGTTTGAGGCGGCGGCGATTATGGTTGCACTGGGAGGCGGTGCTTGACGACGCCAACGAGGGACTCCACCGGCAGTTTGGAGCGGCGGCGATTCGGGTTGCTCTGGAGGCGGTGTCGATGGTGATGTCGGTGGCTGGATGGACGGCAGGAACGGCGGGCGTCAGCGTCGGACAGAATTTCCTGGCGTCAGGTGAATAAGTGTAATTGTTTAAGAGAACGACTGTTCTTATAAACAATTACTTTTTGAGTCACTAGTGTGGACTGCTTTTCTGGATGCCGTCCCCCGGTATTTATGCCACGAAAATTCGTGTGGAGTGGGGATGTTTTCGAAGACTACGTGCAGTTGGCGAAGAATTCGCCGAAAAATAATTATTGTGAACAAGATAATTATTTCCAGCGAACTCTTCAACCCAAACAACCGTTTAGGCTGCAATTTGAACGAAGTGGACTAATCCATAATCCCTCTTATTTCAAATTGCAACTGTTGCCTTTGTCCTCTCCCTAGGGCGTGTTAATCGGCTTGGGCCGTGATTGCCGTACGTGATCCCCCGAACGCCCGGCCGTTCATCCTCCAACCGTTGAGCAGGTAGAGGTGCTGGTCCCAACGATAATCCGCAACAGGTTGCAGGTAGTGAAGTACTGGCCAAAAACTCATTTTATTAGAAGAAAAATTCAAACTGAAAATTTGAACTTGTTGCCGACGATTAAAAATTAATCGTCGGTGGCAATATACCAACCCGACCCAAAATACTTTAATCCCTCAAAATACATGCTACAGTTAGCCGACGACACTGCCCTTATATCCCACGCTCCCACCCTACCTAAAGCGCTCAAAACTCCCCAAGAAGTTATCAACACCCTTGAACGATGGTTCGCAAAATTTAGAATAAAAATTAATCCCCGCAAATCACAACTCCTTATTCCCTACCACAGAATCAATAACTATCCATTTATTATCTTCATTTCACAAAACTAAATTCGCCCTTCCTCCTATATAAAATATATTTTATTTACATTTGACTAAAAACTGAACTGCAAAAAACATGCATGTAATATAAAAACTAACTCGGAAAAAACTGTTTAAAAATTTAACCTATAGACAATTTGGGATAAATACCAAAACAGCTGTAATCATCTATAAAATGATATGTCGTCCCCTGATTGATTATGGATCCTATTTTCCACATCCCAAAATCCCACTCTCTACCACATCTAAGTTAGTGAGCGAGCATCCCTAAGAACCCTTACCAAAATCCGACACCCCCTAAATCCGCTACTTAATCCACCTAACCAACTCCTCTACTATACAATCTAGATAACCCCCATCGAAAAACGCCTCCAATTCCTCTCCAAAAAATGTCCTAAAAATAATTTTTATTACCGTACCATTTCCATCGGCTGGCCATCGGCTGTATCTCAGAAACTATACATCGTAGCATGTTGCGGTAAAAAATTTCATCTTAAAAGTGGCCAAGAGAAAATACTAGACATTATTTTTAAGTTTATAGCTTCGCTGCTATATAGTAAAAGATTAAAACGGTATTTATTAAATAAATGCCAAATTAAGCTATGTGGAACATATGAAAATCCTAATCTATGATCAATTTTACTCAATTTCAAATTCTTCTCGTTTCTTTGATTCTCACATAAGATGAAGCGAAGAATGCAAATGTCTAATCATTTAAATGCCTATAACTTCAGTAGAGTTTTACTGAATTTAATAAACTTGGACACTTTGATAGATAATTGAATGCACCTTGAAACATAATTCACTCTGATTAATTTTAGTTTCAATATTAAGCGCCAGAGGGTGCAATTGAGACAATGAATATATTATCTCAATTTTTTTAAATTTTCAAAGTAGAAGATTCATCCATAAGATACGATAGTTAATTAAACTAAGAAATAGTGTGAAAACTGGCAAAAACCGCATCCCGATATCTTTATCCTAACCGGAGATATGTTGAAAATTTGGCAGAATGGGGTATTTTTCACAAATAGCGCCCTCTGACCCTTAATATAGGCACTAAAATAAATCAGACTACACAGTGTTCAGAAGTACATTCAATTATTTATCAAATTAGTCAAAGTTTATTAAATTCGGGTTAACGTAACTAAAGTTACAACCATTTTAATGGTTAGACTTTTCCATCCCCCACTGCATCCTATGTGAAAGCAAAAGAAACGAAAAGTCGGTTAAAATTAACCAAAATTTGGAGTAAATTAAGATTTACATATTTTTAACACACGGAGCTTAATTTACCATTTTGGATAAAATATTTTTTGTATCTTTTGAGATAGAAGCTACATTTAATTATTGTATCCGTTTTCGTTAGATATGTTTTGTTTGTTATTGTTTAAATAAAGAGTTGTAACAAGTGTTTTTAATTGTAGTAAATATACGCTGTATTAAACATTCTACTAACATAAATATTCCCCTAGCCTACTATATTTTAAGATTTTAAATAATCATGCATTTAATTCGCTTTCCAAAACATATAAATGGGGAAATGTGATCTCCGTTATTCTTTCAATTCTCATTTTTGACCTCTTAAAAATAAAACAAAAAAAACCAAAAGGATTACCAGATTTTAAAATATATTTTTAAATAATGCACTGTTTAGAATGGGCAAATCTACAAAACTTTTTATTATAGGTTCGGTTAGGTCAAAGATATTAGGATGATGTTTTCACTATTTTTTTCGGTATTTCTTTCTGCAATAAACTAGCATAGGAGAACTATGGCTTACTATTTGAAATTTTGAAAAATATCTAGAAAATATGAGGGTTAATAATGCAAAACGCTCTCTGGCGCTTATTTTAAGAACTAAAGTAAACGAGAGTAAAATGTGAGTTTAATTGGTTTCACTTCTGAAAATCGATTGAGTTGTTGATTATTTTAAAAATTTTAATTAGTAGTCCTATATCTACCAAGATAATAAGCGATACATTTGTTTATAATAATTAATAGTCTATTCTACCGAGATAGTAATCAATTATCTTAGTATACTAATTAGTAATTTGCCCGACGAAATAATCGCTTAAATTAGTTTATACTATTTTACCCGAAGAAATAATCGCTTAAATTAGTACCCACTAATTTACCCGATCAAATAATCGTTTAAATTAGTATATATTATTTCACTCAATCAAATAATCGCTTAAATTAGTATATACTAATTTACCCGATCAAATAATCGCTTAAATTAGTAATTACTAATTTACCTGATCAAATAATCGCTTAAATGAGTATATACTAATTTCCGCATAATAATCGATTATATTGATATATTTTAATAATCGGCTAATTACTAATTAGTATATCGATTATTCCATTCACTAGTTTTCACGGAATTTAAGATGTTCTATTTTTATCTTGATTTTCGTTCATTTGATGGCCGAAAATTGGCTATCAAAATTTTAGTCAATTTTCATAATCTTTGTCGATTAACATAATGCTCGTTTTTAATTCCAATTTTCAAAATTTTTTACAACTTTTATATCAACTTTTCTGTCAGTTTTTATGATTTTCATAAATTTATGTACACTTCTGTGCAATAAAATTAAGCACAAGTCTCCTAACTATTTTTCACAATATTCTAGTTGTATAAGTCGGGTCTGCATTAATTGCCTAGCAACAGTTTCAATAAATAATAAAACCCCTATAACCAAAAAATAACACCTTTATTAAAAAACCAACACTAAGGCCTTTTGAAAAAAAGAACGGTCGTTATAACTACAACAAAGCCGAAATAGAAAACTATCTTCTATTTTAGTTAGAATTCGAATTTTTGCATTGTTGTTTAAATGACGCAGCTTTTTGACATAAAGGAAATCGACATATCTACATATATTCGTAAATAAGAAACTCATTGTGTCCGTTTTAAACTATAACATATTTTGTGTGCTTAATTTTATTGCACAGAAGTGTACATTTTGGTGATTTTAGATTTAAATTTTAATGATGTAAAGTTTAATTGTGGATTTTCATATTTTTTGTGAATAGTATGAAAGTTACTCTAAAAAATGTTTGTTTAAAAAAAAAACAGTAAAATGACATCACAAAAAAATACATTTTAAATTTAATTTATAAGTGATCTATTACTTATGGGTTTAAACAATATATTTTTACGCTCCGCCATTTTGCTACGTCTATGGATGCCAGTCCGTAAGAAACTGGAATCAAAAATACCGGTTCGCCACATAAAATAGTTTGGGAAGCGCTGCTCTAGACGTGGGGGTCCAGTGTTACTAAACGTTTTACTTTTTAAATGTATCAATATCTTATTTTAAATCACTTCCGTACTCTAGAAAGACAAAAATAGTGCAGCGCGCTCATAAAAATATACGTTGACACTTTTTTTACACGGGGTATTCAGTTTGCCGTTTACGCGAAATACAACTGACAAGCGCTCTCCAACCTAGCGTGTATCTCTCGTACTCCAAAAATAGGAAGAAACATTACGATTTCATATTTATTTACAAGTGCTTATTTGAACGTAGATATAATTTATTTTCTGCACAGATTTCTCTTAGCTCGGCAAGAAAATGTAGTTAAAAATATGGCTATTTGCTCCGAGAGGCCGCCACTTCCTTATCAACGGTTATCTGTTCTTTACTACTCTGTGTCTCACTCTGCTAAACGGCAACCTTAATGCTAAAGAAAAGCGAAATTAAATAGGTAATTTAAAACAAAATTACAAAATGGTAAAAGTTGTATGAAATTATTTAAATTACTTACAAATGTTCCTCTCTATTAAACATCACAAAAAATGTACTGATGAACAGATTTTTATAAAAATGAAAGTAATTGTTAAAAAATTAAAAATACGAAATAGAAAGTCACAAACAACAACTTTTAATTATAAAAAGTATCAAGAAATTATCAAACTTTATTCTAGTCTTAAAAAAATAAACCTAAATCGTGCAACAAAAAATATGAAAGTTTATAATTAACTGAATTATTAACAGAAGCACAGTATTCTTACTCGGGGCAAAATTGTAGTTACGCCACTGTGTCTGCTTTGTGATATCAATACTACATACTATAAATGCGGTGATATCAATACTACATGCTATAAATTCCCAGCGCAGTATGATTCACTATGTAGCAAAATGTCTGTGTAGGTGAGAGATTATATTTGAAACGTCATTATTTTAGATAAATGTCCTTATATATATCTGATAGCATGTGATTTCCAAACAGTTGCGATTAATAATTGCAAATATGCATTTTCAAGTATTTATCATCCTTGTATTGCTGCGCGACCCTCGACAAATTTTCATGGGGCTTTTCTAAACCCGAAATTTTACTTCATGCTTAGTCTGGGAGTAGAAAACACTCGTTTAAAGCTTCAAAATGAACTCCTCTAAAAATCAACGAATGTCAGAAAATTCACAGCTAAAATAATTAAGAAAAAGTAATGTGATTTTATGAAAATAATGACATACTATGGAATTGATACAACAATTGCGGATGTCAAAATAGCACAAGATATCAGCCGTTGTGCGGTATAGCCTTTGAACTCGAAGGCCAAGTCTTTTTTTACTAAAAAATGTTAAAACAGGTTAATGCGGCCTTGCTGATTATGTTATATAAATATTATTTTGACGTATCTAATTGTGCTTAGTAGGCGCTTTGTAAAGTTGATCAATACTGTAACGAAAATAGTAATCATTTCTTTAGAATACGAAATGTTTTCGAAATACCAACAATGTCTTAAACATCTTATTGCAATTGTCTGCTAAATTTTGAATTATTTTATATTAATATTATATTATAAATATTTCTTTATTTATTTTAATTATTTCTTTAACATAATAAATAATTACAAATATATGTTTAATGTTCATTACTAATTTAAAGCATTTCTAAAATTTCTGGATTTCCTCTATTTTCGCCATTTGAATTATTGTCTTCCTTATCTTCTTCTTCTGCTTTGGCACTCAAAAATTTTTCTTCAACCTGGAAAATGCAAATAAATATTTATTTCAGAGTTTTTTTAAAAATACATAACTTTATTTTTCTGCACATGTCAAATAACACTATTTATTTAATTTATTGAATCATTTTAAATTTGTACTTCGGCCATTCCATAAATAAGTGCACACTTTTTGGGGGTACATTAGGGATTTTAGCGAATTTCACATATATTATAAAGACTATCAAGACATGATGTTTGGTTTTTACTAGAGGTTAAACAAATTATTGTGTCAAAAGTTATAACAATATAAACTTTTAGTTTTGTTTTTAGTTTCGATTCCGAAATCTGGTGACACGAAATGCGCAAAGTTGTGCGGGTGATTCATATCCTGAATTCGACATCTCGGCTCTCGCGTTCTGTGAGCAATAATTGTTCCATTACACTTTTTTCTTTTTTTACGCACTATTCAGCACATCACACCACCTCTGATCCTTCGCACACTTTGGAATTAATGAAATATGAGAAACGCTATTATTACAACGTAATGCTTATTTAAACAAATTATTAAAATAATAAATATTGATTTATTTAAAATGTTTTCTTTAGCATTTGCAGTACATTTAAAGGAAATATAATTTAATTAACCAACTTTGTATTACTTAAGGTTTACCTACTAAATCATAACTGTAAGCACTCAAAAAATCGTTGTTTAATAATATTTTTGAAATATGTAAAATAAATAGAATTAAATAATATAAATAGAATTGCTGTAAATATAAATAAGAGTAGTAGTGGTATCGGGAAAATTATTATTACAGCTCGCCCGTTTGAAATTCTTAATATGGCTTGGTTATATTTGTGACTTGTTTGAAACCCATGAATCTATTCTGTAAAGTGTTTGTTTTGAAGTGCGCACAAGCGGTGGCAAAAATGTATAAGATCTGTGGTGGCCCTTTTATTTAATGGGCGCCGGGGTGACGAAAATTAAACACCACATTATTAAGAAAAAAAAAAATGTTACGTTGTTAATACATTTTCAGTCCCCTTTTAGTAAATGTCTTTAGTTATATTTCTTTTAAATATAATGAGTATATGGTAAAGCAAAGAATTAAAATAAAATATTATTTATTATTTTAATAATTTGTTTGAATAAGCATTACATTGTAATAGTAACATTTCTCATATTTCATCATTACAAAGTGCTCGAAGAAACAGAAATAATATGATGTGCTGATGTGATGTGCTCTAATATGGACGTTTTAAGAGCGGTAGCGGAGCGGGACGGGTCATTTTTTCCGCTCTGCTTTCAGCTCTTATACGTACCGGATTGAACGCGTTTTGCAAGCGGGTTCGCCGCTCAGCCGTAAGTGCTGTCTTATCATTCAGTTGTGCTAGGCTGAGTAATAAGCATGGACGAAATAGATTTAATTGTATCATACATAACATTGAAAAGAATACAGAAATCAAAAGCAAAGCAACGTATAAAAACAATAATTCGTTGAATTATTTTGTTCTAATCACGCTATTTTTATAAGAGATTGGTTGCGATTTGAAATCGTTAGTAATTTCAAATTTTTCGCAATTTATAGAAAATATCATAGATTTTTTAAATATTAAATAAAATTATAATCATATCTTGGAGGTGGACGGTTACCGAAAAATGTATAATTTATATTTTTTATTTATTTATTTATTTAATTTTGTATACTTATCTAAACGCAAAAATATTTATTTTTGCGTTACGACTAAATATGGTAAGGAAAATATTCTGAATTTAACTCGCTTGGGCCGATTTTTACAAAAATATTGAGTAGAACGCCCGCTATGGTTTGAAATTTTTGGTCCATTCTCCTACACGACTTTGTAACTGTATTGACAATGTATGCACAAATTATATTAATGATATAATTTGAACATACATTGTCTGATCACAGACATTGAAGATAAACCGGCTAAAAACAAAATAATTAAAATCACACACTTAATCACTAGCTTGGGTAAATTTAACCTATTTCAATTGTTAGAAAAGGAATCATGCTATTTTATTTAGGAAACTACAAATATAGACCAATGTTTTTATAAGTTTTTAGTAATTCTTAGTGATCATTTTAATACATCTTTTCCGGTAAAGAAAATAACCACCTCATGAAATGATGAGCCACGTAAATGGTACAACTCGCATTTACATAATATGTGAAACACACTTGCTCTGTTTACCAATGCCTATAATAAAACTAATGATCCTGAGCGAAAACTACTAAGGAATAGGTATCGATTGACATACGGACGAGAAATTGAGTCTAGTAAATTAGAAGTCAACACTGATTACCTTAAAGACTCAAATTGCAAACCTAAAGCTATGTGGGAAATCATAAATTGTAATAGGACATCAGGTACATCAAAAACTACTTCAAATTTAACAGAAAATGAATTTAATGATTTCTTTTCCAATGTATCTACCAATCTGGTAAATTCTGTACCTGAATCTGATGTTGATCCTATTATTTTAATGTGTCGTTGCCACCAACCTGTAAATTGTATTTCCAATTTAACGAAGTATCTGCTAGTGTAGTAAGTAGTGTTATCATGAGTTGGGACATTTACGGGTTCCGAACTGGCGTTTTAAAATCAATCCTAACAGTCATTCTAATACCTCTGACAAAGTTAATAAACAAATGTATCAGAGACAAAGTTTTTCCTGCTTGTCTTAAGATAGGATTAGTTATACCCACTTACAAAAAGGCAACTGTTCAGATCCGGATAACTATCGCCCAATCTCACTTTTACCTTTAATTGGCAAAGTCTTTGAACGTATATTGAGATCTCAGTTGACCAATTACTTTGAACATTATAAGATATTTTGTAAGGAATAATATGGGTTCAGAAAAGGGCGATCAACCACCGAAGCTATATGCAACTTTTTTGAAACGAAAGTTGATTGTTTTGAGAAAAAGAGTACTTACAAATATACTTTTCTCGACCTCTAAATGGCGTTTGATTTGTTTCCTATGCGATTCTTTTAAAAAAGCTATATTTCTATAACTTACATTCGGATAGCTGCAGACTAATAGCATCAAACCTTAGTGACCGAAGGCAGAGAGTACTAGCCCAAAATATTACGTCTACTATGCAACCTATAATGCGACGTGTGCCCCAAGGGTTACTTCTATTTTTTATGTATATCAATAGTCTTCTAGAACAATGGATCAAACAAACGTTGTGTTACATGCGGATGATACTACTTTGCTAAATAAGTCAAAACATGTGGATAACGTCATAACGCTACACTCGGAGGCACTCCAGATAGTTTTGTAGCAATCGCCTTAAATTAAACGAAGCAAAATTGGTTAGTTTGACGTTTTCTTTCGAAACAGTTGACAATCAAGTCGAAACAACAAAATTTATTGGAATGCATATAACGACAAATCTATCCAGGAATACTCATGGTGAAGCCCTATCAAACAAACTTGCTACTAGCATATTTTCCATCTGTTTCCTAGCTAAACAAGTATCGCGTGATGTTCTACGAGTTGCATACTTTGTTAATTTCCAATCACATCTCTCATGTGGACTACTTGTTTGGGGTCACTCTGTAATACGGCATAGGTTGTTTGGATTGCAACGGAAGGCTGTAAGAATTCTAGGTAGCTACAGTTACACCGAGGATTGCAGACAGGCTTTCATAAATGAAATTGAGAACAGGGGAGTTACAAGTGTGCATTTTTCGAATGGAACACCCTGTATAGTTTCTTACGCAGAATTAAATTCTGCATTAATTCATACTAGCATTCACTACATATATGTTCTTTCGTTTTTGAGACAAAAAAGAAGATAGGTATAGGGAATACCAGTATAGATCAACGCAAAGGTAAATTCTGCGTAAATATAATATGTAACAATACACAGTGTGTTCCATTTAGAAAATCGAGATTTAATGTGTTAAAGTTGAACAAATGTGGTGTGAAATTTTGAACACTCTGTATATTAATATTCCAAAAAGAATTCACCATTGGGTATTGGCTTTTTATAGCGAATATTGCATCCCTTCGATTTTCTTATTTTCAGAGATTCGAGTTTTAAAGTAAATCATAAAAAAGCACAATTTTTTTTTAAATGTCAAATATCTCAAAAACAGTTGAATTTGAACATTATGTTACTTAATGATATTTTCCTATTTTTCATGTAGAACCCAAATACGAACCGGAAGTCGAATAATCTGGAAAATTATTTATTAAAAAGATTACCCAGATGTCGAAAATTTTATTACTATATATTAATTAAAAGCCCACATGCTTTTAATGCGCGCTTTCGCTGAGACACCCTGTATTAGGAAAGTTTCTTGAGCTAGATGATATATTACAGAAATTAATTAGGTTAAACAGATCGTGATAATTGGTTAAATTACATTAGACGAACGTTTTCTAAAAAGAATGTAATGACTTTGTTGTGAATGACAGATTGAAATTTTTAGTACATTCTAAGATATTGAAAGTTATCTTACCTCCTGCTTTTTGAGTGCATCTAATTTGAGTTTATCCTCTCGTTTAAAGAAGCCCGCCTAAAAGTACCGAGTCAAATGTTGCCATCATCTTGATTATTGTTTTACTTACCTTGTATAGACACAATGTTAAGATCAGCAATAGCAAAAGACCAACAACTATAGTTAAAAATACTATCCAAAGAGCAACGGGAGTTGATAATAATTCACCCATGAAAATCGTTATCACAGTTGCATGACCAGCTCTGCAAGTTAAAAACAGAATTACGCAACTATCAATATTGAACGGGAAAGTAAGTGAATAAAATAACTACTGTTACTCATTATAGCTTTTAATAAAAACTTTAACACAATTGCATCGCTTACTCTTTCGTTATTAACAATCAATCTCGCCTAAGACGAATCTATTGTCAATAAATTAAAGTGCTTTAATGAGTGCAGCTAAAGCGTATTACAAAGCAATGGTTTCGCAATCAATCATATAATCTACACTTTTTTGTTGACTAAAGTATTTAAGACTTACTTGCTTCCATTTTGTCGAAAGTCTTCAATTGATACATTAGCTGATGTAGAAAACGAGATTTGATTTTGTACTCCCATAAAATCTACAAACCATATATTTTTACAATATTTAGTGTAATAATACATGAAATAAACTATTTTTATTGTGTATACATTAGACTAAATTACAGAAATAAGACAGGCATTGTACGTCTTGATATGAAAAACTTTATTATAGTAAATCTGCTTCCTCTTTAGGAGCTTCATCACCCAATTATTCCACTATGTTGCCATTTTCCGATATTTGTTCAATAAAGTGATTGTATTACATATGATTAGTTTTGTTAATATATGGCAAAAGAACCTTTAAGTCATTTATTTCATCCGTACTTAAGGGAAGTGGTTCATTATTAAGTAGTTTTAGAAAGACCAAGTCGTGTTTTCTTTTAATTTTTGGATATATCGAAAATTTTAAATTCGCCCTCAAACGAATGGTTCTACAAAATGTTCAGAGAATCTGTTGAATACTGCATCATTCACTTTATTTGGAACCACTAAGTTGCTTCCTTTAAGATAATTCTTTTACTATGCACATAGTGAGTGTTTAAACATAATTTAAAGTTTAAAACTCGTTTTGTTCCAATTCTATAACCTTTATAGGGTGTTTTCTTGGCACCAAACGTATTACATTTGCCCAATCTTAGGGCAACTCAATATTGGCACTAGAACGTTTTTCTTTGTGGTTTTTGTTTGCCGCATGAATAGTGTCTGCCTTCATATGAGTATGTCCAGCCTCAAGAAACTTATGGATGATAGTTAACTTTTAAAGCTATGAATTCAGAAACAGTTTGCAGTAAAATTGTAGAAAAAATAAATATTACGGTTTTGACCTTACCAGGAGTCGCTGTGCATAGTTACTATATGTATATTATTATTTTTTTAAAGATTATGAAAGTAATAGCAAATGCAAGAATCAATTTTCTACCCTTTATGAGCAGCCATTTTCTGCTTCTATAAGTAACACACAGAAGAGGGTTTTTTGCCTGTAGTTTGGTAAATGGTAGAGTTAAACGTTCACAATTGACGTCTATAGAAACGCAATGCACTTCTGAGGTATGAAGTTGGTAAATATTTTTTTAGTTTTTGTTAATTGACATTGTAACAGAACCTCGATTATTCTGGCATTTCTCCTTGTTTATTCTTTTTGATTCGTATGTCGACTCAGCTAAATTTATGTCTGGTTTTATCTTCTTATAATAATAATAATAATTTTTATTGCCCAACAGGAAACAAATATCCAATTACAGGACAATTTTGTATTAACAAAAAAGTTTTAAAACTATAAACTAAAAATAATAACATTTCATTTCGTAATTAACAAAATTCTAATAAGAATGATTGAAAAAATACGTCACAAGTTGCTGGGAGTTGATTAAACAAATTGCAGATCACATTAATAGACGATTTTAATCCAAAATTAGTTCTATTATAATTTATATTGAATGTGGTCTTATAACTACTGTTGAAATTTGGAATATCCGAGCCAACTAGCTGTAAAGTATCAGGGCTGTCAATACGATCATGAAGAAGCTTGTGTAGGAACGTGATGCCCAGTCTGTGACGTCAGCATTCAAGAGATTCGACATCAAATTTGTCTAGCAATAGTGAATGATCCCAGCCTCTATTAAGGTAAAGTCCCTCCACTTTGAAGTGCAGAAACTTCAGGAACTTACGTTGAACACTTTCTACTAGGTTAATCTAAATTAAAGATGCATATTCCAACTTTGAACGGACATAAACATTAAATAGCGATTTCAAAAAATTCGGATTTTGTAAATTTGCAGAATTACGATGTATTAATCTTTATGCTTTGTAGGAGCTCTTAACAAATGTCTGAACGTGAGGACTAAATGTAAAATTGTCGTCAAACCAAATACCAAAATCTTTGGAGACTCTGACTTGTCCAATAGAATTATTGCTAACTATATGTATAATCAAATAAGATCGGTTTAGATTTTTTGGTAAATATTATTAATACTACACCAATTCGAGATAATATCAAGTTGATTTTGTAAGCCAGCAGAGTTAGCAATTGTTGAGTAAATCTTTAAGTCATCCGCATTTAAATCACCTCTTAATATCATTGTAATAAATAAGAAAGATCATTTATAAAAAGGTTGAAAAATAACGGATCCATAATGGAGCCTTACGGTTCACCTGAACTTGGAAAGTATAAATTTGATTTGAAATTATTTATTGCGACATACTATTCACAATCTGTTAGACAAGATGCTATAAGCGAGTTTGAATAATCACAAAAACCAAAGTAGCTTAGTTTACCTATTAACAATTGATGGTGCACCCTGTCAAATGCTTTTGACATATCAGTATATATTAAATCAATTTGTCCCGCTGAATCTAATGATTTGGCTATATGTGACGCTTTTTTTTATTTAAAACTGCCTTTGGTTAGCAGGATTTAGCAAGGGCGTACCGTCCACGAATTTCCTCTACCCAACGTTACTCAGTAGAGACGAGGTGGTTCGAAATGATTGCATCAATAATCGCGCCACGTAATTTTAAAGAAGCAATTGGCCCCTTAATCAATCAGCCACCTTTGATGCAACTCAATAATCTGCTTTTGATTACGAAGCGCCAACATTTAACGTTACATATATCATACTTAATAATGGTCAAATTAGTTACGGTAGAACGTTTAGGAATAAAGCAATGCTGTTAAGAAGATAGGCGTGGAGAAAAATGGAAATAGATTTGATCATAGAGAGTTTTCTCGAATATTTTAGCGATGTGAGATAGTGTTGCTATAGGACGGTAGTTTATTATATTCCGTTGATTAAGTGACGTTTTTAGGATAGGACAAATCGATGCAATTTTTAATGTACTAGGATATACAGTTGTTTTATAGATAGGTTAAATATTATTGAGAGCAAATAACAAAAAATAGAAGCACAATCTTTTTATATAAAAGCTGGTAAATTGTCATTACCTTATGAAAATCTATTTGGTAGTGCTTTAAAAATTTAAAGACAGTTTTATCGGATATTTGTGCGAAGGAAAGTGAAGGGATATCATTAACGTTCAAAACAGTGGTTCCGACAGAGAGCATTATAAAAACTGATTGAAAGTATTTTTGAAATCCATTAGCAATAGCTTCAGGTGTTCGATATGGCTTATTCTCAAAAATTAGATCTGTAGGTATTCTCGAAGGATTACATTTTTTACAATTAATATATGACCAGAATTGTTTTGGATTGCTAGTAAGCTGACTCTATGTTTAAAATATAGTCTCTATGTGCTGAATAATTTTATTTTTAATAAATGATCTGTTTTTTAAATAGTTCCCCTAGCGCAGAGTGTCGTTTAACATTTTTCCGGCAGTAATTTTTCTCCTTAATAAGCAGTATAATGTCATTATTAAAGCAAGGAGGATATTTTCGTTTTTGTTTAATTTTCAGTTGCAGAATAAATTTGAAAAATGCTTCATGTATAACTTTATAGAACTGATCGAGAGCCAAACTAGCGCCAGAACAATTCAAAAGAAAACTCCAATTAACAGAACCTATATAAAAATACAAAGACAAGTAATTTCCTTTTTTGAAGTTAGGTTTCTTAACATTTATGTTCATAGGTACATAGTAACGATAATCCGATAAAAGCATAAGTGTCCTCGTGTACCAATGGATCAAGTTCTCTTCGAATAGTACAGTCTATATTGGAATATATCAAATCAAGAATGTTACCAGAACAATTTTTAATCACATCAAATTGTTGAAATCCTAGAAACGTACACGCATTTATGTATGTATCTCATGTGTACTGCGGTCAAATATGATACTCCGTTACGATATGCTAGTTTTAAATTTTACTCTCCTTGAGACTCTGTGACGTCTAATTCAGATTTAAATTGTTTGTAAAAGTCGATTTGTTTTACTACAAAAAATGTTGTTTCTGCTCTTTCAGGGTCGCTTTTACATACAAAAAATTAACATTTTGGAAATTTCGGGGGATATGGGGGTTGGTTCAACACCCATATCCCCCCTGGCTACGGTCTTGCCCAACGTCACTATTTTTTGTGGCTTAGCTGTAATGTTTCGACGCTTCAAAATAGTGATTACGTTCCTCGGTATCATGAGCATTTCTATTACTTCTGATTTTGATTTATCAATATTAAAAAGTATAACATTAAATACTTTAATGACATGGGCCCATTTTAGTTAAATCAAATAATATCAGCAGTTACTAAAAGTGCCAAAGTAGACACTGGCCCTTAAATAAATCTAATGTGCTGAATTTATTTAGTCATAAATTATAATTTTCCAGAAAAAAATGATATTGTATCCTTAGATCGCCATTATGGACGTACATTGTCATTATTCTAATAAATTGTCGTTTTTTGATATAATTTGATTTTGTACTGAACCGTTTATCATTACAGGGTGTCTATGCTAAACCGTTCGTTCAACGTTTATAAGGTTGCCGTTGCACTAGAAATTTGAAAAAATCCTCGTCACACGGCTGAATCAGTTCATGTAAAATAATTTTAACTTTCTATCACTTCCGGTTTTATAAGAAGTAGCACAAAATTTGTTATTTTAAATGGAACACCCTATATATTAGTAATTTCTTAGATTCCTTTTTAGATTCGAACATATTTACACTTATCTCTCATAGTTTTCAAGAAAAAATATAATTCTAAAATTTTGACCTCTAAAAAACATCCTGAAATCTGTCTCTCTTAAAAATAAGATATAAATATGATTTATATCTCGTCTTGTAACTAAAGAATAAAGATAATTATAAATGAAATTGCCAATTCTTGGTTGCAGAATACTTCAAACATCTTACAAAGACTATATCAAACACTCATTGAAACAACTCAGTTGTTTCAATGAGTGTTCGATATAGTCTTTGTAAGACTAACTTGTTGTAGATTGCGAAAAGAATCGCACTTTTAATGTTTGAAGTATTCTGCAACCAAGAATTGGCAATGCCATTTATACTTATGTTTGAACGGTAACGTGACCGCCAGTCTAAGGTGTCAAATTACTTAGAGGGAATGGCAAAGCTATACTGATGAGAGATATATCTCGAAACGCGTCTATAGATGGCCTGAATAATTTGACTCAAATTGTTGCATTTGCAGTAGGTTACTGTATGTAACAGCAAACACTTGTTGTATAATTCAATGTCCGTCGGGGTATTAGCTCGGGAAGTAGTTGTTTCAACAAGTGTTTGATAAAGTCTTTGTAAGACTAACTTGTTGTAGATTGCGAAAAGAATCGCACTTTTAATGTATAAAGATAATTAGTAAAAAGTGTTACAGAAATCAACAAAACTTGAAAGACCTACATAAATTCCCCACTTATTAAAATCACTAAAATAAGAGTAAAGAGCTTTGAAAACTCACCTAAGTTGTCGTGCGGTCTTATTGAAAGAACTACTGGACTTTAATTTATACTCCAAAAAAAATCGACATGTGGAATTTCACACAAATCTACCAAAAACTACTCAAAATATTTCCACATTAAAATATGTATATTTAATTAAATACTTCCTCACTAAAGAAACACTTAACAGTCATAAGTTAATTAAATATTGTTTAAATTTAAAAGTCCAGAATTAGTTCCGACGTAAATTCTTTCATAGTCAAAGAGGAAAGAAAGAAAAAAAGTAAATCGGCTATCCATCGATACCGTCACGATTCCCCAACGAAAAATTACTATTGCCAACAATCGATATTGTTCGAAAATTAAAAATTGAATGAAAATTGAAAATAAAATTTTTTAAAGTTTTATAGTTTTGTTTTGTTTTGGGTTTTACGTCATCTATTTCCGCTGCTATGGCCTATCATGACGCCGGAGATTAGGTCTACAACTATCCGGGAATTTTGCCGAACCCGGTGGGAGGTCCAACCCACCGGTAGGGATCTTTAACGTGCACGCAACATCCAGGCAGTTTTATAGTCATTTATTACGCCACAGAGTCAGTACGTTAACCGCAGCTTATTTGAACGCAACTTGTTTTATTACCTAATGCGCGGGAGTTTTATTTCTATACCACAGATGGCGCTAGATTCGCTTCTATAACGAGAACTTCTTAATGGATTTAATTAGTCTAATTAATTCCGTAAAAAGGGACTAAATCAACCTTTAACACAATTCCCTAAACAAGTAGCATACGGAGATAAATTAATTCGATAGCATCGATCGGGAGGCACTTGTAAATCTTTTAATTATTATCTATAATACGACGAGCTGATGACGAAAATAAATAAATGTTATTGTGAAAAATAAATGTTTGAATTGTTTCCCTGGCTGAACTGCATTTGAATAATGAAGTGAAATACTTAGGGTAGGTTCAATTAGAGTTTTTCTAATTGCAACATAAATGTGAATCAAAACAGTGACCTAACCTGAAATTAATACCACTAACTAAATTAATTAACCCCAAAAGTATTTTACCGCATACATCTAATCAGGCCTATTATCTTGTAGAGCATACTAATAATAATAACGAAGGACTCAACAAAGAATAACCATCGACGATGCCAATATGGACATAACGAGAATACCAATCCCCTCGGAGAGCGACAAATTCTTTCCAACAACGAAGCTGAATTTAATTTTGTTTACAATAGTGACCGAAATTATTTATATAAGCCTCCAGATTACAATGGCGAAAATAAACCGTAACAAACGTGTTGGCTATACATTTTCTATCAACACTAATCACATATTATATTTGTCTTTAGTAGCATCTAAATTGGATTATGCATCGAATATTTAGTCACCTCATTATAGCAATTCTGTGAATTGCACTGAACGTATACAAAACAAATGTTTGCTAAATGTCTCATTTACTCTGAATTAAATTACAGTAGATCACAAATGTTATTGTTTTTAAACTTAAAATCACTCCATAAAAAAGCATTTATTTAGATTTATGTTTTTTGCACAAAATGGTTTATGTGATTGTGTTGAGCTTCTTAATGATTTATTCTATTATTCCTACTAATAATAATTTTTTAATTCAATATTTTATTCCTACATGTTATTTATTGCTTTAATGTTGTTAATTTCAATTGTAAAAAAGGTGAATTCCGTAAATAAAGAATAATAATAAAATAATAATAATACTAGATCTAAACTAACGTTTAAGTTAAAAACGTTTAAATCAAATTATGGAAAAAATGAACTACTTTCTAGAATGTGTCGATATTGGAACAATATATGTAATAGTAGTCAGTTTTTTTTATTTTTGGCAAAACTTTTAATCAATTCAAAAAATCGTTATTATATACTGATGTATCTATCTGTATATAATGCTGTAGTATTTATTTATTATTAGATAATACCTTTGATCCTAACGAATTATTTTCATTAGTATTATTTTATCATTTCTTTTTGTACACTGCTTACATTTGTATTTATTTTGTTTTTTGACCATCTAATGCCCGGTATTATAAAACGTTTTATTCCCTAAATAATATTTACTTTAGAAATAAATTAATTTATTCCAAAGATTTCGGTGTTATAACGCAAAATAACTTTATTTGGCTAGTAATATCCCCAGCAAATTATTTGTTTGTTTTTCTGCCAAGTAAATTGTATCCTCTAAATAATTTGACAGTTAAAAGTCAAAAGTGTATTATATTATTATAATTACTTTAGATTCTACTACTTGTATTTACTTGCTCATAGTATATTTCCTGACAGTGATTAATTCGAACCACAAGACATTTTAAGGAGTCGAAGACCTAGAGTTTTTCAAATCAAACATAACTAGGCATTTTAATACTTATGCATACGTTTTTTAAAATTAGTTCCATTTAAAGTTTTAAGCGAGTGTTTTCCACTCCCAGACTAAGCATGAAGTAAAATTTCGAGTTTTGAAAAGCCTGAAAATTTGGTTTGGTCGCGTAGCGCGAAGCGCGGAGCGGCCAAACCAAATTTTCAGGCTTTTCAAAACTCGAAATTTTACTTCATGCGCCACGCGTATAAAACACTGAAAACACTGAAATATTGTGAACAAGTGAACTTCACTTGAAATCACTGTCTTGCACGCGTGGCGCATGAAGTAAAATTTCGAGTTTAGAAAAGCCTGAAAATTTGGTTAGGCCGCTCCGCGCTTCGCGCTACGCGACCAAACCAAATTTTCAGGCTTTTCTAAACTCGAAATTTTACTTCATGCTTAGCCTGGGAGTGGAAAATACTCCTTTAAGTCTTTTATAATTTCTAATAAGCTTTCTTTTTCTTGTTCTGTGTAATTCTATCCTATTCCACGGTTATTCTCCATAATTAAAAGGAATTATACTAAAATTCCAATTTGATTGACAATTTAATTTAAAATATTGACAATTCCATTTAACAAATTGGTGGTTTCAGCTATAACCACAATGAAAATGTATAATTTCGGTTTCTAATCTATTAATTAAATTATTTATTTCTAGAATTGCTATTTATTTGGTATGTTTGCTTTATAATACGCAATTTTATTTGCCTATTAGTTTACTAGGTAAATAAATTTACTCCACAAATAGTTATCTAATGATTTATTAATCGTTTATAATACCGGGCATAAGTATTATTAATTATTTTTCTAATGTATTACTGTAAAATGGTGATAAGCCGTCAATAAAGTAAAATAAAAAAAATGCTAATAAATATGAGTTTCATCAATGTGTGTCGTATCTATGTTGGCAAGGATTTTAAAGAGTTCTCAAAAAATAAAAATAATAATACATGCATTTTTTTAAAATGATAATAATACATAAAATGCTTATAATTGGATTTTCTTTCAGATAATAAACTAAGCGTTGATTATCATTTTCACTGTTTTACCTAAAGCAAAGCGGAAAGAAAGAAGAAACATGAATTCAATTACAGAACCAAAATTACATGTGACAAAAATCTATGGGCCAGTTGTATAAAGCTTCGTCAACTTTGACGATATGCTATCATAACGTTAACGTAAGGTTCCGTGTGTTAAGTGTTTTATAAAAATATTTTATCAAGATTTGACGTATTGTTAGTTGACGTTACGTTAACATTGCGTCATGTCCATATTTCTGTTTTACAAAGCCAGTATTAGTGGTAACATCGCGTCAACATTTGATTAAGTCCCTTGTCAGTTAATCAATGCTCAGCCAGTGATTAATGAATAATGTAAAAGAGGTTATAATAGTTATTTATGTAATAAGTGTGTAAAATTGAGCTTAATGGCATGAGTTCAGATGCTGTTTCGTGACGAGCCGAAGGCGAGTCACGAAACATCTGAACGAATGCCATAAAGCTTATTTTACACACACATTACATACATAACTTTTTGCACGTCACGCCGTAAACAAGTACAATATAGTATTTAAAAATAAGGTTTATTTTGACTTTAAATTTCAATGGGAATTATTTGTTATTATTAACAGTTAAGTTTATAGTAAAATGGGAGCAATTTTGTATATTGAGTCCTGAAGCTGTAAGTGCTGGTAACATAACATTTTGGGAATCGGCATTTGCTTCTGATATATTATTTGCAATATTCACATCTTCACAGTTTTGGCATTCCTTAATAGAACTACTATGTGCGATTATAGTGCTTTCTATTGCCTTATTGGGTTCTATATATTCTATATTATCATTTGTAGTCAAATTATCTATTCTGGGTTCTACATAATTACTTGAAGGTCCAAACCTGCTACAGATGGATTTTTCATAATTGCGACCGCTGTTTTGATTTTATTATTAAGGGAATTATCAATGTAGCCTTCGGCTACAGCGGACGATTTCCATCCACCATGTTTCTTAATTTGTACTAAGTTAGCTCCAGTATTGGCCAATAATGTTGCGGATGAGCGTCGAAAACAATGACCCGTGAAAAGATTTGGATTTTCTAAATGTAAATATTTCGCAATAATAGAAGGAAAGCTTCCAAACGTGTTAATGCCAACTACTTGATTGGTGCATCGTCCGTTTGCATATTTTATAAAGAATTTTCTATCTGCCGCACTTTTATTGGTCCGTAATCTTTAATACTTTTGGTAAAAAGAGATATAATCTGTATCAGATTCATTATCGTTGACAATAGTAAAGGTTCTTGGATTGTGAGTTTTCGTATCAGGAATGCTAATAATTAACATATTGTCAATTTCTTTTATATCCTCATTCTTGATATTGTACAATTCGTGTCTGCGGCATGCCCCAAAAATCCCAAATATTAATGCCACCTGAAATGCCTATTTCAATATATTGTTAAAATGGTTTAATTAAAAATAACCAACCTTAATCATAAGAAAACTGTCATTTGGGGCTTCCTTCCAAAATGCCAATATTTCGGATTTCGAGAGAGTTTTAGATTTTTTTGCCTTAAATCCTACGCCATTCTGTTTGATGAAAGCTATTAATTTGCTATATTTTCCAATTTGCACATTATGTTTTGTAGCGAGGGTGCATATTAACATTTAAAATATAGACCAAATGCTAGAGGGCTTATATTTTCTGCAAAGATCGGCAAAATATGCTAATAAAGTATTCTCTGAATACCTTCTAATGGTTCTAGATTCACACCACTTGATAAATTCCTGGTAGCGTTTTTCATATATTACTCTTGAACTTTTCGGTAGTAGTTCTAAACTCGCTATCTCTGCTTTCTTTACTAGATCTGGTGGTGTGCAGCTTTCCGCGTCGGATGTATCATCCACTTCCATGATGAACTACTATCGATGTACTCGTGTCGCGAAAATTTGATTGATTGTTCTGACAGCAGGTATTTCGATGACAGCGTATCATGAAATTCCTTTATGCATTCGATACCACTTTTATGGTTGGATACAAATAAACAATGTAACATTTGCTAAATGCCACCTTTTGACATTGATTAGAGTTTGTAAAGTGTCAACTTTTAAGATGAAAGTGCAAAAAAAATATTTAAACTAATTTTTCATTTATTATATTAAAACTAATGTAAGTATATAAAAATCATTTTTATTTAAAATTAATGGTAAACATAATTATAGCAAATGTCCATATCGAGTTTATCTTCATTGAGTAGCGAAAGCGATGAAGACACAAGACCTCTTCGTCAACCGAGGCGTTTTCTCCCAAGGAGGGACCCATTTCAAATTTATAGGGAGGAAGACTTCAAAAAGTGATACAGGATTGATAAAAATACTTTTAATGAATTGCAATTATTAATTGGTAACAATATAAAAGCACTCACCCTTACAAATCATGCGATTCCAGCCAAACTACAAATACTTCTTACTCTCCATTTTTTTTCGAGACTGGATCATTTCAAGAGGTACTTGCTGATAATGTTGGAATCCATAAATCTTCAGTCAGCAGAATTATTAGAAAAGTGAGTCGGCAAATAGCAGCTCTAAAATTATGGTGTATCGTTGGTGTGTCACATTTGTTTTTAATAATATTTTTGTATCTAAATAGGATAGGATTGAATAAGTAGGAAATTAAGCTTAATGTTTGGAAAAAGTTTATCTGAATTAAGGCTTAGTAATCAGCTGAATGGGATTATCTCTAATAAAAATAATAATTACTTACTTTACTGTTACCTCAATTAATCGCAATTTTTTCTCTGAGAGAAAAATTAGAGGCACGTTTTGTCCTTTTGATGAACACTGCAGTGCAACACAACTCACAAGTCGCACAAGTCTAAAGACGAATGTTCAAAACAAACGGAGCAAACGCTTTTCCCGATCGTAAAAATTTGAGGTTATAGCCCGTCTTACACAGCTTACACACACCCGAGGACGAAAACCGAGAAATAGAAACAAGTTGCCCACTGAGCAAAAAACAAACAAATAACGATATATCATCATTGTAGCAACATTAAACGTTATTTTAATGTTGATGAAACATTACTTAAATGCGTTTGTTCAATGGGTGAAAGGAGTATGAAATTACATCTTATAATATTCTAGTTTCCTTTCCCGAAATGTATTTGTAAAACTAACCCATAATATTACACAAGTTATAATTTTACATCAGTATTCTAGTTCTCTTTTAACAACGGTTGTAAAATAGGTTTCTGTTGTTACCAGAGCTGGGTAGGATTCGAATCATTCAGGATTCGATTCCCGGATTCGAATCCTTTTAGAGGATTCAAAAGAGGTATTCGAATACTTTAGTGAAAACGGATTCGTGATCCGGATTCGTTACATTTTTTTAAAAGGATTCGCATTCGAATCCAGACGTAGATGATTCGAATCCTTATGAAAGGATTCGAATTCTTATAAAAGGATTCGAATCCTTATAAAAGGATTCGAATTCTTATAAAAGAATTCGCATCCTTATAAAAAGATTCGAATCCTTATAAAAGGAATCGAATCCTTATAAAAGGATTCGAATCCTCATACACGGATTCAAATCCTCCCAAATAATTCGAATCATCGCTATTAAGGCTGGGATTCGAATTCGATTAATTCAAATAGTTAAATACTCTAATATGAATATTTAAATCACTAAATTATTCATATTTGAATATAAATATTTAAATTTTCGAATAAATCAAATATTTGTGAATGCATATTTGGCTACTTAACCATGAAAAATTTCCAACCTTAATAGTATGTTGTTAACTTCACTTAAAATCAGTGTTTTATACGCGTGGCGCATGAAGTAAAATTTCGAGTTTAGAAAAGCCCCGTGAAAATTTGTCTCAGGTCGCTGCGCGACCCTCGACAAATTTTCTACGCGGGGCTTTTCTAAACTCGAAATTTTACTTCATGCTTAGTCTGGGAGTGGAAAACACTCGTTCTTAGAAGTTTCAAATTGAAGGATCACTCGAGATTACTAAGTTTATTACCATTTTACAAAGGCTACAGCTCGAAGGACAAATCATGGTCTTCGGAGAACGAAGAACTACAGGGGTTCGAAGTTTTTTTACAAGAAAACAACGAATATCTGAAGGTTTGCAGCATGGATAGAAAAGAAAACATCTAATTTTGAAAAAATATCGAAATTCTGTTGGTTTTCAGTGCATATTAACTTCACTTTAAATCAGTGTTTTATACGCGTGGCGCATGAAGTAAAATTTCGAGTTTAGAAAAGCCCCGCGAAAATTTGTCTCGGGTCGCTGCGCGACCCTCGACAAATTTTCTAAGCGGGGCTTTTCTAAACTCGAAATTTTACTTCATGCTTAGTCTGGGAGTGAACAATACTCGTTTGAACTTTAAATTTAACTCTTTTAAAAAATCGACGTATGTAATATAATAAATCATTTATTGAAATCATAGAAAAAGTCAAAATTTTATCTAAAATTAACTTTTAGAGTTAACTTTATAATTTGCTCGGCTACTAATGGGTGAATATTCTATTCCTAAAAAAAACCGTATTTATTTAATATTAAAGTTGCATTTAATACAATAACAAACTGTAAATAAATCGACAAAAATCTAGAAATATCAAAAATCTCGACATGTAGCAAATCTTGACGGTCCACTCCCAGACTAAGCATGAAGTAAAATTTCGAGTTTAGAAAAGCCCCGCGTAGAAAATTTGTCGGGGGTCGCGCAGCGACCTGAGCCAAATTTTCACGGGGCTTTTCTAAACTCGAAATTTTACTTCATGCGCCACGCGTATAAAACACTGATTTAAAGTAAAGTTAAAAACGCACTAAAAACCAACCCAACTTCGATACTTTTTCAAAATTGGATGTTTTCTTTCCTGTCCATGCTGTAAACCTTCAGATATTCGTTGTTTTCTTGTAAAGAAACTTCGATTCCCTGTAGTCCTTCGGTCTTCGAAGACCATGATTGGTCCTTCGATCTGTGGCCTTTGTAAAATAGTAATAAACTTAGTAATTTAGAGTGATCCTTTAATTTGAAACTTCTAAGAACGAGTGTTGTCCACTCCCAGACTAAGCATGAAGTAAAATTTCGAGTTTAGAAAAGCCCCGCGTAGAAAATTTGTCGAGGGTCGCGTAGCGACCCGAGACAAATTTTCACGGGGCTTTTCTAAACTCGAAATTTTACTTCATGCGCCACGCGTACAAAACACAGATTTTAAATGAAGTTCAATAACACATATATCATTATTAATTAAAATCATTATTTAATCTGATATTTAGTCGGTAAATGAACATTTCTGTTAGTAGAAACTGATGGAATAAAATATTACTGGTTGGAAATAATAGATTCAAATTTATTTTTAAAGGATTTGTATCCGTGATTCAAAAATGAGGATTCGAATCTTTGATTCGAATCATATTTTTCATTTACGAATCCTTTATTCGAGTATTTGTGATTCGAATCATATTAGGTGATTCGGATTCGTGATTCGAATCCTGTTTTTGAGGATTCATCCCAGCTTTGGTTGTTACCAACATTTGTAAATTGGAAAAAAAAACCCTAATACATTTTGTCAACGTTTTGTTAAGCATTGATTAGTTAACATCATGTCAAATACTTTTTATAAAACAAAATAAGATTTGACATAATGTTAACATGTTGTTAAATCTGACAAGATGTTTACTAACAACGGACTTTACAAAGCTTTATGCAACCAGGCCTTAGTTAACTTGATCAAAATCATGTTCTTCCACTCTGTATAACTTTTTATAAAATAAACAATTGAATAGAAAATTTCTTTTATGGAAACCAAGCTGACTTATTATAATTAACTTAAAAAATCTTTGTGGTGTTTTTTTATTATGAATTTTGAAAATATAAATATTACTACAATTTCTACTAGTGAAAATAATAGAAAAACAATAAATGCTCTACTTTTTAGATTTTGATATTTTTGGAAGTTGCTTAAGTTATTAACATCCACAGGTAATATTAAGCTAATATTTAATAGAGGCAGCCCTTATGAAATTATATTATCAAACCAGCGACGGCTCGCAGGCTAACTTCAGGGTCGGCCACAGGGCCAAGGCACACAAAATTTGAGGTTGGGATCGCGCTTTATAAATACAAGGAATTGCACAACAAAGTCACCTTTCAATAACTGATACATATTACCTTGGGTCTCTGGCCGACCCTGAAGTTAGGCTGCGAGCCGTCGCTGTATCAAACCTTTTAAAACAGAAACATTAAGATACGCCTTCAGTTGAATAACTCCAACATGAAGCTCGCTTCGGAAAGGTCCAGCAACACACCGAATAGTCGCACATCTTATTCCAGCTTTATTACAATTAATTACGTAAGTATTTATTGAAGACATATTTGATTCATTCGATTCCAAAGCAGTGCTTGTAAATTCTTCACTGTGATCATCAGTCTCATTTAAGTTGTTACTGTAAATAATTCCCAAGTCGTCGAAGTTGGTGGAACGTTTTAGTAAAATCCTTGGCGGATTTTCAAAATTAAATTGGTCAATTGTAGATGATAAATCGTTGTCAATGACTTGGTTGACGTATTCCACGTAAGTTATATTTTTGCAGGTGATTGGTTGGCCTACAAGTTGGCCGACTATTGGATATAGCTTTAGAAAGTTGATTTCTTGTGTGGGTGTTTTTATGGAAACTGGAATGTGCATGTGCAACACGATTTCATCAATTGGGCTTTTACCGAATTTTGTAATCTAAAATGCATTTATAATTATTAATGATGATACAAAATTTTAATCGTGAAGAGTCAATAAGTTTTGCGTTTTTCAATGTTTGAACAAAATGTACTATTCATTTATTAACAATCTAACCAAAATCGTATGCATGTACTGTAGTAGACTATTTGTAATTTTCTTTTAATGAAATCACGATTGTTTGCCCACTGAGCAAAAAACAAACAAATAACGTTATATCAACATTGTAGCAAGATTAAACGTTGTTTTAATATTGATGAAACATTACTTAAATTGATTTGCTCAGTGGGTGTAGTACAAAGTTTATCAATTTCTGACATGTAAAAAATATTAAAACATGACTTTTCATTGGTTAGTTTATATTCAACACATATTTTCTGTCCTTTTCTCATTAATATTTTTTTTCTAATTCATCATCTGCAATTTTTGTCAGAATTAATGAATATTGTTTTTTCCTTTTCTTAATTCCATAACAATCCATTCAATTGTGAGATTTCCTTTATTTTGACATGAGATCAGTGTTACCAGATTTTTGTTTATTAGAGGTGTAAATCGAAGAGTGAAAGGTCTCAACTCACATACACAATTTTGTATTGAAGAGTAACTGATACACGTGTGTTCTCTACAAATGTTATTATTCTACTACTTTATTATAACTATAGTAACAATAATGTCATCCCGAATCGACCGCATATTTGATCACTTTTAACACTTCCCCTCGAAGAGTGGATGACTATTTACTATTACAATAAACATCTTTCATCTTTAGTAATTTCACACAGTGTTGTTGTTTTGCACTTGATAATCCTTTTGTGAAAATGTCAGCAACCATATCCTCTGTTGGCAAATAATTAAGTTTTATGATTCCATTCTTCAATGAATCACGTACAAAATGATGCCTTACATCAATATGCTTGCTTCTGGCATGGAATATAGGATTTTCAACCAACTTCATAGCTCCCATGTTATCGTTTGAAATTTGGACTGCTTCTGTTTCTCCAAATCCAAATTCTGACAAAAATCCTTGAAGGTAGATTGCTTCTTTTGTTACTTTAGCTAATCCCATGTATTCAGCTTCCGTAGAGGATAGTGCAACCGTTCTTTGCTTACACGAGTTCCAAGATACAGGACCATTATTTAACATAAATACGTATCCTGTGTATGATCGCCTGTTAATTGGACAACTAGCCCAATCAGCGTCGACATATCCTCTTAATTTTTCTTTTGGAGTGCCATAAGTAAGTCCTAAATCCATCGTACCTTTAAGGTATCTTAGTACTCGTTTCGCTGCTGTCCAATGTATCTTCCCAAAACTTGTGTTAAATTGACTTAAATGACTTACTGCGTGCGAAATATCTGGTCTTGTAGCTACGGCCAGGTACATAAGCGCACCTATCAATTCCCTGAATGGTAAAGTTGATTCTTCAGTCATTAAGTTTTCCTCCTTCATCAACTTAACATTTACATCCATGGGACTGGATACCGGCTTGGCGTCCATCATTCCGAAACGATTCAGTAGTTCTTTAATGTATCCTTTCTGATTAATTAAGATTTCGTTTTCCTTTTTCGAGAATTCTATACCTAGACAGTATTTTGGTATTCCTAAGTCTTTTACTTCAAATTCATTAAGAAGTGTTTGTTTAAATGCTTCAATCAACACAGTACTTCTTGAAATAACTATCATGTCATCCACATAAATGGCAATGATTAAAGCATCTTCCCCTTGTCCAAGATAATACACACAATTATCCGCATTTGATTTTGTTGCTCCGAAGCTTATTATAACACTAGTTAACTTGGTATACCAATTTCTTCCTGCTTGACGTAGTCCATACAGTGATTTCTTTAGAAGACACACTTTATCACCAAATTTTAATTCATTGAGCATACATTCAGCTTTCCTTCTAATGACACTGTGTTTATCTTCTGTTTGTGTTATAATTTCTAACGCTTCTCTCAAGAACTGTGGAGTTTCCATAAATATTTCCTCCTCAATCGAGCCATTTAAAAATGCTGTAGCAATGTCAAATTGCTTGATTGTCATACCATGTTGAGCTGCTAGCGCCAGTAATAACCGAATAGATTCTAATCTAGCAACAGGAGCAAACGTCTCGTTAAAATGAATACCTGGATGTTGAGAAAATCCACGTGCCACAATGCGTGCCTTTCTTCTGTCTTAAGTTCTATCTGGATTAAATTTGTTTGTTAATATAACACGACTTCCAATTACTTGTTTGTTATGAGGACGTTGAACAATGTCCCAAGTTTCATGTCTTATTATCGATTTCACTTCTTCTGATATAGAACAATACCATTCTTGTGCATTCGGGCCGTTCATTGCTTCCTTTAAAGACACTTCTGCAAGATATATTTCTTCTGTTGTTCCTATTTGCTGATGGTATTCTTTTCTTGGCCGTCCTGGTCGTCCAGTTAAGATTTTCTTTGGCCTGCCTGGTCCTTTTCTAGATTCATTCGTAATAACTTCCTCTTCAACAGAGTTTCTATTTACGTCTGATCCATTACTTTTCTGAAATTCTCGAGTAGATGTTTCACTTTGGTTTATGGTTTTAATTTCAATTTCTGTTTCATGGTATTCAACTGTAGCATTGTTTTTAATAATCTCTTCATCGGGGAATACGTCTTCATAGACTTTTGACACCAGATTTTGAGAATATCTTAAACATTTAATGTCTCTAGTTATTTCCACTTTACCTTTCTCTGGAATCCATACACGATATCCCTTAGATTGTTCAGCGTAGCCTAGAAATATTCCTTTCACAGCGCGCTCTTCAAACTTACTTTTTCCTGGTTTTCTGTTCATTACATAAACACTGCTTCCAAATCTCTGAAATAATTTACATTTGGACTCCTTCCAGTCCATTTCTCGTAAGGTGTTCGTCCCTTTAAGCTTTTCGTCGGACATCTATTTCGAATGTAATTCGCAGTATTTACAGCTTCAGCCCAAAACGATGAAGGAAGAGCAGACTTGATTAAAATCTGGCCATTTCCACCAGAGTTCTATTTTTTCTTTCGGCGGTTCCATTCTGTTCCGGGTTGTAAGCGACTGTTAACCTTCGTTCAATACCATTTTTCTTCAAGTATTCAGTAAAAGTTGTACTCAAGTATTCAGTTCCATTGTCCGTTTGAAGGCATTTGATCCTCATTTTCCTTTTGTTTTCAATTTTAGATTTGAATTCCTTAAATGCATCAAAAGCTTCATCTTTCGTCCTTTACACAAACGGGATTCATCATCAATAAATGTAATAAAGTATTTCGCCCTGTTATTTGATTGTGTTTGCATTGGACCGCAGATATCTGAATGAATGATTTCTAAAGCAGTAGTTTGGCGATCTGATTTCTTAGGAAATGGAGTACGAGTTATTTTCCCCCTTAAACAGATCTCACATTCTAGTTTATTTGTGCACTTTCCGAGATGAATGCCTAATAAAGATTTATCTCGTGTACCTTTCAACAAATCATTGATGTTCAGATGACCCATTCGCCTGTGCAACATTTCAAGCACTTCTGATGATCTGTTAGTTTCCAATCCAACTGAACTGCACTCTTCGTTGAATTCACTTACATAGTAGAGGTCTCCAATTCGTTTTGCCATTAATTTCGTCAATCCGTCATTTCCAATTATTTCTGCGTGATCTTTTCGAAATGTCACTTGACAATTATTATCTGTTATTTTTGACACTGACATTAAGTTTGATCTGAGATCGGGAACCTGTAGTACATTCTTTAGTTTAATATTCTTAATTTCTCTCTTAACTTTGGAATTGAATAAAACAGTACCTTTAGCAACAATTTCCGTTGACGTATTACTTGCGAGCTTTAATATTCCACTCTTTGAATCGTCTATTTCCGAGAATCTTGGTTCCTTACAAATATGTGACGTCGCACCACTGTCAAGACACCACACTTTTTCCTTTTGACCATCCGAAGATGTTAATTGGACTTCTTCAATCCCCAAACTTACTCCTTCAGTCTTCTTTAAGTATTGTCTTGTACCTTTTAGTTTCTTGCTGCGACACTCAATTGCCTTATGACCAACCTTTCCGCAGTTATGACATCGAAACTTGAATTCCCTGTTATTTTCAGAATTCTCATTAACCAACTTTTCTTTGCGGAAATAAGAATTTTTCTTTGCCACCATTGCATTTTGCATTACGCGCACTTCGTTTGTCCGAGCATCAGTTTCCTCAACGATTTTCACTCGTAAATCGTCTGGCGAAGGAAGATTATCGCGTGATTCAATCGCGCACCTGAAATTTTCGTAAGACGGTGGTAAACTGTATAGTAGCATTATTGCTAACAAATCAGGATTAATATTCACTTCCATTTCTTCCAGTTTGTCTTTGGCGTCAAAAAATGTACGCACATGTTCACGTATGTCATCACCATTTTCCATTTTCTGCAGTGTGAGTTGTTTTAATAAAGTGGCTTTTCTTGCTGGTCCTTTTGATTGGTATATTCCCTGCAGTTTTAGCCATATTTCCCGTGAAGTCGTACATCCTTTAATTTGTTTCAGTTCTGAAGGGTGTATAGATAGGATAATATCCGATTTTGCCTTGTTATCATTGTTTGACCATGATTTTAAAGTTTCAACCGACGCAGGATCCCCAACCGCAACTTCAGGTTTAACTATGTCTCCGTTCACATATTCCCAAGCATCGTTCTTCACAAGTAGAGCATCTATTTGCATTTTCCATGTATCGTAGTTTTCCTTGTTCAGTGTTTCAATGCGTGTATAACCAGCCATAATTATGTTCGTAGATTGGCTTTAGACTTTAGTCTTAATTATTTGGACTTCTAAGTCGATTATAATTTCAAATTGTGTAGGAGTTAAAAAAAAACTTTGATCTGGGCCCATAACCTATTAGAGGTGTAAATCGAAGAGTGAAAGGTCTCAACTCACATACACAATTTTGTATTGAAGAGTAACTGATACACGTGTGTTCTCTACAAATGTTTTTATTCTACTACTTTATTATAACTATAGTAACAATAATGTCATCCCGAATCGACCGCATATTTGATCACTTTTAACATTGTTCGATATTTTCGACGCAAGCGTAACATTTATTCATATTATTAATTTCATATAATTAAGAAGAGTTTACAGTTTGTCTTTAATTTAGATACTAAAATGTAAATATTTCCCTAAATAAATTTGATTAGATCAAACAAAGCAGTATATTTTGAACTTCATTTGAAATCAGTATTTTATAGGCTTGGCGCATAAAGTAAAATTTCGAGTTTAGAAAGGCCTGAAAATTTGAATTGATGCAAATTTTCAGGCTTTCCTAAACTCGAAATTTTACTACATGCTTATTTGAGGATTGGAAACACTCGTTAGAAGCTTCAAATTGAACAATTTTAAAAAAAGCAGCAAATATTATTATTTAAAAATGTACAGGGTGAGCGAAACTCGATGTCTCAGCTCTATTATGAGAAAAGAAAAAACGATAGAAGAAATCTGAAAAGAGGTTCATGAATGGGATTGAGTAAGGTCCATTTTAACCCAAAATTGCATATTTTTCTAAATTTGGAATCTAAGGTAATGACGTCATTGAATATTTTTTTCCCAAAAACATACCTGTATTTTTGGTTATTTAAAAAGTGCTAATTTTTATGATTAAACTTTGTGGAAAAGAAAATTTGCTAACTTCTTCCGTTAAAAAATTACAAACTTTAAAAAAAGTATTATCAAAAATTCACACTTGTCACGACTTAAACAAGTAGCCATTTTAAGCAAATAACAAAGTCGCATCTGTCAATAATTAAACTAATGGATGACAAATATTGTTTTGTTGTCATTTGATTTTGAAAAATGTTTACGCACAACGAAAATGTAGACATGTTATTAGTTTATGGAGAATCTCAAAAGAACCCTAGAAAAGCAGTTCAGTTATACGCCCAGAGATACCCTGAACGTGTTATTCTAACTTTAAAAATATTTGCAAGATTGGAACGCAATTTAGGTGCAATCAACGAGGCATTTTCTGCTCGAAAGGGAAGACAAATTGCTAAAAGGATCTATTCTGACAATATTGTTGCCACTGGTATGCAGTATTTTCAAGACCATCCAAGGAACTCGATTTGGCAAGCCTGTCGTGTTGAATTTAAAATATTGTTCGGTACGACAAATTTTGAAACGAAATGGTTACTACGATTATAAACTTCACAACTTAGAACACTTGTCAGATCGACATCAACAAAGAATAAATTATTGTGTCCAAGTGATGGTAAACTTAGAGATCAATGACAATCGATTTTGTCAGCATGTATTGTGGACGGATGAAAGCCGTTTTGTTAGTAACGGTAAGCCAAAAATCCACATTTTGTCAATGCGATTGAAAACCAAGGATACCTCGGTATTAACATTTGGTGTGGAATTATTTATGGGCATTTGATTGGTCCATAGTTTTACGAAGGAATTTTACGCAGTGAGCAATATTTGCAATTTTTTTAAGAACAACTTCCTGTGCTTCTAGAAAATGTGCCATTACAGCTGCGAGCTAACATGTGTTTTCAACATGACGGAGCTCCACCACATAAAGCGCGAGTTGTCTCACAATATTTAAATAAAACTTATGGAGAAAATTGGATGGGTATAAATGGACCGATACAGTGGGCGTCTAAATCACCGGACTTAACCCCACTAGACTTCTTCTTGTGGAAAACTTTGAAAAAAAAGTTTACAAAACACCATATGTTAACTTAGAACATTAAAAAGAAAAAAAATCAGACATACTTGCGATAAACTATCTAGAAAATGTTACGTAAGGCTTCTTCAGTAATAGAAGTAAGGCGGAGATTAGATAAGCGTTTAGAAGCAGGGTTGTAACGTTTAAAAAACTTTGTTTTCAAACAGTGTTTTAAACATGTCCAAAAACAGCCGTCGTGTTTTAAACGGTTTTGTTTCAAACATGTTTAAAATCTTAAATTTGTTTAAAACGTTTTTTTATTATCGTAAATTTGCTAAATTATATTTTATTTTTATTTTTTGTTTACATTTTTAAATTTTAACTAAACTGTTGAAGATATTTCAAACTACATAATTATACTTAACATTTTATTACAATAAAATATCACAACTGTGAGTGCAGTAATGTGATTTTTAAATACGGGGAATTTTTCTTTCAGGTATACGTATGCATACACTGTAAATTTTACGACATTCGTTGCTTTTTTAAAAGATTTTGATTTGAACCTTTAAACGAGGGTTTTCCACTCCCAGACTAAGCATGAAGTAAAATTTCGAGTTTAGAAAAGCCTGAAAATTTGGATTGGCCGCGTAGCGAAGCGGAGCGGCCAATCCAAATTAGGCTTTTCTAAACTCGAAATTTTACTTTATGCGCCTCGCGTATAAAACACTGAAATATCGTAAAGTTTAAAATATACGGCTTTAGCAATCTAATATGTAGATGTGAATAAAACATAAGTCAAACTCTGCGCTGAACAAATTGTTTAAAACAGTGATAATAGGCAACCCAATAACTCTAACGTATATTAGGTTGCCTATAATTGTTGTGTGTGTGTGTTTTTAAACTTCACTATAAATCAGTGTTTTTAAGCGTGCCGCATGAAGTAAAATTTCGAGTTTAGAAAAGCCCAATTTGGATTGGCCGCTCCGCTTCGCTACGCGGCCAATCCAAATTCTTAGGCTTTTCTAAACTCGAAATTTTACTTCATGCTTAGTCTGGGAGTGGAAAACACTCGTTAAAAGCTCCAAATTAACGGCTTTGAAACAACAGATTCCGGCAAACTTAAAAAACGCTGTAATTATCGGGATATGTATACTCAAAAGTTATATGACCTATTGTTCTGTTTTAAACACCTTTTAAATATGTTTTTAATCGTTAATGTTTTAAACGCTGTTTCGATGGAAAAAAAACACGTTTCGTTTTGTTCTGTTTGTTTTAATTAAAATGAAAAAAAAAACGTTTTTTTAACAACCCTGTTGTAGTGATTGCCTACATACTTTTTTTCTTTCTGTATTAATTTGTTTAGTGTTTTTTGTTTAGTGCTAAGCGCGATATTTTTTTATTGTAACTTATGCGTATTATTATTTTGTTTTTATATATTTTTTGTAATATTGTAAAAAGGACAATCCCGTGTGTTTTTTAATGTTTAATTAATGATAATTGATAATATTAATTAATATTGTTTTATTACTGACAGATGCGACTTTGATATATGCTTCCAAAGGCTACTTGTTTAAATCGTGACAATTGTGAATTTTTGGTAATACTTTCTTCTAAGTTTGCTTATAATTTTTTAACGGAAGAAAATAGCAATTTTTCTGTACTAAGTTTATTCAGAAATATCAGTTCTTTTTAAGTATCCAAAAATATTAGTATGTTTCTGGAAAAAAAATATCCGATGACGTCATTACTTCAGTTTCCAAATTAAAAAAAATATGCAATTTTGGCTTAAAATGGACCTTACTCAATCCTATTTATGAACTGTTTTTTAGATTTTTTCTATCGTTTTTAATTTTCTTATTATAGATCTGAGACATCGAGTTTCGCTCACCCCGTACAACTTATTCACCTGGATATGTAAACTGAAAACAATCCTAGTTGTTGATATATTTAACTTAATTTTGAAAATTCCTAATATTGATTGAATTCTGTGCAAACTCAGTGCATTTTATGACTGAATAATCTGTTATATTTGCACATTTTTGCCCTAGTTATCTTTTTGATTTAATTCACCATGTCAACTTTAGTTTATTTAAAAAAAAATCGATTAATCTGTTAATTTTGCATTTTTTTTACCCTAACTTT
The DNA here is from genome assembly GCA_932526585.2 of Philonthus cognatus. Classification (NCBI taxonomy): domain Eukaryota; kingdom Metazoa; phylum Arthropoda; class Insecta; order Coleoptera; family Staphylinidae; genus Philonthus; species Philonthus cognatus. Next base: position 22,485,915 of record OW052249.1, on the reverse strand, counting down.
CTCTTTGATTTACTTTACCATATTGACTTTAGTTCATTTAAAAAAAAATCTTGTCGAGATGTTTTATTTATCTATTTAAAAAAGTTAGAGATCACAAAAGCGAATTTATCGTTTCTAATCTGCAAACACTTTTTATCACGTTAAGAATTGTCCAAATATTCATTCAAAAAACTACTTGACTCCTAATATTGATTGAATTCTGTGCAAACTCAGTGCATTTTATGACTGAATAATCTGTTATATTTGCACATTTTTGCCCTAATTATCTTTTTGATTTAATTCACCATGTCAACTTTAGTTTATTTAAAAAATATCGATTAATCTGTTAATTTTGCAATTTTTTTACCCTAACTTTCTCTTTGATTTACTTTAACATATTGACTTTAGTTCATTTAAAAAAAATCTTGTCGAGATGTTTTATTTATCTATTTAAAAAAGTTAGAGATCACAAAAGCGAATTTATCGTTTCTAATCTGCAAACACTTTTTATCACGTTAAGAATTGTCCAAATATTCATTCAAAAAACTACTTGACTCCTAATATTGATTGAATTCTGTGCAAACTCAGTGCATTTTATGACTGAATAATCTGTTATATTTGCACATTTTTGCCCTAATTATCTTTTTGATTTAATTCACCATGTCAACTTTAGTTTATTTAAAAAATATCGATTAATCTGTTAATTTTGCATTTTTTTTTACCCTAACTTGCTCTTTGATTTACTTTAACATATTGACTTCAGTTTATTTAAAAAAAAAATCTTGTCGAGATGTTTTATTTATCTATTAAAAAAGTTAGAGATCGCAAACGCGAATTTATCGTTTCTATTCTGCAAACACTTTTTATCACGTTAAGAATTTTCCAAATATTCATTCAAAAAACGACTTAAATATTTGAGAAAGTCTCAGAAATACAGAAAACCGATGAATTCAGTTTTATATTTTGTAAATATTCTGCAAATAATTGGCAAATTTAATTTTACTTTATCATAAAAAAGCAAAAGGTAAATAATCGTCAATTTTTGCACAAACTTCTTATATACATTTTTTAAAACTCGTTAAATTCAATGGAATTGGCCTCTATTAAATGTATACAATAACTTGATTTTTTTTTAAACTTGCTATGATTTTTGAATTCCGTATAAAATAAGATAAAGTATTCACTTTTTTTCTAAACTAGATCATTGAACTTTATGGCGATTAGACATCTTAATTGTTAATTGTCTTTAAATGAACTAAAAATTAATAATAAATTATATTTAAAACAAAATTTAGCAAGTATTTAGTTTGATTTCATACTTTTATACAGGAAATTTTTCTTTCAGGTAAAAACTCGTTAAATGCAATGGAATGTGCCTCTATTAAATGTATACAATACCTTGATTTTTTTAAAAACTTGCCATGATTTTTGAATGCCGTATAAAATAAGATGAAGTATTCACTTTTCTCTAAACTAGATCATTGAACGTTATGGCGATTAGACATCTTAATTGTTAATTGTTTTTAAATCAACTAAAAATTAACATTAAATTATATTTAAAACAAAATGTGCAAGTATTTAGTTTGATTTCATACTTTCATACAGGAAATTTTTCTTTCAGGTATACATTTTCCTATGTATACCCATATAAAAAAGGCACTGAAACATTCGTGTGTATTATGCTTTATGTTTCGAATATAGGCAACCAAACTTTCCTACACATACTAAAATGTCAAAAAAAAAATTAAATACAAATACAAATTTCAATTTAATATAATTGTAACACAGTTAAACAAAATAGTGGTTTGAATTAATCAATTTAGGAGGAGTAATTATTATAATCAACACTGTTCAAGTGTTGTTATCCTATAAAAAAATAATTTAATTTATTTCAGGTAGCTGTAAGTAATAAACATTAGAAGGTAGTTATCGGATTTTATTAAGCATCCTAAATAATGCTTAGTAGGGCATTAAAACTTATTTTTACATCTAATAATAAAGCAGATATTGTTTAAGAGAAAAATGTCATAAATTCTAAATTATAAGTACAATATTATTTGAACAATATAAAATAACACAAAAATAGTTACAACAAGTGTTGGAAATGACCACCACCTACTTCTGTAGTTTTAAATACCGAACTTTGGGATAATCCAGAGTATTTCGCAATTTCTTGTAGTGCAGAAATAGGATTTTCTTCCACAAAGCATAAAATATTTCATTTTAATTCATCATTTAAAACGTGATTCAATTTATTCCACTTTGAGTGTAAATTAATTACAGAGCCTTTGAAGAAAACTTTTTGATGATTATTTGGGTTATTATTATACACGGAATTGGTCGTTGGGGATATTTTGCAGAAAATAGGTATCTTTTACTCCTGAAGTTGTCACCATTGTAATGCCAGGTTAATATTTCAACGCTTTCTTCTATGGAATACATAACTACTGAGAACTTTCACGCGTACGAAATAGAAACAAATTTTATTATTAATGGACGTTTAAATGCGTAAGTTTGGTTGCCTACAATCACAAAATAAAGCATAGTACACACGAATGTCCCAATGCGTTTTTTAACTGGGTATGCATAGAAATTTGTATACCAAATTACATTAAGTATGCAATAGTATTGGAACGAGTGTATTGCACTCCTTGATTAAGCATTTCTAAACTCGAAATATTTACTTCATGCGCCAGACGTATTAAACACTAATTTAGTGTTAAGTTTTAGAACACTTTAAATATCTTAGCAATAATACAAAATTCTTGAAAATGTAAAAATTGTCTTGTTTTCTTTATTGCTAATTATTTATAGCCAAAATTATTCATATTATAGACATTTCTTCAAATATGGCAACATTGCACACGGTCAAAAATAAATTCGAAATTGATTCGAAACCAATCAATAATAAGAAAGAAAATATGGAATAGTTTATTTTACTTACTTGATAAATTTGTGAAAATATTGAGCTTCCATTTTCAATGTTTCCATAGGAGTAAATAAGCTGATTTGGTTTTCTAAAACATATTGATATTCAATAAGACTACATTTAAAAAAATAAAATGTTGAATCAATAAGTATTTAAATTAAAACTACATTTTAAACAAAATTTTATAAACCGTTGAAAATTTATATTGTTACATAATTATTGTAATTTAATTATTATTATAATTTTATATATATATATATATATATATATATATATATATATATATATATATATATATATATATATATATGTATCATTGTTTCTTCGGGTTTGGTCCCGCGTATTTTCTTGGCTCTGGTCCATTTTATTTTTAATTCGACGTTTCAATAACGTCGCAGTCATCATCGTCAGGAATAACTATCAAAATTCTATTGCTCTAGTTATTCCTGACGATGATGACTGCGACGTCATCGAAACGTCGAATTAAAAATAAAATGGACCAGAGCCAAGAAAATACGCGGGACCAAACCCGAAGAAACAGTGATACATATTACGCCCGCGAAAATCTACGTTTTAACATATATATATATATATATATATATATATATATATATATATATATATATATATATATATATATATATATATATATATAAATCTTTAGTGGCAAAAATATAATACAATTAAATAATATAAAAATGGTGATGTGTCCATCATAGTACTTTCCCCCGTAAATTGCGTATTAAATCACTTTTAAAATATTTGTAGCATTATTATTTTCAAAATGTCTTCAACTTTTTGATAACTACACCTTTTATTTGAAACATTTTTCAATTGGATCAACACATACTGACACAAACCAATGACTAGATAAAAAACACTATTTATTGAATATCTCAAAAACTAAGAGTGCTATGACAAAAAGTGAAGATACAAAAAATCTTCAATATTTTAATACCTACAACTTTTATTTGAAACATTTTCCAATTGTATCAACACACACACTGACACAAATCAATGACTAGATAAAAAACACTATTTATTAAATATCTCAAAAACTAAGAGTGCTATGACAAAAAGTAAGTGAACAATACATCTTTATTTTGTTATTATCTACAACTTTTATTTGAAAGAATTTTTTGTTTGATGAACATGAAAAAATCTGAAAAACTGAAAAACGCTAAGAGTAAAGTACCACTTCCGGTTTTCCGATTTTCACCAAAAGCTTTTCAGTTCTTTCGATTGTAACAAAAAGCTTAAGATTCAAGTTTCATCTCGATATCTTTAGCGGTTTTTGCGGTACAGCGCACACAGACACACACACAGACAGACAGACAGACAGACAGACAGACATTTTTCAAAAATGGTCTTATTCGACTCAGGGGACCTCAAAACGGATATTTCCGCTAAAATTTTTGATTCGAAAATGTTCACGAAAACAATACTATCCCTTTGTATTACATACGGGGGAAAGTAAAAATTAAATAATTTGCCAATTGGCTATCGACCGTTGGTCTGTCCGCCTAGAATTATAGAGTTCTGTCCTTGTCAGTTATTGTGTAGGAAATGTCTTGATTGCTAAGGTCGTCCATTGTATAGTCAAATGAATTTAATTGTCGTGATCACTAGGGTTATGAAATGATGAAATGAAATCATGAATTGTAGAGGTAAAACGTTTACGTTTGGGAGTGATATTAGGGTTTCGAGGAATGCATAAAGGGTGTAGGAGATTATAAAGGGTGGGGTTTGAGGCAAACTTATCAGCTAAATAGGATAGGCGGGTTTCGATGGGGGTAACTTTTGTTAGTTCGTACAACAGGAGGTTGGAAGGGTTGTGCAGTGAGTTTTGGGGGTGACGGATTTTGGTAAGCACTCTCAGGTCCGATCTTTCGGCGACTTGTAAAGGTTTGAGTGTAGTAGGATGGGGATTGTGGAAGAGGATAACGGCGTAGTCAAGTAAGGGGCGGCATATCATTTTATATACATGAACAGCTGTTTTTGTGTTAATTCCTTGTTGTTTGAAGGTCAGACCTTTAAAATGAGCCGCCCGATTCTTGATTTTTGCTTTGAGGATTGTGGAGTGAGCTTTGAAAGTAAGGTTTGGGTAAAAGAGGATACCTAAATATTTGCAAGTGGTTGAAGGGCGGATAACTTAATTGTTTAAAAAAAATGAGAATGGGGAGTGGTTTGCTCGGTGAAAAGGGATTAGAAGCTGAGTTTTGTTGGGGTTTATGGAAATTCGCCATTTCGCAAACAATGTTTGAATGGTGTCGATAAGGCACTGTAGAGTGCTGAAGGCTTTTAGGAGTGTGCATGTGCGATTAACCTAATCTAAATAGTTAGGACGGGGTTGTACATATCATGGACGAGAAGGTTGTAGAGAAATGGTGATAGCGGGGATCCTTGTGGAAGGCCTTGCTCAGGAGTAAAGGCGCTGGAAAAGGTGTGGCGTATTTTAACTTGAAGGGATCTCTTGTGCAGGAAACTGTCTACAAGGTAGATTAGGTGTGGAGGTATATTAAGGGAGCTGCACTTGAACAGCAAGCCCCGGTGCCAAACGGAATCAAACGCTTTTTGAATGTCTAGGAATAATATGGCAGATGGTAGAGTTGTGGAACGGTGTTCGAGGAATCCAAATTGGTAGGGAGGGATAAGGTCAGCTATGTAGGACATCAGTTTGTTTTTGATTATGGTTTCGAATAATTTTCCGAGGACTGGGAGAAGGGCGATAATTCCTAGGATCTAGTGGATCATTTCTGGGTTTGGGTATCCAGGTAATCATACCCCGCTTCCACTCTGGCGGTACCACCTGGGTAGAGTATATATATATATATGATTAAATATTTTCAGGATATAGGTGTGGATGTTTGTTGGAAGAGATTTAAGGATAATTCTAGGAATGTTGTCATATCCGGGTGCCGTGTTTTTGCCCTTTTCGAGGTTTTCAAAATATTCTTCCTCCTTTATAGCATCATTTAGAGGAAGAGGTGTTCGGGTGGTTTTAAAAGACGCATACCAGGAGTTTACATTATCGAGGAATTCATTGTCATAGTCTGTGTGGTATGTCATTGTGTATGAGTGATTGAAATAAATAATGTCCTTATTTAGTCTGCTGAATTTTTGTTTAAGTGTCATGTCGTCAGTTTGTCTAAAGCCTCTATATAACTGTCGTTTGTATTTATTAAGTGGAGGATATATTTGGGAAGAGGATATTTGTAGGATTTTTTGGTTATGGTTGGTGTGTTATGTTTGATAGATTGAGATAGGGTTTCTAGGAAAAGGGAAATCGTGTGAGGGTTAATAGATTCATTTTCGGAGATAAATTTTGTCATTTCGTCGGTCACGTTTGTAGTGTGACAGTATTTGAAATTTAAAATTGTCTTGGGAACAGATGGAAGAGGCGAGCAAACATTAAGGGAAAATTGGATAGATAAGTGGTCTGAACATAAATCAGGGACTAGGGTGACATTATCTATAAGGTGTTCGATGTTATATAATTTTATATGTACCAATCTTTTGTTTTGTTGTTGTCTTGTAATTGAATAATGTTTCCTGTTGGGCAAGTAATGGATTAATACTATAAACTCTCATAAAAACTTTATAAACTGACGAAAATCTCGAAATACTGAAAATCTTATGAAAACTCATGAAAGTTACGAAAATATAAAAAAATTACTAAAACTGACAAGGTCATAAAGTCAACTGAAAATTTAAATATGAATTGAGCAGTATATTTTTAACTTTACACTAAATTAGTGTTTTATACGCGTGGGGCATTAAATAAAATGTCGAGTTTAGAAAAGCTAAATTCTTCGGGCTTTTCTCAACTCGTAATTTTACTTCATGCTTCATCTGGGATTGGAAAACACTCGTTAGAGAATAATCGATTACTTTTTCAACATTTTACTTGAGTTATAAAGATTCGATTGTTTTCAAGATTTTCTTCAATTTTCAAAATATTAGCAGATTGCTCGAATTTCTATCATTATCACTCATTTGAAAAAAAAAATGAATATCCAACATTTTCCTCTTTTTTCGAGAATGAGTTTGCATTAGCTTCCTACAATTTCGTTAGCTTAAAAAATGTAGACGAATTCCATGAATTTTGCAATATTTTAGTTAATTTTCAAATTTGTGAAAGATATTCTTGTTGGAGTTACATGAAGTGTTAGTTAAATTCCTTTATCTTCACTGTTTTATTTTAATTTTAGATGTACATTTTAGGCACGATGTGTCCTTTTTCATTAGTTTAACGTATTTGACAAATTAGTAAAAAACATTAAAATAAAAATTATTTCTGCAAACAAGTGCGATTCATTTGAAATCAGAAAAACGTCGGCTAGTTTAAGGGATTCACTTTAACAGTGGGTTATTTAACAGACTTATATCGAAATTTAGAAGGTTACTCCTATTTTTTGTGCATTTCAATTGCTTCTAACATATTTAATTGAAAATGTTTAGATTCTTTCAATAATTTCACAGTACACAAATTTAATATAAATAATCTGAAATTATTAAAAGAATATGTTAGAAGCAATTGAGTACACAAAAATAATAGTAGCTCTCTAAATTTCGATTTAAGTCCGTTAAATCCTGTAATATTTCCAGTTTTTATGGATATCCTCAATTTTCGATCATTTTAAAATAATTTTTGGTGCCTTTCATAAAATTTCAAGATTACTGTCGGTTTTCAAATGGTTTACGGTTATTCTAAATTTCCTAAATCTTCGTTCATTTCTAAAATTAGAACATGTTGACATTTTTCATAAATTGTCGTCATTTTTTTAAATCTTATTAGTTTTCATGGTTCGTTAGTTTGAAATACAAATTAAATTTGTTAATTGATGAAAAAAGCAAACGTAATTAAATCGTCAATATTTTCTAAATATTTTATTTAAATATTATTTTTATTTCGATTTATTTGAATTCAGTATTTTACATAAGCAAAACTTCAATACAAACAGAAAATAAAATGTGAAAGAAATGATTGAATCTCAAAAATGTACTGAAATCATAATTCTAAATTATAATAATTTTAATTTTAAATAAAATCTTTAAACATTAACGTAAATACCTTAAATTGTAAAAGTTAATATAAATTAAAATTTAGCAAATCAAAAACTAAAGACAATTTAAAAAAAACTACACCTGTAAGAAAAAATACAAATAGAATGTATGACCAATATAAAATTAATATGGATCATTTATGTTATTTTCAAATTCTATTCAGATTCTTAGTATTTCTTCAGGGTTTCGATATTCTAACATAATCATTAGATTTTAAATATTTCGATATTTTTGACCATTTCTAAAATGTTCATCAACGATTCAATATTTTAAGATTTTTGTTAATTTATAAAATGTTTGTCAGATTTTGAATGTTTCAAAATTTTCATCGATTTAGAAAATGTTCGTCAACTTGTCAATATTTGAAGATTTCCATCGATTTATATAGCATTTTCATCAGATTTTCTATATATCGAGATTATTGATATTTTGAAATTTTCGTCGATTTATAAAATTTCTGTCAGATTTTAAAAATATTAAGATTTTCGTAAGATTTTCGATATTTCGAGATTTATAAAATTTTTAAAATTTCGATGTTTTCAACGATTTATAAAATTTTCATTAGATTTTTAATATTTCAAAATTAAAATTAAAATTTGTCTCGGGTCGCTGCGCGACCCTCGACAAAAAGCTTTTAACGAGTGTTTTCCACTCCCAGACTAAGCATTAGGTAAAATTTCGAGTTTAGAAAAGCCCCGTGAAAATTTTTCGAGATTCTCGTAGCGACCCGAGACAAATTTTCTGGGCTTTTCTAAACTCGAAATTTTTCTTTATGCGCCACGCATATAAAACACAGATTTTAAGTGAAGTTTGAATATACATAAATTTGACAAAATTATAGTGTTTTATACGCGTGGTGCATGAAGTAAAATTTCGAGTTTAGAAAAGCCCAGAAAATTTTTCTTCATGCTTAGTCTGGGAGTGGAAAACACTTGTTTAAAGCTTTAAATTGAATAAAAAAAGGAAATATCCGCAATTGTTGTATCAATTCCATGGTATGTCATTATTTTTATAAAATCACATAACTTTTTTTTAAATTATTTTAGCTGTAAATTTTCTGACATTTGTTAATTTTTAAAAGAGTTCAATTTGAAGCTTTAAACGAGTGTTTTCCACTTCCAGACTAAGCACGAAGTAAAATTTCGAGTTTAGAAAAGCCCCGTGAAAATTTGTTTCGGGTCGCGCAGCGACCCGAGACACATTTTCTGGGCTTTTCTAAACTCGAAATTTTACTTCATGCGCCACGCTTATAAAACACAGATTTTAATTGAAGTTCGAATATACATAAATTTGACAATATTTTAGTGTTGAAAAGTGAATAAACATCAAAATAAAAAAAAAATAATAATAGGTAAGAAATAAATAATTGTCAAATAATTATTGAAATATAAATTTTTGAATATATAAACATAAATATATTTAAAAAGGAAAGAAATAATTGATTATTTCTTTCCTTTTCTTATATTTAGAAAATATTGATACTGAATAATATTGGAATTGATTTCAAATTCAAATAATAACTTTTGTTGTAAATAAAATATGCAAATATAAAAATTAACAATACTTTCTAAATTATGAAATTAACACAAACTAAAATTTACCAAATCAAAAAATAACGATAATCTATGTATCCTCTATTTCAACAGAATGTATTAAGAAAATAACTACAAATAAATAGTAAAATAATACAAATAGCAATAATATGTATTATCAATAAGAAAAATAAATAATTAATAAAAAACGAACTTACGAAATTTGATTAAATTCTTCAAAATCAACAATAATTATTAATATATGACATAATAATTTTCCATTTTTATATATCATATCGTCATGTATTCGTATACTTTATACATTTGCGGACATTCCTTGATTTTATGAAAGAGTTTAATTTAAAGTTCGAACAAGTGTTTCTAATGCCAGACTAGGCATGAAGTAAAATTTCAAGTTTAGAAAAGCTCTGCGTAGAAAATTTGTCGAGGGTCACCCCAGCGACGCGAAACACATTTTCACGGGGCTTTTCTAAACTTTTACTTCATGCGCCACGCGTATAAAATACTAATATATCGGGTGTGTATAAATGGGCGGATAATCTACACATGACGATATTCTACATAAAATTCTGAATAGAAAATATCAACGCAAAAATGTTATATCATGCTTCATATACCATCAGGAGGTATATAAAAGAAATGGACATTTGGCAACGCCGCAAAAAATGAACAGAACAATAACACGAAAATTACACAGAAACACAAATACATTGAAAGGCGTGAACTAATACTAACCGATAATAACGAGAAAAATTGAATTGGCACAAAATTGGAACTAGCAAGTTTAAATGAATTCGTAACAATAAGTGTCAAAATTTATCACTGACGTAAGCGGGAGTCGACGTTGCCGGCTGTACTTGATATGAAAATAAGCTAATGAAGAAGTGTTAAAAACGGACGTTTAAGATAGAAAGATTGCACACACTGGCAAATAATTCTTAAACTAGTCACTCTACTGAAATTGCAGGGTTTTCTGTAAGTTAATATCGAATAATAACGCATATGAAACGAATCCTTCCTAAGCCTTCACGAGGTCCTCAAAGTTTGAACATTCAAACTTTGAGGACCTCGTGAAGGCTTAGGAAGCATGGTCTAGCATTTTAGAACTAAGATAATTTGCTTAGAATTTTACAAACAATATCACCACGTGTAGATTATCCGCTAATTTATACACACCCGATATTGTAAAGTTTAAAAAATATTAGCCTTCATTTTGTTTGGTTGGTTGACAAATTGTGTTGAATCTCCTGAGCTGGTTATACATACTAATTCCATTTATAAAGTTTCGAAATATAATAACTTAAAATTTTACACACATCGCACTTTTTAGAAATTCCTTTAATTCATTTGAACAATATTTATAAATATTTACATTCTACTAACCCTGTTAGTAAAATATCTGCTTCACTAACCAACTTAAGGATAAAACTTTTTCTCTGAATAGGATTTAGGTTTTCACTGCTAGTCTTTACAGTCACCACAAACGTTATTTCCTCTTTCTTTGCACCTTTTACAATCCCTTCCACATTGAGCTTCAATTGAATTTGTTTCTAAAACCAAAATACTAGCAATGCTATTTAAAAACTTCAGAGTCCTCAGTACACACCACTTCATTGGGTTGAAGAGTGTTAGCCACCAAACAAAGTATGATCTGAGAACTATTCCCTTCAGTACAATACTTTGGCGTAAATGCGACGAAGACATCTTCGGGTAATTTGAAAATTAAAATGGTCGAATACGCCTTTTCGCCGGAATTAGAGACTTGAGTAGTCATTGTTATATATTCAGTTGATCCTATTATGTATGACGTGGAACTGCTAACGTCGCTGAACCTGGTATCAAAAGAAAGGTGGCTTTTGCAGATGTTGTCTTCTCCACATCCAAGTGCGAAAGATACGAATGTATTTAAGGGTGTGTATGGTGCCATTACTGGGCATGTTCTACAAAATGTATCCGTTTTTGTGGTTCCTACGATATAAGGTTCACTCGTGCGGTTATCCTCGACCAATTTTTGAATAACTTGAATGTTGACGAGTTGCTCGAAATTGGTCACTGCATCCTACAATAAATATATTTCACTAAAATGTTATACCTCAGAAATTAGAGCTTCTAAGCAAAAACGAATGCCATATTTGAATTCAGGGCCATCCAATTCATATGGAATCAGCCGCTGCAGTCCTGTGTAATATTCGCAGTAATTTTGGAGAATACGAATATAGAAAAGTAATGGTATATTCACCAAATCGAATACATCTACCGGCAGTGGCGTGGATAGCTTTTTGTCATGGGGGGGATTTGAGTTTGTTAGTATTTCGTTTCATAAATGTATGTTTCTAAAGTTATATCAAAACAAGTAAAAAAAATGATGGTGTCCATCATAGCACTTTTCCCGCCATTTAAACAATTGATGATTGACATTATAATAGTATATTACGTAACGAGAGTGGTATGCAGCATATTACATATTCTTTTGTGTATATCTATAAAGCAATTTATCCTAGGATATTTAGCTAATGGTTAAGAACCTGATTTCAGGCATTTAATGACCGCGTCCAGTGACATAGTCATTTTCATTAATTAGTCATTAGTTTTATATGGAGGCTTGTGGAGTTTTCTTTCTTGTGAGTCTTGCATGTGCTTTGCACGGATCCATGAGGTTAGTTGCCAGGTGGTTTGGGCGGTTTTGTAGACGGTCTTTGTAGCTTAGAGTCATGGTTTTGATTTCCTCCCTGATTGTGGGGATTTCATAGTGTAGTCGTGAGTTGCTTATATACCACGGGGAGTTTGTAATTTGCCGGAGGACTTTGGATTGGAATCTTTGAAGGATTTCCAGATTTGAGTTTGCTGCCGTTCCCCACAGCTGTAGGCCGTATGACCATTTAGGTTTAATGATGCTTTTATATAAAAATGTTCAAGCTAAAACTTTGTAATGGGACAATAGGGGGGCCATGTGCAACTATTTTTCTTGACGAAAATAATTTACAATATCAATTTAAAAAGCATCCAGGAAAATAATAAAGCAAAATCAACATTCAGTAAAGACCAGAATTGCATCGATAAAAAAATTGTATAAGAGAAATAACGGCCGCAGCATCGCCTTAAAATAACAAACAAGCTCAGGCGTGTAAAACGATGCTGATGCCCAAAGCAGGGTTGCCAAATCAGTGATTTTGTCACCAAATCTGGTGGTTTCAACTTTCAGATTCAGACGTGGCTTAATTCTAGTGTTTGTTGGATGTTTTTAGTAATAATCTAGTGATTTGCTGTCATGAGAAATCGTTTCAAGATAAAACAGTCGAACATGCTAAAACACTGTCAAAACTAATAACATTTGTAAATGTCTATCTTTATATTCATAAAAATGTTCACGTCCAAATGAATCATAAACTTACATTTCTAAGAAGTATATTTCAAACTTCACTTGAAATCATTGTTTTGTACGCGTGGCGCATGAAGTAAAATTTCGAGTTTAGAAAAGCCCAGAAAATTTGTCTCGGATCGCTGCGCGACCCGAGACAAATTTTCACGGGGCTTTTCTAAACTCGAAATTTTACTTTATGCTTAGTCTGGGAGTGGAAAATACTCGTTTAACGCTTCAAATTGCTTCGAAAGAAAATGACCGCCTGAACAATCACATCGCGTCCATCCGGATTTGTAAATTTTAAAGGAAAAACCGCCTCATGTTTCCTCCTTCCATCTCAAAAAACCCTCATGGTCCTTCGAGTTCGAAGAATCATACTAAACGTTCAGGCTTTTCTAAACATGAAATTGTTGTGATTACAGGCAATCCCAATAGCTATAATGCATACTGGGTTGCCCACAATCGTTCTTGCGCGTGGTTTTTAACTTTACGATAATTCCTCGTTTTATACGCGTGGTTCAAGAAGTAAAATTTCGAGTTTAGAAAAGCCCAGAAAATTTGTCTCGGGTCGCTGTGCGACCCTCGATAAATTTTCACGGGGCTTTTCTAAACTCGAAATTTTAGTCTGAGAGTGGGAAACACTCGTTTAAAGCTTCGAATTGAACTCTGTTAAAAAACAACGAATGTCGGAAAACTGTTAGGCATTTGTAAACTCGAAATTTTACTTTATGCTTAATTTAGGAGTTAGAAGCTTTAATTAAACGCTTATATAATCCAACCTAAGTAACTCTTCACTAACTTAACCTGACAAATTAAGAATTGAGGTTAGATCAAATTAATAATCAAAGACTGACGTCCAACTTTACCTAAGAAATTGGTAATCTAACCTGACCTGAAAATACTTACGCATAACCTAAACTAATTTTACGATGTATCATCTAACCCAGGGATTCTTAACCTTTTTCAGGTGGAGCCCCCCCTCATATCTCCACGCCCGCCCCTCCCTGATTTTATTTCGGTTTTTTAGTTAGATTGAAACACCATTATAGCCTTATTTCACTTCACCTACTCTTTAGGAAATCTATCGCGGCCCCCCTGAAATCTTGCCGCGCCTCCCTAATGTGGCGTACCCCCTTGGTTGAGAAACCCTGATCTAACGTATCCCTAGCTCAAATGCCAATGACTTTATTAATTTAATTAGAAATGCTACAAAAGCTCAGCCTAACCCAAACTAATTTCACAACCTATCTTCTAACTTAACCTAACCTAAACTAATTTCACAATCTATCTTCTAACCTAACCCTAGCTGAAATGCCATCTTGTATAAATAACCTAACCTAACCCAAACTAATTTCACAATCTATCTTCTAACCTAACCTAACCTAAACTAATTTCACAATCTATCTTCTAACCTAACCCTAGTTGAAATGCCAACTTGTATAAATAACCTAACCTAACCCAAACTAATTTCACAATCTATCTTCTAACCTAGCCTAACCTAAATTAATTTCACAATCTATCTTCTAATCTAACCATAGCTGAAATGCCAACTTGTATAAATAACCTAACCTAACCCAAACTAATTTCACAATCTATTTTCTAACCTGACCTAAACTAATTTCACAATCTATCTTCTAACCTAACCCTAGCTGAAATGCCAACTTGTATAAATAACCTAACCTAACCCAAATTAATTTCACAATCTATCTTCTAACCTAACCCTAGCTGCTAACTACGTATATTCATTGAATTAGAATTGCTACAAAAGCGCAGTCGTAAGTTAACCTAACTTTGAATGTAACCTTGGTGGTTGCATGTTATCAAATCTATTCTGAGTAAATGCTACATAAAATAACCTAAACATCTTTCTCTAAAGTTCGAAAAACTGCCGAGAAAGTAATAATAGCTATTAGATAACCTAACTTATGTAACTGTTATTCAATCTAACCTAACTTTTGCAACTGTTATTCAATTTAACCTAACTTTTCACCATGTGAAATAGCAAGTTAGATTAGGTTAGATATGATAACATGCACCATATTATCATATCTAAACTAAATTGTTATGTAACTTAACTGTTATTATTGCCAGATTAGATATTATTAGATAAAGAGTTGGGTTTAATAATTCGTTATTTAACCTAACTCTAATCATTATGTTAGATTATATATTATCGTTACGTTAAATAATCTAAATTTTTATCTATCTCAATTTGGTTTAAGTTTAGCAATAAAAATATGGTTTTTGCTCGTTTTACGTACATTTTTTTAAGAAAAAATTGGGTTTGAATCTTACAATCTTGTTGGTATTTCACTCAAATTTAGTACAGTTTGTCAAACCTAACCTAAATTGTCATTTAACCTAAGCAAATGCTATCCAACCTAATTTCAATACAGATTTGTTAAAGATAACTAAATGTTCATAGCTGTTAAGTCTTAGACATTGAGTACTACACAGGGTATCCCATTAGTGCGTTCTTAAAGGATATATTGGCTCACGTTAAAGATAGAAAAACAGTATTTTATTAAAGTTGCTTGGTTTTAAGAACTGGATAACCTACAAATATTTTGAGGTATGCAGGGTGCGCTATAAAGATAGTAGGGGATGCAACTCGCTTATTTTAAATAGATCACCCTGTATATTATTTGATTTTTAAATCCCTCATTAAAATTGAGTATCCTTTTGATAAAAACATTCGGTCTAAGTCATACTGCTTCGGAGTTATTAAAACTAAGCAACTTCGGTGTTTTGCTTTTTTAACGTGAGTCAAGATATCCTCCGAGAACGCACTAAAGGGACACCCTGTACATAATACTATTATAATTATACTATCATAACAATAGTAAAATTATAGTATAATGCATCATTAGTAATTCACGTTTTTTATTCATTAACGTTTTTAATAGTGTTGTTCCGTTAATTTGTATTTGGTTTATTCATGTTATAACAAAACATCAAATCTGGTGATTTTTGGTAATTTTTTAGATGAAATTTTCAGACATCTGGCAGTCTTAGAGTTGGCAACACTGACTCAACGAAAAATTGGGTTCAAGGCTAAACCAGCGCAAACACAATGAGTGTGCGAAATCGGGGGAACTACGTACGTGACCACATTGAAATACTTCTCAATATCGATTAATTAATATGGATTACCACGTAGCAACGCTCAATACTATAGAAATAATAATTTTAACTTTTGGGTTAATATTTTGAATCTGTACGTACTTTTTGTATGGTTTAAATGTGGGTATGTGACAGAGGGGGTGAGCAAATATTTTCGTACCAGATAACACCTGACCATGCTACGCCACCGGGAACAGATATCGATAACTCACATGTTTTAAAGTTACAATTTACTTAACAATCATACTATTACCTTTAAATAAATTGTATAATTCGTGCATGTTCTTCGTTTATTCTGAAGAGTTTCTTGTTTAACGGTATCTTGAGGATTTTCAAACGACAATCGACCATAATTTTTATCTAGTATGATGGTTCTATTCACAGCTAAAATATTTCAACTCTTCTAGACTTATTTTATATGGAAGAAAGCATTGTAGACATACAGGGAATGTTTATTTTAAGTATACATATCCCCATGCATACTTTAGGTGTTCGTTGTTTTAATACTTGTTCAATTTGAAACTTCTAAGGAGTGATTCCACTCCTTAATTATGCATCAAGTAAAATTTCGAGTTTAGGAAAGATTGGAAATTTGGTTTGGTCGCCAAACCAAATTTTCAGGCTTTTCTAAACTTGAAATTTACTTCTTGCGCCATATAACACTGATTTAACGTTAAGTACAAAATATACTACTTTAAGTTTTATCAAGGAGTGGAAACACTCGTTAGAAACTTTAAATTGATCGAATTTTAATAACAACATACATAGCGGGAAATGTATACTCAAAGGGAAAATTTCCTGTATAAACATAAAACAGCATTTTTGTACACTATTTACTTCACCTATACGTACTAATAAATTGAGGCAGAAATGATCCTTCAAACCATAAGCACACCTCCATTTCAGTTGAATTAGCAGTCAATTTATTTCCCAATATGGTCAAAGATTGCTTTAGTTTTAAGACAGGCCGAGCCCTAAGAACGACTGCGGTTCCAGAAATATAAGCTCCAACTGCTAAATCTGTAAGTAAAGTATATATAAATAGTTATTCATTTTAGACACTATTATGATACTACAATATTTTAATATACAAAATTACGACTATTCGTGTAAAATGCAAACAATACGTCCTAATTAATAAGAAAATTTAAGACAATAAATAGTTGTTTCAATGGGTATTTATTGTCTTAAATTGTCTAATTAATTAAGACGTATTGTATGCATTTTACACGAATAGTCGTAATTTTGTATATTATGTTTGAAGTGTAAAATTATTTTTTCCAATTCAAATAGTTTTAAATTTGAATTATTTTACAATATTATTTTCGGTACTTGGGCATTTATTATTATTTGAGCTCGGATTTCTAAGCAAATAGCTTATTCTGAATATTAATAGCACCAACATGAATTAATAAAATGTGTACAAAATATGGAAAGTTGAATCATTTGACACTAAATTTGTATTTGCTTATTGGCTTTATTTCGGGTTTTTTCGGTTATATGCTTATTTTACATAGATATGCTAATTTAGTGCTTATTTCGTTACATTTTACATAGTGAACAATTTTTATCTGAACTATCAAAACACGAACTATTAATTTATTTATCTAGTTTAGTGAATTAAATCAAGTTATTGTCTCATTTAGCCAATTTAATTCGAAATTTATTTTGTAAACAACCATTTAAAAATATTATTATTTTTAAACAAATTTAAAGAAATAAATATTTTTTATTACCACTGAAAATATTAAAAATAAAAAAAAAACGAAATCGGATATTTATTAAATGTTTTAAATATTTTTATGTGTTTTTGAACTTCACATAAATGAGTATGTTATGTATGTGGCGCATAAAGGAGCGGAGCGACCAAACCAAATTTTCAGTCTTTTCTAATCAAGAAATTTTACTTCATGCTTAACCTGTGAGTGGAAACCCTCGTTAAAGGTAAGTCATTGAATGCTATTAAGAGTAAGATATTACAATTTGAATTACCGGCAATGGAAAAAGTAGGTAAAATTACAATCTTAAATGAGCATCTACAAGATTTTACGAATTAAATTAAGATGTATTTAATCAATAATGAATGTATTGATTAATGATTAAACTGGAATTTGTGCTATACTGCAGTTTACCAGCACATTTCATTCAGATATAGTATAAATTCTACATTGTTACAAGATTAAATTACTTTTGAAAATCAAGATTGAATCCAGTGTTCGTCGTAATTAATTACAATGTAATTTAATTACGTAATTCAATTACAACGTAATGCATTACATTTATAATTACAAATGCAATGCATTACAAAGTATTGGAGTTACAATATAATTATACGAATATATTTACCAAATAATGTAATTACAAATATAATGCATTACAAATATACTGCATTATGGAATTACGATCTGATTATACGAATATAGTTACCAAATTATGTAATTACAAATGTAATGCATTATAAAGTAATGTAATAACAATATAATTATTTGTAATTATATAATTAATTTACTTTTATGTAAACGTTTTAGAAAGGTTTTTATTTCGTTTTTTTTTTTGAATAAAACGGAAAAGAAGAAATCACGGGCTTGAAAACAAACTCTAACAAATCAACCCCTCAAATACTTGGTCATGAAAGACGTCCCCCTATAATAACATTTTTGGAAAACCCCTAGAAAAACATTCTTAGAAAATCACCTTCCGAAAAAACAACTCCTTCCAAAAATCGCCTCCTCTAAAAACTATCCTCTCCAAAAATCATCCATAAACAACCTCATCCAAAAACCACCCTCTCTAAAAACCACCCTATTCAAAAACACCACCCTGTAAAGCCATTATTGGAAAATTACTCCAGGTAAATTTTTATAGAGGGTGGTTCTCTATAAAAATCACCCCCGAGAAAACGACTCTCTCAAAATCACTGCCTGTAAAAACAATATTGGAAAACTACCATCCAAATATACCCCTGTAAAAACAATATTGGAAAACTACCATCCAAATATACCCCTGTTAAAACCACCTCCAAAAAACCACCCCCTCTTAGAACCACTCCCTCTAAAAACCACCCTGTAAAGCCATTCCTGGAAAATCAGTCCAGGTAAACTTTTATGGAGGGCGGTTCTCTATAAAAATCACTTCCAAAAAACAACTCTTAAAAAATCACTGCCTGTAAAAACATTATTTAAAACCACCATCCAAATATATCCCTGTAAAAACCACCTCCAAAAAAGAACCCTCCAAAAAAACCAACTCTTCTTAAAACCACTCCCTCTAAAAACCACCCTGTAAAGCCATTTCTGGAAAATAACTGCAGGTTAATTTATATAGAGGGTATAAAAATCACCCCCGAGAAAACGACTCCCTCGAAAAATCACTCCTTGTAAAACATGACTGGAAAACCACCTTCTTGTAAAAACCACCCTTAAAAAGAACAGCCCGGGCCAGACTAAGATATAAAACCAGTTTTGTTGATGAAATAATGTCAAAATCTGATTTTTTTAAATGTATTCTTGTATTTTACACAAAACTATATCTATAAACGGGTAAAATAAAACCACCTACTCAAAAAATCCACCCTCTGTAAAACCATTTAAAGAAGTAAATGGTTTTACAGAGGGCGGTTTTTTTAAGGGGGTGGTGTTTGGAGGAGATGGTTTTTGAAGAGATTGGTTTTTGGAGAGGGTGTTTTGTTGTAAGGGGTAATTTTTGGAGGGATTGGATATTGAAGAGGGAGGTTTTGGAGGGAGCGGTTTTTGGTGGGGGGGTTTACAGTTGGTGATTTTTGGTGGCGTTTTTTTGAGGGGTTATTTTCCAGAAATATTACTTATAGGAGGAGGTTTGTCACTGCCTAGTTTTTTTCCTCCAATTTTAGGCCGACTTAGGGCCGCTCTTGTAAAACATATTTTTTTTTTCATTTGATAATGTTCGGGCCTCCAAAAGCCGCCAAGGGCTCTTTCGATTCTTATTATGATTGATTTTAAAATAAGAATAATTCATTTTGGTTAAAATTTGTTAATGACCAAACCGGGTCAGGCCAAGCCTACTTTAAAATAGTAATTTATACTCAAACATTTTATTCAAAAAATAATTATAAATATTTAATACAATAAAATGTATTACGTTTCCCATAACTATAATTCAATTGTAATATATTACGTTTTTTATAATTATAACGCAAATTTCCCATGCCTATAATTTAATGTAATGAAATTAAGTTTCCCATAATTATAGTTACAATTATGGAACGTAATTGCGTTACAGTGTAATTATAATTACGAGAAGCGTAATGCATTACATTGTAACTATAATTATGGGAAACCTAATACATTATACGTTTCCCATAATCATAGTTACAATATAATGCATTACGTTTCCAGTAATTATATTCACACTGTAACGCAATTACGTTCCATAATTATAATTATAACAACAAACAATATTGTATCAACTTGATTCAAACTGGAATTACAAGTTGAAACTTAAGATTGAGACAATTGTATCAACTTGACACAATGGTGTGTCAACCTTGTATTAATATTAATTTTCTAGTTGTATTTCAATATTGTTACAACAAAATTGCTACAAGATGTCATTTGTATAAGAAAAAATATTGTTTAAAAACATTATAGATCATGAAACTTATAAAAAGTATATCGATTGAGAAATGTAGATATTTATTAAAGGCATTATATTTTGAATTCAATGAGCTTTTATTTAAGCTCTTAGTCATATTGCAACTTAATAATTTATTTATTTAACGGTACAACACCTTTTTACATGATAATTAACAAAAGTGAATGATTGATTAATTGCGTGTAGTAATAGCGCCTAAATAAACTTAGAAATAATTCCAAGTGTAGGTCTTGTGCCCGGTATTATAAACGATTAATAAATCATTAGATAACTATTTGTGGAATAAATTTATTTATCTAGTAAACTATTAGGCAAATAAAATTGCGTATTATAAAGCAAACCTACCAAATAAATAGCAATTCTAGAAATAATTAATATAATTAGTAGATTACAGACCGAAATTATACATTTTCATTGTGGCCATAGCTGGAACCACCAATTTGTTAAATTGAATTGTGAATATTTCAAATTAAATTGTCAATCAAATTGAAAATTTAGTATAATTCCTTACAATTATGGAGAATAACCGTGGAATAGGACAGAATTACACAGAACAAGAAAAAGAAAGCTTATTGGAAATTATAAATGACTTAAACGAGTGTTTTCCACTTCCTGGCTAAGCATGAAGTAAAATTTCGAGTTTAGAAAAGCCTGAAAATTTGGTTTGGTCGCGTAGCGCGACGCGCGGAGCGGCCAAACCAAATTTTCAGGCTTTTCTAAACTCGAAATTTTACTTCATGCGCCACGCGTACAAGACACTGATTTCAAGTGAAGTTCACTTGTTCACCATATTTCAGTGTTTTCAGTATTATACGCGTGGCGCATGAAGTAAAATTTCGAGTTTAGAAAAGCCTGAAAATTTGGTTTGGTCGCTCCGCGCTTTGCGCTATGCGACCAAACCAAATCTTCAGGCTTTTCTAAATTCGAAATTTTTCTTCATGCTTAGTCTGGAAGTGAAAAACTCTCGTTTAAAACTTTAATGCCCGGTATTATAAACGATTAATAAATCATTAGATAACTATTTGTGGACTAAATTTATTTACGTAGTAAACTAATGGGCAAATAAAATTGCGTATTATAAAGCAAGCCTACCAAATAAATAGCAATTCTAGAAATAAATAATTTATTTAGTAGATGACCGATCGCAATTATATATTTTCATTGTGGCGATAGATGAAACAACCAATTTTTAAAATTGAATTGTCCATCTTTCAAATTGAATTGTTAATCAAATTGGAAATTTACTATAATTTCTTATAATTGTGGAGAATAACCGTGAAATGGGTAAGAATTACACAGAACAAGAAAAAGAAAGCTTATTAAAAATTAGGAAAGACTTAAACGAATGTTTTCCACTCCCAGGCTAAGCATGAAGTAAAATTTCGAGTTTAGAAAAGCCTGAAAATTTGGTTGGGTCGCGTAGCGCGAAGCGCGGAGCGACCAAACTAAATTTTCAGGCTTTTCTAAACTCGAAATTTTACTTCATGCGCCACGCGTATAAGACACTGATTTCAAGTGAAGTTCACTTGTTCACAATATTTCAGTGTCTTCAGTGTTTAATACGCGTGGCGCATGAAGTAAAATTTTGAGTTTAGAAAAGCCTGAAAATTTGGATTGGTCGCTCCGCGCTTCGCGCTACGCGACCAAACCAAATTTTCAGGCTTTTCTAAACTCAAAATTTTACTTCATGCTTAGTCTGGGAGTGGAAATACTCGTTCAAACCCTTAAATTGAACGTTTTTAAAAAATCGACGAACCTCTGAAAATTTGCAACGTATATATAAAGCAATAAATGCTTCAAATTTTACAACGCATACATCGATATATGTACACTTAAAAAAATCTTCCCTGTACAGTTAAAATTTTTATGCTTTCGTAAACTCGAAATTTTACTTCATACTTAATCTAGGAGTGGGAAGCCCTCGTGTGAAGTTTCAAATGGAACAAATTTAATAGAAGCGTATGCATATGTATAAAAATCCCTGGGGATGCCAACGGGCTGCTTCTGACTTGAAAAACTGTAGGTCTTCGACGCCTTAGAATTTCTTGTGGTTCAAATTAATCACTGCCAGAGAAGATACTATAAGCGAACTTAAATCTGACACGAATGATATGGTAGACATGATAACAGTAATGAAATTAATAAATACAAGTAGTAGAATCTAAAGTAATTATAATAACAAGTAATAATTTACTTGGTAGAAAAACAATCAAATAATTTACCGAGGAGAATTATTAGCCAAATAAAGTTATTTTGTGTTTATAATACCGACATCTTTGATATAAATTAATTTATTCGTAAAGTAAATTTTATTTAGGGAATAAAACGTTTTATAATACCGGGCATTAAAATTGCGAAATTAATCATTTTTGGCATTATTAGAAATTTGTTACATCTCCTAAATGCAAATACCTAGGCATTACACTCGACCCAAAGTTTACCTTCATCATACATACCCAAAACCTGAAAGCAAGCATCAAGAGCAGGGCGTGACATTTCAGACCATTAACGTACAAAAACAAAGGCATTTCAACAAAAACAGCAGTACAAATATACACAATGATATGTCGCCCCCTGCTTGAATGTGCTGCTATTCTATTCTATAATCATCACTCCAATATGTTAACAAACCTAGATGGAACGTTCAGCCCTAAGAGTGCTTATAACAATCAGGCATCCCAATAATCGCTTGCATAACCCCTCTAATACACACCTGTACGAAATGTACAACATTCCCCCTATCAACAACCAACGCCTAGACCACCTCTCCCTAAAGTTTGCCACTAAACCCAATATAACCAATATTCTTAACCACCTTAGCATTCCTGGCAACTTATGCATATACCCTAAATTTAAATTTCTTATCACAACAATTTATCAATTCATCTCAAAACATCAGCCGGACTCAGACAATGACGTTAGCCATCATGACGTATAGAACATAAAAAAATTGAGAGGCAGAACTAGACAAAGACAGGCGGAAAGACCGACTACGGTCGATAGATAATTTCTGAATTGTAAAAATGAAAATTTAGCGTAGTTTATTTTAATGTACTGTAAAATTAGTGTTATGTAAATATAATTCAGAAATAAAGATATTTATACCGGGTGTTCGATAAAAAAACGCCCAACGCCATAACTCTGTTATTTATTGACCGATTTGAATGAACTAAAAAACAAAATCAATGGCCGTTTCAGCACTATAAATTAACAGTCATATATTTTTTTTAAATTAACTTCATTGCCAAATAATAGTCAACTTTAAATTTTTAAATAGCTGCATATATTTTTCTTGTTTTATTATATTTGACTTTGTTTTTCTATATCCAATTATGTCCGATATCTTGATTTTAATTTAAGATTTATGTCAGAAAAAAATTATAATAATTCTTGTGTGTATGATTTTTGGCATAAATGTAGTGTGCCTTGAAAAAAGGAGACCTTTTATTGCTGTTTAAATTGTTCATTGCTTTATGTGTTCATAAAAGTTTATTTTAGGTAAAATTCTGCACTTCTTTTTATGATTTTTATGAATGTCTTATTATATTACATGGTGGGCTTCTTTTTTTAAAATATTCATAACGGTTTGAAAAAGAGTTTAATTTGAAATTTGAACATGTGTTTCCACTCCCAGATTAAGCATAAGGTAAAATTTCGAGTTTAGAAAAGCCTTAAAATTAGGTTTGGTCGCGTAGCGCTACGCGCCATAAAATAGATATGGGTCGTTCGTGAATGATTCGCTCGAAAAGAACGATTCTGTACTGTGATTTTTTTTCTGTACTGTTTATTCGAAAAAATCAGTTCATTTTTAATATCTAAAAATATAAGTATGTTTCTGGGAAAAAAATATTCGATGACGTCATTACTTCAGTTTCCAAATTTATAAAAATATGCAATTTTAGCTTGAAATGGACCTTACTCAATCCAATTTATGAATTGTTTTTCAGATTTTTTGTATCGTTTTTCCTTTTCTTATAATAGATATGAAACATCGAGTTTCGCTCACCCTGTACATGCGATCTGAATCTGACTCCACCCGAATCGGATGACTAATTCGATTGCTCGAATCTGCCCACAACATCAACTCCGCTTTGTACTAGAGATGTTAGAAATAGCTCTTTTCAGTGAGCTGGTTCAAAAGATCTAACTCACTTCAAAGAGTCGATTCACTGAGCCAGCTCAAAAGAGTTACATGACTCAGTTATGAGCGAACAAGCCGCCGATAGTTCTGACTCTTATAGATTCATCTTATTCTCCAACTCATTAAATTGATCAATACGGTGATTAATAATGTCGGTTATACAATGATTGCAATAATTCAATCATAATTTATATAAATACGTAAGAGTATAAATATGTAATCAAAATGATAACAATCGCGTAATAATTTCGTGCGATTACACTTCAAGTGTGTTTAAATATATTGAATACGTGTGCGCGCCTATAAAACCACACATACATTCAGCACGAAAACAGCGATCCAACTCCAAATCTCCGACCTGGATCGCGGCGATTTATGAATCATCGCGATGCAACGTGGAACTGGGTTGCAATGAGCGAGCTAGCTCAATCGGTTCAGCCGCTCAATCCGATTCAAGAATCATCATGACTCTTTTAGAGTCGAATCGCCGCTAGCTCAATCGGTTCAGCCGCTCAATCCGATTCAAGAACTGTCATGACTCTTTTAGAGTCGAATCGCTCAATGGCTTTACGCATCGAAATTCGAATCGGTGATGCTGCAATAAAATAAGATAGGAATACAACGATACCTATTTTTTTACTACAATAACAAATACTTCTTATTAAATTTACAATTTTGGTTACAAATAGGCGACGAAACAAAAATTAGACTTCTAATGATTACTATACAGTAAACATGGGTGTTTGCTTATGATATTTTAAATTGTAGTATATGTGAGTTAACAGAGGCGAATATTAATTAAAATAAACAAATAACATAGGTTTAGGAAATGCCGTGAAAAATGTTGTTTTTAGAAATCAATTAAGTAGTGTCCCAAGCCAAATTAAAATTTCTATTAATTATATTTCTAATCTTACTAAGTTATTTAATCAGCTATAAACATTATTTTTATTTTCTCTACTATTTCTCATATTTTTTATTTTAATTAAAGAAATGTATAAATTACTTACATAACAAACCATAATAACATACATAACTGAAAAAAAAATAAAGATGATTCACTAAAATGCCGCAGACTATGAAATGCCGAAAGTAAAAAGTGCATGCTCAGCTAGGCCGAGCCCAGACAGCCTGCCGATCGACGAGTCGCGTGAAAATCAAGAACCGTTAATACAGTGCGAACCAACATTCAAGGTGAGTCGTGTAACTCTAGAAGAGCGGGCGAATCAAAATGAGCCATGGCTCAAAAAGAGCTGAACATTTTGAACTGAGCCACTTGGCTTACTAGCTCACTTCACTGAACTGACTCTTTGAGTCGATTCGTTCGGGAATGGGTAATTCCCGAACGAATCGACTCAAAGAGTCAGTTTAGTGAAGTGAGCTAGTAAGCCAAGTGGCTCAGTTCAAAATGTTCAGCTCTTTTTGAGCCATGGCTCATTTTGATTCGCCCGCTCTTCTACTACTTTATACGTGCGGTCTGCATCTGAATCCGCCCGATTCGGATGGCAATTTCGTTCTCTCGAATCCGCCCGAAACGA
The DNA here is from genome assembly GCA_932526585.2 of Philonthus cognatus. Lineage (NCBI taxonomy): Eukaryota > Metazoa > Arthropoda > Insecta > Coleoptera > Staphylinidae > Philonthus > Philonthus cognatus. Next base: position 22,459,595 of record OW052249.1, on the reverse strand, counting down.
TTCTTCACGACTTGCGGGAACGAATCCGCTGCGCCAGCCTTTATTGGTATCTTGTACGACACAGATCACAGAATATTTGCAAGACACCGAAGTTTTGTTTGGAACAGCTTTATTAAACTTTCGACCGAAAAGGCAAAATTATTTGATAATTTAAAAATAAATATAATAAAACATTTTGAATTATAATTAAATTTGTATATGTTTGCTCTATTTTTTACACACATATTTTTCAAATAAACCTATCATCTTTGCTTAAATTATGCAAGTCGTACTAGTCAATTCCTTTAAAACGGTATTCGCTCGTTCAACTGATATCATGATAACCGACCCAGGTTGTCTATCTCGGCGCCGTTCGGTATGGAACGAACATATAGGATTATTATTATCATTATTATTATTATTGTTAGTATTATTATTCAATTTTGCACGTAGTTAATTGATGGTTAGTAAATGGTCACGGTTTATGACACAAGTGTTCATCGTCACTATAGAGGGAAATTGAGACAAGAACGAACCTTATTATTATTATTAAGTGATTCGTTTACGAACGATTCATGAAGAACGAATCACTTTTAAGAAATTATTCGGTTGATTCGAATCACCTGAAAGATTCGAACTTCCCATATCTACTATAAAACACTGAAATATTGGGAAGTTAGAATATACTTTAAAAATTAGTAATAATCGAAATATTTAAATAACAAAATATTTTCATTTTTCTTCACACATTCTCAAGTCAGGTCAAATAATATAATGTATAAAACTAATTTATCTAACTAAATAAATTAGTTTGATACATTATATTATTTGACCTGACTTGAGAATGTGTGAATTAAATAAAAAATAATAATATAATAGTGTTACCTTATTGCATCAATAGCGCCTAATGGGTTAAATTAATACTAGCTCTATTCTACATTAAGTTGTATACTTATTTGTTGGGTCGTTATTATTCATGTTTGACATAACCTCACATTAAATAAAATTTGCCACTTTTTTACAAAGTACACTAAATATACTTTTTAAAAAATATAATTTTTAATAGATTTTTTAAATTTTTTTTTAAATATTGAACAAAAAACAAGAAATTTAATATTATTGGATTGAGAAAAATAATGTCTAATGAAATAAAATTAAACAATAGAGGCAGCCATTTTAAAATATTAAGTTGGCCATTATTTAACAATGAAGTTAGTATTGAAAAAAATCAATATTGATGTAATTTCTTAGTATTTAAACGGCCACTGACTTGGTTTTTAGTTGAATAAAATCGGTCAACAAACAGAGTTATGGCGTTGGGCGATTTTTATCGAACACCCGGTACATATAGGAATTTTTGAGATTCTCTAAAAATCTAACATTTTCATTCGTTAATCGACATTTTAGTAATCAAATTCCTGAACAAAATTTTTACTAAACATTTACACAGTTATTCTTAAAATCACTAGAAACAATTTTTTTTCACAGTGATTTACTATCACACTTCACAATTTTTAAACCATAAGCCATAAAAAGATCAAAATTTGTTTTATATTTAAACATTGGGCTCTTGTACTGTGCGTAATTTCTGAGTTTAAAAAACATTTCACACTTAAAATTAAAGCTTTATTTATTATTAATTACAAGTATTTTAATATAAAAGTTAAACAAAATATCTTTACAAAAATATATTTTATGGTTGATTAAGTGTTCGTAAAACAAATTTATTGAAGATTCAGTAAAGGCACTTTTAATGTTTTGGAATATATTTAAAATTAAATAAGCTTTCATTTAAACTCTTTATGATTTATTTAGCTTGAGTTGCTCAAAATTAAAAGTTCATTTTTAGAATCAGTTGTTTCAGTAATTAAGATAAAGTGTACAATGCTTAATTTCAATTGATTTATGAAAAAATCAACGTTTGGAGTTTGTAACTATGATAAAATTTTAAACTTTTATAAGCGCGTTATTTAAAATTCAAAAATTAGTTAATAAGCACAAAGCGTATGCCCACAAAATTGATGTTACCAGTGTTACTGAAATACCGTAATTTATAGTAAATTACCAGTGGTAATTGCCGCCTTAAATTACCGCTTACATATATATTTTTATTATTAAAACAAGTTAAAACAGTTATTTTGGTTTATTTGAATGTGTTAAAGTTACGTCTTTAACTTTGCTAACGCCTAAACAAAATATTAGTAATCCATGTTTTTAAAATTATGAAACAATAGCCCAACTATAGTCGATTTAAGAGTTTAAAACTTTTTGTAATAATTTGAAACTGAATAGAGAATGTGTCAATTAATTCCATATTATAGTTTTAAAAACAAGGTACATTTGACACGTACAGATAATTTAAAAAGTGTATTCTCTTAAAATAAAGAGGAATGTATGATCAATTTTAAATAAAGTATCTTGTAGGAGCAGAACATCGAAATTTGTCGACTTAAATGATTATTAATACAATTTAAATAAAAAGAGTTTTAATAAAATCGTATATATGGAACACCCTGTACATTTTATTGCCGATCGATAGAAAAGATTATTCTTGACAAAACATCATTACATAAAAATGATAAATAAGAAAGTGAATTTACATATTTAAATATTTCGGTTTTGTTCAATACTAAAAATAAAATAAAATTCTAACAAATGACCAAAACAAAGTTTGTTTATTGTATCTGTCAGTAAAATTCTCATTTAAAGTGATGTTTGTTATCCAATATTGAATATTTTCAGGGCTTCTCGATTTTAGAAAAGAAACAGTGATATGTGAATAACATTCTTGTTTATAATATTTTATAATGATGTAAAGAATGCTCTTTCTATCGATCGGTAATAAAATATACAAGGTGATTCGTTTAACAAAATCTGTATTTTCTAAATATTTTAAAAATTCACGTTTAATTGTTTATTTCTGATTTGATAATTGTGATTGTTGATAAATTTCCTTCTACTTTGCTCATTTAATCGACTATTTAGCTCAAATAATAATAAAGTTAGCAACGGTGAGACCGTACCTAAAATAATAATTTTTGCCTAAAATAATGCTTTATTACATGAAATAATGCCTTTTCATCTTAAAATAATGTTTTTTTGCTGAAATTTATGCTTTTTAAAACGCGTTTTATCCGAGCTCTATTATTATAAATTATTCAGACCTTTATTTGGAGGGGGCAGTTGTTAAGTCATAACATAATGCAATATGCTTTGAAACCTCACAAGGATTAATTTGCATCTATTCCTAAATAGTTTAAATTATTGTACATGTATAAAGAAGTCATAATAAACAATCGCATTTTAGGAGTAGGTACAGTTGCAAGAGAAAAGAAAACTAGTACAGCAGGGAGCTTCAGATTTTTCTTCTTGTAAAATATACTTGTCGTGTACGGGTTAACAACATTTTTTTTCTTAGCCAACAAGAAGGTGCTTTTGTTGATATGCACTTCATTAGCAATGTCTCTAATGCTAATACCGTCTCTAAACGGGTCGTTATCGCTTTTTGCGTTTCAGTCAGCTGAGGCATGTCAAGGTTAATTAAATTTTGGTTGACATTGTCAATTTAATTGACAATTTAAAAAGTTATAGGAAGTCCAGTTCACATAGCCAAATATTTTGCTGTACTAGTTTTTTCTCTCGCAACTGTGCCTGTGCATACCTTTATATCCGTTTCTATCGATATCTGCAGGTTTGGATAGACTAATACCAAATCCTCTAATTTTGGGATCTATCGATTTACCATGGATCACCTGTGAGGGTTGTGCAATCAGTCCATTTGGACTTCCTCTATAAATATAAATAATTCCAGTCTTATCTCCATAAGGAGCAGCTATTGCAAAATCTGAAAATAATCCAATTATCAATTTTGGACATGAATGTGACATTTAACGCATATTAAAAACAGATAATAAATTTATTTATACAGTGTGAAAATTAATATATAATATTTTGTTGTTGTTTTCGATTTCGGTACAGTTTTTTATTCTGTTTTCAACCATACAAAATTTTGAATAGGTTGTTTCTCTGTCAGCGATGCCATTTTGGTCAAACAAGATTCATTCTACGTACTATCCACAAAAAATAAAAAAAAAACGCACTGTTTTGTTTGTTGTAAATCCCGATAACTAGGATTAGGGCCAGTTGAACTAAACATGTTGACCTGGTTCAACTCTGAACTCGCGTTTAAAGTGACATTAGAACAATAGGAACTGTCATCTTAAACTGTAGTTCAGCTTGAACTCAAGTTCAACTTTTTGGGTGCAACTCTGCCTTAATCTGTTTGTTAATTACATTCTATTTTACCTTTTAACTTTAAAACCGTTTTTCTTAAATGTTTTCTTATGTAACCTATTCAAAATTTTATATGGTTGCAAACAGATTAAAAACTGTACCGAAATCGAAAATAAAAAACATAGGTTGTCATTTAAAAAAATATTGATGACATCACAACTTTTAAAACAATTTTTAGAAAAATCTGAATCTGATTTTTTGTCCATCATATACATTAACGGAGTTACTAAATTTATCCGCTACCTAATTTCCACACTGTATACAAGATTCACCTCCATATCCATCTAGATCGAAGTCACCGATGTATGCAATAGTGTTACCAAATTGACCTCCCTGTGTAGCTCCGACTAAGTTTCCTTGAGGTCGTAATGACTGGAACCACACATTAATATTTTTGTCTAGGTCAACAATCATAATTTTTATAATAGAAGATTGGACATTTTTTCACACTAATAACCTTGGAGTAAATTATATAAGTAGGCTGTGAGAATCTTTATAACTAAAAGTATGTTCTCAGCTTCATAAAATTAAAAATAAAGTGAATTTAGAACTATGTATATTGGAAGAATACGTAGAATATACAGTGTTATAGCAACTTTTAAGAACCCTCATGAGTCAATAAGTTCGATCGAATCCCACCGGAGGGCACATAAGGATATTGGCGCCGTCTGCATCCATCGATGCAGTGTGCATATGTTATGACATCTGTATAAGTTATACGGGGCAACGCGTTCGTATTTTTTAATAGACTGTCACAAGGTTATGTTCGAAGTCCTTTTAAAATTGAATTGTTTTCATACATAATTCGTGCATTATTACCCTTTAAGAATACATAACAAAATATCTAAAAAACATAGCCAGTTGCGAAAAATCACACTAGTTAGTTCTTTATACTCTTTTTAAGAGAGATTAACACATCAAATACTACACAAGAAATTACAACATAATTACCTTTTCATCACCAAAGAAAACATAAACTTTCCCTTCATTGTATTGCTTAACTTTGTGAAATGGTGCACCTACTAATAAATCTGTATAACCATCAGCGTTTATATCCCCAGAAGCCAAACTTCCTCCAAAATATTCCCCCAATTGTGTGCCCACTTTTTTATCTCTGACATCAGTCGCTGTATTTGCGGTATTTTGGAAACTAAACACTTCAATCTGAAAATGATATCATTAAAATGAAAATGTTTCTATTATATAATAACAATGATGTACCATTCCTTTATAGTTATATTTTGGGATACTTGTCACAAACAAAAGTTCTCCTTTTTTAAAATAATATCCTGATGTAACAGCATATCCTACAAGGAAATTAATTGTATCATAATCGCATAGTATATAATCAGCAATTTTCTATTCACTATTTTTAATGAAAATGCTGACTTTTTTTTACAATTGGTTTAATTCAATTCAATTCAATTATTGTGTCAATAGCTACCGCTTTACACTTGTCAACACATAAATAGCTTATCATAAGTATATTAATTTAAATTAATTGTAGGTCCAAAGCAGACTAATATTAAAAAAATCATAAAACAATTAGCGGACATACACAATTGTTACATTGGTTACTTCACAACTAACCTTTTAAAAATGAACAGCAATAGTAACGCAATTTTAATATTTGACTAATAATGGCAGTAAAGATAAAGTGGATATTATAAAGGATATTTAAAATCTTTTCTCTGTTAATTATCCTAATGACTTGCAAAACACTATTTTTATTCAATTGTAATAAACGATATGGCAACGTTAACACTCAAGTACATAACATTATGGGCGCCCGCACATATGGGCAAGAAAGAGTGAAAAAAAATCGTCAAAAGTTTCAAATTGAACAATTTTCAAAAACAATTGACTGAAAATTGACAAAGTATATATTGGGATATGTATATTGCCTTTACATTATATATTATATTATACATTATACGATATAGTTTTTTAGTATGTTTTGTAATTTCTCAGCAGTCTCTGTTAACTTCATAGTTATCGTACGTTTCTTAATCTTGTACAGGGGTCGATATCAAACACATTTTTTTTGTAAGTAGGTAAGTGGAAATGTCAACAATTTCGAGAAATCTTTAATAAAGTCAAGATTGTAGAAAGATTTAATGTTTAGGCTTAAGGAAAATTTTCAACTGTTAGGCAGTTTGTTGAAAATAACCAAAGTGACTAAATAAAAACTGTAACTTTCATTATATTTATATAAATATTTATATTAGGAATCATATACTGTATTTTTTTAAATTTAGGTATAGTTTTACATATTCCATATAAACATGCAAAATTAATCAACATAAGATCAAACCTAAGTAATGTATTTTGAACTTCACAATATTTTAGTATTTATGCGCATGGCACACAAAGCAAAATTTCGAGTTTGGAAAGCCTACGCGACCAATTCAAATATTAAGGCTTTTCTAAACTCAAAATTTTACCTTATGCTTAATCTTTGATTGGAAACACTCGTTAGAAGTTTCAAATTAAAAGCTTTTACAAAAACAATGAATGTCTTTAAATTCCCTGAATATTGCATTATTTATCAAATTAATTAATTAATTAAAAATATTTGTATAACTGTCCGATAATTATTAAAATTCACTAAATAAATTTCATTAAAATCCCGGAAAATTCACGAAGTTTCACGTTTAAGTGAAAATAACTCATAAAACTATTATTGTGGTGTATTTTTATTTGTACATATTTTGAAAAAGCAATAATTGAGTGATATGCACACCTAGTTTTATGAAGATATTTCAAATAGTATCGAAGTTATGAAGTCTTGAAATGTTTATATCACTCAAAATAATTAAATTCGACTCATGTTTCACGTTCAAGTGAAAATTCCTCAAAAACTGTCGATGGTTCCAAGTTATGAACTCTTAACATTTCTTTATAACGCAAAAAATCAAAATTTACTCCCCTTTCGGGATCAAGTAAAAATAACTCAAAACTTATTATTGGGGTATATTTTGATTTTCACATCTTTTCAAAGACAAATAATTGAGTGATATACTCACCAAGTTTTATAAAAATATCTTAAATAATATCCCAGTTTTGAACTCTTGAAATGTCTATATCACTCAAAATAATCAAAATTGCCTCCAGTTTCACGTTCAAGTGAATATAACTCAAAAACTATCGATGGGGTATATTTTGATTTTTACATATTTTAAAAATACAATAATTGAATGATAAGCAAATTAAGTTTTATACAGATATCTTAAATAGTGTCCAAGTTATGATTTCTCGAAATTTTAATATCACTCTAAATTCGAGTGATTGAAATTTCAAGAAAATGAACTTGTATGTTGATATCTATTTCGAATGTTTTTAAGTTTTGAGTGGCCAGTTTTGTTATATGCCTCGGTGATGAGCGTTGGTGTTCCTTGTGTTGTTTAAGTGTGCATTATATTAACGCATATGTTTGGTTTTGATTGATTATTTGTTCTTTTTTCAGGAAAAGTCTAATCAAAATATTTAAATGTTTCAAGAAAATGATCAAAACGAGAGATGCGCAAAACGGTTTACTTAAGTGAGTGGTTCCGCACCGGTTTGTTCCTTTTAGTTTAACGGTTCTTTTAGTACATATTTATGTTTTCATTTACGCTATGTGACACATCGTATGTTTAATTAAAATAACCTCAAGAATGCCATAATTTATTATTAAGAAAAAACTAAGTTGGTACACATATTGGGAATTGACGTTTACATACATCAGACATAGCTCTTTGGCTATGTTACTTATCAAAAGTAAAACATTACATTAAAGTCAATTTATAAATAATTACGTTTAATTTTTCACTTTCAAATTATAATTAATGTTGTATGTCGTACACCTTCAATTACATTATGATTTGGTAAACTAGCGACTTGTTGTCTAGATCTGCTGCGTATCATTGGTCCACTCGATGTAAAAGGTACTAAAATTTCTTGATTTGTGTCCGATGTATCTGTATTGTTGAAATTACTTCAGTTTGTCTAAATATCCCGAAAATTGTTAAATATTGGAGGCAAGTCATTATTTTGTTGTTTTATTATATTCATCAAAGGTTTCCATGTGGTTGGTAATCTTGTGCCATCATCTCGTTTATTGAGGCACAAAGGATGTTTTTCTATTTCTATGGCTTCCCGTACGATTCTTTCTTAAAATTTTGTGATAGAACTGAGTGATAGATGTCACGTTGTGTAGCCTTGCCCATTTTTTTTAAATGGCACGACCCCACTTGTGATATATCATTACAAAGGTCTTTCAAAATGCTAATCAGCGGTACTAACTAAAATTTTTATTGTTACATTAAAAATGTAAAAAAAAATTATTATTAAATTATAGTACGCTCAAAATGATTTCCATTATTTTCGAGACAATAATAAAGTCTATTCTCCAATTTCTGTCGTACATTTTGGAAGGTCTGTCGTGGAATAGCTCGACACTCTTATATTATTCGTTGTCGCAGATCTGCGATAGACTCGGGCTGAGTTTTATAGACCACAGGCCCCATAAGAAGAAGTCTAATGGGGGCAAATCTGGAGATCTAGGTGGCCATTCAATTGGTCCTCTTCTACCAATCCATTGATTCCTAAAAGGGTGGCTTAGCCAGTCTCTAACAGGTACTATTATTTTAATATTTTTTTTAGAGTTGTCCATATTTGAATAAAACAATAACTCTGGTAAATATTGGGTATTATTGTGTTTATCTGTGCTTTTGCTATTGTAATTTGGTAAAATAAATTGTTATAAAACGTAATTTGACAACAATTTTAAAATCAAATAAATTGATTTAAATGTTTTTTTGCATTTTTTATGTAACAATAAAAATTTTTGTTGGTACCACTGATTAGCATTTTGAAAGACATTTGTAATGATGTATCACAAGTAAGATCGTGCCATTTAAAAAAATGGGCAAGGGTGGCTACAGCCTAAGGGGTTGGTTGCAGAAAATTGTTATGTGGATCAAAATGGTCCCCCCTCCATATCTTAGAAACGGTTTTGAAAAATTGTCTCTAACTGTTACGGTTGCAAAGATATTCTAGCTAGCTTGTTTTCAAATTGACACTCTGTATATGTTTAGTATTCACCCGTCGAATAGTTAATACAAAAAAAAACACGTTCATATTTCCACAATCGATGCTAAACAGCAATTATTTAAATTTCCCTATATACCACAGTTATCTAAAATATCCCTAAACTTTATCCTACTGATTTAATATACATTTTTTTTATGTAAGAAAAAAATAACTGGTATATCCATTTGAACAGGGCCGAAAACAAGCTTTAGCAGCCCGCCGCTTCAGTGAAGGGCTGCTAAAGCATTTTGGCATGAGTTACACTCGATATTTTCTCGCCTGCCTTAAGTAAAAATTGTGTTGCAAGAAATTTTCTATCGCGCACCATTGAAAGTGAACAGAGTTTATCCTTGTAGCCTACTCAGATTCTGTGAAAAGTTGTCTATAATTTATACAAACTTACAAATAATATTGTAAACTGTAATAAATAATGAAAATATAATTAATGCACCAACTTTAACTCCGAACACCAAAAATGTTAAATATTCGGCCTCTCTGTTTATTCATTTTGAGTTACACATTTCTACAGTTTCTTTTCAATCCACCCCTATCCTGCTAATCACATGTATATATTTTTTTATCGACACAATAAAAAGTACTCATTATATTAAAATGTACTCGAGAACACCCAAATTTACTTAAGTACATTGAAATGTATTTAAGTACATAAGTATTTACTCGAGTAAATTTTGCGGCTAAAAATGCAGCGAGTACAAGTACAAGGTCGGCAAAATTTGATGTTTGTATAGGAGATCTCAATAATTATAAGAGATAGAGAAAAAAGGATGGCGCATCTTTGGTCTCTTTTTTGGAAAAAAAACTCGACGGTTAAAACAAAATTTAGCTATCGTCTTGTAAATAAATTGATTGTAAGTTACGTGATGATCAAATTAATTTGACGAATAAAGCACTAATAACCTTTCTTGACACTTTTATTTGAATTGCCAAATGTACATTTCGGACACAAAGTGACCATTATCAATGGATTAACAATGTGCTAAGGAGAAAACCAAGAAGAGGTGTACCCAACACAAAGATTGAATTACCAAATGTACATTTCGGACAAAAAGTGACCATTATCAATGGATTAACAATGTGCTAAGGAGAAAACCAAGAAGAGGTCTACCCAACACAAAGATTTCGACAACCACAACATCGTCAAGAACTTAAAAAAAAGATTGTTTTTACCTAAAGGCGGACAAAGGTAACAGTGTCGTGATAGTCACACTAAAAACCTTAACAAATTTAATCGATAAAAAACTTAATTCAAAACTGAAAGTTAAAAACCCTAAAATACCTCAATTATACTGTTTACCCAAAATTCACAAACCAGGTAATAAATTTCTCCCTATTGTTTCAAATATTAAATCTCCCACTTACAAAATTGCTAAATGGTTAGTCACCCAGTTTCAAACTTTAGAAATAGAAAACGATTTTTCAGTTAGAAATTCTATAGAATTACCGAAACATTTAGAAAAGATAAAAAACTCAACAAATCATAAACTTTTGTCCTTTGATGTTGAATCACTTTTCCTGAGCATCCCAATCAAGAACACCATTTCCATCGTGGAACAAATTTTAATAAAGAATAACATCCCAAACGAACAAATCAAAGAATACTTACAGCTTACCGAACTAGTTATGGATTGTAATGTTTTTGAGTTTAATAATTCGTACTATAAACAAACCTTTGGCACTGCCATGGGTAACCCTTTATCACCTTTTCTTGCGAACATATTTCTCAATAATTTTGAAAAAATTGCCAAAAAGTCTATAACCAAGTTTCCTAGTATTTGGTTTAGATATATTGATGACATATTTGCGGTGGTCGAAATAAATTTTAATATTAACAATTTCATTTCATCCATTAACAATATTTATAACAGTATTAACTTGACATACGAATTATAGAACAAAAACTCATTGCCATTCCTAGATATTCTTATAAAAAAGACAACAAATTAGAATTTGATATATACAGGAAACAGACACACACTTTTAATTATATCCATTTCGATGCATTTGCACCGATGAAATATAAATTGTCTGCATTTAATAGCATAATTAATAGAGCCTTCAGCATACCATTATCACCCGAAATTAGAGCAAAAGAACTAAAACTCATTCACGCAATAGCAGCACACCTTAAATACAATAGAAATACAATACAGAGACTGATTAACCGTCATTCACGTGAACATAGACTTCGAAATATAAATTCACTTTCAGATACAGAAACAAAAAGAGAAACAAAATATGTCACATTAAGTTATTCCCCCACAATCGAAAACAATGTCAAAAAATTGTATAAAAAGTTCAATCTCACCCCAGCGTACTATGTAAATACAAAATTAAACAATTTATTAGGTAACACGTTTAATGAAACAGATAACTTGGAGAAATCTGGAATCTATTCCATTAAATGTTTTAATTGTGACAAAGTTTACACAGGACAAATACAAAGAAATGTTAACACTAGATTCAAAGAACATATCTCACATATCAAACATCTGAACCCGGATAAATCTGCGGTCACTAACCGCGCAATTGAAAAAGGCCACAAATTCATATTAGAAAATGTTAAATTATTAAAAAATTCTTCACATTATCAATTAAATATGTTGGAGGTAATTTAGATGAAAAAACATGAAAATAAATTGTTAAATTTCGACATGAGTCCGCTCGAAAATTGTTTATTGGATTTAGTGTATCCACCTTAAACACGGGGTTTTTATAATTATCTCGGAATCCCGCCAAACACCTACCTACTTATCCACAGGTAACCTTTTTCTCCTAAATTAGTTTATTACCACTAAAAACCACACCTCCCCCAACCGACACCCTCAAATATTGAGTATATATATATATATATTTGTGTTAAATGTATATTTGTTCGTATTTGTATCAAACCATTGATAATGGACACTTCGTGTCCGAAATGTACATTTGGTGACAAAATAAAGTATTGAAGAAAGGTTCTAAGTATTTTATTCAAAGTTATAATTATCTTCAAGTAACTCAGTCAGTCCAAATATTTTAATAACATTACAAATACAACCCCCACATGATATATATTGTTGAAAAGAGAAAAAAAAAACCTAAGAAAATAGGCCAAAGCCAACTATAGGTTATATTTAAAAAAAACTACTTTATGTTATAACTTTCATATTAATGAAGATATCGGAATTCTGTTAGGCGTATTTTATTCTTTTCAGAAAAGTGGCTTAAGAACATATAACTTTTATTATTGTCAAATGAAAAACAACTAAGATATTGCAATATATCGAAAATGGAAAAAATTACGTTTTGGCTATAACTCTAAAACAAAAGACGATAGCTAAATTTTGTTTTCACCGTTAAGTTTTCTCAATAGTAGAGACCGAGGATGCGCCATCCGTTTTTCTCTATTTTTGAGATCTCCTATACAAACATCGAATTTTGCCCACCCGGCGGTGCAAAACTTTTTTATTTAAAGAGATATTGAAAAACCATTTTCGCGAGCCAGAGTCACTTTTTCGTGTTTTAATTAATGGCAAAAAGAAAATTGATCTAGCTCTAACCGTTTCCGCTCTATAACCGGAAGTTGATAAATTGTCGACTTTCTGAAATTAGTGTAACTCATTTGTTTTTCAATTCATAACCAAACTGTAGAAACTTTCTTATGGCAACTTCTTACTCCTATTAAAATGACGTACCTGTTTTATTTCAAAAACGTTTCGTTTCTGTTTTCTTAAATCGAAATCACATTTTTCTTATGGGTGCATATAACTAGAGATATGCACATCATTGAACAGCATTTAGTACACTGATTTTAATGATGTTCACATGCATACTTTTGTCATAAAAAGTCATTGACAAAGTTGCCATGACAACCGATAAGCAATTTCGTTATTAGGTGATGCTTGCAGTTTATTAGGAAATATGAGTACTATCGGTGTGGTATATTTTGTTATATAAATGTTATATAAATACTGCTACTTTGCTTGTCGTATATACATTCTTTTTACAAAGGTATACAAGTGGCACATCGTTGAAATCAGCATAAAAAATACTGTTCAATGATATGCATATCTCTATATGCGCCCATTAGAAAATAGTGAATTTGGTGTAGGAAAACAAAAACGAAACGGCCTCAAAATACGCGTACGTCATTTTAATGGGCGTAAAAAGTTGACATTAGAAAGTTTTTACAGATTGGTTATAACTTGTAAGACAAACGAGTTACAGTATCTTCATAAAAATGACATTTTATCAACCTCCGCTTATAAAGCGGAAAAGATTAGAGATAGATCAATTTTATTTTCGCCATTGATTAAAACACGAAAAAGTGATTCTAGCTCGTAAAAACAGTTTTCTAATATCTCTTCAAATAAAAAAGTTTTCCATATGTGGCACCTCCAAAATGGACCACCCCGTACAAGTACTTAGAATATAATGTACTCGTGGACTGAGTACTAAGTATATGAAAAGTACTTAGAGTACAATTTTTGAGTACTCGAGTTCCGCCCAGCTCTGTGGCTTGGTAAATGGATATTTAGAAAAGTCTAAAAATGTAAACTTCGTTATGAGCCGGCAATTCCAAATTTTCAGGCTTTTCTAAACTCGACATTTTACTTCATGCGCCGTATAAAAAACTGATTTTAAGTAAAGTTGAAAATATATTAATAAAAAACGGTTTAACTTTGTTTGTATAACACAATTTATTTTTATGTGACTGCAGTTTCGGCAAATTTAGCTTGCCATTATCAAACATATAGTAAACATATTTGCTGAAACTGCAGTCACATAAAAATAAATTGTGTTATACAAACAAAGTTAAACCGTTTTTTATTAATAAATTAACATGTATAACGAAGTAGAAGCCTCTACAATACAAAATTTGAAAATATATACTACTCTGATGAAATGGATGAATATTTACCGAGATACAGCAAAAAATGCAAAATTATTTTTTTGTGAATATTTTAATAATAATAACAACTAATGCAAAAAATGTTGCATTACTTTTTGTAAGACTGTTTAGCTTTTTCTTGGTTTATAGATATGTTTGCTGGTTTGTACAATAGTATTTGTATTTACTTTTAACAGATATTTTTTCATTATTTATTTTATCGAAAAGATGTTTATTAAGAGATGAACAAAACTAAATATTTAATAAAACATTAAATCACAGCAATGAATTTTCAATTTAGTTTTTGTTATTTCAAATTTGGTGCCAATATATCCGCTAATATCCCTTTCTCTGATAAAGCTAGTTATACCATTAAAAATATATTTAAACTCAAATTTGTGGTACTTCACATAAAGCGGACAGTAAAACTTACCGCGCAAAATTGGACCATAATGATTTGTTGTAGGTATGTTTGTGGAAGGATACACTGTTGTTAAATTGCTAATTAAAAGTGAAACGCCTTCCCAATTCAATACTCCCGGAGCTCCGAGATATGCGATAGGTCCATGCTAAAATAACAATATAAATGTAATCAAATATATCGATCGTTATTAGTTATTCAGTATACGAACTTTAGTTGGAGCTAAGTGTGCAGAAAATCCACTTTGATCAAGAGCAAAATTATAATATACAGAGTACTTCTTTAATACAATATATAATCTATCTGCAAGACGTAAAATAAATGTATTATTTTCATGTTCAATAGTTGCTGATAAACTCTACCTATATCAAATAAGGGCAATATTTTGTGAAATACGCTACTATCATCCAGTTTAGCCCAATAGCAATTTCCTAACATGAAAGGTTGGACGTATCCAGCTATTGAAGCAGTACATCGAAATCCGCATACCTGTAATCACGTAAAGATTTATTTTACAGGCAGCAATTTTTAATGATAGTAAATTATTCTATAATTTGAATAAATTAATAGATGATATTCAAATAAAAACATACAATGTGTACGTTATTACTAGGTAGTATATCCATTGTTCCACCAATCCACGCATCTTTTTTCACATCTGTATATACGTGCCCATTAAAATTAGAAACGGTGTAATCTGAAAAAAATATTTTATTGAAAATTAACTAGTAGGTATTTATTTTCATAACAGAACTGTAGATATCAGAATGTTATTAGAGAATCAATATAAATCGGAAATCCAAGCTAAAAGTACCTGTTTGAAATACAGGATTTTTTTAAGTATAGGCATCCGAAAGTAAAGGCTGTATATTTTCAAGCATTCATCGTTTTTATAAAAGCGTTCAATTTAAAGACTTGTTAGAGGCTACGCGACGAGGCTAAATTTTCAGACTTTTCTAACTCGAAATTTTACTTCATGCGCCAAGCGCATAAAACACTGATTTCAGATTTCAGAAATCTCAATTTTTTTTTAACCAAATCTTGCGATTTTAAAACTCGAGCAATTTACTTTCGGATATGTAAGTCAAATTTAAAGTAAATGCATAAATGTGGGTTTACATGTTAAATCTCTATTTTTGCTCCTTATCTCATACACGCGGTATATATTAGGGCTGGCAATTTTTCAAATTTAAGTATTCGAATATTCATTGAAAAATATATTGTAATATTCGAATTATTCGAATATTCGAATTATTCAAATATTTGAATTATTCAAATATTTGGATACTCAAATAGTAGAATTTTCAAATATTTAAATATTCCAATATTCAAATAGTCGAATATTCAAATATGTCCAAAAATATCATATTGACCCAAAAATAAACATCTGTAATACAGTACAGTCAAAAATGCCAATATATTTGTCGAAAATATGTTCATGATTCATGTGATACTCTTTACACAATATTTTACACTTATTTTACCAAACATATTCCTAAGAAGAAAAATCACCGAGGCCGTAAGTGTAAACAATATCCCATGAGGTTTGACATCAATACTATCAAACTATTACAACAAAAGAACAATCTACATAAAAAATCCAAGGAAGTTAAAGATCCACTTATATTAGAAAAATAAACAGTCAAAAATAGCTTTTCATCGCTTCATCGAGAATACGGAGCATAATACAGGGTTATTCAGAATAAAGGAACAGATTTCAAACATTTATATTTCTTCCTAACTAAAAAAGGTAGAACCATATTTCCAACATTCCTGAACAGACGAAAGTTTAAAATTTGAGCAGTTTAGGCAGAAGTTCCAACCACGGCCGCATTGGCGCTCTTGCTTGTCATGTTAATTGTCTGTAGTAAAATGGCTATACAACAAGAAAAAGCATTTTGTGTGATGCAATTAGCAAAACTAGAGTCCATTATTGAAGTTTAAAGGCACGTTTAATAAAAAAACCTCTCGTCATAAGCAGATTTACCAGTGGCATCGATGGTTTCATCTGTAAATAGAAAAGCAAGGGACGTTCACGCACATCAAATGAAAATGTTGAACGTATTCGTATTTCGAAAGGAGTCCAAAAAAAAAATGAAAAAACGTGTATTACAGTGCTAATGTTGAATGCATACAAATTTTAACTTTTCTCTTTTCAAGAACGTTGGAATTGTATTTCTATCTTTTGTAGTTTGGAAGAAATTAATATTTGACATCTGTTCCTTTATTTTGAATAGCCCTCTATAATTTTAGTCTTATGTTAAGAAGAAAAAGAAGACGTCCAAAATTCCTGGAACCAGGAAAATGGGCGACACATCTTTAAATTCTTCTTGTGAAATTCTTCAAGGATTTGCAGATTTCTTCAGCAGATGTAATAGTGTAATAGGTGTAATTTGTAATGGTAGTGATGTGATAGGTACCTATAATATATTAATAAATGATGCTAGTGTCTTCAGCCATTTAAGAAAGATTATTAGATCAGATTCCCGGATTTTTTCTTAAGGACTGTGGTTACGCTTCTCGCGCATATTTTTAATTTAATTTTAACAACTGGTATTTTTCCAAATCAGTGAAAAATAGCGCGTTTGTGGCCTGTTTTCAAGTCGGTTGATAAATCTAATATCACAAATTACAGACCGGTTGCCTTTATATTAAATTTTTCTAAAGTATTTGAAGGAATAACTGTAACTACATTTGCGCACATACCGCGGTGCTTAGCTGGATGTAATATGCAGACATCTCAAAGGCGTTTGATTGTATGCCACATGATAAGTTTATGATGTATCCAAAAAACTATAATTGCATTCCTATTTATTCGTTAGACGCTTCTTTGTCGGATACATGGGTTGTTAGTCCGGGACATTTGTAGCAACAAGCGTGTTCCACAGGGGTCCAATCTTGGCCCCTTGCTTTTTCCAATTTTCATTAATAAAGTTGCAAATTTCTTGGACTGCAAATTCTTAATATATGCCGATGATATTCAATTATATCGAACAATTGAGATCATCGATGATTGTGTTAATCTTCAACATAACTTATGTAAAATGGCAGCATAGTGCGTAGAAAATGCACTGAAAATAAATGCCTCGAAGTGTCGTATTTTGTCGTATAGCAGGCTACAAAATAAAGTGCTTTTCGAATATACCCTGAATACTACACCTGTTCAGAGCGATAACTGTTTTAAAGATCTTGGTGTATTGTTTGACAACAAGCTATCATTTAATATGCACATACAAAAGTTAATCAATGAATCGCATAAACTGCTTGGATTTATAATTTGCCACTGTTCCGACTTTAAAAATAGTGTCGCGGCAATCCATTTGTACGATTCATTTGTTACAAGTGAACTAATGTACTGTGCTGCTGTTTGGTCACCCGGCTATATAAAATACATTGAGATGTTGGACAAAGTACAATATCGTATGAATCGTTATTGCGGGACTTCGATATGCTATCAATGCAAAATAGACATAAATACATTTTAATCTATGAACTCTATAAACTAATTCACTACCACACTGATAATTGTGAATATTTAAATCTTGTGAATATTTCAGTTCCTAAATGTTCAAGTCGAAATAAGCTCACTTTTAATTACAATACACCTCGTACCACGCACCCTTCTTACTCCCCACTGCAATGTATGTTCAGAAAGTACCATGAGGTACAACATACTGTTGATATTTTTAATCAAGATCGAAATGCATTTTTGTTACCTTCGAAATCATTGCTATATTGATTAATAGCTATTATTTTGGGTTGTCTGTATACGTGTGTGTGTATGTATGTGTGTGAACTAAAGAATAAACATATCATTTATTTTAAGTTCCCTATCTGTACGTTTATATTGGTATTACTTTGTAAATATGTATTTGCTGTTAGAAAGATAATTCAATTTCATTTATTGTATGAAATGTTCCCTTGTAATTGGACTACGGCCTGTGATTAAATTACATAAATAAAATTAAAATAAAAAATAAATTAAATAAGATTCTGTTACAGTCAGAGAATCACATTATTAATATAAATCGTTATAACTATGACAATATATGAATGAGCAAATTATCTTTCTTAGTGTCAAAAATTTAGAATTTTTAACAATGCCTGTAATAAAAATACACGGTGTCTACGCTAAACCGTTCGTTAAAAGTTTATGGGGTTGCCGTTGCACTAAATATTTTAAAAAGTCCTTGTCGTACGGTTGAATCAGTTCTCCTCATATGAAGTATTTTCAACTTTATATCACCAAATTGTAGCACCAAATTTGTTATTAGTTATTTTTTGGATTCCTCGTCTAAATTGCAACATATTTTATTCAAACATATGTACACGTATCTCTTATATTTTTCAAGCAAGAAAAATATTTCTAAAATTTTGACCTCTAAAAAGCATCTTGAAATCTGTCTGTAACTTCTCTTAAGAGTAACATAAAAATATTAATTATATCTCTACTTGTACCTAGAGGATGCCTCTATGAGTAAATTAATTGGAAACTATCAATTTTTACAATAAGTGTTCTTAAAATGTCAATATCTAGGTGCCCTCTTCAATATCTAGTAATTCAATATTTTTAAATGGAATGACCCATTTTTTATCACGTGGAACGATTAGGGGGAAAATTTCCTACAAAAAAGTATTAGCAACTATACTCCTAAAGCAAGTGGTTATCGAATTATTTCGAAGATTCGTTTTTAGTCGCATATATGCAGGGAATAATGCGCGCATAAGTCGCAACTAAATTTTAGTAGGCAACTAGTAATGCTTTTGTTTTGTCGCGTATGTAATGCGAAATGTCAAATAATAAAAACAATTAGTACAAAGTTATACATGCATCAAAAAAATGAATAAACACATCCAAATCAACAAATTATCAATTTATTCTTTATACATTGCAACTGCTATTGAATTGTTACTCGAATATGTAGAGTATTTATTGAAACTTATCCACATTGACCGCCGATGAATATAACAAGATTTACAAGATTGGAATCAAATTTTGTTCAATTGGCAGTTGCCATGTATGAAGAATAAATTGATAATTTATTGATGGGTATATTTATTTATTTTGTTAATTTCTGTAAAACTTTGTACTAATTCTTTTTATTATTTGACATTTCTCAATACAATCGCGAGAAAACAAAAGCATACTACTGGCCTAGTAAAATTCAATTGCGACTTATGCGCCCATTATACTCTGCATAAATGCGACGAAAAACGAATTTTCGAAATAATTAGAAAACTAATTGCTTTAGAAGTATAGTTGTATATTACTTTTTTTATGACATTTTCTCCCCAATCTTACTACGTGATAAAAATTGGGTCATTCTATTTAAAAAAAAATTACTAGATATTGAAGAGAGCACTTAGATATTGACATTTTAAGAGCAATAAGTGTTCTTAAAATGTCAATATCTAAGTGCCCTCTTCAATTTCTAGTAATTTTTTTGACAGTTTCCAATTAATTTACTCATAAATTAATTTACTCATAAAGGCATCCTCTAGGTACAAGTAGAGATATAAATTATATTTTTATCTTATTCTTAAGAGAAGTTACAGACAGATTTCAAGATGCCTTTTAGAAGTCAAAATTTAAAAAAAAATTTTTATCTTGAAAACTATAAGAGATAAGTGTATATATATTCGAATAAAATATGTTGCAATTTAAACGATCAACCTAAAAAATTACTAATGTATAGGGTGTTCCATTTAATATAACAAATATGGTGCTACTTCCGGAACCGGAAGTGATATAAACTTGAAAATATTTCACTTGAGGAGAACTGATTCAACCATATGACAAGGATTTTTTTCAAATTTTTAGTGCAACGGCAACCCCATACACTTTTAACGAACGGTTTAGTGTAGACACCCTGTATATTGATTGATAACTGACACACTAAACTTATTTCACTTGTTACTCGGTTAAATTTAACACCATTTCACATTAAACTAGCGTTTCATACCTAATTTGGTTCGTTCGCTACGCGCCCGAGTCAAATTATCAGGCTTTTCTAAACTCGAAATTTTACTTCATGTACTAGGAGTGGAAGATATTCGTTAGTTTTACCATTGAAACAATTGAAAAGGATTCAAAAGATAATGGTTAAATTACAGTCAGTTAAATGATGAAATACTATCAACATGCAATAATAGTGAAATGTTAATAATACTCATTAATTAATGAAATACTATCACAGTCAGAAGGCTAATTGATTAAGACAAATTGTATAATTGTCAATAAACAATTGACACATAGTAATGTCACAATGATTAAGGACATTCAAATACGTCATATAGTCAAAATGTCATAATGGAAACAGGAAGGGGTTAGGTTAGAAAAATAACATTTGTTTCATCGCAACTTCTTATGTAAACTAACTTAATTTTATAAAATTATAAATTGTCAAAACTGTCCAAAAATGTCATGGTTGTTCAAAATTGTCATTTCATATTTAAAATTCAATAATTCACAATTCAAAATTAATATCGACACTACGACAAATGTTTGCACTTTAATGAAAAATAAAATACACACGAAATACTGTAATTTGACTGTATTGACTATAATGACTGTACAAACTATACGTAGACTTGAATTTTATTGTATCGATTATCTTAACTATTTTGACAGTACTGAATAGAAAAAATTAACCTTTGTTGGCACAATAAATTAATACATACTATTAAAAATTCAAACACAGTTCTCACTCGTATCCTACATTGAAATTATACAAACGGACAAAAAAAAGATCGAACAACAACAAAGAATCTAAATAAACATCTTCCTTCCTTTCTTCAATGTACACCACGCTCAGCAGCTAGCTACATCTCCCTGGTATTATTCTCCATAGCTCTTTCATTACCTCTATCCCTCTTCAGCTCTCACACAAACTCTCTTCAGGTGTATACTACCTTTCATACTTTATTTTATTTGTAAGCCCGCACACACATTCAACCAGTGCTGCTATTCATCTTTCTCCCTTCCACAAAAGACACACTTCACATATTCCTCTCCCATAGATACCTTTCTTCTTTTTTCTTTCCCCCACATCTGTACTAAGCTAGTAAACGACAACCCTTCCATTTAATATTTAAAAATACCGCGTTGGCCCTGTAAATACCTGTACCTGTATGTTCTTATAGTTTGGATTATAAGTGCTTATTTGTATATTCTGCCGAACCTGCAGCTAACCTTCCCTCGGCCTCTTCCCAAATTCTACTTCCAGCTATTCCCCCCACACGCTATTTTCTCCCTTACTATCAATCCCACTTTCTAATTTATTCTGTCTTTCTCTAGCATTCACCTAAATTCTACTCCTTTCACCTGCCATTCTCTGTAACAAGCATACCAAGCTTCCCTCGCCAGTCTCTCTTCCTCTAACTCACCCACTTTTCTCTCAATCTTTACCACTCTCTTCGCCGCCACCCGTTCCATTGACATTCTTTGGCACTTCTGCAACACTATATAATTCGGTGTCGTCCTCTTTAGACCTAGAATTATTTTTAAGTATTGCAGTTGCGCCCTCTCCATCCTCTCATTCCCACTCACTACCCACAGCTCAGCCGCATACAACAATATTACTTTCATACATGCATTTCACCATGCCATTTGTATACTATCATTCTCCCCTAACATCTCATTCCATATTCTTGTATATTCTGCCGAACCCGCAGCTTAACTTCCCTCAGCCTCTTCCCAAATTCTACTTCCAGCTGTTCCCCCTACGCTATTTTCTCCCTTACTATCAATCCCACTTCATTCTGTCTCTCTCTAGCATCCACCTAAATTCCACTCCTTTCACTTGCCATTCTCTGTAACAAGCATACCAAGCTTCCATTACCAGTCTCTCTTCCTCTAACTCATCCACTTTTCTCTCAATCTTTACCACTTTCTTCGCCGCCACCCTTTCCATTGACATTTTTTGGCACTTCTGCAATACTATATAATTCGGTGTCGTCCTCTTTAGACCTAGAATTATTTTTAAGTATTGCAGTTGTGCCCTCTCCGTCCTCTCATTCCCATTCACTACCCACAGCTCAGCCGCATACAACAATATTACTTTCATACATGCATTCCTCCATGCCATTTGTATACTATCACTCTCCCCTAACATATCATTCCATATTATCCGCGTCCGCGCCATCCCTACTCTCACCTTCTTACATACAAATTCTATGCGTCGGGCTCTACCACCACTTTCAGAAAACATATACTCTAAATATTTAAATTCTTTCACGCGTTCCACATTATCTCCCATCCATTCAATCTCATCTATCTTCCTTCTACCACCCCCATTCTTACATACCACCCACTTTGTCTTCTTCACATTCACCGTCAGTCTTCTTTTCATAGAACACTTTTTAAGCCTCTCTATCATTTCCTTCAGTTCGCTCATAGTCGTTGCTAACACAACCACATCATCAACATACACTATGTTCCACTCTTTTTGTTTAATACTACTATTTCTCCCGCCTGCCCCAACTTTAACACTCTCTCCAAATCGGCTCCGTACAGGCTGAATAGTAGTGGTCTAAGTGGACACCCCTGCTTCACTCCTCGGTCTATTTTAAAACACTTAGACACCACCTCATCCACTTTAACCTTACACCACGTTTCTGTATATACTTCATTCACCCAGTTCACAATTTGCTCCGATACGCCCATTCCATTCAAACACCCGATCAACAGCCCTCTCTCTACCGAATAATACGACGCTTTCAAATCCACAAACAACAGGTATACTTTTAATCTTTTTAACAACTCTTTCTCTCTCTCAATAAGCCAGTTCAATATAGCTATTTGTTCTACTGTTGATCGTCCTTTTTGCTTGACCTCCGGTAGTATACATTTTTCCTCTACTTTCCTCTCTAGCCTCTCTTTCGCTATCATCATTACGATCTTATAGAAACTGTCCATTCGTGTGATTCTGTAGTTACTGAGTACTGTTCCATCTCGTCCCTTATATATAGGAACCACAACTCCCTCCCTCCACTCTTTTGGAAACTCCAACTCCTCTCTCCAAATGCCGTTCCGCATACCTAACAATTGTCTTTTTTCCTCAACGTTGCAAAACGTATAACCTCTGTCTTTATACTGTCCAGCCCTGCCGCTTTTCCTCCTTTAACCATACTCAACGCCCACTCCAATTCTTCCTCACTAAAGTCCTGCTCTACTTAACCTCCCCCCTCTTATCTAAAATTCTTCTTTCACTGTTTTCCGTCCCAGCCAGTTCCTGGAAATATTTTCTAAATTCTTCAACTGGAATGCTACCTCCTATTGTTTTTTCTTTGCTGTCCTTTTCTGTATGTATGTCCTCAGCTGTTTTTATCTGGTATCTTTTCAACTTCCTCCAACTCCTCCTTTGTCCACTTTTCCTTACTTCTTTTGCATGTTTCGTCAAACTCAGTCTTTGCCGCTCACATCTCCTCTTTGCTCCCACTCCCTTCCCTACACGCTCTTATTGCTCTCCGTAGCACTTTCTTGGCATCAATGCACCCCTGATTGAACCTCTCGACTCTGCTTCGACCACACTTTTTGTCTGGTCATCGCCTGCTTAATCCCTATCCTCAGCTGCTCTAAAGATTGTACCTCTTCAAAACACACTTCCTTTATTGTTTCCCTGAAGTTCTTTTTCGGCTTATTTGATCAACACTATCTCTCTCTTTCCTCCACATCTGTTTTCTTCTCCTTCTTCCTTAACACTACTGACACTGGAAAGTGGTCTGACCCACTCTAATCTTCCACTTTAAAACTGTTTATCTGGACACTGACCTCTTCCCTAACCAAAACATAGTCAATCACCGATTTCCCCCCTTGATCTATCTCTAATCGTTTCTGTCTAGAACCGGAAGTTGATAAAATGTAATCTTTATGAAATTACTGTTACTCATTTGTTTTTCAAGTTATAACCAAACTAAAAACTTTTTTATGGCAACTTCTTACGCAAATTAAAATGATGTAAGTATTTTATTTTAAGTACGCTTCATTTTTGCTTTTCTAGACCAAATTCACTTTTTTCTTACGGGCGCATATAAAGATATGCATTTCATTAAACAGCATTTTTGATGCCGATTTCAATGATGTGCCACTTGTTTACCTTTGTAAAAATAAATGTTTTTGTTGTATACGATAAGCATAGTATCAGTTTATGTCAATCAAAAACTGCTTATTTATAAAACAAAATATACCACATCGATAGTAGTCATATTTTTTAACAAATTGCAAGCATCACCTTGTAACGAAATTGTTTACCGGTTGTCATAACAACTTTGCCAATGACTTTTTTTTACAAAAGTATGCATGTGGCATATTATTAAAATCATTGTTAAAAATGCTGTTCAATGATATGCATGTCTTAATATGGGCCCATAAGAAAAACGTGATTTTGATATAAGAGAACAATAACGAAATGTCCTTGAAATATAACAGGTAAGTCATTTTAATGGGCTCAAAAAGTTGCCATAAGAAAGTTTTTACAGTTTGGTTATAACATTTAAAACAAACGAGTTACAGTAATATTAGAAAAATGACATTTTATCAACTTCCGATTATGGAGCGGAAACGGTTAGCGATAGATCAATTTTCTTATTACCATTGAATAAAACACAAAACAGTGACTAGCTCGCGAAAACTGTATTTCAATATCTCTTCAAATAAAAAAGTTTACAATATGGGGCACCTCCAAAATACCACTACCCTGTACATATAGTAAAATGTAATGTTATTTGTCAATAAAGATGTTAAAATATATACTAATGACAATTTTAATCAACATTTACGGCATATAACTCTCTCTTTATTATAGCGAGAGATACATTAACGTGTCAATAAACATGATTGAAGAGTTCACTTTAATGTATTAACATTTTTATAAATAATATTCGAATATTCAAATATTTGAATATTCGAATATTCAATTCAATTAATAATTTGAATACTCAAATATTCGAATATTTGAATTATTCGTATTCGAATCCCAGACTGAGTATATATTAGCTACTCATTTCGTTTCAAAACAATAACTCTAGTGAATCAAATTTTGTTCTCCTCAGAAAATATCTGACACATATTTCTTTGAGAATATAACTCATAGCCTACTAAAACGAATTTTAAACCAATGAGATGCATAGAAAAAAGTAGGTACATGTCTATCACCGCGATGATAAAAAACAAAAGAAGCGGTGGGTGTTAAGTTGTCCTGTCATTCGAAACGTCAAAATAAGTAAAGTTCCGTGCAGTGATATTAATAGAAAAGTGAAAAGTGCGACGCCAAAAAACACCGTCATGAACAAAGAATCACAGTGGCGGCAGTTTACGAACTATTGTGCGATTAAAAAATTCTCAATCAATAGGGAAATAACAATATCTCAGCTGTCGATAATGTTAAGGTACTCACATTATTTTATTCGTTATATTCTCTCACTAAATATAACTCGTGATATGATTAATTATCGACGATATTTTGTCGTTGAAACCGAAGCAGCACATTCAACTCGCCCTTCGGGCTCGTTGAATCTGCAGCTCGGTTTCAACTCCAAAATATCATCGATAATAATCATACCACTCGTTATATTACGGCTGAGAATACAACTCACAGCACACTAGAACAAATTTTCAACCAATGAGATGCAAGGAAAGCCGTAGGTACATGTCTATCACCACGATGATAAAAAACAAAAGAAGCAGTGATAAGTTGTCCTGTCATTCGAAACGTCAAAATGGACGAAAATCGCTGGGGTAAAGTTTCGTGTAGTGACATTAATAGAGAAGTGAAAAGTGTGACACCAAAAAACACCGTCATAAACAAAGAATCGCAGTGGCGGCGGTATACGAACTTTTGTGCGGTTAAAAAATTCACAATCAATAGGAAAGCAACAATATCACAGTTGTCGATAATGTTGAGGGGCTCGCATTATTTTATTCGTTATATTCTCTCACTAAATATAACTCGTGATATGATTAATTATCGATGATATTTTGTCGTTGAAACCGAAGCAGCACATTCAACTTGTGCTGCGCACTCGTTGAATCCTCTGCTCGATTTCAACTCCAAAATATTATCGATGATAATCATACCACTCGTTATATTACGGCTGAGAATATAACTCAAGCATCACATGACTATATTTCCTCCAATCAGAATCGCTTATTTCCATAGATACATGTTATTACAGCGGTGATAAAATCCTATCACCTTGTTTTGGTCGCTGCTACGAAAATTATTTGTCAAATCTGGCAGTCGATAATTAAAAATGTCAACCGGGCGATGGGGTCAGGTTTCCACGACTCAAATATAGTGAAATTCGTTATATTTTCTCATTGAATATAACTCGTGGTATGATTAATAATCGATAATATTTATTCGTGAAACCGGAGCAGCACATTCAACTCGCCCTTCGGGCTCGTTGAATCTGCAGCTCGGTTTCACTCATGAATATTATCGATAATAATCATACCACTTGTTATATTACAGCTGAAAATATTATAACAGCCGAAACATTCATTAGATATTTCGAAAAAAAAAAAATGAAGATAGTGATACCTAATAAGGGCCGGTTAATCAATTGTAATAATGTTTGTTAAAATAATCTAAATTCTCACCTTTATCAACTGTAATCATTGTACAATTCTTAAACATTTTACATCTGAAAACAACACCCGGGCTTGATATTGGTAAACTTGGATCCTCGCTTCTCGGTGATCCGACTTGAATCCTAAAAATATAAAAATTATTATTTTTTATTTGGAGACTTTTTTGTGATACATGTTAATTTACCAATAAAACACACTTTTAATTTTGTTTGTATAACACTTTTTAATTTGTAATACAAAGTAAAAAGTGTGTTTTATTTATACAGATTAGTAACTATCCGGTAATGTAAACTATTCAAAGCAGGGCTGGCCAACCCAAACTGCTTCGAGGGGCAAAATTACCATCTAAAGTGTTTCAAGGGCCGCTACTCAAAATTGATTTTCTTTGCGAAATCAACTTTTTTATTATTTATTTAGAAGTTTAAATAAAAGACCTTTTTGGCATTTTTCATAACGTTTTTTACAATTACAAGTATTTATTTGAGTAAAGAAGAAAAGAACAAGTATTTGAAAAATGAGACAAAAACACCATATCACAAAATATAACTTAATCTTATACGAATAACTTATACAAATAAAATATTTCTTTAGTGTGATTTCAAAAGTTTGACTTAACTGTCAGTCTGACATATTACAGCGATTTTTTTCTTTTAAGTATACATATCCAAAAGGAAATTGCTCCAAGTGATTGAATTTCGAAAGATTTGGATGGATGAAATAAAAGTTTGTTAGATCCGTTAACGTGAGATCAAACATAAGCAGTACATTTTAGACTTTAAATCAAACCAGTGTTTATACGCGTGGCGCATTGAAGTAAAATTTCGAGTTTAGAAAAGCCTCAACTTGGATTTGGACGCACCGCGTCAATAAAAACACTTTTTTTAATATAAAAATGTCTGCATTTTACTAGACTGAACGTTTTTTGTAAAAAGTCATTTTATTTTCTGGCTAAATATAAGAAATCTTTATTGTAATCGTTATTTAAAGTTAACAAAAAAACGTTCAGTCTAGTAAAATGCAGACATTTTTCTTCAATTACTTCAAAATATCCTCATTTTAAACTCGCACATTGCTCTATATTGTAAGATTATATTATTATTATTAAAATTGGTTACTTCATTTACATGTTAGTTTTAGTTATTAGTTAAGAGAAGTTTGCTTATCTCCATTTCTTAGTTTTTTGTTGTTGACAGAAATAATCTTCATAATTTAAGGTTTATATCATGAACAACAATTTCTGATTAAGTATATTTATTATACAGGGTGCCCCAGACTACCCGTAACAGCTTTTTTTAAGAAAACGGCTAGTCCTATAGAGTTGGGATACAAAAATTTATTACAAAAGCCGTATTAAAGAATCGAATGGTGATATTGTTTTTTCGCAAAAAGGTTGGTATCACTGAAAGTTTGCTTAAATGTCAATAACTCCAGATTTTTAAATGGCACCATAGGTCAAAAGTGGTGTCATTGAAAAGGTCTTTAAAAAATAATCAACTATTATAGGAAACAAATTTATTACTGGCATTTATTTTGAGTAATATCTGTTTAAATTTATCAAATTTAATTTTTTTTTGCTAACTTATTTTAAAAGATTGCGTTTCAAATGTCAGTTAGACCTCTTAGATACATTCTAACCCAGTCCGCAAAGTCGCTAAAGATATATATGACTCCAACTCCCTCTCCAACTCCTCTATTTTTTGAAAATTTGACGCCAACTCTAACTGCTGCTTCGAATCATGTGAACATTTTAAATATTTACTTAATAATGCAATTTTTTGCAATACAAAGAAGCCTTAGAGGCACGTAATAAAGACCTAAGAAAATATAGAAAGTTTAATACAAGAACATGTTCACGCTTGCAAAATATGACGGATCTTTTCCACACACTTTTATATTCATCAGATTCATATGTGTCAAATCTTTCCAAAACTAATAATATGTATAGCAAGATCTTATAACATCTGGAGCTTCGAAAAGGAAGTACTAAATTTACTGGCTGAATCTTAAACTCAAGTTTTGGAAGAATATACCGACTCCTCATTGACAGTAAAGATAATAGGAATTAAATGTTTTAATTTTAAGATACAGAGTAGAACAACCAAATGGAATAAGTTCAGTATCTCCATGATTGTACGTATTTGTAAAAAAAATGATAATCTTTCATTAAAAAAATATTTCAATACCTATTCCCATTTAAAATGTTGAAGCTACCTTGTGGTTAACCGTTGGTTATAGTCCTATTAGATGTTTCCCTTAAAACTAAAATTGACGTGTCTATGGATTGTTCACAAGTACGCACAATCATTCAGATACTGAATATATTCCATTTTACTGTATGCATTGTTATATTTATTTACTGCACATTAGAATTAGAATAGAAACACGAATTTGGTCTCTTGATACGTTATTTATGTATATATGCCAATTTAAACTTTCTATATTATTTTAATTTAGAATTATCAGCTAGAATTGCTAAATCGTCCACTGTGCGACCCTGCGAATATGCCTAGTCAACAACGCATTAGTTTTCAATTCATAGAACGAAAAAGTGAATTGTACGGTGTAACTAATATTTTAAACAGACACCGTTCCCAGAAAGTTGTTTGTTCTAACCGATGTAAAATGTAATTATATTATTATATCGATTGTTCCATTTATAAAATACTAGACGAAGAGCAATAAAATACACAATTAAATTAAACAGTTCACATTTTTAAAGTCAAAATCGGATATAACGAACAAAATAGTCGGTCCGTATACAAAAAGCATTGATGTTGCTTACAACGAAAAGCAACATCAATGCTTTTTGTATACGTTAATTGTGTTATTTTATTGCTCTTTATGTAGTATTTTATAAATGGAACAATCGATATAATAATCTAATAACATGTCTTCTCGGTCGGTAGCCAGTCGGTAGCTCACAGAAGATGTTTTTGTTTTTTTAAAATAAAATTCCATTCTCCTACGGTGGGATATTACAAAAAACACCAGGTTTTCATTATAATAGGCCGGTATTACATTTTAATACTAGGTTGTGTTATTAACCAGCTTATTTTGTTTTGTGCAATTTAAAATAAATATAAGCTAGATTTTTATTAATTCAAGATAGGCTTTTACTTTTACCACCTTTATGAAATCCACGGCTAAGGTATCATCAATAAATGTTTCTATTGTCCTCACGACAATATGGTTAGTCATTTAAATTCCCCACGAACAAAATGTTCAGATTGTGTAATCGAATGAATAACACTGTTGATATTTTTATTATGTATGTGATGATATCATTTTTAAGTAAATTATCGCAATCACGTTTATAATTTCGTGTTTTCCTTGTTTATGTTTGAGACAAATTATTTTACATGTACGTATTCTTTGATATTGATGTAATGTATAAATAAACTTTATAGATTTACCTCTAATTGGATTATACTTTAAGTATACATATCCCAATTCTTTCAAGTGTCTCAATGAGTGTTTGCACTCCTTCTTGCATGATGTAAAATTTCGAGATTAGAAAAGCCTGAAAATATGATTTGCTCGCGTTGTGAAGCGCGGCGACTAATGCAAATTATCAGGCTTTTCTAAACTCGAAATTTTATTTCATGCGCCAAGCGTATAAAACACTGATTTAAGGTGAAGTTTAAAATATTCTGCTTAGGTTTTAATCTCACTTTAATCAATATTACAAATGTTTCTTATTATTTAAAGCACATAGGGCTTTTTGAAATTATATGTATCCCAAAAGAAATTTCTCGAATGTTGAAAGGTCAAGATTGGTCTTTTTTACTTCATGCTTAATTATGGAATGGAAGCAGTCTTGGAAAAGTCAGGGAAATTCGGCCTTTTTAGCGAAAAGTCAGAGAATTTTTAAATATTATAATAATTAATATTCAAATTCTGTTCAGAGCACTAATTTGACTTAACTAATATTAAAAAAACTTAAAAACAATGGTGATGTGTCCACCATAGCATAGCACTTTCCTTGTAATTTGAACAACTGATAATTGACACACTGAATTTATTTCACTTTTACCCAAGTAGTTGAAGATTTTACTTGAAGTTAGTGATTTAAACGCGTGGCGCATGAAGTAATATTTCGAGTTCAGAAAAGACTGAAAATTTGGATTTTCTGGGGTACGACTCGCTTAGATCGCGCGCCCATGCAAATCCAAATTTTCATTCTTTTCTAAACTCAAAATTTTATTTCATGCCTAATCTAGGAGTGGAAACTCTTATTAGACGATTATTCAGATTATTATTTTACAGTTTCCTTTATTGTCAAATTTATGACATTTAATAAATGGAGTTGATGTTATTTTTTAGGTAAAATTAAGAACATAAACAAATTTGTGTGCATTATTTATGTGGTAATAAAAAATGGGAATGTTCATATTTGGAAGAGAATGATCAATATGATTTCCAGAAATAACATGAAAAGTTAACAAATCTAATAAAATTATTGGAGTTGATGATGATTTACAAATAAAATTATATTAATCGCTGAAAATTCACGAAAAAATCGATCTTATAAAAATCGTCATAATTAAGGAATATCAATAAAATTGTAGAAAAAGAACAAGCGATTATTTAAGTTTATTATTTAATGTTGTCATTTAAATTAGTACAGTCTTTCTACTTAATTAAACACAGTTATATTCCTTCCTTCACTTTTATTAATATTCCTTAATTATGACGATTTTTATTAGATCGATTTTTTCGTGAATAAAAGTGAAGAAAGGAATATAACTGTGCTTAATTAAGTGACTTAACACCTTCACGTAACTCATACAACTACATTAACAGTCTTTCTATCTATATAATCTGAAATTGGATTTGTTCGTTAATTAAATAAATAATTAAATGCTCATGAACACTTGTGTATTTACATACTTTTGCCAATCTATTACATTTTTATCTGATTGATACAATAATGAGTATATGTATGTATTGCCTTAATTACGATATGACATAAAATACTCATATCTTCCTAGGAAAATATAAAACTTTTTGACAATCTATATTTCTTTGGGGAAATATGGGTTGCCAAAAAGTGAAAAGAAAATGTATTCCTCGATACCGTTCATATTTTGAACGTATTCACACTGGCCACTTTTTGTCGCGCCACAAACGCCCAACAAATGACGAAGGCTGCACCTAAATAGTAGCATTCACACACAGCGCCACAGAATGTGGCACGATTGCTCACAAAGTACAGCATAAAATTGACGCATTGGCACGTAAGTGCGTTTTTAGTAGCTCATAGTTACCACGTGTGAACACGCTCTCTCTTCTTTTCAAATGTAACTCAATCTTAGCATTGGGCCCGGTTATCAAAATGTTCAACATTCAACATGTTTGGATTTGTTTGTAATGTATGTTGGTATCTAATGAACGGTACACCGGTCGGTCTATTTTGTGCGATTGCAAAAGTCCCAAACACGTGAATATTTCTGTAACAACAAATAGAATAAACAAGTCATACCTCAAAAATAACAACAATTATAACAACCTACCAAATCTTCAAAAAACACTACTAAAATATTTGGTATGGTACCATTTTGACAAATTCGCAAATTCTCTCCTTCATAACCCTGTGTAAAAATTATATTTATAGCGATGCTACCCTTATTGATCTAAGGTTTTCAAACGTGAGATGAGTTTATTTATTGTACATACGAGTCTGTTTATTATCTCATAATGAGCATGTTTTCGAAATAGATTCTTGTAACATATTGGTTACTCCGAATTTAAATCACACTCTCTTGATAAATATTTTCGGTGTTATTGATTATCAGTAATAAGTTAGTTTATTGTCGATTTTCGAAGCAAATGTACTAAATCCTCTTTATAAACGTTTTATGTATTATCGTGTTTTTAGTGTAATTTAGCTGTATATAATAAACACCTTTAAAACACCAGCTGCGAAAAAAATGTTTTAGGAAAGTCACCAATAAGTCATATGTGCTGAAATGCCAATAAGCATTTTAGCGACATGTTTATTGGTGACCGTACTGCGTAAAACTTGAATCTGCTACACAAGTTTTTTTTTTATAGAATGTTACATTTTGTCATTTATTTTTAAGTTTCATTTATTATTATTCTTATTTTTTGTAATCTTATAATCTAATTTTTTGTACAATGTTATATTTTCTCATTTATTTTTAAGTTTCATTTATTATTATTATTATTATTTTTAATCTAATAATTTTTATTTACATGCGAATGTTTAATCTTTCCCTGTATTGGTTCTTCCGTTGGGAAATGAAGTATTATTATTATGTGAGCATTTCTCAGGGGTTTGTCCTAGCATTATAAAAAGGAAACGGGCTAAGCCAAGTTACCTTTTTATTTATTGTAAGAATGTTCTGGTTATTGAAAGTGTTGACAGTAACACAGCTTTTGGTATATTTTTGTGTGTATATACGGGTATGTTTAGTACGTCCAGATTTTGTGTAAACGTTTTAGGAGTGATTCCCGTTACTGAGATGACAAATGGTAATATTCTGACCTTCTCTTGTTTCCATATCCTTTTTATTTCGATAGCAAGTGGTTGGTATTTTTCAATTTTTTCCCTATATTTTTTTTGTATGTTTTGGTCGCTAGGTACCGCTATGTCAATAAGATATGTTATTTTGTGTACTTTGTCTATTAGTACTAGGTCAGGTCTATTAGCTGTTATTGTCTTGTCTGTGAGTATTGTGTTGTCCCAGTATAATTTGTGTGTGTTTGATTCCATCACTTGTGTCGGTTTGTATATGTAGTATGGGTCCGAGTTGGTGGAAAGATTATATTTTTCTGCCAGTGTTTGGTGTATGATTTTTGCAGCATTATTATGCCTCTCCGTGTATTGGGTTGCCGCTAAAAGTTTGCAGCCGCTGGTTATATGGTCAATAGTTTCCGGGAACAGGTGACATTTTCGGCAAGCATCATTTACTATGTTTTCTTTTATGATGTATTTCTTGTAGTTAAGTGTGTTAATAACCTGGTCTTGTATGGCTATAGCAAACCCTTCTGCCTCCGGAAATAGGCGCCCTTGTAGGATCCAGCGATATGTTGCGTGTCTGTCTATATTTGGGTCGCTAGTAATATTAACGTGCTTCCCATGAAGAGGTTTTGATGCCCATCTCTCAGCTAAACTTTGTGAGTTGTCCGTGTTGTATTCTATGTTGTTTAGGCTAAGGTTAAGTGGAGTATATTCGTTGTCGGCATTTATAATTGCTCTGTGTATACTTGATGTTTTCGTGTGGAAGTATTGTCTGAGTGTTGTAATTTGTTTAGTATGAAGCAGTATTATGTCGACCATACCTCTTCCTCCTTCTTTGCGTGGTAAGTAAAGTCTCTCTGTACATGCTTTTGGGTGGTGTATTCGGTATTTTGTCATAGTTGTTCGTGTAGTCCTATTTAGTTCTTCTAGGTCCGTTTTTGTCCATTTTATTATACCGAACGAATACGTCAGAATAGGGATAGCGTAGGTATTTATCGCCTTTATCATATTCCTGGAGTTCAGTTTCGATGAGACTAACTGCTGCAATCTATCTTTGTATCGTTCCCTTAACAAGGCTTTCGTTTTTCCGTGGTCTATCCTAGTATTTTGTTGAAACCCTAAGTATTTATATGTGTCGTGTTTGTTCATGTTCTCGAGTTATTATTTTTTTTCTTTTAGTGGTGCCTAACGGTGTGTGATCTCAGTAGACGTAGTGAACCCAGTATCACGGCCTCCTGCATCCCTCCGATAAGGAAGTGTGCGGTGTCGCGACATGCTGGTATGGCCTTAAGGTTGTTCAGCATTGAGCCATTGATGCCGCCTAAAGCAGCGACGATTAATACTACCAACTTAACGGTGTGGCCTGAGTAGAGTCTGCTCATGTCGTACAAAAGATCCTGATATTTCGTCCGTTTTTCCTCCTCTTTTAAAACGATGTTTGTCTCTGCTGGTGCAGAGAATTCGATGACAAATATCTTTTTTAGATGGTGGTCGAGGAGGACTACGTCAAGCTTGTTTGCTCGTATTTGCCTGAGCGTTGGGAATGAGAAGTTCCAATATTATAGTTATAGTTATTATAGTTATTATTATTCATTTTATCTCGACTTGTTGTCGGTTATATTATATTTGGACGGGCATTAGCCAAGTCCAAACATAATCTATTTCTGATTCAAGAAGTTCCTTATTATGTTACATGTGTGAAGTATGGTTGCTTTTTCAACTTGAGTGTAAAAGTTGTTCGGCAGATCTAGTTCCGACAGATGTTGCGTCATCGTGTATGGTGTGATACCAGTTGTGGATATTATGAGTGGAATTATGTGTACTGTTTTTTGTTTCCAGATTCTTTCCATTTCAATTGCCAATGGTTGGTATTTGGTTTTCTTCTCTGTGTATTTAGTCACTATGTTATGGTCTGCTGGTATTGCGATGTCTATAATATATGTTGTGTGTCGTGTTTTGTTCTGAAATGTAATGTCCGGTCTATTGTGCATGATTGTTTTGTCTGTGTGTATGGTGAGGTCCTAGTATAATTTATACTCTTTATTTTCAAGAACTGTCTGCGGGTTGTATTTGTAGTATGGTTGGTTGTCTGTATGTAATTTATGTTTTATTATTATTATTATTATCCATTTTAACTCGACTTGTTGTCGGTTATTATTATTATTATTATTATTATTATTATTATATTTAGATATAATTATTACTATTTATATTTACTGTACTTTTTAGTACTTAATGTGTGTTCTTTGGATTATAGTGTTAAAATATTAGTGTAGAAAATAATAATAATAATAATAATAATAATAATAACAGTTCTTTATTCCAATGTTAATATCACATACAAATTTTGCACATATACATCTACACGGAATAGGGTCAAATCAAGATTAATACATATTATGTTTCTCTAGAGAAATATTCATGCATATTATATGGTTCTAAATCAAGTAAGAACTCTTTAATAGATTGTTTCCAGCTCGAAAACGTATCCGATTTTTGTGTGTTTGTGGGCAGACTATTGTATATTTTTATACAAACATATAGTGGATTCTTTTCAAAGAAAGTTAATCTATGATACGGATATTTAAAGTCAATACCGTGTCTCGTGTTATGAGTACTTTCCAGCTTAAATTCAATAAATAAATGTTTATGCTTCCACATAAATTTCATCGCTTCCAGAATGTATACTGCGGGACAAGTTAGTATTAATATATAGTGTAGTTAATTTCAAGTATTTTCACACTGGGTTATGAAGTAAATAATGTGCGATTTTATTGAAGTAGTACAATACCTCTATTTTTGATTAAGTATTATTAAGGTCCTATTAAAGTTAAAATATAATAATGAAAATGATTAATTTTTAATTAGGTCTAATAACTTTTATAATCAATTCAGACAAGAAATCTGTATCGGCCATTCCATAAATAAGTACACTCTTTTTAAGAGTACATCAGGGATTTTACGAATTTCACAAATATTATAAAGGCTATCAAGACATGACTTTTAATTGTTACTAGAAGTTAAAAAAATTATTGTGTTAAAAGTTATAACAATATAAACTTTTACTACACTTTTATTTTGAACAAAAAACTATCGTAAACCGAACAAGGTTATTCTCTACTTTTTTGTGCTTATATGTTCAAAGTTTAAAATACATTTTTTTCCAAAACGAAAAAACTTGATTTAGATAGATTTTCTTTTAAATAAAACATATCTCAAAAAATATTCAAATACTCATGTTTTAATTTTCTTAAAAAAATATATGTTATACCCTGATCCTTCCTTAGAATTTTTCCGTTTTCAAAAGTATAGGCACTTTAAAACTGTTTGAGATATGATTTTTTTTTACCCGAGCGCTGCATTGACGTGAGGCGCTCCCGCTATTGGTGTAATGGCCCGGATCGCTGTGTGCGCTGCGAGTCCCGCTCAATAAACCAAGAGAATTTTATTTATTTGTTTTTTAACCTACAGTTAAGTCGCTAATATTGTTTATTTATTCCCGGTAATATAAAACGTTTTATTACCTAAATAAAATTTACTTTAGGAATAAATTAATTTATTCCAAAGATTTCGGTATTATAAACAAAAAATAATTTTATTTGGCTAATAAATCTCCCCAGTAAATTATTTGTTTGTTTTTCTATAAAGTAAATTGCATTCTCTAAATAATTTGACAGTTAAAAGTCAAAAGTGTATTATATTATTATAATCACTTTAGATTCTACTACTTGTATTTCTTAATAGCATTACGGTTATCATGTCTACCATATCATCCGTGTCAGATTTAAGTTCGCTTATAGTATCTTCCCTGACAGTGATTAGTTCGAACCACAAGACATTCTAAGGAGTCGATGACCTAGAATTTTGAAAATCAGACATAACCAGAGATTTTTATACTTATGCATACGCGTTTTTAAAACTAATTCCATTTAAAGTTTTAAACGAGCGTTTTCCACTCCCAGACTAAGCATGAAGTAAAATTTCGAGTTTAGAAAAGCCTGAAAATTTGGTTTGGTCGCGTAGCGCGAAGCGCGGAGCGACCAAACCAAATTTTCAGGCTTTTCTAAACTCGAAATTTTACTTCATGCGCCACGCGTATTTAACACTGAAAGCACTGAAATATTGTGAACAAGTAAACTTCATTTGAAATAAGTGTCGTACGCGTGGCGCATGAAGTAAAATTTCGAGTTTAGAAAAGCCTGAAAATTTGGTTTGGCCGCTCCGCGCTTCGCTCTACGCGACCAAACCAAATTTTCAGGCTTTTCTAAACTCGAAATTTTACTTCATGCTTAGCCTGGGAGTGGAAAACACTCGTTTAAGTCTTTTATAATTTGTAATAAGCTTTCTTTTTCTTGTTCTGTGTAATTCTGCCTTATTCCACGGTTATTCTCTATGATTATAAGGAATTATATTAAATTTACAATTTGATTGACCATTTAATTTAAAATATTGACAATTCAATTTAACAAATTGGTGGTTCCAGCTATGGCTACAATGAAAATGTATAATTTCGGTCTGTAATCTAGTAATTAAATTATTTATTTCTAGAAGTCGAAGACCTAGAGTTTTTCAAATCAGACAACCAGGGATTTTTATACTTATTCATAAGCGTTTTTAAAATTAGTTCCATTTAAAGTTTTAAACAAGTGTTTTCCACTCCCAGACTTAGCCTGAAGTAAAATTTCGAGTTTAGAAAAGCCTGAAAATTTTGTTTGGTCGCGTAGCGCGAAGCGCGGAGCGACCAAACCAAATTTTCAGGCTTTTCTAAACTCGAAATTTTACTTCATGCGCCACGCGTATTTAACACTGAAAGCACTGAAATATTGTGAACAAGTGAACTTCACTTGAAATAAGTGTCTTGTACGCGTGGCGCATGAAGTAAAATTTCGAGTTTAGAAAAGCCTGAAAATTTGGTTTGGCCGCTCCGCGCTTCGCGCTACGCGACCACACCAAATTTTCAGGCTTTTCTAAACTCGAAATTTTACTTCATGCTTAGCCTGGGGGTGGAAAACACTCGATTAAGTCTTTTATAATTTGTAATAAGCTTTCTTTTTATTGTTCTGTGTAATTCTGTCCTATTCCACGGCAATTCTCCATAATTATAAGGAATTATACTAAATTTCCAATTTGATTACCAATTCAATTTGAAATATTGACAATTCAATTAAATAAATTGGTGGTTCCAGCTATGGCCACCAATTTTTTTAAAATTTCGAGTTTAGAAAAGCTTGAAAATTTGGTTTGGTCGCGTAGCGCGAAGCGCGGAGCGACCAAACCAAATTTTCAGGCCTTTCTAAACTCGAAATTTTAATTCAAGCGCCACGAGTATTTAACACTGAAAGCACTGAAATATTGTGAACAAGTGAACTTCACTTGAAATTAGTGTCTTTTATGCGTGGCGCATGAAGTAAAATTTCGAGTTTAGAAAAGCCTGAAAATTTGGTTTGGCCGCTCCGCGCTTCGCGCTACGCGACCAAACCAAATTTTCATGCTTTTCTAAACTCGAAATTTTACTTCATGCTTAGCCTGGGAGTGGAAAACTCTCGTTTAAGTCTTTTACAATTTGTAAGCTTTCTTTTTCTTGTTCTGTGTAATTCTGTCCTATTCCACGGTTATTCTCCATAATTAGAAGGAATTATACTAAATTTCCAATTTAATTCACAATTTAAATTGAAATATTGACAATTCAATTAAATAAATTGTTGGTTCCAGCTATGGCTACAATGAAAATGTATAATTTCGGTCTGTATTCTACTAAATAAATTATTAATTTCAAGAATTGCTATTTAGTTGGTAGGTTTGCTTTATAATACGCAATTTTATTTGCCCATTAGTTTACTAGGTAAATAAATTTACTCCACAAATAGTTATTTAATGATTTATTAATCGTTTATAATACCGGGCATTAGTATTAAAAATGATTTCAACTTTAGGCTGTAAAAATTGTATAGCGATGAGATCAGTGAAAAATGCTCTATATATTATTATTATTCACTGACCTTATCGCTATATACATTTTTTTAATCGCTCGATGGAAATCACTTGAATATCGGAAAATGAAATGACAAAAGGGAGTGGGCGAGGTAGAGGTAATGGTTGAACACTACAGAGAATAGTGGAATTCTCCGATAATCAAAGCGCATATTACCTGAAATGCCGACAAAAATTGGTTATAAATACTAGATACATGAGCCGTTTTTTTTTTAAGTGGCCTAACTTTATTTCTCAAGTTTTGGTTGTTCACTGTAATAACCTTTATAATTTGAGGTTTTCAGTCATAAAAAAGAACTTGTGGTTAAGTATATTTAAAATAATGTAAGAAAACCTGAAATGATTATTTCAGTCAACAATAAAAAATTGAGAAATGGAGTTACTTCACTTTCAAAATAAACGGCCGAAATAACCATTTTTTTTTTGTTATATGTACATCATTCTTAAAAATGGCAATAACCCGAAACTTGTTAAATATAAAATAATTTATTGGTAAAACAAACCAAGTGAAGTCAATGAGAAACAAATTAATGATATATATTGAGTATTTATTTAAAATTATAAATACTCAATACATATCATTAATTTGTTTCTCATTGACATCACTTGGTTTGTTTTACCAATAAATTATGAATAATATTACAATAAAATCTTAATGAACTCATACTGTCTTTAAAATTAGACGACAGTATGAGTTCATTAAGATTTTATTGTAATCTGCAAAAAGCCAAATCATTATAGAGTAAGTTCAGTAAGTAGAAACGTTCGTAATTTTCACTGGTATAAAATGTTGATAGCTAAAAGTAGAAATCCTTTATAATGTTAGATAAACTGTATTAGTGACTTAATTTCAGGTTAAACAATAAATAAATAAAGTTCTCTTGGTTTATTAAGCGGGACTCGCAACGCACACCGTGATCCGGGCCATTAACACAATGGTGGGAGCGCCTCATATCAATGCAGCTCGGGTAAAAAAATCATATCTCAAAAAGTTTAAAAGTCCCCATACTTTTGAAAACGGAAAAATTCTTAGGAAGAATCAGGGTATAACATATAATTTTTGTAAGAAAATTAAAACATGAGAATTCGATTATTTTTTGAGATGTTTTATTTATTAAAAAAAACACCTATCTAAATAAAGTTTTTTCGTTTTGAAAAAAATTG
Source organism: Philonthus cognatus (assembly GCA_932526585.2). Taxonomy (NCBI): domain Eukaryota; kingdom Metazoa; phylum Arthropoda; class Insecta; order Coleoptera; family Staphylinidae; genus Philonthus; species Philonthus cognatus. The sequence goes on along the minus strand of OW052249.1, from coordinate 22,418,707 downwards.
TATTTCAAACATTGAACATTTAAGCACAAAAAAGTACAGAATAACTTATTTTGTAAAGGTAACGGTTTACGATATTTTTGAGTTAAAAATAAAAGTGTACTAAAAGTTTATATTGTTATAACTTTTGACACAATAATTTGTTTAGCCTTTATAACATATGTGAAATTCGCTAAAATTGCTGATGTATCCCCAAAAGGTGTGCACTTATTTATGAAATAGCCGGTATGGTATTTGATAGAGGGATATGATGTTATATTTGTGTCAAAAAAAGAAAGTGTAAGCTAAGAGTTGTACATTTTTGAAAATTATATAAATTACGCACGCCAATTATGTGTTTGCATTGACTAGATAAGATGATCGGGGTCGGATCCCGGACATAGGGTTATAGAGGAGACATTGGCCGACTTTTTGTAGGTAATGCCAGACCTCTACTTTTTTTAAATTTTATTACGGCCCAACTAAATTTAAAATTTAGTAGTGAAAATTATCAGTTTTTAATTAATCTCAAAGCGTTACTAATTATTTAAATCAATCAAACTACATGTCATCTAGTAGAATAACATAATGTTATCGTTGTATCAAAAAATTGTGACGATAGAACTTGTGGTCGTAAAGTTATAATTTTTTTAAGATAACGCTAATTTTGCCCACCGACCGTCTTTCAGAAATGTTCCAACTTTGATGGTGAATTGTGCCTCATAGAGATCTGAAATTTTTGTTGTTTTAAAATGTCCTTAAAAATGTCCTGAATAGAATGCCTATGTCATTTTTTCAAATTTTCAGTTTTCAATTTTCGTCCAAAAACCGCCAGTGGACCTGAAATGTTGGCTCCTCGATTATTCGTGAAAATTGCATACTTTTTTTTATAGGCAGATTTATATTTTACTGGCACTAAACATTTACAGGCTTTCGCGACTTGCGTTGGCGCGTACGAAATTTCAAGTTATAACTTGGTGAAAAAGTCAGATTTATTAATAATGTTACTTTGTAATTATCATAGTAGACTGGTCTGTCGGGGGAGACCAGTCTACTATGATAATTACAAAGTAACGTTATTAATAAATTTTAAAAAATCGAATATTTTCCTATTTTCAGAAAGGAATTGCTTTAACCGGAAAAAAACTATTGATAACAACACGGGAAATATGAAATATTTCCCTTGGTTCGCTTCGCCGTCGGGATATAACTAGCCAACATCGGTAAATAATCTCTTCATATTTTATCTAGATGTAAAAACTATTTCATTAGTTTTAAAATCAGTCGTACAATTTCAGAAATTTCTTAATTTTTCAAAGTTGAAAAGTTAAAGCAGAACATAATTATTTTCTAGCTTGATGAATTATCATAAATATTGTGATTAACGAATGTCTTCCAAATAAAATTAAAAAATTATCAAATTATTGCAATTAATAGCTTTATTAAAATTTGACGACATTTTTAAAAATTATATATTTATTGAAATTTTACGAAGATTATTAAATTACTAAAGCTTACGAATTTTTTAATTACATTCTATAAATTATTAAATTACTGAAATTCACCAAATATTTTTAATTGTGAAAATTATGCATTGTGAAAATTATGTAAATTGAAAGAAAGATTCAAACTTCGCCAACATTTAAAGAAACTACAGATATATTGTAATTTTTCGAAAATTATCAAATGTCTGAAGTTCACAGTTATTTTTTTGTTTGTCAATGTAAATTGAAAGAAATGTTAAAACTTGACGATAATTTAAAGAAAGTACAGTTTTGAAAGTTTTCAGTACTTTCAAAACTGTACTTTCTTTAAATTATCGTCAAGTTTTAACATTTCTTTCAATTTACATTGACAAACAAAATAATAACTGTGAACTTCAGACATTTGATAATTGTCAAAAAATTACTGTTCATGAAATTTTTAAAACTTTATAAAAGTTATGTAAAATGAAAGAGAGATTCAAATTTGAAGGAACTTAAAGACATTTTAAAATTGTTGTAATTTTACGACAATTATTAAATAACTGAAATACACGATATTTTTTTAAATCTTATGAAAGTTATGTAAATTGAAAGTAAGATCCAAACTTAAATAACATTTACAGTAATTAAAGATTTATTGTAATTTACTATAAATTACCAAATTACTGAAATTCACAAATTTTTTGAAAACAAAGAAAGATTAAAATTTGACAAAAACATAAAGAAAGTACAAACTTGTTTTTTGTTAAAACTACTGAAATTCGCGATATTTTAAAAGCGTTCTTAAAATTATGTAAATTGAAAGAAAGATTCAAATTTGAAGGAACTTAAAGAAATTTTAAAATTCTTGTAATTTTACGACAATTATTAAATAACTGAAACACACGATTTTTTTTAAACCATATTAAAGTTATGTAAATTGAAAGTAAGATTCACAGTTTAATAAAATTTAAAGAAGTTAAATATTTATTGTAATTTACTATAAATTATCAAATTACTGAAATTCACTATTTTTTTAAAAACAGATAAAGATTATAACTTTACAAAAACCTAAAGATACTACAAATTTGTTTAAATTTTTGTTCAAACTACTGAAATTCGCGATCTTACAATTATGTAAATTGAAAGAAAGATTCAAATTCAAAACAATACAGAATGATTGTAATTTTACTAATATTATCGAGTGAATGAAATTCACGAATTCTTTTTAAACTTTATAAACATAATGTAAATTGAAACACAGATTCAATTTTGATAAAATTTAAGAAACGGATTTATTGAAATTTTACGAAAATGAACAAATTATTTGACCAAAATTAAGACATACAATCTTTAAAAAAAAAATGGGGAAACAAGTGAATTATTAAAATTAAAGTGTTGTTAAGTGATGATAATCGAAAACATTATAATTCAATTTAATAATTCAACATATAAAAAGTTCAATAGATTTTCTAAGAATGTTCCATTTCTTATACTTTTTCGACATTTTGGACATTTCTCAATTGTTGACGTCTAGACACGACAATCAAGGATTTTTCCATTTAAGTTCTTGTACATATCCCTATGTACAATGTGTACTTTTTCAGGTATTCGTTGATTTTATAAAAGAGTTTAATTTGTAATTTGTAACGAGTGTCGTCCACTCCTAGACTAAGCATAAAGTAAAATTTGGTTTTCCAGGGCGCGTGCGAAGCGAGTCGCGACCCTGCAAATCCAAATTTTCAGGCTTTTCTTAACTCGAAATTTTATTTTATGCGCCACGCGTATAAAACATTGACTACATTATAAAGTTCAACATAAGCAGTGTATGTTTAATTTCGCGTTAATAATGTTTTCATTTCACCTCTTAATATAACTTGAAAAACTTTTTCTCCCCTATATTTGGTTTGGTTATATGAAATTGTAGGGAAAAAAATCTGGCATCAGGGAAGTCAGGTAAAAGTCAGGGATATATAATAATAATAATAAACTTTATTTTCAATTCTTAAAGTACATTCTGCGAATACAATACAAATATAAATCAATAATAATAAAACAACAATGAAACTCTAAATAATTGGAAAACCATAAGACGAGATTCAGTTTAGCATGAAAATGCTAAACTGGTCTTCCATCTAAACCTTAAATATTATCAATGAACATATTAATATATGAAATGGTAACAGAAGAACATATAAATCAGTCACGCGTTGTATAGACAGATCGAACAAACATTACACATAACATTACATTTTAATTCTTTTTACAAATGATGTATAATTTAGACGTTTTAAGGCATTATAAACAATATAAATTTGAAAAGAGAAAGATCGTTCAAAGAGGGTGGTTCTATGTTTGGGCGGTGATAAAGACCCCTTGAATCTAATATTAAGAGTGTGAACATCATTCCTGAATTTAATTTTCTCAAACAAGTAGGAAGGTGCTTTTGCAGTAATGACCTTGTGATAAAAACAGGCAGTTTTAATTTTTCTTCTTGATTCCATGTTGACCCAGCCTGCTTCTAATAGTTTGTGAGATATACGCTCAAATTTACGTATACCATAAATATATCGTAGGCACGAATTTTGAACATATTGTATTCGCTTGGAAGTCGATTTATCAATAGCAGGGTTGTATAAGGTAGAGCAATATGAAAAATGAGAAAGTACATAAGCGTTGCAGAGCATAATTTTAGTTGATACTGGTAAACAGGATCGATGAGGATATAACTTTTTCAAGTTTATATAGGTTGTAGTAATGTATTTATTTATTTGTTTTTTGTATCTAAATGAGTTATCTAATACTACTCCTAAGTTTTTACTGTATTCTGAATAACTAATTGATTCATCATTTATAATTATGTTAAACTGATCTTTTAAAGCATCACAAATCTTTTTATTGCCAAATAATTGGAACGATATTTTGAAGGGATTTAAATTTAAACATAAAAGAGTAGATATACTTTGAATAAGTGCAAGGTCGGCGTTCAGACATCGTTCCGCGTGTTGCCATTCGTTGGGAGTAAATGATAAATAAATTTGGCTATCATCGGCGTACATATGGCCTTTTGAATGATGTAGGCTATTTAAAACGGCACTTGTGTATATAGTGAATAACAACAGGCCAAGAACGGAACCCTGTGGAACACCTTGCATAATGCTGATAAAATTTGACCTATTATTGTCTACTTCTACACACTGCTTCCTTCCTCTGAGGTAAGATCTTAGTAAAATTATATAGGATTTTCCAATCCAATGTGTTCTAATATACTTTCAAGGACGTCAAAGTTAACAGTATCGAAAGCCTTGCTATAGTCCAACAGTACTATCGTCTGTGATTTTAATCAAGTCAGTTTCACAACTATATCCCTTACGAAAGCCCGATTGCATTTCAGGAAGTATATTATTCTCACTGACGTAAGAGGTTAATTGTGCTTTAATGATTTTTTCTAGTACCTTAGATAAGGTGGGAAGAATACTAATGGGCCTTAGATTACCATAGTTAGTTGGGTTATTAATTTTTGCAATAGGCTTTACGACTGCGAGTTTCCAGCAATTAGGAACAATTGATTCAAGCAAACAACTATTTAAGATATGTACGACATATGGAATAATTACGGGACAACATAGCCTTAGCATAACTATATTCATTTCGTCAAATCCAGTTGAATTTGAATTTACTGAATTTAAATATTGAATTACTGTGCTATCATCTATTAAACTAAAACAGAAGTTGGTAGCGGAAGGGTGCTTAGAACCTATGAAACTGTTGCATAGTTCGTAGAATTATTATATTGTGGAATAGAGTCCCAAAAGAAGTTGTTAATCTCTTTGACATTTTTAAGAGAGTCAGGAAGCTGAATATTTTGTTTCTTTAGTCCCAAATATTGCAAATGTTTCCATAATTGATTTCTATTAAATGTATTAGCTATATGAGTGAAATAAGCTTTCTTTTCTTTCTTCATAACCGAATTGAAATAATTTCTCAAGCTTTTGTAATAATCCCAATCGGAGTTAAGGCGCGTTTTTCTAAATTTTGCCTTGGCTGTATTACGCATCTTCATAAGAAACTTTAAATTATCATTTATCCACGGACTTGAGACTTTCGTTGTTTTCATTATTTTATATGGAGCATGCTTATCAAATAGACTAATGATAGAACTATTAAAGAAATGTAACTTAACATTAATATCACTTATATGTAAAATATTATGGAATGGTATACACTGTAAATCATTTACAAATTCATCGGTGTTGATAGAACGAAAAGATCTGAAGTATTTAATATTATTATCAACTAACTTGGTACCCAATGGTACTGCACAATAGACTATATCATGGTCGGAGACTGGACAATCTAAAACACCTTTTAATGTAATATCTAAGCTCCGTGAAACACAAATAATATCAAGGATTGAAGCAGTAGTAGAAGTGACACGTGTTGGTACATCTATGATTTGCAGAAGATCGTGACTATCAATCAATTCAGAATGTGAAACATAGGAATTATTTTCCGGTTTAGACATGTCAATGTTTAGATCACCACAGCAAATTATATGTTTAGAATAAGGTAAGCAATTAATAAGAGCGCACTCAAAATTATGCAAAAATTCAGGAATATTTTGGTACGGGTAACGATATATACATGAAACAATAACATTATATTTGTTCGTTTTTATATGAATCCACAAATCCTCAAGGATATTACCACTTTGGATTATATTGAATTTTACAGAATTAATTACATATATTCCTACACCACCTCCTCGTTAAACGATCGTTTCTGATAAAAGTATAGTTTGGAATATTCAAGAACTGATTGGGAATATTATTGTTGAGCCATGTTTCAGAGATCGTTAAAATATGAAATTGTTTTTCGTATAGCAATTGTTAAACATAATCTATCTTCGGTAGCAGTGATCTGATATTAATGTGCGCAATTAGAAGATCACAAAGCATTAGTGATTTGTATTAAAACAATGAAAGAAATATTAAAAGGAGAAAAATCAATAACACTGTGTAAAACAATATAATATTTCAACAATTATGAATGAATTAAAAAATAAAAAAAATATTGATAATATAATAACACTGTTTAAAGTAATACAATATTTCAACAATAAAGGAAAAATAATAATAATTCGCGACACAAAGAAAATAAACGAGCAAAAAAAAGTATCAACCAAATATTTCAAACATATAACATTTCAAATTTGTAGCCACCATGTATAAAATCGATGAATGCTTGAAAATGTATACGTCGGGATAAGCACTTAAAAGAAATATTTGCTGTATACCGGATGACTTGGCGGACGCAACATAGAAAATCCCATGTTAATTTTAAAGTGTTGAAATATTGCCTTTTCTATTTTTAGAGACAAAATGTATTTCACTTTTTGTAGAGAAAAATTCTAAATTTATAAATGTTCACACTTAACACTTTACGATTCTCTAAGTTAAAATAATTAAGAAAAAGTAATGTGATTTTATAAAAATAATGACATACCATGGAATTGATACAACAATTGCGGATATTCCCTGTTTTTTTTTTAAGTTCAATTTAAAGCTTTAAATAAGTGTTTTCCACTTCTAGACTAAGCATGAAGTAAAATTTCGAGTTTAGAAAAGCCCCGTGAAAATTTGTCGAGGGTCGCGCAGCGACCCGAGACAAATTTTCTGGGCTTTTCTAAACTCGAAATTTTACTTCATGCGCCACGCGTATATAACACTATAATATTGTCAAGTTTATGTGTATTCGAACTTCACTTAAAATCTGTGTTTTATACGCGTGGCGCATGAAGTAAAATTTCGAGTTTAGAAAAGCCCAGAAAATTTGTCTCGGGTCGCTACGCGACCCTCGACAAATTTTCACGGGGCTTTTCTAAACTCGAAATTTTACTTCATGCTTAGTCTGGGAGTGGAAAACACTCGTTTAAAGCTTTAAATTGAACTCTTTTAAAAATCAACGAATGTCAGAAAATTTACAGCTAAAATAATTAAGAAAAAGTAATGTGATTTTATAAAAATAATGACATACTGTGGAATTGATACAACAATTGCGGATGTCAAAATAGCACAAGATATTGCTGTTACTTAATTAACGACAAAAAACATAACGCAAACATCGTGATAACTGTGGTCTGCATAATACCACTTTATTAGGAGGATATTTTCTTGTATAGTGTAAATCATTTCGAAAACATTTACTTTAATCAAGTGACCGATATCTTTTGCCATTTTGACATCCGAAATTGTTGTTTCAATTCCATGGCATGGCATATTTTTATAAAATCACATTACTTTTTCTTAATTATTTTAACTTGGAGAAACGTAAAGTGATAAACGTTAACGCGAAAGAATTCAGAATATTTCCATCTACAAAAACGGTAAATACATTTTGTTTCTAAAATAGATAGGGCAGCCAAAATTTGAACATTTCAAAATTTACATGGGATCTCCTATGTTGCGTCCGCCAAGTCAAAAATAAAATATAACATTGTTAGATAATACCGTAAATGACAAATAATGAGTTTTCGGTGATAACTCAAAGACAAAACACGGTGTAGTTGATTTTTGTTTTCGCCACTCAGGTTGTCTTTAAAAGAGATCTAGGATGCGCCATCCAATATCTCTTCTAGTTACCGAGATTAGAAGTAAATATGGATTTGTCAAGTCGATAATCATAACAATTATTCAAAATACTTAAAAATCAACTCGCTAGAGTTGACTATATTATAAGTATAGGCGTACTTACCATGGCTGCTGTTTATTATTCCCTTGATGCATGATAATCGAATAACCAAAATATGACGATTTATTGCCGTTTATACCCATTCTACCATGTGGATCATTATAAATAATAGTAAATTGTGTATCAAAATTGAAGCCATTACAGAAATAGTGTTTTAAAATAAATATAATGCAGAGACATACTGTCATTTTAATATCCATTTTATTACTGGCCGATTAAATGTAAAACTAAAGTTATGCTGACATTATCTCCATAGTTTCCGGCACAGGTTTCTGCGATGCGTGCGGATTTTATCTTATGTCATTATATCAGCAAGGTTCTCTACATTCTAATTTATATTTATATTTGGCGATTAATAAATAATACTCATCTAATTTATTTAATTACTGTTGTAATTAATTAAATAATAACTTAAAAGTTAAATCGAATATTTAAGAATAATATAAAGTAATTGTTATTAACATGTTAAAAACTGTAGTAGGATATTGGGATATTGGAGAGGTTACGTAAAAATGTAGATGTTTTCTTTAATTATCTCGGAGAGATTTAGTTCAATATCAGTTAAAGGATTACTTGTTTCATTTAATAATAATTTTTAATTCGACTTTAAATACATCTCGATCTAGCTTTAGTGAAAGCAGACCGTAAACATGATTTATGAATGCCAAGACTTTATAAATCTTAAACAAAGATGAATAAAGAGAAACAAAACATTTTTTATAAATTTTTATTGGCACTGGAATATATTACTAAGGCTAGAAATTTATCAAACGACGAGGAGATGCAAAAGTGATTTTCCATCTTGATTTTGAATTGGGGAATTCTGGATAAATTGTGTTGTGCTTAAAATATTATCTGTCATTTAACGGTTAAAGGCAATTAAGCGCATTCAAATCATGTTTTAAAATATATTTAATTTTTAATCAAAAAAAGTATGTACAAAATGCTTAAAAATAACTTTAAAAACTCGAGCAATAAATTTATTTAGTTAATCTACCATGATTTTTGGTGGTAAGTCAGTGGCAGCATCAGTCGGTTTCGTTTTACCTGAAATATGTTTAAAATTGAATATATATTTTTTGTCGAGTGGATTTCTCTAACTTACTTTTTCCACCTTTTCCAAAAATTACACTTTCCACCACGATCATTGGAGATTCGAATGTTAAGTACCAAATTAGCGAGACGATTAGCGTAAAGATGAAATCACCACACCAAAAATAAATCTAAAATTTCAAAACGAACAAAAAATAAATATTAAGTTTACTTATACAAAACTTATTATACTCGTATATCAATATCTTGAAGTATCAATGATATATTAGCGCAAAAATATTGCTTTGCACGGTGGATAATTAGCGTACATGTGCAGAAGAAAAGATTAAACAGGAAAAATAAGTTTTTTGGATAAATTACTCAGACGTAAATTTATCTAAAACGTAGAACAATAATATGTTTATTGGGAATTGAATATAGCAAAATAATAATATAATAACAATATTGATTATTAAAGTATAACCTGACAATAGGCTTACGACCAGTGGTTTTTCTAAGCATAAGGTTATAATCTATTGATAGTGCTTATTATGAAGTGTATTATAAAATAATAATTAAGTGTTTAATTGTTTAAGAGTGATGTGTTGATAAGTGGGGAATATTTCCAAGCAAACTTTGTTGATTTCAATTGTATTTACTAATAGGTTGATGTTTTATGATTTCCTAAACAAAATACTATTTAAAATTGAATTTGTGTTCAGTATTCCGGCACCAGATACCCACAGACGCGTTTTGGACTTCAAGGTCCTCTTCAGTGTGGTCCCGACCCAATGCTGAAGAATAATGAACATTACTGATTATTTCAAGCCAATATGTGAAAACTATTAATGGATTTCGATAGCTAACGCCATTTAATGCTCCGTAGTGGCATCGTCAATGACACGAATACACAAAGTGCATATACAGGTCACTGTTTCGTCCAGGAACGAGGTAAACTCTGTTTGTGAAACCAGAAAACAAATATCAAACTTGAATTTGTGTTCAGTATTCCGGCACCAGATACCCACAGACGCGTTTCGGTTTCCGAAATTTATTATTTTTCAAACAAAAAAACCATTTGTTGGTGATTTATGATTTTCCAAACAAACTAACATTCGTTGGTCTAATTATCATATATTTGAAGAAAATGTAATTATTTTATTGTCTGTCAATCACAGATCGGATTTTAATTGTATAAATGAAAAAAATAATAATTTGCTAAATATAGTAAACATTTGATATGTGCGTAACTCACTTGATAAACTTATTTGTTACATAAATAGAATCAAACTAATACTTACAATATTATAATCGCTGAAATAAATCCCAGTTCTGGCCGACCCCGATGAAATGGTAATTATGGAACTGTGCAAAAGGTACATGCAATAACAAAGTCTTCCGAGGATTTGGAAAATTGGTCTCGATAGTAACCATGCCACAAATCCTGAAATAATCTAAGATTAGATTTTTTGCTCAATCATTTTTTTGTTTGCAAATGTTCTTACCTCCCGAGCCTAAGGTGCACGAAGCAACGATCCAGCAAAGGCCAAAAGTCCAAATCGGTCTCGTAAACGAGAAGAAAAGATTGGTTTTTAAATAAGTTTTGTGGGTCACTACGTCCTGTGTGAATGCAACAATTGCGAACATTACTATTAAAGAGACTGTCCAGATTGCTAAGTTGATCCACTAAAAGATAGAACAATTATTAAATTAGTTAAGTAGCACTTTATTTTTGAATAATAATCAATTAATATAAATATAAGATAAATTCAAATTCAAAACTACTTGAATTCGAGAAAATAAGCTTACGCTTCTTATAGCTTGCACACTTTAAACATAATATATAAAATTTCGAAAAAACTATTCGTGAAAATGCAAACAATGTCTTAATTAATAAGACAACTCAAGACGATAAATATCCATTGAAACAACTACTTCCCGTGCAAATGCACGGGAAGTAGTTGTTTCAATGGATATTTATCGTCTTGAGTTGTCTTATTAATTAGGACATTGTTTGCATTTTCACGAATAGTTTTTTCGTAATTTTATATATTATAAATATAAATATAGTTATTTTTATTATTGTTTTTCTGTTGTTAACATTATAATATTAACATGACTAAAATTCTTTCAGTGAGATTGAAATTATGCTGTTTAAATTTCCCGCATTAAAACTGCTTTTAGCTTATTACGACATCTAGTGAATGATATGCTGAACTTTATCTTAGTCTAGTTACAATTTCCGCCAACGCATGTCGTTGATTTTTCCCTTTAGTGGTGACATCTACTGGTTAATGTACTTACTGATTTAATTACAATTACAATTTCAAATCACTTTCTTGGTAAAGCTGGATGTCAGTTTTAAGATACTATCGGGTGTCGAACAATTAAGTCTTGGATAGCTGTGAAATCAAACTGAATATCGATTCTTACTACAAAAATATTAAATCTGACGTTTGTTAAGTAATAACCTTTTTCAGAGAAGTAAGAATCGACTTTCATATTTGATTCCACGGCCAGCCAGGGGGGTTATTCACGACATCGATGCAGTTTGTCATCGATGAGAAGTCTCACTGACATTACGTCATTTTGGGAAGCATTTAACAAACCGTATATAGTAAAATGATGTTATTTCAATGCGACTTCTCCAGGACTTAATAATTGTTGAACACGCGATACTTTATTATGATTATAATAAAAATAGAATAGAATAATTCTGAAATTTCGGAGTGTCAAGTTACATTAAGGGCATATCACTTTTTCTCGGCAGAGCACGTTTCTAATTTTAAGAATTAACAGCCTTTACATCCTTTTCTCCTCATGGATCGTAACACATCGTAGTGTAAAATATTTTGAAAGATATTGTATTATTGGATTCTCCAGTCGATGGCTTATCGGACTTGCCGTATGTTTATGTTATCGTAATTTATTATCCTCTTTAAGTGTGCTTCTAGCACAGCGAATACCTGTTATTATATTTTCTAGACAAATTCGGTGAATGTTTCTTTCAGTTTATATTTATCAACTTTATAAACACTTTATGATTATTTAACAAACTTTCAGATTTTATCCATATATACTGCTCCAAGAAATTAACACACCAACTGCAATTTTTCCACTCCCAGACTAAGCATAAAGTAAAATTTCCAGTTTAGAAAAGCCCCGTGAAAATTTGTCGAGGGTCGCGCAGCGACCCGAGACAAATTTTCTGGGCTTTACTAAACTTGAATTCTATATATATTTAGACCTCACTTGAAATCAGTGTTTTATACGCGTGGCGCATGAAGTAAAATTTCGAGTTTAGAAAAGCCTAGAAAATTTGTCTCGGGTCGCTGCGCGACCCTCGACAAATTTTCACGGGGCTTTTCTAAACTCGAAATTTTACTTCATGCTTAGTCTGGGAGTGGAAAACACTCGTTTAAAGCTTCTAATTGAACTCTTTTAAAAAACAACGAATTTCTGAAAATGTATAGCTTTATTTCTTGTATATTGATGAAGTAGTAATTTAGTTTTCATCATTGTCATGGTACTATTAAAAATTATTACAATAAATAAGTTGTACTTTCATGCTCATTGTTTATTTTGTTAGAGCGTTGGTAAAGTATCGTACGTTTCTCGAGTGGTATGGCAATTACATACTGGCGGAATACTGCACTCGCCGCTGCGCGGCTCGTGCGCAACATGTCCGCTCATATGTAATATGCTGCATACCACTCTCGTTACGTAATATACTATTATAGTTTATTTAATTACATTGGTTTGTAATTAAACGTTATCAAAATTTATATTTAAATATTAGAGTTCTCAGCTTCATTACAATCCGTTTTGTATGAACAAATATTTTGTCACTTCAATGCTAACTTATAAAATTTAAGGTTAAGCCAGTCCGGTTTTGTAATTTTAGTTGTTAATGCTTATACAGGGTGTATTTGAAATAACAAACAAGCTCTTAACCACAAAGAGATTATATTATTTCTAAACATAATTTACAATTATTTTGTTTATAGTTCTAACAATGAGCCCGCAATTAATTATTAAAATAAATGAGTAAAAATAGACAACATTTTTGGAAGCACTGACAATTAGAAATAATTTTTAAACGGCATGCGGCATCAGCTTTATCAAATGACAACAAGCGCTTAGGGAAAATATTGGAGTGCACTTAATGCAAGGTTGTCACGCCGTATTGTGTCAATGGAGCAGGTCGACGGCCGGGCCTCGGGACTTATGGCACACTTGTAAAAACATTTATTGCTTATACATTTTTAGAAATTTACAATGAACTAAGTAGGGGTGGTAGGGGCGGATTTCAAGAAAAAATATGTTTGTGTTTAGTCTTTGCTGAAACTTATTCAGACAAATATCTTCTTTTTGTGAAAATGGCGCGACACATTTATTCTAATATTGAACTAGCCGATATGTTAATTATTTACGGCGAAGCTAGGTGCAATTCCGCGGAAGCAGTAAGGCTTTATCAGGATCGGTTTTCCGAACGGCATTTACCAACACCAAATCGTTTTCGGGAGTTACTTCAAAGAGCACGTGATACAGGAAGTTTGCAACCCGTTGGCGCAGTTGACAGAGGTGTTAACCGAGCAGATCATGTTTGCAGTGGAAAATTAAATTTTAAATTTGTTAGACGCGGATCCCGGTTTAAGTACACGGATTATCTCTCGGCAGTTGGGTGTTTCTCATAGCTTTGTGCATAAAATCATCCGTGAAAATAATTTTCACCCCTATCATTATCAACGGGTTCAACATCTTCAGCCAGGTGATTTTCAACAGAGAGTTGCGTTTTGTGAATGGCTTTTAGAACAAAGTGCCCGAAATCCAAACTTCACTAATAACATTTTAGTGACGGATGAATCGTGCTTTACGCGAAATGGCTGTTTTAATTTTCATAACATGCATGTTTGGGCAGAGAATAATCCCCATTCTACGCGCCGATCGCATTTTCAGCATCGTTTCTCCCTTAATGTTCGGACAGGCATTGTAAATGACCAATTAATTGGACCTTTCATTTTTCCATTTAATTTAAATGGCGGCCGTTATTTAGATTTTCTAGAAAATGAACTTCGAGATCTTTTAGAAGATGTGCCTCTAGCTGTGCTGAGACAGTTATGGTTTTTGCACGATGGTGCAATGTTCACTTCGGTTCGTGAAAACTGGCTAAGGAGAGCCCAATTGTGTATTGAGTGCGAAGGGCGTCAATTTGAACATTTAATTTAGTTTCATGTGACTTTTTATAAAACAATTGTGACCGACTTTTATACTTTTACCAAATTGCATGCACGAGTGTGTGGTAAGTGTTATCGTAGTAAAACTGCTATTTTACTGCTATTTATACATGAAAATAACATGTGTAGAAGATATCAATTTACTAGCTCAAGTTAAGTGCATTTTTCTCAATGAATGTGAATGAACTTGAGGAATGTTTATCTTTTACAAAAAAAAACGTGATTACACTTCAATTTTCGAAGGCAAAGACTCTCGCGTTTAAAGTAAACAAACACGCATTCCACACAAACCGAATTAAACGAGAAAAGCATTGGTTCTCAAAATGTATAGAAAAAAACTCGAAAAATGTTGTAAATTCAAAAAAAAAATTCGAAAAAATTTTGGTGGAGATGGGTTCACACATATTTTGTGCATGTGCCCTTAAATGCCTGTTCGTTATTTCAAATACACCCTGTATATTGGAAATTGATACCATAATACAATAAAAATAAATGCGCATGAAGTACACATGGATAGCAATATTACAAAAGATTAAATGTAAAAATGTATTATGTTGCAAATGCTATTTCCAAATCGAATTGTCTTTTATCTGAGATTACTTTTATATTATTAATATAATTAAATGGTAAGAATTAATATTCAGTTACTGTAATCACTTGTAGTTATCTAAATCATGAAGTAACGACATTTAAATTCAGCGCGCATTTGTGACGTAAGCGATCTCTTCTCTCACTCCAAAATCTTCGATTCTGTCGATCCTTCTTACGTATACTCGACCGTCCTTGGGTTAGATCTCAAAATATATGTCAATTCATTATACATACATATTGAGAAATCGTCCCGTTTACTAGTTTTTTTATTACAATTTGAATATTCGGAACTAAATTATCAAACAATAACAACACCCGTTTTATACACTCGATTTTGAAAATAATATGTTTTAAACTGATATTATTATTCTTAATATATTTCAACATACTCATCATCAAGATGTTTATTGTTATAAGAATACCCAAGCCTAAAAGTGGTGCGTAATCAGAGATGCAGTCGAGGATAGATGTGAATCCGTGTCGAAATAGAGAGAGAAAAATTGGTCTTCGCTTATTTCTTCCAATAAAATGTAAAATTGTCCAAGACTTAACGGATAGTTGTGGGTAAACTAATAAATATATTTGTATTATGCAAACCCTTTATTATGTCCAAAAGTTGATTCTAGATACCTATTTTTTTTTTAATTAAATATAAATATGTTTAAATTGGTTAAATTTTCGATCAAGTTAGTTAAATATTGAGCATATTAAATGCATTTTATATAAACCCTATTGGTTTTTTTTAAACTAAAAAACTACGAACATTGATGTATTCTTTAACTGTCTCATCGTTGAATTTCAATACGACAGTATTATTATTAGTGGTAACAACGGCATACGCATAAAGCACTATTTTCTCTTCTTTTTCAAGCGAGTGGTATGCCCTTAACAAAATGTTAAGAAAAATGAGAGGAATAATCATTATAAAAACATTAATGAATCATTTTTTTGTAACCAATAAACAGATGAATGTTTAGTTTATGTTTTAAAAGAAAAAATGTCTCTTCGAAATTAATGTTCAGGAAATAAGTGTTTATGAATATGAATTTGTGTTCAGTACTCATTCATTCACCGGATAAGAATATACGCGTTTCAGGCTTCAACGCCATCATAAGTATAGTCCCGAATCAGTGCTTTAAGAATACTGAACATCTTTGACCATTTATTACGGCCTGTGCAATTTGCATATGTTTCAAAAGCGTAAACGCCATCTAATGCACCTTAGCTCAAGTAGCATCGTCAATAGCTGGCAAACTACACGCTTGTATACAACAATTGTTCATCCACAATTGTTCGTCTTCAAGCACTGGTTCTGGACTATAATGATGATGACGTTGAAGCCTGAAACGCGTATATAGTTATCCGGTGAATGAATGAGTACTGACCACAAATTCATATTCTTGATATTTGTATTCTATTAAATAATGCCCTCTTGTGGATGAACAATTGCTGTATACAAATGTGTAGTTTTCCAGCTATTGACGATGCTACTTGAGCTAACCCCGCATTAGATAGCGTTTACGCTTTCAAAACATATGCAAATAAGTATTTATTAAAAACGAGCGTATTTTCGAAAATTTAAATATCATTCAAACTTACCGTATTTACTTTGATATTCTTCTTTTTCAAATCTGGCATTATCATTCCCATGGTAATTCCGATAACGTAAACAGAAAGTCGTGTGTGTGTTTCGTATTCACTAAATTTAACAAACAAAAAACAATGTTTTAGCAATATTTATTATTTATATCGTCAAACATTTTCGGAAACGTCTCGAGACCTGTGTGGTGGTTATAGTTAGAAATGTTGTATTTCTGTTTAAATAATCTTGTAGAGAATTTTCTTAGCTTACTTTTGATATAATTTGTTGTTGTGTTTTTCTTGCCGATAAAAAGGTCGCATCCTGTACTCGAATATTGATTTAAAAACATTTCCAAATTCGATCATTTAAATATTTTAAGTACGTATTTAAATATAATATAATAATATAATTAGAATATTGGGCTGAATTCTAATTTGTGTCAACGGCGATATTCCGCCGAAAAACAATGTTTAATGGTTATCTACTGGTTTAGGGTGGGTTATTTATGCTTAAAATATCCCAGGGCAAAGAGATTGGACTTACCGTTTGGTCAAAATTAACTGTTAAAAATAACGTTTTTGATAGGTTATGTTTGTTATTTTTGTGGTTGTTTTTCTCATACATAATACAAAACGTATAGTAAGCAATAATCCCGCCAGTGGTCGCGCTTTACCTTGGTAACTTTCAAATACATACTAATTAATAATATAATAACTTTAGGAATATTTATGTACAATGGCGGCCGACGAAATGTGAACGATGTTTATTAGCTATGTGAATATGATTTTTAATCAGGAGCGTCGCGTTTGTGCGAAAACAAACATTTGATTGACAGATTTATAAAAGTCATCCAAAAATATGCCTAGACATCTATCTTTAGACGAGAAGAGCAGGGCAATAGCTAAACTAGAAGAAAGCTGGTCTCTTAGCCGAGTGGCTGCTGATTTGAATGTAAGCAAAACCTGCATACATAATTTGAAAAGGCGATTTGAAATAAGGCAAGATTTAAGAAGGCCACCCCGAATTGGAATAGGAAGGGTATCTAATGAAGAACAGTATGTTTCATTGGTGAATCATCTCAGAGAAAATCCATTTGATAGTGCCTTAGATGCTCGAGAAGTAACGGGTTTTGCGGGGTCTACTAGAACTGCTCGGAGACGTATTAAAGCTGCAGTTCTACAAAATTATCAAGCAGCCAAGAAAGTTTTTCTCTCAGAAAACAATAAACAACGAAGATTGGAGTTTGCCAACGAATTTGTGTATCGTGGGGATGATTTTTGGAACTCGGTCGTCTTTTCTGACGAAAAAGTATTTCAATCATGTAGTAATGGGAGCCAACGAGTTTATAGACCAATAAACCAAAGGTATGAAGAAGGATTCACCCGTCCAATAACAAATATTGGTCGTTTTTCTGTTAATTTTTGGGCTTGGGTCAGTGTAAATGGGCCCGGAATAATTTGGAAAATAGATGGCCATTTAAATGCTATTAAATACAGGGATATTTTAGAATATGTAATGTTGCCTTCAGTAACACAAACATTTCCGGAAAATTTTATATTTCAACAGGACAATAGTCCTATCCATACAGCAAGAATTGTGACTCAGTGGCTAAATGACCACCGCACTTTTGCCAAACGTGTACTCATGGATGAAACTAGATTCCTCATATTGTAGTTGTCAGCCAAATCCTCCCATGCATTTTCAACAATTTCGTGAAGTTCATCTGCATTCATAGGTCTAAAATCTCTTGAGTAAATCTTTTTTTGTAGGTATCCCCAAACATTCTCAATTGGATTAAGATCAGGGCTCTTCGCAGGCCAAGGCAATACTTGGCCTGCGAAGAGCCCTGATCTTAATCCAATTGAGAATGTTTGGGGATACCTACAAAAAAAGATTTACTCAAGAGATTTTAGACCTATGAATGCAGATGAACTTCACGAAATTGTTGAAAATGCATGGGAGGATTTGGCTGACAACTACAATATGAGGAATCTAGTTTCATCCATGAGTACACGTTTGGCAAAAGTTATCACAGCAAATGGTGGTCCTACAAAATATTAATTTCATAATTTCTACTTGTATTAAGAATAAATATGTTTAGCATTGTAATTAGCAATTGAATAATAGTCCTTTAAAACCTAAGTTACGCCACTGTTAAGAGTTCTAATAAATCTGTACAAAATTAGACAATTTCTCTATGACAACAAAATACCGTTCACATTTCGTCGGCCGCCATTGTACATGTATGTTTCTCAAATACTGTTGGTGGTTATGAAAAAAAAATGTTGAAAATTGATAGAAAAATCTAATACAAAAGAATTTAAGTGTGAAAAATTAAAAGAATTTTTGAGACTAACTAATAAACCATAGAGGCTTGATGAATTTCATATTTCTATTAGTTTATAGCTTAAGCGATTTTACATGCTTTTAGGTTAAGTTGGGTTAGGTATGTTAAAAGGTTTGCAATAGAATTAACTGGCTATATCTTTTTGCACGCGTTGACTATTCCACATACTTCTAGGTTAGGTTAGAAGAATGGTTTTCAATAGAATCAGTTTCTTTACGCACGGTGCCTATTCCTCATAGTTGTAGGTTAGGTTATGTTAGGAAAAAGGTTTGCAATAGAATAAATCGTGTGTCTCTTTGTGCACAATGATCATTTTACATACTGCTAGGTTAGGTTAGGTTAGCAGAAAATTTTGCAATAGAATAAATTGCGTATGTCTGTTTGCTCACAGTGACTATTCCACATGCTTCTAGGATAGGTTAGGTTAGGAACAAGGTTTGCAATAAAATAAATTGCGTAAGTTTCTTTGCGCACGATATTATTTGTTAAAAAAATATATTTTTTAAATTTCCCACCATGCTTACATTAGCGCCCACTGGTGTTACGTATTTTATTTGACCTACGCCCTGTCCAGTAACCGCATCGTACTACCCTGTCATCTTGTCAAGTATGATTGACATTACGTACACATGCACGTAATAGCTTTGACAAGTACATTACGTGCTGACAGCTGAACAGCTGATTGCTTACCGTACAACCAAATGACATTTCTTTGATGTACAGGAAATTTTTCTTTATAGTACACGTATTCAAAATTCAGTTTATTTTCTTTAAATCTTTAGTTATTCGTTGTTTTTTTAAGAGTTCAATTTAAAACTTTAAACGAGTGTTTTCCACTCCCAGACTAAGCCCTGTGAAAATATGTCTCGGGTCGCTGCGCGACCCTCGACAAATTTTCAGGGCTTTTCTAAGCTCGAAATTTTACTTTATGCGCCACGCGTACAAAACACTAAAATATTGTGAACTCTATGTATATTTGACTCTTGAAATCAGTGTTTTATACGCGTGGCGCATGAAGTAAAATTTCGAGTTTAGAAAAGCCCAGAAAATTTGTCTCGGGTCGCTGCGCGACCCTCGACAAATTTTCACGGGGCTTTTCTAAACTCGAAATTTTACTTTACGCTTAGTCTGGGAGTGGAAACCACTCGTTTAAAGCTTCAAATTAAACTCTTTTAAAAAACAACGAATTTCTAAAAATGTACAGCTTTATTCCCTGTATATTGATCAAGTAGTAATTATTACAATAAATAAGTTGTTCTTTCATGCTCATTGCTTATTTTGTTAGGGCGTAAGTAAAGTATCGTACGTTTCTCGAGTGGTATGGCAATTACATACTCGCGGAATACTGCACTATCCGCTCATATGTAATATGCTGCATACCGCTCTCGTTACGTAATATACTATTAAATCATGACAAAGAAAGATAAACAAAGATTGCCAATCATTGTTTATTTAGCAGTTGTGTATTGGTGTTATTTTCTTAGGCTTATTTTATATAAAATTCAAAGCCTAATCTCAAAACAAGTGAGTAGTAGTAAAGTTAAGAAGAACTCTCTGGTTATTACATAATAAGTAAAGAATTAGACCAGGAACGGCGAACATAACCTTCCAGAAAAGCGTTAATTTCGAATACAATTTGTGATCGAAATGTAAGTGTAATTATTGAAGAAATAGTATTTATGCTTCCTTTTTATCAATAAAAACGGAATAAACTTGGTAGATATTGCTATTTTTACTTGTAACTTGAAATAAATATGGCTGTAGGTATTATATTTCTGAATTTAACATTTCGTGATTTTCACCAAGAAATTTCGTCGAAACGGTAAGCCCGATTTTATAATAAATACTTTGCTCGGGTATATTTATAGCTAAAATATTACACCCAAACCTACCAAATATCAATTTAACTTTTTTTTAGGCAAAAAATCGCCGTTGAAATTTGAATGTGTTTATTTATTGAATATTCGAATACTTCAATTTTTAAAATTCTTATCTTATGTTCAACGAGTATATGAAATAAAATAAAAATGAAATGTTGTTTGTAACGTTGATCAATAATTAAATCGTGAATTAAAGTATGTAAATACTTCCATAAAGGATTAAATATTAAAGTGATACTTCATTTTGAATAATTTATTTGATTATTTATGCTCAAACTTTTTAGTATGACTTTATAAGTCGACTATTTCTTTGTAAATATTCAAGCGAGCAATTGCAACTTTCAAAATGTAATTATTAGCAAAGCTTCTTTCTGTACTTACTTGTCGTTTTCTCTGAAAAAGTCGATGATCATCGGGATGACGATAGAAAGCATTATAATGCTAGTGCACACAATATAAGCGCCAAATTTCTTTCTTTGCCTTACCAAACCTCCTAATGGAATTATTAGAAAAGGTGCTAATATAAACATTTGCATGTCTGCTGATAAATACCAAGTAGGTAGAATACACTGAAATATAAAGACCGTATAGTTCCTAAATGATGCAAGTTATTGGAGAAAAAACATTAAATTTATGTTAAATCAACATTACTGAAATACATACAGAGTGTTTTATGTAACACCGAACATATATAAAGAGAATATTTCTTTGAAGTATCCATATGCATACGTTGCACATTTTCCGATGCTCAGTTTAGTAAAAGAATTTAATTTAAAGCTTTAAGCGAGTGTTTTCCACTCCCAGACTAAGCATGAAGTAAAATTTCGAGTTTAGAAAAGCCTGAAAATTTGGTTTGGACGCGTAGCGCGAAGCGCGGAGCGGCAAAACCAAATTTTCAGGCTTTTCTAAACTCGAAATTTTACTTCATGCGCCACCGGTACAAAACACTGATTAAATTTGAGTTTAGCGGTGTGTTTTAACCTTCGTAATATGTCAGTATTTTGTACCGGTGGCGCATGAAGTAAAATTTCGAGTTTAGAAAAGCCTGAAAATTTGGTTTGGACGCTCCGCGCTTCGCGCTACGCGTCCAAACCAAATTTTCAGGCTTTTCTAAACTCGAAATTTTACTTCATGCTTAGCCTGGGAGTGGATAACACTCGCTTAAAGCTTCAAATTAAATTCTTTTAATAAACCCAGCATCAAAAAATGTGCAACGTATGCATATGGATACTTAAAAGAAAAATTCTCGTTATGAAAATGTTCGGTGTTACATAAATCTCTCTGTATATAGGGTGTCCGTATTTCGACAGAATGTATGGGGATCTCAGTTATTTAAAGAGATTGAGAGTCGGTTACATTAGGGCAAAGTTGCGTATTTTAGTGGTTTTTTTTTGTTTTCGAGATTTCAACAAAAAACTGATATTTTTAAAAATCGTTTCTATGTTTTTATTCAAAAACTACTAAATCTGGGCATGTAGAACTTTGACAATACATAGGCACTTTTTAATGAGGTAGCCAACTTTTGTTTTCTTTATGGGCGCCATTTTGGATATTCATATTTTTTGAAAGAATATTGTTTTCTGAACTCATGTATCATGATGTATCATACTTATAATTTATTTTAGATTTTATATTTAAAATTATAATATTTTCTTGTTTGCAAAGAGTGCGTTGGAAACATTTACGTCATATCTATTAATCAATAAAATCTTGACAGCAGTCAATCATTGTTAGCAGCCAAAATTGATTAATAACTGTCAATCTTTTGTAATAATAATATTAAGCATCGATTATCTCACAAAACATAAAGTAAAAGAAATGGTGATGCGTTCATCATAGCACTTTCCCCGTTAAAGATATAATGACCTAAATATCAACAGTATGGAAAAATGGCACAAACTAAATTTAGTCTACTTTTATTGTTATTATTATTCAAAAACTGTTCAGAAAAATATCAATAATTATTGATTACCATCACATCTAAGTGTTCTATATTTTTAACTTTACTGTAAATCAGTAGTTTATACGCGTGACGCATGAAGTAAAATATCAAGTTTAGGAAAGCCCCGCGAAAACTGGTTTCGCGTGGTTTTTCTAAACTCAAAATTATACTTCATGCTTAGTCTAGGAGTGAAAGACACTCGTGTCAAGTTGGCACGATTGGTTAAATGTCGGCTAATGCCAACTTATGTCAACTGTCATTATAGTTCAAATGTTGGCTACCGCCGACTTATGTCAACTGTTATAGTCCAAATGTCGACTAGAGCCGACTTATACCAACTGTTATTGAAATCCAAATATCAGCGGGCGCTGACCTATGTCAACTGTCATTGTAGTTAAAATGTCGGCTACCGCCGACTTATGTCAACTATTATTATAGTCTGAATGTCGGCTGGCGCTGGCTGACAGTTGACATTGTCATTATAGTACAAATGTCGGGTAACGCCGACTAATGTCAAGTTTATACAATGGACTCAATATCGGCTAGCGCCGACTTATGTCAGGAAATATGGTGATGTGTCCATCATAGCACATTCCCGTTAAAGATATGATGACTTAAATATCAACAGTATGGAAA
Organism: Philonthus cognatus; assembly: GCA_932526585.2. Taxonomy (NCBI): domain Eukaryota; kingdom Metazoa; phylum Arthropoda; class Insecta; order Coleoptera; family Staphylinidae; genus Philonthus; species Philonthus cognatus. Next base: position 22,395,271 of record OW052249.1, on the reverse strand, counting down.
ATTGTACAAACTAAATTTATTCAACCTTTATTATTATTATTAGAAAACTATTAATAAAAAAATAATTCTTGCATTTTTCGCTACATCTCAAAAAATATTAATAGCTCTCTAGTTACATGCGACTCACATCATCCAGCACTAATATTAAATATTTCTTGTAATGATACATCTGTACGTAATCAATTGTGGTACGCTGACTACAAGTATAATTTTAACAAGGCTGATTTTAACTCTTTAAAATACGAACTCGGTTGTTTTCAGTGGGATGATTTACTCAGTTGGGACAAGATTGATGCATCTGTTGATTTATTTTATTCTTTGTTATTTGCTGCAATTGACCGGTTCGTGCCAATTGTATTCACGAAAAACACGTATGATTATCGTTTTCCTAAATGGTACTCTTCTGAATTGATAAATAAAATCATCATGAAGAAGAAATGTGACACAGAATTCAAAAATTCTCGTTCGTCACTACATTATAATGCATTTAAAACATTGCGGGCTCAGTGCAGGGTATTATCTAGCACTTGTTATTGAAACTATATCTCGCGGATCAAAAATAATATTAGATGTAATTTAAGCGCGATTTGGAAATATGTTAATTCGACTAGATCTAGTTATTCCTTATTGCCTGATTCATTTGTCAACAATGGTGTCACAATTTCGGGCCAAGATAATATTTTAAGTTTATTTGCTGATTTTTTTGGTACTGTATATATTCCGTATGTCCCGTTAACAACGGAATATACCTTTATTGACTCGAATCACATCAATTTACACCATGGTCCTGAAATTGCGATTTCTACTGTATACGAAGAATTGTCATAACTGAAAGCATCGAACTCTCTCTCGCTCCGGATGGCTTGCCGAGTATAACATATTACTCAAGGAATGTGCATTCGTACTTAGCACACCTATTTGGATATTATGTAATGTATCTCTAAAACTGGGCTATTTTCCGACCTGCTGGAAGTATGCACTGATCACGCCAATTCATAAGTCTGGTCCTAAGAATAATGTTGGTAACTATCGACCTATCTCCATCTTGTCAGCAATTCGCATGATCTTTCATAAAATTATGTTACAATATCTGTTATGTTATGTTATGTTATGGGGTCGGTGGGTCGTATGGCCTCTGGGCCTTTCGAAGTTACCTCGACCTAAAAGATCTTTTGTAACTATCCCTGACCTACTTGAGTCCCTCAATGTCTAGACTTCTTATGAAGTCTACTATAACTTGAGGGTTAATGTGTACCAATTCCTCGGTGTTTAAAGTGGTCGATGACAGGTAGTTCCCTCTTTGAAGGGACAAGGCAGGGCATTCACAAAGTAGGTGCTCTGCTGTTTCTTGTGCCTCGTTGCAGAACCTGCAGTTGGCATCAGTTGTCTGCACCATCTTGGTGAGGTGGTACTTCAGAGGACAGTGTCCAGTTAGAAGGCCGGTTATGAGCCTTAGGTTGCCCTTGCTTAACCTGAGAAACTGTCCGGCTCTTACGGCAGAGAAGGCGATGAACCTTTTCGCCTGCCGCAGACCAGGTGTGTTTCTCAGGTGAGCACTTTTGGCAGCATCTTCCCATTCCCGGATCATCCCCTTGGTGCGGACTTTAGTCAAACATTAAAAGTGCGATTCTTTTCGCAATCTACAACAAGTTAGTCTTACAAAGACTATATCAAACACTCATTGAAACAACTACTTCCCGGGCTAATACCCCGACGGACATTGAATTATACAACAAGTGTTTGCTGTTACATACAGTAACCTACTGCAAATGTAACAATTTGGGTCAAATTCTTCAGGCCATCTATAGACGCGTTTCGAGATTTATCTCTCCTCAGTATAGCTTTGCCATTCCCTCTAAGCAATTTGACACCTTAGACTGGCGGTCACGTTACCGTTCAAACATTAGTATAAATGAAATTGCCAATTCTTGGCTGCAGAATACTTCAAACATTAAAAGTGCGATTCTTTTCGCAATCTACAACAAGTTAGTCTTACAAAGACTATATCAAACACTCATTGAAATAACTACTTCCCGGGCTAATACCCCGACGGACATTGAATTGTACAACAAGTGTTTGCTGTTACATACAGTAACCTACTGCAAATGTAACAATTTGGGTCAAATTCTTCAGGCCATCTATAGACGCGTTTCGAGATATATCTCTCCTCAGTATAGCTTTGCCATTCCCTCTAAGCAATTTGACACCTTAGACTGGCGGTCACGTTACCGTTCAAACACTAGTATAAATGAAATTGCCAATTCTTGGCTGCAGAATACTTCAAACATTAAAAGTGCGATTCTTTTCGCAATCTACAACAAGTTAGTCTTACAAAGACTATATCAAACACTCATTGAAACAACTACTTCCCGGGCTAATACCCCGACGGACATTGAATTATACAACAAGTGTTTGCTGTTACATACAGTAACCTACTGCAAATGTAACAATTTGGGTCAAATTCTTCAGGCCATCTATAGACGCGTTTCGAGATTTATCTCTCCTCAGTATAGCTTTGCCATTCCCTCTAAGCAATTTGACACCTTAGACTGGCGGTCACGTTACCGTTCAAACATTAGTATAAATGAAATTGCCAATTCTTGGCTGCAGAATACTTCAAACATTAAAAGTGCGATTCTTTTCGCAATCTACAACAAGTTAGTCTTACAAAGACTATATCAAACACTCATTGAAACAACTACTTCCCGGGCTAATACCCCGACGGACATTGAATTATACAACAAGTGTTTGCTGTTACATACAGTAACCTACTGCAAATGTAACAATTTGGGTCAAATTCTTCAGGCCATCTATAGACGCGTTTCGAGATTTATCTCTCCACAGTATAGCTTTGCCATTCCCTCTAAGCAATTTGACACCTTAGACTGGCGGTCACGTTACCGTTCAAACATTAGTATAAATGAAATTGCCAATTCTTGGATAACACCGATATTAGCTCATCGACAACTAGTGACCACAGCAGGGGCGATAGAACCCCGCCTTGTGGGCACCCCTTTACTGCGAACACAGTTGCCGACTCATCGCCAATGGACAGTGTGATCCTACGACCTTTGAGCATAGCATGGATCCATTTGGATGTGGAGGCATCAATTCCTCTTGATTTGGTGGCCGTGTCTATGGATTCATAGAAGGTGTTGTCAAATGCACCTTCGATGTCCAAGAATGCGCATAGAGCCACTTCTTTGCTTGCGATGCTCTTCTCTATTACACTTGTTAGTGTGTGAAGGGCATTTGTTGTTGATTTGTCTGCTTGATAGGCAAATTGGTGTTTGTGAAGGGGAAACGACTGAAGAGCTTTCCCTCTGATATTTCTTTCAATGATTTTCTCCATTGATTTTAGGAGAAAGGAGGTGAGGCTTATGGGGCGATATGACTTGGGCTCGTCAGTTTGGCGTTTGCCAGCCTTTGGTATAAACACCACCGCCACCTCCCTCCACTGCTGGGGGGTATACCCAAGAGAGTAGCTAGCTCTGAATATTTGCGTGAGACTTTGCAAAAGGGCTGGAAAGATGCTATCTGCCCCCGCGGATTTGAACGGCTTGAAGCCGTTGATCGCCCATGTTATTATGCTTGGAGTGAAGATCTTTGTTGCCAGTTTTTTGCTTTCTCTGGTAGGGCGTTCTTCTACCTCAAAGCCGATGGCAGGTAAATCTTCACTGTTAATTGCCTGGGACCCAGGAAAGTGAGCATCTAGGAGTACTCTTAGACTTTCTTCTAGGGTTCCAGTGTATTCACCGTTGGACTTTTTGAGTAGTCCAATACCGTTCGTGTGATCCTTTGCAAGGACTTTTTGGAGGCGTTGTGCGGGAGGTAGATCATCTATCCCCTCGCAGAAAGTCCTCCAAGTTTTCCTTATGGATTTTCTCAGTTCTTTGTTGTACTCCGTAAGGGCCTTTCACAATATCTGACTTACGACGAACCTGCCGTCGTCGTAGTTTAAAATGGTATAGAAAATTGGCGTTCGAGCTATTGAATGAATTGCTATAGTAAATGCCCACATTGCGTACAAAGAAATAACTAACAATAAAATATCAATAACAACGTTTAAAGAAGAAGTTATCAGTAGGCTGTTGAAAACAGCGTGACAGAAAGAAATAGTCGAAAACATTCCCAATATAGAACACAAATTAAAAGATGTCGGCTGTTCTAGAAGACGTCGGTGTGTAACTTGTTACAAGAAAAATTCAGAAGAATCTCGAAGATAATAGTATCAAAGAAAACTCCGCAAACCACAATAAAATGTACTGCTTGTGAACAATATTTTTGTTTAAACTGGCTGTCTACTTTGCTACTATATCGAGTGTTGACTTGGCGGACGCAGCATAGGAAATCCCATGTAAATTTTGAAATGTTTAAATTTTGGCTCCCCTATTTATTTTAGAAAAAAAAATGTATTTACCTTTTTTGTAGAGGGAAAAGTTCTGAATTCATTCGTGTTAACGTTAATCACTTTACGTTTCTCCAAGTTAAAATAATTAAGAAAAAGTAATGTGATTTTATAAAAATAATGACATGCCATGGAATTGAAACAACGATTGCGGATGTGAAAATGATAAAAGATATCGCAGTCACTTGATTAAAATAAATGTTTTCGAAATGATTTACACTATATAAGAAAAAATCTTTCTAATAAAGTTGTATTATGCAGACCACAGTTATCACAATGTTTGCGTTATGTTTTTTGTCGTTAATTAAGTAACAGCAATATCTTGTGCTATTTTGACACCCGCAATTGTTGTATCAATTCCATGGTATGTCATTATTTTTATAAAATCACATTACGTTTTCTTCATTATTTTAGCTGTAAATTTTTTGACATTCGTTGATTTTTAAACGAGTTCAATTTGAAGCTTTGAACGAGTGTTTTCTTTCCACTCAGAGACTAAGCATGAAGTAAAATTTCGAGTTTAGAAAAGCCCCGTGAAAGTTTGTCAAGGGTCGCGCAGCGACCCGAGACAAATTTTCTGAGCTTTTCTAAACTGGAAATTTTACTTCATGAGCCACGCGTATAAAACACAGATTTTAATTGAAGTTCGAGTATACATAAATTTAACAATATTATAGTGTATTATACGTGTGGCGCATGAAGTAAAATTTCGAGTTTAGAAAAGCCCAGAAAATTTGTCTCGGGTCGCTGCGCGACCCTCGACAAATTTTCACGGGGCTTTTCTAAACTCGAAATTTTACTTCATGCTTAGTCTGGGAGTGGAAAACACTTGTTTATAGCTTTAATAGTACTTAAAAAAACAGGGAATATCCGCAATTGTTGTATCAATTTCATGGTATGTCATTGTTTTTGTAAAATCACATTACTTTTTCTTAATTATTTTAACTTGGAGAAACGTAAAGTGTTAAGTGTGAACATTCACAAATTTAGAATGTTTCCTCCTACAAAAAAGTGAAATACATTTTGTCTCTAAAATAAAAAGGGAAGCAAATATTTGAACACTTTAAAATTAACATGCGATTTCCTATGTTGCGACCGCCAAGTCAACACCCGGTGTAATGTCAAAGTTGCAAATGCCTGGATTGAATAGTTTTTGAATAAAAAAATAAAAAACAAAATTTCAAAAATGTCGTTTTTTGACAATATCTCAAAAACGAAAGAATTTATTTGAAATTGTTTTTAAATTATTATTGGGCCCTAAAATACTTTGCTCCAATTTAATCGACTTTCGATCTCTTCAAATAATCGAGATCCCCATACATTCTGTAGAAATACGGACACCCTGTATAACTTTGTTGTAATGTTAATCAAACATTATGTTAACAGCCGCATGTTTTAAAATTTGGTATTTTTATCGCCGGTTTTTTAATTTATAACAAAAATCTATTGATTTTCTCGACTATAAAAACTATAGTCAATTCCAATAATTATTTGGCACTTATTTGGCAAATTTTCAATTTAAAAAATTGATGTTAAAGTGCATAAACAATGTTTCATATTGAAAGTTTATAAAAACGATAGTAAATTTCAGTATATTTAGTACTTGTGGTCAAAATTTAAAATTTGAATATTAATTGTTAAAGTGGATAAACAACGTTTTATATTGAAACGTTAAAAACCATAGTTAATTCCAATAATTATTTTGTAGTTCTGGTTAAAATTTTCAATTTAAAAATGCAATAACAGTGTATTATATTGAAACTTCCAATCAAAGATCGTAACAACTTTTAATCTTACCAATTTTCAACACACTTACCATTTCTGTATAATTAACATAGTTTTGGATGTATAGAAAAAACGACCACCACCATTTCGTGCAGGGTTTTGTTAGGTACCCCATTGCAGTAGGCCAAATTGGCCCAGAACCAATTCTCCTCATCAGCGTCAGGTTCATAAAGTATACAGCAGCCACAGCTGGTGTTATTCTGTTTAAAAAATAAGATTATACATAATAAAATCCCACTTAGAAAACAGAAAAATTAATATTTCTATTTTCTTCACACACATAATTTCCTTATAAAGCGGATTGTAAGAAACATGCCTGCTTTAAAAACCTTAGGTAATAATTATAGACAAATAATTATGTTTAATAATGGCTTATGCCAATTTTAGTTTAAACTCAGTTTTATTTACATCTTTTTCATTAAGTGGTAATTTAAAGTTTCGAACGAGTGTTTCCACGCCCAGATTAAGCATAAAGTAAAATTTCGAATTTAGAAAAGATTTAAAATTTGGTTTGGTCGCATAGCGCGTAGCGCTTCGCGACCAAACCAAATGTTCAGGCTTTTCTAAACTCGAAATTTTACTTCATGCGCCACACGTATAAAACGCTGATTGAAAATGCAGTTCAAAATATACTGCTCAAGTATGATCCATACATTATTACATTTTACAAATCTTTATTTCGTCTAACTCAAAACTCAAGCAATTTAAACAAGTGTTTTCCACTCCCAGACTAAGCATGAAGTAAAATTTCGAGTTTAGAAAAGCCCCGTGACAAATTTTCTGGGCTTATCTAAACTCGAAATTTTACTTCATGCGCCACGCGTATAAAACACTATAATATTGTTAAATTTATGTATATTCGAACTTCAATTAAATTCTGTGTTTTATACGCGTGGCGCATGAAGCAATTTACTTTAGGATATGTAAGTATAATTAAAAGAAAAAAACCGAGACCTAATTGCCCTAGGCGCTTGAATTTTAAAACATTTGTAATCTTTATTAACGTGATATAAAACTTAAGCAATATATTTTAAACTTCACTTTAAATCAGTGTTTACATGCGTGGCGCATAAAACAAAATTTTGAGTTTAGAAAAGCCATAGCTACGCGAATAAGCCAAATTTTCAGGCTTTAGTAAACTCGAAATTTGACTTCATCCTTAATCAAGGATTGGACACATTCGTTAGAAACGAGCGTTTTTAAAAACAGCGAATGTTTAAACTTTGCAGCACATGCATCGTATACTTAGAAGAACAAATCCCTTATACACGAAATTAATCCAAGATAAAGTTGAGCCACTGGCCCTAAAAGCTATAAAAATACTCACCTTAGAAATCTGTGTAAGTAATAAGCCGGAAGTTGTAGATAAGTCAAGGGTTTCTTTTCGACTTTCTTGAAGTACATGTACGAGCTCAAAAAGGCGGACATGAAAAAGAACGTGTCCACTGCCACATGACCGCCTTGAATGTAGAAAGATTCAAACCCACTTTGAAACTGCAAAGAAAAGTCGATTAAATAATACAGTTAAAAAATAGTTAAACTCCAATATGTGAGTTCAGCTACCAGTATACCGACATTTTCATAAAATTCATTACAATTATAAAGAGCCGATTGCTGCAAAAAACCTTTTAAAGTGTTTTTAAACTTGTTATAAGATAATAACAGTGACGGCTCGTCAGGGACGGCAGGGTCGGCCAGGCCGTACCGTTAAATTTTATTGAACAAACATTATAATTTTTTGTTTTCTCAGCAATAAATATTGCGCATTTTTTGTAATAAATATATAGCAGGCTAATATATATAGGTAGTAATAATAATGAGCACTTAGTATAAGGCCTATAAATGCAGGAATTTATTTTCATTCAATATGTGTTTACTAAGTCGTCACGAGTATCCGTGCAGTTTCTGTCGTTACATTTCCCCTGCAGGGTGAACGTACGTCCGCAAATGGTTTACTCGAGTACGGCAAATTTGCCGGGGCCGTACTCGCCGTTCTTAAGGGGACATTCCACCGGGTACGGCGCTGCACGCTGCACTGACGTAGCAGCGCGATGCGTCACTGCAGTGAATTTATTTTACATTACGGTTTATGGACCTCACCCCACCGAATACGTTACAGCAAACTCGATGCAGCGCGTGCGGCGCAGCGCCGTATGCAGTGAATTTTTCATCAGTTGAGTTTTGTTCGCCGGATAGACGTACACGGAAATTAATACGAAATGGAAGAAAAATCAATTTTAGCGGTTCAAAATCACCCTGTACTGTATGATAAAAGTTTAATGGCATATAAAAGTGCAAATGGTCGTGACTACGCGTGGAAGGAAGTAGCCAAAGAACTAAATTTAAGTATTGGTAATTATGATAATAATAATAATGAATTTATTAATACTCTTAATATAAAGTTTACACAAGGTAAGACAATATTAAGGAACAATATGTGCAATATATAATATTAAACATAATTAATGTTTGATGGCTGCTACTGCCAAGGAACTTCACCCGCGGGCGAAATAAACCAATCTGCATAAGCATTACGCACATCCAAAGCCTGTTTGTTTGGTCGTGCATAAAGGCCTTTATTTTGATTATTTGCTTGTTGTGCTCCAAACTTGTGGGGTACAGAGGAATGTTGGTACATATTGTGACTGTTTGTAGTTTCTTGCAATAAATAGTTGTGTAGTGTGCAACATGCAACAGTTATTATGGTGGCAAATTCAACGTTTACTTCAATTCGTTTAAGTAATATCCTCCAAATATGTGCAGTAATGCCAAAAGCATTTTCTACTACTCTTCTTGCCCTAGATAAGCGATAGTTAAAAATCCTTTGACGTTCAGTTAAATTCTTTCCAGGAAATGGACGTAATATATTGTCTTTTAATGGAAACGCTTCATCCGCAACTAGTACCAAAGGCAAATGAATATCTGTCGATGGGAGAGACTGGTTATCTGGCAGATTTAAATTTTTATCATTGGTTAACCAAGATTTTCCAAACGCAGAGTTAGCAAAAACTCCACCATCGCTGTTTCCCCCATATGATCCAACGTCTATCATAATATATTTATAATTGGCGTCTACAATTGCCATTAATACAATTGAAAAACATCCCTTATAATTAAAATATTTTGAGCCTGAATTCTTTGGCGCAAATACATTAACATGTTTGCCATCAACAGCGCCCACACAGTTTGTAAAATTCCATTTATGATAAAAATCACTTTGTATTTCCTTCCATCTTTCTTGGTTGACTTGTGGAATACACAATGGCATAACTACATTTTTTATAGCGATGCAAGTGTCCTTTACAATTCTATTTACCGTCGTTTCTCCTAGACGAAAACTGAACGCAATAGATCTAATTGACATGCCTGTTGCTAAATACCTGAAAGAAATCAGTATAATTTATTAAAAAAATTGCATTTACTATTATTAAACTTAAAATTAAAACTTTGAGTGATTTAAAATGTTATACTAAAGATATTTAAAAATACTAACTTGATATGTATATTTTAGATCTAGAAAGCTTAAAAAAGAGATGGAGAACTTTACGTGACGCTTATATAAAGCATCATAGAGCAATAACAAATGAAAATAGTGGTTTAGCTGGAGGGAAAAGAAAAAAATGGATGTATTATGACTTAATGCTGTTTTTAGTGCCCTTTGTTGAATGCAAAGAGACTATTGGAAGCTATTTACAAAAAGAATATGTTGAAGAAGATGATGCAAATGATAGTTTAGATTCACAAATGATAACTAATACATTGACTCACATCAAACAAGATACTTTAAGTACTGAACCCGCCCCTCAGAACAAAATCAGAACTCAAGTTAAGCTACAACCTGTAGTAGAAAAAAAAGGACTTGGGAAAATCTTACAGTAAAGATAAATATAAAAAAAACTCATCTGCTGGAATAGATGCTGAGCTCATGAAAGTCATTACGAAAGAAGCTGATCCTGACGAACAATTCATGCTAAGTTGTGTGCCCATTTTAAGGCAGCTAAGTCCCCAAAAAAATTTCTATGCAAGTATACAAATACAAAATTTACTTTACAATTTAGCATATGGAGATAATAACTGTGATGGGCGACCCTCAACTAGTACCTCGATAATGTCAACTCCTCACCACAACCTTCGCCAAATCTACTGTTTGCGCCAACAAACGAAAATTACGACACGTCTAGCAGTAGCTTCGAACAAAATTCAAGTAATTATTTTTATTTGTAAAATTATATTTTATAAAATAAATGTAAAGGACTGTGTTTTGTTTCAAATACTGTAATTTTATTTCTCACTTACCTTAATGTCACAACCAGACGTTCTCTTGAACTAACAGCCTCTCTAAAATTTGTATTTTCTTTTTTTATTTCCTTTTCCAGAATATTGTGCAGTTTATTAAATTGTTCCAAGCCCATTCTGAAGTATTGGAAATATCTTTCTGGGAATGTCTCCAACTCCTGACATAATCGGTGAAATTCACCACATGCCAATCTTTTTAAATTAAGAGGATGGATCCAATATTTCGAACGACGTCTCCTTTTTAATAGAATTAATGCAATAGCACGTTTAGCTGTTCGCAACAATGGCATGTTTATAATTTCACTTCTCTGTAGCTTCTAAAAATTTGCTGCATTTGATCCGGGATACGGCAATCCGGCATGCTGCGCCGTACCCGGTGCAATGTTACTGCAGACAAGTCGCTGCTCCAGCAATTGACGGATCCGCGATACGGCAATCTGGCACGCTGCGCCGTACCCGGTGGAATGCTTACTTTACACACATTACACCGATGCTTATGTGTCGAGGCACACTCTAAATTCGGTTACGTTACAGATCACAGATTTTTATTCTAGAATTAGTGGATTTATTTACCAATGTATTTCTGATTATTTTCATAGAATAGAATAGAATAGAATAATTTATTGATGTTTAGGATCACAGATCATACATACGTCAGTACAAAACATATAGCATTTTAAAACAAATGTCAAACAATAGATGGTTACAATCTTAATAATAAAAACTCATCCCAGTCATAAAAGGCGCCGTCCAATAGTATTGCTTTTATTTTTCTTTTAAAAGGTTTCAGTGGCAGGGCACGTAGTTCGAGAGGTAGAATGTTATAGAATTTGATTCCGAAGCAATTTACGCTCATCTGACTTCTAGTTAGCCTTAATTGTGGCTGGCAAAGGTTTTTCTTAGTTCTAGTGTCATGATCATGATTTAGAGTATGACTAGTATATTTGTGGATATTTTTCCTGATGTAAATAAGGCATTCGAATATATAAATGCAGGGAACAGTTAATATACCCATTTCTCTAAATATATGCCTACAGTCCTCCCGATACCCCAGCGCTGCAATGATCCTAATTACACGACGTTGTAATGAAAATATTCGGTATATTCATATTATTTAATTTAAAAGTAAAATAGGCATTTACTTTAATACTAATTGGTCATTTAGGCGAACAATTAACCGGTATTAAAAAAAAACAGTTAAAACATGTTATTCGTCTTCAATTTTATTTAACAAATCAGAATATATCTTGCATTCTTAAATATCGTTAAACAACTGATGTAATTTATAAATGCAAAAAATCATTAAATTGTTATCTAATTGTAATTTACAAAATATTACTTACGTATTTTAGGTAGATTATATGAATTATATCAGTATAACTATAATTATTTAATTATATAACATTATTATGCATATAACATGTTTAAAAATGTTACTGTAATTCTGAGAATATTCTCTTTCTATTTTTTAAAGTCGGGCGGAATTATTTAATTTAAAGTATCGTTCTAGCAAAGGTGTATGGTTCGGTACGGCAGGCCGTTTAGTCTCTGTGCGCGTGCGTCAAAATACATTCGGCATTGTATAGCGGAATCACACTATACAACCAACACTATAAGTCGATGACTTTATCATCCAGTGACGGCTCGTGCTCTAAGGAAGTGGTTCGTCCTTAGATCACGAGCCGTAACTGGATGATAGTCATCGACTTATAGTGTTGATTGTATAGTGTGATTCCGCTATACAATGGCGACCTTTTATAATATGAATGGTTGCATTGCTGTAATAGTATATAACGAGAGTGGTATGCAGCATATTACATATGAGCGGACATGTTACGTACGAGCCGCGCAGCGGCGAGTGCAGTATTCCGCGAGTATGTAATTGCCATACCACTCGAGAAACGTACGATACTTTACCTGCGCCCTAACAAAATAAACAATGACCATGAAAGAACAACTTATTTATTGTAATAATTTTTAATAGTACCATGACAATGATGAAAACTAAATAACTACTTGATCAATATACAAGCAATAAAGCTGTACATTTTCCGACATTCGTTGTTTTTTAAACGAGTTTATTTGATACTTTAAACGAGTGTTTTCCACTCCCAGACTAAGCATGAAGTAAAATTTCGAGTTTAGAAAAGCCCCGTGAAAATTTGTCGAGGGTCGCGCAGCGACCCGAGACAAATTTTCTGGGCTTTTCTAAACTCGAAATTTTACTTCATGCGCCACGCATATAAAACATTGATTTTAAGTGAGGTTCAAATATACACAGAGTTCACAATATTTTAGTGTTTTATACGCGTGGCGCATGAAGTAAAATTTCGAGTTTAGAAAAGCACAGAAAATTTGTCTCGGGTCGCTGCGCGACCCTCGACAAATTTTCACGGGGCTTTTCTAAACTCAAAATTTTACTTCATGCTTAGTCTGGGAGTGGAAAACACTCGTTAAAAACTTTAAATTAAACTCTTAAAAAAAAAAACAACGAACAACTAAAGATTTCAAGAAAATAAGCTGAATTTGGAATACGTATACTTTAAAGAAAAACTCGCTGTACATCAAAGAAATGTCATTTGGTTGTACGGTAAGCAATCAGCTATTCAGCTGTCAGCACGTAATGTCCTTGTCAAAGCTATTACGTGCATTTGTACGTAATGTCAATCATACTTGTCAAGATGACAGTGTGGTATGATGCGGTTACTAGATAGGGCGTAGGTAAAACAAGTTTTTCTTTATTGCCAGTTTAGTGGTCGTGTATGTTACTATGTTTAGTAAAGTGTCCCCTATTTGCATGGATGTAACATAGTATTTTTAATATATAGATAGAGGGTAATGTTAATAATATGTGTTCTTTAAATTAAAGTATGCATGTTTCTGTGTACTTTAAATTCAGTATTAGTCTTATAATATGTTTTTGTGTTATAAATAATCTGTCCATATCACTCGACAAACCATAAAACAATATTATACGTTAAGTGTGAGTATTCAACGGCGTAATAAATATTAATAATACATCTAGGATCAAACTGATTTTTTAGGCGGAATACAAGAGTATAGTTTTTTACAAGTTTGATCAATTTTCGCGTTGAATAAAAAGAAGCGATCTATTATTATGCCTAAGTATCTTGATGATGTTACTGTTTCTATGTCATTGTTTTCAAGTTTAAATGTAGTATTATTTGACTTTGTATGGATATTAAATAAATACATACCTTCTGTTTTAGCAATATTTACTAATAAATGATTAGTTTTACACCAATTGGTAAAAAGAATCGATCTATTATTATGAGTAAAAATCTTAATGATGTTACTGTTTCTATTTCATTGTTTTTAAGTTTGCTTGTGGTATTATTTGAGTTTTTATAGATATTAAATAAATGCATAATTTCTGATTTAGCAATATTTACGATTAAATGATTAGTTTTACACCAATTGATAAACTGGCTGATAAAACCAGTAACTTTATTTTTTGCTTCTACTAGAGTATCGTCCGATACAACAATCGCTGTATCGTCCACATACATGAACACTTACCCAGCAATAATGTAATTTGGTAGGTCATTGTCCAAGAGTACAAATAATAATGGACCTAGATTGCTTCCTTGGGGTATACTCATATTTAATGTATATTTTTGTGATTTAATGTCTCTATATTTAACTGTAGGTAACCTGTAACCTGGATGGAGCCAGGAAATAGATATGGCAATTAAATAGACCATGTATTAATCAATAAAGCCAAAGAAAGAATGATCAGAGATGTGAGATCCTACATAGGCCCGAATGCCGACTCGGATCACTTCATGGTCAAAGCAGTGACCAGACAATGGGTAGAAAATAGTATAAAGACATATAAACAATCTAAATGGAATATAGAAAGACATCTGGGAAGATACTAAAAAGAAGTATGTAGAATGTATAGATAAGAAGATAACAAAAGGGGAAGGAAGTACTAAAGAAGAAACCGTAAACAACAAGTGGAATAAAATAAAGAGCATAATAGAACAAGCGGACGAAAACAACATTGGAAGATGCAAAAAAGGAAAAAAAATGATTGGTGGAATGAAGAATGTAAGAAATATAGCGAAAGAAAAAAACATAGCCAGAATAGAATGGTTAAGAACAAATACGGCTTTAAAGAAAAAAGAGTACAATAAAAATAAAATAAAATGTAACAAAATAATAAAGATAACTAAGCAGATCTGGCTTGTAAATAAAATGAAAGATATAGAAAAAGAAAATAGTAACAGTAGAATATTTTATCAAAAAATAAAAACAAATAGGAATTGTAAACGGAAAAGAACTAGGGGCCTGAAGAATATTGATGGAAAAATGATTGAAAGTGAGGAAGAAGCAAGAGCTACATGGGAGGAATATTTCAAAGTACTCCTAACTGATAAAGAAGCCACAAATGTAGCGAAAAATAGAACAAATATTACTGAGGATGTACAAGAAATTGAGAAACCAACATTGGAAGAAGTTAAAACAACCATTAAAGGGTAGAAAAATGGAAAAAGCCCAGGAGAAGACCACATCAACATGGACCTGATAAAAAATGGAGGGGATAAGTTACAGAATGAAATTTTTAATTTAATAAGGATAATATGGAATAAAGAATCGATCCCATATCAATGGAATGAGGGGACAATAGTAACAATATATAAAAAGGGTGACCATAAGCAATGCAAAAACTACAGAAGTATTAGTCTCCTGAATAATGGATACAAAATATTGACAAAGCTAATTTATAATCGACTTAGAAATCATGCAAAGGAAATAATAGGAGAATACCAATGTGGCTTTGAAGCGGGAAAATCGACAATAGACGCAATATACATGGTGATACAAGCAGTAGAGAAAGCATACGAATATAACATGAGCCTCGAATTATTGTTTATTGACTTCAAAGCAGCTTTCGATTCCCTCAGAAGACAGAAAGTAATGGAAGCATTAGAAGAACTGAAAGTACCAACAAAGCTTTGAAACTTGATTATAATGACACTAACTAAAACAACAGCAACAGGTCTATCTGAATATGGTAGAACTAATGGTTTTACGTTCAATAAAGGAGTCCGACAAGGGGACTCACTATCGGCTATATTATTTAACATAGCATTTGAATATACATTGCGGAAAATAGATAAGTCAGGAACTATAAGAACAAGGGGTGCCCAGATCATAGCTTATGCGGACGACGTAGTAATAATATCCAAGGAAAGAAACATCTTAAAAGAAATATTAGAAGAAATAGTTAAAGAGGGTCATGAGATTGGACTAGAGATAAATATAGAAAAAACAAAAATACTAAGGGTAGGAGGCAACGGAAGGACGAAGAAAACTAAAATAGGCAATTTCGAATTTGAGAAAGTTTAAACCTTTAAATATTTGGGAAGGGTAGTAAACAATGAAAACGACATATATGAGGAGGTACAAGAAAAACTACAAGCAGCTAACAGAGCATATTACGCCCACAGTAGACTTCTTAAAAGTAAGAACATCAGCGTCAAAACAAAAATTAAAATATACAAAACTATGATACGACCAATAATTACATACGCCGCGGAGACAATGACTTTCACAGTAAAAGAACAACAGAATACAAGAAGACTAGAAAGAAAAATAATAAGAAGTATATTAGGACCTGTAAAATGTGAAAATAACGAAATCCGGAAGAGAACAAACGAAGAAATATATAATGTACTAGAGGATGATATTGTAAATATAATTAAATCAATAAGGATAAGAAGGCTAGGACACATTTGGCGATCAAAACGTGAATGTAGCATAAGGACAATAATGTATTGGAAGCCAGAAAATATCAGAAGTAGGGGTAGACCGAAAAAAGATGGATAGAGGAAGTAGAGAATGACTTAAGAATACTTGGAATAAGAAATTGGAAGGAATATACAAGAAATAGAAAGGAATGAATAAACTTAGTAGAGAAAATAAAAAGCATGACCTGGGACTAATCCACCCAATGAAATGGATAATAAAGGCTCCGAATGCGGCAAAACTCCTTGTGGAGTGGAACGCCTTATATATATATATATATATATATATATATATATATATATATATATTTAACTATATATTTTCAGTCGGTAAGATACGATACGATCCAGCTATTAATACAACTTCTGAAACCAATATTATACAATTGTTTACTTAGCAACTCCATGTTAATAGTATCAAATGCTGTTTTAAGGTCAAATAGTACTACTGTTAGATTCCGACCACTTCATTACTAGGAGACATCACGTACCTATTTAATCACCTCGTTATTAATAACATCTTGAGCACGTACTATTTTTATTTTTGGAGATTTGCGTGAGTGCATTAGATATTCTAAACCTCAAACATCCCTTATGTAATACGGATGTGTTTATTACAGTGCACCTGCCAGTACACGTGCAACCCTAATTATGAATTCAATGGACAGATCTTCCGATTGTACTTCAAAACTAATTATTAATTCGAAGGGAAGATCTTCCGAATTTTATCTTGATTATAAATTCAAAAAGTATAGCTTCCAGGTTCAATGTGAACGTGACAAGAAGGGCACCACCCTTCAGTCACGCCCACATCAAATACAGTAAAGCTGATTGATAGATACATGTCTCCCCCCCCCAGGTTTCTAACATCTCTTCCCAAACAAACAATAAGCTATCAAAACTTATATTTGATACAAAACAAAAGAACAGAGCAAGTTTAAGTCAGTGTTAAGTCAATATCGAGCTTTGCTATTACTAGCGTAAAGTCAGTAATCGGGTCTTGCTATTTCCATTAGTATTAAATCCAAACATAGTGACTTCAACGTGCTCCGATCTATTTTACTCTCAATGCGAAGTATTAGTTATAGAACTCGTTGTAAACAATTAGTTGTGATAAGTGAATATAGTTGTTAATTAAGTGAACCACTGTGTTTAATTTCGACGTGTCAACCAACCTCCCAGGAACAGAACAGTACACAAGTCTCTCTTTTGTCATCCATATGCTGGCATTTTATTAATATATTAAATTTCTTTAGAAACAAGAACATTCTTATGCACATGTTTTTTTTCAATTATTCTTGAAACGACACTAAGTATACCTATGGGCCTAAAGTTGCTTATGTCAGACGTGTCGCATTTTTTAAATATGGGGGTTATTTGGCCTATCTTAAAAATTGTTGGATATTTTTCCTGTGTTACCGAAATATTTATAATGTCTATTAATTATTTCGTTTTCTGTAATTGGTATAAATAAAAAGGTGTTAGGATATATAATATTCTATCACTTGCATCGCCAATAGAAAACTTTAATTCAGCTACCGAACTTTTGAAAAAAGTTACAAAGTCATTTGAAAATTCCTGAATACTTTATTTGTATCAATTATATGTTGTTTTTTTATTTGAACGAGGTTGCATAATGCTTTCACCTTGTTAATTGAGTTATAGATTTCGTTAGATGAATACTGCTTTTTCTCAAGGTCAATATAAGTATTAAGTTTTTTTTTTAGACTTGTATACTTGTACCATATCCTCCGAACCTGTTAAATTTATAAGCCAGTCTAAAGCTTTTACATCATTATATAAATTTTGAAGTTCTGTAGAAAATAGTATATTGTACAATGAACATGAAATTATGATATTTACCACAAGTATGAAACTTGCTGCACGAGCCGCAGGTGAGTGCAGCGATTCATACGAGTGAGAAATAGTCATTCCATGCGAATACTACACTTTACTTTTTTTACGACTATAGACTGTATTAAAAAATCACTTTTATTTATTATCAAAACGAAATCATAAAAGTGTCCTTTTATTGTAAATTTTCTGAAAACGTTTGTTTTTGTATTTGGGATTTGTAGTAATTTGTACCTAACTCTTTAAAATCAGTTACTTGCATTTTATACAATTCGTCCCTACGGCAAGAACCCATTATTCCTATAATTAACACAACCTTCAAAATACTCGTAAATATATAATTTTTATTTTATTTAAAATGTGTAACTTACTTATATAAACAGATATTCATTATCTGGAGGCTCTATGATAAATTTGCTAATTTTTTCAGAAGAAAACAATTTCGACTTTTTTGGATGATAACCAGCGGATAGAGATGCTGCCGTTAAACCTGGTTTATTAGACTTGGATGTTTTTTTTTCCAGCATTGGATGAGGTTTGTCTTGTCGATGATTCAGATCCAGTGTTTTTGGGGGCAAAGCCTGCCATCGGTGCATTTAAATTTATCTCAATTTGAGTGTGTCCTTTTTGAAGATCTGACAAGGTCGTATCGATATTTTGTGATTCATTTCATGCATTTGAACTAGAAGTTTTGTTTTTCGATGGATTCGCATCACTTTCTAGCACATCGAAAAGTAGCCAGTTTTATTTCTCCTCTATTTTAGCTACTAGTTTATACAATAGTTTGTTTTTACTAGTAAAATGTTCGATTTTTGTAATTAGATCTTTGGTTAGAGGGGCGTCGTTGTTTTTATTTGTATTTATTATTGTCCGAAATAATGCATTCAATATGTCGTCCATGTTTGTCGTCTAATTAATAGGTTCACAGCATTTTATGTGATTGTCGTCAATTATTATAATATCACTGTAGTATTTTATGCACAAATGCCAGAAACTAACACACAATTACAGTTTTTACACTTTTTCACAGCGGTATATGAACACGCTTCTGTATCGTTCGCCATCACGACATATGTGATTATGATTATCAATAATTTTATAGATATCAAGAATTTAATAAAAAAAATAGGAACATTGATTCCATGATTATTTCTTTCTAGTTTTATCGTTGTTCTTATACATATTATATATATTACACAAACATCTTCGTAATTACATGCCATTTCAAATGCCTATTATTATTTGTTATTTGTAATATAGAAACTTTATAACACAAATGCAATAATTTGTACAAAAAGTTATATTTTGTGTTAACATTTCAATATTTATCATTATTACTTACCTCTAAAGCATCAGCATAATTGATCATAGGTATGCCCAGACTCATGCCAAACCTGTGTCCGGCAATCACCCAAATCATGCTGATGAACCTCAAACCGTTCAAGCACTGAATCAAATCTGGATTATTACTTGTCTTCAAGAGGTTTTGTCCGTTCGTGTACACCGAAAAAGCTATCAGAATATTCGGCCCAGTTTCTACAAACAAACACAAGTGGATAAAATCGAAATTAATTTTAACAGTAACAAGAAATGTTAAATTACCTTTATTTTGTTTTTGAAGAAGAACATCATATATTGTACTGGCAATTATAATTAAGAAGATTACAATCAAAACAGTACTGAAAAATGAAAAGATAGAATATAAAATACAGGGTGTCCCCCAATAAATGTATTGTAATGATATTTTTAGCATTATTGTGATCGAGTGTGCTATTTTTAATGAAAATATTTTCCTTATTATTATATTATAAATAACTTCCTTATTTTAAATGGAATGTTATATTTTTATTACTTGTTTATATCTTGCGTGTAAAACTAGTTTGGATGAATGCATTAAAGAATAAAACTGTATTTGTATAGTAAATAATTTTAGAGGTTCTGCTTTTAATATAGTTGTATTAAATGTTAAAAATACCCACGTTTTATCGCTCAATTACCCACTATCAATAATACTTATAAAAAATCTAAAACAATAGAAACCAACATACATCCTTTAATTAACTACGTATAAAATATTATTTTTCATTTTTTTCCATCGATCATGCTACAATCACGTGCGAGCTAAGTGCCAAAAACGGTTCATTCAACAATTACGTACGAGTCGAATGGCCGTACAAAAATATTTAAATCATCGATGAATAGCAACAAAATGTTTACCTCATAACCCAATCCCAACTATCGAATTCCGAATTTGCAAGTTTTGTGTGACATGCTACTTCACTTGTTGTGACATTTCCAAGGGCACTGAACAATGATTTAACTTCATCTAAAGCGCATACACTTGGAATGCAAACACTCAACGACAATGGTACCTTGTCGTTGAGTGTTTGCATTCCAAGTGTATGCACTATATTCAAGTTCAAACCCCCGGCGCAATATTTTCCCAAAAATTTGACACCGTCGATCGTGTCCTCAATTTCAATGCACTCGTCGTAATTTCCATAATCTCGAATGTTGCCTTTTAAGATTCCCGACGGTTTAGACAACGAGTCAAACACTGAAAATTAAAAGTTCATCAAATTAGGTTCAAGGTTTTCGAAGAAGAAAAAAATAATTAAGTGATCGCGTTATTCTAAATTTATTACACTAATGCCCATTTGCACCACAGCTGATTAAGTTTAATCACTGTCAGTCGGTGAATAGCACTTCTTTTATTCACAAGTATGAAAAATCATAAAAACAAATGCACTAAAAAGTTTATGAACTCACCGCATCGAAAGTGACGTTTGACGCACTTTCTTGACATTGGGAAATCCGCATTTCCCGGTCTGCTAGAGTGGGTTAATTAGCAGTAATAAATGCGATGAGTTTAGCAGATTTTGAAATATCTACATAAGCGATAATCATGTTTTTATTGCTAAATTGTATATAATATTGTGATGTATTAATAAATTAATTCATAGCGACATCTTTTGACTCATTGTAAAGTACTAGTTTATATTTCTTATGGAATTTACATTTCTTTTGTATAAAAAGGCTCATTTGTAAAAATTACCTGGTGTCAAACAGGTGCGAAATAAAGGATAGTTAAATGTGTCTTTGTGTATACAATTATTTATATTAATAATCTTCTCCGAAACAGCGTAAATCGTACTTGCGTAACGATTTCAAATTAAATCGTGCGGAAAATTAGTGCGGTAGTAAACCCTAAAAGTAAAGAAAAAATGTCGAAGGACATTTTTGGACATTTACGTGGATTTGATCTGTCAACAAGCGAATGGTCACTATTCTTAGGTAGAATTGAAAATATTTTTTTTTTTAGCTAACAAAATTTCAACGGAAGTAAGGAAACTTGCTATTTTTTTGAAAGCATTGAGTAAAGATGCGTATAAACTTGTGTATAATCTACTCTTGCCTGCAAAACCCGAAGAAACTGCGTACAAAACATTAGTTCAAACACTAAATAAACATTTTAAACCTCGGGAAATGTATTTGCGGCAAGGTATTCATTTTATACGTTAATAAAAAATCCACATGAAGCTGCAAAAAATATTGGCTGCAAGGTTAAGAAGCTTGGCATCGCTTGGCATCGCAGTGTGACTTCGAAGGTGCGGAATTACAATTAGTGTTACCAGACATTTTCAGAATTGGATTCAAAAGGGGCCCTATACAGGACAGACTCATGGAAGATAAAAAAATCGTAACTTTGGCGGATTTGCTGGACACAGCGACAGCAAAGATTGCGGCGCATGCGCAGACGGTTAGCGAGAAGTGCGAACCTATGCATAATTTCCGAGATAAGCGCATCACGGCACCGCGCAGCTCTACGTCATCAATGACAAGAATACCACCGACTACGTCTGCTTCAACTACATCAAGAAATAACCAAGGGAAGTGTACAGTGTGCGGCAGAAAAACCATGGTAAAGATAAGTGTTTTTATCGCAATTATAACTGCAATATTAGGAATATTAAAGGCTATTTAGCTCCAATGTGCAAAAATAAAAATACATTTAAAAATAATTTCAATTATCTTGAGACTGATGTTTTAAATGATATAAATTTATTATTTAATATTGATAATAGTGATAAACCAATTTATATTAACGTTAAAATAGAAACCGTACAGTTGCCTTTTTAACTTGATACAGATACAAGTATTTGAGCAGTTTGTGAAAAAAGTAAGCAAAGGGTCGGAAGATGAATCTCCTTGAATCCCTAGAAATACATAAAGCTAGCGCTAATCCGGGAACCCCCCCTAATTAACGACCAGGTTGACCTAGTGTATACCCCCATTTTTAAAGCCGTGCTGTAATCCGTTTTCATGTAATCACTTTTTGTATATATACCCGTATTGTTTCCAGTTTTAGACACTTCATGTTTGATAATGGCAAGCTGAATTTGCCGAAACTGCAGTCACATAAAAATAAATTGTGTTATACA
The DNA here is from genome assembly GCA_932526585.2 of Philonthus cognatus. Classification (NCBI taxonomy): domain Eukaryota; kingdom Metazoa; phylum Arthropoda; class Insecta; order Coleoptera; family Staphylinidae; genus Philonthus; species Philonthus cognatus. The sequence goes on along the minus strand of OW052249.1, from coordinate 22,372,712 downwards.
AACAAAGTTAAAAGTGTTTTATTGTGTTAAATTAACATGTATAACGAAGTAGAAGCCTCCACAATTCAAAATAAGTATTGAACTGTTATTTTCAAAACTGGAGGGTGGCAGACAATTTACGAAACTTAATCTACCACAAGCATATCAGTAAATATATTTGAACGAAACTTATCAGGAGTTAGTAACAATATCTAGGCATAAAGGTCTGTTTAAATATAAAAGATTACCTTTCGGTGTATCATGCGCTTCGGCAAAGTTTTAGATAATGTTGGAATTGTTATTGCAGGATATTAAAGAAATGGTCCATTTTTTACTCGATTTGTTAATTACAGGAAAATGTAAGCAAGAGCACATAGACATTTTGAATAATGTTTTGACTAAATTGCAAGTTGGTTTAAAATGATCATTAGAAAAATGTCAGTTTTTTAAGATGAAGTAGTCTATTTAGGTTAAAAAATTAACAAAAATGGATTGCATCCACTTAAAAACAAAATTTGAGCTATTGCTAATACCCCTGCGCCGACAAATGTGACTCAACTTAAATCTTTTCTAGGATTAGTTAATTATTATGCAAGATTTATTCAGAACATTTCAACAATTCTACACCCTATGAATGATCTATTAAAAGCGAATAAACAATAGGAGTGGAATGAACAATGTGAAATTGCATTTAATAAAATAAAAGATGCTTTAAGTTCAGTACAGGTTTTAGTACATTTTAATCCACAATTAAAAACAAAATTAACAACAGACGCGAGTGCTTACGGTTTAGATGCAGTGTTAGAACATGTTATGCCAGATGGTAAATACAATTTATTACGTACGCATCTCGAACGCTGTCACAATGGGAGAAAAATTATTCGTAGATAGAAAAAGAAGCTATAAGTATAATTTTTGGAATAAAAAAATTTCATCAATATTTATATGGTCTCAAGTTCATATTGGTTACGGACCACAAACCTCTTTTAACTATTTTTAGTCCTGATAAGGGTATACCTAATACTCTGCTAATCGGTTAAAACGATGGGCTTTAATTTTGTGCAATTACCAGTATGAAATTGACTTCGTAAAATCAAATATGAATGCTGCGGATATGTTTTCTAGATTACTAGTAAATAATAATTGCCAATCAAAAAAAGTAAAGGAATTTGAAGTTGATTATATTAATTTTTTACACAATATTAATAATTCAATAGATTTTGATTCAATAAAATATGAGTGTAGAAATGATCAAATAATGCAACTAGTAATTGAAAAGGTTAGGGGTGACTGGCTAACAAAATGTAAAATTAAAATATTGAGTAAGCATTTTCTATATAGACATGAACTTTTAATTTTTAAGAACTGTTTATTTTGGCATAACAAAAAATTAATTCCTGAAAAATTAAAAATTATAGTATTTGGCAAGGTCATATTTTTGATGGGCAGGACTTGGAAAAGATATTGAAAATTTTATTAATTCATGTGTTGGGTGTGCAATAAATAGACCCCGTCCACCGAAAGTACCTTTAAATAATCGGAAATGGCCTGATGAACCTTGGTCAAGAGTACATGTTGATTACATGGGATCATTTAATAATAAATATTCCTTAATTGTGGTAAATTCACATACAAAATGGGTCGAGGTATTTCCCATGTCTAAAATGACAACCCTTTTCACTATACAAGCCCTAAGAAAATTAATTTCAAGGTTTGAGTTGCCTCGAATTTTGGTATCTGTTAACGGTACACAATTTACATCACATAATTTTCAACTATTGTTAAAAGTATATGGAGTAAAACATATGACTATTTCACCATACACTGGCACAATCAAATGAGCAGCAGAAAATGCTGTAAAATTAATAAATAATAGTTTAAAACGAACATTTACCAAAAATGTATCTGACATTAATTTAATTTTAAACATTTTTTTGTTTGATTATCAAAACACTCCACATCTCACAACTGGCGAAGCCCCATCTAAATTTATGTTTGGTAGAACGTTGCGCACTAGATTTGACATGTACAAGCCTGAAAATGTTATAAACATTAATGTAAATATAAAGTAAAAGAAAGTCAAAATAAACAAAAATCATTTAATGTAATGTTACATTTTCCGATGGAGACGAGGTGTGGGTTAGAGATCACAGAAATGTAAATCATCCTTCTTGTAGTTTGGATAAAATTATTATACAAATAGGTAAACATGTATATTTAATTAATATTCCAGAATTAAAATTAACTTCGAAAAGACATGCAAATCAAAAGTTTAAATATTCAAGTAATAAACAGTTGGCTGGAAATGCAAGTAATAATTTGGAGGAAAAACATTAAATAAAAAATATCCACTCCATGTATATTTAATTAATATTCCAGAATTAAAATTAACTTCGAAAAGACATGCAAATCAAAAGTTTAAATATTCAAGTAATAAACAGTTGGCTGGAAATGCAAGTAATAATTTGGAGGAAAAACATTAAATAAAAAATATCCACTCCATGTATATTTAATTAATATTCCAGAATTAAAATTAACTTCGAAAAGACATGCAAATCAAAAGTTTAAATATTCAAGTAATAAACAGTTGGCTGGAAATGCAAGTAATAATTTGGAGGAAAAACATTAAATAAAAAATATCCACTCCATGAAAAATATCCACATGAAACCTTTCTGATCTTGCAGATTTATATTTTTTAACCCACCGTATTATTTACAATTAACGCTTAAAGTTGATCGATTTAGAAACCATCAATTTTATGGCATTTCACTTGTAAGTTTTAATAACTTATTATATGGATAGTAGACGTACTATCAATATAACATTATATATTATTGTTTATAACATAACACTGTATGTTATGGTTAAAAAATAAAGTCTCTAAATATTTTAGAACAAAAGTTTAAAATGTTTTGAATATGAAATATATTTTAAATATAAATTTTAACTTTGGAAAGTGTTATATAAAAAATGCTGACTCGATGAGGTCTGGGACTATCACCAAAAATTAGTTCAATGTTTTCTCTAACTACCCGAAAAATTTCGTATCTCCACCGGTGCGTTTTTGGGGTCGTTTTAATTTTTTTGTTCGGCCCCGCCAGTTCACTCCGCGGTGAATATCGCAGAGTCGAGCGCACTATCCTCGAGCAGCACGCAACATTATTTTTGTCTCGTTTAGGCGAATGACCGAATCGATTTTTATTGGTTGCGCCTAATAAAAAATATAATACCTCAAAAAACGTACAAATGTGAAGAGTTTAAAAATAATTTAAACTGTTGTTTAAAATATGAATTGTTAGTCAGATTATACACTACATTTGTCTGATTTTGCAGAACGAAATTATGTACGTATTTTATATTGTTTTATTTACTTACTTTTTTAAAATGAAAAATAGTCAGTATCCTCATCAGTCTGTTCGTCTTTACTGTCACTTGTGTCCGTTTCACAAATAATATTTTTTTTAAGCGGCTGCATGTAGTTGTTTTTTATTAATTTTTACATCGCTTCTCAAAGAAAATATTATTAGATCAGAACATATAAGAAGCATATTAAATAAATGAATTGTATTAGGCCTGGAGTTTTTACTAGTATGGTTTTCTCTTACTCTCTTATATATTTTATTAGTTGCTTCCTGTGCCTCTTCCAAAAGTTCTCCGATTGATAAAAGACATTGTCCAATTATTTTGCTCCCGTGAGTTATAATTTTAGGGACACTAGGAGGCATTCTATACCATCCATATAACGAGGTGTAAAGTCGGGCCGTATCTTCTGCATATTTATCAAACATCAATACATTTATTTTACGCGATCTCGAAATTGTTATAAGAATTGTATTAAATCTGTTCAATAATTCTTCATTCAATTCAGTGATGACGGCTAATTTCTTATAATTTCGAAAAAATATTCGAGCAACGTTGCCAGTATTTGAAGTACCTCCTCCTTGCACAACTATATCAACCCTTATTTCTAACTCTTTACGTAAAAGTTTTTGTATTCTTGTCTTCCGACTAGATATATTATTTTTCTCTTCTATCGTACATCCGTGAGTAGTTGTTTTCAAATCTAATGTATAGGAGATATGAAGAACACATTCCATGAACTTAATCTATGCATGGAGGGAAGAAACACCATAATTTAAATTATCTTCGATAACAGGAATATTTGTAATTCTATCAATATCATTCATCTCCTTCGGAGAACATTTGCATATAAAACAATTTGAGGTCGGAGTATTTGTTAAAGTATTTATAACTTTACCTCTACATGGTTACCATTAATATAAATTTGTTGTTTTTCCAATAAATGTACCTCTTGTCTGATACTCTTAACTTCATCTAGAATAAGCTGTTTTGTTTCTTTAGCATAAATAAATTTTATCGGTCTACATAATTTAATAGATGAAGGTTTTTCGTTTTTCTAAATAACACTTTCATCAGAAGATAATCTAAGCGGAACCAGTAAAAACACAAAGACACTCTTCTCTGTAATTTCTTCTTCATATGTACTACTATTATCTGATGGATTTTGCATATAAGTAGAGTATATTTAATTAATTTCTTAATTAGAAAGGAATCACTTGGTTTGTTTCACTTAATAAATTTATTTATTCCGACTAGTTTCGACTAACAGTCATTATCAAGGAATGTACAGAATTTACAAATTACAAAGTATTTATACAACATTTTTTCGCAGGTCAGGTAAGAAGGGCGTTCATGATCGGCGAGTGCCAAATGTCCTCATTATCATTCACGACGTTTTTTCCCAGTTTTATGGCTCTGTTGATTTCCAAGCCTTCTCGATGGTTTAGGACGCTTCCTTTATTGCCCGTATATAAAATGGTGTGGTTCTCTGAATTGAAAAAATGACCGAACGCGACGCAATGTTTTGACAATCCGGTTGATTGTTTTTTTATTAATTATATCCTTTCGATGTTCTTCGAATCTAATTTTGAAAGATCTTCCCGTTTGTCCGATATAGATTGCGTCGCAATCATCACATTTCAATTCATAGATTCCGCTTTGTTCTATTTTGTTAATGTTACTTTTATTGTTACAAAGTAGTTTGCTTAAATTTATAGGGTTAGTCATAATGGTATTAAATTCCTTCCCTTTAAACTGTGTTTTGATTATTGGTGAAAGGTCTTTTATATATTCAATCTTATTCCATTTTATCTTATTGTCATCTACATTTGCATAAAAATATTTCATTAATTGTTTGAGTCTTTTTGTTTTTATTAGGTTATCTACAATTTCCGTGTTAAAACCGTTATTAGATGCTATAGACTTTATCGTATTTACTTCTAGGTTATAATTTTCAGTGCTAAGTGGTATGTTTAAAAGTCTATGTATATAAGAATGAAATGCACTTTTTTTAATCTGATTGTTAGTGTTTGACGTTGAGTGTATTATAGTGTCTGTAAAAGTCTCTTTTCTATATATTTTATATATTAGCTTGTTGTTTGGTGTTTTTGTAATTGTCAGATCTAAGAAATTTAAACTATTTTCCTTTTCAATTTCTGTCGTAAATTGAATTTTATTATTTAAATTATTCAAGAACTTAGTAAAAATATTTAACTGTCTTAGTGTACCTGACCAAATGCAGAAAACGTCATCGACGTATCTCGGCCAAAAATGCACATATTTAGATTCACCTCGTTTGAATAAAATATTTTCAAAATTATCCATAAAAATTTCGGTTAGCAACGGGGAAAGAGGTGATCCCATAGGTAAACCATCTGATTGACTATAAATTTTATTATTAAATTCAAAATAGCTTTGCTCGATGCATATATCTATTAAACTGATTAATTCATTTTTTAATTCTGTTGGTTGATCTGTACTATTTATTTTTATTTTAATTATTGATTTTAATTGTGTAATAGGGATTGATGTGAATAGGTAAAAAGCCTATTCACATCAATCCCTATTACACAATTAAAATCAATAATTAAAATAAAAATAAATAGTACAGATCAACCAACAGAATTAAAAAATGAATTAATCAGTTTAATAGATATATGCATCGAGCAAAGCTATTTTGAATTTAATAATAAAATTTATAGTCAATCAGATGGTTTACCTATGGGATCACCTCTTTCCCCGTTGCTAACCGAAATTTTTATGGATAATTTTGAAAATATTTTATTCAAACGAGGTGAATCTAAATATGTGCATTTTTGGTCGAGATACGTCGATGACGTTTTCTGCATTTGGTCAGGTACACTAAGACAGTTAAATATTTTTACTAAGTTCTTGAATAATTTAAATAATAAAATTCAATTTACGACAGAAATTGAAAAGGAAAATAGTTTAAATTTCTTAGATCTGACAATTACAAAAACACCAAACAACAAGCTAATATATAAAATATATAGAAAAGAGACTTTTACAGACACTATAATACACTCAACGTCAAACACTAACAATCAGATTAAAAAAAGTGCATTTCATTCTTATATACATAGACTTTTAAACATACCACTTAGCACTGAAAATTATAACCTAGAAGTAAATACGATAAAGTCTATAGCATCTAATAACGGTTTTAACACGGAAATTGTAGATAACCTAATAAAAACAAAAAGACTCAAACAATTAATGAAATATTTTTATGCAAATGTAGATGACAATAAGATAAAATGGAATAAGATTGAATATATAAAAGACCTTTCACCAATAATCAAAACACAGTTTAAAGGGAAGGAATTTAATACCATTATGACTAACCCTATAAATTTAAGCAAACTACTTTGTAACAATAAAAGTAACATTAACAAAATAGAACAAAGCGGAATCTATGAATTGAAATGTGATGATTGCGACGCAATCTATATCGGACAAACGGGAAGATCTTTCAAAATTAGATTCGAAGAACATCGAAAGGATATAATTAATAAAAAACAATCAACCGGATTGTCAAAACATTGCGTCGCGTTCGGTCATTTTTTCAATTCAGAGAACCACACCATTTTATATACGGGCAATAAAGGAAGCGTCCTAAACCATCGAGAAGGCTTGGAAATCAACAGAGCCATAAAACTGGGAAAAAACGTCGTGAATGATAATGAGGACATTTGGCACTCGCCGATCATGAACGCCCTTCTTACCTGACCTGCGAAAAAATGTTGTATAAATACTTTGTAATTTGTAAATTCTGTACATTCCTTGATAATGACTGTTAGTCGAAACTAGTCGGAATAAATAAATTTATTAAGTGAAACAAACCAAGTGATTCCTTTCTAATTAAGAAATTAATTAAATATATTTTAATCATGTTTCATCAAGTGATCAATGAGAACCAAACTAAAGATATAATAAGTAGAGTACCCTAAGCTGCCATCGCATCCATATTTACACAACAAAATTAATTTACTAAATGATGTTTCTTGAGTAAATTTAATTGTTGATATTAATCTACATAAAGTATGCTCAAGAAGGCTCAGCAAAGGTACTGATGCTCCATTTTGAGAAATAGAAATACTCGGTGGGTAACAAATTGTCTTCACTATTTTAATTTTATTGTAACATGGTAAAAGGTCTTTTGCTCCATGAGAACGCAGTTTTTTTTCTTAAATTTTTAAAACTTGTAGCAGTCATTTTTGAATCAATAAAAATTCATAAAGGTTCTTCATCTGTAAGTTTTCTTACAGTTTCAACTTCATTTTTTGTAAATAAGCTAAGACTTCTTTTTACTTTTTTCGCTGAATCCGAGGATTCCTCTCATTTGCCTGCTGGTATATTTCCTTTATCGCGTAAAATTTTTTTCGCTGCTGAAAATATTTGTTTTGGATTATTTTCGGTGATCAATAAATTAGATTGTCTTCCTTTAGACGTATTACTTTGTGTTGTGAAGTGTGTAACTGATGTACTTGGTATTAGTGAAATATTTTCTATATTTTCAAAGATGTTTGTATTTTCAATTAAGATAGAATCCTCGGTATATTTAAAAGGCAGTAGTAACCAATTTCTATTTATTTAATAAAATTGATATGAGATCTTGAGCACATTTTTCACTTTCTATTAAGAGTACTGCAGAAACCCTTAACTTTTTTAAGAATGTCATCATTTTCACTATTGGTTATCGTCGAAACATTTTCAATATATTTTAATAAATAATCAATGGTATTGCGTGACTGAATACGGTTTTTAGGTTTTAGTTCGTACCATACCTTGTATAAATCACCATTTGTAATTTTAATTTTCTCCATTATCACTCAGCGTTTTGGATCGATTAAATTACACTAACACTAAACACTAGTTTAATTAAATACCAAATACCAAACTAATATATTTTATACACAGAAAAACACCAAAGCAAAGAAAGAGTATCTAGTCAACAAATTAAATCACTTAACACTAACTTAGTGATTACCTACTTTATATCGTTCAATCGTTCGCTTAAGGCAAAGAAAAATATATGACAATATAGAAACTTCGTTCAAAACTAAACGTTTATTTTGGTTTTAGGAAAATTTAGAAAAATCTATTTCAGATGCTTAAACCGTAAAACATGTGTGACAACAATGCCATTTGTTACGGTAAATGACAGCGCCAATCGAACCCCTAATAAATAATGTAAACCAGATGATTTTTCTCATTAACAGAAATACCAAAAAACCCATAAAACTATTTTTGTAAATATGAATAATAGTCCAAAAATACTCAGAAAATAAATAATTTCACAATAGTATATTAGAAAAATCGTACATTCTGAAGATTATGACTATCCTATAAACATTTGTCAATATTTTCTGTAACTGCCCTTTTCTTTTGGAATTTTTACAGGTGCGTTTTAAGTGCGTTATTATTTTGTTTGTTCAGGACCAACGTAAAAATCATGTTGCGTGCTGCTCGAGAACAGTACCCTTGACTCCGCAATACTCACCGCACACGGGTCTCGACCCAATTTTAATTGGTGGCGCCGAATAAAACAATAAAAAGCGCCCAAAAATGCACCGACGGAGAGACGAAATTTTTAGGGTAGTTAGAAAAAACATTGAACTAACTTTTGGCGACAGTCCCAGACGTCATCGAGTTGGCATTTTTATTTATATTTTAAATATATTTCATGTTCAAAATTGTTTCATTTTAGTTATAAACTATTTAGAGACTTGATTTTTTAACCACAACATACAGTAGTATGTTATAAACAATTACGTGTAATGTTTTATTGATAGTGCACCTACAATCCATGTAATAAATTATTTAAACTTGCGAGTCAAATACCGTAAAACTGAAGTTTTCTAAATCGATCAATAATCGATTAAATTAGTTTGATTTTAAAAAGAACTGATAATTTAAAAAAAATTAAACCCAAAGGGACAGAGTTGTGATGTATTAATAAATTAATTATGATTAATTACTCATAGCGACATCTCTAGACTTATTGTACAGTAGTAGTTTCTATTTCTTATGGAATTTATATTTCTTTTGTATAAAACGATTCATTCGTAAAAATTACCTGCCTTTCAAACAATTCCGAAATAAAGGATAGTTGAAAGTGCCTTTGTGTATGCAATTATTTATATTAGTAATCACCACGGAACAAACGTTCACAACAAATATGAAAAACGTTATGCGGGCAGCAAATTTTATGTTTGCCTAAAGTTGGCACTAGAGATTGTTTACTCATTTGCATTTTGATGAAAAAGACATGTTTGGGATATCTTACAAATTTAAAACATATTTATATACTCGAATTTTAACCTAATCACAGGATTAATCGTGATTAACTTCTTAACCACGATTAAATACCTCCGGTGCAAGTAAGTATAAGTGGGCAAATAAGAAAGAAACAGTATATCTGTGGCTTGTATCTTAAAAGACCAATGTCAAAAATTCCGCATTTGAGAAAATCGCATTGAGTATTTTTGTATCATTTTTTTAATTCTAAATGGCATAAAGCAGAAGTTGTTTGTTTCAACTTTGGTTCACATATATGTTTTCATACTTTGCATCGAATCTGATTATGTACATCATTATACTTTAAACAATAATTTTACTTTCCAAAAAAAAATACATTGGTTTTTTTAGCTCCAAATATACAGGGTGATATATACTATGAGGCGAAAAATTAACATTCGTGTTCGAGATTATATTTTAGGCAAAAAATGTAAAATGATTTTTTTTTTCGATCGGCCTTTGTTTTAGAAATAACGAGGCATGAAGTTTTCGAAACCTATTTATTTTTTGTCCATAAAATAAATGTTAGGTTATGGAAATTGCTTTGAAACAAATTACGTATTTATTAGTTGTTGACAGCTGTTACATACTTTGGGTATTGCTATTAATTTTTAGCGAAACTTAGTTTTAATATATGTTTCAAAAGTTTGATCCTTGATGTCTCCAAAACAAAGGCCGATCTATCTCGAACACTAATATTAATTTGTCGCCTCCTGGTATAAATCACCCTGTGTTTTACTACATAAGAAAATAACAAACAGAAAATATACTTACTCTTAAGAAATGTAGCCTTGTGAGCTATTGAATTTCTCGAATTCATAACTTTAGAGCAGGCTGAAGAAATTCCATCCTTTGAATTAAACTCATCCACACTGAACTCTAACAATTTGGTTATTTCGAAATTATCCGCATTGCAACTGACTTCTTTGAAAATTAACAAAATCAGCAACTTCCACATGTGCGACATTTTCGGATATTACTTTTGCCACTGCACAATTTCAAATCATAGCAAACTATTGCGGGATTTTCGTTTTATGATTAAATCGAATCTCATAGTATGGATCAGATAAGGATAACCGCCGGCTTAAAGATAAAACTCACCAAGTGAATTGTGATTTAATGGAGTCTCGTGAGTTTTAAACTTTATTTGTGCGCAGTGATTAATTGTAAACTTGATCTTTGATTGTAATTAGTGATAATTCCAAAAATACTACAATGATAATTATTTGATGGCCAAAATGTAATTGAGCAAATTTGTACAAGGTTATTTTATTATATAATAATACGAAATCTATCGAGTGTTTCAAATGAATTATTTATATAGTGTGATTAATCCAGGGCGCCCGACATCAGAAATTTCATAAATTAAAGTCAAACATTTTCAATTATATGTACAAGTAAACTAAATTTTGAACTTCACTTAAAATTAGTGATTTATACGCGTAGAGCATAAAGTAAAATTTCGAGTTAAGAAAAGCTTGAAAATTTGGAATTGCCTGGGAACGACTCGCTTCGCTCGCGCGCCTGGGACAAAATCAAATTTTCAGGCTTTTCTTAACTCGAAATTTTACTTCATGTTTAATCTGCAAGTGGAAACCATGTTTAAGATCAAAAAAAAACACTAATACTTAACATTCCTCCAATTTTGTTGAGTTGTGTGAACTCGAAATTTTACTTCAAGAGTGGAAACACTCGTTAGAAGCTTGAAATTCAACGCATTTTAAAAACAACAAATGCCTGGAAAATTACAGCTTATGTATCGTAAATTCAATTTGAAGATTCTAACGAGTGTTTCCACTCCTATATTAAGCATAGTAAAAATTTGGTTTGATCGCTCCGCTCACCAAACCAAAAACCAAACCAAACCAAATTTTCAGAATTTTCTAAACTCGAAATTTTAGTTCATGCTTTATCAAAGAGTGGACACACTCGTTAGAAGCTTTAAATTGAAAGCATTTCAAAAACAACAAATGTCTAAAAAATTACTAAGTATGTGTCAGGATACGTGTGCCTGAAAACATACTGCGTATCATCTGCGTAGCATCATATAAAATCATATAATCATATAAAAAGTATATTTTATACAAACTAAACCAAAAAATATTTAATAATTCTGTAATAATTTCATTTTTTTATAAACAACAGAAAATTATATTGTTTTGTGTGTGGGAGGTAAACTACACTAAGTCACATTTTTGAAATGTTACAGTGCTATTTACATCTCGATAGAGTAAAAATGTACCAATGTAATCGGTATAAAAAACGTATTTAAAAAAATGTGACTTGGTGTAGTTTACCTCTTAAGTACAGATTTAAACAATTAAGGGCATACCACTCACTTGAAAAATAAGAGAAAATATGTTTTTTTTTGTTTGTTTTGGATTTTGCCTGGCCTTGGGAACTTGCCCATTAGCCATCATCAATGTTTATTTTTGTATCAATTAATTTATTACAATTTGTATTATTTAACTATTCATTCGGACAATCACACACATTCATACCACACCCAGGGTCACGACGAGACATTATTCTTCAAATAAAGTCTCCCCGTGCACGGGAATCGAACCCGAACTTGTGGCTCGCCGAGCGATACAGCCCGGCGACGCACAATGTGCCAAATCCGAGCGCGAGCGCCAGGGGGGGATTTGGAGGAAAAAAATTAAATTAAAAATTTCGAGAAAAAAACATATCCACTCCATTGTAGATACATGAAACCCTTATAATCTTGTATGTTTATATTTTTTAACCCCCTATATTATTAACAATTAACGCTTAAAGTTGAGCAATTTAGAAAACATCGATTTTACGGCATTTCATTCGCAAGTTTAAATAATTTATCACATGGATAGTAGGCGTACTATAAATATAACATTATACACTATTGTTTATAACATAATACTGTATATTATGGTTGAAAGATCTACTCTCTAAATATTTTAGAAAAAAAGTTAAAAAAATTTGAATATGAAATATATTTTAAATATAAATTTTAACTTTAGAAAGTGTTATAAAAAAAATGCCAACTCGATGAGGTCTGTGACTATCACTAAAAATTAGTTCTATGTTTTCTCTAACTACCCTCAAAATTTCGTATCTCCACCGGTGCGTTTTTGGGGTCTTTTTAATTTTTTTATTCGACGCCACCAATTAAAATTGGGTCTGGCGAGGCCCGTGTGCGGTGGCATCGCGGAGTCGAGCGCGCTATTCTCGAGCAGCACGCAACATTATTTCTACGTTGGCCCCGAACAAAAAAATAATAAAAACGCACTTAAAACGCACATGTAAAAATTCAAAAAAATTAGGGCTGTTACAGAAAATATTGAAAAATGTTTATATAATAGTCATAATCCTCACAATCTACAATTTTTCTAATATACAGGTATATATCATAGGGAAATTATTTCTTCTCTGAGTATTTTTTGCAGCATTTAAATCACATTTACAAAAATAGTTTTATGGGTTTTTTTCTTATTGATATATAAGGGTGTACATCTGTTACTGATAAAGGTCATCTGGTTTGTGTTTACATTTTTAGTAGGGGTCCGATTGAAGCTGTCATTTACCGTAACAAAAGGCATTCTTGTCACACAGTTTTTACGGTTTAAGTATCTGAAATGGATTATTCTTAATTTTCTTGAAAGAAAAATATGCGTTTAGTGTTGAACGAAGTCTCCAACAGTTCACATATTTTTCTGATCCCTAAGCGAACGATTGAACATTATAAAGTAATTATTTATTAAGTTAGTGTTAAGTGTTATTTAATTTGTTGACTATATACTCTTTCTTTGATGTAGTGTTTTTTTGTGTATAAAATAGTTTACTTTAATTAAACTAGTGTTTAGTGTTAGTGTAATTTAATTAATCCAAAACGCTGAGTGATAATGGAGAAAATTAAAATTACAAACGGTGATTTATATAAGGTATGGTACGAACTAAAACCTAAAAACCTTATTCAGTCAAGCAATACCATTGATTATTTAATAAAATATATTGAAAATGTTTCGACGAAAAACAATAGTGAAAATGATGACATTCTTAAAAAAGTTAAGGGTTTCTGCAGTACTCTTAATAGAAAGTGGAAAATGTGCTCAAGATCTCATATCAATTTCATTAAAAAAAATAGAAATTGGTTACTGCTACCTTTTAAATACAACGAGGGTTCTGTCTTAATTGAAAATACAAACCCCTTTGAAAATATAGAAAATATTTCACCAATACCAAGTACATCAGGTACACAGTTCACAATACAAAGTAATACATCTAAAAGAAGACAAACTAATTTATCGATCACCGAAAATACACCAGAACAAATTTTTTCAGCAGCAAAAAAAACGTTACGCGATAAAGGAAATATACCAGCGGCCAAATTAGTGGAAAGTGCTTCCTCGGATTCACAGGAAAAAATAAAAAAAGTCTTAACTTATTTAAAAACAAATGAAGTTGAAACTGTAAAAAAATTTACAGATGAAGAAGCTCTATCAATTTTTATTGATTCAAAAATGACGGCAGCAAGTTATAAAAATTTAAGAAAAAAACTACGTTCTCATGGAGCAAAAGACCTTTTACCATCTTACAATAAAATTAAAATAATGAAGACAATGTGTTACCCAGCTATTTCTATTTCTCAAAATGGAGCATCAGTACCTTTGCAGAGCCTTCTTGAGCATACTTTATGTAGATTAATATCAACAATTAAATTTCCTCAAGATACATCATTTAGTAAATTAATTTTGTTGTGTAAATATGGTTGCGATGGCAGCTCAGGGCACTCTACTTATATGCAAAAGCCATCTGATGATAGCAGTACAGATGAAGAAGAAATTACAGAGAAGAGTGTCTTTGTGTTTTCACTGGTTCCACTTAGATTATTTTCTGATGAAAGTGTTATTTGGAAAAACGAAAAACCTTCATCTATTAAATTATGTAGACCGATAAAATTTATTTATGCTAAAGAAACAAAACAGCTTATTCTAGATGAAGTTAAGAGTATGAGGCAAGAGGTAAATTTATTGGAAAAACAACAAATTTATATTAATGGTAACCATGTAGAGGTAAAATTTTATTTGTTGTTTACAATGATCGACGGCAAAGTTATAAATACCTTAACAAATACTCCGAGCTCAAATTGTTTTATATGCAAATGTTCTCCGAATGAATGATATTGAAAGAATTAATAATATTCCTATTATCGAAGATAATTTAAATTATGGTATTTATTTCCTCTATGCATGGATTAAGTTCATGGAATGTGTTCTTCATATCTCCTATAAATTAGATTTGAAGAAAACAACTACTCACGGATGTACGATAGAAGAGAAAAATAATATATTTAGTCGGAAAACTAGAATACAAAAACTATTACGTAAATAGTTAGGGATAAGGGTTGATATTGTTGTGCAAGGAGGAGGTACTTCAAATACTGGCAACGTTGCTCGAATATTTTTTCGAAATTATGAGAAAGTAGCTGTCATCACTGAATTGAATGAAGAATTATTGAACAGATTTTATACAATTCTTATAACAATGTCGAGTTCTCGTAATATAAATGTATTGATGTTTGATAAATATGCAGAAGATACGGCCCGGCCCGACTTTACACCTTATTATATGGATGGTATAGAATGCCTCCTAGTGTCCATAAAATTTTAATTCACGGGAGCAAAATAATTGGACAATGTCTTTTACCAATCGGAGAACTTTCGGAAGAGGCACAGGAAGCAACCAATAAAATATATAAGAGAGTTAGAGAAAACCATACTAGGAAAAACTCTAGGCTTAATACAATTCGAGATTTATTTAATATGCTTCTTGTATGTTCTGATCCAATAATTTCTTCTTTGAGAAGCGATGTAAAAATTCATAAAAAACAACTACCTGCAGACGCTAAAAAATTAGTTATTTGTGAAACGGACACAAGTGACAGCGAAGACGAACAGACTGATGAGGATACTGACAATTTTTCATTTTAAAAAAGTAAGTAAATAAAACAGTATAAAATACATAACTTCGTTGTGCAAAATCAGAAAAATGTAATGTATATTCTGATTAAAAATTCATATTTTAAACAACAGATTAAATTATTTTTAAACTACAGCAGATACTTTTCACATTTGTATGTTTTTTTGAGGTGCTTTATTTTTTATTAGGCGCAACCGATAAAAATCGACTCGGTCATTCGCAAAAACCTGACACAAAACGCACATGTAGAGATACGAAGTTTTTAGGGCATTTAAAAACATACCACAGTTTTTGGTGAAAGTCACAACCTATGTAATGATTATAACAATTGTATATAATTTTGCTGCCTTGAATTATTATTATATTATTTTTTTAGAAGATTGCAAACCGGAAGAACTGTGACTCATATAAACATTTGTTAATATTTTCTGTAACTGCCCTAATTTTTTTGAATTTTTACATGTGCGTTTTAAGTGCGTTTTTATTATTTTTTGTTCGGGGCCAACGTAAAAATCATGTTGCGTGCTGCTCGAGAATAGCGCGCGCTCGACTCCACGATACTCACCGCACACGGGCCTCGTCCGACCCAATTTTAATTGGTGGCGTCAAATAAAAAAATTAAAAAGACCCCAAAAACGCACCGGTGGAGATACGAAATTTTGAGGGTAGTTAGAGAAAACATAGAACTAATTTTTAGTGATAGTCCCAGACCTCATCGAGTTGACATTTTTTTTATAACACTTTCTAAAGTTAAAATTTATATTTAAAATATATTTCATATTCAATTTTTTTTTAACTTTTGTTCTAAAATATTTAGAGACTTGATTTTTCAACCATAATATACAGTATTATGTTATAAACAATAGTGTATAATGTTATATTGATAGTACGTCTACTATCCATGTAATAAATTATTTAAACTTGCGAGTGAAATGCCGTAAAATTGATGTTTTCTAAATCGCTCAACTTTAAGCGTTAATTGTTAATAATATAGGGGGTTGAAAAATATAAACATGCAAGATTAGAAGGGTTTCATGTATCTACAATGGAGTGGATATGTTTTTTTTTCGAAATTTTTAATTTAATTTTTTTCCTCAAAATCCCCCCCTGGCGCTCGCGCTCCGATTTGGCACATTGTGCGACGTTACCGCTCGGCCACCACCTGCCCTTGCTTTATGTGTATGTCGTTGTTACCACCAATAATAATATTGTTGTATTGATATTTTAGGATGAGAAAGTTAAAGGATAAATCAATTTTCGTAGTTTTTTAGTTTAAAAAAAAATCTTTAGTGTTTATATAAAATCCATTTAATATGATCAATATTTACACTAATTTGATCGTTTAGAGTCGCTTTTACGATCTATAGTTACACCTCTGTTAACTTAACCAAAGGATCAAACCTTGGGTGTCTATTTTACAATTGCGAGGCAAAGCATTGTTGTGTGTAAAGCTGAGTTACCTCACTGTCAGCCCCGTGCTTCGAGTTTGGGTTAAATCTGTGGTGGGCCGTTTCTATGAATACAGATTATTAAATTTGTTGTGACAAATTCATTTTCAATTGAAAGTAGAGGTTAGCTTAGTATGGATAAATTCAAGAGTCGTACAATGAATTTTATGCCGGACTAGATACATTTACTTGTCCAAGTGACAAGTACATATCAACATTTCATTGGTAAGTACTTTCTGTGTATTAAATATTTATATTAAAATATGTTCTTTGTATTATAATTATTGTTTTATGAATTCAGAGTGTAAGAAAACAGATACTTCCAATAGCACTAAGAAAATGCAGAGAGAAAGTTGGCTGTAGAGCTCAACGAACAATTCCCTACGCAAACAACACCCAAAAGACTAAAGTGCAAGTGGGATGGTTTAAAAAAAGCACACGTAAGGAGTATGCAGCCCACAAGAGTAGCCTCTTCAAAACAGGTGGTGGAGGTGCTTGTGGTAGTGGCTTAGGAATCATAGACAATAAGGTGTTCAGTGCCACCAGCACTAGTGCAACTGGCTCAACCAATACGCATGACGATAACATTGGTAAGTGATTCTTATTAGAGTCAAACAGTATTTCTTTGTAGTTTGTTAAAGTGGATGCTCGACCCATATTCTCCAAACTAAATATCAGTTTTTTAATATTTTATTGTATGTATAAACAACCTTTACTTTGAGTCTAGAATTATAATTAATGGAGTGAAGCTGAAGAAATATAGCTGTGACCGAAGTGAAGAAAGGTGACGTATCGAACTAAAGTTGCTTGCTTGGCTTGCTTCAGTTATTCTTATTGAACATACAATATTTTTAATTTATATTGTCTTACCACTTTCTGTTTGAATTATTACATTACATTATAATAGAGCTTACTGGGGAGGAAGAATTAAATCAGCAGCAGGATGATGATGAGATAAATAAAGAAAATATTAAGGTAAGGCCTATATGAAACATAATATACAGGGCTTTCATTAATTCCCGAACCCCACGTTACTAAATTTAAAATTGCCGCGTAAATTATTGTATTTGTACATTGGAGGCTTTGGAAAAAGTAACCAAACGTTACTAAAGTCAAATTTGACATAAACGTTTATGCGCGGTGCATCATTAAACCAACCTTTGAGATCTTACAAGATTCGCCCGGAATTTTCAGGTAAGCAAAAATTGTTTAATTATTCTGAAACATTGAGTTTTATTTCTATTTATTTTGCAGAGTCAATTTGCTAGGATAAGCAAATACTGCGAAAATGGTATTTACAACGAAAAAATTAATAAAAATTAGTTACATTTTTCAAGATGAGCCTATTTTTTAATCATTTTAAATATAATATTTTCAGTCGTCATAAAAATACGCCGGCGAATAAATATTTTTAAATATAGGGAATTTTTGTGTGAGCCATACCACCTTGTACATTTGGTTGCCTATTATTTTTGGTCACGTGGGGTTCGGGAATTAATGAAAGCCCGGTATAAATCTAATAGTTTTTTATTGATTTTTATATTCTTATTTTGTTATAGCAAAACGAATGGACTACTTGGAATCCTTAAGAAAAAGACAAGAGCAGATTTATGAAGATCTCGCTCTTAAAAAATTGAACTCGACAAACTACAAATTAATACTTTCAAGAAAGAAACGGAGAGAAAAGAGGAGAGAGAGGCAGAAAAACATGCATTCATGAGAGAGAGAGAGAGAGAGAGAGAGAAAGACGAGAAGAAGAAAAACATGCCATGGACATTTTTTTATTAGATTTATAAGTAATCATTTGGTTTATAAAAATTAAATAATCGCTTTTTAATGACACTCTTTTAAACTCCATTGTTCCTTTTTTTGTCACATCTTTTCTAGCTTAATGACCATTAAATTTAATTGTTTTTTGTGGTAGATGGTAAAAAACCAAAATGTTAAATTAAAAATAAACACTATTTAATTATAAACATTTATTTCACAATAAAAATCATCCAACCTAAAGCAATCTGATGAACTAAAGCTTAATTGTTGATTAAATTATTAAAATATTGATCAATTAAAGAACACCTTGCATTGTTCATTCAATTGGCATTCTGTATATCTAGAACATCATTTTTAAACAAATTTCCTTCAATAGCTGGATCTGCAGGTAGCTCTTTTTCACTTGATGTGACAGCCATATTATGTAGAACTGCTGTTGCTACAATAATAGCTTTCGATCGTTCCAAACACACTCTAATGCTTAGTGAGAGGACTGGAAATCTTCGATAGCAAATTCCGAAGCAACATTCAATGTCTCAGTAGTAGTTTGTAGTAGGGGTGGTATTAAATAATTTGTGATTGAATACCCACTGTCACCTAATAAGATGAAGTCTCCCATTTCTCCGATTTCAAATCTATTTTTAATTATTAAGTTATTAAAAATGGTTTGATCGTGTGTGGACCCTGGCCATCTCGCAAAGATGTTTTGTATTAGAAAGTCTGCATCACAGATTGCTTGCACCTTCCACGAAAAATATCCCTTTCTGTTCCTGTACTACTCTGTCTCGTCACCTCGAGGAGATTGTATTTTAATGTGGGCACAGTCTGTTGCACCAATTACTTTGGGAAACCGTGCTAAATCATAAAATTTGCGTTGAACTTTATAACTATATCCGCTTTGAGGCATATACAGAGTGTCTCCTAAAAAGCGCCGCAAGCCATAACTTCTTTATTTATTAACCGATTTCAAAAATTAAAAAACAATTAAAAATGGCTCCACAAGATCTACAAACAAGCCCTAATTTTACTTATTTACCAAATCAAGTTTCATGTCAGCGATAGTCAACTGTTTTTTTTTTCGAATGGCGTATATTTTTTCAAATTGATTCTGATAGAGGTCACTTTTCTAAATCCACACGTATACAAAAGTTGGTTTTGGTGCAATATTCATTAGTAAAAAAAAAAATGTTTAATAACATAAAGTTGGAGTCTTATAGATTTTTTTAAGTGTGCAATGGAAAAATAAAACTGAATACATGAAACAATAACTGTTATCTAAGTGACAGTGTCTCAGATTTGATATTTTTGTCAGCCAAATTTATTATTATTGGTGAACTAACTCAAGTGATAGCTAACAATATTAACAGTTATACAATTTTTTTACTTATGAATATTACACAAAAGCCAACTTGTTATGCGTGTTTGAATATAGAAAAATATCCTCTATCAGAATGAATTTAAAAAAATGTACGTAGCCATTTGAATAAAAAAGTTTACTATCGCTGACATGAAAGTTGATTTGGTAAAAAACTCAAATCAAGGCTTATTTGTAGATATGGTGGGGCCATTTCAATTATTTTTTGATTTTTTGAAATCACTCAATAATTAAAGAAGTTATGGACTGCGGCGTTTTTTAGGAGACACCCTGTATACAGAGAGTTTTATGTAACACCGAACATGCCAGAAAATATTCAATGTAAATTTTCCTATGTTCGATGTGTTCTGGGATGCATCAAAGCATTGAGTGCGATTTCATTGGCTGATTTTAGTAGTTCTGACGCAATTTTAGTTTTCAGTAGCTCTAACGCAACCTACATTTAACGTCAAAATGAAATGTGTCATTCAATAATCGCCTACATCACTAATGGAATATTAATATTAAACAGAAAAGAAAAATGAAATAGAGGAGAACAGGTTTAGCTTAATCGCAAAAGTAATAGAAAAACAGATTTCTGTTACTTCCGTTTGCTAATATTTCAAGATAAGTTTATACATTGCTTCAATTTCACTGGAGATTATTAAGAACTTCGATTCAGCGTATTGTGTAAACCATTTGATCAGGACCACCCCAAGTACGTTGTTTCGGGTGTACCAGCAAAAATGCCGTCCAAATACTGCCTGGTCCTTTGGGGAGTGCGCATTTCTGCACTGCACTTAGGCCTTATTATGCCCATTGTGCTAACAAAACGGCCTTTAGGCAACTTTAAATATAAATATTCCAAATTTGAAGAGCGTGGCGAGGCAGGTTTGCAAGTACCGCACCTAGTACTGCTGTCAGCACAACAACATTAGGGTGTTAGGTGTGCTGCTTTATTTGGCAAACTTTACAATTTTCATTTATTTGTTAACATAATACTCAATGAAGATAATGTAGGTGTATTTATTATTTTATTGACTGCGTAACTTACAATGAATTTTTTTTAGGTAAACATGCATAAGCTGTAAATTTTCCGACATTCGCTGTTTTTTGAAAGAGTTCAATTTGATTCTTTAAACGAGTGTTTTCCACTCCCAGACTAAGCATGAAGTAAAATTTCGAGTTTAGAAAAGCCCCGTGAAAATTTGTCGAGGGTCGCGCAGCGACCCGAGACAAATTTTCTAGGCTTTTCTAAACTCGAAATTTTACTTCATGCGCCACGCGTATAAAACATAGATTTCAAGTGACGTTCGAATATACATAAATTACACAATATTTTAGTGTTTTAAACGCGTGGCGCATGAAGTAAAATTTCGAGTTTAGAAAAGCCCAGAAAATTTGTCTCGGGTCGCTGCGCGACCCTCGACAAATTTTCACGGGGCTTTTCTAAACTCGAAATTTTACTTCATGCTTAGTCTGGGAGTGGAAAACACTCGTTTAAAGCTTCAAATTGAACTCTTTTAAAAATCAACTAATGTCAAAAAATTAACAGCTAAAATAATTAAGAAAAAGTAATTTGATTTTATAAAAAACAA
This sequence comes from Philonthus cognatus, assembly GCA_932526585.2. Classification (NCBI taxonomy): domain Eukaryota; kingdom Metazoa; phylum Arthropoda; class Insecta; order Coleoptera; family Staphylinidae; genus Philonthus; species Philonthus cognatus. The sequence continues at coordinate 22,350,923 of OW052249.1, read as the reverse complement.
TGACAAAAAATGGAACTGATACAACAATTGCGGATATTCTGTTTTTTTTTTGTTCAATTTATAGCTTTAAACAAGTGTTTTCCACTCCCAGACTAAGCATGAAGTAAAATTTCAAGTTTAGAAAAGCCCCGTGAAAATTTGTCGAGGGCTCGAAATTTTACTTTATGCGCCACGCGTATAAAATACTAAAATATTGTCAAATTTATGTATATTCGAACTTTACCTAAAATCTGTGTTTTATACGCGTGGCGCATGAAGTAAAATTTCGAGTTTAGAAAAGCCCAGACAAATTTTCACAGGGATTTTCTAAACTCGAAATTTTACTTCATGCTTAGTCTGGGAGTGGAAAACACTCGTTTAAAGCATTAAATTGAGCTTAAAAAAACAAGGAATATCTAAGGATTTACAGAAAATGGGCTGAATTTGAAATACGTATACCTCAAAGAAAAACTCTCTGTATGTTTCCGGTCCACACGTGGGTTGGTCTCCGGCGGGCAGTGGTTCGCAGATATGGCGGTGATTCACCTGTCCTTAGACGGACGCTCAAAAGGCACACACCGACCGGTATAAGCCTGAGCACACGCATAGTCTGTATGTTTCAGGACAGTATTAATCTTGATTGTCTTGAAATGCCGATGTCTTGCTTTGGATAAAAAAGTATGTTCCATATTCCCACACACTGCACTTACCATAAGCGCACAAGATTTAATAACTGACATATTTTATTTGCATTAGAACTACTAAAAATAGTAACCAATGAAATCGCACCCAGAAGAATGTATATTGGGTTGACTATATTACCATTGGAAATCGTAGCCAATCACATCGCACTCAATGCTGTGATGCGTCCCAGAACAAATCGAACATAGCAAAATTTACAGTGAACATTTTCTGGCATGTTCGGTATTACTTAAAACTCTCTGTATATCTTTCTCCTACGTATATATAAATATATATATATATATATATATATATATATATATATATATATATATATATATATATATATATATATATATATATATATATATGTTCGCGACGGACCCGCGCATTTTTAATTTTAATACATTTCTTTTATTTGTATTTCTATTCTTTATTGTTATTTCTTTGTTACTGGAGACCAGGGCTGCATTTACAAGGGGCGACCATCGCCAACCCCAATAAACAGACTGTAAAACTCTTTGTATAAAATTTTTCCTCCAAACCATTGTGTCTCGCGAAGACGTGCCTCAGCGCTGGCAATAAAGATTGTCCAGCTTCGGAGTTTTACAGCCTAAAACTTGTAAAATGCAGTTCCTGAAAATCCAAAATTTCCAGAATATTCGTACGCTATCCTACTCTTTCTTGTGCAATTTTCTTTCTTTCCTTTACCTACCCTGACTACCCCACCACCTCCTTTCAACCAATCAAATCATTCCTCAAAAATTCACCCTGAGTCTCTTCTCCACAAGACTTTACTTCCAATCGACCAAGCGTACGAGTAAGTTATATCTTGTTTTTCAAACTTGTGATTTTTGCAATTTTTAAATATTTTCTAAGACTTCATTCATTTACTTTGTTCATTTTCTGATATATTTAACTTTGTTCATTTTCTCATATATTTTAACTCTTTACACTTTCATCTTCATTTAATATTCTTTTTCAATTACCTTGTTATTTTGTTTGTATATATTTGTTTGTTCATCTTTGATGCACGTAGTTAATAATAAATCTTTATTTTAATTTTACGTGTTTAAGTAATTTTAAACCCAAATCGTCAATAGGCGTAAACATGGTCCTTCGAAACCAGGATTAAATAATCATTTAATTAATTTGTTTATAATCACTTAACTTTACTTTTAACTTTGACTTACATACTAAAGAAAAATTGCAAATTTCATGTTCAGTCATTCAACTTACTCGTCAGTAACTTACTCGTGCGTGTTTGTGCAATTTGTGCGAAAAAATTGTGTCTTCTAAACTCGGGTTCGTAGTGCTCCTAGTTCGAGTGTTAAGTTACGAACTATCGTCTGTACAGCAGTGTTTTTAACAATACCCCGTTCGCGTACATTTCGTGTTACTGTTCCGGTGTGCATCTTTCGCGAACAATTACTTGTGTTAAAAAAAAAGTGCTGTGATCTGTGCCGCGTTCCTCCTAGATCGAGGTAATTTCGCGGACCGCTTCGTAGAAGACAGAAATTAATCAACATGTCAGCGTCAATAATCAAAAAACTCCAGAGGAAAAAGGACGACATATTCAACGCTGTAAGCGATCTTGAAGTAAATATTTCTACGCTTGGTAGTCCTCTCAGCGCCGGAGAGATTGCTACGCTAGAATTATATATCAACGACTTAAAGCCCATGTACGACGAAGTCAAAATTATAAGCGACGACCTATTCGAAGAAAATATTGACATAGCGCCCGCAGTTCGAGATTTCAAACATAAGTACATGAGTGTTCTCGGCAAAGCGCAAGGAATGTTAAAAGCCGCGACCGTCGCTCCTGCAAACACCGCAACGTCTTCGACTAGCGATAATACAGCAGTAAAACTTCCTGCAGCAGATATCCCCACATTTTACGGTGATTACGAGAAGTGGACTACATTCAGGGACTCATTCACGTCATTAATCCACAATAACGCAGGACTCTCAAAGGTGCAAAAATTCCATTACCTCCAAGGTGCACTGCGAGGTCAGGCCGCATCCATTTTACAATGTCTGGATATTTCCGACGAGGGATATGATATTGCGTGGGATAGGGTGCTAAAGCGTTATCAGAACGAACGGCTTCTGGTAAAAAGACACGTGAATACTTTACTACATTTACCAGAAATGAAAATGGGTGATCACATCAGTCTTCGGCACCTCATTGACACAGTATCGGTCACATTATCGGCGTTGGAAAAACTTAATCGTCCGAATAATCAACGCGACGATATATTAATCGAAATCGTATCCGGAAAACTCGATCCCACTTTACACAAAGAGTGGGAAGGCGAAACTTGCGAGAACATCCCGTCGTACGATGAGTTAGAGAAGTTCTTAACTAAAAAATGTAAACAGTTGGAAGCGACAAAAAACACAAATTTTACTGCAAAGGACAGTCCTGCTCAGCACAATGTCAAGGCATTTCCTGTAAACACTACTGAGCGAAAATGTTTGCACTGCAAAGGCGATCATTCCATCTACAAGTGTTTTAAATTCAACAAACTCTCCATCTTCGAACGCACTGCTGTTGCAAAAGAGAAACAATTATGTTTCAACTGCCTTGGAAAAAATCATGGTGTAAACAGCTGTTCGCCAATCACATGTCGCAAGTGCAACAAACGACATCATACGCTGCTGCATCCGGAGCCTATAGAAACAAACGCCACAACTAGTACAAGTGCACCGAACACACAGTGAATTTCGCATATACACCGTCAAAAGTGATACTATCAACCTGCAAGGTTATAATCGAAGACAATTACGGGTGTGAACATATTGTGCGCGTTTTATTAGACAGTGGTGCTCAAGCCAATTTGATCACAGAATCCTGTGCAACCCGACTAGGACTTCGTCGTAAAAACACCACCGTGCCCATCGTCGGTGTAGGTGGAAACACAGAATCTTTAAGACACGCCGTAAGTACTACAATTTCATCACGTACGTCAAATTACAAACTCTCAATCAGTGCTCTAGTTATTCAGACGATAACAAGTCGAACTCCATCATGCAAAATAGAATATGACGTATTTAAAATTCCAACTGGAATCCAATTAGCCGATCCCGAATTCTTTCAACCGCAAGAAATCGATATACTGCTAGGTAATGCACACTACGTTAAGCTATTAATCGACGGTAGATTAGATATAAACTCACTATCCCTAGCTAACACACACTTTGGGTGGATAGTACACGGCGAATTACCTGCTAAATGCGAAACCCGACACAAGAATGAGGCTATTGTATCGCTAGTTGGATTAAATGACTTATTGTCGAAGTTTTGGGAGTTAGAGAGTCACAAAACCGAACCACTCACACCTGCAGAAGGACGCTGCGAGAAACACTTTCAGATTAACACAACGAGAGACGAAACAGGAAGATTCATCGTAGCACTCCCTTTTAAAGAGGATCCCAGCTGCCTCGGTGATTCCAGTTTATCAGCTAAACATCGATTTTTTGCACTAGAACGCCGACTAATTAAAGCGCCTGATACTTACGCAGAATACCGGAGTTTTATGCGAGAGTATGAAGCTTTGGGCCACATGAAAAGGACAGCCGGCGATGTCACAACCGGATATTTTCTCCCTCATCATTGCGTGATAAAACAAACTAGCTTAACAACTAAACTGCGTGTTGTGTTTAACGGATCCGCACCTACTTCATCTGGAGTATCATTAAACGATATTTTGATGGTTGGCCCAACTGTAGGAAACGATTTATTTTCAATTATGGCAAGGATGCGTTTTTGGAAATACATCATCACTGCTGATATCGCAAAAATGTACCGCCAAGTGAGAATAAGAAGCAAAGACACGAAATTTCAAAGGATTTGGTGGAGAGATCATCCAGAAGACACTTTACGATCGTATGAGTTAACCACAGTTACATACGGGACATCAAGTGCGGCTTATCTAGCTATCCGAGCTCTACGCGAATATCTCTGAACAAATGAGTGACAAGTATCCAATTGGAAGTGAGCGGTGCTTATCGGACTTCTACGTGGACGATCTTATAACTGGTACGAACAATCTCAATGACTTGAAACAAGTGCGCGATGAAATCAACTCGCTATTAAACAGTGGCGGTTTCGAACTAAAGCGTTGGGCGAGCAATAACATTAAACTATTTGAAGACTTTAAAATCGAGTGTAACGACGGGATAACTATTTTAACACGTGATAGTGAACAATCAGACTCAGTGACTACACTTGGGACAGTGTGGAACACCAATAGTGATGTGCTTATGTACAAATGTAACATTTCACCCCCTCGACTTCACTACACAAAACGGATCGTGTTGAGCGAACTTTCACGAGTGTATGATCCTCTAGGATTAATAGGCCCAATCATTATTAGTGGTAAGATTTTCATACAGGATTTATGGAAACTTAAGTGTGGGTGGGATGACGCGCTGCCCGCAACTTATACACAACGGTGGCTAGAATACGCCGAAAACTTGAAAGAAGTCGCGTCAATTTCTATAGCAAGGATGGTTGTACAGCCAGAAAACTATGAATTAGAGCTACACGGTTTTGCAGACGCTAGCGAAAATGCCTACGGGGCATGCATTTACGCTGTAGGAATTCAGCAGGGCATCGGCGCACACAGCAGCTTGATTTGTGCCAAGTCGAGAGTGGCACCTGTAAAAAGCACAAGTATACCACGTCTAGAACTTTGTGCAGCTCTTTTGCTAGCAGAGCTATTTCAACGATTACGTAGTGCATTGAGTCATCTGGAATACACATGTTATTTCTACTCGGACTCTACGATTACACTCTCGTGGATCAAATCTGACTCTAGAAAATACAAATCGTGTTGCTAATCGTGTCGGCGAGATACAAAAGCTAACGAATCCTGACGACTGGTCACACGTAGCTACGCAGGATAATCCTGCCGACTTGATATCTCGAGGTTCGACCACCACTACCCTGAAACAGAGTGAATTATGGTGGAGGGGCCCGGAATTCCTGCTATCAAGAAGAATGACAACCGCATTCATTCCCATTGAGTCTCCACCGGAAGTGAAATGCAATGTAACAACTACAACAGTCGATGACGTGTTTATTCCTGAGTGTTCGACATTTGAAAAAACAATTCGAGTGGTCGCGTATATGATACGGTTTAAAAACTATTTAACAAATCACGAAATAGTGCGTAAGGGACGTTTATCGGTAATGGAACAAAATTGTGCAACGATCGTATTAATTAAAAACTTACAAAAACTAACATTTAACCGAGAACTTAAATTGCTACGGGAAGGCAAGGAAGTGTTTAAATCGAGTCAGCTAGTCAAACTGAACCCCTTCTTGGACTCAAAAGGATTAATTCGTGTGGGGGGTCGGCTAGCTAACAGTGAATTGAGTGCTGCTCGTCGCTTCCCAATCGTGCTTCCGGCAAATCATAAACTCACGAAACTTATTGTGACCAGTGTGCACCAAGCCAACCTCCACATTGGAGCCCAAGGGACGTTAGCTGCAATAAGAATGAAGTACTGGCCCCTAAACGGAAGAAGAGTCGTACGAGGTGTGTTGCGTGCATGTGTTAAGTGTATACGAGCAAAGCCTCAATTTCAAACACCGCTCATGGGTGCTTTACCGCCAATTCGCACCCAACAGTCACGACCTTTTCTCAACTCCGGAGTGGATTACTGCGGACCCTTTATCGTCAAGGAAGGAACCCGCAGATCAAAAAAGACAACGAAGGCATATGTGTGCATTTTCGTATGCTGCTCAACGAAGGCGATTCACATCGAGCTTGTCTCAAGTCTGACAACAGAAGCCTTCATAGCTGCATTTAACCGCTTTATCAGCCGACGAGGATGCGTCAAAAAATTAATAAGTGACAACGGCACAAATTTCGTTGGTGCGCGCAATTATCTACGCGAGTTAAGACTATTCTTGCGTGAACCAGATAACGTTGAGCGCATATCAACACACCTGTCCCAGCGACAAATTGAATGGACCTTTATCCCACCAAGGGCACCACATTTCGGCGGACTGTGGGAAGCCGCTGTCAAGAGCGTGAAGACACACCTACATCGAGTGGCTGGAAAGGCAATGCTCACTGCAGAGGAAATGAACACTTTATTAATCCAAATTGAAGCTGTTCTTAATTCAAGACCTTTGTGCCCGTTATCTGACGATCCAAACGATCTTGCTGCCTTAACACCTGCACATTTCCTAATCGGTGACGTCTTGACTGCTCCAGTCGATCCGGACTTCACCGACACAGCAGACAACAGATTGAGCAGGTGGCAAATCATTCAGAAACTTCGTCAGCATATCTGGAAACGATGGAGCAGAGAGTACCTCTCCGAGCTACATAAGAGAGGGAAATGGAACCGCAAGGACAACCAACTAAGGATGGGTGAATTGGTTATCATCAAGGAAGACAACATACCACCTCTTCAATGGCAGCTAGGGCGCATCGAGGAACTACATTTCGGACCTGATGGTATTGCGAGAAGTGCCCTCATTCGAACGAGTTCTACACGGATGGTTCGTCCTATTGTCAAGTTGTGTCAACTATTACGCGAGTGAAGTGTATGTGTTTGTGTTGAACGTAACTCGTACGTTCAACGCGGGGCGGGATGTTCGCGACGGACCCGCGCATTTTTAATTTCAATACATTTCTTTTATTTGTATTTCTATTCTTTATTGTTATTTCTTTGTTACTGGAGACCAGGGCTGCATTTACAAAGGGCGACCATCGCCAACCCCAATAAACAGACTGTAAAACTCTTTGTATAAAATTTTTCCTCCAAACCATTGTGTCTCGCGAAGACGTGCCTCAGCGCTGGCAATAAAGATTGTCCAGCTTCGGAGTTTTACAGCCTAAAACTTGTAAAATGCAGTTCCTGAAAATCCGAAATTTCCAGAATATTCGTACGCTATCCTACTCTTTCTTGTGCAATTTTCTTTCTTTCCTTTACCTACCCTGACTACCCCACCACCTCCTTTCAACCAATCAAATCATTCCTCAAAAATTCACCCTGAGTCTCTTCTCCACAAGACTTTACTTCCAATCGACCAAGCGTACGAGTAAGTTATATCTTGTTTTTCAAACTTGTGATTTTTGCAATTTTTAAATATTTTCTAAGACTTCATTCATTTACTTTGTTCATTTTCTGATATATTTAACTTTGTTCATTTTCTCATATATTTTAACTCTTTACACTTTCATCTTCATTTAATATTCTTTTTCAATTACCTTGTTATTTTGTTTGTATATATTTGTTTGTTCATCTTTGATGCACGTAGTTAATAATAAATCTTTATTTTAATTTTACGTGTTTAAGTAATTTTAAACCCAAATCGTCAATAGGCGTAAACAATATATATATATATATATATATATATATATATATATATATATATATATATATATATATATATATATATATATATATATATATAGGCAGAGTTCGGAAAATTTCCTAACAGGGCATTCGACCAATAATACGGCAGGAGAGATGTGTGTAATCTACTTTATTGTAATACCAAGCTTTCGGGACTCATTTTGTCCCTTCCTCAGGGTTAACAATTTGTGATTATTTGAACAAACTATTGTTAAACTGACGCTGTATTTGTTTTATCATCCTAACGATACTCATGGTGGTTGTTGAAATTAAATAAAAGTGAGGTTATTGTGTATAAAAAATCGTAACCGCGTGGTTACGGCGGAGGTGAAATTTTAAACGAAAACAAAACGGCACATTCACATTTTAAAATTGGAAATTGTCACTGTGTTCCACTGTTTCTTGGGTAACCTGGGGTGTTATCACCACACTTGTTTATATTTGATTAACTTTTAACTCACGCGGCCGCATCTTAGTGCGAAACGACGCACGTGTCTTCACATTAACAGCAACAATGACAGCATTGTTGCTGTTAATGTGAAGACACGTGCGTCGTTTCGCACTAAGATGCGGCCGCGTGAGTTAAAAGTTAATCAAATATAAACAAGTGTGGTGATAACACCCCAGGTTACCCAAGAAACAGTGGAACACAGTGACAATTTCCAATTTTAAAATGTGAATGTGCCGTTTTGTTTTCGTTTAAAATTTCACCTCCGCCGTAACCACGCGGTTACGATTTTTTATACACAATAACCTCACTTTTATTTAATTTCAACAACCACCATGAGTATCGTTAGGATGATAAAACAAATACAGCGTCAGTTTAACAATAGTTTGTTCAAATAATCACAAATTGTTAACCCTGAGGAAGGGACAAAATGAGTCCCGAAAGCTTGGTATTACAATAAAGTAGATTACACACATCTCTCCTGCCGTATTATTGGTCGAATGCCCTGTTAGGAAATTTTCCGAACTCTGCCTCTAACGTAGTACGACCGTTATTTCTTGTGCTGGTATATATATATATATATATATATATATATATATATATATATATATATATATATATATATATATATATATATATATATATATTAAACTTGCTATTGCAACATTGAACCAGTTGCATAAAACCTCAAGGTTAAAAGTACTTTAATTTTGTAATGATTCGACCCCCGGTGTTATACAAATTTATAATTTGTATTTTTAATTATTCGTTCTGTTGTGTATGTAGTACAGTAGTATATATTTAACAAGTTCGTTGCTTGTGTCAATATGTATTATCGTTTGCTTCTTTCTTTCGTATTAATTTTCATCAGGATTGTGTGTAGACAAGAAATAATATCAGGAAGTAAGTAACAAATGCGAACTTTATTCAATCAAAATTATATCTCGATTTATAAAATCAGATAATATTTCAAATTACAAACCGTGCGCACTCTACTCAAAAAAAAGTATCTGACTCTAAGTGTGGGAGCAAATTTTAGACCTGTCATTCAACTTACAAGATGGGAAAACCCACAAAACCTATCTCAGACCTGATTCTCTCTTTTAATGCCTATTTCTCCTACATTTCTCACAAACGGTGAGAAACATGGTAAACCGTAAGAAACATAGTTCGTGATTTTAATTCGGCTTTCTCCTACATTTTTCATAAACGGTAAGAAACATGGTTCGCGACATTAATTGGATGTTCCGCTAACACTGTATTCTAATCACTTATAAAAGGTTTTCAATTTACCTTTGGTTCCCTGTAATCTGTATTTCTGTTTTTTGTCCCTCCCGCTTGCAACGTCTCGGCTCGGATTCTTACGACAATCAGATCCCCTTTCCCTGACTTTGTTACTTCGGCTCTTAGCCCGCTCGCTCGCAACCTCTTAACTCGGATTCTTGTGAAGCAAGATCCCCTTGCCCTGACATTGTTAGTTTGGCTCTTAACCCTCTCGCTCGCAACCTCTTAGCTCGAATTCTCATTGCAAAAAGATCCCTTTCCCCTGTTTCACGATGGTTTTATCTGTGTGACGTCGTTGCTCTTGTGTTTACCATGGCTCGCGCCGTGGCAAGGCATTTTACCAATGGTTTAAACTAGGCAGTACAGTACCAGAGAGTTTACATTACCAAAGGTGTAACTATTGATTGTATAAGCGGCAATTAAACATATTTATAGTTATTTTTAAAAAATATGTACCTAGAATGAACTATTATAAATAATAATGGGTTTGAATCATAAAAATATATTTATAAGTGGGCCCACAGCTACAATATTATAAGGATAATAACATCAGTATAAAACATATTATTTTAATAATCGGGGGTATAAACCGGGTGTTGTTATTGTTTGATAATTTAGTTCCTAATATTTAAGTATAATTAGTTGTAATAAAAAAACTAGTATACGGGACGATTTCTCAATATGTATGTATAAAATATTGACATATATTTTGAGATCTAACCCACGATCGTAATTAGCACTGCTTTTTGTAATTATACCGGAACGTCGCAAAAAAATAATAGTAAAAAAAACAGATTTTTAGGCATTTCTAAACTTGAAATTTTATCTAACGTGCCACGCATTTAAAACACCCACTTTACGTGAAGTAAATAAACACGATTTTACTAACCTAACCTAGAATTTCGATGTCAACAAACAAGATTTAATCAACATAACCTACAAATTTTATGTAAACAAACAAGATTTAACAATCTTAAATTCCGAATTTGATATGGACAAACAGGATTCAACAAATATAACCTCAAAGATTGATGTAAACAAAAAAGATTTTACAGATTTTACCTCTAAATTTTATTTAAACACGGGAGAGTTTAACGATATAAGTCCTAAAATAGGATTAAGTGATGTGGAGATATCAAACCTGTATAGTTAGACATAAGTGTACAATAAATGTCATTTGTTACCAAAGCACACTAATTATAATTTTTGAAAAATATAATTTGAAATACAAGATTTATTTTAGTTTTGTTTCGACAACAATGTATGTCTAAGGATGAAACAAGTGTTTCCACTCGCAGACTAAGCATGAAGTAAAATTTCGAGTTTAGAAAAGCCCTGCGTAGAAAATTTGTCGAGGGTCGCGCCAGCGACCTGAGACAAATTTTCACGTGGCTTTTGTAAACTTGAAATTTCACTTCTTGCGCCACGGACATAAAATATTGGTTCATAGTAAAGTCCACATTTTGAAAATTGATGTATTCCGATATTTCGTTTTTGCACACTAATTTAATTTATAAATTTTTAAAATATATAATTTATTTTCGACGACAATATTTTTGAATAACATCATATTGGGCATAATTGGATTCAGAAAAATATTGTCTAATGTAATAAAAATTAAAAATTACAGGCAGTTGTTTAAAAATTTTAAGTTGGCTATTATTATAAAAATCAATATTAATGTCATTTCTAGTATTTAAACAGCCATTGCCTTTTGTTTGTAATGTACCTTTCACTCGTTATAATATTTAATGTGTTTATGAATCACTCTGTATATATTTATCATTATAGTGTAATTATCTCGTTGTACAGATAATATTGGAAATAGCAAATAATCCGAAATTCAAATATTTTTCACATCCAATTCTTTTCTTAGTAGTTCTAATCTCGTTTTGATATTCCATGTTATGCATTCCCATAATCATTGTCTTATCTTATCACTAAAGTAATTGAGTTGTTCTGGTGTTGAGGAGAACACTTCTACTTCGGCAGTTGAGCAAGACAGTCAATTCAACTGCAAATTATAAATCTAAACTCTGAATCTTAAACTTCAAAACCTTAGTCTGTTGCAAACTGTAAATTATTTTATTAAGTATCAAATTAAATATCAAGTAAAACTTTAAACTTTTAATCTCTGTGTTTGGACCCAACTTAACTAAATCGCGTCATTGACAACAAATCCATTAAATCTAAAATATAGAAAAGAGCCGTAACTACAAACAACACCTTTCGTACGTTACAGGTTTTTAGTTCAATAAAATGGGTCAATAAATAACAGAGTTATCGTGTTGGCTGTTTTTTTTTATTGAACACCCGGTATATAGTCAATAAATAAAATGTTAATTAAAAATATTATTATATCATATCATAGACACCGTACAAGGCTCTAATAATGCCTACTTAAAGCGACAACATCAATGAAACTGATAATAAACAAAAATATGATTAATACATTTAATTTTTATAAATTGGTAGCTTATATTGTAACAAATGATATCAATAAATTACAAATTATTACGAGCAACACAGTATTATCATTATATGTACTTACAGTAGACGTTAAATAGTATGAGTTTAAATTTTATTTATATTATTACTTGATAAAAATGCACTGCACCAAAAAATTAACGCAGCGCTTTACAATTTCTTAAATATTATAAGTTTTTAAATTTAGCAAATTTTACTTTACTTACCTTTTATGTGTTTAAAAAACTGTCAAAATGAACACAAGAATTAAACCATTCTTCTTATTTCTTGGATACACGGATTGAAACTGAAAGTTAATTAAATAATCGAAAAGTTCATAAATATAAACTGAAAAAAACGTTCACCGAATTTGACTAGAAAATATAAAAAAGGTAGTCGCTGTGCTAGAAGAACATTTAAAGAACCGATGGCGCAATCGCGATCTCTTTTTTTGAGACTAGGATAATGCTGAAAACAAAAATGCAACATCTTCTTTTTTTCAGAAGTTATGGGGCAAAATCGGGTTTTCTCGATTTTTAATTTTAAATAATATCTTGCGTAATTTGTAAGATAGACAAAAACTATAAATATCTTTTTAAGACACTTTTTTAAGTAGAATCCAGTGGCGTAGGCAGTTTTTTATATAATGCACACATTTTCGAGTTGTAGCCAAATTATTATTATTTTTTTTTAATGTAAATCATAGTTGGCTTTGACAGTTGAAAACAGTGTTTTTCACTGATTTCAAAAATATACACTTTTGTGAATTTATCTTAAAAAACATTGTTAGTATAGAATAGAAACCAGCTTTTAATCTACTAAATAATATAATACGGAAGGCAATAGCCATTTTTGATCATTTGCATGCTCAATTTTAATTAATTATTCCATTGCAACAGCAAAGAGTTCTGTTCTTCCAACAAGATTGGAAAATGAAATTATGTTCTGCCTAATAAAATATTTATTACTCAAAATAGAATTATTATTATTTATAATGTTTATTATAATTAAAACTGAGCATGCAAATGATCAAAAATGGTTATTGTCTTCCGTATTATATTATTTGGCAGATTTAAAGCTAGTTTCTCTCTATAGTAACACTTTTTTTTAAGATAAATTCACAAAACGGTATATTTTTGAAATCAGTGACAAACACTCTTATCAACTATGTTAATGCCAAATATGATTTACATTTAAAAAAAAAATATTTGGTCATAACTCGAAAATGTGTTAATAAAATTTAAAAGAATACCTACGCCACTGGATCGTACTCAAAAAGTGCCTTAAGAAGGTATTTATAGTTTTTATCTATCTTACAAATTACGCAAGATATTAATTAAAGTTAAAAATCAAGAAAATCCGATTTTGCCCTATAACTTCTGAAAAAAACAAGATGGTGCATTTTTGTTTTCGGCATTATCCTAGTCTCAAAAAAAGAGATCGCGACTGCGCAATCGAATTTTTCGTAACTCTTATATTTACCGGGCATCTCGATAAGCAACATCGAAATTAAACAGTGGTACCCCCCCATGTACTTGCCACCTTTCGTACATCCTTATCTTTCATGCACCTCTACCTCCTTCAACTTCACTCTCATCCATGCAGCCACATTCACAACTTTTTGCCAGCCAGTCATTTGTCACCATCTCCGATATCCCTACTCTTTCATACATCTTTCTCCGCTTTCTCTTCCACTCACTCTTTTCTATTCCCAAACATGTCGTCCATATATCTTTCACCAGCCTCTCATTCCCAAATTTATTTAACTTTATCTCGTATTTCACCATAATTTCCAACGCGTTCGCCATCATACTTCCTCTATTGGTTTCCTGAAACAGAATGTATCTAGGAGTTGATTATTCCACTATCAGTATCTATTTCAGGAATCATCATTGCTCTCTTTCAATACATGCATACAGTTACATTCCAAATGCTTCCACACCATACATTAGGATGGACTTCACAAACGCATCCCACAGTTTGCATGTCAAATGGAGATTTCCGTGGAACCACTTTCCCCACTTTCCTTTCACCACCCCCCAGGCCTTTCTGGCTTTTGCTTAAACCCATTTGGCGTGCTCGCTGTATCCTCCGGTGCTCTTGAATATAAAGCCCAAATACCTAAACTCATTTACTCTTTCAATCACCTCTTCGTTCCATTTCAGTTCACCCACTCTTCCATCCCTTCCTCTATTTCTGAACTTCATCCACTTAGTTTTCTTAACATTCACACACAATCCTCTCTTATTTCCCCCTATTCTTTTGCCAGAAGCACTGGACCGTCCACATAGGCCAACATCCATACTTTCGATTTCCTAATTACTACCCCATCCGCCTGCTCTCTTTTCAACACTTCCTTCATTTCACTCTTATACATGTTGAATAACAGAGGGCTCAGTGGACAGCTCTGTCTCACCCCCGTCCATACTCTAAACTTTTTCGCTGTACTCTCTCCCAATTCCGCGCTCACCCACGTTTTCTTTTACTCCCTCCTCACCTATTCCACAGCCACACCATTCACACCTCTACTCTTCAAGCATTCTATCATCTTATCTCTCGGCACAGTGTCAGACGCAGCTTTCAGGTCTAAAAATACAGCATACATACTCCCCTTCTCTTCCAGTCTTCTCTCTATCATCTTCGCTAGTATACAAATTTTATCCCTTGTACCCTCCCATTCCGAAACCCTCCCTGAGTTTATTCATATGTACGAGTTCTTATCGTTTTTAATATTATTATTTATTTTATTTTACCTAAGTTTCTTTTCTGTTGATTTATTCTTGTTCAATATCATGGTATAATACACCTTCCGTTATGCAATTGTTTCCTTTAAAAAAAATTCGAACAAAAAGAAATACCGTGACTTGGGTTCCGACCCGGGACCGCTTATGCCACAAAGCCAAGCCTTTCCCTATACATCATTTAATCGTAAACCAACTTTAAATGCGCCGTTAGCGCCATTTATTTTCCTGTTCACGTTCTTATCCTTTTCCTCAGTGAAGCTATTATCCAAATTTTTATAGTAAAAAGACCATGTCTGTATGAGATATGAACCTCGGACTTTAGCACCACAGTCCACTCTCTACCAACTGAACTCTTTCCTTTTTTTTTTCTGTTACCTCCTTTTACACCTCTTTACTTTTTAGGTTAGGATTACACTGTTCCTCTATTTGATGAAATTGCTCCCTATCATGCGGAACGCAAGACACCCTACACTCTAACGGGTTTCTTTATGACTCTTTCGTCTGCCACTTATGATTTTGACCAATTTCTCGCACTTTATCCTCTTTAAACACTATTTACAATGGAACTGCTATTCATCTTTTCGCATAACGTCACGCAGTATTTGTTTACATGGTAAGCGTTTTAAGGTCACTGTGATTTTTGTAGGTTATGGAAGGCAATTTATAGGAGAATCGTTATTTCTATTCGGGGGTAAAGAAACCTGAGGTATTTTTTTTTTCCTGGATATAGATGCTATTATTACAGGAATGTTTGGTTTCGTCATGGTAAAAACACGATATTCTAGGGGATGAAAAATCTCAACTGCGCGTAACGCTGCAGTGATTTTTTCTCTGTCCCTTGATTCGAGAGTTATTTCCAAGTAAAAACCAAACTGAGTGCAATAATCGCATTTATATCTGACAAAAAAATAACATCGAGTTTATTTTAGGGAGAATAATAAACAACTTAAATATAACATTTTATTAGATTAATAACAATTTAATTGAAGAACATCGATTACACATTTTTATAATCATTTATAACATTTGTATAATCATTATTACTTCGATATTTTTAAAAAGGAACATGGACCTCTACCAGCGAATATAGAACGTTATATATTCGCTGGTAAAGGTGAGGTTGCTAAAAGATGTAAACAAAATTCTGTATTTTGATTTGTGGATCACAAGAGGTGTTTATTATTTATATTATAACTGGAATGCCAGTTTCAATTCTATCTGTAATTGGGGGATCAATTATCTGATTTCCGTATCGATCTTTCTAATTTGAGTTCTAATTCAGCAGTACTATGCACCTCATCAATTCAAGCACGGTTTTTACTTTATGCTTAAACTTCCCCTTTACTTAAATAAAGAAAACAATGATTTAATTTTGTAATATCTGGGTGGGTGATGTTGGAGTAGGTTTAAAAGCTAAAAGCACTACTACACTATGACACTATTTATTACCCAAAAATAAACTAAATACAAATTAACAATTCCCCAAAAACCGTTTCGCTCTTTCGCTGCCGGATACATACTGGCGCATACGCAGGTGTTAATCACATGCGCAGACGTATCATGTATAAGTACATTACAAATTATATCAAAAATGATTTCTCAATATCCATCTTGAATTAAAAGATCAATGATTATTAACAATATCGAATAAAAAAACAAAACACATCATGTAGATACCTATAGGGTCAATCCATTTTTGTTTGTTTTTTGTTTATTCATTCTTTTTTACCAGTTATTCCCCAATACTAGATGAATTCAAAACTATAGTTAGAAAAATTTTCAGGCTTATACTTTATTCTGGCGAACATTTTTTTTATCAGAACGATGCTCTAGATTTTTGTCTTAATACAATATTACCTAAGTAGTTAGAAAAGTGCAGAAAAAATGCATATGCAAAAATCGTATTTTGGCAATAGTTGAAGTAGATTATCTCAGAAGGGACTAAGTGAAAAATTATGAAATTAATACAAATAATACCCCTTTATAACATAAACAACAACATGATATAAATTTGATCATTGAGAGTTAAAGTGCATCAAAGATGGCCAAAAACTGCTTTATACGTACACTAAATTGAACAGTAATTAATGGTAAGAATCCTCTAAAACACAACATTTTATTAAAACTAAGAGTTACACATATACAGTTTTATATATGTACATTTCATCAGTTAGCATGGCATGGCCCAGCCCCGACTCCTCATTTAGCGGTGACAAGCACCAGGGCTGTCAACCCCGCCGTGTGTAAGTTAGCCCTATCCAAGATAGGGACACAGAGGCTACCTCAAAAAGGTCTACAGCTCTGACTTGGACAATCGTCCCTTTCAAACATCCCTCGTCCGAAGACTCAGGCTGGACCTCCTCAACCTTATACAGCAAGTAGTCCTATAATAAATCTATACAAGAAAAAAAAAATAAAAGTGAAACTTTCTTCCTTCTAATAATTTTACAGCACTAAAACTCCCGTTTTAGGTTAGTTTTAAATTTCTAGCTGGGAGTTTTTTTCTACACTTTTTAAACTACTTAGGAGATATTATAGGACAAAACATCTAGAGCATCATTCTGATAAATTTGGTTTTTATTTTGTCTTGATATCTATAAAATTAATAGAGTTAGATAAAACGGTTACAAATCAAACTTAAAATGTCCGCCAAAAAAAATCATGAGCCTTAAAACTATAGTTTTAAACTCACTTAGTATTGGGCAATAACTGGTAAAAATATTAGGAAAATCAAAAATGTTGAGCAACAATTTTTATTATATTTCCTCTTCGTGGTTTACATAATCTGACCTAGGCTAGTGGATATGGTGCTTGGCCTTGAATATTTCCCCTGCAAAAAAACGACAAGTTTATAATATGCAAAATTATATTTTTCAAGTTATTTAAAACTTACCCTGGCCCATAATTGCAGGTATACATCCTAGCATATGGGTAATCAGGTTTTGAGTTGTCGTAAAAAGCAATAAAGTCACAGCCCAGAAACTCAGAATCTGCCCAAACAACCTATAAATATTTTATACTTAGTCATATGCACTGGTTAGATACATTATAGTCAAATATTAATACTATACTCTATTCATTTTAGGGAAATTGTAACTAGAAGCCTGATCTACAGCTAAAATGGCGGAACCTGGTGACATTTTTGATTTTAAAATTTAGGGTAAACGTATGTTGACCAAAAGTTGGTTAGCCTAAAGTTCATTTTCAAGGAAAAGTGTTAAAATAAAGCTAATAGGTTGGGTTAGATTAGTTTAAAATATTTAGTTGAAGTTACGTATATGGTTAGTTTAGGTTAGATACAACATTCTTGTTTGTCGTTATTTAAAAGGTTAGGTTAGGTTGTATTTTATTCTATTCTATTTAAAGTGAGTGTCCGTTTAACGGTCCTCCACTGCGACCGCAAGGGTCTATTGTGGCTCACAATTAAGGCCAGTCGTATGTCCTTACAGCTCACCTTCCAAGTCCATCTTCTTGATGAAGACAAGGATCTTGTCAGGTGTGATCTTTTCGAGGTCCTTCAGATTTAGCTTTGCTGGGTTAAGTTAAGATATTCTTGTTAGAGTTACGTGAATAATTGGATTAGGTTAGGTTAAGATATTCTTGTTAGAGTTACGTGAAAGGTTAGGTTATTTTAGGTTAAGATATACTTGTTGGAGTGACGTGAAAGGTTAGGTTAAGATATTCTTATTAAAGTTACGTGAAAGGTTAGGTTAGGTTAGGTTAGGTTAAGATATTTTTGTTGGAGTCGCTTAAAAGGTTAGGTTATAAATTAGTAGTAGTTATTTATTTATCCTAACTTTTTTTATCAAAATTCTATTTGGACATTTCAATCAAAAAGTGAGTACAATTTTGAGAACGCAATATTTGTTTAGCTGAATATACATTTAAAATATTTATTAATGTAAGATTTAACTTAAGCATAAAGTAAAATTTCGAGTTCAAAAAGCCTGAACATTTTAAGGCTTTTCTAAACTCTAAATTTTACTTTATGCTTAATCTGGGATTGGAAATAGTCGTTAGAAGCTGTGAATTAAAGGTTTTTAATAAAACAACAAAAGTCTAAAAATGTACATGGAAAAATCATTATGTGTAAATGTAAAAAGTTGATCGATTTTCGCCATACAATCTAGCAGAACATAGACATATTTTATAAAAAAAAAACTTAATTTATTTTTCGGAAAATTGCGAAAATAAAAAGACCCTAATGAACATAAAATTCTGCAAAAATAAATATACTAAAGTAAATATTTATTTAAGCAGAATTTTATGTTAACTGATTTTTCTTAATTAGCGAAAGTAAAACATTAATGACTAATTAAAAATAATTGTGGCATAGATAGATAGATGGGGGAATTTAGAAGAACAATCTCTCCCCCCCCCCCCCCCTCTCATGAGACTTTAATAATAGGATAATGAAATAAAAGGCTCATTTTTGTTATAAAAATGTTTAATATATTTTTAATTTTTTTTTTATTAATCAACTCAAACACGTTTTTTATTTATTAAACAGGTTCTTTTCGATTGAACAGAAATTACGAAATTGTAAAAAAATACTAAATTAATAAAATTAAGAAAAATCATTAAACTTGTAAACAATATGTTTCTTTTAGTTACGTGAAGTGTTTTCTATTAATTATTATTGTAATTCCTTTCTTCACTGATTAGTTTTATTTACTATATGTACATTTCGAACACAATTATTGAATTTTTTAAAATTGGTTAGTCTATTTATCAATATCAAAGTCTGTAAATTTTTAATAGATTTTATTGAAATTATTTTAAACAACATCTGACAGTCCTAAAATTATATTTTTTTTAATTTTGGCTCAAACTTACAGATAAAATTAGCTCAGATATTTTAGATATAATATTTACTAATTATTGGAGTGATCTCAATGTTTAAATATCTTTAAAATTAACGCCATTGATGGTTTGCTTATTAAATAAATTAATTTTATACATTGTATTATTAGACTTGAGAACGTGTGAAGAAAAATGTAAATATTTAATTATTTAAATATTTTGATTACTACTCATTAAAAAAAGTACTTTTAAGTTTATTTTACTTTTATAATATTTCAGTGTTTTGTACGCGTGGCACATTAGGTAATATTTCGAGTTTAGAAAAGCCTGAAAATTTGGTTTGGTCGCGTAGCGCTACGCTACTATACCAAATTTTTAGGCTTTTCTAAACTCGAAATTTTATTTCATTCTTAAGCTGGGAGTTGAAACACTTGTTCTAAACTTCAAATTGAACTCTGTTATAAAATCTACGACTTCTAGAAAATGTAAAGTGTATACATTATGGATATTTAAAAAAAAAATTGCAGTATTTAATATAATAAGTCATTTATAGGAATCAGAAAGAAGTGCAGAATTTTACCTAAAATCAACTATTATACTTAACCCTATATTTGCTTGCCTAATATCTTCTAATTAACAAGCGATTTTTTAACTCAACATTTTATGTAACAAAATTAATTAATTTTACAACAAAATCTGAAATTTTTAAATTATATTGAATTAATTTTTAATTAAATTGGGTGATTTTTTCAATTAAATTTCAACACTGCCACAAAATTTTCATCACTGATCATTAATGTACATGTATTTTTAAATTGTTTGACATTTTCAAAATGAATAAAAAAACACATTATTTAAATCAAATGTCGATCGCAAACATTTAAAAAAAATCAACTTGGATATTTAAAAAATATTTGCTGATTATTAAAATACTTTTAAAATTGTCAACATCGAAATTTTTACATAGAACCAAAATATTATAATATCTGTCACAGATATTATGATATAATTGTGTAAAATTAGTAAAACAAAATTAGTAAAATCAAAAATTGATTTTTAATAAGAATAAACATATGTTAATATCAAATTAGATAGTTTTCATAGAAATATATCGTTACATTTATATACAACCGATACAATCAAGCGGCCTGTTTTCATGAAAAATTGTGCTGTAAAACTGCCTCTCTACTTCAATTAAGTTTTAAAAATGTTCAATGACAACAAAATTCTAGGTTTTCCCATTTTTTGCTCCAAATTGTACAGATATCGATTGTTTGATTAAGGGTGGCCATCGGCAGTATCTCAGAAACTATGCATGATAGCATACTGAGGTAAAAAATGTCTTAGAAATCGCTGGAAATATTTTTTTAAGTTTTTAGCTTTGCCGCTAGAGGGCGCAATCTATTTTGTATATGATAAAAACAAGTTATTTATTAAATAAATGCCACATTAAGCTACGTCAAAAATATGAAAATCTTTATCTACCCAAAATTTTACTCAATTTCAACTATCTTCTCGTTTATTTTGCTTTCACATAAGACACAGGGGAGAATGGAAAAGTCTACTTATTTAAATGGCTGTAACCTTAGTTAGGTTTAACCAAATTTAATAAACTTAAGCTCATCTTCTTGATAATTGGATGCACGTTAACACTTTGTTGACCCTGATTCACTTTCGTTTTGGTATAAAGCGCCAGAGGGCGCGATTGAGACCATCACCGTAATAAATCGATTTTCTTAAATTGTTCAAATTAGAAGGTACAGTTTTGTTACGTTAGTTAATTAACGTAAAAATAACTGTGAAAGCTAGTAAAAACCGCATCTCGATATCTTTATCCTGGCCGGAGATATAGTGAAAATTTGACAGAATTATATAACACACACCAGAAAAATAATATAAAATCTAGTAGGCTGTTGGGTTAAAAAAATATATTCTTGTTTTATGTGCAAAAGGTAAAACACATATTTTTTTAAATAATGGGTCCTTGTCAAAACGATTATATTTTATCAAGAAAAGATGTGAGTAAATCAATGAATATGAAAAATATTGAAAAGGAGTAGGCTATGCTTACTATTGCTTACTTACTATTACCTACTTATATACACCATATTTAAACTAATTTATAACTGTATTTAAAATAAATTATTGAAATATTAACAATTAATAAGTACCAAAATGAAACTAAACAAAGTTAAAATTAACAACACTTAATGATTTTTGTTGTTGTCTATACAAATGTAGTCAAAACCACGGCAAGTGTTACGATAATAATAGAAGAAAATACAATACAAACAATCTATAAAAATGTTGACTTCGCCAACAGGGTTTAGTAGTTTACTTTTCAGTCGTAGAAAGAGAAACAATCATTTTAATTTAAAAACACCGTTAACAAAATTCAAAATACATCAATGACTTTTTTATTATTTTTTTTGTATAGGCAACAGAAAAAATTATTAAGTTCAGTTAATATTAATTTTGTTTCATTTTGTTATTTATTTATTATTATTAATTGAATAAATTATTTTAATTACAGTTATAAATTGTTTAAATATACTCCTAAATAAACAATAAACTTATGAGTAAATTTTGATATATTATTGCTTTCTCCAATTCAATATTTTTGACAATCAAATTTACTCACATTTTTGATTAATAAAATATAAAAGTTTTTACGAAGCCCATTATTTAAAAAAATAATGTGTTTTGCCTTTTACAAGATAAAACAATAATACAATGTTGGTTAACCCAACAGCCTACAGAATTTTATATTATTTTTATAGAGTGTGTGGTGTAAAATAACTCTAATCTGTCAAATTTTCACTATATCTCCGGTTAGGATAAAGATATCGCAACGCGGCTTTCATTAGATTTCACAGTATTTTTTATTTTGATCAACTAACATAACTACAGTATACCTTCTAATTTTAAAATTTGAAGAAAATGAAAAAAAAATGGTGATTGTCTTAATCGCGCCCCCTGGTGCTGAACATCAAATCTAAAGTAAATCAAAGTAAACAACGTTCTAAAGGCCATTTAATTATCAATCAAATGTGAGTAAGTTTATTAAATTCGGTTAAATCTAACAAAAATTACAGGCATTTAAATTAGTAGACGTTTCCATTTTCCCCTGCGTCTTATATAAAAGACAAACTTAGTAAAATTAAGCGAAGATTAAGATTTTCATATTTTTAACATAGCCTAATTTGGTATTTTTTTGATAAAAAACGTGTATTTATCTTTTATGACAGGGATTGCGCCCTCTAGTGGCGAAGCTAGAAACTTAAAAATATATTTCCAGCAATTTATCTTGACCCCTTTTACTGCGAATTTTTTTACCGCAGTATTCTCCAATGCATAGTTTTTGAGATACAGCCGATGGCCACTCTTAATCAAACACCCGGTATATTTGTAACCACTCGTTATTTTTGCTTTACATCATTTTTATAAACGTTTACAATATTATTTTTATTTGTATGAATTCTGTCTAGTTTATTAATTTGTGTACATCATGGAGTAGATACAAAATTGATAAACTTCTTACAATATAGAGATTATAGAAACCTACATTTAAAAAAAAACATAATTTTTATTATCTAGTGCAAGGCCAACTACATTTAACTAAAATGGATAAGTGCTACTTCATAATATGGACACAAAATGATTCATACTTAAAGGTAATTGAAAGAGATGACGACTTTTGGGAAGCTAATATGAAAGAGCAAATAGATCATTTTTACTATAAAATGTTATTGCCTGCAATTGAAAAAGCAATTTAAAATATTAATATTAGAGATGAGTCAGTTGCTATTTTCCACATTAGTTTAAAGTGATTATTGATATTGGCTTTCAGGAAATAAAGAGTGAGAATCTGGGGGGAACACTAATGCCGAGTAAGTGTTACCATTAAAAGTCAGATTTTATTGTCATTTGACAAATTACATCAAATATATAAAGGCGGGTGCCCGGCGCCTTAAAACTGGGCTCCTTCGGTTAAGAGTAGAACATTTTAATAATGAAGTAATGTATTTATAAAAGAAAGTTGCATTAATAATAAAACTGCATATGTTTTTAGATAACTCTATATTATTGCACTAATTTATGAAAGCAGGTGCAGAAAATTAAAATTGAAAAGGTAATACATTATATAGATGAATGAACACAAAAGTGTACATTATATATTTATGATTGTAGATAAATATTTGAGGGCTACAACTTATAATGAACGTTTTGCACCAATGTTATAAAGGTCTCATTCATTGACTAAGAGAAAAATGTAATGAAACGTAATATAACATAATTTACAAAGAAGTGCATTTTTTATATTTCTGTCTTTTAGAAAAACATCTTGAGAGGCACACTAATGCCGAATAAGTGTTACCATTAAAACTCAATAGATGTTATGGCATTAAACTTAAGGCGGGTGTATGGCGCTTCAAAACTAGGCCCGCTCGGCTAAGGAAAAAGGATAATTTTTTGACATAACCTTTTTTACACCGGACAGAGATAGTACTAACTGTGCTGCAAATGTTTTCCCATTTAACCAATTCTCTATCTCTTACTTTTTAAAAAATACCCATGCATCGACTGCTTAATCAGGACACCCTGTATGTACCTAATGGGCACAATTTTTGATTCAGAGTTGGCTATGAAAATATTGTTTTAGAATATTTAGAACATAACTGCTCATATATTGCTCAATGCTAACTCAAACAAAATATTATGCCACTAATTAATTATATACAGACTTCGCCAGAAAAATGTGTTTATTGTGTTTGTTTTACATTTATATACTGATCACACATGTAATACTGTCTTCAGTTAAGCACATAGTTACTTTAGATGTTCAAAATGTTGGCCGTTGGCAGTCACACAGATAACAGAATGGCGAGTGATCGTTGCAGTTTACTTCGGTCAATGTTTCAATGGAGCTTGCTGCACAAGCCGCTGTAATATCCCGGCGAATGTTCTCTAGCACCTACAAGGCCGTAACCAGAAGAAGGGAATTTGTTTTTAAAACTACGAATCTTCCCAGAAATAATCAAATACTAAAATTTTTGAAAATTTCAAAATCTACGCAGAAATTTTCTAAAATGAAATATTAAAAATTTCGGGGGTTGAGTTTAAGCCCCCCTATCTCTCCCATTGACTACGGCCTTGTTGGTACTGCAGGACCTTGGGCAGCAAATTACCGCTTAACTTTTCAAAAAATTTCTACGATAACATTTATTTATAGATGTAAACTTAAAATAAAGGTTTTTATTTAGGCAACCATTCTTGTCCTTTTTATTCCTTGTGAATTGAGGCGTTGGCATATATGCTGGAGAAAACAAATTGTAGTTATGGATATAATAACCACAATTGCATTTCTTATTCAGACGTATTCCATAAACAATAAAATAAAATGCATTATCCATCGAGTGTTACATTGCAAGTGTTGATTACTTTAGTCAGTATCAATCAGCGATTAAACTTCTTAAAAAAGTAATTTTATTCAGAAATTGTTTATACACTTGCATTACGATAAAAGAGATGCTTCCGATATCTTACAAATTTAAAAAAAATTCTCAACTGTTGACTTAATCGTGGTTAACTTCTTAGCCACGGTTAAGTTCCTCTAGTGCGGGCGGGCACTCTTCTGTCACTGTTTCTGCCTACCAAAATACCAATAACATAAGTATTTGCTAGTATTGCTCCTTTTGATTTTAATTTTAATTAAAGTGAAAGTGAAAAATACAATAATATGGGATCGTAATGTGATTTCGACATTTTAGGATTCATGTTTGACTCTATTTATTGCTATAATAATCATCACATAACTGAGAGGCAAATGGATGTAGAGGTTATGTAATATTTATTTATATTTTGATATTAACAAAAATACTCGGGGTCTATTTGCAGCATCGATGCAATTTGTCTTCGGTGAGAAGTCGCACTGAAACATCGTTTTGGAAACAATTTACTAAACCGTAGATGAATTTCAGTGCAACTTCTCACTGATGATAAATTGCATGGGTGCTGTAAATATCCCCCGAGTATTTTTGCAAATATTAACACACAAACAAATATTACACAACCTCCTCATCCATTTGCCTCTCAGTTATGTGATTATTATAACAAAACCCAGTACTAATAAGTAGAGTCAAACGTGAATATTATTGTATTTTTCACTTTCACTTTAATAAAAATCAGATACACAATTCAAAATAACAAACCAAACGATGAAATCGCAAGGATTTGACAGAAGTAAAATTAAAAGAACAGCGCAGAAGGTTAGAGATGGACGCACAACTAGTCTGGCTCACGGAACACTCTGGCTCGAAAATAAAATGTATGGAGAAATGAATAAATGTATTGCCCTCTTGCTCCCGTCAACGCGCAAAGAACCGGTTCCATGTCGCTAACAAACGGAGTATTGCATGCCGAGTAATTCTATAGAAATCATATATGATGAACAACTGTGTTGTAAACCAAATTCCATGTCCACCATCGCCACCAGGGGCGTATTTTGGTTTAGACTCGATTTCGTTAAGGTCAAATAGTGAAAAAGACCCTTAAGGGGATTATTGCAGTGTAACACGCCGATCGTGTTGGAAAGACCCACATAGTTTAGAGTAGCTCATCCGATGCCAAATTTACAGCACAAGTGGGGAGAATACAGTCAGAGAGAAAAGCGGCAGTTCGCTGTGCATTTGTGCATTGCTCCTTGGCATGAACGGATGGGGTCTCGCGTCGCGTGGAATAGACGAAAAAAACAAAGCGTATAAAAAAGACGGATCGAACGAAAGTGTCGATTCGTATTATTTAAACACGCTGATAATACATACAAGCTATGTATTGTTTTCAATTCGTTAGAAAGCGTTATCGGATCCTGTGTTATTTTTCGGTATTTACAAAACTGATGATTCTTATTCTTGTCATTATAACACATTATTTTTACTTTTAAGACTCCAGTTTCGACAGCCGAACAAACTATGTGTTTTATTTTATTAAATTATAGATTATTTCTTAAAAATATAATAATAAAATAATTCATGTTCATAAGCTCATTGTGAATATTTATATGCCGCACATATATGAAAAAAAACATAGGATTTTCAATCATATTTTTTAAATGGGAATATTATCTTCCCTAACTGCTATTGCCATGAAAATAATGTGTATTAATTTGGCCTCTGCCCAATTGGGTAAATACCCCCAATTTTGGGGAGAATTTTAATTTATATTCGGTCAAATATTCTAGTTTTTATGAATGCAACAAATAAATAATAGATTGAAAAAAATTAAACGGAAAGCTGCCCTGTTTTTTTTATGTTTAGTACAGGGTTTACAAAATGATGATGTGTATAAATAGGCTCAGTCAACTTAGCCCCCCGAAGTTCGACTTTTTTGAAAAAAGCGATTGCGCTAGACCGGCCTTAGCTAGCGCCACAAAAATTAGAGCTAGCGCCATTTAGGCAAGAAAACTACGGGGATTTGAACTTTCGGGGGGCTGGGTTGATGCTAGCCCCCCGAGTTTGGATTTTTTAAGTTTTTTTTACACTATTCGGATTCCTCAGAGCTAGCGCTACCAATTTAAAAGCCAACGCCACTCCCACAGCCCCAAAAAATGATAAAACATTTTTAACCCTGGCCCCCTAAAATGAGATGTTTTTAATCAAATTGGGTGGAAAATATAACTTAGAGCTAGCGCCAACAGAATATGACAAAAATATTCTCTCAAAAATATCAGGTAAAAAAAAGTTCACGTCCAAATTTTGATGCAAGAGCTTTCAGATCCTGTATGCGTATTACCATTTACTTCCTGAATTTTAATACAAAATGATGTTTGGCATATAATATACCGCTTTCAACAAATAGTTCGGCGTTGTAATTACTTTATTTATGTTCATAGACACTGGCTATTAGAAACATGATGCCTAGTAGACAGTAGCGTAACTGACAATTGTGTTTTCACTCCTAGCTAATTTAAATCGTTATTACGCAAGAACTTACCGTACGATTTAAGAAACTCTTTTGGCATTGTAATTACTATACTAATATTTATAAACACTGGCAACGAGATAGCTTGCACTAGTAAGACAGTGGCGTAACTGACGATTGTTTTTGATAATTGAAATCGTTATAACTCGGAAACTAACCGTACGATTTCAAATTTTTTTTGCATTGTAATTGCTATACTGAAGTCTATAAACACTAACAACGACATAGCTAGTGATATTAAAGGATAAATTAAAATCACTTGCTTTGTTTCACTATTTGTTTCTATTTACTCGACTAGTTTCGCTTTCTACGGCATTATCAAAGTTCACTCTTGATTCACTCTTGATTCACTCTTGATAATGCCGTAAAAAGCGAAACTAGTCAAGTAAATAGAAACAAATAGTGAAACAAACCAAGTGTTTTTAATTTATCCTTTATTATTATTTCAAAATGTTTCACCAAGTGATAAATGAGAAAGTTATTCAAGAGATAGCTAGTGCTAGCAAGACAGTGGCGTACCTCACGGTTGTTTTTTTATGATAACTTTAAGCATTATTACTCGGTGGAAAACACTCGTTGGGAGTTTCAAACTGAACGCTTTTCAAAAACAATGAATGCCTGAAAATTTACCTAGTACACATCGGGTTATGTATGTACCTAATCAAAACATGGGTATCTTTTCGATGCTACAAAATTGTGATTAAGCTCCTTTCGTTGCTATTCAATTGACTTTATTTTCATTCTAACACAATCTATCTCAATATCCTGATTCTACGATATACAGGGAGTTTTTCTTTAAAGTAGACGTATTCCAGATTCACTTTATTTTGTTTAAATCTTTAGATATATGTTGCTTTTACAGGAATTCAATTTGAAGCTTTAAGCGAGTGTTTTCCACTCCCAGACTAAGCATGAAGTAAAATTTCGAGTTTAGAAAAGCCCCGTGAAAATTTGTCGAGGGTCGCGCAGCGACCCGAGACAAATTTTCTGGGCTTTTCTAAACTCGAAATTTTACTTCATGCGCCACGCGTATAGAACACTAAAATTTTGTGAAATTTGTGTATATTTGAACCTTACTTGAAATCAGCGTTTTATACGCGTGGCGCATGAAGTAAAATTCCGAGTTTAGAAAAGCCCAGAAAATTTGTCTCGGGTCGCTGCGCGACCCTCGACAAATTTTCACGGGGCTTTTCTAAACTCGAAATTTTACTTCATGCTTAGTCTGGGAGTGGAGAACACTCGTTTAAAGCCTTGAATTGAACTTTTGCACCCAATTTGATTAAAAAAATCTCATTTCGGGGGGCTAGGGTTTAAAATGTTGTATAATCTTTTGGGGTTGTGGGGGTGGCGCTAGCTTTTAAATTGGTAGCGCTAGCTCTGAGGAATCCGAATACTGTAAGAAAACTTGAAACATCCAGCATCAACCTAGCCCCCCGAAAGTTCAAACCCCCCTAACTTTCTTGTCTAAACGGCGCTAGCTCTAATTTTTGTGGCGCTAGCTAGCGCTAGCTAAGGCCCGTCTAGCGCAACAGTTATTTTTTTAAAAGTCGAACTTCGGGGGGCTAAGTTGACTGAGCCGTATAAATAGAGGATTGCAATAACATTCAATTTCAATTCATTTATTCCTTATTTACTTACTATCAAAATATGACTCATCATAAATCAGCCAAATTTGAAAAAAATATATTGGGCTCGGTGCAATGTTGAGCAAGAAGCTTATTATTTGAAATGCATTATAATAACTACCTTATTATTATTATAGTTCTATTTTTTCTAAAATAATTAACAATGAATATGCACGCAGTTAAACCCTACATATTTTAAACATTCGTCAAACAAATATTACCTGTGCTCAGTAAAAAATAGTTGGTTTGTAACATTAATCTACGACAACGTCATATTGGTGTTATTCTTACTATTCTTATAGTTTTGATATCATTGATTCGTTGATGAAGTCGCAGTTGGTTCAAATAGGTCCGATTGCTAAAAACTTTACAATTTACTTTAATAGTTTTATTGCGAGAAGTTTAATGGCATTTAACAACTGCTTTAATAACGAAAGATTTAAGACGAAATAATGATTTGAACAAGACTGATTGTTATTCGATTGCTTCTGGCTTATTAATCAGCTTAAAAAACTTTAAAAATAATTTAATAATACCGACACTGTCAAATAATAAGGAAAGCCAATATTAAAGGTATATTACACATCTTTATTTAAATTAGTGAAACATTTCGTGTTTTCTATATTAGTGAACATGCAGTATAAAAAAATACTTATTCCATTAGTAGTCAGAAAGCATGAAAATAAAACACTAGTACAATAAAATATCGATTATAATTGCGAAATATTAATTTTACGAGAATAAATGCTAACGACGCGAGCTGTTTTTGTTAACTATGATTGAAAAAAGAAAAGAAAAACAAACGCGAAGCCGCACAGCGTTCACCGGCCTAGAGATAAACGCTGGCCGCATGCTGCTCGCCCCTCCAATAATTGTGCAGATGAGTGTACAACGCGTTCAACTAAGAGAAGATCCACAAGGCGGCGGTATTTTACGGTCTTATTTTTCAAGATTTTTATTTTAACCTGACTCGGGCATGAGCTATCGCATCCTTATGAAATGTTCACATTATATTCCTTATAGTATAAACTAGTAAGATATGGAAATATTTTTTTTTAATTTTGAAAAATATAACATTATTTTTTTCATACCTCTGAAAGCAAATTGTTTAAAAAAAAGTACTTCGATATTTTACTAGATAATTGGGCTTAATATACGCTGTCAAAATTTCAACTTTCTAGGACCTTTAGTTTTTAAATAATTCTAACATTAAATTTCAGACCACTGTTATATTACCCTTAAGCCTACATCACAGACGCACTCAGCAAGAGGAACACAACAGTATTGCCAACCCCTCGGTGTGTTCTCAATACACCGAAAAGTCAGCTACCCGAAATTCCTCCCCCTCCAAGGCGATAAATTCAAAACTTTGACAGATTTGTGCATTATTTAAAATGTTTTATTTTTAATTTATTACAAACGAATATATAGGCAATCACAGAATTTTGAAAGTGGAGTGGGGCCCACTCCAAATTTGTTTAATACCTAGAACCGAACCCATTGGTATCTAACCTTACCTGACTTTCCAGTACCTAACCTAATCTATGTAAGTGGTATGTAACCTAGTCATAACCACACTTACTTACTTGAGTGTAATGTCCAGTTTCGTGACTTTGATTTGGATAAGTGAACGCTGTGTGTTCAGCGAACCAAGCCCCGACAGCTCCTCGCCAGTCTTGGCTGGTATTTGGCTCAGAAGACCATGATATGTAAATATTTTGGCCAACCCAGCCCCATCGGTCTATTTTGTTTCAGAAAAAAAACAGGGACATTATATATAAGTATACCTACAAAATATATATGCTTGGAAGTTACAAAACTTACCATCTTGAGCAATAATGTGTTCCGCTTTACAAGTATCTGAGACAACACGGCCAGCTTCTCCTAATGCTGTATCATAAATCTGGAATAAAAATTAATAAAAATGTAGAAGTAACCATCGCATATACAAGGTGAGTTGGGAGGAGCGCACCAAACTCTAGGAGTGTATTATACACGTGAAAATAATGTAAAAAAACTCATTTGTTCTTATCCGATTTTCATTTGTTTTCAAGTTATGGCGTAATTAAAAATGTTCATCTAGCTTTCAACTTCTATCTGAATTTTAACATTATCAAAGTATGCCATGTTCGAGGCTTATAAACATTTGATAATTCTGACGTTTTGATGAACTGTCAGTGTACGGTGAACAGTAACTGAACGTTTAAGTTCGAATTAATGTGATTGTTAGAGTTGCAAAATGCCACATACTTATTCAAATTTAGAATATGCAAATATGGTGTTTGTATATGGTTTCTGTAATGGAAATGCTACAGCTGCTGTTGAAGAATATCGTGAACGTTTTCCACACCAAAGACATCCTGATAAAAACATATTTATTAGAGTTTTCAACAAATTGTGCGAGACTGGCAAGCTTCCCAGTGCTAACATAACATATGAGCGCGCTGCTCGACAAGGATTTGTAGAAGTAGAAAATATTCTGCATCTAGTAGAAGAAGATGCAACTACTAGCTCACGGAGAATTGCCACTCAATTGGCAATTCCACAAAAAAGAGTGATGAACACGCTACACGAGCAAGGCTTATATCCTTATCACGTTCAGAGAGTACAGCACCTACAACCAGGGGATTACGCTAACCGTACGGAATTTTGTCGGTGGATAAATAATAATCATCGTAATGTATCGAGCATACTCTTTACGGATGAAGCTACATTTACCCGTGATGGCATTAACAACACTCGTAACTCTCATGTATGGTCTGATGAAAATCCCCACGCAACAGTCGAAAGCAATTTTCAACATCGGTTTTCTGTAAACGTGTGGTGTGGTATGGTTGACAGTTATTTAATCGGCCCTTTCATTTTGGAGAATCCTCTCACAGGAGGCAACTACCTCAATTTTTTACAAAATGAATTACAAGGCCTGCTAGAAGATGTTCCTATAAATATTAGAATGCAGATGTACTATCAGCACGATGGAACTCCTGCACATGTCGCTCGTCAAGTCAAGCAACATTTGGACGAACGTTTTCCAGGGCGTTGGATTGGTCGTGGAGGTCCTATTAATTGGCCTGCAAGATCTCCAGACCTCACACCACTAGATTTTTGTTTATGGGGCTGGATGAAAAATGAAGTCTACAAAATAAAAGTGGACACACGGGAATCACTAATTAGACGAATTGAGAATACTGCAGCCCATTTAAAAGAAGAAAGAAATGAATCAATTGGGAGAGCAACAAACGCTCTTCGTAGACGAAGCAGAAAATGTTTAGAAGTCAATGGCGGTATTTTTGAACATTTGTTGAAAGAACGCTATGATTAAGACATTTTTTTTGTATAATAACTTGTTTATTTGTTAATATGCTATAACTTGAAAACAAATAAAAATCGGATAAGAACAAATGAGTTTTTTTACATTATTTTCACGTGTATAATACACTCCTAGAGTTTGGTGCGCTCCTCCCGACTCACCCTGTATAAAGGATTTTTTTCTTATAAGTATACCTCCGTACCAAAGCTGTTC
Source organism: Philonthus cognatus (assembly GCA_932526585.2). NCBI lineage: Eukaryota > Metazoa > Arthropoda > Insecta > Coleoptera > Staphylinidae > Philonthus > Philonthus cognatus. Next base: position 22,318,010 of record OW052249.1, on the reverse strand, counting down.
CGAGTACAAGTAAAATGTACTCGAGTATTGAGTGAAAGTACTCTACCCAAAATGTACTCTAGTACCAAGTACAAGTACGTTACCATGAGTACTTAAGTACTTATACGCATACAAAGTACTGAGCATATCTAGTTACTAAGGGATATGATAAAAAATAAAGACTACTGTTGTCAATTGTTTGGTGTTGTAGGCGTTCACTTTGTGGTACATCTTAAATACACTTGTAAATAAAACACTTTTTACTTTGTTTAACCACTGAATCTTACATTTAATTGTGTGACTAGTTTCGACTATCTAGTAGTCATTCTCAAACTAAAGTAAATACAAATTACACGTTAAAAACTATTAATTACTTTTACAGTAGAAACAGAAACCGATAACAAAATTAATTTTCTAGACCTAACCATTACAAAAATTAACAACAAATTAAATTTTAATATATATAGAAAACCGACCTATACTGATTCCGTTATCCCTAACCACTCCCGCCCCCACAAATTCATAAAAAAGCTAGTTTCTATACAATGATAAATAGAGCATTTAAAATTCCGCTAAATATAAATGATAGAAAGAAAGAGATCAATACAATAAAGGAAATAGCATTGAATAATGGCTACACAACTTCACTAATAGACAATTTAATTCATAATTATGAAATGAAAGAGGTGCAGAAATTCTTCTACCCTAGAATTAGGTCAATAGATAATCAACATTTTAAAACAATCAGCTACTATGGTACAATAAGTTGTAAAATTAAAAACAACATAAAAAAATGTAACATTAATGTAATATTAAAAGCGCCCCATAAACTTAATAATATAATTTTCAACCCAAAAACAAAACTTAATCCCCTAGTTAGATCACTCATTTATAAATTGAACTGCGAAAATTGTAAAGGTGTGTACATTGGACAATCTGGTCGTAGAATCGAAATAAGATTGAAAGAACACGAGCGAGCCTTTAGATTAAAACATAATAGTTCTACCTATGCTGACCATCTTTTAGAAGAGAATCACACTTTTGGCGAGGATGTACTTTCAGTAATCCATTTTGCCGAAAGAGGTCGTAAAATGGATTTAGTGGAAGCACTAGAAATACACAAGGCCCGAATTAATCCCGGAATTTCCCTTCTTAATGACCAGGTTGACCTAATGTACACCCCTCTCTTCGAAGCCGTATAAATAGTTTTTAACGTGTAATTTGTATTTACTTTAGTTTGAGAATGACTACTAGATAGTCGAAACTAGTCACACAATTAAATGTAAGATTCAGTGGTTAAACAAAGTAAAAAGTGTTTTATTTACTACTGTTGTCAGTGATATTACAATACCAATATTTGAATATGTCATTTAGTAAATTTTTCACATATTTGATTATTCGAATATACAAATATTTGAATAATCAAATATACAAATAATTTTTAAACGATTATTTAAATTTTAAAACAATTCAAATATCTGAATGTTTTTGAATGAATAATTATATACATCAATTTGAACACTTTTCAACCTTAATATTACATTTTATACTTTGCTTGAAATCAGTATTTTATTCGCCTGCCGCATGAAGTAAAATTTCAAGTTTAGAAAAGCCTGAACATTTGGTTTGGTCTCTCTCCGCGAAGCAGAGTGACTAAACCAAAAGATCAGGCTTTTCTAAACTCAAAGTTGTATGTCTATAAAGATATGTTTTTTAATAAATATGTTACTTCACTACCTCAGATTTTAATATAATTTGGTGCACTGTTTGCCTTCGCATAGATGCAGAAAACTGACAAATTTTAGCATTAAAGGTGATTCCGTTGTAAGAATATGTGCATTTAAAATTTGCAAAAATAATATAATAATGCAAAATACTCAACTTTTAAAATTCTCTTACTGCTCTCTTAGTTTTATTTAGAGAAGTGGGAACGGTCTCATTTATATCATTTTTCTTCAACTTCTCTATGAACTAGCGTTCTATTGTGTTATGTTGTATTTATTCAAAATCAAAATTTTGGTTTGAATTTTTAAAAAATTGTTACTTTAAAATGTTAATATTAATATACAGGGTGTCTTACTGAAGCGCGAAAGTAACATTTTGGTCTTAAATATTTAAAATAAAAAAATATGATTTATTAAAAAGTTGTAGATAATTATCGACTCTAAAACTGGAACATATTTTTATATACACCCGGTGCCCTACAACGGAAAGCCAACACAAACTTAGGTTTTTTAAATAGAACACTACATATATTTTGGAATTTTTATGAGTAGTTTTTGATGCTAATTAAACTGACTATATCTTTAATTGGGCTTAATTTGACCTTGTCCGACTATAACAGTGGTGGGGAAACTTTTTTTAAGACGGGCCATTTGTAATAACTAGACAATCGTAGCGGGCCAAAGAATAATGCTTAATCGTAGGTAGGTAGTTTTTATGCGGGTCGTCACATTACGAAGTAAGAACGCGTTCAAACATTCTCACGACGGCACTCTTAAACAGGCCGGATTAAACCTTTCCGCTGGCCGGACTTGGCCCGCGGGCCGTAGTTTCCCCATCACTGGACTATAGAGTCGATTATATATAAAAGTTCATACAATTGCTAATTAACACTATTCATTTAAAAGTGGGATCATAACGGGTTCATATTAAAATACAAATATCTTTGTGGGTGTCCTTCCATATTTTAGTTATTTTTGTATTTATTTATTAAAGAGGCTACGACAATAAGAATGAGAATACATTTATTTGTGTATAAATAAGCAATTACGAAATATAAATAACTATTTTTACACTTGTAAAAAAGAAAAAAATAGGTCATACATATACATTTGCCATTGTACAGGGTGACCCAAATTCGATGTTTTTACAAAGTTCGAAGAAAGGCAATCAGAGCTATTACTGGTTTAGGGTTTAAGGATGATGTAAAGCTAACATTTATTTAACATCAAATCTTAACGATTTCGGCGCTGTTTATTCTGTATATATATATCGTATATATATCGATACATTGCAAACATCAAAAGTGAATATCAATGCCATGCAGGTAACTATTCTCATAACACCAGGAATAGAAATCAAATATTGACCAAGCAATGTCGTCTATTGAAAAGTCAAAATGCAATTAATTTCTACTCACCGACATTTTTTAATAAATTGCCTAGTGAATATAAACAGCGAGCGAGCAGAAAAATACTAGAAGAAACTAAATTATTTCTTTTATCTAAAGCATACTACTCATATGATGAATTTATTAATGATACCGTAGTGATTGAGGAAGTACCAAGTTGATAAAGTAGCTTAAATGTGTTTTAATGCTCAATTTCATGTAATATTGTATTATTTTAAATATATCATTTAGAGTTTTCTATACATTTTAATTAATTATTAATTGAACGGGGTGGCTCAAATTCGATGTTTTCATAGGGTATATCGGTAACATGAAGAGTTAAAAAAAATTGATATATACGTCAACCTCTTTTTCTAAGAAAATAACAATAGCATTGACAGATCATGAAACGATTGTATTGAAAACTAAGTTTACTTTAAACATTAATTTTATAGTTTTATTATCAAATATTTCTCTAAAAGCTTCAGAGTTAGATACAAAATTTTCCAACAAAAAAAAACTTAATTTTATAAAGCTAATTTGATGTGCTATTTAATGACATAAAAATATATAGGGTGTTTATCCGTTTATGAAAATGCAACTTTATATCACAACTCAAAAATTAAACATTCAAATAAAAAAAGAAGTACGCCACGGCATTTTACGGTAAAAACTACACAAGTAACTAATAAAGTGTTTTTTTGTATATCTTATAGTTAATAAAATAAAAACATATTTTAAAATAGCCAACAATTGAACAACGCCTGATATCTTCAAAACTAATGGCTAACTTGCATGATCTGTTAACACCATTATTAATATAATTTGGGCCACCCTGTTCAATTAATAATTAATAAAATTGTATAAAAAACTCTAAAAGATATATTTAAAATAATACAATATTACATGAAATTGAGCATTAAAACACATTTAAGCTACTTTATCAACTTGGTACTTCCTCAATCACTATGGTATCATTAATAAATTCATCATATGAGTAGTATGCTTTAGATAAAAGAAATAATTTAGTTTTTTCTAGTAATTTTTTGCTCGCCAGCTGTTTATATTCACTGGGCAATTTATTAAAAAATGTCGGTGAGTAGAAATTAATTGCATTTTGACTTTTCAATAGACGACATTGCTTGATCAATATTTAATTTCTATTCCTGGTGTTATGAGAATGGTTACCTGCATGGCATTGATATTCACTTTTGATGTTTGCAATGTATCGATATATATACGATATACATATATATATAATGTAACCAATATATTCAATGTCATGTAAATTCATTGTTTTTTTGACATGTATGTAACTATTACTAGATTTTAATCAATGAATAACTATTGATCGATTTAATTGACGTTAGTGAAACCCGGCATGTGTATATTAATTATTTAATATGAATAGAAAAATAATCTTCAGTGCAGATATATATTTCTCTTGTGCACTTTATGAATTAAAAAGAAAATTTCTGCTATTTTCATCTTTGTTTCTGAATAATTACCCTTATTTCAACATGCATTAGTTACAGGAAATAAAAGGGGATTTAATATTTCAGTTTCGTTCGTGGTATTCGCTAATTAACGACAGAAAAGCGCGGATTTTGAATCGACACAATGCCCAATTATCGGTCGGATTTTTCTATTCGTTCACAATTTTTTTTAATTTTCTCTATTGAGGACTTATCATTTTTTCCCGCTTCATTGCACAATACGAATTGTGCGGTAAATTAGGCGAGGTAATTACAAATTTGCAACAAAAGAGCTCAGTAAAAAAGAGAGTAGATCAATTAAGGAATATGTCTGCAATGGATCAACAAAATGTGTTTTCAAGGAAATTATGAAGCCGTTATATTAAAAATGTATGTAAAAATTATGTATTCAATTATTTCTTGGAATTATCATTCAAATCTACAGTTTAGAAATAACCTAACGTTTACAGGTACATAAAAATTGTTTCTTTTAACATATCCCGATGCATTCGCTGTTAATGTTTATACATTTATGGTTTCTGAAAAGCGTCTAATTTTAAGCTTTTAACGAGTGTTTCCACTCCCCGATTAAGCATAAAGTAAAATTTTGAGTTTAGAAAAGCCTGAAAATTTGGATTTGCCGGCGCGCGAGCGAAGCGAGTCGCGCTGGCAAATCCAAATTTTCAGGCTTTTCTAAACTCAAAATTTTACTTTATGCGCCACGCGTATACAACACTAAAATATTGTGAAGTTCAAAATATACACGCTATGCTTTTGTTTTAGAATATGTAAGTACACTTAAAATGAAAAAAATATCACTATACATTTTCCATTTCGATCAAAAATACGGTCAACGGAAAAATATTGTAAGGATTCTGTATTATTTATTTATTTATTTAGTCAACGGAGTCCATTTCAAAAATACATACTACAGTACAACTAATAATTTAAAATTACACGTTAAAACATAATTAAAACTATAAATATAAAAAACAATTCAAAATAACCACACATGCATTTCGTATTATTGTATCGTATGTTCAATAAAATTTAATTTATTTTTTTTATTTAATTTAGGTTGGCTATACGCTTTTGAAATCGACATATTAAATGTCAGGTATAATAATTGTAAAATATAATTTCAGAGTTGCCAACCTACAATATTTTCCATAGCACTCTAGAGGTTTTTTTTATTGAGCATACAATATTACTCGTATTACTTACTACACAGTTTCCAATAAAACACTTTACTTTGTTTGTATAACACTTTTATTAAATATGACTGCAGTTTCGACAAATTTAGCTTGTCATCAAACATGAAGTGTTTATGTTTGATAATGACAAGCTAAATTTGTCGAAACTGCGGTAACATTTAACAAAAAGTGTTATACAAACAAAGTAAAGTGATTTATTCTGAAATTAACATGTTTAACGAAGTTAAAGCCTCCACAATACAGAATTTACTATACTGTTAATAATCTCGATCATTAAGACTGTCTCACACGTTAAAATATCTAGACTAATAATTGCCGTTTTATTACACTAGATCGTCAAATAACTATTAAAATATTTTTAACGTAAAAAGTTACCATCGTTGGTCGTCGAAAATTTGCCACCGTATAAAAATTACCATTGGTAAAGCCTGCCCTTTAACCTCTTGCTAATTCCGCCACTGTTAGGGATTGTATTTTTAGTCACTTTAAGATTTAAATATGTTCGAAGACGTAAACGCCATCTAATGCCTATTAGCTTAAGTAGCATTCTCAATAGCTGGAAAACTAAACGTTTGTATACAGCAATTGTTCGTCCACAACAGGGCTTTATTTTATAGAATACAAGTATGAAGAATATGGATTTGTGTTCAGTGAATGAATGAGTACTAAACACAAATTCATATATTTTAAGATTTACTCGAACATTGATGTTTCTCGACTTTCCTATTAGAGATATCCTTAACATTAAATAGATTTTGCATTATACCGGGTGACCCATTTTAATTTATCCACTGGAATATCTTGTGAAATATGCATCGTAGAAAAAAATATTCCAAACAAAAGTTTAATGGTTTCGAGGGGGTTAACCGATCCTATAAAATGTTCGTCACCCCCACTCCCCGGGGGGTGGGAGAGGGGGGCAACTTTAGAATCTTAAATAGGAATCCCTATTTTTTATTTCAGATTCAGATTATACACCAAAAATGACATAGGTTTTATACGAGAATTTTTTTGAATTCGTGATAGATGGCGCTGTATTCGCTTAATTTATCCATTAGATTATCTCGACAAATATGCATCGTACAAATAAATGTCTCGAACAAAAGTTTAATGGTTTTGAGGTGGCCATCCGATCCCATGAAATATTCGCCACGACTACCCTCCCGGGGGTGGAGGAGGGGGGCAACTTTGAATTCTTAAATAGGAACCCCTATTTTGCATTTCTGATTCGGATTCTACGGCAAATATTATGTAGGTTTTATCCAAAACATTTTTTTGAATTCTTGATAGATGGCGGTGTAGTCGCAAAAATGAAGACGTTTCCGGAAAAAATGAAAAATTGCCTTCAAAAAATCAAAACAAACAATTCGACGACGCTTGCTTGGGTATTTTAATTCCGACTAGTTTTTCAACGGCATTTACGGGGACCGTGAGTCGTGGAATGAAAATAAGTAATAATAAGTATGTAAAATATACTTCACGAGTCTTTTTAACTCCTGGTAGATAAATAAATCTTGTTTTTTGTCAACGGGCAGACGGATTGCAATACAAAATACCTATTCATAATTTTGTTCACTATCGACATAGGAAGCGTCATCTTACCGCCGGCATGTTAGGTCGGATTTTTTAAATTTATTTAAACATTAGTCTTTTTACAATAATTCTTTTGTACATCAAGTAGCCCTAACAAGGGCTGACATTTCAACAGCCATTTAAGCAGATAGATGCTCAAAAGTCACACCATTGTTCTCATGACAAAGATGAATTCGACGTTCAAAATTCCTCACTGTATGCAAAAGGGTGTTGCGCGGAATACTGTTGCACGCAGCTTGGATCCTTTGAATCATGTCGTCTCTAGTAGTTGGTCTTTCTCGATAGACAGTATCTTTCAGGAACCCCCACAAGTAGAAGTCGGGAGCTGTCAGATCTGGTGACCTTGCTGGCCATCTAATTGTACCCCCTCTCCCTATCCACTTGCCAGGATACGTTTGGTCTAAATATGTTTTCACTATATTTGCAAAATGTGGAGGAGCACCATCTTGCTGATACCACAGTCTCATCCTTGTCTCCAGATCCACATGTTCGATTAAGCCGGGAAGATCGTCTCGAAGAAAATTCAAGTAATTCGCACCGGTTACAGTGCCCTCGAAAAAATATGGACCGATTAAGTACCCGTTGACAATACCGCACCACACATTCACAGTCCAGCGGTGTTGGTGGTCCACTTGCTTCGTCCACTGAGGGTTTTCCGGCGACCAATAGTGACTGTTATGGAGATTCAATAACCCGTCACTGCGGAATGTAGCCTCGTCAGAAAACATCACGAATTTGAAAAAGTCTGCGTCATTCTGCATTTGCTGTATTGCCCACTGACAAAACATTTGCCGTTGTTCATGATCCTGTTCACTTAATGCCTGGTTCAAACACACGTGGTACGGGTGATACTTCGAGTGTTTTAAATATCTTCTCGCAGTCTCTCTCGGGATGCCAATTTGGTGCTGTATTTCGCGAAGTGATATCTGGGGGTTCAAATGGATCATCGCTAAAACTGTTAAAATGCGCGGATTCATACGATGATCATTGATGGGGTTTCGCTGTCGACGTTGAATATTTCCTCTCCTACATCTCGATTCAATATGACGAATCGCTGAATGATTGGGATGATGCTGCCGTTGGGGAAATCGTCTTCTGTATAATGCCGCAGCTCTTCGATAAGAATGGCGACATTCTCCTAGGACAAGGAGAATATCCACCGTTTCATTCGGAGAATAATCGCTCATTCCGGATTCTTCTACAAAGCGTTCTCAGTTCTCACGTCACAAGACATCGAGGTTTGTGTACGAAGTGTCAGAAAAACTAGTCGGAATTAAAATACCCAAGCAAGCGTCGTCGAATTGTTTGTTTTGATTTTTTGAAGGCAATTTTTCATTTTTTCCGGAAACGTCTTCATTTTTGCGACTACACCGCCATCTATCAAGAATTCAAAAAAATGTTTTGGATAAAACCTACATAATATTTGCCGTAGAATCCGAATCAGAAATACAAAATAGGGGTTCCTATTTAAGAATTCAAAGTTGCCCCCCTCCTCCACCGAGGGTAGTCGTGGCGAACATTTCATGGGATCGGATGGCCACCTCGAAACCATTAAACTTTTGTTCGAGACATTTATTTGTACGATGCATATTTGTCGAGATAATCTAATGGATAAATTAAGCGAATACAGCGCCATCTATCACGAATTCAAAAAAATTCTCGTATAAAACCTACGTCATTTTTGGTGTATAATCTGAATCTGAAATAAAAAATAGGGATTCCTATTTAAGATTCTAAAGTTGCCCCCCTCTCTCACCCCCCGGGGAGTGGGGGTGACGAACATTTTATAGGATCGGTTGGCCCCCTCGAAACCATTAAACTTTTGTTTGGAATATTTTTTTCTACGATGCATATTTCACAAGATATTCCAGTGGATAAATTAAAATGGGTCACCCGGTATATATACAGAATAAACAGCGCCGAAATCGTTAAGATTTGATGTTGAATAAATTTTAGCTTTACATCATCCTTAAACCCTAAACCAGTAATAGCTCTGATTGCCTTTCTTTGAACTTTAAAATCTTTATCAATATGTGTGAGTAGTGACGCCAGCATATAATTGCATATCTAACTATTGACTGAAAACACCACTGATATGATATTAAAAGTAACATTCATTGACACATCCTTTGATACATTTCTTAGCATATACAGGGTGTCCGTATTTCGACAGAATGCATTGGAATCTCAGTTATTTTAAAAGATAGAGTATTTGTTAAATCTTGGAAATTAAAAAAAGTTTGAAAATTAGCGAACGTATCCAAAAAATCACGAGACGTCAAAATTTTGAAAATTAATTCAAATCTTGGAAATTCACGAAAATTGACAAGATTTAAAAAATTGAACAAAAACTTGAAATCCCTCAAGATTTTGTAAATTAATGAAAATATTGTAACATTTTTAACGAATGTTTTACACTCCTAGACTAAGCATGAAGTAAAATTTCGAGTTTAGAAAAGCCCTAAGAAATTGGATTTGGACGCGTAGCGTAAAAATCCAAATTCTGGCTTTTCTCAACTCGAAATTTTACTTCATGCGCCACGCGCATAAAAACACTGACAAATTGTTAAGTTTAAAATATTTAAAACATTTTTTTTATTATAGATTATCACTTTTCACATATTTCAAATTGTTGTCAAATTTCAATATTTCTTGACATTTTATAACTGGTTGACATTGTGTTAACATTTTATCAAACTTAAACATTTTATCGTTTTTCGACAATTTTCGATTTTCTCAAAACTCTGGCAAATTAAAACATTTTTACCTTGACATTTCATCACTTTTCCATGATTTTTACACCACGGACAGACCATAAAATTCTAGATAAATAAACTCTTCATATTATTCAGTTATATTTCCTTAATTTGTGTACACACAATTACATGTTTATATGTAATATATTTTGATATTGATTGTAATTTATAATTATATAATAAAAATAAGTATTGGTAATAAGACAAGCAAAAATAGTTGAATGTTTATCGAATGAAATTAAAATTGTGAATAGTTATTTATTCAGATTACTTGACTACTGTAATTTAATACCCATTCATTCGCCCGGCGCTATCTAAACAAACAAACAACGCGCTCCGCACTTATAAATTTTATTATTTGTTGTGATAAAATTCGGCAGGCACTATGAACCAACACATAGTCAAAACTGCTTTCAGCAATTTTGTTATCACTGCGCCATCTTGTACTCCAGAAACACACTACCAGGAAAAATTGGCCCTCTTAAGTTGGCTGGAAAACTAAACGTTTGTAAACAGCAATTGTTCGTTCACAAAAGGGCTTTATTTTATAAAATACAAATACCAAGAATATGAATTTGCATTCAGTACTTATTCATTCACCGGATAACTATATACGCGTTTCAGGCTTCCACGCCATCATTAGTATAGTCCCGAGCCAGTGTTTGAAGAATGCTGAACATCTTTAACCATTTATTATGGCCTGTGCAATTTATATATGTTCGAGAGCGTAAACGCCATCTAATGCCCATTTGTTTAGTTTGCCAGCTATTGACGATGCTACTTAAGCAAATGGGCATTGGATGGGCTCCGTCCCTGATTGTGATTACCACTCATTTGTTAGAAACTATGTTCACTCATATAGTTGATGAACCTTCTCTAGACACAACCCTTCGTTCATTCGGGGAATGTGGAGAGGTTGCCGCAGTTTCTAAATATCTCCGGAAGATGACGCTTGCGAAGATTAATTTAGAAATACCACTACTCGTGATAGTGATGGTAGGTATATCGCAAGATTACCGTTCAAGGATGGAAGTCGTCCATCATTTGGATCAAACAGAGCTTCTGCTCTTTCTCGTTTTCACAAATTAGAAATGTCTTTTAAGCGTAATTCTCAATTGTATGATTTATATTCTCAGAATATTAGAGATTATATTTCCCAAGGGAATTTAGTATGTGCCACTCATGCAGTACCTTATATTTTGACCCATCACAGTGTCTCAAAGCGAGTTGGTAATAACACAGTAGTTCAAGTTGTATTTAATCCGGCTGAGAAAGATAATCGTGGTATAAGTGTTAACGATACAGTACTGTCGGGACCGAAACTTCAATCAGACATTAGTCAACTGATTACTCGTTTTCGTCTTCATAATGTTGCACTTACTTGCGACGTTCGTTAAATGTTTAGGGAAGTTAAGTTACATCCAGATGATTGTTTGTACCAACATATCTTTTGGAGATGTTCTCCAACGGAACCCGTAATTGAATGGGAACACACCCGCGTTATATTTTGCGCAACATCAAGTCCCTTTTTAGCACAACGTGCTCTTCAAAAATTAGTTGAAGACGAAGGTGTGCATTTTACCTTAGCCCCTGCAGCTTTGAAAACAGGACTTTATGTCGATGATATTTTGTGCGGTGCTGACGATCAATTCACTGCAATTCTCTTGAGAGTTGATTGCTCTGTTGAAGTTAGGAGGTTTTTAATTAGGAAAATCGGCTAGTTCAGATAATTAAATAATTGAATTTTGTAGTAATATATATTTCTCAGACAATGCTTACTTCTTTCTCAACGGTCAAAATACTGGGTGGGGTTGGCATGGAACTCAAAACTTGATTTTTTTTTTATTATGTTTTTACGTCTTCAACGTGCCTCCAAAAGAGGTATAATTTCACGTATAGCTCGTACTTTAATATAAATGGGTTTCTTTCTCCATTTATATTTTACCTCAAGTGCTTGATGCAACGACTATGGTTGCTCAAGATAAACTAGCATGACGTTTTACCTCCGGATATCATACAGCAGTGAAATAGAATTTTGAGTGAATTTAATTTAATTAAAGAGATTACAATTCCTCGCGGTATACTTCCTGTTCAGCGATTACGTACTCGTCTAGTAGGGTTTTTTGATGCAAGTATGCAAGGCATGGCTGCTGTAATATACTGCAGGATCGAATTAGAAGAGACAATTCTCGTCAATATTGTGAAAACAAAATCTCGTGTTGCTCCGCTTAAAACGTGGACAATACCTCGTCTTGAATTAGGTGCCGCTTATGTTCTTTCTAAACTCTTATGTTCGATAAAACCTGCATTTGCCTCTGTACAAATGGACACGCCCATATGCATGACAGATTCTACAACCGTTCTTGCCTGGTTACGCACACCACCGCATTTGTTAAAGACGTTCGTATCTAATCGTGTTTCTCAAATCCATGAGTACGCCCCTGATGCGTAATGGAAACACGTCTCAAGTATTTATAATCCCGCCGATCCCGCAAGTCGTGGACTTATGCCAGGTGAATTGGTTAACTCTTCACTTTGGTGGAGTTTGTTTATTTACAAACCACGGAATTGAGTTAACTCAAGATATTCCCGAAATCAAAGAAATCGCTGTATCTTCGCACATTTTGTTAGTAGATTATTTTCTTTATGAGCATTTGTTTAATCGTAATATGTAAACTACAAAGAATATTGGCGTATATTAGACGTTATATTCACAACTTGTAATCTAAACTAAGAAATTCTTCAGTTAAGCCCTTCATCGGTTCACTGTCCGCTCAAGAAGCCAGAGTTTCTCAGGCTCAGCATCTGGATTCTGATATTAATTTCTTAAAGAATGGAAACCTTTGTTCAAAACGTTATTGCACTTTGTCGCCCTTTCTGGACTCCCAAGGTCTCGTCAGGGTGGGGGGTCGTCTAAACACTCCAACTTATCGAAGAATAGCTGTCATTCCGTACTCATTCCCTCTTTTAGTACATTGGCAACGTTGCTAATTGATCATTTTTATTTGTATTCGGGACGCGGGGGCCCACAGCTTATTCAACCACAACGAATATTTCCTTGATTGAAATGTTATCGCTGCAAAGCAGAACCCATTCAACCCCCCATGGCTGATCTTCTTTTGTATCGTATACAACCCTTTCAAACGTTCAGTCATACGGGTTTGGATTTCGCCGGTCCTTTTTTTTTCAAGGCTTCGCTGACTAGAACCAACCGATCAGTTAAATGCTTCGTGGCATTATTTAATTGTGTGGTAACAAAAGCCATTCACCTAGAGGTTACCAGTCTCACCACTGATATTTGTATAGCAGCATTGGACCGTTTTTGGTCCAATGCTGAATGGTATTTTTGTTGTGTATTCACACTAATTAATTATAATTACATATTCTTAATTAATTCTTAATTTTAATCATACATTTATTTCTTATTTTATATTATTTCCTATCGTTTATTCTTAGTATCTTCACACTTTACTTACCCAGCTAATAAATCGTGTTTTGTAGATAAGGTGGTCGGGTGCTATTAAGATAATGCGCTCGAACACCTTATCCTTTGATAACCAACCCTTAATTGATATTTATTAATTTGTGATTATTTTTATGTCTTTAACCCTTGTGAACTTGGATGATTGGGCTGTCGGAGATTATTCTATTTTATTACTTCCCTTACACGAAAATGCTCTTTTCTTAATATTCATTGACACCACTCATCCAAGGGTTAATCTATTTGTGATAATGTACGCATATAAATACCGTTATCTTTGTGCCCAGAATTAAATATCGTTCTTGTATCCGAACTGTATACATCGAATTTTAATAAAATCAAGTTAAAGTGTGAATTGTTTATACAAATCTCCCGAGGACCACAACAAAAATTGGCGCAGTCGGTAGGATAATTCGACGATCGTATCATCCGCGAAAATTGTGTAAAAGTAAAATTGCATCCGGAGAAACGGTCGACGGTTTCAACCGTAAAACGAAGATCATCAATCAGCACCAGGAGCAGATCCAGGAGCAACGAACAGAAAGGTTAGTGGAGATTTACTCTTTACATTCGTGACTTGGTTTGGCAAAATGACTGATACCTCCACAAATTCCACAACTTCCACCACTACCCATAGTTTATCTCTCGAATTTTTCATTAAATTAATTCCGGAAACTTTTGACGGTGATAGATATAAATTACGTGGATTTATTAAACAGGTAGATGCTGTTTTTGAAATTGCATCGGATTCACAAATCACTCCGTTACTCTTATACGTAAAAAGCAAAATTGTAGGGAAAGCTCGCGAACAAGTCGATATTCACTGTAATTTACAAACTTGGGAGGAAATTTCGGCATTATTAATTAATCTATATCAAGACAAAAAGGGCGTTGAACAATTATTAGAAGAATTAAACACGATTCGACAAAGCAACAGTGAATCAGTAACTAGTTTTTACCAAAGATTAGAAGCTTTAACATCACGTATTTTAGCAAACGCACATGCTACCGAAAGTGATAAAAACAAATTAATCGGTAGACTTTCAATGATTAACGACATGTGTTTGAATAGATTTATTTATCATTCACAACCACAGATCTCTCAGATGTTAAGGTACAGAGAATTTAAAAATATGAACGAGGCTTTCACTGCTGCTTTGGGCGAAGAAAAAGCGTTAAGAATTAACTATAAACCTAAACCATTAGTTCATAAACCCGTGAATTATAATCATCTATCAACTAATCGACATTACACTAATAATAATACTCGCCCAACCCCAAGAATACATTACACAAAACATGATCGAGTTCCAACCACTTCATTTAATCCAAACAATAAACAATGCAATTATTGCAAAAAACCGGGACACACTATTGACGAATACCGTAAACGTAAATATAATAATGAACGTAAACAGCATCAACAAAACATAAATAATGAATCCAGAAATGTCAATTTTAATAACCCGGATTTTCAGAAAATTCCCACAAACTCCAATTCCCCAGAAACAAACGTCCTCGACCAGTTTACGAATCTTGCACTATAGCAAATACGTATTTAACTAATAATAACCTCACATATACTTTATTTGAAAACGACTTGGCAAAATCACCTAACAATGTTCAAAAATTTCTCGTCGACTCAGGCGCTTCAATATCATTAATAAAAAAGAGTAGTTTCAAATCTTTTCCTAATCTCTCAACTAATTTAGTTATCCTCAACGGATTAACTAATAATCCAGTTCAAACATTAGGTGAAACTAATTTAAATCTAAAAGTCAAATCTCTATCTTTCTGCAGTAAATTTCATATCATTGATAATGACACAAATATCCCTTTTGACGGACTTTTAGGTGACGACTTCCTTCAAAATCAAAAAGCTAATATAAATTATTCTAATTTTACTATATCTTTACAATCTCTACCATTTCCAATCCCCTTATACAATAACACACCTCAACATTCTAAATCTACTATATCTCTAACTCCTCGAACCGAAATGGTTGCTCGAATCAAAGTTTCAAATCCCTTAAATCTAACAGAGGGTGTTATTAATAAAATCACAATCGACAAACAAATTCTTATCCCTAACGCTATCGTAAAAGTTGATGAAAATAATGAATGTTTAATCACTTTAATAAATACTTCACAACAAAGAAAAACGATCGAAATCCCAACTCTAGATATTACTCTAAATCCTTCTAACTCTTTAATATTTAATTTTACAAATAATTATAAATCAAATTCAAGTCGAATTAGCCTTCTTCACGAGAATCTCAGATTGAACCATCTAAATAATGAAGAAAGAAAAGAAATTAAATCAATTTGTGAAGAATTTCACGACATTTTCCATCTGCCAAATGACGTATTAACCACTACATCTAAAATAAAACATCAGATACCATTAACTGATAATATACCAATTCACACTAAATCATACAGATATCCCCAAGTCCATAAACACGAAGTATCTAATCAAATGAATAAAATGTTAAAACAAGGCATTATAAAACCCTCTACGAGCCCTTGGTCAAGCCCTCTTTGGGTCGTACCTAAGAAATCTGATGCTTCAGGAGAAAAGAAATGGAGGATCGTTATCGATTATCGCAAGCTAAACGAGAAGACAATCGGTGACGCATACCCTCTACCAAACATCGAAGACATTTTAGATCAATTGGGATATGCCAATTATTTCACTACACTCGATCTCGCTAGCGGTTTTCATCAGATTAACATTTCACCTGAAGACGGCTCAAAAACAGCTTTTTCTACTCCTGAAGGTCATTACGAATTTACTCGCATGCCTTTTGGGCTTGAGAATGCCCCCTCTTGTTTCCAAAGAATGATCAACTCCGTTTTAGTTGGCCTTACGAATACTCAGTGTTTCGTTTACCTTGATGACATTGTCATTTATGGTGGCACTCTTATCGACCACAATTCAAAATTGCGAAACGTTTTCACACGACTTCGTGAAAACAATCTTAAACTTCAACCAGACAAATGTGAATTCCTGAAAAAAACTTGTGAATACCTGGGTCATATTATATCCGACAAAGGAGTTGAACCAAACCCAAATAAAATTAAGTGCATTCAGAATATTCCCGCAATCACTAATCAAAAACAAATTAGAACCTTTCTTGGAATGACCGGATATTATCGGAAATTCATACCTAACTACGCTACTATAGCGAAACCACTGACAATTTTACTCAAGAAAGATGTCCCGTTCTCTTGGAAAGATGACCAACAAAAAGCATTCCTTTCCCTAAAACAAAAATTAACGGAAAAACCAATACTCCAATACCCCAACTTTGAACAGCAATTCATATTAACAACAGATGCGTCTAATGTTGGCATAGGTGGAGTTTTATCTCAACTACATGATAATGACTTACCTGTCGCTTACTACTCGCGAATGCTTAACAAAGCAGAACAAAACTATTCTACTACCGAAAAAGAATTATTAGCAATAATCAACTCTGTGGAACATTTCAGACCATATCTATATGGAAAAAAATTTGTAATTTATACTGACCACCGACCTCTTCAATGGTTATTTAATTGTAATAATCCAAATTCTCGATTAATTAGATGGCGACTTAGACTATCAGAATACGAATATGAGATTAAATATAAGCCTGGTAGAATTAATTCTAATGCAGATGGACTATCACGTCTTTTGGATACTGAAGTTTCTGTAAATAATATATCTGTATCAAATGTAGGATTTCAAGATTTTATAAAATTTCATTACACCAATCAGAATGTAATTTCATACGAACAAGACAAACGCGTGATTTCTAACATCAATGATCCCTTAATTATGTTTTGGTCTCAAGACTTGGACGAGTCAAATAATCATTCAGAATATATATTCAATGAATTTGACGTTTCAACCCCAAAACCGGACATTAATGGACTAAACGTTATATCAAATGAAATACAAACAATCTATATTTTATATCCATTCAACAATCATTTCGACAAAATACAATATAAAGACATTTACGAAACGTTAACGAAACTGACAGACAAACGAATAGATAAATTTGTGTTAATACCACCGGATAAAAGTAAAAATATTAAACCAACATTATTAAACGAAATGTTAAAATATTTGTTCCCAAACACGGCCATGACATTACTTAACTCAGAGAGAATCATACCCAAAACCCAAGAAGAAATTCAGAATATACTCGCTGAAAATCACGACAGCAAATTATCTGGTCACAGCGGCTATCATAGGACGTATGCAAAAATTAAAGAAAAATATTATTGGCCATCAATGAAAGCAGACGTAAGACAATATGTAAAAAAATGTATATCTTGCCAAATGTCAAAAACAAACTTCAAACCCACTAAACAAGCCATGGAAATTACTTCAACATCAGAACTTCCATTTGAAAGATTAGCTATTGACATTGTAGGTCCTTTACCAATGACATTAAACGGAAATAAATTCATTTTAACTTCTCAAGATGATCTAACAAAATTTAGCATCGCTGAACCCATCCCAAATCATGAAGCAGCTACCGTTGCTAGTATTCTCGTAAAAATTTTCACCCAATTTGGTATCCCTAAGAGCATACTTTCCGATCAAGGTGCAGACTTTATGTCTAAACTCATAAAGGAACTAACGAAACTATTCCAAACAAAACATATCACTAGTACACCTTATCACCCTCAGTCGAATGGTGCATTAGAACGTTCACACTTAACACTAAAAGACTACTTAAAACACTACATTAAACCAAACCAAACAGACTGGGACGAATATATATCGTTTGCAATGTTTAGCTACAACACCTCAGTACATAACAGTACTAAATATACACCTTACGAACTTATATTTGGTCGAAAAGCGTATTTGCCTTCAAGCATAACCCGTGAACCAAAACTACTTTACACCTATGATGATTATGTAAAGTCATTACAATATAAGCTGAATACATCCTTCAAAGTAGCGCGAGAAAATATAATTTCATCCAAGCTAAATTCAAAAAATATCATGATAAGAAAATCCACCCTGTACGTTTTAAAAGTAATGATTTAGTTTATATCTATAACAAACAAACGAAACCATCCCTCTCAAAAAAATTATCCCCTAATTTTAACGGTCCCTATAAAATAGTAAAAATTCATTCAAACAATACCGTAGACTTTGAAATAAATAAAAAAATAAAACGTTATCACACTAACTTATTGAAACATCATGTTTCAGATGACCCATTGGAAGATCACAACTCTCCTAACAATCATTCCATTAATATGTGAATCTTTAGTTTATAACACAACCCCATTAGAGAAATCAAGTGGTTTATTTTATAACGACCTCGGAATTGTTTCTATATCTAATTCGAAACTAACACTTTTAACGTATATCAATATAACACAACTTTCAAATGCTCATTCCACTCTGAAACGATACTATTCAAAATCGCTAAATTTGTGTAATTTAAAAGTCGGAGAAATGCACAATAACGCAATTCTTAAAAATCCTAATGTAGAATGTAAACGAACCCTTAAGTTGATAGAGGATCAAATTAGTGAAATTGATGAAAAGGCTGAAACACTTTATCACATTACTGATCACGAATTAAAATCGCGTAGCAAAAGAGGGCTTGTAAACGGAATCTCTTACGCATTGAATTGGCTCATTGGTACACCTGATGCCGGTGATGCTCAATTTTACACAGATAGTATTAACAATCTCGTAAATGATAACAAACAAACACAAACATTATTAAAGTCTCAAATCCAGATTATCTCCAGCACAATTAAAAATTTTAATAATTCAGTAGTATCTTTAAAACAAAACGAAGAAAGATTTAACGCTAATTTTGTATTGATAGAAAAGTTAACTAATAATGTAAACAATGAGGTTAGTAAACTTCAAATTGAAACAATAATTAATCAACATTTAGCTACATTAAACATCTTATCTGCAAAAGTTTCCAACGAATATGATAAATACATAAACACTATAAATTTAGGAAAACATGGTATTCTCACCCCTCAGGTGATAACACCAAAAATTCTCCTTGATGAATTAACACAATATAAAGGCGAATTAGAATTAGCAGTTCCATTAAATTATCAGAATATTCATGAGATCTATAAATTATTAGACATTGAAATTATTCTTGATAAAAAGATGACAATCTTTATTTTAAAAGTACCACTTGTGAACGCGATCTCATATAATTTATATGAATTAGTTCCTTTACCAATTCAACATCACAACACCTCAATATTCACCTACGTAGAACCTCAACAGCCCTTCCTAATAGTATCAAATACTAAAACCTATTTTGCCAACCTTCGAGATTTGTCCGAATGTAGAGAAATATCTTCACAACACTTTATCTGCTACGATGTTCACATCACCAAGCGAATTGATAGACCCAGCTGTGAAGTTATGCTACTCTCACCTCACGTCACGAAGATGCCAGATGATTGCCAAATCCGCCGAGTATTTGCCGACCTCGAAACCTTCAAATTTATTGGAAATAATAAATGGTTGTACGTTTTACAACAACCCACAAGCCTCACCGTCGTTTGCGAGCCTAACCATATCGAAAACGTAGCTCTCCAACAGACTTGAATTCTTCAAATCAATTCCAATTGCAAGGGCTATACCGACTCGTACATCCTCGAAACTACGAACAACTACAAAGGCAATTCCACCGCCTACTACCTTCCCACCATCGATATTTTAGAAGATGATTGTTGTCTACTTGAAGATACAATCCCTCATTTTCGGAACATCGCCTTGAAGCCAATCAAGCTTTCCAACATCGACCTGTCAGAATTGAAGTACACAAGTAAAAAGTTGCACGAATTCGACGACGTATTAACCGACCAACTACACAAACCATTCTACATCCATTCTACGCATTGGTATTCCATTCTTTTATCAATCACCGGAGGAGTAGTATTATTAATCGTTTGCTGTAATCTATGTAAACGCTGCGGATGTTTAAGATTTCTGAGGAAGTTGTGCTGCTACCACACCAACACTTATGGCGAAACGAGAGCACCAATGATAAAAAACATCATCACCTGCAACTTTTATAAGACACATAGACCGTCTTATTGTCGTCCAACCCGTGATATCATGACTTACGATCACCGAAGAGAGATGACTACATTCAACCCCGTCCGAGAAGAACCGGTGTATAACGAGGTTTATCCTATTAGATGTGCTGCCCCAAGAGTACGAACGAGCACGACGCCGATCTAAACTTTATCGGCTTTCGTCTTAATGTGGGAGGTGTTGTGTATTCAAACTAATTAATTATAATTACATATTCTTAATTAATTCTTAATTTTAATCATACATTTATTTCTTATTTTATATTATTTCCTATCGTTTATTCTTAGTATCTTCACACTTTACTTACCCAGCTAATAAATCGTGTTTTGTAGATAAGGTGGTCGGGTGCTATTAAGATAATGCGCTCGAACACCTTATCCTTTGATAACCAACCCTTAATTGATATTTATTAATTTGTGATTATTTTTATGTCTTTAACCCTTGTGAACTTGGATGATTGGGCTGTCGGAGATTATTCTATTTTATTACTTCCCTTACACGAAAATGCTCTTTTCTTAATATTCATTGACACCACTCATCCAAGGATTAATCTATTTGTGATAATGTACGCATATAAATACCGTTATCTTTGTGCCCAGAATTAAATATCGTTCTTGTATCCGAACTGTATACATCGAATTTTAATAAAATCAAGTTAAAGTGTGAATTGTTTATACAAATCTCCCGAGGACCACAACATTTTAACCCTCCATATGCTCCGAATTTTGGCGGTATATGGGTTTAAATTTCATTTCAAACGAGTTGTTGGAGAACAGACTTTGTCGTTTGAGGAATTCAGCATGATTTTGGCTCGAATTGCGGGAATATTAAATTCTCACCCGCTCTATTCTATGTCTTATTCGCTAGACGATGGCTTTGATTATCTTACGCCAGGGCACTTTTTAATTGGTGCTGACAAGGCAATCTTTTTGGAAGCGATGGAGTAGAGAATATCTCCACAGCCAACTGTTTCGCCCAAAATGGCCTAAAGATTCACAAACGGTCTCAGTAGATGATATAGTTTTTTGGTACAGTCCTGGCATGCCACCTACACAGTGGCCAAAGAGACGTGTTAAACAGTTAATACCCAGTGCGGACGGTATTCCCAGAGTTGTGAAAATACGGACGGGTACGGGAGAGATTTTAAGGCCACTTAACAAAGTTATTGCTTTGCCGCCTCAATAATAATTTCCTATTTAGTTTATTGTTTTTTTTTTTTTTCATTAAGTTTTTATTTAATTTTTGTTGATTATTAATTTAAATTTAACGTTCATAGTTTTTGTTCTTTGTTATTGGGAACCAATTCAATTTTATTGTCAAATGTTCCATTTAGGTGAAGGTATGTTCGGTGCAAATCGGGCAGAGGTCTTTCTAACCCATGCATCCCCTCCTCAATAACCAATTATTGTAACGTGCGACTCGAAAAGAAGAAGACGTCCGCGTTTATCCGATCTTAAATAGTGCGGCCTCCGGCTTATTGAACCTGCCCCCGGCTATAGTATTGCCCCCGGCTTATTAGTCTACCCAAAGTTAAATTAAGGAGAAGAAGAAACCGCCAGTCCTCCCCAAGACGTACGAGGATTAAACAGGTTAGTCCTCCCGAATTGGAGAGGTAAAAGGACTCATTATCCGGAGAACGGATGCTGTCGTAAGTAGTGTTACATATGTATAAATAAAAAAAATGTTTCCAGAAGAAAGTTATCTCACATAGGAGCATTTTTAGCACGTAATTACGGCCATTAAGAGGTCTAATACTCAATATTTATGCCTAAAATCATCATGATTTTAGAAATAAAAGTTAAGTATTAGACATTTGAATGGCCGCAATTAAGTGCTGAAAACGTCCATATTGTGTTCTGCTACCCGGCTTAAGGCTAATTTCTTAAATTTTCCTATTTAAAAAAAATTGATAAAAATAGTAAACGTCGTCAGATTTTTAATCCATATGGTTTTGTTTGTTTTTTTTTTGTTTGCGCTTGTACTTTTCCTCTAAAATGACCCTGTAAGCAATCCAATCAGCACCCTGTATAAACAATACCAAGTGTTTAAATTAATAGTTTATAGTTTAAAATGTTTCACTACTTTTTTCTTTTTTTCTGGTGCGGCGATGATGAATTTATGCATACAAGTTGAGTATTAGTCCTGTGAATGGCCGTAATTTCTTGCTGTAAACGCCCATATTGTGTTCTGCTATCCGGCTTAAGGCTAATTTCTTAATTTAAGTATCTTGTGGTGGAGGCGGTTACTTTGTGAATCATTGTAAATATTTAAATAATTAACACTGATTACTTTTTTGTATTCACTTTCACTTTTTTGTATTCACCGTGACTAGTTTCGGCTCAACAGCGAGCCATTATCAAACTAACTACTTAAACTAACATTAGGATCTTATATATACTTAAAATTATTTATCAAGTAAAAAAGTGTCGAAAAGAGGAGTATACATAAGTTCCGTCTGGTCATTTATTAGTGGGATTCCCGGATTCAGTTTAGCTTTGTGAATCTCTAATGACTTCAGAGGGTTCATTTTACGGCCTTTTTCGACACAATGCAAGACTGAAAGTACATCTTCACCAAAAGTATGTCCTTCTTCAATGAGGTGGTTAGAAAACATGGATTTATCTTGTTTTAATTTATACGCTTTAAGATGTTCTGTCAGCCTAACATTAAAATTTCTACCAGATTGTCCTTTACAAGACTGACATGTTAACTTACATATTCCGGATTTATTGTGAATGTTGGTTTTCGTCTTTGAATTGAAAATTTCATATTTAAGTTTTGAATATGGCTTAAAGGCGATTTTTATGTTTTTTTTTAAATATTTGTTATATTTAGGCTTAAAATGCCAAAAAAGGCCAGTGGGGCGTATTTTTGTTCACTCTGAATAGTTTTGATGTTTGCATACATGTATTTTTTAATTTGTTTAAGTTTATGTTTTTCTATTAAATTATCTATTAGTCCTATTCTGTATCCATTATTGTTCGCAATGTTCTTAAATATTTCTATTTATTTTTTAAACGCGTTTTTTGTTAGAGGTATATTTAGTGCTTTATGAATTGAATGCCGCTATTTGTATTTCATAGGGTGTCTAGATGATTGAGGAATTATCGTGTCTGTAAATGTTGGTTTTCTATAAATTTCGAATTATAATTTTGAGTTCTCTTTTGATATTTTTAGGTCTAAAAAATGTATTTCATTATTTTGTTCTGTTTTTAGTGTAAACTTTATGTTGGGGTGTAGGGAATAAATAAGATTTAAAAACTGATCTAATTGTCTATTGGAGCCTATAAAACAGGCTAAAATGTCATCCACATATCTGTACCACTTTACAATATGTTTTGTCCAAGGGGGGAATTTAAAATTACAGATGTGACCCCATTGCTAGCCCCTGTTTTTGATTGAAGAATTTGGTGTCAAATGTGAAATAATTAAATATAAATATTGATTCTATGAGTTGGAGGGATCAATTTTGTATTATAGGATTTACATTGTTAATATCAAAAGACTCTTTTATTAGTTTTAGGCATTCTTGTGGTGGGATTCCCACTAATAAATAAGCAGACGAAACTTATTTTTACCTAAAGTTAGTTTAAGTAAGTTAATTTGATAATGGCTCGCTGTTGAGCCGAAACTAGTCACTGTTTAAAATAAAAGGTGAATACAAAAAAGTAATCAGTGTTAATTATTTAAATAATTTCTTAATTTTTCCTATTTAAAAAAAAAGATAAAAATAGTAATGGGCGTCGGATTTTAGCCGAATGGCGATTTAAATAAGTGGGGCTTTTTTCTTATTTTTTGTTTACTCTTGTACGTTACCTCTCAAATGACCCTGTAAGCAGAAAAAGGCATACATGTAGTTTTACATATTGCATCCCTATGTATACCTGATCGAATCAACACCGTGTATAAACAATACCAAGTGTTTTAATTAATAGTTTATGGTTTAAAATGTTTCACTATGGGTTAAATGAAAAATTAGTTAAAGACATATACTGTGTGTCTTTATATTTTTGTCCCAAAATAAATTATGTGTCTTTATCTCTTTATGTGTAGTTGCTGAATGTCAAATATGCATCTTATTAATGCACTTCAATGGCATACAGTAATAGATAATCCAATGAATAATTAAATAAAAGATTTGTACCAGTTTAAAGGCCGTGTATGGGAAAAAATCAATATAAGCCTATAGTATTTGACGTGTTTTTGGAACCATTTTTATGGATACGTATTACGTATTAAAACATGAGAGTTCGTCAAGTATGGATGAAATGTTAATATAAGTCAAAAAATGCAAATTAAGTAAAATGTCACTTTTTACATCATGATATTGGGGGAATCATTGTAAACCGAGCCAAAAACAGACGAAATGATTAACAATGTTACTTTATCTGCTTGTTACTATTCCCTCGTGGTCGAACAATATTTTTCAGTACTCCTCTCTTAAGAAAGACATTAAGCAATAATCAAAAAACAACATTAAACATCAGAATACAAATTAAAATATGAAAAAAAGAACCGGAGAATAAGCGTCCAAACAGTAGATCTATTAAAATATAAAAACGAATTAAAATTAATATCGACTTTCTGCAAAAAGTTTGTCTCCAAATATTTATTGAAACAACTACTTCTCGAGCTAATACCCCGACAGATATTGAATTATACAATGAATATTTGCGTTACACGACAGCACTCCTGTTCTATGCATAATTTATATGCAAAATGCAACATCAGGTCAAACTATTCTCTAACCAAACTAAATGAAGCAAAAGGAAATTGAAATAAATTGAAATAAATTAAAAAAATTACAGGGAATGAATTTTAATTGTCTTAAGCCATCTATAGACGGGTTTCGAGATTTATCCCTCATCAGTATAGCTTTGCTTTAGACTTTCAATACAAAAATATTAAAATAAAATAAACAGGAAACTTACAGTGTGTCGTCGAAACAGGTACACAAAACTGGGGCGAGTGAAAATGAAGGAATGTTATTTATAGGTAAAGGATTAAGTCATTAGTAGGTGCAAACAATTTGATACCTGAGAGAGAGTGACATACCGCCTTTAACGGTACAGTTTTACATAAAGACAATTTATCATAAAGAAAAATTGAGTTTGTCAATAGGTTGCAGAATATTTATAAAATATAAAAACGAATTAAAATTAATATCGACTTTCTGCAAAAACTTTTTGCAGAAAGTCGATATTAATTTTAATTCGTTTTTTATTTTATAAATATTCTGCAACCTATTGACAAACTCAATTTTTCTTTATGATAAATTGTCTTTAAGTAAATCTATTGTTAAAACAGAAGACAAAACTGCGATAGAAGTATGAATGTATGCATATATGAAATTATTTACCTTAATCAATTCAAACAATTTTAGAAAAACACAAAAACAAAACAGTGAGTTATTCGAAACGTGCAGTTTTTAAATACATGTTTTCATTTGGGTGGCATTTTAAAACAATTAAATGTAGAAACATTTATTGCGGAATTATTTCTTCAATTTACAAGGGAATTTGAAACACAAATAAAATATTATTGTTAGAAATGTCAAGGTTTCCTATTACAAAATAAGTTTACTGTTTTTTACATAATCTTCTTTTTATAACTTTTATACATTTTTTTCAGCGTGTGGTGAACTTGTGAAAGGGAGCCGGTCGTGGGTGATCGAAAAATATTTTTTCTATAACCATCTTCCAAGTAGTTTTGCATTTATTACTTTAAGCTATTTTTTTATTTCTATAATGTCATTTCTTATTTTAACTAAAGATTAATGATTTGATTTACCATTTTTGTAGATGTCATTTAAAGCAAAAAATTGGGCTATTTTTTTTTTCATGTTCTCTATGGGAATCTCGGAAACTATAAGAGACAGAGAAACGGTTAAATGGATAAAGTAGTGCAGTTTTACGAGCTGAATAAAAATACATTTTTAAAAAGTCAAAGGTAACTAGATATTTAGAAAAATTTGAAAACTGTCGATTTTTTTCAATCGTGTTTTCTTAGTTATTAAAAGAGATAAAAAAAACTATAAATTTCAAAGTTTTAGATAATTTTACACTAAATAATGAAATGTTAACAGATTTTTTGTATCGACATTAGTTTTCAAGATATAACACAAACTTACATTTTTTTAATGGAAACTAGTTGGCTATGTCATTAATAGAAATGTTTTTTTTTCTCTTTAATCGGATATACATTTAATATAATACAAAAATAACTGAATTAATAACTCTTTTTTGTTTCATTTACAAAAAAAAATAGTTAGCTATGAAATAATGATTATAATAAAACAATTCCGATCGTTTGTAACAGTTAGTTTTATCCTTGTATTTTTGTCAATTAATTTTGTGTTAAATACAACTGTTTTTGCATAGGCGTTTTATCTAACCATTTCCATTTCCATTTCCTAATACCAGGGTGTTTTAAACATGTTTAAATACAGCCGTCGTGTTTTAAATGGTTTTATTTTAAACATGTTTTAAATGTTAAACGTTTAAAACATGTTTTAAACGGTAAATTTGTTTAAAACGATGTTTTATATTATCTTAAATATGGTAAACTATATTTTGTACTACTTTATTAGGATTTTTGTTACGATTTTAAATTTTAGCTAAATTGTTGAAGATATTTCAAATGACATCATCAACGTTAAAATTTTATTGCAATAAAATGTAACAATTGTGTGTGCATAAACGTGATTTAAAACGTGTTTTAAATATGTTCTGTTTTAAACACGTTTTAAACGAGTTTTAAACATGTCTTAAAGACGTTTTATACATGGTTTTAGTTGTTTATGTTTTAAACGCTGTTGCAATGAAAAAAACCTGTTTTAATTAAAATTTAAAAATAAAGTTTTTTTAACAACCATAACAACTATTCTTGTATCATATTGCAGATGTTGATTTTTCAATCTTGAAAACATGTTTTTCTTTTTAACGAGCTAAGGATGCGTGTTATATTTATTCATGCGTTTCCTTCTACAATTTTATTTTTGTGCGTTATTAGAGAATAGATTTTATGATATTATATGTGAACGTAGTAAAATTCATTAAGTATTATTTATTTGTTACAAAAAACGAAAAATACTAAACTATTTAACTTTTGATAAAAAGTAAAACAAATACATCGACTTATACATCATTTTATTAACAAATCAGATCAATCCTATTTATCAGATCAAATCTACTGATCGATAAGGGCTTATTCATTTTTTTTTAGTTTCTGAGTTATTACCGTTTGAAAGTTTTTAAAATAGTTTTAAATATACTGAGTATCCCGTTTCAAGGCGCATTGTATGTTTCATGTAAAATAGTCCCATGTAATTTGAATTTGAGTTTGTATCTCTTATTGAACCAAAACGATTACAATAAAATTAGAATCATTTCTTTACCTACTAGCAGTATTTTCGAGGTCTCCTCAGTTTCATTTCAAATATAGATGGAAAATTTATAAAATTATAAATAATAAAATATTTATAAAAACCTTCATCGCTCCCCGACTAACTTCTCGCGAAGCGAGCTCTAAAAGTCCCCCGACCCATCTCTATTGCGAAGCTTCTCGCGAAGCGAGTTTCGCAAAAGTCCCCGGACCCTTTCGCCCCCCCCCCCCCCCCCCGAATATCTTCCCCCAAAGCGAGCTTTAAAAGTCCTCCGAGCTACCTCTATTGCGAAGCTTCTCGAGAAGCGAGTTTCGCAGAAGTCCCCGGACCCTCTCGCCCCCAGACTATCTTCTCGCGAAGCGAGCTATAAAAGTCCCCCGAGCTACCTATACTGCGAAGCTTTTCGCAAAGCGAGTTTCGCAGAAGTCCCCTGACCCTCTCAGCCCCCGACTATCTTCTCACGAAGCGAACTATAAAAGTCCTCCGAGCTATCTCTATTGCGAAGCTTCTCGCGAAGCGAGTTTCGCAGAAGTCCCCGGACCCTCTCCCCCCTGACTATCTTCTCGTGAAGCGAGCTATTACAGTCCCCGGAGCTATCTCTATTGCAAAGCTTCTCGCGAAGCGAGTTTCGCAGAAGTCCCAGAAACCTCATCGCTACCCGACTAGCTTCTCGCGAAGCGAGCTATAAATGTCACTGAAGCTACATAGAGTCCTTTTAATATATGAACTGCTTCCTCCATCTACCTCATTCCCACTACCGCGACAACATTTCAACCTCAAACCCAACATATGCTGCGTCTTCTTCTTTACCAAAACTTTCAGCGGTTGGTAGACTGTCGCGAGGGCAGCGAGCGACGGCGAGCGAAGCGAGCCAGGTGCTCGCGCTAGCGAGCTGCAGAGTCCTTCTTATATACGGACTGCTTCCTTTATCCACCGCATCTCCACTACCAGAACAACAATTAATTTCCAACCCCAACCATTCGGCTTACGCACCCAACCATGACCCCACGCCTCTCTCTCTATCACTACCCTCGCATAGTACCGTTTTTGTTGCAGCACCTACTAATTTTCAACTACCGGAATGCCTTCTTCCACTCCTTTCAATTCTATTCGGCTCCAATTGCCTGCGTGGAACACGGGTTTAATGCTAGTTGTAAATAAAATTATTTATTCTCAGTTAAACAAAGTTTTTGTAACACAAAATGTATATTGTTTTATTAACAAATAGTATTAATTTGCCGTTTAATTTCTTTTATTTTTATTTGCGGATTATTTAGAATTTAAACTAAGGCTTCTGCTTCTATTTACAACACATTTATTTTTTCAAACTTGTAATAAACATTAAAAGAATGTTTTATTTTACACTTGGTATTTTGTTTCATACATTTATTTTTCTGAAGTTTTTCAAAAACAAGTTTCCAACATAGTTTTATATTGACTTATGCCCCCTGTTATAAACGATTAATAAATCATTATATATCTATTTCTTGAGTAAATTTATTTACGTAGTAAACTAATAGGCAAATAAAATTACGTATTATAAAGCAAACCTACCCAATATATTGCAATTCTAGAAATAAATAATTTAGTTAGTAGATTACTGATCGACATTATACACTTTCATTGTAGCGATAGGAACTACTAATTTTTAAAATTAAATTATGAATCTTTCAAATCGAATTGTCAATCAAATTAATAATTTAGTATAATTCCTTATAGTTATGGAGAATAACGTGTAATAGAACAGAATTACGCAGATCAAGAAAAAGAAAGCTTATTAAAAATTATAAAAGACTTAAACGAGTGTTTTTGACTCCCAGGATAAGCATGAAGTAAAATTTCGAGTTTAGAAAAGCCTGAAAATTTGGTTTGATCGCGAAGCGCGGAGCGGCCAAACCAAAATATCAGGCTTTTTAAACTCGAAATTTTACTTCATGCGCCACGCGTATAAAACACTGATTTCATGTAAAGTTCACTTGTTCACAATATTTCAGAGTTTTCAGTGTTTAATACGCGTGGCGCATGAAGTAAAATTTCGAGTTTAGAAAAGCCTGAAAATTTGGTTTGGTCGCTCCGCGCTTCGCGCTTCGCGCTACGCGACCAAATCATATTTTCAGGCTTGTCTAAACTCGAAATTTTACTTCATGCTCAATCTGGGAGTGGGAAGCACTCGTTTAAAGCTTCAGATGGAATTAATTTAAAAAAAGCGTATGCATATATATAAAAATCCCTGGTTATGTAAGCGGGTAAAGTAATTATAATAAAATAATACACTTTTGACTTTTAACTGTCAAATTATTTAAAGAATAAAATTTACTTGGTATAAAACCAAACAAATAATTTACTGAGGAGATTTATTAACCAAATAAAGTTATTTTGTGTTTATAATACCAAAATCTTTGGAATAAATTAATGTATTCCTAAAGTAAATTTTATTTAGGGAATAAAACGTTTTATAATACCGGCCATTAGAGTAAAATAAAAGTAAAATAAAATGTATAACAAAAGAAATTGCTAACCACGGTTGTTATGTTTAAAACACTTTAGTTTAAAACAGTGTTTCAAAACTGCTTAAATACAAGTGTTGTGTTTTAAACGGTTGTGTCTTAAGGGGATTATCGCAGTGTAACACGCCGATCATGTTGGAAAGACCCACATAGTTTAGAGTAGCTCATCCGATGCCAAATTTACAGGACAAGTGGGGCGAATATAGTCAGAGAGAAAAGCGGCAGTTTACTGTGCATTTGTGCATTGCTGCTTGGCATGAACGGATAGGGTCTCGCGTCGCGTGGAATAGACGAAAAAAAACTTATAAAAAAGACGGATCGAAGGAAAGTGTCGATTCGTATTATTTAAACACGCTGATAATACATACAAGCTATGTATTGTTTTCAACTCGTTAGAAAGCGATTCTGTGTTATTTTTCGGTATTTACAAAACCGATGATTCTTATTCTTGTCATTATAACTAATTATTTTTACTTTTAAGACTCCAGTTTCGACAGCAGAACAAACTATGTGTTTTATTTTATTAAATTAGAGATTATTTCTTAAAAATATAATAATAAAATAATTCATGTTCATAAGCTCCTTGTGAATATTTATATGCCGGATATACAGAGAGTTTTATATAACACCGAACATTTTCATAACGAGAATTTGTCTTTTAAGTATACAGAAGCATACGTTGAACATTTGCCGATGCTAGGTTTATTAAAATAATTTAATTTGAAGCTTTAAACGAGTGTTTTCCACTCCCAGGCTAAGCATGAAGTAAAATTTCGAGTTTAGAAAAGCCTGAAAATTTGGTTTGGTCGCGTAGCGCGAAGCGCGGAGCGGCCAAACCAAATTTTCAGGCTTTTCTAAACTCGAAATTTTACTTCATGCGCCACCGGTACTAAACACTGATGCAATAGAAAGTTTATCGGTGTGTTTTAAACTTCGTAATTTGTCAGTGTTTTGTACCGGTGGCGCATAAAGTA
The DNA here is from genome assembly GCA_932526585.2 of Philonthus cognatus. Classification (NCBI taxonomy): domain Eukaryota; kingdom Metazoa; phylum Arthropoda; class Insecta; order Coleoptera; family Staphylinidae; genus Philonthus; species Philonthus cognatus. The sequence goes on along the minus strand of OW052249.1, from coordinate 22,286,439 downwards.
AAATTTCGAGTTTAGAAAAGTCTGAAAATTTGGTTTGGCCGCTCCGCGCTTCGCGCTACGCGACCAAACCAAATTTTCAGGCTTTTCTAAACTCGAAATTTTACTTCATGCTTAGTCTGGGAGTGGAACACACTCATTTCAAGTTTCAAATTATTTTTTTTAACAACGAGTATCTAAAGATTTACGACATATACTGTGTAATTCTCACATGTATACTTGAAAGAAAAACTCCCTGTGTGTACAAGTTGAGGCATTAATTGCGATTGATTGGCTACAGTTTTTAATGGTCATAGAGGCAACCCAATTTACACATAACTTAAAAAATAAGGTGTCAAAATTGTATTGGATGAACATGTTCGGTGTAATATAAAACTCTCTGTATATGAAAAAAACGGAACATAGGATTTTCAATGATATTTTTTATATAGGAATATTATCTTTGATAACTGCTATTGCCATGTAAATAATGTGTATTAATTTGGCCTCTGCCAAATTGGGTAAATACCCCAGATTTTGGGGAGAATTTCAATTTTTATTTTATCCAATATTCTAGTTTTTATGAATGCAACAAATAAATAATAGATTGAAAAAAATTAAACGGACAGCTGCCCTGTTTTTTTATAATTAGTACAGGGTTTACAAAATGATGATGTGTATAAATAGAGGATTGCAATAACATTCAATTTCAATTCATTTATTTCTTATTTACTTTCTATCAAAATATGACTCATCATAAATCAGCCAAATTTGAAATAAAATATATTGGGTTCGGTGCAATGTTGAGCAAGAAGCTTGTTATTTGAAATGCATTATAATAACTACCTTATTATTATTATAGTTCTAATTTTTGTAAAATAATTAACAATGAATATGCACGCAGTTAAACCCTACATTTTTGTAAACATTCGTCAAACATATATTACCTGTGCTCAGTAAAAAATAGTTGATTTGTAACATTAATCTACGACAACGTCATATTGGTGACGTTATTCTCACTATTCTTATAGTTTTGATATCATTGATTCGTTGATGAAGTCGCAGTTGGTTCAAATAGGTCCGATTGCTAGAAACTTTACAATTTACTTTAATAGTTTTATTGCGAGAAGTTTAATGGCATTTAACAACTGTTTTAACAACGAAAGATTTAAGACGAAATAATGATTTGAACAAGGCTGATTGTTATTCGATTGCTTTTGCTTATTAATCAGCTTAAAACACTTTAAAAATAATTTAACAATACCGACACTGTCAAATAATTAGGAAAGCCAATATTAAAGGTATATTACACATCTTTATTTAAATTAGTGAAACATTTCGTGTTTTCTATATTAGTGAACATGCAGTATAAAAAAATACTTATTCCATTAGTAGTCAGAAAGCATAAAAATAAAACACTAGTACAAAAAAATATCGATTATAATTGCGAAATATTAATTTTACGAGAATAAATGCTAACGACGCCAGCCGTTTTTGTTAACTATGATTGAGAAAAGAAAATAAAAACAAACGCGAAGCCGCGCAGCGTTCACCGGCCCAGGGATAAACGCTGGCCGCATGCTGCTCGCCCCTCCAATAATTGTGCAGATGAGTATACAACGCGTTCAACTAAGAGAAGATCCGCAAGGCGGCGGTATTTTACGGTCTTATTTTTTAATATTTTTATTTTAACCTGACTCGGGCATGAGCTATCGCATCCTTATGAAATGTTTACATTATATTCCTTATAGTATAAACTAGTAAGATATGGGAATATTTTTTTTAATTTTGAAAAATAAAACTTTATTTTACATACCTCTGTAAACAAATTGTTAAAAAAAAAGTACTTCGATATTTTACTAGATAATTGAGCTTAATATACGCTGTCAAAATTTCAACTTTCTAGGATCTTTATTTTTTAAATAAACCTGACATTAAATTTCAGACCACTGTTATATTCCCCTTAAACGTTTATTTTTGTTCAAAATGTTTTTTTTAATGAGATGTATATTGAATGAAACATAACCTGATTTGAAGTCCTTAAAAATGTTATCATATTTTAACATCCTGCATTTTTATTTGACATCCTTATCTCCACTTTTGGAAACAATGAAAGCTTCTTGTGAACTGTATAATAAATCTGTGTTATATAAGTGGCGCATAAAGTAAAGTTTCGAGTTTAGAAAAGATTAATTATTTGGTGTCTGTGCAAGACGGTTTACTTGAACTAGTGAGAAAACAGTGCGCCTGTGGTAATTATGCAAGATCAGGAGGCATTTGCCTAACCTGCGGTTCTTATTATCACTTAAGCTGCATGAAGAAAATAAAACGCTGCTGTGGCAACGACACATCATTAATAATAAAGAGTGTAAGTACTAACCTCTCTGATATTCCTTTAAATTTTGAAATGGAAGCTTATACAAATTTGAAAGCACTTCTTAATCAGATGAATATAAACAATGCACTATTACTTGAAAAGATGGAGTGTCTAGAAGCCGAGAATGAAAAATTACGTTTGGAGGTTAATCACTACAAATGTAAACAAACCAAAATCACCACTGCTGCATTAACGAACGTAAACAATGTAGGCAATCTAACTCGCACCCCAGCAAAGGTTGCACCGACAGTTGCAGCAGTTAAAGCGCCAAAATCAAAATCTAATTCAAAGATCCAGAACAATAAATCGAATAAATCAGAAACTTTAAAAAATAACATCGACGTAGAATCTTACTTAACGAATGAAAACGGACTAGAAAATATTAGTCTGGCAGCATCAGCAGTTAAGGAGCAAACATCTGACTCAAGTACTAAAAATAGTCAATCAAAGTCCTTAAAAAACAGCTATAGTATAAGAATGCATGAAAATGAGACTCATACTGATAAGAATAATGAGTGGCAATATGTTACTAATAAAAAATCAAGAAAGAATAATAAAACAAAAATTCATGGTGTTATGGATACGTCCTCTTCGAAAACTGCTATTTCTATTTCTGGAGTGGAGAGAAAAGCCCATCTGCACGTATACCGTATGGCACCTGGAACAACCAAGGAAAATGTCTGCAAGCACCTAACTAATATCAATATACAAAGGGCTACAGTTGAAGACCTACACAGTAAACACCCAGATATATATGCATCGTTCAAAATCTCAATTCCTTTCGACTTCCTGGAAGTGGCTGAAAACCCGGAAAACTGGCCGAGAGGTGTCATGGTTGATCGTTTTTTATTCCATCTTGGAAGAAACTCCAACACAAAACGAAAAATACAACAACTCGAGGGCAGACCAAATGTAAACCTAACGGCAACCACCTGAATTTTTTCTTCTTAAATATACAGTGTATACGAAATAAATTACATGAAATTGAATCCCTTTTCTGTGAAAACAACTACGCATTTGATGCCATTTGCATCTGTGAGCATTGGCTTACTGAAGCTGAAATTGTTGCGTCAGTCTATAGTAATTATAATCTCGCATCTTTTTTCTCACGCAAGAAATTTATACACGGGGGCGTGATGCAGTTGATTAAACACTCATTACCCTTCAGTTATCTATATGACATAAATAAAATGTCTATTGAAATGCATTGTGAATTAGCTGCATCTTTCATCCCCTCACATGATCTTATTGTTATTAATGTTTATAGATCCCCGACTGGTGATTTTAATATATTCATTGGTGTTATAACTGATCTGTTGGATGGTCTTAATATTAATAAGAGTATTATATTAGGAGGTGATTTCAATTTAAAGTTTCAAACGACTGATTCCCAGACTGCACATTTCTGTCAACTATTAGCGTGTTATGGCTAGTACGGTGCTGTGAATTTTCCAACTAGAAATAATAACATACTAGACAATGTTTTTACCAATATTGACTTTGACTTTATAACAACATCCAGTGTTGATACTGGCTTTTCAGATCACCTTGGAATTAAATTCACAATTAAACTAAATCAGACAATAAATAACTCAACTGTAAGAATGGTGAGGCCTTTCACAGAAAAAGGTAAGCAAAAACTGTTTTCTTTAATTGGTAGTTCTGACTACTCCTTTATTGATTACATTGATTGTGCAGAAACTGCCTTTGGTAAGTTTCTAGATATTTTAAAACTGTCTGTCTATGAGTGTTTTCCTTTACATAAATCAAAACATAAGTCAACTACTTATGTAAGGTGGTTTACGGAGGACTTAAGGCAGATGAGGGAAACGCTTTGTTTAATGAAGGAAGCGAGTTGTAGATTATCAGAGATAAAACCTCAATACATTAAATACAAAAACTTTTACAATAAAACACTTAAAGATAGACGAGTCTCTGCTAATGCCAAATTCGTTAAACAATCCGGTAATAACTTAAAAACAATGTGGTCTCTATTAAAACCAAATAAGCACTCGGTCAGTGACACAAGTAGTCATATCGATCCTAATAGTTTTAATAACTACTTTCACAATATTGCTAATAACATTTTATTAGACATGGCCCCAGGTAACATTGATCCCATTCAATATATGCACAAAATACCATTATATAACAGTAGCTTTGTTTTTCATGAGGTCAGTACTATCAATGTCAGAGATGCTATCAAAGCTTTAAAAAATACAACTTATCGCGATAAATACGAAATGTCAAGTGTACTACTAAAATATCTATGTGAAGTAATAATTTCCCCACTTACTAAGTTAATTAACAAATGCATAAAATCTGGCATCTTTCCAAAATGCCTAAAAGAGGCAGTTATTGTCCCTATTCATAAAAAAGGACCTAAAGATGACGTTCAAAATTATAGACCAATATCCTTATTACCTGTTGTGTCCAAAGTATTAGAAAAAATTATCTTCCACCAAATTATTAGTTTTCTTGACTCTAACTCGGTCCTAAATCATAACCAGTACGGTTTTCGTAGAGGTCGTTCTACAACTGATGCAATAAGGGCACTTGCTGAAGAAATTGAAACAGGCTTTGAACTAGGTGAATTTACAGTCGCCTCCTTTTTCGATCTCAGCAAGGCGTTCGATTGTGTGCCTCATTGTACATTATTACGAAAACTTTATTATTACAACTTCGAACCTCTTAGTTGTCGCTTTTTAAATTTTTACTTAACTGGTAGATCACATCAAGTAAAATTCAATAATTTATTGTCAGACGCGGCTACAGTAATCCACGGTGTTCCACAAGGTTCAATATTGGGTCCACTGCTATTTTTAATTTATGCCAATGATTTACCACCTCAATTCTGTAACTCGAAGGTAATAATGTATGCAGATGATACAACTTCCATCTGTAAGTCGAATAATCTGCAAGAAGCACTCAATATGAGTGAAAGTTTGGCTTCGCAGATGGAGGATTGGTTCAAGGCTAATAGCCTCTCCCTTAATATAGACAAAACTGAAAAAATAACCTTCTCTCTAAGATCATGTGCAGGCGAACTTGGTACTTGTAGGTTTCTTGGAGTACAATTTGACTCCAAGTTGAATTGGCATAAGCATGTCACAGAATGCTGTAATAAACTATGTAAAACGACTTACTTAATACGCAACCTAAGCCAATCTTTGCCAACTGAATACCTAATGTCAGCCTATTACGCATGGTTTAATTCACATGTAAGGTATGGCATCTTAGTTTGGGGACATTCTCCGGCAAGCTCGAACATATTCTCTATTCAAAGAAGGGTAGTCAGAGTGTTAGCATCTATACCCTATCGAGCGGACTGCAGATCAGCTTTTATTGGATTGAAGATTCTCACTGTCCCGTGTGTTTTCATTCTAGAATGCCTTAAATTCACTCACACGAATATTCAATCCTATACAACTCATAGCCAAGTACATACTCATAACACGCGCAATAAAAGTAACATCCATCCATGTCGCATACGACTGACTAAATGCAAAAATGGAATACATTTTTATGGCCCGAAACTCTTTAACTTACTCCCCCAACAAGTGAAGTTACTTCCTCATATTAAATTTAAACAGTTAATTAAAGAATACTTGTCCATTCAGGCATTTTATAGCATTGATGAATGTTTAGCTCACAAATTCTGTGATATCTCACCAACGGGTTACGAGTAAACCATTGTTTTGTATTTTATGTATTAGACTAAGCTCATTTTATTTCATTGTTTTTAACATTATTGTTCTTTGTTTTTTGTCTCTTTTATGTACGTAAACTAACTTAATCTTAATATCAATGTTTTATTTATAGTCTAATATTATTTTATAGTTCAAATACTCTTATATGACTAGTGTAAACTCTATGTACTGGCACGCAATAAATATTATTATTATTATTATTATTATTATTATTTGATTGCTTTGTTAAGCCGAGCCACCAAATGATATATAAATATTTCACTTGTTTCCACATATTTTTATTGTTTATCAAATTTTAAATATTCTAACGTATATTAGATATGCATAAAAAAATTGTTGATTCACCTCTTAATTACGAATATGCATTTTGCATGTAATCTTAGTGTCAAAGTTGGAATTTTGTTGAAAAAATGTCCCAATTGATAAGGATATTTTGCGAAAATTCAATGTGTTATTGAATAACTTTAAAAATCTCAGAATTTATAAATTTTGTTATATTTAGTTTTAAGTTCGCATTTTGTCAAAAATCGCTCATTAATAAGAAGATATTAATTCAAATTCTATTCAAAATAAGGTAGTTCGTATTGATTTTAAATATAACCCGAAGTTGAATAATCTTGAAAATATTTTTTATTGAAACGAACCCATTCGATTAAATAAATGCTGATATCTCATTACTTATTATAATACATTAATTAGAAGTCCATATACTTTTAGTCAAGTAGTCAAGATGTAGATGTGAAAGGATATTTTAGATTTTCGTCAGTTAAAGAGTAGATGTTATAAAATCGGTACTGAATATTATACTGGGGCCTCTGACAAATACTATAAATATTCAACTGGCATTCAACAGAATTGTTTCCCAGGTGTTTTAAAAAAGGCTCTAATTATTCCTGTCACGTGCCTAATTTAATAACTTTTAGCTTTAATTCATTTGGCATTTACATTTCAAAACCAGGCAGTAGCTTTCATTGTGGGTACTTTAAATGGTCTAAATCGTGAGTTTTTAGGATGCTTCGCGGAGCTATCTCCGCGGCTATTCTAAACTCGAAATTTTAGGGTCTGTCAACTTGGCCCCCCCAACTAAAAATTTTCAAATGAAAAATATTGCGCCCGAAAGGTCTTAACTTGCGCTCACTTGCGCCCAAATATTAAAACTTGCGCTGTTAAGGGTAGAAAGTTATAGCGATTTGAAAATAGGGGGGGCTAAGTTGACGCCAGCCCCCCATCTCGGAATTTTTAACTTTTTCTTTCATAAATACATTTTATGGAACTTGCGCTGTCGATATGCATTTCTTATTCATTGTTAAAGTAATATCACTTAGAAAATTCAAAGTTTCCCGTTTGGTTTTGAAAATATTTAATTTAATTCAATTATAATAAATTAATTGTGACGCCACTGGGAAAACAGCGCAAATTTTATCATTAGCATAAATGCATTTCCTATGCATTGTTAAAGTAATATCACTTAGAAAATTCAAAATTTTCCGTTTGGTTTTGAAAATATTTAATTTAATTCAATAACAATAAATTAATTGTGACGCCACTGGGAAAACAGCGCAACTTTTTTCATTAGCATAAATGAATTTCCTATGCATTGTTAAAGTAATATCACTTAGAAAATTCAAAATTTTCCGTTTGGTTTGAAAAATATTTAATTTAATTAAATAATGATAAATTAATTGTGACGCCACTGGGAAAACAGCGCAACTTTTCTCATTGGCATAGATGCATTTCTTATGCATTATTTAAGTAAAATCACTTAAAAAATTTAAATTTTCACGTTTGGTTTTGAAAATATTTAATTAAATTAAATAATAAATTATTTGTAACGCTACTGGGAAAACAGCGCAACTTTTCTAATCAGCAGAAATGCATTTTAAATACATTGTTAAAGTTATATTTAGGAATTGAATCGAATTATTGGTATTTGTTTTGGAAATAAAATTATTTAAGTAATAATAAACATATATATTTCCACCATGATACGGCACTGGAATAAATATGCAAATATTATAGAAAATTACTGTTTTGGTTGTATAATGTATGCTTTTCGACGAAGAAGGACAGTGGTTGTGAGTTAAGTATGTTTATTGTATTACTCTTCTGTAGTTGCATGGAGATTATGGGAATACGCGCACTGGATTCGAGTATATATAAAATATGCCATAACTTTTTCAAGAGAACTGATATTGAAGAAATTTCGATGGCGCAAGTGAGCGCAACTTTTAAGCTTTGTGTACAATGCAATAAAACTTAAAAAATGTAAAGTGGGGGGGCTGGCACCCTCCTTTATTTCGTTTATAGGGGGTGTATATTTGCAGCGCAACTTGTAAAATTAGGTGGTATCGACAGCGCAAGTTCTATAGAATGTATTTATAAAAGAAAATGTTAAAAATTCCGAGATGGGGGGGGGGGCTGGCGTCAACTTAGCCCCCCCCCCCTATTTTCAAATCGCTATAACTTTCTACCCTTAACAGCGCAAGTTTTAATATTTGGGCGCAAGTGAGCGCAAGTTAAGACCTTTCGGGCGCAATATTTTTTATTTGAAAATTTTGAGTTGGGGGGGCCAAGTTGACACACCCGAAATTTTATTTCATGCTTAGTCCGGGAGTGGAAGCACTCTTTAGAAGCTTCAAATTGAACGCTTTTAAAAAACAACGAATGTCGCTGAATTTGCAGTGTATATTATATCTAAGCATATCAATCTTTCTCAATCTTATTACTGTCGTGTCACATTTTATAAAGAAGAAAATGTACGCGGCAAACATAAGTATTGGTCAGAAGTACAAAACTATCAATTTACTTAAAACATCCTTACTGATTGTTAAAGAGCACCCAATTTTATATAGAATCTGTGATATAGTGCTATTATTACACCAGGAGAAAACGCTTTCCTTGTTAAAAGCTTGAAAAATATTTGTAAAAAATCAAAACATCGCACCGAAAAAAGTGGCTTAAGTTATTTTTTAAATGTATATTTTTATACCTGTTTAATTTATTATCTTAAAAGACGGTCATAACGAGTTGTATAAATACATTGTATTTATAACTAACAAAAATTTGAATAATGTTGACTTTTATACTTGTTTGGTTTACTTAAATATTAAAACAAAAGAATGTTATAACGAATTTTATAAATAAATTGCAATTCTAGCAAACATGTAAAGAAAGTTGAGGAATCGGATTTACCTTAAGTTGAAATTTTATTATTGACAAAAATTTTAAGAAAGTTAAAGAATCTGCTTTGTTTCAAATTGAAATTTAATTTTGACGATTTTTTAAATTTGAAGTATACATTCTTTTATGAATATTATTCTAAATAAAACCACTCAATTAATTGCATGAAATGTTTGTTAAAAATTATTTAATGCAGGTATTTTTTTAAGTATACATACATGATTTAGAGCATAAACGCTATAGTAATTGCTGTAATTATTACCACCATTTATTAAATTTTAGTTATTAATGTTAATACGTTTTATCAATTTTTATATATTATTGTTATTATTTTGTACATATTCTTTGTAAAAGGGATTTACCGTGAGAGAATAAATAAATAAATAAACAAATAAATTATCAGGTATTCGTCGTTTTTAAAATCGTTTAATTTGAAACTTCTAACGAGTATCTTCCACTCCTTGGTTAAGCCTGAAGTAAAATTTCGAGTTTAGGATAGCCGGAAAATTTGATTTGATCGCGTAGCAAATCGGAGCGATTAAACCAAATTTTCAGACGTTTCTAAACTCGAAATTTTACTGTATGCGCCACCGATAAAACGCTGTCTTAAAGCGAAGTTCAAAATATATTATTTTTATTAATCTACGTTTTAATTTTTTACTGGAAAATTAGAAAAAAAAGCGATATAATAAAATGTTCATTATAATGAATTAAATTATCAACTAAATCTAAGGATTTCGAAATTATTCAATAACGCATTGATTTTTTGTCTATGTTTAAAAGAAATATCTTCCTATTTTTTTAACTAAATGTAAACTTTTACTTATAATTAATAATAATAATCTTTGTTTTATATAAAAGCACAAAAAAATACATTCGTTTATGATGTAAAAATAGTGTTAAATGAAAACAATATTTTCTATACATGGAAAATATAGAATTATCCGTTTAATAATTATATCCACGATATTTGTCTAGTGTGTTCTACTCCTGGATTAAGCATTAAGTCAATATTTCTAATTTTAAAAAATGTTAAGTGTATAAGATCCCTTAATTTGAAGATTAAATATTCTATAATATTTATTAAAATAATTAATATAATATAAGGTGATATTATGGAAATGGATAGGGTTATTCTCAAAATTGTTACACTGCGTTGGGTATTTTTTTTTTTTTTTACTATTTAATAGTTTTATTTTAACACACAATAATATTATCTACACCATACGTCCGTTAGTATTACATGTACCATTTTGAAACAGAGTATATTTACTACCAACATAACTTAAGCTACGGCTAATAAGCTTGGCTTAACATGTGATTCAGAAACACATTACGAAATAAAGCCCAGCCTATCTAAAACAATAGTTTACGAAAACTACAGCTTAAGCCACGATTTAACAACTAGCCCTTAGTAAATACATTTTTATTATTTGACTTAAAAAATACACAAAACGTCAATCGGTTTTGATATAAATTGAGATTAAATTTCTCTGTAATTGATATCTGTATCTGTTAAAAAATCATAAATAAATAAGTACATTTTAATTTGACATTAAAAGCATGATTTCGAACAAAAATATCCTGCTGTCTGCAATTGTGTAATAATCAAATATGGCTACCTTAAGAAAAATTGAACTTTTATATCGTATTTTAAAAATAGAACACGCTGTATTAAATCTGTCAATGTTTTCATGCTCCTTGGATGTTATTTGCATTTTAAATTTAAGCTGGTTATTGTTCTAATGAACAAAGTTATATAAAATAAAAAAAGGATTTTCACTTTTATCGCTATACTTTGAAAACAAATGACGCTAGATGCAATTTGTAAACGCTGTTTTATTTATTAATAAAAATAGAAGCTTTTGGCTAATTTAACCATATTCACATTTCTAATGGTTTGCGAAATCCTAATAGTGAGCACGATAAAACTAACAAACAGTATAAGTTTTAAAGTTAAATGTGAAATTGTCCGCATTGAAGCTTATTTATGGGCGCGTTCGGCACATAGGCTGATACGGCGCCACTCTTGATTTAGAAGTAAATATTTTCTTACCATTGTCTTTAAATCTCTCCCCCTGGGCTGTCCCGGAACGGTCCCATCCATAATCTGTTGTCTGTATTCATTGTGAGCGGCAATCACATCTATTCTGCCTTGGTCGGAAATTCCCCTGTCTATTTACAAAAATTGATCAAAGTTAAAATTAGTTTGTTTTAGTTTTTCGTTTACACTCATATCTAAAGGGTTGTGGATTTTCAAGGTACCCCACATATAAAAACATTGTTGTTTGAAAAAATATTGAAAACCCGTTTTCGCCAATCAAGTTCAAAAATAGGAAGAGATCTAATAAAAGGGCGAGAATTTAAATTGCCGGGCCGGGCCTCAAATCTGAAGCTGGCCGAAAATAAGCAATTTCAAATAAGTACTGAACAAATATTATTTAAAAAATAACGAGTATAGTTTAGCAAAAATCTTCTAAATTTAAAGTATTTTTGAATGTGAGCAATACAGGGTGCCCGTATTTCAACAGAATGTATCTCTCGGTTAAGAGATAGAGAGTCGGAGTCGGTTAAATTGGCGTAAAGTTGCGTATTTTAGGGCCCAATAATAATCTAAAAACAATTTAGAAATATATTCTTTAGTTTTTGAGATATTGTCAAAAAACGGATTTTTTCTAAATTTTGTTTTTATTTTTTCATTCAAAAACTATTGAATTCAGACATTTAAAACTTTGACATTATACAGGCACTTTTCAACGGAAATCTAGTAACATATTTTATTTTAAGATAACTATAACATTTACCCAGGGACCATAGCCAACTTTTGTTTTTCTTACGGGCGCCATTTTGGATTTTCATATTTTTTGTAAGAATATTTCTTTCTGAATTTAATGATGTACCACACTTAATGTTTATTGTACATTTTTCATGTAAAATTTTACCCTTTTGTTTTTTTAAAGAGTGTCTTGGAAACAGTTGAGTAAACTCACTTATTTGACAACTCCTAGGACCCATAATTTGCTTACATTCAGCTGATTAATTAATGTACTGATAGAAAATGTATTTTTGTTTATAAACGAAATACTGGTGTGACATTTTGAATCTTAATAAATTGCTTGACTGTCTTTGGACTATCATAGGATTTTGTCGTATTATATCTTTATTGACCGTTTTTAACTATTGTGACTGTAAGTGGCTTGATTAACTGTATTTTGACTTTTCTAGGATTTTGTCTGATTATGACTCTCTCTGGACTAGAGATGGGCGAAAAGGCTCTTTTCAGTGAGCCGGTTCACTGACTCACTTCAAAGAGCCGGTTCAGTGAGCCAGCTCAAAAGAGTTACATGACTCAGTTACGAGCGAGTGATCCGGCGAGAGTTCTGGCTATTATAGATCCCTCTCACTCATAGAGATGAGCGATACGGTGATTAATGATGTCGGTTATACAATGATTGCAATAATTTAATAAATATAATCATAATTTATATAAAAACATAAGAGTAAATATGTAATCGAAAGTATAGTAAACGCGTATTCAATTATTAATTTCGTACGTAATACATTCAAGTGTGTATAAATATATTGAATACATGTACGCGCAATAACACATGCTCATGCAATTATCGCGGAATTATTACGATTCAGCACCCAACCTCTGAGCTGGATCGCGCGGATTTTAACAGTGTTTCGACTGTTAAAAGAGCTAGCTCAGTAGGCTCACTCGGCTCCCTCAGCTCTCTCGGCTCACTAGGCTCAGTCGGAGTCTAGAGCCGTCTTGAATCACCGCGATCCAACTCCAAACCTCGGAGCTGGATCCTAATGAAACGAGCGGATGGGTTTATTTATTTAACTCCGTTCGCACGCGTCGAAATTCGAGTTGATTATGCTGCAATAAAATATGATTGAAATATAACGATACCTATTTTCTTACTACAATAACAAATACTTCTTATTTGTGTATGATATTTTAAATTGTAGTAACTGTGAACTAAGAGAATCCATATTAAAATAAACATATAACGTAGGTTCAGAAAATGCTGTGAAAAATATTCAGTTTTTAGAAATTAATTGAGTAGTGCGGTGACTGCGATCGTATCCCAAATTCCCAAGTCAAATTAAAAAAGAATCATGCCTTTGCACAAAAGAAGCGATATTTGGTATCACTTTAAAGACATTGACAATAAAAGCGCGAAGTGTTTGTATTGTTTACAAGTATTAAAAATTACAAATCGTTCCACGGGAAATTTACTTAGACACTTAAAAACAAAACACCCGAGTGTACCAATTAATAAAAAATCGACCAATCAAACACAATCTACCGAATTATTGGAAGAATTTGATATCGATGCACCGTCAACATCACATCAAAGTCCAGCAAGAGCTACTATTGTCTCAACAACGCAGATACAGTAACAAATGACTGAGTTTATTTCTTGCAATAAACCGATCAGTATAAGAAAGACAAAGGAATTTAATAAACAATTGACCAAAATGATCGTAAAAGAATATTTCCCTTTAAGAATCGTGGAAGACAAGGAATTTAGAAAATTTATAGATTTACTAAACCCAGGATATACATTACCTAGCAGAAAAACCATTTCATACAGTTTAATTCCTCAACTGCACACGGAGGTGGAAAATAGTTTAAAAGGGCAAATCAATTCAGCAATTTCTGTATGTCTTACAACCGATGGATGGACATCGATTAACAACAACAGTTTTATTGCAGTGACAGCACATTATATTGACAACAAATTTAAATTAAACTCAAGTCTCCTTGGATGTCTTCAGTACGACGAAAAACATACGGAGCAAAACTTGTGTACCCTTTTAAAACAAACTATTTCCACTTGGAATCTGGAAAACAAGGTGGTAGCTGTTGTCAGTGGTAACGCCGGGAATATTACTGCAGCCATTCGATTGGGAGAGTGGCAACATATACCGTGCTTCGCTCACAGTATAAATTTAGTGGTACAGTCAAGTTTAAATGAAAATACTCGTATTAAGAACATCGTCCATAAAGTTAAGTGTATTGTGGAATATTTTAAAAGAAGTAGTGGCGCACTTGCTAAATTAAAAATTGCCCAAGAAAACATGGGATTGCCAGATTTTAAATTAAAGCAAGATGTTAAAACTAGGTGGAATTCCACCTATGATATGTTGTTTCGGGTATTACAAATAAAAGAAGCAATAGTTTCAACATTGGCTATAATTAATCACAGCATACATATTTCATTTGATGAATGGGAAGTAATCACAGACACTTGTATAATATTACAAATATTTTATGCAATTACAAAAGAAATTAGTGCGGAATCTGTTACAACTATATCAAAATTAACCGTCTTAGTAAAAACTTTAAAAAGTCATATTGTTTCATACACAAATAAAGACGATATATCAAACGTAATCAGAGATTTTGCAATTTCAATAAAAAATCATGTGAACTAAAGATTGAAATGGGTAGAAACAAACGAGATGTGCAAGGAGTCGACGTTGTTAGATCCGCGATTTAAAAAAGTTGGTTTCATTCCAGATCGTTATAATGAAATTTATAAATCATTATGTGAAAAAGCCTGCTCGATAAATTTACCAATCTCGAATAATCCAAGTGCAATAAGTACAGATAATTTGCATACATTGTCCACTTCAACTAACGCCACAAGTTTAGAATTACTATTATGGCAAGATTTTGATAAACAAGTAAATACGGCAAACATTTCAAATAATCCCATCGCAGAAGGAATTAAAGAGGTTGATAATTTTTTAAATGAACCGCTAATTTCGAGAACCGGTGATCCTTTGCAATGGTGGAAAAGAAAAGAATTAGTTTATCCAAGGCTGGCTCAGATAGTAAAAAAACATTTATGTGTCGTTGCTACATCAGTTCCATGCGAACGAATATTTTCCAAGACTGGTCAAATATTAAGTGAAAAACGCTCTAGGTTAACATCTTCAAAGTTATCACAAATAATTTTTTTAAATGCAAATCTTGATTAGATAATATACTCATTATTGTTTAGATATTATGTTATGTTATGTGTATTTATGTTATGTTAACAAATGTAGTAATCAATGTTATAATTTAGGTTCTTATTTTTTCTTTATATTTTATTATATATGTTTGTCATGCTTATAATAGTAATCGTTTAAATGTTATTTTATATTGAGTAAAAGTATAATTTGAGTTAATTTCTATTTCATTTCTGTATACGTATCCCTTAACTGTTTACAAAATTATTTTTATTTTCTTTAATTTTTCTCAAATTTTTAATTTTAATTTAAAAAGAATTTCAATTTCTTACATAATATAAATAATTTAAAAAAAGTTTGAAGATGATTCAATAAATGTCGCAGACAAAAAATGCAGAAGGTAAACAGTAAACAGTGCATGCTCAGCAAGGCCGAACCGAGAGCGCCTGCCGATCGGGGAGCCGCGTGAAAATCAAGAGCTGTTAATACAGTGCGAAATGTGCGAATCAAAATTCAAGATGTGTCATGTAACTCTACAAGAGCGGGCGAATCGAAATGAGTCATGGCTCAAAAAGAGCTGCATATTTCGAAGCGATTCACTCGGCTCACCAGCTCACTACACTGAGCTGACTCTTTGAGTCGACTCACTCAGGAGTTACCCATCTCTACTCTGGACTCTATTTTGGCTATTGTGATGTTATGATTGTAACTCACTTAAATCACTATATCAAATACAATCAATATAGTGATTTAATGACAAAACACTAATAAGCTGAAAGACAGCTAACTAAATTACTTATAGTCATAATACCAGAATAGTCGAAATACAGTACCATAGAGACATAATTACACAAAATCTTACCGTAGTCATGAGACAGTTAACGAAGTGACTTATAGTCATAATGTCACAGTAGTCAAAATGTGTATTTATGACTGTAAATCACTAAGTTTACTTCCATAAGTCTATCGTTTTAGCTTGAAATAAGTCGGCGCTAGCCGACATTTAGTCCATTGCTCAACTGGACATAAGTCGGCGCCAGCCGACATTTGGACTATAATGACAGTTAACATACAAGTCAGTGCCAGCCGACATCTGGACTGTAATAACAGTTGACATTAGTCGACGGTAGCCGACATTTGAACTATAGTGACAGTTGACATAAGTCGGAGCCAGCCGATATTTAATCCATCGTGTCAACTTGATATAAATCGGCATCAGCCAACATTTGGACTACAATGACAGTTGACATAAGTCGGCGCTAGCTGATATTTGGACTATAATAACAGTTGACATAAGTCGGCGATAGTCAAAATTTGAACTATAACGACAGTTGATATATGTCGGCGTAAGCCGACATTTAACTAATCGTGCTAACTTGACGTGAGTTTGAATTAAACTATAATGAGATCGCTATGTTGTTGTTTTTCTTTGTGACAGTTATGATACATATTTTAACAGTTGTAATGTATTTTAAAGTAAAGCATGAAGTAAAATTTCGAGTTTAGAAAAGCCCCAGGTAGAAAATTTGTTGAGTTTCGCGCAACGACCCGAGACAAATTTTGACGGGGCTTTTCTAAACTAAAAAAACTTACTTCATGCGCCACGCGAATAAACCACTGATCAATATTTTTTGAAATGTAGTGAAAAATGCAAGAATTACTTTTTTTGTGAATAGTTTTAAAATAATATAATAACAGTAGAATAAATTTATTATATACTGTTGATATTTAAGTCATCATATCTTTAACGGCGAAAGTGCGATGACGGACACATCACCATTTTTTTACTGTATGTTTTGTGTGATAATCGATATTTATTATTATTATTGCAAAAGATTGACAGTTATAAATTAATTTTCACAACTAGCAACTCATTGCAAAAAAAGAAAATATTTTAATTAATAATCTAAAATAAATTATGAGTATGATACATCACTGAGTTCATAAAAAAAATATTTTCAAAAAATATGAAAATCAAAAATGGCGCCCATACGAAAAACAAAAGTTAGCTATAATCCCCGGGTAAATGTTATAGTTATCTTAAGAAATATACTACTAGATTTCCTATTACAAAGTGCCTGTATATTGTCAAAGTTCTAAATGTACAGATTCAGTAGTTTTTTTATTGATATCTCGAAAACAAAAAAGATATTTCAAAATTTTTTTCAGATTATTGTTAGGCCCTAAAATACGCAACTTTTCCCTAATTTAACCGACTCTCTATCTTTCAAATAACTGAGATCCCATATATTCTGTCGAAATGCGGACACCCTGTACACAGAGAGTTTTTTTATTTTAAAAATACATGTCCCTATTACAGCGTATATGACGTTTTTTGTTTTTTTTAAATAGTTCAATTTAAAACTTCAAAAGAGCACTCTCAGATTAAGTATTAAGTAACATTTCGAGTTTAGATAAGCCGGAAAATTTGGTTTGATCGCTCCTCAAAGCTAACCAAATTTTCACTCTTTTCAGAATTCGAAATTTTATTTTATGCGCCACGCGTATTAAACACTTGAATATTTTAAAATTCACAATATACAATGCTGAAGATGTATATATTGAGCTTCAATTTATAACCAGTGTTTTATACCTGTGGCGCATGAAGTGAAATATCGAGTTTAAAAAAATATGAATATTGGTTTGGCCATTCCGCTTCGCCGAGCGACCAAACCAAGTTTTTAGGCTTTTCTTTACTCGAGGTTTTACTGGGAGTGAAAAACATTCGTTTAAAGCTTCAAATTGAAGACTTTTAAATAAAAAGAACGGATGTCGGAAAATATTTTAATAATATGTTCAAGGTCGATAAAGTCTAAACTCGATTTGCGAAATAGTTTATCTGCCTTCATTAGTTAAAATTTGTGGTATGTGGACAGGCATATCTTCCTTAATAGCAGCTTTAAAAGTAGAACCAGCAAGTTCGTATAGTGCTCTAAATTTAGAAGATATAAGTTATTTATTAAATAAAATGTCTTTAGTCTCAATTTATAATT
Organism: Philonthus cognatus; assembly: GCA_932526585.2. NCBI lineage: Eukaryota > Metazoa > Arthropoda > Insecta > Coleoptera > Staphylinidae > Philonthus > Philonthus cognatus. The sequence goes on along the minus strand of OW052249.1, from coordinate 22,268,230 downwards.
GCTTATTCTGACAGAAATATTTAATCCCAATTTAATATTGATTACTTTTAAATTGAAACTAATCAATATTAAATTGGTATAATATTGTATAATATTCAAGAGGTATAAAAGACAATTAACTGCGCAATATACGGTAAAGTTTAACGGAGAGGAAGTCAAAATATGCAAGGTTGAGTTTATGGATCTTACAAGGGTAAATAAATAGGGCCTCTCCAAAATATCTAAACTAGCAAGTTTTGAAGAGAGACACCTTCTACAAGCGCAGGAGTATAATGGAAAAAAAGAAACCACAATTTATGGTGTGTTGATGTTACAATTTATGACTTTATCTGTTTGAATACTAGGTAGTTTCCCGTTTTGCCCTTTTTAAAGCGTTTTAAACGGTCGTTCATGTTCATTTGATGACTCCAACAATTTAACTCATTAATCAACATGTTATGCAATGGTATTATTCGGTTACATTTCAATCAATTCGAATAAATAGAGCACGCTAATCTAGCAATAAAAAAATGCAAAATAAGGTTATGATCTGGGTTTAAAACGTGTTCAAAACATGTTTAAAACTGTTAAATTATATTTCTCTTATTTTGTAGTTTTTGTAAAGTGTGCTACTTGTTATTTAATGTTAGTGATAGTTACTATGAAAATACTTTTCGTAAATAAACAGTCTCACATAAACGTTTGTACTGCGTTCACTGTTTGTGTTTACAGTCCCATTAAACGTATTAAATCCGTATCCATATTATCTATACTTTGCTGATAGGTTATGGGCCCAGTCACAAAAAGGTTTCGGAAATAAACGTAATTCGGGCCGAGTACTGGTTTATTTGTGAAAAACGGTGGACAGAAAATTTTGATAGAAGAAAGTGTCAAGTTTAGAAAGTTTAAGATGGCTGACGAATTAAACATGCATCAAATCTTGAGATTCGATGGAAATAATTTCCAAATGTGGAAATTTCAAATGAGAGCAATATTTATCGCCAATGGCATAAACGACATCGTAACCGGTGTGAAAACTGAGCCAGCTGATAGACAGAGTGCCGAAGGAAAACAGTGGATAAAAGACGATGCGAAAGCAATGTTCATAATCTCTTCAGCTATAGAGTATTCTCAATTGCAATACTTGTTAATTTGCAAATCTGCGAATGAAATGTGGACGAAATTAATATCAATCCACGAGCAAACGTCAACATCAAACAAACTCATTCTGTTACAAAAATTCTACGAATATAAAATGAGTGCTAGTGATTCAGTTGTGCAACATATTGCAAAAGTGCAAAACATGGCGAGTCAATTAAATGACGTGAACGAAAAATTGTCAGATTCTGCTGTTATTGCGAAGATTCTTGGAAGCCTTCCTCCAAAATACAATGCCCTTGTTACTGCCTGGGACAGCGTTAGTGAGATGGATCAAACAGTTAAAAATCTGCAAGAGAGATTAATAAAAGAAGAAAAGAAGATGATTGAAGCCGATGATACATCAAGTGCCTTAGCAGCAACGAGTCGTAATAATCGCAGGAACGAGAATAAATCCTCTATCAAAAATAGTTTTGAGTGTTTTTATTGTAAGAAGAAGGGCCATATTGCACGAAATTGCTTTAAGAAGAAAAATAAAGAGCAGAAACAGGTGAGCGAACACAAGAATGAATCGCGCATGAGTGCTTTCTCAGCGACATCCAAAGAAAATATCAGCAGATGTGTGGACACAATACAAAATAAATTAGTGTTGGAATTGTTAAACAAGAATGTTAACGATGTTTGGATTACTGACAGTGGAGCGTCAAAACACATGACATTTCGTCGTGAATGGTTGTCAAATTTAAGATCGTGTGGAAACATTGAAATTTCATTTGGTGATGGTGATATATGCAAAGCTCTAGGAGTGGGAACAGTGAAGATAAAGCGATTGATAAACAATGAGTGGATCAATGGACAGATTGAAGATGTACTCTATGTACCGCAAATGCGTAAGAATTTATTTTCTGTTGGTGTATGTACTACGAAAGGTTTCGAATTCAATTTCAAGAACGATCAGGTACAAATTACAACTCAAGGGGAAACTGTTGCTTTAGGAGTGAAACAAGAAAACGAAATTTATAGAATGTTTTTTAAAGTGATAACACCAGATGAAGCAAACTTATCAGCATGCAGTTTGAAAACCTGGCATGAGCGTTTAGGTCACATAAATAAAAATGCAATCAAGGAAATGGTTGCAAAAGGATTAATTAACGGTGTAAAGTTGACAGATACGTGTGATTTCTTTTGTGAAGCTTGTCAAGCCGGAAAATTATGTCGCCTACCATTCAACAAAACACCAAAAATTAGGGATGTAAAGGTTGGTGATATGGTACACAGTGACGTGTGTGGTCCAATGCCAGTGGAATCATTAGGAGGTGCAAGGTATTTCGTAACGTTTAAAGATGAAAAATCAGCTTTTAGGTATGTTTATTTTATTCGACACAAACAGATGTTTTCGAAAAGTTTAAAGAGTATGAGAGAATGACAGCAAATAAATTCAACAAAACAATGAAAAGATTACGGGTAGATAATGGAAAGTACGATAATAGAGAAATTAAAGATTATTTTAAACTAAAAGGAATTCAAATTTAAACAACAGCCCCATACACTCCTCAACAAAACGGAAGAGCCGAGCGTGATAACAGAACAATTGTTGAATCTGCCAGAACAATGCTTCTGTCAAAGGATCTTCCTGAAAATCTGTGGGCCGAAGCTGTAAATACAGCTGTTTTCATTTTAAATCGTACTTCATCAAATCAAACAAAAGAATCCACCCCATATGAGTTGTGGATGGGAAGAAAACCGTCACTGGAACACTTAAAGATTTTCGGTGTAGATGCCTATATGCATGTACCCAAAGTATTAAGAGGAAAACTCACTTCAAAATCGAAGAAAACAGTTTTTGTTGGATACAACAATGATTCATCGAACTACAGACTGTACGATCCAGTAACTAAACGTGTTTTTGTATCTAGAGATGTGAATTTTAATGAAGAGCCAAAAATTGTATCTAGAGATGTGAATTTTAATGAAGAGCCAAAAACTGTCCCCAGTACGTCAACAGAAAAGATTTACTCAATTGCTGTCGATCCTAACGTTATTCAAGAAGAAGAGGTACAAGACAATGAAGTTCAAGAAGATGAAACACCAATAACACAAAATTTACCAGAGCCTCACAATCTAAGAGACAGGAATCATCTCAAACCTCCAATGCGTTTTGAAGCTGACATTGCATATAGTGAAGCCCCATCATCGTATCAAGAAGCAATCTCATGTGATAACTCGGAAAAATGGAAAGAGGCAATAGAAGGTGAATTTCTTGCTCATAAAAAGAACAATACTTGGACTGTAATTTCTAAACCAGTCGGATGTGAAACCATTGACACCAGGTGGGTATTTAAATTACAAACACTAATCCCTGGTAATACTTATAGATACAAAGCTCGTCTGTGTGCAAGAGGATTCATGCAGAAACCAGGACAGGACTACTCTGAGACTTTTTCATCTGTCGTACGATACGATTCCCTGCGAGTACTGATGGCTCTCGTCGCAGAAAAGGACCTAGAGATGGTGCAGTTTGATGTCAAGACCGCATTCCTTTACGGTGAACTCCAAGAAGACATCTATTTGAAGATACCGGATGGTCTTAAAGTCGAGAGAGATACAAATGAAGTTGTGTGTAAATTAAATAAGTCTTTATATGGACTAAAACAAGCACCCAGGTGCTGGAACAAAACTTTTTCTACATTCTTAAAACGTTTTAATTTTAACGAATGCAATGGTGACAAATGTATTTTTAAAGGTCATGTAAAAGATGATACAGTATACTTAGCTTTATTTGTAGATGATGGCTTAATTATAGCAAAGAACAAACATTCATTAGATTTCATGATAAATATGCTATCTAGTTCATTCGAAATAAAAATTATAGAGTCAGGCATATTTTGTGGAATGCAAATAAGTAGAAATCGTCAAGAAAAGATTATTCTCATAAATCAGTCTATTTACATAGATAAATTACTTAAACGTTTTAATTTGTATGAATCAAATCCAGTTTGTATACCAGCTGATCCAAATTGTAAATTAGTATCCCTTCCGGACAATGAAAAGTTATGTAATGCACCATATCGTGAAGCTGTAGGCTCACTAATATTTTTAACCACTGTAAGTAGACCAGATATAGCATATGCTGTAAATTCAGTTAGTAGATACTTAAATAATTATAATCATAGTCATTGGGAGGCAGTTAAAAGAATTTTCAAATACCTCAAAGGTACAGTTGATCTAGGTATAAAATATGGGTGTAGCGGGAATAAATTCAATGTTACAGCTTATACTGATTCTGACTTTGCAGGTGACTTAGACACAAGACGATCAACAACAGGTTTTATACTTATGTTAGCCAATGGACCTGTTACTTGGTCATCTTCGAGACAAAAAATTGTTACTTTAAGTACTACTGAAGCTGAATATGTAGCAGCTAGTACTGCAGTAAAAGATATTTTGTGGTTGCGTATTTTGTTAAATAACCTGGAATGTCATTTAGACAATCCAACAACAATTTATATTGACAATCAAAGTGCAATTAAACTAGTCAAAAATCCTGAATTCCATAAAAGGACTAAACATATAGATATTAAATTTCATTTTATACGTGAACAGTTTGAAAATGGAGAAATATTTGTTAAGTATATTGATTCTGATCATCAACTTGCTGACATTTGTACCAAGGCATTACCTAATAACAGATTTACAAGATTAAGATCAGAACTAGGATTAAGTTCTTTATAAAAAACAACAAAATACTCAAAAAGAGGGAATGTTAAATTATATTTCTCTTATTTTGTAGTTTTTGTAAAGTGTGCTAATTGTTATTTAATGTTAGTGATAGTTACTATGAAAATACTTTTCGTAAATAAATAGTCTCACATAAACGTTTGTACTGCGTTCACTGTTTGTGTTTACAGTCCCATTAAACGTATTAAATCCGAATCCATATTATCTATACTTTGCTGACAAAAACACGTTTAAAACGTGTTTAAAATAGAATACACAGGGCGTTTTTCTTTTAAGTATACGTACCCCGATAATTACAGCGTTTTAAAAGTTGTGGGAAATCGTTGATTTAATGCGGTTAATTTGAGGCTTTAAACGAGTGTTTCCACTCCCAGGCTAAGCATGAAGTAAAATTTTGAGTTTAGAAAAGCCTAAAAATTTGGATTGGCCGCGTAGCGAAGCGGAGCGGCCAATCCAAATTAGGCTTTTCTAAACTCGAAATTTTACTTCATGCGCCACGCTTAAAAACACTGATTTACAGTGAAGTTCAAAAAACACACACTTACAACAACGGTTATAGGCAACCTAATATACGTTAGAGTTTATGGGTTGCCTATAATCACTGCTTTAAACAATTTTTTCAGCGCAGAATTTGACTCACGTTTTATCCACATTTACATATTAGATTGCTAAAGCCGTATGTTTTAAATATTACGATATTTCAGTGTTTACGCGTGGCGCATGAAGTAAAATTTCGAGTTTAGAAAAGCCTAATTTGGATTGGCCGCTCCGCTTCGCTACGCGGCCAATCCAAATTTTAAGGCTTTTCTAAACTCGAAATTTTACTTGATGCTTAGTCTGGGAGTGGAAAGCCCTTGTTTAAAGATTCAAATTGAAATCTTGAACAAAAAACAACGAACGTCGAAAAATTTACAGTGTATGCTTATGTATACCTGAAAGAAAAAATCCCTGTATTTAAAACCCACATCTATGCACACACAGTTTTATTGTAATAAAATGTTATGTTTGATAATGTAATTTGAAATGTCTTCAACAATTTAACTAGAATTTAAAAACAAACAAAAAACTTTAATGAAGTAATATAAAATATAATTTAGCAAATATTTATTTTTAGCAGTTAAGATAATAAAAATAACGGTTTTAAACAAATCCAACGTTTAAAACATGTTTTAAACAAATTTAAGATTTAAAACATGTTTAAAACAAAACCGTTTAAAACACGACGGCTGATTTTAAACATGTTTAAAACACTATTTTAAAACAAAGTGTTTTAAACATGAATATATATATTATTTTTGTATTAATGACGTGAACACTATCTACTGTCAATAGCACTGCTCAAAAATTGACAGCAGATGGCGTTCACATCGTCAATTTATATGTAAATTACACATGACTACTAAAATGGTTATAGATGTTTAGTTTTCTTTTGGATTTTAAACAGCACAATCAATTGACATTTATAATAGTCATATAGTTTATAATAGTACAATAGACAAGACTATTGGCAGTAGATGGCGTTCACGTCGTCAATCTAAATGTAAATTACATATGACTATTAAAATTGCCAATTTATAGTGCAATTTGAAATCCAGAAGAAAACTAACCATCTTTATTCATTTTAATAGTCTCATATGTAATTTACATTTAAAATAACAACGTGAACGCCATCTACTGTTAACAGCTGTAACGATACTACTCAAAAATTGGCAGCAGATGGCGTTCACATCGTCAATTTATATGAAAATTGCATATGACTACTAAAATCGTTATAGAAGTTCAGTTTCCTTCTGGATTTAAAAATGCACAATCAATTGACATTTATAATAGTTATTCTGAGAGTACCATCGACAATGCTATTGGGAGTAGATGGCGTTCACGTTTTCTGGATTCTCTTTTGGATTTTCATATTTTTTTTAAGAATATTTTTTTCTGAATTCAATGATGTATCACACTTATAGTTTATTATTCAGGGTGAGCGAAACTCGATGTCTCAGCTCTATTATATGAAAAGGAAAAACGATAGAAAAATCTGAAATCTAAAATCAAATGACAACAAAACAATATTTGTTAACCATTAGTTTAATTATTGACAGGTGCGACTTTGTTATTTGCTTCCATAGACTACTTGTTTAAGTCGATGGAATTTTTTATAATACTTTTTTTTAAGTTTGCTTTTATTTTTTTAACGAAAGAAGATAGCAAATTTTTTTCTCTACAAAGTTCAGAAAAATTAGCTCTTTTGAAATATCCAAGAATAAAGGTATGTTTCTGAGGAAAAAATATTCGATGACGTCATTACTTCACTTTCAAAATTTAGAAAAATATGCAATTTTGGATTAAAATGAACCTTACTCAATCCCAATTATCGGTTTTCTATCGGTTTTCCTTCCCTTTTAAGAGAGCCGAGACATCGAGTTTCTCACCTTGTACATTTTATATGTAAAATGTTAATCTTTTGTTTTCGTAAAGATTGCCTTGGAAACAGTTGAGTAACTCACTTATTTGACAACTCCTAAGACCCATAATTTGCTTACATATCACCCCTGAAGACGGGCATCCAACGATACATATTTTACCAATTGTGATGTATTTTAAACTAACGAGTGTTTTCCACTTCCAGACTAAGCATGAAGTAAAATTTCGAGTTTAGAAAAGCCCCGCGTAGAAAATTTGTCGAGGGTCGCGCAGCGACCTGAGACAAATTTTCACGGGGCTTTTCTAAACTCGAAATTTTACTTCATGTGCCACGCGTAGAAAACACTGATTTAAAGTGAAGTTAAAAATGCACTGAAAACCAACAAAACTTCGATATTTTTTCAAAATTAGATGTGTTCTTTCCTGTCCATGCAGTAAACCTTCAGATTTTCGTTGTTTTCTTGTAAAAAAACTTCGATTCCCTGTAGTCCTTCGGTCTCCGAAGACCATGATTGGTCCTTCGAGCTGTAACCTTTGTAAAATTGTAATAAACTTAGTAAACTTAGTAGAGTGATTCTTTAATTTGAAACTTCTAAAAACGAGTGTTGTCCACTCCCAGACTAAGCATGAAGTAAAATTTCGAGTTTAGAAAAGCCCCGTGTAGAAAATTTGTCGAGGGTCGCGCAGCGACCCGAGACAAATTTTCACGCGGCTTTTCTAAACTCGAAATTTTACTTCATGCGCCACGCGTATAAACCACTGATTTACAGTAAAGTTAAAATATATAACGTTTAGATGTGATGATCAAGATTAACCGAGATGTAAACGTCAGATAGGTTTTAAAAAATTCTATTGACCTAAAAGTGTACACGTAGACATAATTTCGACTTTATTTTACAAATGTATTAATTATAATTACATTTTAAATAATTTCATAAATATCAAATAAATATTTCTATCAAAACCACCCCAAGTCGGACAAAAGATAACGCTACGCGCTGGCTGAAAACAAATAGACTTCTTACTACCTACTAATATCGAGTTGACATTGACATCAAAAAATACGGTTGGTGTTCATAATGGATTACCCTCTGAGTGCTCGGTCTCTTTCCCCTTACCCTCCAACATTTTAGGAACGAGATAGAAATCTAAAAATTTTAGAAATTTTCGTGTCGTCGCTTCGAAATTTTCAAGGAAGAATCAATCAATCATCTTGACAAATAAAGACAACCAAACTGTTATCCCTAATAGGGATGCGCGTGGTAAATATGAAAACAGACCCAACACCCTTTTTTCAGTTTTGACCTACAAATTCAACAAAGCGCAGAAAAAGGCTATTGTCTGGAAAAGGGCTTTAGAAGAAATCGTCAACGCATCTAATTATGATTTAATAAAGAAAACACTTGGTTACATTTCACTAATATTCGTGAATTTCACTAATAGTAGTAATTTTCACTAATATTAGTGAAATTTAACCAAGTGTTTTCTTTATTAAATCATAGTTAAATATGTTTCACCACGTGAAAGATGAGAAACTTGTTCAAGATATAGAGCATCTAATTATGTATCCGAAGATGCATACCTAGAATATTTTAACAATTAAGTTATATCTTTGTATTATATTTCACTATTAGCAATAGACACATATGCTAAAATTGTATCCTATCCTATCATTAGTTCTCTTTGGCGGCAAATCATGGAACGAGACAAAAACAGAAGTACAAACAGAAATAAAGAAAAGAAAATATTGGCTAAATACAGAACTATCTTTAAACCAACTTTTTTTAAATATAAATAAAACTCAGTATGTAGCATTCTCAATGAAAAAGGCAAACAGACTTAATTTCACATCTATAAATGTTGATAACATGTGTGTCGAGGTCGGGGAGAGTGGGGCGGTTAAGTACTTAGGCATTTTAATTGATCAACATTTGAAATGGAAAAACCAAATTGACCACGTATTAATTGAAATTTTAAAACTAATCTACAAATTCTATAAAAAGATTATTACTATAGTCTACAAATCTCATGTTGAGTCATTAATCTGCTACGGTATACTTTTATGGGGAGGAACGTACAAGAGTCATGAGTTCTTAATACTTTCAAAATCTTATATTCTACAAGCAACTCTTACGAATGGAGAAGAAAACTGAACTTAGCATTTCGCAGTATGTAACAGATTTCACGCACACGGCGGAACAACTCGAAGAAGCTGGAATCAAGATACCAGATGAGTTAATTGCGATAATGTTATTAGGATCGTTGCCGTCTGAATACGAAAACTTTACTGTTGCGATAGAGTCAGGCGACGACATACCGAATTTTGATAGTTTAAAGATTAAACTAATCGAAGAAGAAGCAAGACAAAACGATCGGGTCGCAAAATCGAACAATTACGTAGATGATGCTTTGTTAACTAAAGTGCGCGAAGAACGATCGCATCGCGCAATCATTTCAAAGACTGACAGTTCAAAAACAATGTCTAAGAAATTCAAAGGAAAATGTTATAACTGTAACAAAATTGGTCATATGAGTCGTTATTGTAAATCTAAACCGAAAAATGACCAATCGAATAACGCGAAGGGAACAATGACAGTCATATCTTGTAATACAAACATTGTTAAACGAGAAAAAGTATGGTACCTTGATAGTGGTGCAACGAAACACATGTGTAAGGCTGAAAGACAGTTCGCGACCTTGGACAAGAATACGCGAATAAATGTGTTTACGGCATCGGATCATTGTGTTCAAGCAGTTGGTAACGGGAACGTAAATTTAAACGCGAAGCAAAGCAGGCACAAGACAATTCCTCTTACGTTACAAGACACATTGTGTGTACCAGACTTACGTAATAATCTGTTATCTGTAGCTAGTGTTACTGACACAGGTTATACGGTTACTTTCAAAAAGGATTTTGCGACAATTAACAACAAAGAAGGTTCTGTAGTTCTAACGGCATCGAAACGCGATCACATGTACGTAATAAATGAGGGACCAGAACAAGCTGCAAATGTAACTAAAACTGATAACGAAAATCTAATTAGATGGCACCAGAGATATGGACATTTAAACATTTACGACTTGAAGAATATGAAAAATAAAGAAATAGTTTCCGGGTTAAACTTAACGTCAAGAATAGGCGAAATCAACTGTGAGATTTGCGCAAAGTGTAAAATACATGCATTGCCATTTAAACCGTCGAAGAATCGCGAAAAAGAAGTTCTCGGACTAGTTCATTCGAACATCTGTGGTCCGATGAAAATAGAATCGCTGGGAGGCGCGAAATATTTCATTACATTTATCGATGACTGTTCCAGGTACACAGAAACCATTATGCTTCGGAACAGATCGGACGCTTTCAATGCATTCAAAAACTATAAACGAAGAGTCGAGAAGCAAACTGGAAATTCAATCAAGAGACTTCGTACTGGCAACGGGCGAGAGTACTTATCAAACGACGTTAAGCGCTTTATGGAAAGAGAGGGAATTATACATCAGTTGAGTGTTGAATATACTCCTCAGCAGAATGGCATCGCGGAGCGAGCGAATCGAACGTTAGTCGAGATGGCAAGATGTATAATGTTGCAGGCTAAACTTCCGAAGTCTTTGTGGGCGGAAGCTATCAATACAGCCACATACCTCAGAAATAGATGCGTGACAAAGTGTCTTGGCGGAAAAACCCCTTTCGAATCATGGACGCAACGAAAACCGTATGTTGGTTTTTTTAGGATTGTGGGCAGCAAGGCAATAGCACTGAATAAAGGCCAGAGAAGGAGCAAGTTCCAACCAAAAGGCAACACGTACATCCTCGTGGGTTATTCAGAAGTTTCAAAGGCGTACAGACTCTGGAAATCAGGAACCAAAACAGTTATCAAGTCACGTGACGTAAGGTTTATAGAAGAATGCGAAACTATAGAGCGAACAAGTGCAACTTCTGATTTAAATTACCCTGTGAACAAGGAACGGAAAACGTAAATTAAGCTGACTTCACTTTTTCATTCCATTTCCTTCTATCAAAAAAGCAACGCCTTCTCGATCGGGTTTTTAAACGAACACCTAATATAATGAGTAATATGGATTTGATCATTAAACATTGAATTTGATACTAGATTGTCTACAACGAATCAATGTTTGTTTATTACATATCAATATTTACTTGCCTTTATACAAATTTAAAAATAGCGACATCTATGGGCCCGTTCATCAGAGACAACAGTTGAGAGTTTACTGCCAAATTTTAGAAATTTCTCCGATGACTGGATTGTTAGTCGTGAACGTGTCTAGGATTTTTGCAATCGTACAATATAGACCGTCCATTAGATACCAATATACATCACAAACAAATCCAAACATGTTGAACATTTTTATGAACGAGCCCTATGATTCATTGGCAGTTCTTCTAAACGATCGAGTAATAATAGTTTCTATAAGCGACATTCCAAATAAATCAAATACGCTGCATGCTTCGCCACCTGCTGGAGTTTATAGGCACTACACTGAGCGTTGCCTATGAACCCTATCTAATAGGCTCTTTGTCGTCTCTGTGATTTTATCATGGAAGAACCCCATGACACAGCTGCTCGACATTCAGATGATGTACGAACTATCCCAACATGGTAGGACTGGACAGAATTTGCAGGAACCATGAATTTTCAGCCAGCGACGCCGGTAATAGATTCAGTTTTGTTTTCAGTAAACCACGTGGTGGGGTACAATGCCAAGACCACATTTAAAAGATACTTTGTTTTAGAATATATCAATTAATATCCAAAACTAAGTAAAAAGTTACAGAAACTATTGATTCAAAATAATAGAATCCACTAATTACAGTCTTCATTTTCATAATATATTATATTTGTTAAATTGTCTATGTTGTTATTATAAATTTATCAAAAATCGTTCCGGTAAGAATTAGATAAGTTAATTTTACATATAGCCTCTCTTCAGAATTGTCTCGGAAAAGTACGGTACATATAATATTTATTTTTTAATCTTACTCTGCTAAAAACCACAAATTAGGACATTCGGATAATTGGTGAATCACTATTTTATAAAAGCATGTTTAAGAATGTTTAATTTTTAACCTAATTTTTACTGATTTATTTTAACTGAAAAACTCACCGTAAATTTCCCCACCATCGGGACACTGATCCCCGAAAACGACACCTGCGAAGACGAGCAACCAACCGGCAAATGCAAACATTTTGAAAAAACTTATACCGTTATCACTAATCGGATTGTCTTTTATACTCTTCGCGCATCGAAGAAAATAGTGGGGTATTATTTACTTAATATCACTCCAAATTCTCCGTAACAATAACTAGTGTTTTACGATTTTAGAATTTTCGCTGAACAAATATATAGCCTATTAATAATCCTATTCATGATAAACGATCGAGGCTTCCAGAAATGGCATAAATGTTTGTGATTATAGCAATGCCAATGGTAGGTAGATAACATAACTGTGTAAATATTTTCTGGTCGTATGTAGCGTGTATGTGTAAAACAGGTGGTAATTTATTGTTACATTTTTATCTGTGTTTTTTGTTTGTGTTATTTCTGAGTAGCCGGAAATTCTTTTGTAATTGCTTAATTGAGGGGTTAGGGAAGGACGAAAGAAGCGGCTAATATTTGTTTAATTACAGTGCGTGACGATTTCGTTGACTTGTTTTTAACGTTTCACTTGTTTTTAACGTTTTCCATATGTAATACAAACTTTTAAGTGGATATATTCATGTTGAAGTCCCCTGAGTTGATTAAGAACATTTTTGAAAATATCTGTCAGTTAGTTTATTAATCTGTTATAACAGCTTTAGCAGATTAAACGGAAGCTTTTTATTACAATGCATGGATCTGATTAGCTTTTAGTGAAAATTCTTTTTCTGTTTTTCCGGGGGGGGGGGTAGCACAAAATATGATAATAATTAGGGGGGGACTTAAAAAATTAAATAATAACGAAAATATCAAACAAATAAAAATGTATTAATTTAATTGTTGCAATTCTTAAAGTTATTCAAATTAATAAAACAGATAAAAATTTTACAAGAGTCGATAAATGTAGTGAAATTCGATAAAGTTCGTAAATATGTTCCCAGAAACAACTCGACACATTTTGACACAGTTAAAAATCATCGAAAAGTGTTAATAAGGGATAAATTTCATCAACATTTACAAAATAATCGAATATTTATTCGAACACTGATTTGATGTTAAGTTCAGAATATGTGTCTTTAGAATACTGCTTTAGTAGTACATTTTGAATTTCACTTGAGATCAGAGTTTGTATACGCGTGGCGCCATGAAGTAAAATGTCTAGTTTAGAAAAGCCTAATTTGGATCTGTCTCTCCGCTTGTTTAACCCTTTAAATTGAACTCTTAGAAAAAAAAAATAATATCTAAAAACGTACAGCATATACGCTGTAATTGGAATAAACACTCCCTGTAAAAATAATTAACATCCTCATAATGTTTCATGTTTGATTTTTTAATTTTAATAGGAGTAATATAAATCATGGTGATTTTCATAAAATCCAATTCTATACAGTAACTCCATTAATATGTATGACAGAAAACGCCTAAAAGCGGTATAACAATTTAAATTATTCTGCATATGAAAAACACTTTTTGAGATTTTACAAAAATATGTTTCAAAAGTTGTAACGTCATCAATATTTTTTTTAAATGACAACTTAAATTTTTTATGTCGGTAGAGTTTAATGTATTTACAACCATAGAACATTTTGAACAGGTTACATAAGAACAGATTAAAGAAAAACGGTCTTAAGATTCAATTCTTTGTTTCTCTGACAGCGATGCCATTTTAGTCAAACAAGATTCTTACTACGTACTATCTGCTTTGTTTGTTTTAAATCCCGTTAACTAGGATTAGGGCCAGTTCTATCAAACATTAGAACAATAGGAACTGTCATCTTGAACTGGAGTTCAGCTTAAACTCAAGTTTAAAGTTCTTTGTGCAACTAGGCTTTAGTCTGTTAATTTCATTCATCTTTACTTTTTTAACTTTAAGACCGTTTTCCTTGAATGTTTTCTTATATAACCTATTCAAAATTTTGTATGGTTAAAAACAGAATAAAAAACTCAACGTAAATCAAAACTAAAACTTTTAAAATGATTTTTTGAAAAATCTGAAAACATGTTTTTCATATGCACAGTAGTTTAAATCGCTATACCCTTTTTAATTTTTTTTTCTCTATCATGGACATTAACGAAGTTTCCGAATTTATGCGCTACTTAATTTCCACACTGTATAATTGAATTTATTTATTTCCAAACAGAAGTTATGATACTTTCATGGGTAAGTCAAGATTAGTCAATATCAATATACAAAGAGTTTTATGTAACACTGAACATGCTAAAATGTACTCAATGTTAATTTTCCTATGTTCGATGTGTACTGGGACGCATCAAAGCATTGAGTGCGATGTGATTGGCTAAGATTTCAAATTGTAATATATACACAATTCCATTTGTTTCTGGATCTCGCCTAGCCATGCTTTCGTGTTGTTATGTTGCAGTATCAACATTTACATTTTTTATTAGTTGCCACTCCTGATTCCTTATTTTAACAGTGTTGCAATAATTTATGATATCATAAGTAATCCTCTTTTTAATTTTGAAGAGGTTTATTGTTAATCTTGCAACAATTATTTCACCATTCTGTGCAATTAGACAAAACTCCTTCATTTTCTTGTAAGAAATGCGAAATGCAGGAGTGGTTGGTTAAACACAATGTAAAATTCAATCCAAAATTAACCAAAAAGGAACTATGGGCTTTATTTATACCTTTTCAATCAAATGACAAAATTTACGTAGTTGATGACATTTTGAGAAAGAACGGGCACGAAGTTCTTAGATTACCGCCATACCATTGTCAATACAATCCAATTGAAATGGCATGGGGGTTTTTTAAGACTTACTACAATAAGCACATAAATTCTAAGTAACCATCTAAGGATCGTGTTCAGAATTTATGGCTTGAGTCTCTCTCAAAATGTACATCCGATATGTGGCAAAATTTCTGTGATCATTGTGAAAAACTTATTTCGGATGACTGGACAAAACACATGGGGAACCTTTCTTTTGAAACCATTCCTCCTTTTATTATTTCGCTTGGGGAATCTGGCTCAGAACAAACATCAGAAGATTCAGATGCAGGTTCTCTTGACTAAATAATAAAAGTGGAATGAGGGCTTAAAAATTGTTTGACATGTAAATTATCAGTATCACAAGAGGGTGGGAATAAATTTGCAATTCTACAAAATAATACTGAGGGCCAACAGAAGAGAGAATGACCAAAATTCATTATATTTGTTATATACAATATTATTGCTGTGTTTGTATGTACAAAAACCAAGTAGTAAATTTTGTTAATCTTAAAACTGCATATTATTATCCTTTTATATCTGAAAATTTGTAAAACAGGCAACAGTGTAAGATCACAATAGTCAGAAATTATAACCTTAAAATCGAACATGTGACAGTGACATTAAAAAACCCTGATTTAAAACACAACCAGCCCCATTTACAATACTTAAACTATCACTTTTCCATAGCTAGGCGAGATCCAGAAACAAATGGAATATATAATAGTCAACCCAATTTACACTCTTCTGGGTGTGATTTCATTGGTTACGATTTTTAGTAGTTCTAATGCAAATTAGGACTAATGTAAATAGGTTACACGTAACGTAACGTCAAAATAAAATATTAAATCTTGTGCGTTTATGGTAAGTGCAGTGTGTGGGAACATGAAATATACTGTTTTGCCCAAAGCAAAACATCTGCATTTGAAGCAATCAAGATTAATACTGTCGTGAAACATATCTTCAATTCATTGTACGTTATGCAGTCAATAAAGAAATAAATCCACCTACATTATTTTTATTGAGTATAATGTAAACAAATAAATGAAAATTGAAATGGTTGCCAAATGAAGCAGCACACCTAATACCCCAGTGTTGTTGTACTGCCTCCAGACCTAGGGGCGGTACTAGCAAACATTTTAACCTGAATCGCCTCGCTCTTCAAATTTGGAATATTTATATTTAAATCTGCCGTAAGGCAGTTTAGTGACGGCATTTTGGATTCATTGCATTTCGATTTACCATGATTTTGGAGATTCTGCAAATGGAATCAAGGTAAAGGTGTATGGGAGGCACGAATCTAAAGTTCGTTGGTTAAGGCTATTTACCGCTTGGCCGCAGATCGAATTTTAAGTTCTACTTTTGAGGTTATATATGGTCGTATTTTCGGCTAAATAAGCACATTACAGATACAAATTACACACATGATGAAATTATCTCCAAAATGAGGACGTAATACATCCAATTTGTAATGTTATCTTCATTAATTCAGCCAATATCACGATATTAATTTTACAGCAGAATTGACGTCTACTGGCGTTTATTTAAAATAATGGATATATTAATCGAGATTGATTATTAAATCATAGGTAATTTAATTTACGATATAAAAAATAGATGGCACCTTCGTACGATAACTAGGATTAAATATCCTGCAATAATAAAATATTAACAAATAATATAACAATATATAATAACACCTACAAATATTACTTTTATATTTAATTCACTGTTTTTACTAAAATTGAATTTGTACGGCATATCCAGTTTGGTTAGTAGACACACAGCTAAATTTAAATACAATTAAAATAATTTAATAGAACCACATAACCAAGCAAAATTATCTGATTTAAGGCTTAGTATAGCCACATATTTTTCTATAAAATAATAAGATGCAGATAAAAATTTTATTATGCTTAGGCGATTTTACATGTTTTTAAGTTAGGTTAGTAGAAAGGTTTGCAATAGAATAATTTGCCGAAGTCTTTTTGCGCAAGTTAAATATTTCACATACTTCTAGGTTAGGTTAGGATAGGAGAAAGGTTTGCAATAGAATAAATTGCGTATGTCTCTTTGCAGACGATGATTATTCCACATACTTCTAGATTAGGTTACATATATAAAATATACATTTGTAGTGTAAAACGTCACAGATAGAAAATACTAAAAAATATGTGTAGTATCTAATTTAAAGTATCGTTTTTTTTTTGTTTTAAATAAATCCGATTACGAATACGGTTCTATATCACAGAGCATATTAAATAGCATGCATTTAAGTTTATTATATTCTTGGATGTTTCTTATACTAACCGGTAGACTGTTATATATTTTAAGACAAGTATATAAACAGCCACTTGCATATTTATTTAATCTGTGTTTAGGGAGATTGTACTGCTGTCCTCTTCTGTTAGAATATTTTGTGCAATAAAAAACATTGTCAAAATATGAACGGTTTTTAAACAGAATTTTGACACATTCGTAGATATATAGGCCGTATACCGTTAAAATAGCTAAACTTTTAAATTTGCCCCTGCAGGATGTTCTAGTATTAGATTTAGTTAATATTCTAAGCGCTTTTTTGACATATAAAAATGTTGCCTATATCTTTTGAACTGCCCCAAAGGATGATTCCACAACGTAGGTGTGACTGAATATTTGCGAAATAAAATAGTTTAGTGATTTCAAGATTTATATAGCGCATCAGAATACGAAGTCCAAAGCAGGCACTGCTATTTTTTTTACGTCGGGAAAAAAATATATTCCCAAACATTTTACGTCTGGAACAATTTTATATTGTGCGTTATTTAATATAAGATAATCTGGCGTGACTAATAACTGGTTAGTTTTCAATAAAGTGCATGCAGTTTTTGACTTATTTAGTAGTAACTGATTGTCATGGAACCAAGTATCCAGTAGATGCATACAGATATTACCCTGATCCACAATGTCAACGAGTGTTTTACCATCAATTAGTACATTAGTGTCATCAGCGTAATTTAAAATGTTGCAGCTTATCGGAATACTATTGCTTATATCATTAATGAAAATAATGAATAGTAAGGGTCCAAGAACACGTCCTTGCGGAATGCCCTTATTTGTAATTAATTGATTCGATAAGACTGTTGCGCCACCT
Organism: Philonthus cognatus; assembly: GCA_932526585.2. Lineage (NCBI taxonomy): Eukaryota > Metazoa > Arthropoda > Insecta > Coleoptera > Staphylinidae > Philonthus > Philonthus cognatus. The sequence continues at coordinate 22,249,981 of OW052249.1, read as the reverse complement.
TTGAGGCATTTTATTTTCGTATAATATACACGATCAGTCAAATACGATTTTATTAGTTAGTATATTCCATGGTCGATAGTGTCAAATGCTTTAGATAAATCTAATAACATTCCGCATGACAGGATTTTGTCTTCCATATTATTCAGCACTGCATTAGTAAATTCAAAAAGCGCTGTTTCTTTCCTTTTAGAAAACCGTGTTGATTTTTAGAGAGTAACTGAAATTTTGAAAAGAAGTCCATCAGTCTGTTGTAAATATTTTTTTTTATTATTCTAGAAAATGAGTAAATGATGCTTATCGGTCTATAATTCTCTAATGAATTGCTGTCTCCTTTCTTATAGATTGGAGATAGTACTGCTACTTTAAGGTTATTAGGATATATACCGGTTAGAAAAATAGAATTTAATATGTTACATAACGGAGATGCAATTTCCTCAATACATTTTTTTATTAAGCTCATTGGAATTTCATCAATTCCTGCACTATTATTATTTAATAAGTTTTTGACAATATTGATTATTTCCGTTTCTGCTGTTGGCTGTAAAAACGTTGATTATTATTAAGCGCTACGTTATTAATTGATGTATTCGAATTAGTTATTGAAAAGTTATTTCCAATTATATTATAGAATGTATTAAACCTATTAGCTAATTCGTGGGTATTGTTATGTACAGGAATTGTAAATGACTTATCTTTTCCTACCATTTCTCCTACAATGTGCCATCCAGTTTTTGATTTATGTGTACTGTTATTTATTCTAGTTTGTATATGCTTGTTCTTTTCGGCTGTAAAAAAATTGTCATAGATAGACTGTTCTTATTTATATAAGTTTTGATATCCTGGAATGCAATGACCAATTGTTTTATATATCAGAAGTCTCTCCTTACTATGCTTTATGCCATCAGACTAGTAGAGCTTTCTTTTATTATTCAATTTGTTGCTAGATAGTGTTTTGAGTGGAAAATATTTATGAAAATAGTTTAAAAATATTTTTAGAAATATCTCATATTTTTCGTTAGAACAATGCTCTTTAAATACCGCGCAGAAGGAGTCTTTACTAATATCATTTATAAAAGATTTAATGTGTGAATGAGAAAAATGCCTACTTATATGCCTCTGTAATTTATGTTCGTAATAAAATGAGTAGGTGATATGTTGGGCAGTGTGGTCAGATATCACTGTGTCAAGTATTTGAACCGGAATTTCTGTAGTAATATTTGTTACAATATTATCTATGCATGTCGCTGCCGTTTTACAAATTCTTGTATATATTAGAATTCTTAAATTAAATGATGCTAATAAGTTTTTAAATTCAAGTAGAGTATTAGTATTTTTTAACACATCGATATTGTAATCACCAGCTATGATAAATTGTTTATTCTTATTTATGAGTTCATTGAGTACATTCTCAAACAAGTCTAAGAATGCAAAAAGGTCGTCATTTGGTGGTCTGTATAAACAAATAATGATAATGTCGAATGTACCATCACTTATACGTACACACATTCTAACATTTTTCACTTGGTGAATGAAGTTCCATCTATTTGAATAGCCGGAATGTCATTTCTCACGTACGCTGCTGCTCCCACGTGCTCCCTTTTTTTTTCTGCAAAATATCGACACCAACTTAAAACCATTGATCTTTATTATTTTCATTTGTTCTGCTGTAAGCCAATGTTCCGTTAGGCATAAAATATTGCACGCAATGTCTTCCATTAACGCTTCGATCTTGCTAAGTGCTGTGGTAAGGCATTGTACATTTTGGTGTAAGATATGTAAGAGATATTTTGTAGTTATTTCATCTGTGAGATTGGTAGATGCTCTTGAAAATTTACTTTGTGATTTTCTCTATTTATCTTAGATTTAAAAAAAGAATCTGTTTACAAAAGTATGTTCTGGCCAGAAGTCTTCATGTATAATGGTTGTTTCTACTGCAGTTGGAACACCAATTTCATAACATGCGTGTGATGCATCCTCATATTTGGGTTTCAGCTTTTCTACGATAAACGGATAATTATCTGCCTTTTTTAGGTAATAATATTTTTTTCGGAATTCACATCTTTTTGGAAACTTGATACCAAAAGCCATTTTCGTGTCATAACATCCGCTACCGGAAGATCTGTATTAGTGCATTTTCCAATAAATTTAAAGCTATTTTTATTAGTTTTTTTTTTTCTACGAATGACCTCCTCCCATTCGCGATTATCTTCAATGTTTTGATGCTGGTTATTCACCTTATTCGGTTGTTTTTCTGCTGTTCTATTGTTTTTAAACTTTGGACTTTCGGGTTCATTTAAATTTACATTTTCAGGCTGTTTATTGATTTTACTTCCATCCATAGTAGAATTTTTTAATTTCTTAATCGAATTAACGGTGTTTGGAGATATCTTCTTTGCACTATATGATTTGGCTACTTTTTATATTATTTACATGTTTGGTTAATAAATTAATTCTTTCCTCTTGTTTTCTAATAATCATATTTTGTCGACTTACTTGGTTAGATAATTGCATTATTTGATGACGTCAAATTAAACGATATCGACGACAATAGCATTTTTCAAGAAACAATCGTATTTTTCAAGAAATAATAACATTTTCAAAAACCATTCAATAAATTTACTATAATATAACTATATTATTTTTAGAATTTGAATTCAACTTTTTTTTCTGAACAAAATTACAATAATAATAATAGTTAATTTTAGCATGAATGAACATCATCAACGGAGTCATCAAATTACTCCTCGTGTAAGTAAATGAATAATGATTTAAACGATTTAGATAATTTAGACGATTTATTAGAATCTTTCAAAATATTAATATTGACCCGGTAATTCCCCAAATAAACAACATGGTTTTACCACAAATCTCAGTTAAAGACATTTTAGACATTATTGCTAAATTTAATGGCGAACCCTCAAAATTATCAAGTTTTATTAGTTCATGTGAACCCGTAATGCAAATGATGACACCTAATAATGATTCACCCTCTGTCACCTAAGATTAAAACTAATAGGGAAAGCAGCAGTAATATTAGCAGCAAGACCTTTCAATAATACCCTTCAAGAATTAAAAGACATTCTAATTTCACTATTTAGAGACCAGAGAGATGAAGAATCACTCTTAAGAGAACTTGTCATGCTAAAACAAAAAATAAATGAAACACCTTTACAATTTGCGGATAAATATATCGATATTAGATGCCTATTATTAAACAAATTATAACTTTAAAATATTGATCAAGACATAAAAGCAGCTAAAAGATATTTATATAACACCACTACACTTAAAGCATAGTTAGCTGGACTAAATAGTCACATGAGGCACCTATTACGTTGTAAATCACCTGGAACAATCGAAGACGCAATGCGAATGGCAATAGACGAAGAAAACATGAATTATCATCAAGCTCAATTACATTCTAATCAGCAAGAATCTCATAATAAAAAACCAAATCATAATTTGAGAATACAACTTTTGCCAATAAGAAATAATCAAAGTTATCAACAACAATCAGAAATTCCAACAACATCTAAACCAAATTATACACCTCAACAACAATTTAGACATTTTCAACCTCAACAACAATTCAGACAACCACAGCAACAAAAATTTAGACCGTTTCAACAACAACAGCAACAGCAATTTATCAGACCAAACCTAATTAAAAGAACATCTTCAGGAGTAAATAATACTTCAAGAGCTAGAAAATTTCCTAGACAAACACCAACACCTATGAAAGTTTCATCAGGAAATTCTGCTATAATATACCTACAACGGCCTAGATATACAGCATAAGAACTTTACCATCAAGAAGACCCTAAACAATTGTATGAACAATACGAAGAATACGAAGAAGAAGAAATATACGATGAAGAACAGTATGAAGAAAATATTAATGAGTCAACAGAAGAACATTTTACAACACCAGTCTCGAAGAATCCCACTACGCTACGCACTTTTCCAAATCTTATGCAGGATCATCTTTACGAAAAGTTGACGTAATAAATGATGTATCTTGCGATAACTTTGATTACTTAAATATATGTAAAGTCAGTACTTGTGTAGTAATTGAAGCACTCGGGAAGTTAAATAACAAGTTAAGTGCGGGCCCGGATGGAATTCCAGCTCTAATAATAAATGATTGTCGTGATATTATTGCTAGACCTTTAACGCATATCTTTAACTTATGCCTGACCTATAGCAAAGTTCCATTATGTTGGAAAAGTGCACGTATTGTACCCGTCTTTAAATCGGGCAATAAAAGGGACGTTCCGAACTATCGCCCTATTGCTTTTATCTCTAACGTTGCAAAGTGTTTTGAACTTATTCTTTGCAAATATATTAATCCTTACGTTAATAATAAATTGTCCTCATATCAACATGGCTTCAGGCCCATGAAATCAACTGTGTCAAATATTTTATTGAAAACCCAATTTAATTCAAAATTTATGGATAATCGTACTCAGGTGGACGTCATTTACACTGACATATCGAAAGCTTTCGATAGAATTGATCATGGGATCCTGATAAATAAATTAAAAAGGCTTGGGTTTTCCACTGGTTTATGTGATTTATTTCAGAGTTATCTTAGTAACAGACATTTAGTTGTGGAATATAAGGATATCAGTCAAATCAATTTATCGCATCCTCAGGTGTCCCGCAGGGATCCAACCTAGGACCTGTCTTATTTAATTGCTTCATAAATGATATAGCTGATAAAATATCACATAACATCTTGATATTTGCAGATGACCTAAAATTGTTTAATCCAATATTTACTGTGAATGATTGCCAATATTTACAGGATAGTCTTGAGATAATAATTAACTGGTGTAGGGATAACAATGTCTTATTGAATGTAGGCAAATGCAAGGTTATGTCATATACTAAAAACAAATCAAAAATCACTTATGATTATAGCATCAATGGTACAGTGTTGTCCCGAGTAGTATTGTTTAAAGATTTAGGTGTGATATTCGACGATCATTTATCTTTCAATGATCATATTATGAAAATTGTCTCAACCGCCAACCGTTCCTTAGGTTTTATAATACGGAATTGTAAGTCATTTAGGAATATTGGTGCAATAAAAACCCTTTATTTTGCATTTGTGCGTAGTAAGCTGGAGTATGCTTCAAGTGTTTGGGATCCACACTACTCTAAGTACTCCTCGATGATTGAAGCTATACAAAAGAGGTTTGTTAAGTATCTCCATTTTAAGAAGTACGGGGCTTATCCTGATTTTAATTACGATTATGCTGCGTTGTTAGATGAATTTGAAATGCACTCCTTAGAATGTCGCCGTAAGGCGAATTTAGTGACAACGCTGTTTAAGGTACTCAATGGTCAAATTGATTGCCCTGAATTGTTGGAGCAACTGAATATATTGGTGCCCTGTAGTGTAAGAACTAAACGTCTATTTCAGCTACCAATACCCAAAACGAACGTACTGGTCAGATCGCCGATGTATTCTATGTGCGCTACGTACAACAAACTCATTAATACAAATACAGATGTGGATATATTCAACTTTAAATCAGCGAAAGAATTCTTCAATGTGATCATTGAGTATCTTTCTTAGTTTATTTTCTTAGTTTATTTTCTTAGTTTTTTTTTTACTTTTAGTTTATTTCTTGTTATTAGCTTAGTAACCTGAAAATTTCGTTTATTTACAATGTTAATTTTCTTTAATTAAAATTATTGTGTTTTTTCTTTATTTGTATTAACTTCAATCTGTAATTGGACCTTGTTCCGTTGGTTGAATAAATAAATAAATAAATAAATAAATACCTAGAACTTAACATTTCAAATTTTCATAAATTACCTAATATAGAAATTCCCGAAATTATTGCCAATTTTATGATAGATACTGGATCAACTACAACTTTAATAAATGAAAAAATTGCAGAGAAATATTTTTCAGACATAATTGAAATCGATCCATTTCAAATTAAACCACCACATCAGATTACAAACCATAATTACTCAATAAATATTGGATTATCACACATATTTAATAGACCAGATATTTTACATAAACATTATATATTTAATTTTCACAATGATTATCAAGGATTCATAGAAACCAATTTATTTCAAAAACTACATGCAGGGATAGATTTTAAAAATAATAAAATAGTAACACCAGATGCTCAAATTACACTTCATCTACCAGAACCTAAATGCAATGAAATAATTTTAACACGAAGAAAGAAGTTAAAGTACCATCCTCAACAGAAATACAAACTAACTTAATAACACATGATTGTGAAAATAAAGAAGGAATGATTGAAAATTATATATATAATAACGAATTACAAATACCAGCAGGAATATGTAAGATAGAAAATAATTCAATAAATATTCTCATCATAAACCCAACGCAAGAAAATATTACATTCATACTTCCAAAACTGAATATTCACCTAGGACCTTGAGAAATTAATAATAATAATTTTTAATTAGAAATTAGAAACAGAAATAAACTTTGACTCACTTTAAAAACAAAATTTAAAAAACTTACATCTTTTTTTTTATTATTTATTTCATTGGCCTCGGCTTTCGCCATACAGCCATCTGCCATTGTATTATTTTTCTAATTAATTAATTAACTAATTATCACGTATTTAATTCGTATGGACACCACAATTCATTCACACTACATCCATGGACCCGGATGAAATAATTTGTTACAAATTCTTCTACCGGACGGGATTCGAACCCGCGACCTCTTGGTCTATGGGCAGGGTCTCTACCCACTTGACCACCGAGGCCCCCAAACTTACATCTAGAACATTTAAATAAAGATGAATATAAAGCAATTAGAAATCCACGCTATGAATATAGAGACTTTATGTACTATCCAAGAATTCCCTTATAATTTACCAATCAAGTCAAACACTCAATCAGAACAACTGATAATATACCAATATATACCAAATCTTATCAATATCCACCAATTCACAAAACAGAAATTGAAAATCAAATCGAATCAATGACGAAACAAGGCATTATAAGACCCTCGAAATCACCTTGGTCATCACCCCTGTGGATAGTTCCGAAAAAGATTGACGCAAGCGGAAAGAAAAAATGGAGAATAATCATTGACTATCGAAAATTAAATGATAAGATTATTGATGATAAGTACCCATTACCTAATATAACAGATAGTTTTGACAAACTGGGAAAGTGTCAATATTTCACCACACTAGACCTTGCGGGTGGATTTCACCAAATTGAAATGAATAAAGAAGATATAGAAAAAACAGCATTCTCGAAAGATAAAGGATACTATGTATACCCTTTGGACTTAAAAATGCTCCAGCAACCTTTCAAAGAGCAATAGACAACGTTTTGACAGGACTTAGAAAGTTATCTTTGGTTTACCTTGATGATGTAAATATTTTCTCGACATCTCTTCAAGAACATATTCAAAGTTTAATAAAAGTATCTAATAGACTTCGGAAAACGAATTTTAAAGTACAATTTGACAAATCAAATTTTTACAGAGAGAAGTTAAATATCTTGGACATATTATCACTGAAAAAGGAATATCACCTAACCTAGACAAAATTAGAGCAGTTTTAGAATATACAATTCCAAAGACAACAAAACAAATTAAAGAATTTTTAAGAATGACAGGATATTACCGAATATTTATAAACAATTATGCGAAATTAACTAAACCATTAACATCATGCCTTAAAAAATTAGCCGAAATTAAACATAAGTCAGAATTTATTAAATCATTCGAAACTTGTAAACATCTTTTAACAAATAGTCCGATACTACAATTTCCGGATTTTACCAAACCGTTCATATTAACAACAGATGCTTCCAATTATGCATTAGGATCAGTTTTATCTCAAGGATCTGTAGGACAAGACCGACCCGTATCATACGCATCAAGAAAGTTAAACGACACTGAAAGAAACTATTCGACGATAGAGAAAGAATTATTATCAATCGTTCGGGCTACCAAATACTTTAGACCATACCTTTATGGAACAAAATTTACAATGCATACTGATCATCGACCTTCTCAATGGCTAAATGATCTAAAAGAACCTAATAGTAAATTATTGAGATGGAAAATAAAACTTGAAGAATTTTGAATTATGAACTGTGGAGGCTTCTACTTCGTTATACATGTTAATTCAATGAAATAAAACACTTTAACTTTGTTTGTACAACACACTATTTTTATTTTCGTGACTGCAATTTCGGCAATTCAACTTGCCATTATCAAACAGAGTAACTTAAATTACGGTATGGTACAGGTATATATACACAAAATGGTTATTTACAAAATAGCATTAAAAATGGGGGTATACACTAGATCGACCTGGTCGTTAATTAGGGGGATTCCCGGATTAGCGCGAGCTTTCTGTATCTCCAGGGATTCTAGGAGGTTCATTTTTCGGCCCTTTTCGGCATAATGGATGATCTTAAGTACATCCTCGCCAAAAGAATGGTTTTCATCGATTAGATGTTTGGCGGAATTTGATTTTTCTATTTGATTAAGCCGAAAAGAGCGCTGATGTTCTTTGAGCCGAGTGCTAAAATTACGACCAGATTGACCAATGTATACTCCTTCACAATCGGGACAAACAAGTGTATATATACCGGATCTACTAAGATTACAATGTTTTGTTTTGTTATTAAAAATGTGGTTTTCTGTTTTACAATATGTTTTAAAAGCAACGTTAACATTATGTTTTTTAAGGATGTTTTTAATTTGTAGGCTAATATTACCGAAATATGTAATTGATCGGAAAGGTGTTTTCAATGTTGATGGATTACCGGATGGATTTTCGCCAAACATCTAATCGATGAAAACCATTCTTTTGGCGAGGATATACTTAAGATCATCCATTATGCTGAAAAGGGCCGAAAAATGAACCTCCTAGAATCCCTGGAGATACAGAAAGCCCGCGCTAATCCGGGAATCCCCCTAATTAACGACCAGGTCGATCTAGTGTATACCCCCATGTTTAATGCTCTTTTGTAAATAACCATTTTGTGTATATATACCTGTACCATACCGTAATTTAAGTTACTCTGTTTGATAATGGCAAGTTGAATTGCCGAAACTGCAGTCACGAAAATAAAAATAGTGTGTTATACAAACAAAGTTAAAGTGTTTTCCTTGAAGAATTTGATTATAAAGTAATATATAAAAAAGGAAAATTAAATACCAATTATCATTATCTCGTACACCAATTGAAATTCACCCTATAGACAATTTTTCTACAAGAGGAAACGTAGACGAAGAAATTGATAAATTATTAGATGATATTATTAGAGACAGAAAAACTTTGACAACGCCCGATTTAAATCCACACATGACCGTTAACCTAAATTTATCACAACCCATCATCGATAATTATGATCTTATTGAAGACGAAACGATGAACGCTGTACATTCAACACAAACAACTGAACCGACAGAAGCAATAAAAATTTGCGAAAAACCAATTAATAAAGAAAGACGTCAAATAATCATAAAAATATCAGAAAACTCAAAACTATCTAAATCAGCTGCGAAACTGCGAAATTTGTCAAAAGGCAAAATACGACAGACACCCACCGAAAATACTATTAAACTTAACATCATGTTCGCAAAAACCATTTGAACATTTATTTATGAATGTTGTTCAGATTGAACAAACAATTTACCTTACATTAATAGATTCCTTTTCAAAATTTGGATATGCGAATAAGCTTTTAGAAGAAGCAGCTGTTATTGGAAAAGAATTAATTGAATATTTTTCATTATATAAAATACCTAATAAAATTACCACAGATAATGGCTTTGAATTTAAAAATACTCTAGTACAAGACCTATTAGAAGTGCATGCTATCAACACCGGATCACCCAAATTAAAATGGACCATTTGAAAGACTTCATTCTACATTAGTAGAACATATTCGAATATTTTGACTTAAAGAGGAAACAAAATCATTAAATATTGATGAACTTGTTAAACTAGCATTATTTTCGTATAATAATACAATTCATACAAACACAGGAAAAACACCTCAGGAAGTTTTATATGGAACTGAAATGAATACCGTGAATTAAATCACCACAAATGAAAGTTTAATAGATGAACATCTGAAACAAATGAAAATTTTACACGACTTAGTTAAAACCACGAACGTAAAACAAACAGAAAAATATATTAAATATCAGAGCTGGGCAGGATTCGAATCATTCAGGATTCGATTCCCGGATTCGAATCCTTTTAGAGGATTCAAAAGAGGTATTCGAATACTTTAGTGAAAACGGATTCGTGATCCGGATTCGTTACATTTTTTTAAAAGGATTCGTATTCGAATCCAGACGTAGATGATTCGAATCCTTATAAAAGGATTCGAATTCTTATAAAAGGATTCGAATACTTATAAAAGGATTCGAATTCTTATAAAAGGATTCGAATCCTTATAAAAGGAATCGAATCCTCATACACGGATTCAAATCCTCATAAATAATTCGAATCATCGCTATTAAGGCTGGGATTCGAATTCGATTAATTCAAATAGTTAAATATTCTAATATGAGTATTTAAATTACTAAATTATTCATATTTGAATATAAATATTTAAATTTTCGAATAATTCAACTTAACCATGAAAAATATCCAACGTTAATAGTATATTTTTAACTTCACTTGAAATCAGTGTTTTATACGCGTGGCGCATGAAGTAAAATTTCGAGTTTAGAAAAGCCCCGTGAAAATTTGTCTCGGGTCGCTGCGCGACCCTCGACAAATTTTCAACGCGGGGCTTTTCTAAACTCGAAATTTTACTTCATGCTTAGTCTGGGAGTGGAAATACTCGTTCTTAAAAGTTTCAAATTAAAGGATCACTCTAGATTACTAAGTTTATTACCATTTTACAAAGGCTACAGCTCGAAGGACCAATCATGGTCTTCGGAGACCGAAGGATTACAGCGAATCGAAGTTTATTCACAAGAAAACAACGAATATCTGAAGGTTTACAACATGGATAGGAAAGAAAACATCCAATTTTGAAAAAATATCGAAGTTGGGTTGGTTTTCAGTGCGTTTTTAACTTTACTTTAAATCAGTGTTTTATACGTGTAGCGCATGAAGTAAAATTTCGAGTTTAGAAAAGCCCCGTGAAAATTTGTCTCGGGTCGCTGCGCGACCCTCGACAAATTTTCTACGCGGGGCTTTTCTAAACTCGAAATATTACTTTATGCTTAGTCTAGAAGTGGACAACACTCGTTTGAATTTTAAATTTAACTCTTTTAAAAAATCGACGTATGTAATATAATAAATCATTCATTGAAATCATAGAAAAAGATGCAAAATTTTACCTAAAATTAACTTTTAGAGTAAACTTTATAATTTGCTCGGCTATTAATAGGTGAATATACTATTCCCAAAAAAAAAATACGGTTTTTATTTAATATTAAAGTTGCATTTAATACAATAACAAATTGTGAATAAATCGACATAAATCTAGAAATATCGAAAATCTCGACATGTGGAAAATCTTGACGGTCCACTCCCAGACTAAGCATGAAGTAAAATTTCGAGTTTAGAAAAGCCCCGCGTAGAAAATTTGTCGAGGGTCGCGCAGCGACCCGAGACAAATTTTCACGGGGCTTTTCTAAACTCGAAATTTTACTTCACGCGCCACGCGTATAAAACACTGATTTAAAGTGAAATTAAAAACGCACTGAAAACCAACCCAACTTCGATATTTTTTCAAAATTGGATGTTTTCTTTCCTATCCATGTTGTAAACCTTCAGATATTCGTTGTTTTCTTGTGAATAAACTTCGATTCGCTGTAGTCCTTCGGTCTCCGAAGACCATGATTGGTCCTTCGAGCTGTAGCCTTTGTAAAATGGTAATTAACTTAGTAATCTAAAGTGATCCTTTAATTTGAAACTTCTAAGAACGAGTGTTGTCCACTCCCAGACTAAGCATGAAGTAAAATTTCGAGTTTAGAAAAGCCCCGCGTAGAAAATTTGTCGAGGGTCGCGCAGCGACCCGAGACAAATTTTCACGGGGCTTTTCTAAACTCGAAATTTTACTTCATGCGCCACGCGTATAAAACAGATTAAAAATGAAGTTCAATAACACATATATCATCATTAATTATAATCATTATATAATCAGATATTTAGTCGGTAAATGAACATTTTTGTTAATAGAAACTGATAGAATAAAATATTACTGGTTGCAAATAATAGATTCAAATTTATTTTTAAAGGATTTGTATCCGTGATTCAAAAATGAGGATTCGAATCTTTAATTCGAATCATATTTTTCACTTACGAATCCTTTATTCGAGTATTCATGATTCGAATCATATTAGGTGATTCGGATTCGTGATTCGAATCCTGTTTTTGAGGATTTATCCCAGCTCTGTTAAATATAATGAAAGAATAACAAATGTTTAACACTTTAGGCCAAATCAAAAAGTTTACATTAAAGAAGAAATTAAAAGAGGTCATAAGACCGTAGCTAAATATCATGGTCCCTGTATTGACCCTGATAATGTTGCTAAAATACAAATAAAATAAAACGTCATTAAAAAGGTTCACTTAAATAATTTAAAAACAGCATTTCAGGTGGAGGAGCAAACCGAAATGATTAATCAAATACCCGATCATCCAGGATTAATATCATTTAGAATGGGAACAGCGAGCAATATGATATCAGAATGGGATTTAATACATTCAATCGACATTTCATCATTAATGACTTAGTTTTGTTCAATAATTTCAATTATTTTGTGAGTATTTGAGTGATTTATATTCAGTACTTTTCCACGGTCAGAGTGTCGCGCTTCTCGCACCTCGCCTTGGCAAGGTCACCACCGGGAAAAAATTGTAGATTTGACATTGCCAGTATCTACATTTGCGGCCACTAATTCATTCATTGATTTATTCTCATTCATTGATTTAATTTAATTCATTGATTTATTTTATTTGAATTGGCGGCATTCTTATTGTTTATCAACCAATTTACAACATCCTTCCTTTACTCCATTACCTTTCCGTGGTCTACCTAGTCTGTTTAAAAAGCCCTCACAAACGACCCTGTGAGGTGAAGTGTGTCCATTGTCTATTTTCGTTCACCCTTGTAGATTTAATTAATAATTTGTTGTTGCCGTTCCTAACACCAACTTTTCGTCATTCATCATGCCTATGAATTGTGCTATCTGCTTGCGAGTTATTAGTTGTCGCTTAGCAGCACTTAAATGCAAATCGTGCGCCGCCTGGCATCATGCATCCTGTACTAGACTAGACATTGACCGCATTATATATTACACTGAAGAGGCGCGTACTGAACTAGGAGACAGGTGGACATGCGTAAAATGCACTCCGGGGGACGAGCCCTTGTTCTCAATCGATGGCGCCGCTGTTAATTATTCTAAGAATGTACCTGCCCTTACTGAAATGCATAGTTTTATTAAAGCCACAATTCAAGATGTATTGAAACAAGAATTGCCTGCTTTAATAAAAACTGAATTTGAAAATGCAATGTCTGAAATTAAAAAAGAAATTAATGGCATAAAAAAACGCCTTTTGATAATTGAGACTTCAAGAACCGAATCTTCTCCTACTTTGTCTAATCAGGCTTCGATGGTGGATGAAATTGAAGAACGACAACGTAGGGCTGCGAACATCATGGTTTTCAATCTTCCAGAGCACAAAGGCAATGCTGATGATAAGAAGAAAAAGGATATCGAAGCTCTTAAAACTATCTTAGGGCCCTCAATCTCATTTGTGCCTAAATTAGTAATTCGCTTAGGAAAAGAGTCCGGCAAACCTAGGCCACTGAAAGTGTCTTTAGCTGATCATCACTCTGCAATTCAAGTACTCAAAGCTGTGCGTACTTTGAATACTGGTGCGGTGAAATTTTATGCCGATCGTACGAACATTCAACGAAATGAAATCAGCTAAAGACTTTAAACGACGAACTTACTTTACGCAAAAATTCGGGTGAAACGGACTTGACAATTAAATATAGGAATGGAGTCCCGAGTATAGTCAGTACTCGGTCATCAGGAGTTGCAGTTAATAAGCCAAAAAACTAGTTGTGTATTTCCAGAACATCGGAGGCCTTAAATCAAAAATTCGTGATTTACATCTTAAGGTTAGCTGTTGTGTTTATGACGTCATAATTCTTATTGAACTATGATATTACTGTGAACTTATCAAAGACATTTAGTCCTTTATACACTGATTATATTTATTATGATTTCAAATCAGCTAATTACAGCGCCATTAATGATTATCTTTGCAATGTTGATTGGAGTCTAGCATTTCAGGAACCAAATATTGATTTAAACTTAAATAATTTCTATAACATCATTAATCATGCCCTCTCATTATATGTGCCTTCTAAATATTATAAATCATCAAATTATCCAAAATGGTTTAATCGTGAACTCATTGATTTAATTATATCTAAGAAAAAAGCCCATGTCGCTTTTAAAAAAAGTGGTCGTGTTACTGATTATGAAACATTCAAAAATCTTAGATCTTCTTGTTGCAATTTAAGTGAAACACTTTATGAATCCTATATTCGGAAAACTGAGGATACCATAAAAGTTAATTCTAAAGTATTTTGGTCTTTTGTTAATGAGTGCAAAAACATAAAAGGTTTTCCAAATAAAATGAATTTTAATGATACACAATGCAATGCTGGAAGTTCTTGTGTTGATTTATTTGCAGACTATTTCTGCACTGTTTACAATGAGGATATAATTGATGCTCCATTATTCAATTATGATCATAAAATATCTTGCTCAAGGTTTAGTCTAAAAACTTCCGATATATTTAATTCAATCAATGAGTTAAGTGACTCACTTAGCTCTGGGCCGGATGGTTTACCCCCTTATTTTGTAAAACAATGTATTTATTCACTGACTACCCCGATTGAAACATTATTCAATAAATCTATTAATACCGGGGTGTTTCCTACTTTTTGGAAACATTCTTACATCAACCCTATTTTCAAAGAGGGCTCGAGGGAAGTCATACAAAATTATAGGGGAGTTTCTATCCAGTCCGCAATTCCTAAAATGCTAGATAAACTAATATCCGATCAACTCATTTGGTGCTGCAGGAATATTATTTGTGACGAACAACATGGATTTTTAAAGGGCAGGTCTACAACGTCTAATTTGCTTTCCTACCAGATGTATCTGATGAGTGCTTTGGAAAGGGGTCGTCAGGTTGATTCTGTTTACACTGATTTTTCCAAAGCCTTCGATCGTGTTAGTCACTCTGTTCTCTTGAATAAACTTGAAGGCTTGGGATTTAGTAATTTTGTGACAAAATGGTTCGCAAGCTATTTACGGGAACGTAAACAGTTTGTTAAGATTGATAACTTCGTCTCCAGAGCAATCAACGTTACATCTGGGGTCCCCCAGGGCTCACACTGTGGGCCAATTCTGTTCTTGATCTTTATAAATGACATTGGGAGTTATATTAAAAATAGTCAATTTCTGATGTTTGCTGATGATGTTAAAATATTCAAAGTAATTGAGAGAAGTTCGGATCATGCGCTATTACAATATGATTTATATAACTTGGCTAATTGGTGCGCATGCAATCATCTTCATCTCAATTTGAAAAAATGTATGTCAATTTCTTTTTGTCGCCATAGCAATAATAGCAAGTTTGAGTATTCAATTAATGATAATAAATTGCCCCTGGTCGAGACAGTGCGTGATTTGGGTATTATATTTGATTCTCGCTTAAATTTTGTTAGCCATTTAAATAAGATCTCTAGTAAAGCTCTTTCTATGCTCGGTTTCATTAATAGATTTTCGAAACACTTTGGCGTGGATACGTTCAAAACCCTTTACGTCAGTTTGGTAAGGCCACATTTGGAATATTGTTCTGCAATTTGGTCTCCTTACCACAACTGTAACATTGAAATCATTGAAAAAGTTCAGAATAGGTTCTTACTACTAGTATCTTTTAAAATGGGGATCGCACTCATTGACTATAGTCGGTCACACATATTGAATTGTCTTAATTTAAAATCTTTAGAATATAGAAGAATATCATTTGACTTATGCTATGGGTTCAAACTGATTAATGGACATGTCAATTGCAGTTTTTTATTATCATTGTTGAACTTTAATTTTTTTTTAACAACTCCAGTTCGTTGTAGGCCCTTATTTCGTTTAAACTTCCATCGAACATTGTATGGTTCCCATAATCCTGTGGCACGTATAATGCGGTATTGTAATGTCCTTATGTTGTATCCCAACTTTTACATTTTTAGTAATTCTTACAGTGTATTCAAACGCCATTTACAGTTTATTAATCTGGATATTGTTAATTAGTGTATTTTTGTTTGTTGTATTATATTTCTCACTCTATTTATATGTTTTTCAAAGTAATATTATGTTTATCTTATATCACTATTTTTAATTGTGTATTGATGTATAAAGGAGATTTCAGTTGATAAATAAATAAATAAATAAATAATCGAAACCTTGAAGATATCTGAAGAACACCAAGAAGAATTTTAACGCCAAAATAAATCAAAAGAAAAATCTTGTCGCTCTGACACGGATATTACCAAACAACTACTTGATATTTTAAAACAAGAAACAAAACGAACAAAAAACCTAATTAATGAAATTTTACCTTCGTACAGAAGAACTAAAAGAGGATTATTTAATTTTATTGGAATAATTCAAAAAACGATTACTGGACATTTAGACGCAGGAGACGGCGAAAGATACGACACTAACTAAAAATCTAATAATCAAGAAAATTTGAAAGCAGATATTAAAAATCAAATTTCAATCACAAAAGAATTAATCGAGGAAACATATAAAAGTATTTCATTATTAATTAAAAATCAATATACGATTGTAAATGACATACGCATTTTAAAAATGTCAATATCAAAATTATCAGATTGTGCATGGGTTCAAATAACAATCAATACTTAACTATCTTTGATTGAATCTATCAATGAAATCAATGACTATTTAAATCAATTGCTGACAGTCCAAAATTTCGCAAGACATTCGGAAATGCATCCGAGCATTATCAGTCCACTTAAGCTACAGAATGAATTAAATGGAATTCAAGAACATTTGCAAGATACATGTCTTTTATTCGAACCAACATTGGAAAACATTCCCACATATGAAGAAATAAAAGTAAAAACATACCAAAAATTATTATATATTTTATAATAGAGATTCCATTAATTGAAAAATCTAAATATAAATATTATCAACTCTACCCAATTCCAAATAAAAATAAAGAATTAATAATACCAAATTCTAAATTTATACATTTAAACGAAAATACATTTATTAAAGAAGAGAATCACTGTTTTCACCTCGAAAAGTTAGCATATTTGTGTGAAGCAAAAGCTTTACGAAATCTAAATGAAAAAACGTGTGCCGTACAATAATTAATAACATACGCCACCGAAAACAATTGTTTAACTCAAAAAATGTCTAATTTTAGAAACCAAATTATCAAAGTTGATAATAGCAATTCATGGATCATTATAGCTGAAAATGAATCCACTATTGAAATTCATTGTTCAACAAAATTAATACAGCGAAAATCATTACTTAGAAATTATTTAATATCTTTAATCCACGGATGTAAAGGAAAATTTAATTCAAACATTTTAATACTAAAATTTAAAACAGAATATTCCCCATCATTAATTACAGTGCCTAATATTCGATTAAAACAAAGTGAAATAAAACTAAACTTAAAATCAATTATTATAAGTGGAATCGATATGTCAAAGTTTTCAATTTTAAAACAACAAATAAACACTTTGGAAGAACAGGTTGAATCTCAACAAATGTTGGAAATTCATAATTACAAAATTAATTGGATGTTAGTTAGTTTCAGTAGTGATATTGTATTTGTTTAAATATATCATTAAAAACAAACAAAAATTAAAATCCTTTATAACGAAAAATATAACAAATCCTATCAACGTTCCACCTACACCTTATTAGCCAGTGTCACTTCTACGGATGGGGGAGTTATCGCTTATTAGTTTATTATCGCTTATTATGTTATAGTTAATGATATAAATACATCTTATCGCACCATGATGAATTAATTACGCTGCGACGTTGAGCAGGCACAGTTGATTTCGCTCCCAACCAAATAAAATTATTTTTAAAAAGCTAATCTTCGGTCTACGAAAGATAACTCGCACGAGCGAAGCGAGTCGCGCCTCGGAAAATCCCAATTTTCAGGCTTATCTAAACTCGACATTTTACTTCATGCGCCACGCGTATAAAACACTGATTTCAAGTAAAGTTTAAAATATACTACTTATCTTTTTTTTCAAATTTTGATGAATTTCCTTCATGTGTTTAAAAAAAATTCTTGTATAATTTTTACTTTTACTTTTCTGCAAGTTTTAGCTTAAATATTTTTTGATTTCTTGTATCGATACTAGCAATATATCGTAAAATTAAATATCGATACAAATATCGATTATTTTGCACCAAAATATCGATATTCCAATATATCGATTTATATTGAACATCCCTAGTATAAAATATAGTTAAGAAAATTTACGATAATAAAATAAAAACGTATTAGACAAATTCAACGTTTAAAACATGTTTTAAGCGAGTTTAACATTTAAAACATGGTTATAAAAAAACCGTTAAAACACGACGGCTGCTTTTAAACATATTTAAGTGTTTTAAACATAACAACCATGATAGAGTCTGTCTATAGAAGAATTCGAAGTTTTCGTATCGAATCGTACAGATCATTTCTTTCTATGTTTACCTCAATCCGCAACATCGATTTGCTTATTATTAATTGTTATCATTTTGAAATGTTTATTAATTATTAATAATGAATAATAATGAATTTTACTCCTACCAACATTTGATGAAAATGTTATCAATTAATGTTAAAAAAATTGATGTTTATGAGCTAGTATTAAACAAAGACATTTTCGGGTAAGACCAATACTTCGAATTCGTCTATAGAAATATTGTATGGAGATTTGATGATTAATTGAACCTCTTCTCCATAAAAAAATGTCGCTTGTTGATAACAAACGGCCAGCCGAAGAACACGATCTTCACGATCATATGTTTTGAATTTGAATTTATTGTTTACCACCAAATGGTATAACATTGTCAATATAGTACATAAATAACACATAAATAACATAGCACTAGGAAATTATAAATTAAAGTGTTTACATTAACTAATTACTATAAATATAAGAATGTAAAAATGTAAAAATGTAAATAATGTTCTTTTAGGACATCCAGGTCGTAACCATCGTCGTTCCTCATGTGTTTCTATCCATGTTCGCCAACATTGAAAAATTCTAGCGATACTGCATTCCACACGGCTGCCAACATTACAAATGTATAATCCTGTTTCTCGTAGACTGATTATTCTACCTTGTCCAAAGTCACTAGTTTAGCGAAAAATTGCGCAATTTCGAATATATGGCATTCTTTTACAATCGACCTAAACTAATTAAGCTTAAAATTTGGGTTTAAAGTGCCCAATTAATAAATGATGTCAAAATTAAAAATCAACAAATTTTTGTTTCATTTTTTATGGCAACTTGATTTATTAATCTAATCATCATCATCGTTTCTTAGCACGGATAAAACACATCTTTCCTGAAAATGTCATCAAAATTAAACCATGTTTACAGGATGTTTATTTACTTTCAGCGGGCAGTATACTTTAAAGTTTGCTTGCTTGTAACTTATAACAGTTACTTTCTAATAATAACTGATTTCTTTTTTTTGTATTAATATAATATTTTATTTGAGTATTTATATATTCGAATATTCAAATACTTTAATATTGGAATTTTTCAATATTTGAAGTTTCGAATATTTAAATCACATATGGGCAACCCCCGGCCTGCGGGCCGGATCCGGCCCGCTGTAAGATATGATCCGGCCCGCGAGACATTTTGATAAAACCCAATTAAAAATATATTACATTAGGTACTTATACTCACGGGAGTGACAGTGAGCCGGCAAACATCAAATTCTTTGATGTTTGCCGCCTCACTCTTTGATAATCGCCGCCACTCGATCAAATTCTTTGAGGTTTGCCGCCTCACGGGCGACACATCAAAAGATTTATTGCTTCTCAATTATTCTAAACTAGTTTATTCCAGATTATTCGTTCATTTTGATTATATAAGCGGGTGGATGGCCCGAACGTTAGTTCAGTTCTATTTGAGCTACCGAGGTGATAACTTGGACAAGCGATATCCTAGCGAACTGCTCGAGCCGTCAACTTGCTTTGTGACTTTGTGTGCATCTTGAGTGGTTACTAACTATAGTTTGTTATTAAGTTTATTGAACGAAAAGTAAACAAAAATGATGTCTGGTGGAAAGAAACGAAAAGTAGATACAGAGGGTCGCCGATTTCAAGAAAAATGGACTGAAGAATTCTTTTTTATCTTGCACAATGGTAAGCCTATTTGTTTGCTGTGTAATGAATTCATTTCAGTAATGAAAGAATTAAATATAAAGAGGCATTACTCAACTAAGCATGCTACGCTGCATTCACTGACAGAACAATTAAGAACAGACAAAATCCAGAAGCTTACCGCAAATTTGGAAAAACAGCAACAAATGTTGCATAAACAAAGAACACAACTTGATTATGTTGTGAAAGCTAGTTTTATAGTTAGCTCAAAATTGGCAAAGGCATTAAAATCATTTGCCGAAGGAGAATTTATCAAGGAGTGTATGTTAGAAGTTTGCGGTATTATGTGTCCTGAAAAGAAAAAAGAATTTGAAAAAATTAGTTTGTCAAGACGAACTATTGTTCGACGTATAGAAATGATGGCTAATGATATAAAAACAACATTGACTGACCGTATGGCTGGTTTTGAATCATTTTCCATAGCATTAGACAAGAGCACCGATTTGCCTGACACAGCTCAACTGGCTATATTTATTCGAGGTGTTGATAAGGAGTTCACTGTTACTGAGGAATTGCTTGCTTTACAGCCGCTAAAAGGAACCACTACAGGAGAGGATATTTTTATTGAAGTTCAAAGGTATTCACAAGTTTTGGCTTGCCATGGTCAAAATTAATTGGAGTATGCACTGATGGTGCACCTTCTATGGTCGGCTTACGTAAAGGTTTCATCGGAATTTTGATTGAAATAGCAACAGAATTAAATGTGCAAAAAGATGATTTGATAGTCCTTCGTTGCATTATCCACCAACAGAACTTGTGTTCTAAGTCCATTCGACTCCAGAATGTTATGAATGTGGTAGTAAAAACCATCAACTTTATTCGATCCCGAGGGCTTAACCATCGTCAGTTCAAGGCGTTTTTGGATGAAATATCAACTGAATATAACGACGTAACATATTATTGTGAAGTCAGATGGCCGAGCAAAGGAAAAATGTTGAAACGGTTTTACGAGCTTAGAAATGAGATAGCAGACTTTATGAAAATAAAAGATAAACCACTATCTGAATTAAGTGACCCAAAATGGATATATGACTTAGCATTTCTGGTCGATCTTACAGGCTATTTGAATGATTTAAATTTGAAACTTCAAAAACAAGGACAGTTAGTAAATGATTTGTACAGCCATTTAAAAGCGTTTCAGATCAAACTACGCTTGTGGGAGTCACAGATGCTGTCTGGTAACAGTTACCATTTCAACACGCTCTCTGCGTATGAAAATATTGCTTATGCTCAATATGCTGAAGAACTCAAGTTACTGTCGGAACAATTTTCGAACAGATTTTGCGACTTCAAAAACATGGAAGATTGTTTCAGTTTATTTGCTACTCCTACAACATATATTGTACAAAATCCTCCAACACACTTACAAATGGAGTTGATCGAGATTCAAGAAAACTCACTCCTAAAATCCAAATTTGAAGACGTAGAGTTGTGCGATTTCTACAAAAAATACCTAGAAGAAGACAATTTTCCGCAGCTTAGAAAATTCGCAAGAAGATTGATTTGTGCGTTTGGCAGTACTTATAAATGCGAACAGTTCTTTTCATTGATGAAAGTTAATAAATCAACACATCGTACAAGACTGACTGACGATAATTTGGAAAATTCTTTACGTCTTTGTGTCAGTGGAATTAATCCAAATATAGTTTCCCAAATTCAAGCTCAAGTGTCTCATTGATTTCGGTGTATTTAACTTTGGTAGTTTGTAACAATTGCAAATTTAACGATTTAATTATAATGAACCATATTTTTAAATTTCATTTTGTTATTTTAATAAATTGTACTATAATAACATTGTCGTATTATTTCATGTCTAATATCTATCGCAAAAAATATTATCACTACTTTAAAATGCACTAAGTACTTTTAAACGCGGCCCGCAAACGTATTTGCACGCTAAAGTTTGGCCCTCAACATGTCAAAGGTTGCCCATACCTGATTTAAATGTTCGATTATTTACATATTCGAATATTTTAAATATTCGAATATTCAAATATTTGAACATTTGACTATTTAAATATCCAAATATTTGAATAATTAGAATATTCGAATATTTGAATATATTTTTGAATGAATATTCGAATACTTAAATTTGAAAAATTCCCACCCTTTTTACAACTAGTGACACGAGTAGGACGCACGCTTGCGGTGGCCTAAGCGGAAGTCCTATTAAAATTGTTTTAATTTGTCATGCGGGATGAAACACTGCATGTTGCGCACCATTGCACCCAATCCATACGAAATGTGGCAAATGCATTTGACACAAATCGTATGTCCCAAAATATTTGACGCATATATCGGTCCAGTGTGCTCTACGTGCAATGCTTCATCCCGTACGACAAATTAAAATGTGCCAGTTTTAACAGAACTTGGGCTCGGGCTGCCCTAAGCGTGCGCCCATTCCATCATTTTAATTGATTGCTATATCTCTTTAAGCATTTATAATAATAACATATGATTGAAAACATCGATATACTAACCTTATAACATTTTAAATTAAGGTCGGTAACTGTGTTGGCCACAGTAGTTTTATTCTTTTTTTACCGACCGCAGTACTATGTAATCTATGTGATCTGCCAAAAATAAACCCCCCACTTTTTTTACGGGAATATACGTTTTGGGGTCCCAGGAATGATGAAATAATGTCGGTCTGTCGGTCTCTGGCATGATTTCAGCAAAAAACGGCTCATGGGATTTTCATAAAATTTTGTATTTAAGTTCTATTCCATAATATCTCGACCAGTTGATATGGGTGAAAACTGGACTTCCGGTTTCCAGTTTTCACCCGTATCAACTGGTCGCGAGATATTATGGAATAGAACTTAAATGTTTACACTTAGCGTTTTTTTTTCCTATCTCGTAAATTATTAACATAATCGGAAAATCTTTGAAATGAAAGTTGTAGAGAATCAAACTGAGCCAAAAAAGGTGGTCATAGTAACAATTAAAAATTCTCCACTCATCTTTTAATGATAGCGAAACAACAACAATAATTTCATTGAGCTACCTCAATTTTGACGGGAGATAAATATTTTATTTTAATTTTTGATTTTTGGTCAAAAAATAAATATTTTTTTAATGCTACAAAAAAAATCTTTATTTTTTTCTACTTTATGTATACTATTTTTTTAGACCGACGAGAAGTATTTTTTAAGCGACAAAGGTAAACAAAAAATCATTTTACCAGTATTGGACATTTTTTTCTACAAACTAACTTCAATAAGAAATTGGAATAATGAATTTAATAATCCTATATTATTTTAATTTGCGGTCAGTACCTGTGTTGGCCACAGCAGATTTTTTTAAATGAAGTATGACTTTCATTTCAGTTTGCTTTTATTTTTTTGGTATCGGGGCCCCAAGTTCTGTCATACCAGAACGAAGGGACTCTTAAATACTGCACTGATTTAGAATATTTTGAAGCTCCTAAATAACAGCTGATTAAATCGAAATTACTGAAATAAGTAGTTTATTATTAGTTTATAATTATGTGTGGGTTTTTCATGTGTTGTACTAAATAAACATTCAGTTTTTTTTCAATAACTTGCTTGCGATAAAGATGCTGAAATCATCGATGATTAAAGCGAGCTGTATATAAATACAATTGGGTGCTTCATAAACTCATACATTATCTGGTATCAACTGTAAACACATCGCACAATTAACAGATTATAAAATTCAAAAACATAAGCATTCATAACCAAGATGGAAATCCGACATATTATCATCTACGCAGTAAGTAAACATTTTCAATATTTAAAAAATTATAAAAAAACTTAAATTTATCATCATTCTGCAATAATTTTGTCTCGTTGAGACTTTTCCAAATATTAATTAAAACAACTGCTTCCTGAGCGAGTACCGCGACGGATATTGAATTATACAATAATTATTTGTGTAACACAATAGCGTTACTGTTTTTATACATAATTTATATGCAAAATGTAACATTGGATTACATTATTTTTAAACCAAACTAAACGAACAAACTGGAAATGTAATAACCCACAGGGAATGAATATCAATTGAAATAAATCTTAGCACATTTCAACAATAGTTATCTCTAATCGGTATAGATTTGCTTTAGAATATTTATATAAAAGAAAAACGGAGAACACTTTTATACGGTGGGGCAAAAGTATGGGTACACCGGATTTTTGGCTAAACTATACGTGCTATGAAAAAATACTCTGTAGTCGTTTTAATCTATTCAAGGGCGTAATGTGATTTCTACCAGCTATACTATTTCTCGAAGTATGACGTCATCGGTGTTTTTTTTTTAAATGGTACAAATACCCTGTACATTTTAAACTTTTTAGATAAACACTTGTTAAACAGTTACAATGATATCGAATTTGGTGAGTTTGCGACTTGTAGTATTTATTTTATTAAATAAAGTAATAAAAAAACTTTATAAAATATAACTGGAATTTAACCAATATTGTATGTTTTGTGGATAAATTCTCTAACTGAATAAAAATAAATCTTCCTACAAGATGGCCTTCAGCTCGGGCATCGATTTGATCGACCTGGAGGGAGGCTTGTGCCTGTTTTGAAACACTGTCTTTGTTTTTTCAGCCAATATATCTCTATTTGAATCAACCCGCAAATCACACGGACATCCGACCGTACTATCATTTTTCGCGATTACAGCGCCATCTATCAGGCTGACAAAAAAAATAGTTCAATAAATTATTCTTATTTTTTTACGTGAAATCTGAATTTGCAATCAAATATAGGGGTGACCGTAAAAAAAATTGAATTGACATTGTTTTAGTGACAACAGCACCACCTGTGAGAAAACCAATATTACATAATTATGGCCTCCTTTTGTACGATTATTTTTCATTAGGTAATTTCTGCCTAAAATGCTTTGTTTTCGAAATATTTGCGAAAAACACGTTAAATGCCCCACGCTGTCTATTTATATTTTAGTTTTTATATTTTGCAATTATATTACAATTTCTTCTTGGATTTTGGAGGCGTTCACTTCGTATAAAAAAGTTAAGAGTTTTCTTTATATCAAAATATTACAATTTTATGCAGAGTGCCTCTCGCCGTAAGAATGATTTTTAATTATGTAGTCATGTTCTTAAACGTATGCTTCACGGCGAAATTTGAATATAAAAATAATAAATGTTTGACCCAAGTGGAAAAATCACTGTTCTAAATGATAAGATATATGAGCCGATTATTTTCTGTGGCTTAGGTCCATTTTCTCAATTTATTTAGTCAACAACAATAACCTTTATAATTTTATGTTTTCTGTCCTAAACAACAATTTGTGATTTAATATATTCAATATATAAGTATATATTGCACAAATTATTTTGTGTAGCAGAGAACCTAAAATTATAAAAGTCAACAACAAAACAATGTAACTGTATTATATCTCCAAAACTAATGTCGATAGAACAATCTGAAAAAGTTTTATTATTCAGTGTAAAATTATAGAAAACTTTCCTTCATATGGTTTTTTTCGATCTCTTTTGATAACTATTAACTCTTAACTTTTTTCGAAAGTTTTAAAAGTGTTTTTCTATTCAGCTTGTAAAACTGAACTACTTGGCCCATTTAATCGTTTCTCTATCTCTTGTGGCTTGCGAGATTTCCACAGAAAAAACTTACCCTGTATTATATTTTCTTTTTGTATAAATCGAATAAACATGAAATTCACTAACTGTAGGCAGAATTGAAATACATTTTAGGTTTAATCGGGACACCCTGCGTAGGACGTTTCGATTATCTTACTTAATTTTAATTAATTAAGTTATGTCGTTCAACTTATTGTACCAATTATTACGTAGATAGTCAGGTTGTCCAAATTGTAACTAAATGTTATTTTTACTTGGAGTGATGTAACCAAGATAATTTTAAATTTATGTTTAGGTTTGCTTATTGATCATGGCCATCTGTATCAACGCACAAGGTGGACATGGAGGACACGGAGGACACGCAGGACATGCAGGACACGCAGGACAAGCCGGTGGATTCTGTCCGTGTGCACCGTGTCCAGTGTGTCCGTGTGGATAAAGGATCAACTCTCAAACAACGGCAGGAACTTCAGATCAGAAATATCTTGCTTGAACCAAGCGACGTTTAAAACGTCGATGCCTCTTAAATATTATTGTTACATCGTCTATGCAGGAATACAATACGTTTAATAAATATGATAATTTTTAATTTCCCAACATGCACTCAAAGAGAAGTTTATTTTCGTAAAAACTTTTAGATTAAAAATGTTAGTAGACATATCCAATATGAGGTCCCCTGAGTTGACTAAGTTCATTTTTGAAAAATGTCTGTCTGTCTATCTGGACGTCCGTCTGGCCTATTGAGCTGTACAGGATGGCCCAAATTCGTGTTTTCACAGGGTATCTTGGTAACCTGAAGGGTTAGAAAAATATAAATATAAATGTCATGACCTTTTTTTACGAGACATTTATAATGGCGTAAATAGATCATGGCTAACTTAATTAGTGTGGAAGATATCAGCGTTTTTCAATTGTTGGCTATTTTAAAATATGTCTTTATCTTAATAACTACAAGATATACAATAAAACAGTTCAATAATTATTTATGTAGTTTTCAGCGTAGAATGCAGTGGCGTACTTTTTTTTATTCGGACTATTAATTTCGGAGGTATGATATGAAGTTGCATTTTTTAAATGGAACACCCTATATATTTTTATGTTATTGAAAAGCATATTAAATTAGCTTTACATTTTTCTATAAAATATATTATTTTTTTTATTGAAAAATTGTGTTTTTAACTTTAAAGCTTTTAGATAAATAATTGATAATATATACTATTATAATTACAGAGATGTTAGTATTATTTATTAATAATGAAGTGATCTGTAGACTTAGTAATTGATCGCAAAAGTCTTCAAAAATTATAAAATTAATATTTAAACTAACTTAGTTTTTAATATAATCGTTTTTTTTTGAATAAATTTATGATAAATACGTATATCAATGTAAAGCTAATTTAAAATGTTATTCAATTACATAAAAATATATACGGGGGTTCCATTTAAAAAGATGCAACTTTGTGTTATAACTCCCAAATTAAAAGTTGATAGAAAGAAATAAGTACGCTACTGAATTCTACGTTGAAAACTTCATAAACAACTATTAAACTATTTATTTGTACATCTTATAGTTATTGAGAAAAAGACGTATTTAAAAATAGCCAACAATTAAAAAACGCCCGATATCTCGAAAACTAATCAAACTAGCCATGATCTGTTAAAGACAATGTTATTTTCTCTGAAAAGGACGTCATGACATGTATATCAGATTTTGTCTAACTATTCGGGTTACTGAGATACCTTATAAAAACATCGAATTTGGGTCATCTAAACCAATTGAGATATTAAAATTGCACAATAATATGGTAGCGACCAATTTGAAATGTTAAATTTTCCTGACTTTTCCTTGACTCTTCTCTGATGCCATTAGATTTGATAATCTGAAATTTATTAAAGCGAAATCAAACATAAGCAGTATAATTTGAACATCTCAGTAATATTAATGTCTTATAACTTGGCGCATGAAGTAAAATTTTCGAGTTTAGAAAAGCCTGAAAATTAGATTTACCGGGGCGCGACTGGCTTCGCTCACGCGACCCGGAAAATTCAAATTTCCAGGCTTTTCTAGACTCGAAATTTTACTTCATGTGGGAGTGAACGACACTCGTTACAAATTTCAAATTAAACTCTTTCACAAAATCAACGAATGCTTGAAAAATTACACGGTGTAAATCGGGAGATGTATAAGTACCTAAAAGAAAAATCCTCGATTGTCATGTCTAGATGTCAAAAATTGAGAAATGTTCAAAATGCCGAGAAAGTATAATAATGTGAATTTTTTTATAAAATCTATTATACTTTTTATACATTTTAACGTATTGGCCGATGTTTGTACATTTGGTGATTTTATTTAAAGTTTATAATTTTTGCCAATTTTTAGAATTCAAGATTTAAAATCGGCAAGTTAGAAAAATTAATAATAGCCTTACAGTTTTTGAATCCAAGCATTTGTCTAATTTTTCTGATTTTCATGTTATCCGGCCCACAGTGTGACGTTATAATTAAAATAATCGCAATCAATAATATTATAGGATTGCGATTATTTTAATTATAACGTCACACTGTGGGCCGGATAACATGAAAATCAGAAAAATTAGACAAATGCTTGGATTCAAAAACTGTAAGGCTATTATTAAATTTTCTAACTTGCTGATTTTAAATCTTGAATACCAATTTCAACAAAACAAAATAACTGAAAAGAAGTTACCCTATTCGTCACTAAAAAGAAATATCTTGTAATGAAAGTCAATAAATGTTTGTTCAAAATCTGAAAAACATGGAGGACAGGAAGTATTTGTTGACACTATTCGCAAGCACAGCTTATGGGAAATTTTATTAGTGAAGCTGCAGTCATA
Organism: Philonthus cognatus; assembly: GCA_932526585.2. NCBI lineage: Eukaryota > Metazoa > Arthropoda > Insecta > Coleoptera > Staphylinidae > Philonthus > Philonthus cognatus. Next base: position 22,221,043 of record OW052249.1, on the reverse strand, counting down.
AACATACCGTCGGCTTACCTGTATATCCTTCTAAAGTATGAAAAACAAAACTTTTTAGGAGAGACAAAAAAACCTGATGCTGCCACCATTGTCGAAGGATGTTTTTAGATTTTTTATGCAATATCACTTAATAACATTGATAATGTTATAATAAACAAAATATTTTTGTTTTATAGTTTATTTGTAATTTAATATAATTATTTCGCCACTGCTTGCAAATAACTGCTTATTAACACACATTATTATTTTCATTTTGGTAAGTAAAAAATTGAAAAACACTTCATCAATAGTTTTTGAGTTATTGTCAATTGAACGTCGAATTTGAATTTCATCGATATTTTAGCCATTTAAAAACAATATTGTTTGAACGCAGTCTCTATTGATGCAAACCCACTTGAAGAACTTGCAATATTGTCAAATCAACATAAAAATCCTTGAATCTACACAGAACTGCATAAAATTTGATTGGTATAATTGAAATTTAAAAACTGTACTAGATTTTTTTTTATTTATTTATTTCAACAACGTGCCATTTACATAAAAAATACAATTCACAAAAAAATACATATATATATATACAGGGTGGGCCACAAATAACGCCCATTAAAAGTTTTCGGGGTTCCTGACAGAGGAAAAATTTGAAAAAATTCTACATTGCACGGTTGAATGCGATCACCTCATGGAAAATATTTCGACTTTCTATCACTTCCGGTTGTACCGGAAATGGCTACCAACTTTGTTATTTTAAATGGAACATCCTATATATATTTTTTTTTTTTAGATTCCCCGTTCAATTGTCTACCCTCTCATTAAAAAAAAAATTGACATCTGTCAATTTTGACAATAGGTATTTCAAAAATGTCAATATTTCAGTGCCCACTTAAAAACATCATAATTCAATGTTTTCAAATGGAATGACCAATATTTTATCTCATATGGTGATTGGCAAGACAATTTGCAACATAAAAGTATTATGTCTCCCCATATCTAGAGCAAGTAGTTTTTGAGCTATTTTGAAATTTCTTTCCTCCCAGAATGCTTGCACAATTGAATAATTCCTGTACTATTCACACGTGCATTATAGTATGCTACTGTCAATATTCGCTGAACCGAATCTGTCAATATTTTTGAACGCTCCGTGCGAGTAATATTAAAATGAATAAGTATACCAATCAAGAAATTATGAATTTTTTCGTCATGCATGGTCAGTGCGACAGAATTGTTGAGAGAACTTCCAGAATTTTCAACAAAACTTACCCACACTTACCGCCGATGGATAGAAGAAAATTTAGAAGACTGGAGTCAAATTTTGTACAATTTGGAAAACTAAACGCAGAAAAGAATCAACCAAAGCCAATAACGCAGAACGAGGAAGTTCAAGTGAATGTTTTGGCTTATATTCAAGCAAATCCACGCGCATCCACCCGTAGTTGCCAGGAGGATTTGGAAGTAAGCAGAACATCACTGCAAAGAATTTTGAAAATGTATCGTATGCATAATTATAAATTTAATTTGGTGCAAGAATTATTTAGTTTTTGTTGGTTAAAAATCAAGAAGACAATGACTTTTTAAAAAAAATTATTTGGACCGACGAATCAAATTTCTCTCGTGAAGGTATTTTCAATAGAAAAAACAATCACATGTGGTCAACTGAAAATCCATATGCAACGCTTGTACATAAATCCCAACACAAATTTAGTGTCAACGTATTTTGCCTTTTGATGGACACGTGTGTTACTTTTTATTTGTACCACGAAAAATTAAATAGTGGTAGATATTTACAAATTTTAAGAAATTTTGTAGAAATTTTTTTGGATGAGCTTCCTTTGAATTTAAGGATAAATTCATGGTATCAGCTCGATGGAGCCCCAGCTCATTGCACACACGAAATATCGCAGCAACTGACGAATATGTTCGAAGATAGATGGATTCGAAGGTTAGGTCCGTGGAACTGGCCCGCTAGATCTCTAGATCTTACTCCACACGACTTTTTTCTTTGGGGTCGTATAAAAAATAAAGTTTATGCCACTGTCGTCAATACCCGAGAAGAATTTGAAGGGTGCGAGCTGCATTCGCGTAATTAAGTGCAGAAGAAATTAGGCGAGCAACAACAGAGGGTGTCGCAACACGTGCTGCACAGTGCTTATACGTTAATAGTCATCATTTCGAACAATTGTTATAATTTTTTTTTCTGTTCTTGTTATTATTCGTTCGAAAATTACTTTATTTCAATCTTCTTGCTTTTGTTTTGTTTGTAAGATGTAAGTGTGGATAAGTTTCGTTGAAATAACATTTCTGTCGCACTAGCCATATATGACGAATAAATTCATAATTTCTCGATTGCTACACTTATTTATTATAATATTACTGAAGTGTTCAAAAATATTGACACGTTGGAAACGAATTTTTCTAGATTCGGTTCAGTGAATATTGACAGTAGCCTAGTATGGTGCATGTGTGAATTGTACAGGAATTATTCAATTGTGCAAACATTCTGGGAGGAAAGAAATTTCGAAATAACTTAAAAACTACTTGCTCTAGATATAGGGAGACGTAATACTTTTATGTTGCAAATTGTCTTGCCAATCACCATATGAGATAAAATATTCGTCATTCCATTTGAAAACATTGAATTATGATGTTTTTAAGTGGGCACTGAAATATTGACATTTTTGAAATACTTATTGTCAAAATTGACAGATGTCAATTTTTTTAATTGTAGAGGGATCTATAAGTAACAATTCAAGGTGCCGCTCGTCTGTCTATCTTGTCCCTACTAGAAGTTATAGGCATTTTTCAAAACGTCTATTTGAGGTCAATATTTGACACATAAATTTTTAACTCAAAAACTGTAAGAGTTAAGTGGACATAAATTCATATGAGAGGGTAGACAATTAAACGGGGAATCTAAAAAAAATTAATATATAGCATGTTCCATTTAAAATAACAAAGTTGGTAGCCATTTCCGGTACAACCGGAAGTGATAGAAAGTCGAAATATTTTCCATGAGGTGATCGCATTCAACCGTGCAATGTAGAATTTATTCAAATTTTTCCTCTGCCAGGAATCCCGAAAACTTTTAATGGGCGTTATTCGTGGCCCACCCTGTATGTATATGTATATATATATATATATATATATATATATATATATATATATATATATATATACAGGGTGTCTACGCTAAACCGTTTGTTAAAAGTTTATGGGGTTCCCGTTGCATCAAAAATTTGAAAAAAATCCTTGACATTTGGTTGAATCAGTTCTCCTTATGTGAAATATTTTCAACTTTATATCACTTCCGGTTCCACCAGAAGAACCACCAAATTTGTTATTTTAAATAGAACACCGTATCTATTAGTAATTTTTTGGATTCCTTGTTTAAATTGCAACATATTTTATTCGAACATATGCACACTTATCTCTTATAGTTTTCAAGAAAAAAAAAAAAAAAATCTAAAATTTTGGTCTCTAAAAGGCATTTTGAAATCTGTCTGTAACTTCTCTTAAGAATAAGATGAAAATATGATTTATATCTCTACTTGTACCTAGAGGAGGAGTAATTAGAAACTGTCAATTTTGACAATAGGTGTTCTTAAAATGTCAATATCGAAGTGCCCTCTTCAATATCTCGTAATTCAATTTTTTTTAAATAGAATGACCCATTTTTTATCATATGGTACAATTGGGAGGAAAATTTCCTACAAAAAAGAATTATACAACTATACTCGTAAATCAAGTATTTTTGAATTATTTCGAAGATTCGTTTTCTTCGCATTTGCGCAGGGAATAATGCGCACATGTCACAATTAATTGTTAGTAGGCAAGTAGTATGCTTTTGTTTTGTCGCGATTGTAATGTGAAATGTCAAATAATAAAAACAATTAGTAAAAAGTTATACAGAAATCAACAAAATAAATAATTACACAAATAAACAAATTATTAATTTATTCTATATATCGTATATTCAATAAAATAAAACCCCTAGAGTGCCATGGAAAAAATTGTAGGTTGGCAACTCTGAAATTATACATTATAATTATTATGTCTGACGTTTTATATGTCAATTCCTAAAGTGTGTAGCCAACTTAAATTAAACAAAAGATAAAATCATGGCACTCTAGAGGTTTTTTTCTATTGAACATTAATACATGGCAACGGCGATAGCAATGTTGCTCGAACATGTACAGTATTTAATGAAACTTATCCGCATTTGCCGCCGATAAATAAATCTGGGCCAGACTTTCTCGTTTGTTGATCAAAAACAAAATAGCTAAGGTGAAAATTGTTTATACAAAATTTGTGGGTTTTTTCGTTGGCTAAAATTTGTATTTGAGATATTTTTTGATTAAGTTAATGTGTTTCTATATTTTTAACTTCACTTGAAGTCAGTGTTTAATACGCGTGGCGCATGAAGTAAAATTTAGAGTTTAGAAAAGCCCCGTGAAAATTTGTCTCGGGTCGCTGCGCGACCCTCGACAAATTTTCTACGCGGGGCTTTTCTAAACTCGAAATTTTACTTCATGCTTAGTCTGGGAGTGGAAGACACTCGTTCATAAATTTTCGAATTATCATAAAGTTGTGTATTTTTTCGTAGTCTGCAATTTTTGTTTGATTGAATCGATAGAATAGCTACAGTTAATGAGTGATTAGCAAAATATATCAAATAAATCTTTCTCGGTTTATTGAACAAAAACAAAAGAGCTGAGGTAAAAAGTGTTAAAGTAAATGTGGTTTATTTTCTCGTTGGCTACAACTCTTGTTTGAAACATTTTTCGATTGAGACGTCGAAAGCCATAGTCGGTAAGTTGTTGATCTAAACTAGTTTTTTTAGTTTCTAGTTCATAAACAGAAGAACTGAGGTGAAACGTGATTATATAAAATTTTGTGTTGGGTTTTGTTATTATTTTTTGTGTGAAACTTTTTTTGATTAGGAGCAATTTGTAAATGATTATAAATAGTAATATATTAAGTGCATTAAAAATAATCGAAAATTTTGCACGAAAAGCCGTTGCCTAGAAACTGCATAAGTCCATTTTGATTGTGATTTGACACAATTTTCAGAGCATTTTTAATGCACGAAATGTATTTAATAGACTATTTCCTGAAAAATACGATTTTTAATCAAGTTGACGTATTATTTAAAATATTAATTATCAATCAGTGGCACTTAATGTGTCAACATGAATCGCTTCGGAAGATTTTCTTCTAAAGATATATCGAAAAATATCGAGAAAAATTCATCCGAAAATACAAGAAAGAGTTCGTTTGGAGACAATTTATGACATTCTGTGATGAAAGAAAATACGAGTTAGATCAAAAAACTTCAGATGCTTTCTTGGCAGAAATGCTTAAAGACTGGGCATATAACATGAGGAAGCAAAATGGAGACGACTATAAAGAAATGACAGTCAAGACAATATGGAATACAACAGCTAAAATATTAATGGACAAATATTATAAACAATATGGGCGCAAGATTGATCCGTTTCAAGCAATAGAATACAAAGAAGCGAGGGAGGCACGAAATTCAAAAAGAAAGGAGTTACAAGTGATGCCTTCAAAACGCAAGCAGAGTTCAGCCTCCCTAACTCATGATGAATTTAAAAAACTTGTAAATTTTTGGGATGAGGATACCCCAGACGGTCTCCAGAAAAAGTTTTTTTATATGCTGTCATATGAATTAGCTTGGAGGGGAGGTGAAGGAATTAAGTGTATACTAAATTATTTTCATGAAGAATTGGATAATTTGGGAAACAAAACCAAAAGGATTGAATATAACCCAATTTTTGAAAAAACTGCACAAGGGGGAATTAAACGCTGTGCCGAATCAAAATGGTTAATTCCTAATGAAACTAATCTGAATTTGTGTCCTCTAAGATTATATAGTAAGTTTATAGAAAAGCGACAACATTTAAAAAGCAATCGTTTTTTTCTTAACAGCAAATCCATATTGGCAAGTAAATAATAATTTGTATAAGGATGCCCCAGTTGGCAGAAACGAAATTTCAAAGTGGACTCTAAATACTGCAAAACAAATTGGTCTCAATACTGTAACAACAAAAATTACGAATCACTAACTACGATCATCAGCTGTATCTAATTTAGCCAAGGAGGGAGTAGGTGAACAACAGTTGCTTAAAATTACTGGTCATTCAAGCACCAACTCAATTAAACCTTACCTTCAATTGGATAAAGAACATCACCAACAGATAATTAAGAAAATGAGAGGCGAAGGCTATTTAGAGGAGGACAGCAATAAGGCAGTTGATGTTTCAGAGTCTTTGTCTAATCAAGAAACACACAACACAATACAAGCAACTGCATCTACATCAAAAAATAATTCCACAATTTATAATAATTGCGTTTTTAATTGCACTAATGTAAATGGTTCCAATTTTAGTAATATGTTAGATTAATTAAAAACCTTATTTTTAGTTCTGGAAATAGTCGCATAAATTATTCTCAATACTTTCCAGATTCTTTTAAAAGAGAAACTTTCGAATCGATTAATTTTGAAAGATTGAGAGAAATTGATTGATACCTGACATGTGACGTCACAACAGTGCAATTTTCGCTGTAATTTTTCGTAGAATTTTCACCTACTATGCAATTTTCGCTGAAATTTAATTGTGATTGTGCAATGAAAATGAATTCTCGTAATATGATTGGTAGACATTTTTTGAAGGAAATAGTCAAATAAATATCTCCCCTAGGCTTTTTCGTATAGTGATCATAAACAAAAGAGTTAAGGTGAAAAGTGTTTAGGTAAAAGTTCTGTGTTTTTTCATTACCTACAACTTTTGTTCAAAACATTTTTTGAAAAACTATAAGGTAATATAATAGATAGAGGAATAAGTAAGCATTAAATTTATAAAATTTCAAAAATATATTGCTTGAAAATATTTATAAAAAACGTATTAAATTAGCAAATATATGTCAAAATGGAAAAATAAAATGAAAATATTTTTGAAAATTCTTCAGTCTCAGAAAGTTCCTAATTATTTCAGAGTATTTCGTTGTTAACATATTTTAAATTCGTGTAATAAAAAAACAGAATAATGTAATGATTTATGCTGATTTTTAACAAAAAACTTTTTAGACATTTGATGGTTTAGAGTTAGCAACACTGTCTACTGTTTTAATAATAATAATAATGGTCATTGCCCAACAGGATACATTCCCAATTACACGACAATTTAGTATTACCAAAAAAAAAAAACGTTTAAACAAAAGTTGTAGCCAACGAAAAAATGAACCACTTTTACCTAAACACTTTTCACCTCAGCTCTTTTGTTTTTGTTCACTCATCAATTGTAGCTTTATTATCGATTCAATCAAACAAAGCTTCAAACAAAAGTTGCAGACAACGAAAAAATACACAACTTTATGATAATTCGAAAATTTACGAACGAGTGTCTTCCACTCCCAGACTAAGCATGAAGTAAAATTTCGAGTTTAGAAAAGCCCCGTGTAGAAAATTTGTCGAGGGTCGCGCAGCGACCCGAGACAAATTTTCACGGGGATTTTTTAAACTCGAAATTTTACTTCATGCGCCACGCATATAAACCACTGATTTCAAGTGAAGTAAAAAATATAGGAACATATTAACTTAATCAAAAAATGTTTGAAACAAAAGTTGTAGCCAACGAAAAAACACACACATTTTTTATAAACAATTTTTACCTTAGCTATTTTGTTTTTGATCAAGAAACGAGAAAGTCTAGCCCAGATGTATTCCTTTAGTAATCTCATTCACCAACTGTAGCGTTAATATCGGCCGAATAAAAAAATTCAACAACAACTCACCGACTATGGCTTTCGAAATAATTCGAAAACTACTTGCTTTACTAGTATAGTTGTGTAATACTTTTTTATGGAAAATTTTCCCCCTAGTCGTACCATGTAATAAAAAATGGGCCATACCATTTAAAAAATTGAATTACTAGATATTAAAGAGGGCACTTAGGTAATGACATTTTAAGAACACTTATTGTCAAAATTGACAGTTTCCAATTAATAAGCTCATAGAGGCATCCTCTAGGTACAAGTAGAGATACAAATCATAATTTTATCTTACTCTTAAGAGAAGTTACAGACAGATTTCAAGATGCCTTTCAGAGGTCAAAATTTTAGAAATAGTTTTTTTGCTTGAAAACTATAAGAGATAAGTGTACATATGTTCAAATAAAATATTTTGCAGTTTAAACGAGGAATCCAAAAAATTACTAATATATAGGGTGTTCCATTTAAAATAACAAATTTGGTGCTGCTTCCGGTGGAGTGATAATGAAGTGATATATGGTTGAAAATATTTCATATGAGGAGAACTGATTCAACCATATGACAAGGATTTTTTCAAATTTTTAGTGCAACGGTAACCCCATAAACTTTTAATGAACGATTCAGCGTAGACACCCTGTATACATACATTCTACTTAAAACTAAACAAAAGTTACATTTTTTTTAAAAGGCGCTTTAACAATGAAAAAATATTATCGTGACGCAAAACTCGAACACAAGCGAAATATTTCGCATAATCCGGGCGCCTGTAGCCGATATGGAACGTACTGTCAGACCGAAGAAAGTGCGGTGGAACCCGTACACCAACCAATTTTAACAGATCAGGGCAATCCAAATACCCTTTGAGCAGTTTCAGTACTAACTTAATGTCAGCTTCTACACGCCTTTGTTTAAGGCTGTGAAGGCCAAAAGTCGTCAAGAGATCAAAGCAGGGCTGATCAGTGCTAAATTTATTGGCAAGGTACCTTACAAATTTCTTTTGAACTTGCTCAATTTTATTAATATCTCATTCATTGTATAGAGACCAAACCGTTGAACAATATTCCAAGTGGGGTCGCACTAACGAATTATACAGCGTTGCCAGCGTTCTACTATTTGTAAAGTTTTTATTGTTACGCTTTACGACACCTAGCCTCTGATAAGCTTTCTCGACAATGTTTGAGATATGGTGTGCAAATGACCACTTCAAATACACAGTGACACCTAAATCCCTTATCCTATCAACACGATTTATTGCTACATCGTTGAAAACATAATTTGTATTGATCGAACTTGAACTTCTTGAACAAAAAATTATATTACACTTTTCGATGTTTAGTGTTAATCTGTTATCATTACACCAGCTATTAAAGTGAACAAGTTCATTTTGCAGGTTTGTTGCATCACGCGTCGATTCAATTCGCGTATATATTTTCATATCATCAGCGAAAAGAAAACAATTAGCATTCTGAAAACAGCTTGTAGCGTCGTTTATAAATATATTGAAGAACAAGGGACCCAGGTGGGAACCCTGAGGAACACCAGAAGTAACCTTTGGGGGTCTTGATGTTTTTTGCCCAATTTTAATCACTTGCAACCTATCTGTTAAGTAGGACTCTATATCCAACGTAAAAGAATATCAGAAATGCCAACATAATGAAGCTTGTTAAGTAATTGCGTATAGAGTCAAACACCTGAGAGAAGTCGGTATAGATGAAATCAACTTGAAAACCGCGTTCCAAGGCGTCGACAATGTAAGAATCATATAACAATAAATTAGATTCCGTAGATGCCCCCACTCCAAACCCATGTTGTTTGTGAGAGATTGAAGATTGCAATGAATTAGTCGAGAAATCCGTTACCAATTTTTCAAAAAATGTTGAGACTGTTGCAATAATGGATTTAGGGCGATAATTTTGAACAAGTTTATTATCGCGATTCTTATATATTCGAATTATGTTTGTTGTTTGTTCCAGCAAGATGGAAAACAACTATTAGATAGTGATTTTATTTATTTATTTTGGGTTTTACGTCATTAATTTCCGCTGCTATGGCCAATCATGACGCCGGAGATTAGGTCTACAGCTATCCGGGAATTTTGCCGAACCCGGTGGGAGTTCCAACCCACCGGTAGGGATCTTTAACGTGCACGCAACATCCAGGCAGTACACGGGTCCTACATGCATTTAACGTCATATCCGAGAAGACGGAGTGTTTGGCATTTTTATCCTAACCTATATAAATGCAGACAACTTGTCAGGCCGGTATTTGAACCCCGGCCCGTGGCGTGGCAGTACAACACTCTAACCACTACACCACCAAGCTGCCCTATTAGATAGTGATTATTTAAAAAGTAACCATTTTCGTCTACTAAGCGCGAATGCACATTTTTTCAAAAGGAAAGCAGGCAGACCATCGGGGCCAGGGCAATAGTTATCTTTAAGAGATTATAATGCATTGAAAACCTCCGTGATTTTTTTACCAGGTGTACGATTTAAGTGAACAGATGATGGCCAAATCGATGAAGATGTCATTTGTTTAGTATGCGAACATGGAGCTCTATACACTGATTGGAAATATTCAGACAACAAATCAGGTATACTACTTCTGTCGTTGACAACCTTATTATCCTTTAGAAAATTAGCAGGCATACGATCCCCACCCCTCTTCGATCTAACATGAGACTACAATGATTTTGGATTGTATTATTCAATATTCTCTACGTAATTAGTGGAACACAATCTGGATAAGAGCTTGCACTCGTCCTGTATTGAGGACAATTCTAAGTAACCAGAATGAGAGCGTGGCAATTTTTTAAAATACCAGTTCTAACATAATATATAAAATTACGAAATATTTCTGAAAAATGCAAAAAATACGTTTTAATTCATAAGATAACTTAAGACAATAAATACCTATTGAGACAACTACTGCCCGTGCAAATACATCTCCTGATATTGAATTATACAATAAAATATTTGAAATCTTATTTGATTTGTTACAAAGTATATGTAACATTTAGGTCAAATTTTCTTGAAACCAACTAACCAATAAAAATGAAAAATGAAAGGAGAAATTACAAGAAATCAGAAATGAAAGCATTTCAATTAAAAATAATGTCTTGAGCCATTTTTCGAGACTTATCTCTCTTCAGTATAGCTTTGCTTATGAAGTTTTTTTAAAGATATTTAGGAATAAAATTGAAATAAACTTACTTGGAAAAAGTATTGTGTGTGGTATGAACAGGTACACAGAAATGGTTTGAGTAAAAATATGGTCAGCATTTATAGTATAGTCAAAAGGGGATTATTTTATTAGCAGGTATGATAATTCAAGTCCTTTCATTTATGTTTTCTTGTGATTCCCCTTTCATTTTTCATTTTCATTTGTTAGTTGGATTGAAAAGAATTTGACCTAAAAATTATAGAGCGTTGTAAGAAATCAAATAAGATTTTAAATATTTTATTGTATAATTCAATATCCGGAGGTGTATTTGCACGTAGTTGTTTCAATGGGTATTTATTGTCTTAAGTTGTCTTATTAATTAAGACGTATTGTTTGCATTTTACACAAATATTTAGTAATTTTATATATTTTGTTTAGAGTGTGCAAACTATAAGAAGCGTAAGCTTATTTTCTCGGGTTCAAATTGTTTTGAATTTGAATTATTCTTACAAGATAAATTCAAATTCAAAACTATTTGAATTCGAGAAAATAAGCTTACGCTTCTTATAGCTTGCACGCTTTAAACATAATATATAAAATTACGAAAAAACTATTCGTGAAAATGCAAACAATGTCTTAATTAATAAGACAACTTAAGACGACAAATATCCATTGAAACAACTACTTCCCATGCAAATACACCTCCGGATATTGAATTATACAATGAAATATTTAAAATCTTATTTAATTTGATTTGTTACAACGCTCTATTAAAGTATATGTAACGTTTAGGTCAAATTCTCTTCAAACCAACTAACAATACAAATTTAAAATAAAATGAGAGATAGCAACAAATTAGATGTTGCTATCTCTCCTTTCATTTTAAATTTGTATTGTTAGTTGGTTTTAAGAGAATTTGACATTAACGTTACACATACTTTAATAAAGCGTTGTAACAAATCAAATTAAATAAGATTTTAAATATTTCATTGTATAATTCAATATCCGGAGGTGTATTTGCACGGGAAGTAGTTGTTTCAATGGATATTTATCGTCTTAAGTTGTCTTTTTTTGAAAAAAAAAAACTTTATTCACTTAGGCTACAATGGACAATGTTACAAACAAATTACAAGTAAGATGTGAACGTCAAACAATTAACTCTAATACAGCAATATCATAAATATAATACCACTACCGTCAAGAGAAGGTCAGAATAAGAAATTATCAACCGAGTATAGTGCTCTTGATATCAAAAGATTTTTTATTATTTTTTTAAAATTGCAGAAATTCTAATTCTTTGATACTTTCTTGAAGAGAATTATATTTTTTTTTCCCTTCATAAAAAAATGATTTATTCATTAATGTAGTGTTGTGTTTATCAGTTAATAACAGGTCGCCCTGCCTCGTGTTGTAATTATGATTTTCACTGTGTGTTGAAAAGTTAGTTATGTTTTGCTTTATGTAACAAACCGTTTTGTATATATAGATTCCTAGTAAGGTTAATAGTTTATGGGATATAAATGCATTCTTACATGTTTGCAATCTGTTAATGCCAAACATAGTTTTTATTATTATTTTTTTTGAGCTATAAAAACTTTCTCGGCTTCAGAAGCTCGGCCCCATGCAAGTATATTGTATGTCATATGAGAATATGCAAAAGAAAAGTACAATTTCATTAGCGTTTCAAGGTCAACTTCTTGTTTCATTTTAAGAATAGCAAAGTGGGCTTGACTTAATTTATTGCAAACATGATCTGTATGGTTTTTCCATGTTAATTTACGATCAATGTAAACGCCAAGATACTTCACACAATCTGTTAGTGGGTATTCGAGATTATTTACGCTAATTTTAAAGTCGTTAGGTAATTGCCGTTTTTTGCTAATATGTATACATACTGTTTTAGATGGATTCAGTAGCAGTTTGTTGCGGGTGGACCATATATTGATTGAGAGTATTACATTCTCGATTTTCATGTTTAAGTCACTAGGGTTATCCGCAAATACTATTACTGCAGTATCGTCTGCAAATAGTATAGTATTATGCGCTATATACTCCGGGAGGTCGTTTATAAATAACAGGAATAATAGTGGCCCTAAAACTGAGCCTTGAGGGACACCATAGAACGTGTGCTTACTGGATGATTTTTCTTTATTTATTTCTACGAAGAAGCTTCTATCAGATAAATTCGATTGAATCCAGTTATATATTTGTCCTCTGAAACCATAGGACGTGAGCTTTTCCAGAATGATTTGAATATCAACACAGTCAAATGCTTTAGTTAGATCGAATAGCAGAACAACTATGTATTTTTTCCTGTCAAGTTCATTTATAACATAATCCAAAAACGAACAAAGAGCGGTTTCCACTGATTTTTGCGCCATGAATCCATGTTGCTTATTGTTAATGATACTATTGTTTTGTAACCACTTCAACATTTTATTGCCGACAAGCTTCTCCAGTAATTTACAGAATATTGAGAGCATTTGGATAGGCCTGTAATTGCTTATTTCTTCAATGTTCCCCTTTTTGAATACTGGTGCTATACGGCCAGTTTTTAAGCACTCCGGAAATGTACATTCATTAATCGAGAGATTGAATAGGTGCACTAGGTGAGGAAGTATGCTATTTATTATAGATTTAAGTATTTTAAGCGAAATTCCATCCGGCCCAGGGGTGTTTTTACTAAATGAGCTAATTACCCTGTGTATATCATCCTCCGTTATAGGATCGAAGAAGAATGAGGCTAATTTTATATTTTTACTGGTAGTACATTTCTCCGGTTGGTTATTCTGGAACGCGTTTTGAATTAATTCTGGGACAATATTAGAAAAGTATGTAGCGAAACATTCAGCAATTTCAGATGGAAATGATATTTTCTTGTTGTTCATTATGATTGATTGTGGTACTTTCTTTTTCTTGTTACGGCCCAAGTTTTTATTTATTATTTCCCAAGTTGTTTTTATGACATTATCGGAATTTACTATCAGTTTATGATTAAAATTCTTTTTGGCAGTTAGAATATCCGCTTTAAATTCACGTTTTTCCCGTTTATATTCTCTTTGCAATTCCGGATCATTAAACTGCTTTGTAACCCAGAATAGGATTTTTAGAGATTTGCTTTTCGTTTTAATTACATTGTCTAACCACCCTTTGTTATTATCATTGGAGATATACTTAATTGTACAGGGACAGCATCGGTCCATATGATCAATAATGTTGTCCAGAAAATATTTAAATGTAGTATTGATATCGTTCTCCTGGTATAGAACATCCCACTTCTCTAGCCGCAAGCTATGACTGAGCACTGAAACATTAAATTCTGTTAATTGCCTCTGCAAAACTGTAAGTTTTTCTTCTCTGACTGAAAGATTAAATGAAGCAATGAGGCAGAGATGATCCCCAATATTTGCATTAAGAACTTCAATTTTTTGCAATTTTGTCTCAAGGTTTGTTATAATGTAGTCGATGCATGAGGAGCCAGTTAAGCCGTAAATATTAGTGAATATTCTTGTTGGTTCACTATTTTCAATCTTAAGACCAAATGCTGTGAGCAGGTTATCAAGACGTTTAAAGTGACGAGTGTTACGTTTCTCGTCGATGTTCAGGTCACCACATAAAATTAAATTGATATTCTTGTACGTATTTCTGCTTAATAAAAATTCTAATTTGTCAGTGAATATATAATTACTACCCGAGGGCGCTCTGTATACACTTAAGATTACAACGCTACTTTGGCCTAAATTTAGTTGTATACCACAAATTTCAAAATGCAGTTCGACTGATAATTCCTTACTTAATTGATCCAATGTTTTGAATGAAAATGTATCTTTTATATAGATCACCACACCTCCGTGTATGTGTTCAATTCTTGCATATTGACCTCCAATACTATAACCCTCTATCGACGGCAGTGGCTTATTACAAGGAAACCAATGTTCGGATATACATATGATGTCAATCTTTTCCTGAAATAAAAATACATCAATTAATGCGAGTTTTTTAAATAACGATTGGACATTCAGTTGTGCAATTCTCAAACCAAATCTGGAATGAACTATGGTTTGGTGAGGTGTTGCAGATGGAATAAAAAAGGGCTGATATACACTCCCTCAGGCGACATATTTGGATCCTTGATAATGCTGGCGTCTGATCTCAGTACTGAAATTTTGTATGAGGAGTATTCCTTGGGTCTTTTAGATGCCATTTTTTCACATATCCATTCTTTGATGTTGAGCGATGAGATATGTTGTTCAAATGTTTCGATTGTTGCTGATGGTTCTAGTCCAGTGATGTAAAAATGTGAATACATTTTCTTTCCTTTTATTGCCATCGGTGTTGTGGATTCGCCTTTAATCGATGCTCCTCTTCTCCTATTTTTTCTACGTACTAATTGAAAATCATTATCCTTATTCAATGTGGCTTCCACTTCGTTTTGGGGTCCATTATTTTTAGTGACAGTACTGGGTAACATAGTCAACCCAACCGACGTATTTGTTATTTTTAATTGAGAAGCAACTTTTGCACTCTATGTCGACACGCCTTCCTGAGGCGATAACAGGGTTGCTACATTTCTAGGCGTTGGTTCGATAGTTTCTGTAATTGTTGCAGATTTCTTTGCAGCTTTATTTATTTTTGTTTGCGTCTCAGCTAAATTGTATTTGTTTATATTTTTTCCATCATTTTATTATCTGAGGTTATGGCATTTAATATTTCATCATGTGAATTTATTGTTTCATTAAGAGTGGAAATTTGCCTGTTTAGATCGTAAATTTCTTATTTTAAATGTTTAATTTCCGTCCTCATCCCTAACATCAGTTGGAAACAGATACGCTGACTACCTTGCTTTTCACAACGGACGCAGGCGAGTACACCGAATTTTTCTTCCGATTTAAAACAACCATCGTGCTGATATTTGTAGCAAATAACACAAGCCGCAGATTCTTCTTTTTGTAGAATGGGCTTTTGGAAACTAACACACTCCATTTCTTCACTAATTTCTTTAATAGTCTCATTTAGGTCTTCATTTAAGTTTTCATCGGAAAGCGAGCGCTGTTCACGGTTCGCCATCTTTTAAAAAAACTATTAATTAAGACATTGTTTGCATTTTCAAGAATAGTTTTTTCGTAATTTTATATATTATGTAAAAACGCTAAGCTGCCTCGGCGATTAAATCGCTGAGTGCCGCACATTCAATTTAGTAAATTATGAATAAAAAAGGAATATTGCCGACTCAGCACTTGAATCAACATTTACTGGCATTCCATATTCCGATTAAAAACATGAATTTAGAAATGTAATTATATTTACAAAACGTATTGGGAAATATTGTAATAATGTCTTTCTTTGTTGTGTATTAATAACATAATGAATGAACGGTCCGCGGCAGAAAAAATACATTCACAACTCCAGGTCGGGAGCGGGGAGCCAGGAGCCCGTGTCGTGACAAATGTCGTTCACAAATTCTATATATCAAAACAATTTTTTTTCACTTGTTTTTGGAAATCATAGTATATTTTATAAAAAAATATAATGCTGCCCCTTATTTATTGAAAGAATAATCAAAATGTACATTGCTCTTATAGAGATATTTAAGCAACGATTAATTTTATTTATTATTTATTTTAGATTATTCTACTAAATACAACATTTTTATAATAATTATCTTAGTAAATGAAGGCAATATGAAGAAGAAATAAAGTTTCCAATGGAAGTATTTCGTGAATTTTTGCCATTATTTGACAGTGTTCCGTTATTTAATTTATATTTAACCTAAGAAAAATGTTTTAAAAAAATTAGGGTAAATTTATTCGCAAAGCTTCAATGTACAATATTTATAAGTTTCAAAGCTTAATTAATTGTTGTTCGTTCTTATGGCCAAATGACATGTAAATTTCCGACCTTAATATCTTTAATTCTAATTATAATTTATTTCAATTTCAATTTCAATTTCAATTTCAATTTCAATTTCAATTTCAATTTCAATTTCAATTTCAATTTCAATTTCAATTTCAATTTCAATTTCAATTTCGATTTCAATTTATTTAGTGTTAAAAGCATAGCTGTACACACGTCAAAACATACATGTAATAGTATAAAATCAGGTAATTACAAGACATAGAAGCACAGACATTTTTTACATGATCAGCGCATAATAGTATTTTTACGAAACACAAGACAAAAATTAAATATATAATAAAATTACTAATATTATACATATGTTTATATTAACAAGTCACCGTTCAAAAAGTCATTAACACTGTAATAGGGCCCTGAACACAGTAATCGTTTCACTTGTGATTTAAACATTTTTATGTTTAAAGATTTTATATGATTTGGCAATTTGTTGTAAAATAGTGGAGCGTAATAATTTTCACTATTCCTTGTTCTATAAATACGAGTATATTTTATCTTAACGTTGTCAGAAAATCTTGTATTATAACTGTGAGGTTCCTTTGTAATTGTGTACATATGTAGATTCGTTTTCACAAATAGCAGGCACCTTAGAATATATAATGACGGAACTGTTAAGATGTTTAAGTTTTTAAAGTTATTTTTAATGTCTTGGCGAAAATGTAATTGGAGTAGGGCTCGTATACATTTTCGTTGAAGCCCAAATATACGTTTAATATGAGTGGTATGGCCCCATGACAAGATGGAGTAATTTATTTGTGATTGTACCAGCGAGTAATAGCAATTTAACATGGTTGTTAAATTATTTAATTTAGTTAAACTGCGGATCAAGTACACATATTTTGAAATCTTTTTACAGATAAATTCAGCTTGATTACTCCACGTTAATCCCGGGTCCAGCACAACCCCTGAAAATTTGGTTTCGTTTTTGTTGAAAATATCTGAGCAGTCCTTTAGACTGAAGATCATATTAGATGTTTTATTTTCATTCAGCAACAAACGATTGCTGATTAACCATTCTTTAACCTTCGATTGTGTATCCCCTAGACCATCCAGCAATACAGGGAGATGTTTCTTTGATTGGTAGCACGTAGTGTCGTCTGCGTACAAAGTGAAATTTGAGTTAGGGTCATAATTTGTCAAATCATTGATAAAAATCAAGAATAGAAGCGGTCCTAGGACAGACCCTTGAGGTACCCCAATGTGTATGTAATCTACATTTGAAAGCGTCCCGCCATGTATTGTCATTTGTTGTCTGCCTTGTAAATAGGAACTTAACAAAGCAATCGAATCATCACTGATTCCATAAGAAGGCAGCTTACTTAGGAATATGTCGTGCGACACACAATCGAAGGCCTTTAATAGGTCGTAAAAGACGCATCCGATGTATTCATTACGTTCAAATCCCGATAGAATGAAATTAGTCAAGTCCAGGATTGCATCACAAGTTGATTTATTTTACCTAAAACCAAATTGACATTCATTAAATAATTTGTTACAGTGGAAGTACTCGTATAGTTCGTTTTTTAAGATATACTCAAAAATTTTACCTATTGTTGGTATTATCGCTATGGGCCTATAGTTACCTGGGTCGTTAACGTTTCCTTTTTTATAAATAGGTATAATTTTTGAGAGTTTAAGAGATGTTGGAAATGTGGAAGAATCTATACATTGGTTTATTCATTTAGTTAAGGGGATTATTAAAATATCATTTACTGTTTTAATTATTTTTGCATTCATACCCTGAACATCAGTGCCCTTTTTATTTTTTAGATTATCAATGATGTTTCTAACCTGCGTTTGAAATAATATGTACATCTATTTTGTGCTTTGACATACGTTAGTGGGTCTGCATTCGTTTTTGGAAGACAGTTGATGAGGTGTTTTGCAGCAGTACCAAAGTATGTGTTGAATTCATCTGCGGAGATATCACATGACACTTTATTGCGATTTGTAGCTTTGTGGTAATTTAGAATGTTCCACATTGCTTTTTGGGGATTGCTAGATGTAGCAATATAGTTATCATTCGATAAACGATGTTTGTATTGGATTTTGTTTTTATAATTGTTCTTAAAGTCGTTGAGGATTGATTTATTTTCGTATCTTAATTTAAAAGAAATTTAAAACTTAAGTTTATCAATTCACAAAAGTAGTTTATTTTTATATATAATTTGTTGAAATGGTAGGTTATAATTAATGTCTATTTAATTTTGAAGTTTACATATAGCATTGTATAGTGTTATATTTTTCAATTATATTGTAAAATAGTAACATCCGTTAATAAACATCATTAATTATTAAAAATTATAAATGAGACATTCTTTGTGAGGTCGTAGATAAAGATAATTATTATTTATAAATAATAATATTGTGTATTAAAGTGCCTTAAAGATTAACTAAATTAATTAAGTAGAATTTAAAACTCGGTGAGATGCAAGTATAATTAATCCACATATGGAAACGGTTGTTTCTTTCTGCAAATGACGGACTCATCATCGACATATTTGCTGTTTCCGAGAACTCGAACGACGGGAGTCGAAGCCTTAGTTTCGGATTTCTTGGCCACTTTTGTCTTCGAGCGAGGGTATATGCAGAAGTAATAAAAAATTTCGACGATCGACAAGACGCTTGCCCCAAAAAACAATGTTCCTATACCACCGACATTAACTAAAATTAATTTTTAATAAATCGTGATTGAATTAAAATCTGATCAATTGTTAAATAAAACTCATTTCATTAAACTAGGCGAGAGATTCGATGAATTGCGAACATATTTGTACCTCTGTAGAATTTATTTGTGCAATTAATTACGTGTTTTTTTTTTAAATGATGACATTTCGTTACCATCAATTATTTTAGATAAGTTAAACAAGTGAAATACTTCCAGCAAACAGACATATAAATAATATACAGGGTGCTCGTTTTTTCGAGCTGCACTGTAGGGATATTGCTTATGTGAAGAGATAGAGATTCTGTTGAATAGGGGTAAAGTTTCGTATTTTAGTGCTTACTAATAATCTGCTTTCACATTTAAAATATCTTTAACTGTTTCGATTGTAAATTGAAAAAAAAACTGAAATTTTCCATATTTAAAATGTTCCTATATCTCCATTATTTTAGATCTTATTCCATATTTATAAAAACATTCTTAAAGCAACTTTTTATAACTCGACTTATGCAATACGTTACAAAACTGCAGAGCTGGAATAAATCCTCAAAAACAGGATTCGAATCACGAATCCGAATCACCTAATATAATTCGAATCACGAATACTCGAATAAAGGATTCGTAAGTGAAAAATATGATTCGAATCAAAGATTCGAATGCTCATTTTTGAATCACGGATACAAATCCTTTAAAAATAAATTTGAATCTATTATTTGCAACCAGTAATATTTTATTCCATCAGTTTCTATTAACAAAAATGTACATTTACCGACTAAATATCTGATTATATAATGATGATATATGTGTTATTGAACTTCATTTTAAATCTGTGTTTTTTACGCGTAGCGCATGAAGTAAAATTTCGAGTTTAGAAAAGCCCCGTGAAAATTTGTCTCGGGTCGCTGCGCGACCCGAGACAAATTTTCTACGCGGGGCTTTTCTAAACTCGAAATTTTACTTTATGCTTAGTCTGGGAGTGGACAACACTCGTTCTTAGAAGTTTTAAATTAAAGGATCACTCTAGATTACTAAGTTTATTACCATTTAACAAAGGCTACAGCTCGAAGGACCAATCATGGTCTTCGGAGATCAAAGGACTACAGGGAATCGAAGTTTATTTACAAGAAAACAACGAATATCTGAAGGTTTACAGCATGGATAGGAAAGAAAACATCTAATTTTGAAAAAATATCGAAGTTTGGTTGTTTTTCAGTGTTGTCTTAACTTTACTTTAAATCAGTGTTTAATACGCGTGGCGCATGAAGTAAAATTTCGAGTTTAGAAAAGCCCCGTGAAAATTTATCTCGGGTCGCTGCGCGACCCTCGACAAATTTTCTACGCGGGGCTTTTCTAAACTCGAAATTTTACTTCATGCTTAGTCTGGGAGTGGACCGTCAAGATTTTCTACATGTCGAGATTTTCGATATTTCTAGATTTATGTCGATTTATTCACAGTTTGTTATTGTATTAAATGCAACTTTAATATTAAATAAATACGGTTTTTTTTAGGAATAGAATATTCACCCATTAAGAGCCGACCAAATTATAAAGTTAACTCTAAAAGTTAATTTTAAATAAAATTTTGAATGTTTTTCTATGATTTCAATGAATGATTTATTTTATTACATACGTCGATTTTTTTAAAAAAGTTAAATTTAAAATTCAAACGAGTGTTGTCCACTCCCAGATTAAGCATGAAGTAAAATTTCGAGTTTAGAAAAGCACCGCGTAGAAAATTTGTTGAGGGTCGCGCAGCGACCCGAGACAAATTTTCGCGGGGCTTTTCTAAACTCGAAATTTTACTTCATGCGCCACGCGTATAAAACACTGATTTAAAGTGAAGTTAAAAAAACACTGAAAACCGACCCAACTTCGATATTTTTTCAAAATTAGATGTTTATTCCTATCCATGCTGTAAACCTTCAGATATTCGTTGTTTTCTTGTTAAAAAACTTCGATTCCCTGCAGTCCTTCGGTCTTTGAAGACCATGGTTGGTCCTTCGAGCTGTAGTCTTTGTAAAATGGTAATAAACTTAGTAATCTAGAGTGATCCTTCAATTTGAAACTTCTAAGAACCAGTGTTGTCCACTCCTAGACTAAGCATGAAGTAAAATTTCGAGTTTAGAAAAGCCCCGCGTAGAAAATTTGTCGAGGGTCGCGCAGCGACCCGAGACAAATTTTCACGGGGCTTTTCTAAACTCGAAATTTTACTTCATGCGCCACGCGTAAAGAACACTGATTTCAAGTGAAGTTAAAAATATACTATTAACGTTGGATATTTTTCATGGTTAAGTAACTAAATATCCATTCACAAATATTTGAATTATTCGAAAATTTCAATATTTAAATTCAAATATGAATAATTTAGTGATTTAAATATTCATATTAGAATATTTAACTATTTGAATTAATCGAATTCGAATCACAGCCTGAATAGCGATGATTCGAATTATTTAGGAGGATTTGAATCCGTGTATGAGGATTCGAATGCTTTTATAAGGATTCGATTCCTTTAATAAGGATTCGAATCCTTTTATAAGAATTCGAATCCTTTTATAAGGATTCGAATCCTTTTATAAGAATTCGAATCCTTTTATAAGGATTCGAATCATCTACGTCTGGATTCGAATACGAATCCTTTTAAAAAAATGTAACGAATCCGGATCACGAATCCGTTTTCACTAAATTACCGTAAACTGGGGTTACTTTGCTCCATTTTTAGTAGAGAAATTGAAAATCGTTTTTAAAAAAAGTAAAGAACGTATATAAAAGTATAATTATTGCACAAAACACAGAGAAGGGTTTTAGTAATGTAGCTGTAGTATTATTTAATACAAAAACAAACGGCAAACATATAATTTCTTTTGCTGAAGATCGGAGCAAAGTCTACCATAGGACGGGGTTACATTGCGCCGGGGTTAAATCTCTATGTAATGCATGACTGTGAACGTCTGGAGTAAAGTAGTACTGCTCTCTAGTCAAAATTTCTCCAACGTTTCATATCTACTTATATATATCAAAAAACAAGAGCTGCATCTAAAAATAGCGAATGAACAACACATTCTTAAATTATTAAGGTAGGTATTCACAAACAAAAAGATGGTTTATTAAAATAAGTTGTTGTTCAGCTCAGGAACTGCAAAAAATCCTCTTTTGGAAACTTGTTTAGGTGTCTTTATGCCACCTAGAACGTCAGACCAGCAGTAAGTCATTTCATCACGCGTTTTGGGCCATTTCCACATTTTTAAAGCCTTAACCATTGCATTAATGGTGACTTCATTATCGTTAAACCCCATAATTTAACCAGGATCAATTCTCCTTCATATGAAAAAACTATGAAACGTCCTATTTCTCGAACAACGTTTGCAAACTGGAAAGCTTTGTTCTTAGTTGGCTTGCCTTCCACGTAATCCATAAACTCTATTTCTTGCTGTTGCTCGTCAACTAGGTCATGCAAATCAAAATCATCATCTGAGTTGTCCTTGAACCCTATCGTTTTCATGTCTAGAGGAAATTGCAGGTTCATCCTCTAACATATTTTCATTTGCTACGACTTCTTCGTTAACCAAGTCTTCATCGCTCAATGTATTTTCAGCACAAACGCTTTTTCCTACTGGAATTTTAATTTTTTTTCTCCTGTTCCGGATTTTTGTAGAATCTAATCTTTTAGCTTCCAAGCTCTGCAGGAACACAGATTGAATGTCGTCTTTATTGCAAGACGATCTTGGCAAGCGGTTTAAAAGTTCTTCCACATTTAAAGGCACTATGCCACATTTCCGAAAGCCAGCTTTTAAGTTGTCTTGTACGCGAGGAGCAATAATATCCATCATTTTTGACAGCAGTGGTGGGAAGTTCTGCTTCTGTATGCTAGTATTACGGATGCCATCTTCTGTATCTTTCCAGTCACTTGAAACTTTTCGCCACGCTATTTTTAGTGGCCGGAAGAATGCCACATCAAGAGGCTGTGTCAGATGCGTGCTGTTGGCAGGCAAGCAGATTAAAGATATTTCATATTGGCGGCATAATTCCACCGCATGCATAGCTAAATGGGAAGAGAGATTGTCACATAGTAATACTTTTTTCCCTTCTAATTTTCTCAATCGTGGTAGCATTTGTTTTTCAAGCCAATCTGTGAAAATTGCTGCGTCGAACCATCAAGAACTGCTAGAATTATAACGGCATCCTTTGGGCCCGTTTTCAGTCCATGTGGTCCATATTTTGGTCGGTCGATAAACAACATACGGTGGGAGGAGTTCTCTAGCCGCGTTACCAGCAAACATGACAAATATAAATGTTTTTGAGGCATTTCTGATCATTTCCGGATATTTGGTCCTTTTTTGACGAGAACTTTCTTTTTCCCCGGATCGTCGGTAAGATTCGTCTCATCAAAGTTCCAGATGTTTGTAGCAGGAACATCAATTAGCTCTTTGGACAAATTTTGAATAAATGTTCTTAACATAGGTTAGTTAACTGCCGCTCGTGTTCGTTTAACATTTTCAGCAAAACGACGTGAGAGTTCAGGGTGTCTGGCAATAAAGGATTTTATCCAGTCGTTACCAGGTGAGTTATTGTCAAATATTTTTACTGTCCTTCCACATCGGCTCAAATAGTTTTTTATTATGTCTCAGTTCTCGTTCGTTTACAGGAAACCCGTATTCACCCAAAGAAATTATGCAATTATCAATCTGGTTTTCTTCATCACAGGTAAATATGGGTTGCTTTCCTGGTTTCCTACTGTGTCTGCCTTTTAATTTATTCAGAATACTACGTCTTGGGATCTTATATTTTTGTTCGGCTTTTCTATGCGATATTTTTCCACTTCTAATTTCATTTAAACACTCCTCTAATGCTTCTTTCGTGTAGTCGGCATATTTTCTTGAACCCAATTGCCTTTGGTAATTTCTTGGCATTTCTTTAACCAAGGAAAAAGTATTTTAGCCGGTGAGGTAAAAAAGAATAAGAAAAAGTGGGTATACTTTGCTCCGGAGCAAAGTAACCGCAAAAGTGTAACATTTTGTAGGTTAAGCACAACAAATATAGTTTTTTTTCTTTCTAATGGAGCATTTCAACAAATTTTAAGTGCAAAACAGCTACGGAGTACTACAAAACCAATGTGCAAATACTTACTTGTAAATCAAGAACAATAAATTCTACAGACACTAAATTTTATCGGCAAACAACCACGTGAATTTCAGCTGACAACTTTATCACCGTCTTATTACGACTCTAAAAGCGTGGGAACGTAAGCCGACTGCGTAAGACATTGTTATATAGGCCAACTTTAATACAGCGCTAAGTATTTTGTGTTGTCTAAGTATAGTTCCTGTGTAAAATCATATTTAACTCTTTTTGACAGTGGGGCAAAGTAACACCTTAAGGCGCAAAGTAACCTCAGTTTACGGTATTCGAATACCTCTGTTGATTCCTCTAAAAGGATTCGAATCCGGGAATCGAATCCTGAATGATTCGAATTCTGCCCAGCTCTGCAAAACTGCAAGGCGATTTTTTTGTTGTTGTTCCAGATACATCTTTTGTTTTTCTTATAAGCGCATATGAAGATATGCATATCATTGAACAGCATTTTTTACGCTAACTTCAATGGTGTGCCACATGTTGACTTTCAAAAAATGTATTGTGTGCCACATGTTGACTTTCAAAAAATGTATTGTTTTTATGGTATATTGCTATGGAAACTGCGCCATGTCCACAAAAACTATTTATTTGAGTAAAAAATAATAATCAATAGTCTATATTTTAAATAACATTTAAACTATTGCATGGCAACTTGATATTGTCTAGTTGCCATGGCAACTTGAACAATAATTAAACAGAAGCTTACGTGTGGCATATCGCTGAAATCAGAATTAAAAATGCATTTCAATGGTGTTCATAAATATGTATGTTTCTATAAAATAACAAAAGTTGAGTGTATAAAACAAAAACGAATCGCTTTGAATATTCTAAACGTTAAATATTTGATAAGTCATAAAACGTTGCCATAAGAAAGTTTTTAAATATGAAAAAGAAATAATTAAAAAAAAATATGAACAACATTAAAAAATCGAAATTTTTATCTTTTTTTCGAAATGCAACGAAACAATTGAAAATATTAAAAATGTGAAAGCAGAATATTAATAAGCACTAAAACTCGCAAATTTTCCCTTAGTTAACCAATTCTCTATCTCTTAAAATAAGCGAGATCCCCATAGTGCCGCTCGAAAAACAGGCACCCTGTATATGTAAATAATATGTAAAAATACTGTATTAATATATTTGTAACGATATTATATAGCACTCATGTATATTTTATGTAATATAATTTAAATACATTTTATTACATGATATACCTGTATGTATACATAATCTGGCGCGGACCCACGGGGTGGCTCGCGGGCTGATTTTTCTATTGCACTAATTTCCACGAAATCGAATTATTTATCCCATTTTTTTATATTGTAATAAAGGGTGTCCCAACAAGAGTGGATTTAATTATAAAGAAAAACATATTTATTTTTTGAATTAAGCAAACATTTTTGTTTCAACATAAAGAAAAATAGTTCAGATTAAACATGAAATACAACATCAGGCAAATGGCCACCACGAAACCTCTGGCACAGGGTTATTCTTTTGTTGAAATTTTGAATAATGTTTTCGCATAAATATGGCTGTATTTCACCAATAACACGCCGGATTTCCTCTTTAAGATGTTGAACTGTTTCAGGCTTATTTGCATACACCTTTTGCTTCACATAGCCCGAAAGAAAAAAGTCCATCGGCGTTAGATCGCACGATCTTGGTGGCCAATGTTGATCGCCAAATCGAGAAATGACACGGCCTGGAAATTTGGTCTGCAGTAACACCATTGTTTCACGTGCTGTGTGGCAGGTCGCACCGTCTTATTGGAAAAACATGTGCTCCACATCAATTACATCCAATTCGGGCCACAAAAACTCCGTTAATATTTCCCGATACCACACACCAGTAACAGTTAGCGCATTTCCAGCCGCATTTTCAAAGAAATACGGCCCAATCACTCCACCAGCCCAAAATGCGCACCAAACCGTTACTCGCGGTGGATGCATTGGCTGTTCGAGTACCACACAAGGATTTTCAGCACCCCAAATCCTACAGTTTTGTTTATTTACGTATCCGTGGAGTTGAAAATGTGCCTCATCTGAAAAAATGATTTTCTTCGAAAAATCCGGATTAATTTGATGATGTTCCAACACCCAATCAGCAAATCCACGGCGCTGCTCATGGTCCCTTGGCTTGATTTCTTGCACCAATTGAATCTTGTACGCGTGCAAATGCAGATCTTTTACCAAAATTCGTTGCATAGTGGTTTTGGAAATGTTTAATTCTTGACCACGATGCCGAATGGAAGTTCCTGGATTCTCGGCCACAGATTCCCTTACTGTGTCTATATTTTCGAGTGACCGACAAGGACGACGACGAACAATGGTCTTCTGATCCATCAGCGTAAATTTGGTCTCAAATTTTGTAATTTAACGCCTTACTGTCGATTCATTTGGCGCATAATGGCGACCGAAAACTTGACGTAATATGCGAATTGTTTTCGGAAAACTTTCACCATTTTTGTAATGTGTTTTACAATAACTAAACGTTGTTCGTTTGAATACTTCTTCATATTCTTAAATCGCGTGGTCTGTACTTGACAACTGTCAAAAAAAAATCACCGTACAACTCGTATTAACAAAATGGCGGCAAATTTAAATCCGGCGCTCTTGTTGGGACACCCTTTAGTTGTAATAATATTTTTTTAAATAAATGTTTGATATTATAATTAAAAAATAAGAACACTTTTCAATAGGTTTTGTGCATTCCTTAAAAATTTGTAGAAGCCAAAAGTAATTGTTAAATATATAATTACATAGGTGGAAAAAATGAATTGATTACATTTTAGTTTTATTTCAATATTTAATTTGGTTCGCTAAGTGATCAGTGAGAAACAATCAGCTTCAAATAAATTTCCAGAAGCTCAAAGTTGATTAAATTTCTTTTACCTTAACAGAATATATCTTTGGTTCTATCAAGATCAAAGAAATGTAATTAACTTTGAGCTTTTGTAATTTTTTTTAAGTTCGATAACTTCAAATAAATTTATAAAAGCGTAAAGCTAATTTATTTTCATTCAACAGTAGCACAAAATTGATATGTCTACATTTTTTTATATTTTGTGATCAAATATGACTTGGGTACTTTTCAAGTAAGTACATTTTGAGGGTTATGTAATTCTCATTAAACGACTTAAATTCTTTCAACATTAACACAGCATTTATTCATTTTTAATCAATCTGTATTATAGTAACCAAAATTTACGTCCCTAAAAATAGCGAACATTTTATTATACCGGGTGTACCATTTAACTTGAGAAATCAAAATGACACGAAAAATACGCATCGTACGAAAAAATGTGCCAGGACCAAAAACTTATAGTACCTAAGGGGGCATCATGCTGTTCTAAATTCCACCCTCTGCTGAATTTAGAACAAGATGAAGCAGAGGGTGGAATTTAGAACAGCATGATGCCCCCTTAGGTACTATAAGTTTTTGGTCCTGGCACATTTTTTCGTACGATGCGTATTTTTCGTGTCATTTTGATTTCTCAAGTTAAATGGTACACCCGGTATAATAAAATGTTCGCCTTTGGTACTATTAATTTTTGGTCTGGGAACGTTTTTTCGTACGATGCGTATTTTTCGAGTTATTTTGATTTGTCCAATTAAATGGTACACCCGGAATATTTTTTTTCAATTTTCTCCAGTTATCATATAATATTTCTTAAATATTACCTAACAATTATCTATACAGGGTTGGGCAGAAGTATGGGAACACCGGATTTAAACTATACGTGCGATGAAAAAATACTCTTAATATAAATGTTTGTAGTTGTTTTAATCTATTTAAGGACTTAATATCTATCCTATTTCTCGAGGAATGACGTCATCCCACAGTGGTTTCCCCAGCGGTCATAATTCGAAAATAATTATATCAACATAATTGCACATAACATTCCTTACTACTTAATAAATACTCTTACTTAATCTAGATATAAAAATAAAGCCTGTAAAATAGAACAATCCAAGAGTTGTAGTTTTACTACATCCGAAGTGACAGTTCGTCGCTAGTGCATAATTGTGTCATCAATGCATTATGAGCAACCTAATTATTTCTCTTTCTATTATCATTGATTCTTGCGATTGTTTTGCGATAAAATTCCAAGAAGAAAGTATTTACTCTACTTTTACTCACTTTTTAAATCATACATTTCAAAATACATAAGTTCTGCGACTTTCACAAAAATTAATAATAAAGTTTACGACTTTTCTTAGAAAAATAGATTACTGAATGTAATTCAGTTATTCATTTTGCCGAGAAAGGTCGTAAAATGGATTTACTGGAAGCACTAGTACACAAGGTCCGAATTAATCCCGGAATTTCGCTTCTTAACGACCAGGTCGACCTAATATACACCCCTATCTTCGAAGTAATTGTAATTTTTATTTACTTTCAGTTTGATAATGACTACTAGATAGTTGAAGCTATAGTCATAAATTAAGTGCAAAATATAGGGGTTAAACAGAGTAAAAAGTATTTTATTTACAAAAATTATGAATTATTTTTTGCAGTTGATTTTTTTTAATGTATCTCACATATCTATACACATCGGCCATTCCATAAGTGCACACTTTTTGAGGGTACATCAGGGATTTTAGCGAATTTCACATATATTATAAAGGCTATCAAGACATGGTTTTTGGTTGTTACTAGAGGTTAAACAAATGATTGTTTCAAAAATTATAACAATATAAACTTTTAGTACACTTTTATTTTGAACTCAAAAATAGCGTAAACCGTTACTGATACAAGAAAAGTTATACTTGACTTTTTTATGCTTAAATGTTCAAAGTTTAAAATAATGTTTTTTCCAAAACGAAAAAACGAAAAAGCTTTATTTAGGTAGATTTTTTTTAATAACTAAAACAAATCTCACAAAATAATCAAATACTTATGTTTTAATTTTTTTGAAATAAATATTTATTATACCCCAATCCTTCCTAAGAATATTTCCGTTTTCAAAAAGATGGGCACTTTAAAACTTTTTGAGATATGATTTTTTTACCCGAGCAAATCTCGCAAAATAATCAAATACTCATGTTTTAATTTTCTTGAAAGAAATATATGTTATACCCCAATCCTTCCTAAGAATATTTCCGTTTTCAAAAAGATGGGCACTTTAAAACTTTTTGAGATATGATTTTTTTACCCGAGCGTTGCATTGACGCGAGGCACTCACCGCGATCCGGGCCATTACACCATTGGCGGGAGCGCCTCATTTCAATGTAGTGCTCGGGTAAAAAAAATCATATCTCAAATGCCCATACTTTTGAAAACGGAAAAATTCTTAGGAAGGATCAGGTTATAACATATATTTTTTTAAGAAAATTAAAACATGAGTATTTGATTATTGTTTGAGATATGTTTTATTTATTAAAAAAAATCTATATAAATAAAGCTTTTTCGTTTTGGAAAAAAATGTATCTTAAACTTGGAACATATAAGCACAAAAAAGTACAGAATAACTTTTTTTGTATAGGTAACGGTTTACGATATTTTTGAGTTCAAAATAAAAGTGTACTAAAAGTTTATATTGTTATAACTTTTGACACAATAATTTGTTTAACATCTAGTAACAACCAAACACCATGTCTTGATAGCCTTTATAATATATGTGAAATTCGCTAAAATCACTGATGTACCTCCAAAAAGTGTGCATTTATTTTTGGAATGGCCGACATATATTTTTAATTTAATTTAATTTAATTTAATTTACGGAATCTCCAGTTTACAATAGATTATTACATATACATCTTAATACAATAAATTGACTAAACAAAAACAAAATCTAAATATGCCAAACAAAATTTAAACTTATAACCCTACAGAAATATTTTATTTCAAAATATATTGCATATTGATCCCAAATAGTTCAAAACGTAACAATATGAAACAAGCTCCTTCCCACCTTAAAGTTACAATAAATAGATTAATTAATCAAACACTCAACCTTCAATCGATCAATTTATTATACAACCAATAAATTAATATATATATAAATATAATATGAATATAAATATAAAATATATGACAAAACTTAATAAAAGGAACAGTCCCAAACGCACACAAGATATCACAGCGATGTCAACAATACAAATTATCACAGATGGAACATAAATAGTATATGACGAATACATATTGAATAACAAACCACCAATATATATCTGTATATAAAAGGATAAAATGGTATCTTAACATGTGCAACAAATGCAAATTATCACAGATTGAACATGAAGTGTAAATAACGAACACGTATTGAATTAGCAATAGCAAATAATATAATAAATAGATAATAGAATAAATAAATAATAAGAAGTATGTTCATGTTACATCAATGACCGCGGACAGATCGATATAACGTAAGTTGGTTTTAAAAATTGCAAAGGATGGTGCGAAGAGGATAAAATTGGAATTATGTGACAAAACATTTGCCTGCCTCATCATGCGGTCGATGGGGTTGTTCATACCATAGTTCGTGGTATGAAAGGCTAAACGAAATAATGCCCTATGCCTTGATTGAAGGCCCCGGGGTACATTGTAATTTATAGCACCCACCAGTTCAGTGCAATTCACAAACCCATTCACCAACTTATACAAAAATGACAAGTCCAGAAAAATTCGTGTTTCAGCCAACGATCGCAGATTCAATAATGATAACATTTCGCTATGACTAAAATCTATAATATTTTTCCCCACACGAAAAGCCATTATCTTCAGAAATGTTCCTTGAATCATCTCAATCTGATGAATGGAGCTTTTTGTGTAGGGTGACCAAACTATTGAAGCATATTCCGCATATGGACGTACCAGAGACAAATAGAGAGTTTTTACAGTTGCGTTCTTAAATTGTCTACTAAATCGATTAATAAAACCCAACACTTTTAGTGACTTGTTACACACATGCAAAATATGCTCCCTAAAATCCAGCTTTGAAGTAAACATGACACCTAAATCTTTTACTCTGGTTACACGTGTCAACTGATGATTGACCATAGAGAAATTAAAATGTTTTTCTCTTCCCCGGATAAAAGATATGCGGAAACATTTGTTTAAATTCAATGCTAGATTGTTTTCTATGCACCATTCTGCAATGACATTCAAATCATCCTGCAGCTGCTGCTGATCTGACATACAACATTTTTTTTTATAAATCTTTAAATCATCAGCAAAAAGGAGAACTCTACTATTCCTCACATTAAATCCAATATCATTCACAAACAATAAAAATAAAAGAGGGCCGCAGTGCGAGCCCTGAGGTACCCCAGATGTCACTGATATCGTATTGGACACATTTTGACCCATACGTACTCGTTGTGATCTGCCCACCAAGTAGCTCTTTATCCATTTAATAAAATTGCCACAGAAACCGATACATTCAAGTTTTCGAATCAAAATATCATGTTGTACCCGGTCGAATGCCTTGGAGAAATCAGTGTAAATCGAGTCTACCTGTAAACCTTCCTCCAAAGCATTCGATATGTAAGATTGATATGTCATCAAATTGGTAGTAGTAGACTTTCTTCTAAGGAAGCCATGTTGCTCCTCAACAATATATTGAGAACACCACCAAGTTAACTGCTCAGATACCAACCGATCTAAGAGTTTGGGTAATGCTGATTG
The DNA here is from genome assembly GCA_932526585.2 of Philonthus cognatus. Classification (NCBI taxonomy): domain Eukaryota; kingdom Metazoa; phylum Arthropoda; class Insecta; order Coleoptera; family Staphylinidae; genus Philonthus; species Philonthus cognatus. Next base: position 22,188,759 of record OW052249.1, on the reverse strand, counting down.
GATAGAAAATCCGCGGTAATTAGCTATATTAGATCTGCAACCATTTTTATAGATTGGTACAACATAACTGTGTTTCTATTCTATGGGAAACACTCCAGTGGATAGTGATAATTCAAATATGCTATGAATAGGCTCACTTAACGAATATACACATTGTTTTAAAAAATATCGTGGAATACGATCAGGACCCGAACTGCAAGACTCGGGAAGTGCACATAAATTACTTAACACATCTTGAAGGTTGAGACTGAACTGTTTCAAATCCAATATTGATGTCAAATGAAATTCTGGCACGGGACTGTAACGGTCATTGTAACACTTAGAGAAATGAGACGCAAACTAATCTGCACATCCCGCTGCTGTATTACTGACTGTATCATTTAAAAACATTTCTTTCGGCAAACCATTCGTTTTTCTACATACACTCACATATTCCCAGAATGATCTGGAATCATTATTAATTTTAGTCTTGATTAAGTTGATATAGTCATTATACAACAGCTCATTTAACTCCTTGCGTTGCTTCCTCAATTCCTTAAATTGTTCATAGTGATATGTGAGACCAGAGACTTTATAGTTTAGATGAGCTTGATTTTTCTCGGAAGTTAACTTTATTAATTCGCTATTGAACCATTTGGGATACTTGACGAGTTTACGTGGAATAAACATGTCGAACACAGAATATAAAACATTATAGAAACTACAAACATTATCATCTACAGAATTACTTGATAACATATCATGCCAATCAACGCTGCACAAGTAGTTGTTTATTGCTGTGTAATCCGCTGCTTTAAAATTGTAAAACCAACCCGCATTATAGCTTGAAAATTCAATCCTAGTGCAGGGCAGGTTAACTACATAAGGTATATGATGCAAATTTGATTGACATAGAATGTCGCTAGCTTCAGTAACGCAAACACCGCAGATATTAGAAAACATTAAATCTAACAGAACACCCCTATTATTTGAAATCGGGTTCACTTGGTATGCATTGTGAAAACTGAACACGTTTGACAATGCATTGGCTGATTCACAAGTATTATTTACACTTAACACATTTTTATTAAAGGCACCCCAAGTAGCTTTCGGCAGGTTGTAGTCTCCACAGAGAAGAAAATCACACTTGGCGTTAAGCTTGCAGATAGTATCCACTTCATCCGCGTGAGATATTTCGTAATATTCGAAGCTGGTGGAATATAGGTCGCCCCAATGATATACTTGTCCATTACTTTCACAAATAAGTGCTCTATAGTATCACTACTTTCCAGTGGTACACTTTTTAAATTTCGATTAACTGCAACCAATACCCCACCCCCTCTACTTTTGGAGCTACTTTGACTGGACCTATCCCTTCTATAAATTACATAATCAATCAAACCAAATTCGGTGTCATCAACACTATTGTCCAACCAGGTTTCCACAAGTACAATAATATCGTACACACACACGTTTACATTTAGCAAGAATTTATTTATTTTCCCATTAAAGCCACCTACATTTTGAAAATAGACAATTAGTTTTTTTCTTAGTCATTAACTCAAAAATAATGACTTGGAAGTCATATCAAAATATTTCCCAATTAAGGCCACCTTAGGACGCGAAGCGACTGCCCGTTTTATTGAATGAACTACAACAAAATCCTCGCATTCTTCAGATGAAGAATTTTGATTTATATTCTTATAACAGAGCTGGGCAGGATTCGAATCATTCAGGATTCGAAACCTGGATTCGAATCCTTTTAGAGGATTCAAAAGAGGTATTCGAATACTTCAGTTTAACTGGATTCGTGATCCGGATTCGTTACACTTTTTTAAAAGGATTCGTATTCGAATCCAAATGCTGGTGATTCGAATCCTTATAAAAGGATTCGAATCCTCATAAAAGGATTCGAATATTTATAAAAGGATTCGAATAGTTACAAAAGGATTCGAATCGTCAAAAATAATTCGAATTAATCGTAAGGATTAACATGAAAAATTTGTTTTGTATGTTTTTAAATTTCTCGTTAAATCACTGTTTTATACGTGTGGCGCATGAAGTAAAATTTCGAGTTTAGAAAAGCCCCGTGAAAATTTGTCTCGGGTCGCTGCGCGACCCTCGACAAATTTTCTACGCGGGACTTTTCTAAACTCGAAATTTTACTTCATGCTTAGTCTGGGAGTGGAGACACTCGTTCGTAAATTTTCGAATTATCATATAGTTGTCATAAAGTTGTGTATTTATTTTCGAAAAAATCTTTCTCGGTTTATTGAACAAAAACAAAAAAGCTGAGGTGAAAAGTGTTTAGGTAAAAGTGGTTTATTTTTTCGTTGGCTACAACTTTTGTTTGAAACATTGTTTGATTTAGACGTCGAAAGCCATAATCGGCGACTAAAAAATCTAGTTTAGATCAAGAAATCTCCACTAGATTTTTTAGTTTCTAATTCAAAAAGTGTTTAGGTAAAAGAGGTTTATTTTTTCGTTGGCTACAACTTCTGTTTCAAAAATTTTTTGACTTATACGTCGAAAGCCATAGTGAAATTCGTTTAATAAAAAAACATCTAAGGATTTCCAGTGATTTTTAACACAAGACTTTTAGACATTTGATGGTATAATTAATATTGAATTATTGAAATAAGTATTTATTTTTAATATATTCTTAAATATACGGTAAACAATGTAAATATATTTATTTAATTAAAATGCAAATACAATAAATTTAATATTATTAATATTATTATACTGGGTGTCCGTATTTCAACAGAATGTATGGGGATCTCGGTTATTTAAAGAGATAGAGAGTCGGTTAAATTGGGGCAAAGTTGCATAATAATAGGGCCCAATAATAACCCAAAAACAAGTTTAAAATATCTTATTTCCTGAATGAGATATTGTTAAAAAAAAGTATTTTTTGAAAATTCGTTTTTATTTTTTTACTCAAAAACTATTGAATCCAGACATTTACAGCACTTTTTAACGATAAATCTAGTAACATATTTTATTTTAAAATAACTATAACATTTACCTAGGGACCATAGCTAACTTTTGTTTTTCTTATGGGCGCCATTTTGGATTTTGCTATTTTTTAGAAGAATATTTTTTACTAAATTCAATGATGTATCATACTTATAGTTTATTGTACATTTTATATGTAAAATTTGAATCTTTTGGTTTTTCAAAGAGTGCCTTGGATATAGTTGAGTAACTCACTTATTTGGCAACTCCTAGGACCCATAATTTGCTTACATATCACACCTGAAGACGGGCATCCGACGATACATACTTTAACAGTTGTGACATATTTTAAAGTAACGAGTGTCTTCCACTCCCAGACTAAGCATGAAGTAAAATTTCGAGTTTAGAAAAGCCCCGCGTAGAAAATTTGTCGAGGGTCGCGCAGCGACCCGAGACAAATTTTCACGGGGCTTTTCTAAACTCGAAATTTTACTTCATGCGCCACGCATATAAACCATTGATTTGAAGTGTAGTTCAAAAACACACAAATACATCTTTAATCGGAGTAACACAGAAATTTAGTCTGTTATCAACGATGTTCAGTGTTAATAATAAATAATTAGGTTGTGAATATTATTGTTAAAACTACTTATAACGATGTAATATGTTAATGGTTGTAAAAAAATAATAAAATCAAATTTATTCTTAAACGATTTGTATTCGTGATTCGAAAAAGCAGGATTCGAATCTTTGATTCGAATCATATTTATCTCTAACGAATCCTTTATTCGATTATTCGTGATTTTAATCATATTAGGTGATTCGGATTCGTGATTCGAATCCTTTTAACGAGGATTCATCCCAGCTCTGTCTTATAAGTACAGGGCTTTCATTAATTCCCGAACCCCACGTGACTAAATTTAAAATTGCCGCGTAAATTATTGTATTTGTACGTTGGAGGCTTTGAAAAAAGTAACCAAACGTTACTAAAGTCAAATTTGACATAAACGTTTATGCGCGGTGCATCGTTAAACCAACCTTTGAGATCTTACAAGATTCGCCCGGAATTTTCAGGTAAGTAGTATCGTCAACTTTTCTTATTATTTTTTAATCATTTTAAATATAATATTTTCAGTCGTCATAAAAATACGCCGGCGAATAAATATTTTTAAATCTAGGGAATTTTCGTGTGAGCCATACCACCTTGTACATTTGGTTGCCTATTATTTTTGGTCACGTGGGGTTCGGGAATTAATGAAAGCCCGGTATATTTATGTATTTTATATTAAATTATATATTAGGAATACGTTTCTCTTCAAATAAATGCTTCATTATATTGGATCAGTCATTTTGTTTTGTGTATTTTTAAGTTAAAACTATACATTTTAGATTCTTAATCAGCGACCACGAAAAACACTGTATCTAAAATGTTATGAAAGTATGGCAATTTTTATCATTTTTGTCCGCTGTTTTGGATCCACCATTTTGTTATTCAAATTTGTAATTACATATTCTTAATTCGAGGTTAAAAGCCTTTCATAAAAAATATGATAACTTTGATAATTTTTGTGTGCCTATTTGATCCGCCATTTTGTTTTTCAAATTTTTAATTTCGTATACTTAATCGGCGACCTTAAAAATCCCGATATACTAATTTTCATTCAGTTCGGATAACTCCTTCATATTTTGGCCACCATTTCTGCACCACTGTGCATTGGTGGCTTTTAAATGAACACCCATATATTTTAGTTTAGTGGGCACACCTACTAAACTAAAATATATGGGTGTTCTGACTTGTGGTTTTTACATTATTAATTAAATAATAAAAGGAAAAAATAGCTGTTTACTGTTGTTTGATTAGCGTATAAATTTTCTCTTAAAAAGATTGGTCCAAAGTGTCCTCCAATTATCTGAATACTTTTAGATTTACTTGTTTGTTTGTAGGACGAGACTAACAACAGCTATATTTTCCTTTTATTATTTAATAATGTGAAAACCACAAGTCGCACACCCACCAAATTGACATTATTGTAATTAAAAGTGCGATTCTTTTCGCAATCTACAACAAGTTAGTCTTACAAAGACTATATCAAACACTCATTGAAACAACTACTTCCCGGGCTAATACCCCGACGGACATTGAATTATACAACAAGTGTTTGCTGTTACATACAGTAACCTACTGCAAATGTAACAATTTGGGTCAAATTATTCAGGCCATCTATAGACGCGTTTCGAGATTTATCTCTCATCAGTATAGCTTTGCCATTCCCTCTAAACAATTTGACGCCTTAGACTGGCGGTCACGTTACCGTTCAAATATAAGTATAAATGAAATTGCCAATTCTTAGTTGCAGAATACTTCAAACATTAAAAGTGCGATTCTTTTCGCAATCTACAACAAATTAGTTGTTGTATAATTCAATGTCCGTCGGGGTATTAGCCCGGGAAGTAGTTGTTTCAATGAGTGTTTGATATAGTCTTTGTAAGACAAACTTGTTGTAGATTGCGAAAAGAATCGCACTTTTAATGTTTGAAGTATTCTGCAACCAAGAATTGGCAATTTCATTTATACTTATTATTGTAATTGTTTAACAAGTGTTTATCCAAAAAGTATACTTCGAAAAAATAGGATTACTTTTGGAAATGACATTACGTCCTTGAATAGATTATAACAAATACAAAAATGTATATTCGGAGTTTTTTCATAGCACGTATAGTTTAGCCAGAAGTCCGGTGTTTCTATAATTTTGCCCAACCCTGTATGTTATATAATTTGGTATGCTGGGTTATGACTGCTGTTGTTATGAGTACAAATGTGTTCTAATTTCTCGCTTAGTTAAATGAAATGAGCTATACATACCTATCAAATAGACGTAGTCGCGTACCATCCTTCTCTCATATCTTAATGTTGGTGGATAACCACGAAAGTTTATTCTGGTTACATTCTCTTTCTCATCATCCTCTAATTCTTTACTAAATAAAAACAAATGATATCATATTAAGAAATGCCGTGCAATTATTTAAATTATAAATCAGAGAAATCGGCATTTTTTGTGCGGTTGCCCAGAATGCTAATTAAATAATGGCATAAATCTGAGGTTATATTAAACTATGTGTTTCAAGGTTATATCATAAAGGGTGATCAACAATGATTGTAGACAAGTTAAATTTCCCGCCGAAAAATCTGGGGAATTTGATCGCTCGAAGTTCATGCCAAGGAAAAATTAATAAACAGTAACTCGATTTGACATTAGCAGCGTCGTGCGTCGTATTTTTTTATTCGAATTAAGTTATTTTTCATTCTGTTTCATAGACATCAGTTCTTATCAGGACTACTTTGTATAAGTCTTTGTTTTGTGGTAAGTGATTTGCTGTTTTTAAGTTTAGAAAATTAGAAAATTTAAGTTTAATCCTAAATTTAAAGATTTTAAGAGAATTCGCTTGTGTTTACCGTGATATTTGCACCACAGCATGATGCTTTCATCCTGAAGGCTCATTATCGAAGTGGAACAATGAATGAAGATGGCACATGGACTTACTCATTACAATCGTGTCTGAATCAATTTATTCAAGCCTTCCCCGATGTCCACATTCCTTACAAAACATTTTCCTCGCATAAAACCCGCATTGTTGACCGTTTTGAGGGAAAGAATTGTATCTGTAAGGGCAAGTCAGCTGGAAGACTGCCTATCTTAACAGAAGAGGTTGTTGGCGACATTCAACAAAGACTTGAACAAAGCCCAACAAAATCTTTAAGAAAACTTTCAGCACAAACGGGTATGTTCTTAATTTTAAGGTGCGCACAAATTTTAATGTTTAATCCTTTTACAGGAGTATCGTATGGGAGTTGCATAAAAGCCTCAAAAAAAATTCTGCATTTGCACCCGTATAAGGTATCGGTAGTTCAACACCTTCAGCCACTTGATTTCCAAAACAGAATTGATTATTGCAATTGGTTTAATCACAATTTAAATGATAATGGTATGTTGGACAAGACCTTTTTTACTGACGAGGCGTGGTTTCACTTGTCAGGATATGTGAACAGCCAAAACTATCGTATGTGGGCTACAGAAAATCCTCATACTTTTATTGAAACGGATTTACATCCTCAAAAAATTGGTGTTTGGGTAGCAATTTCGAGACGTCGGATAATTGGCCCAATATTTTTCAACGAAATAATCAATGCGGAGCGCTACCGAACACTCATTCTAGATGAATTTTTGAATCAATTGCATGATGACGAACAGATAATGGGTTATTTTCAGCAAGATGGAGCCACTCCTCATACTGCGTTGGCGACATTAAATTACTTGAGGGAATTTTACGATGATCGCTTGGTAAGCAACGGATTATGGCCACCACGTTCGCCAGACCTCACTCCGTGCGATTTTTATTTATTCGGGCATTTCAAAAATAAGGTTTTTAAAAATCGAATGCATACCCTAAACGAGCTTAAAGCAGCAATTGAAGAAGAGATAAGGAACATAAATCCGGAGGAGCTTCAACGAGTATTTCAAAATAAAAAACGTAAAGTTAACATTTGCCTAGAAAATGAAGGCCATCATTTTCAACATTTATTATAAAATTAGGGATGCTAACTCTACGTTTATTAAAAATACACAAATCCTTAACTTACTTCAATTTACTTTGTATATTTAATTAAAATTGTAAAAAAATTATATAGTTATTTTGGGAAAAAATGTTTGCTACGCCAATGGAAAAGCAATCTAGGGGATTTTCTTTTCATATAATCAGTTGTACCAACATTTTTTGATGGGAAATTTAACCTGTCTACAATCATTGTTGATCACACTGTATCTAAGGCTCGGATTATACCGTGTGTCCCGTTTTAAGACGCATCATAGGGAATTCCCATGTTAATTTTTCAATTTAAATTTCTATCTCTATTATTGAATTTAAATGGTCATTTCAATGGTTTTACTCTAATTATTGCTTACAAATGATAAAGAAAAATGAACTTAAAAAATCATCAAAATAGTAGTTGCTTTGAAACGTCAGTACATGACATCTAAAATTGCAGACGCTAGTTCAGGCACGATTTCATTATTTATATTGAAACGAACTAACCTAAAAGGTACACTTAACCTAAACAGAATAAGATTCACCTTACTATTTCTCATTTATTTTGTACAAAATTTGAAAACCGTGTCCAGTTAATCAACAATTATTAGATCATTCAAAATCTGAAGAGATGCTTATGGATACCTGCACATCCATAAAAGGCACCCAAATAACGAACAAAATATGCAGCAGGTAATCTAAACAGATATATCATCATGACGTCACACTTTTTTGGTACATCCTGTATAATCAAAAATATTTTCCTGAAATGCGTCCTATAATATAAGTTAAGTCTGCAAAATATCAAAATTCTAACTTAGTAACTGAGCTATAGGAAACGGGAGGTGAAATGCAGCACCCTGTATATTCTAGTTTGTTTTCATTTTCCATTGTATTGTACTTTTTTTCGTCAAGAAAATTAACTACCCTCCCTAGGTATAGTCAAACATTTACGTATACTTCATAAAATAACAAATTACCTTATAACACCGATTATATCCAATTCAGATTCCATGCAAGATATTAAACAAGGTGCGTAAAAAGTTCTGTTAGATAGAAATTCATCATAATGTTCTTGAATGCAGATTAAACCAGTAATATTCTGGCATTGCTCTGGATAACCTGTTAAAAGTAATTTATTTAATACTACCGATTTACTTTATTTTTTTGTATATAAAAAAATCTATTATCATAAGGTAAGATATCAATCCTTTTGAACTGCACTTTAATCAGCGTTTTACACGCGAGGCACATGAAGTAAAATGTCCAGTTTAAAAAAGCTTGAAAATTTGGATTTGCCGGATTTACTCCACACTTAATCAAGGAGGCGAAACACTGGCTAGAAGTTTTAAATATTTTAATAACACCTTGTATATGTTACACTTCTGAAAAATGATTACGTCCTATTGTACAATCATCCAGACAATGTTATATAGAATAACATTTTCTCGTAAAGTTGAAAATGAAAATATTGATATGTCTATCATAGTACTTTTCCCCGTGTTAGATACTTGAAATCAATAGCTTTCACCTACTATATTTTTCAACAAATATTTCTTATTCCTATTAACTTTGTTCGTAAGCCTCGCTTATGTTTTCAGTTTTCCACAAAATATGAATCATGGCAAGGTCAAACTAACGTTATTTATAGCAATAGCTCCATTATTCAAAGTAATTAATTTGAAAATGTTCGCGAAAACAATACTTTCCAATAAGATAAATTCAAATTCAAAACTATTTGAATTCGAGAAAATAAGCTTACGCTTCTTATAGTTTGCACACTTTAAACATAATATATAAAATTACGAATAAACTATTCGTGAAAATGCAAACAGTGTCTTAATTAATAAGACAATTTAAGACGATAAATATCCATTGAAACAACTACTTCCCGTGCAAACACACCTCCGGATATTGAATTATACAATGAAATATTTAAGATCTTATTTATTTGATTTGTTACAACGCTCTATTAAAGTATATGTAACGTTTAGGTCAAATTCTCTTCAAACTAACATTCAATACAAATTTAAAATGAAAGGAGAGATAGCAACAAATTAGAAGGGAAATGACTTAGATTAAAACGAATGTCTTAGGCCAACGCGTCTATAGAGATGCCAATTTGCCAATTGGCTATCGACCGTTGGTCTTTCCGCCTGGAATTATAGAGTTCTGTCCTTGTCAGTTATTGTCTAGGAAATGTCTTGATTGCTAATGTCGAAATGATGAAATGAAATCATGAATTGTAGAGGTAAAACGTTTTCGTTTGGGAGTGATATTATAGTTTCGAGGAATGCATAAAGGGTGTAGGAAATTATAAAGGGTGGGGTTTTAGGTAAATTTATCAGCTAAATAGGATATGCGGGTTTCGATGGTGGTAACTTTTGATAGTTCGTACAGCAGGAGGTTGGAGGGGTTGTGCAGTGGGCTTTGGGGGTGACGGATTTTGGTAAGCACTCTCAGGGCCGATCTTGTAAATGTTTGAGTGTAGTAGGATGGGGATTGTAGAAGAGGATAGCGGCATAGTCAAGTAAGGGGCGGCATATCATTTTATATATATATGAACGGCTGTTTTTGTGTTAATTCCTTGTTGTTTGAAGGTCAGACCTTTAAAATGAGCCGCCCGATTCTTGATTTTTGCTTTGAGGATTGTGGAGTGAGCTTTGAAAGTAAGGTTTGGGTCAAAGGATACCTAAATATTTGAAAGTGGTTGAAGGGCGGATAACCTGATTGTTTAAAAAAATTGAGAATGGGGAGTGGTTTTCTCGGTGAAAAAAGATCAGAAGCTGGGTTTTATTGGGGTTTATGGAAATTCGCCATTTCGCAAACCATGTTTGAATGGTATCGATAAGGCCCTGTAGAGTGCTGAGGACTTTTGGGAGTGTGGAAGCATGTGCGATTAACGCAGTATCATCGGCGTATAGGAGAGGGTAGGCAGATTTATCTAAATAGTTAGGATCGGGGTTGTACATATCATGGACGAGAAGGTTGTAAAGAAATGGTGATAGCTGGGACCCTTGTAGAAGGCCTTGCTCAGGAGTAAAGGCGCTGGAAAAGGTGGGGCGTATTTTAACTTGAAGGGATCTGTTGTGCAGGAAACTGTCTAAGAGGTTGATTAGGTGTAGAGATATATTAAGGGAGCTGCACTTGAACAGCAAGCCCTGGTGCCAAACGGAATCAAACGCTTTTTGAATGTTTAGGAATAATATGGCAGATTTAGGACCTTCAAGGCTTGCTGTTTGACAGTTGGATATGAGAATGGATAAAGGTAGAGTTGTGGAGCGGTGTTCGAGGAATCCAAACTGGCAGAAAGGGATAAGTTCTGTATGCAGGACATCAGTTTGTTTTTGATTATGGTTTCAAATAATTTTCCGAGGACTGGGAGAAGGATGATGGGGCGATAATTGCTAGGATCTAGTGAGTCATTTGCGGGTTTGGGTATACAGGTAATTATACCCCGCTTCCACTCTGGCAGTAACACCTGGGTAGAGTATATATGATTAAATATTTTTATATAGGTGTGGATGTTTGTTGGAAGGGATTTGAGGATAATTCTAGGAATGTTGTCATAACCGGGGGCCGTATTTTTGCCCTTTTCGAGGTTTTCAAAGTATTTCTCCTTTGTAGCATCATTTGGGGGAAGAGGTGTTTGGGTGGTTTTAAAAGACGCATACCAGGAGTTTACATTGTCGAGGAATTTATTGTCATAGTCTGTGTGGTCTGTCATTGTGTACGAGTGATTGAAATAAGTCGCAAAGATGTTAGTAATGTCGATATCGTCCGTCATAGTATTTTTTGTCATTGAGTCTGTGATTTTTTGGATAAAATCGGGTTTCCGGTACTTGCTGAGTTTTTTAATCTCCTGCCAGTTGTGTTTACCATGTAGGTAAACCAGAGATCACTTTTGTACTGCGTAATCATCGTATGTATGTCCTTATTTAGTCTGTTGAATTTTAGTTTAAGTGTCATGTCGTCAGTTTGTCTAAAGTCTCTATATAACTGTCGTTTGTATTTAATTAAGTGGAGGATATATTTAAGACGAGGATATTTGTAGGGTTTTTTTGGTTATGGTTGGTGTGTTATATTTGATAGATTGAGATAGGGTTTCTAGGAAAAGGGAAATCGTGTTAGGGTTAATAGATTTATTTTCGGAGATAAATTTTGTCAACTACAAACGTGACCGACGAAGGTCACGTTTGTAGTGTCACAGTATTTGAAATTTGAAATTGTCTTGGGAACGGATGGAAAAGGGGAGCAAACATTAAGGGAAAATTGGATAAATAAGTAGTAGTTTGTAGTGTCACAGTATTTGAAATTTGAAATTGTCTTGGGAACGGATGGAAGAGGGGAGCAAACATTAAGGGAAAATTGGATAAATAAGTGGTCTGAGCATAAATCAGTGACTAGGGTGACATTATCTATAAGGTGTTCGATGTTGCTTGTACAAAGAAGGATATTGGGAGTGGTGGATTGGTTGTTTGACATGATGAATGTGGGACTGGTATGGATACGCACAAAGTTGGAGTTTGCTATAAAGGAGGCGAGTTGCTTTGATTTTGTTTTATTAATGTTAAAATCACCAATCACGACAACATGATCATAAAGGGAAGCCTTTGTGACGATTGTATCTTCAATGGAAGAGGAGTTGTGGATGTATACAAGGAACATGTAGAGTGAGAATTGAGGCAGCTCAATGGCGAAGTGCAGACATTCGTTCATAATATTGTTTAATTTAGGTGGATTTGATTTCAATAATTTTATTTCTGGTCTGGCTGCCACCAATGAGCCACCTCGTTGGCTTTGTTGGGGAGTCAAGGAAGGAATTTTGTATTATTATTCTAGAATTTTGAAGGCGTCCAGTTCTCTGCACATTTTCAGTTTCCGATTTTTATTTTCGATAAATTAACATTTTTTTAATAGCACAACTCTTATAATTGTAAGAATATTGTAGCAATTCAATCTCATTTTATATTAAACATCAAGAAATTTTAAACAAAATTCCAAAATGTAAAAGGTACTACTCGATTTTTATAAAATAATCAGAGATTGTTAAACAAAAAAATGTGTTTAATTTTCTAGATAAATCGTATCAAACAAGCAATGAATAAAACCAATAATAAAAATAAAACGGCGAAGGCTTTTACTTCGTTATACATCATAATTCACAATTAAAACACGATTTTAACTTTGTTTGTATAATCGAGACTTTATTGAGTAAAGTTTCGACAATCTTAACAAGTAAGTTTGTATACCGGGTGTTGACTTGGCGGACGCAACATAGGAAATCCCAAATTTTGAAATGTTCAAGTTTTGGCTCCCCTATTTATTTTATAAATAAAATGTATTTACCTTTTTTTGTAGAGGGAAAAATTCTGAATTCATTCATGTTAACGTTTATCACTTTACGTTTCTCTAAGTTAAAACAATTAAGAAAAAATAATGTGATTTTATAAAAATAATGACATGCCATGGAATTGAAACAAGAACTGCGGATGTCAAAATGGCAAAAGATATCGTAGTCACTTGATTAAAGTAAATGTTTTCGAAATGATTTACATTATACAAGAAAAATGTCATTGTTTTTATAAAATCACATAACACTTTCTTAATTATTTTAGCTGTTAATTTTCTGACATTCGTTGATTTTTAAAAGAGTTCAATTTGAAGCTTTAAACAAGTGTTTTCCACTCCCAGACTAAGCATGAAGTAAAATTTCGAGTTTAGAAAAGCCCTGTGAAAATTTGTCGAGGGTCGCGCAGCGACCCGAGACAAATTTTCTGGGCTTTTCTAAACTCGAAATTTTACTTCATGCGCCACGCGTATGAAACACCGATTTTAAATGAAGTTTGAATATACATAAATTTGATAATATTATAGTGTTTTATACGCGTGGCGCATAAAGTAAAATTTCGAGTTTAGAAAAGCCCAGAAAATTTGTCTCGGGTCGCTGCGCGACCCTCGACAAATTTTCACGGGGCTTTTCTAAACTCGAAATTTTACTTCATGCTTAGTCTGGGAGTAGAAAACACTTGTTCAGAGCTTTAAATTGAACTTAATAAAAACAGGACATATCCGCAATTGTTGTATTAATTCCATGGTATGTCATTATTTTTATAAAATCACATTACATTTTCTTAATTATTTTAACTTAGAGAAACATAAAGTGTTAAGTGTGAACATTAATAAATTTAGAATTTTTCCCTCTACAAAAAAGTGAAATACATTTTGTCTCTAAAATAAATAGGGAAGCCTATTTTTGAACACTTTAAAATTAACATGCGATTTCCTAAGTTGCGTCCGCCAAGTCAACACCCGTTATTCCTGATCTGTGAGTATTTTCTATTGCTGTTTTTGTAATAAAAATTACATTCCTTATTTTCTTAAATGGTTTCAAAGCTACTGTTATATTATGTTTTGATAAAATGGTTTTCATTTTCAATGAAATGTCGCCAAAGAAGGTCAGGGGTTTATAAATTAGTTGACTTTGTGACGTTTCCTGGCCTGCATATATATATTTACGAAGTTTTTTAATGTAAGTTTTATTAATAAGCTGGTCTATTGTTGATGTTAAATATCCATTCGAATTGACTATGGCTTTAATAGTATTAATTTCGGCATTAAGTGCTGTTTCTAAGATTGGGGTATTAAAAGCTCGGAAAATCATAGAATTAAACGCGGATAATTTATTACTATTTATATTTTTGCAGATAAATGGAAGAGTTAGGGATTACTCGATCTGTATATGTAGGCTTACAATATATTTCAAATGATTGTGATTAATTAGTTTTTGTTATTGAAAGATCTAAAAATGTAATGTTGTTAATTTCTGTTTCAACTGTAAATTTTATGTTTAAGTGGAGGTTGTTGATGAAATCTAAGAATTGGGCTGTCTTGTCTTTCTGTTCCTACAAATGATGCTAAAATAGCATCGACGTATCTAAACCACATTTTTATATGTTTTTTACCTAATGGAGAATCTAATATGAGATCTGTTAATGTAAGACTCAAGGAACATCTTCGTTCTTTTCGGCTTAATTTGATTGATAAGTCCTCGTTTGCCAAACATATATTGAAAACAATCATACTTTTGGTGAGGAGGTACTGTCAATTATACATTTCGCCGAGAAGGGCCGTAAGATGAACCTCCTGGAGTCTTTGGAAATTCACAAAGCCCGCGCTAATCCGGAAATCCCCGTCACCAACGACCAGTTTGACCCCCCATTTTTAATGTAATTATAAGACCTTAGTTTTTAGTATATATACCTGTTCAATTGTTAGTTTAAATTACTTTTTAGTTTGAAAATAACAAGTTAAAGTTGTCGAAACTATAGTAACTTAAAAAAGACTCAGGTATACAAAGTTAAAATCGTGTTTCAATTGTGAATAAAAACAACACCTTTACTTTTTTTTTCGTAGGTTAATATTTTATAAGCGTTTAATATTTAATTAAAATTATTGGCTATAACAATTTGTATTTGTTATGTCATAATTTATGGTTACGGTTAATTTTTAATTTATTTTATTAGCATTATTTTTAAATGTAATTTGAATGTATGATTTTATTTAATTAAAATAATTCAACCAAAAGCTAAATCTTTATAAAATCAACACGATTTTTTAGGAAATAAACAAATTTTGTTCTGACGTTTAAAAAACAAAATCCGAGCTCTCGAAATAAAATTACACACGTTCAAAGTTGTAAAATAATTTTCAACTTAATTGTGATATTAAAAAACAACAATGATATTTTATTTAATTATAAAAAAAAAACAACCAAAAGGTGGTTTTTAAAAATTTTAAATGTATTTTTTTTAAATAAACAGCTGTTTGAAAAAACAAAATTCCGTAGGTAGAAATGAAATTACACGAGTACAAAGTTGAAGAAAAAAAAAAACATATCGTAAAACTGGTGCTTCTTGGATAAAGTATTATTAAAAATTGAATTTAGCCTTGAATATAAAATTTCTTAAAATCAATCAATTTAGAGTTAAGCTGGCTTTAATTTGAGCTCAAGTCCATGTTTTTTCAATTTAAAATTCTGGTTAGCACAAGCGCCCAAAGTCACGAGGTTATTTCAAGTCGTTTTTTTTAAATACCTTTAATAAATTAATGTAGAAAATTCAAGTCGCTTTTTTCTATAAAATACACTTTATATATAAAGTGCGTAAAAGAGCTATTGAAATTGTTTTGTTTTAGTAGGGAAAAACAACAGGTTAATACCAATACGTCCAATTTTGTCAGATTTAAAAAAAATCAAAACTTTTCCCTAAATAATAACGATTTTCTTGTGAAGTTTTTTATTTCAATTTTAAATCGTAAAAAATTATCGTGGATAAATAAACAACAATTATATAAACAATTTGAGTTTTTTTTTAATTGACAATTGTTTGCAACATTTATTAGTAAATCAATAAACCCACTAGTCTAACTTTGAGCGTTAATGCTAAGCGCATTTTTTAACCGATTAAAAATATCAGCGGCTCAAATTAAATTTCTTTTTATTCTCAAAAATTCTCGTAAATTTTATTTAAATCTAATAACCGCTTGATTTCGTATTAAAAATCAAAATGGGAAAATAGAAAAACATTTTTTTATTGTCATTATAATAAATTCATGATTCATTTAACGAATTTTTAAAAGTTACCAAAAAACCCGATTTTTATGAGATTATGAGAAAGTAAATAAACTCACATTAAATGTATGTATTTTATATAATTTCAATACAATTTAAGCTTTTGCAATTTGCTCGACAAAGTTTACTAATGCACACAAATTTGTTTTTGTTCTAAATTTGAACGTATAAATAACATCAACTCTATTTATTTTATGTCATAAATTTAACAATTCTTGTTTTTTTATGTTCTAGCTCCTGATTTTTTATATGTATTTTTACTTTCCCCAATCAAAACAAAGGGAAAGAGGATTTATCCATGATGAGGTCCCCCGAGTTGATTAAGACCATTTTTGAAAAATGTCTGTCTGTAATTCTGTCCTTCTGTCGCCACGATAAAGTCGAAACCATAGGTTCTTAAGCTTATTTTGCCCACCACCCACTTTAAGAATATATTTTTTTCTATAGCCCCCCAATTTTTTTACTTACAATCTGTCGCGAATCTGAAACAGCTAATTGCCACGATTATATTTAAACGTGCAATATTATAGGCCCTCTAATTTTCCCTGTGTTTTCTACTGCCCTCCTGAAAGTCCCAAACGCCCACAGAGGGGCGTTATCGCCTACGTTGAGAACTTATGGTCTAAACCGATTGAGCTGTTAAAATGATATTATAAACTTAAGCTTTTTGTTACAATAGTAGTATTCGATCAATTTTTGGTGAAAATGCGGAAACCGGATATGGTAGTTTACTCTTACGAGTTTTTTGTAAATAATTCAAAAACTATCTATGTCTCCCTTCGATATATTTTAAAAGGGCAATGTTTAGTTGATTTGCACACAAAATTTCAATAACGATATCCTGACAATTTCAAAAATGATGAATGTCTGAAATTGGAATTGTATTAAAACTAGGATAAAATCACCTTATATCGTTTTTTTTTTTTGTAAATGAGTCAGAAACTATCTATGGAGTACGTGATAATTTGACATATTCTGACAGAGCAATGTTTTCTTAACATTCATATAACATTTTATAAAGATTTTACATAAATGTTAAGGTTATGATGTTTATTATTTTTATAATAGTCAATATAGTCAGAGAACAGTTGATATTGTCAATTTTGTTAAATGATAATTAATATGGCCGACATAGTCGATGTAATCGATACAGTTAGTACTGTCAATATAGTTAACATAATCGATGCAGTCAATAGAGTTAGTACTGTCAAAATGGTCTATATAATCGATCTTAATATAATCAGTAATGTCAAAATAGTCATCTTAATTGATATAGTCAGTTCTGTCAAAATAGTCAATATAATCAATACTGTCCATATATATATATATATATATATATATATATATATATATATATATATATATATATATATATATATATATGTATATATATATATATATATATATATATAGTACTGTCAAAATAGTTAATATAATTGGTACAATGAAATGCAAGTCTACTTATAGTTGGTACAATCATTACAATCAATACACTGTTTTGTGTTGTAGGCGTTCACTTTGTGGTATATCTTAGATACACTTGTAAATAATACACTTTTTACTTTGTTTAACCACTATATTTATTATAGTGGTTAAGGAAAGTAAAGAGTATTTTATTTACAATCAATACAGTCAAATTACACTACTGCGAGTATTTTTTTTTTTCATCAAAGTGTAAATATTTGTAAAAGTGCCGTTATTAATTTTCAATTCTTCAATTTTTAACGCAAAATGACAATTTCTGCGTACAATGACATTGCAGGACATTTCTGACAGATCATAGTTTAATGAAATTAAGCTAGGTTAGATGACAAGATGCGATGAAGCTAATTTTATTTTTCTAACGTAACCCCTCCCTGTTTCCATCATGACATTTTGACTATACATGACGTATTTGAATTAAGGATCATAGTGACATAACAGTGTAAATTGTTTTTTAAACATTATGAAATGTTGTCTTAAAATTACTTAGCCTTTTGACGTGAAAGTATTTTATCATTAAATAATTATTGTAACATTTTGACGGTAATTTCATTTTTAAGACATTTTGATAGTATTTCATCATAGTCGACTCTATTTTCACTACTATGGCATTTTGATAGTGTTTCATCTTTAAATAACTATTGTTATATTTTGATGGTAATTTCGCTATTATGACATTTTTATAGTATTTCATTATTAAATGACTATTGTAATATTTTGACGGTAATTTCGCTATTATGTCATTTTGATAGTATTTTATAATAGTTGACTGTATTTTCACTATTCTGGCATTTTAATGGAATTTCATCATTAAATGACTATTGTTGATAGTATTCCATCATAGTCGACTGTATTTTGACTACTATGGCATTTTGATAGTGTTTCATCATTAAATGACTATTGTAACATTTTGACGTTAATTTCGCTATTACGACATGTTGATAGTATTTCATCATAGTCGACTTTATATTCACTATTATGGCAATTTGAAAGTATTTCATCATTAAATGAGTAATGTAAGATTTGTGCGGTAATTGTACTACTATGGCATTTTGATAGTACTTCATCATTAAATTGATTGTAATTTACCTATTATCTTTTGATCCTTTTCAACTTGTATCAAAAGTAAAATTCTGTTTTAACAATACAGAACATCAATAAAACAACAATAAACTTATTTCACTCCCAGGTTAAGCATGAAGTAAAATTTCGAGTTTAGAAAAGCCAAATTAGGCTTTTCTAAACTCGAAATTTTACTTCATACGCCACACATATTTAACACCGGTTTAAAGTAAAATGGTGGTTAACCAATTTACAAGCGAAATATGTTTATTATGTCAATTATCAATTGTTTAGGTGATGGGGAAAATGCCATGATGGACACATCAATATTTTTTATATTAAATCGTCACTGTTATTTGTTCTTTCGTATATTACCTTTTTTGTCGTATGGCCATTTGGGGGGAAAGTATCCCCCGTTTCCTGGATCTGCGCCTAGTGCCAGCTATGTATAAAAATATTTAAATATTTATTTTCGAAATACTTACTATTTTTTCCAGGTAACAATGGTTGGACGCATCCGCATTGTTCAATCTGCATAAGGGCAATAGAATTTACTATGCATGCAGGATAACTGTAGACCTTAGAGAAGTATAAATTATTTTCATAGGGGAATCTGCACTGCCTGGTCTCGATAGGTACCTTTCTGATTCCAGCATCATTATATATTTCCTGAAAAAATACGTTAGTATCCTTTTCAGATATTATTTTCCTATTTACAATGTAGCAATATTATATCTATATTTACATTTTGAAATTGTTAATCAATGTGCACCCAATATTGTCACAATATAGTTTACGGTTATTTTTGCTATATTAATATTTATTATAGTTACAATAATGTACAAATCCAGTATAAACATAATTTACTTTTTGATATTATATGAGTAATCAAGATTTAATAATAGATAATTAATTTCTGTACAATTATGTTAATAATGAATACGATTGATCACTCAATAATAGATATTTTATTTCTGTACAATATTGTATCAATAATAAATATCAGGGCTTTGAACCGTCAATTTTTGCGTTGCTGTTTTCGTTCCGGTTCAATTAATAAAATATATATCGGTTCGGTTCCGGTTTTTGTTCCGGAAAAAAAAAACTGTTATTTGCGGTTTTTGGTTCAGCTCCAAGTGATTGTTTTAAATGTTTAAATGTTTTTATTTTATATTAAATATACTGGTGATGATTTAAATACTAAGACAAATTTTCTACGCGGGGCTTTTCTTAACTTGAAATTTTACTTCATACTTAGTCTGGGAGTGGAAGAAAGTCGTTAGTTTAAAATATATCACAACTATCAAAATGTGTGTGGCAAGTGTCATAAAGAAAAACAATAACATGACCATCTAATAAAATATTTCAAATCCGCATCCGCGATGCCCTGTAGCAACGTCAGCACCCGGCTCGTCAAGGACACAAAAGCAAAACCTATAAACCTATCCAGCATACCCCTGAGACTCTACAGGAGACCAAAATGTCGAAAGTGGAGAAAGGGCCCCAGGTAAAAAGGACCTTCAGCGACATCCTGACGGGAATAGCACTCGCTTTATACCGAAAGGATTCCCAGAAACAAACATAAGTGCAGAGGAAGCCGAGGCCATTAAAGCCTAGATTCTCCAAAAGATTGATGCCACGGTGAACGGACAAGATTCGCCGAAATTTCAGGAATGTACCCACAAAGGGGGATTCCTGAGAATTGTATGCTCCGACCTTCCAACCAGGACGTGACTCGAGAGCATAGCGAAGAAAAAGAATCTCTTGGGGAACGGAAAGGAACTTTAGATCATTGATCTGAAGGACCTACCGAAACCGAGAGGTATGTAATGTTTAAATTACTACACATTAATATACACCACTGTAGGGCGGCGTCTGCTGCCTTGAGTGCATATATCCTAAGAGGAAATATTGACATTGTACTTGTACAAGAGCCATGGCAACACAAGGGAATAGTAATGGGGTTAAACGTACAGGGCAGGCAAATAATAGTAGCCGAACCTATATGTAATCTATGTGCGTGTATAATTGTAAAACATGAACTGTTGTTGCAAAGACCTAGTCTCAGCACGGTTTGAAGTAGTGGAAAAAGGAACTCAAAGGGAGTATATACTCTAACCCGGTTACCTTCGACAACCAGGACCACAGCCACCAGACGAAGTCCAGCGGCTGGTATATTGCGGGAGTCACAATGGCATACCTCTGATCTTTGGATGCGATGCCAACGCATACCACATTATATGGGGGGCACGGACATTAATCCAAGAGGTGAGAAACTATTACATTTTATCTTAGAAAATGACATTGAAATAGCAAATATTGAAAATGTACCTACGTTCGTAAACGCGGTGCGAAGCAAAGTAATAGACATTACACTTGCTTCTCGTAAGGCAAGTGAATTGATAACACTGGCATGTGTCTGATGAACCATAACTATCAGACCACAGATAGGTATATACGATTTGATATCGAATCTGAAAAACCATTAGAAATTCAAAACAGAAACCCGAGGAGAACTGACTGGGACCTGTACAATGAGGTAATAGCCAGCAGAATCGGGGACTGTTTAACAAGAACAAGAACAATGCATGAGCTGGAAATCATGGTACAAAGCGTCACGGACTCCATCAATACGGCGTTAAAACAAGCTGCCCAAGAACTACTAAACCTACCTCGACTAGGGTTATCTAGTGGAACAAGGATCTTGGTAGGGCAAAGGCGCGCACCAGAAGGCTATTTAATATAGCCAAGAGAAATGATGAATGTGCGCAGTACAAAATAGCCCTCACGGCATATAACAATGCCATTAAAAAAGTCAAGAGAGATTCCTGGCAAAAATTCTGTGGGAACATAGAAAGTAAGCCCACGAGCTCCTGTCTACTTAAGCCGCTCAGCAAAGATCATGCTGGAAACGTTGGCTCAGTGCTGACCAAAAGTAGAAAGTACACAGACTCGGTAGAAGGGACCCTGCAGGTATTACTGCAAACGCACTTCCCGGGTTCTGTAATACTTGACAACCCTGTATCCGAGGACCTAAGCAAGCCCAACAAATGGGCTCCGAAAAGGGACTGAGATACAGCAAAAACGATTATCAAGCCGGGTGACATTGAATTGGGAATTAATACGTTCAAAACGTTCAAATCACCAGGTTCTGACAAGATGAGGAAACCATTATGCCAGGATCCTCAGAGCAAGCCCTTTCATACATCCCAAGCAGCTGGCAGGCTGTAAAGGTGGTATTTATACCCAAGCCAGGGCGTGCCTCATATGCCCAGGTCAAATTTTACAGACCTATCAGATTGTCATCATTTATTCTCAAACGACTAGAAAAACTAGCAGACAGGCACATAGGGGAATGAGTCCTAAACGTTTCACCACTACACCGTCAACATGCGGGAAAGTCATCTGAACTAGCAATCCACCAACTAGTGGTCTGGACATTAAAGATGCGTTCGACAACACAACCTTTAACTTCATAGCAATAGCAATGTAGAAAAGATCGATTAACCCGCAAGTGTGACGCTGGGTGAACAATATGTTCAGAAGTCAGACTGTAACAACTACTCTCTATGGAAAAACAGCAAACAGCAGAAGCAATAGTCACTGGGGTTCTCTCGCCGCTCCTGTGGTGCCTCGTCATGGACGACCTTCTGCTGCTGAGTTTGGAAATACTGTATCTAGCTTGATGCAAAGGGCACTAAGTACCATAGAAAGATGGTGCAAAGACGAATAGGGAGCTAACCCTTTAACCCGGACTAAACCGTGATAGTCCCCTTCACTAGGAGATGAAAAACCGATGACCAAAAATTGCTACGCATATATAGAATGGAAGTCCCCATCAAAAATAAAGTAAAATATCTAGGGGTCATACTTGATACCAGATTAAACTTCAACTTCCGCCTGGAGAACATCACCAAAAAGGCTATAAGAGGACTTTTTGCGACCAGAAAAATGGTAGGACGCACATGGGGACTCAGACCTAGTATGACCAAATGGCTATACACTGTAATCGTAAGACCCATAGTGACATACACCGCCCTCGCATGGGGAAGAAAGACCTAAACCAAGAGCACAGCCGTAAAACATGAGAAAGTGCAGAGACAGGTGTGTCTGCTGATAACTGGAGAGATGAGAACAACGCCCACAGCACCTATGGAACAAATATTATCAGTTCCACCACTACATATATATGTTATGATAGAAGCTAGACAGGCAGCCAGGCTGCACATAAATGAACACACTTTAAACGTAGGAACATCAAAACCAGCAACATTCTACTTAAAAGAAGAAGAAACCTTATAAATAGGGCCTGATTTCACTAAAATCGTACACCTATCCTGCCGGTTCAAAGTAACCATACAACAGCGGAGTGAATGGGCAAGTGGAACATACCCGGGAACTTTTGAAGGAGCGATCTGGTATACAGACGGGGCCAAAAATACAAAAGCAACCGGGGCTGAAATCCATGAAGGTTGCAACCAGAGGAAACAATTTGCGGTCGTTCTTGGGAAACATGCCTTCATTAGACTGTTTCAAAAAACCATCATTTTCGAATTTTTAACGACGCACCCTTTCTATTTGGAGAGCGTAAAAACAATTTTTTTTTTTCGATATACAAAGTTTTTTCGTTATTTTTTACAATAAACGGAAAAATAGTGAAATAATATCACAAATTTGCATAGATTTTTTCTTGCCGACTACAAATTTTTCCAAAAGTTAAGGCGAAATGGTCGATATTTGCTGAAGTTACAGTAACGAACGTATTCTTTAGGCAATATTTTTTCGAATGCTAAAATTATATTTTTCTCAAATATTGACGCATTTTGTGTACGAATCTTCCTTGTTGCACCCCCTCTGATAAAATAACAATAAAAAACCGCAAAAGGGGTTTACTAGAAAATGTAATAAATGCAAATTTAGATTCAGTAAAATTATTTATTCAAGGATCGCAAATCGGTGGATTTATTTGCGTTTGGGACATATTTTCAATGTTTGTGTACCCCCAATAAAAGGGCTTGGTTTTGTTGCTCATTTTGTGTACGCGAATTTTACTACTGTATCAAAGATACGCCGCGCTCTGCCACATCATTGACGACTGTTAGTTTTTCGCAGACGGTTTTGCATTGCACGTAAATAGCATCACAGAACCATTCCGTAACATCTTTCGTAATTAAGGAATAATTAGTACTAAAATTTCTAACAAACGAATGCTTTTCATTATTACTAGATGTTTCAACCGAAGGTTGTTAAGTTCGTCCATTTTTATAACAGCTCTCACTTGACGATGGAAAGACAGTCTCGCTACTTTCCTTTTCGGAATTTCAGTAAGACCCAAACCAGCGATCATTTTTGGAAGGTGTTAAGACAAACCCATCTTAAAACATGAGAACTTTCAAGGCGTAGATAGCCTTAGCCATTCATCGTGCGCGATAAATCGCTCCGGGAATTTTGAAGCTCAATTCCGCAATGTCACCTGAAAGAAAGCACCAAAATTGTAACAACTTTGAATAATACAAAACATCAGAAAATGTGTGATACATTTTCTATGATAACTAAGAATACTAAACACAGTTCCAATGACTCCTTATAATCATCCCTAGGCTGTTGTTAGTCGCACAAATAAGATGATGATGTCGTTCTAGGTGTCACAGCAGATGCAATCCATTCTTCTGTCAGTCCACTTCGAAATTTCCTCTTGTCCAAATACTTCTAGTCGTTTTGAAAGCGTTTGAAGATTGCAATATTTGCACCAGATGTTGTTTAATCATAGGGTGCGCCAGTAAAGTATTTTTCACAAAATGGATTGATATTTGAGAAAAAACAAATTTTACCATTCGAAAAAATATTACAAAAACAATACGTTCGTCGCTGTAACTTTGGCAAATATCGACCATTTCGCTTCAAATTTTGAAGAAATACTCTCCGCCAGTCACTCTATACAAATTCGTATCAAGCTAAAACTTTTTATTTTGGTGATATTTCACTATTTTTGTATTTACCTATTCGTTAGAAGCGACCCCTAAAAATTAACGAAA
The DNA here is from genome assembly GCA_932526585.2 of Philonthus cognatus. Lineage (NCBI taxonomy): Eukaryota > Metazoa > Arthropoda > Insecta > Coleoptera > Staphylinidae > Philonthus > Philonthus cognatus. The sequence continues at coordinate 22,164,027 of OW052249.1, read as the reverse complement.
AAACTTTTTATTTCTGAGTCTGATTCAAAAAACCATCGTTATTTATTTGTTTTACCACGCCCCTCTCAATTTGTAGAGCGTAAAAATACATTATTTTTGTATTTTTACGCTCTACAAATTGAGAGGGTGCGTGGTAAAACAAATCAAAAACTATGGTGTTTTGAATCAGACTCAGAACTGAGTAGAATGAGTAGAATTAAGCTTCGAAGAATCACAGGACTAGTCACTGGAAACTGTGACTTGAATAAGCACAAACATAGGATGGGAATTGAGAAAAGCCCCTTATGTTATAGGTGTTTTAAAGAGAAGGAAATTCCCTAACGCCCATTATTTACATGCGATGCCTATAAAAGGCAACGCACGGAGCAATTCAGGAAGCTCGTGCTTTCTGAAATAGAGCTCAAGAAAATCCCCTGGCTTAAACTCCTGAACTTCATAAAAGACACAGGAGTACACAGGGAGTAAACCATCCAGAAGCGCACAAAGGACAACAGTGCAGGGACGCTAAGCGACACCACCTCATGTGACAAAAAAAGTGAGTCAATATAGTGACTTACAGTCATAAAATCACAATAGTGAAAATACAGTCAATATAATCATTTAATGACAAAATCATTATATCACAATAGTCGACAGACAGTCGATAGGGAAACAAAATAAGAAAACCTTAGCATAGTCAAAGACAGTCAAAATGCAATCGATAAAGACATTTTAGGATAAAATCCTAGCATAGCCAAAAAACATCCAAATCCTAATAAGTTAAAAGACAGCCAACCGAGTGACTTACGGTTGTAATCTCACAATCGAAAAAAACAGTTAATAGAAATGTTTAATGTCAAAATCCAATCATAGTCAAAAGACAGTCAACCAATTGACTTAGAGTCATAATATTACAATAGTCAAAATACAGTCGATAAAGATATAATACGATAAAATCCTAAGATAGCCTAAAGTCAGCCAACCAATTGACTTACAACCAAAACGTCTCAAATATCAATATACATGACATTTAATGACGAAATCAAACTTAGTGACTTAAAGTCAATATTGCAGTAGTCAATATACAGTCGATAAAGAAATATAGTTACTAAATCGTATGTTCAATATAAAAACCTCTAGAATGCCATGATTTAATCTTTTTGTCAATTTAAGTTGGCTGTAATTAATTTATTATATAAAATCAAAGATGAAAACCTACAATGTTATTTATTTACACTCTAGAGTTTCTTTTATTGAACATAAGACACATAATAGTAAAAAAAAAACAGCCAACACAGTGACTTACAATCATAATACAATCAATCGACAACCAATCAAGCAATTTTAAGTTAAAATTTTATTGTGACAGAAAAACAAACGACTAGTGATAATAGTCAGAATGCCGGGATAATCGAATTATTAAGTGTCATTCAAATTTTATTGATTACATGTTGATTATATTGAGAGTCTTTACTATATTGACTGCCATTTGACGACACCATTTGAAAACATCAACTATTAATCGATTAGGTTGACTATATACTGATTATTGACTACTATTTATATGTTGTCATTTAACAAAATTGCATATTTATAGATTACATTGCGACAACATGCTATTTATTCCCTCTCATTTGACTGTATTAACTAAATTGACATTTTTCGGCGTTTTACGTCAATATTTATGTTGATCTGACTTTGACATCGACATTTTGCGTTAAAATCTCGATGTTTACGTCAGAAAAGACAAAAATGGCATTATACCTGAAAAACTGAAATTTACAATTTACGAAAAAACCGCAACTGCTGATTTAAGACAAAATCTTTTTTTTTTCCAACGATTTTCAACAAAACAGTTGATATTTTGGAAAATGGAGTGGAGATATTTAAATTGCAATTGCAACTAGTCAACTTTTATTAATTTCAGAATAAGTTTATTCTGTGATGTTGACTATTTTCGTCAGATTTAGTTAATTCTGTAATTTTTATCCTAAAAAACCGAGATGGAACGAAAATTCACTTTTTTTTCAAAGCCGAACGAAAACTAAAATTTTTATCAGAAATGATCTTAATCGACCTAAAACCAACATTTCCGCAAACTGTTTTGATTTAAAAATTGTAAAAAAGTAAAAACTGTTGTAGAATTAAATAAGTGTCCACGTGCGTGTTTGAACCGAAATAAACCGTTTTTTTTTTCGGTTCACTTCCGGTTTTCATTACGACAAAAATAACGGTCTTTTCGGTTTTCGGTTTACGGTTCAGTTCTGGTTCAAACCCCTGATAAATATCATTGATCCTTTAATATAAATATCCAATATATGTACAGTATTGAATCAATGGTATCGTTCAATCTAGATATTCTATTGCTGTACAACATAGTGTCAATAATAAATATAATTGATCACTTAATAATAGATATTCAATTTATGTACAATGTAGCAATAATCAATATTATTCAACCTTTAACAGGAACATTCAATATAATGTAAAATATAAATAATTAATTTCTGTACAATATTGTATTAATAATGAATATAGTTAATGTACAATATTGTGTCAATTATGAATAACATTATTCGAATTTTAAAAATAATAATAAAAATAATATTGTTTTGTATTCACCCTAGTAGAAATTACAAATTGTATAAATAACAATTGAATCAATAGTGTATCAACATGTGTCATCTTGATACAATAATTATTCAATATAGAATACAAATAGATTCATAATAATAATTTTCATATTTTATTTTCTAAATTGTTACAATATGATCTCCCTATTATTTTATTATTGTTACAAGATTTTAAAATAGTTTTCCAATATTCATACAAAATTCTATTTATTCTAGAGATATTATAATTTTAATGGACCTAAGGCCAAACGCCACAAACCCGCCCCTGAAAATACCTGTATTCTAAAATATACGTCAAATTCGGATAACTCGTGGAGAGATACGGCAGAGCCTCCCACAGCTTCCTTGGTCTCTTTAGAAGAAACCACGTCTTCTGATGCCAGAATATATATAGCCAAATCAATAGTTGTAACCTCGACGGTTAGAATCGGAGAATCTTGATAACGAAATGTTAGTTTATCAGTTGTCGGTGGGCTAGTACGACAAAACAAAAAATTATTGATATAACGAAATGCAACTAATGAAGTATCTCAGTTGTAAAAAGTTTAACTAAAGAGGATTTCATTTTTTGGTTAAACCTAGCCTTCTTACTGTATATTGGCTCTAACACTTACTCAGTAGCTATGGAATTCAATGCGTAGCACTTTCCTCTATCGGTGTACATTGGGAAAAATCGGTCACAACAGTTGAAATATTTTCCGTTGTAGTAGCATTTCGATAACATTTCATTGCATTGCATTCTCAGCTGCAAAAAAATTTAGAGATGCATCTAATTTTAAACTAATCTTCTCGAGCGGCACTGCTGTAGAGGTACAAGCCAAATAAATCTACAACATTTGGAAATTTTGTTTATTCCATCACATTCTACATTCATTAGAACCTGGGAATCCAAAATATCGATTAATTTAGTTTAAACACTGCCCCACAAATAATTTACAAAGTTGGAACAATTTGAATCAGTAAATTTTTCTGTTTCTCTACACGAACATTTAAAATTTATTACCGACTGGTACCGACTCCGGAAAATATGATTATTTTTATCCGGAAGCGCCCATATTTCTAAGCGATTCGAGGCATATACGGCCGATGCGCCACGCTATTTTATTAACGCGTCGGCCGCAAATAAAAAAAACATATCTGCCGGAGTCGGTAACAGTCGGTGATAAATTTTACGTGGTCGTGTAGAGAAATTTTGCAGATTATTATTATGTAGGTCAAACTTTACCACATGTTGACTCAAATGATTGCGGGTTTTCCAAAGTTTTATTTTAAAATTTATGCATTTTGAAAAATTAATATAACAATTATTTAAACATGATTTTATTGAACCTTGGCAGAATTTTGAAGTACAATACTTTTACTTTTTACAGAAAGAAATCGATTTGATTGAGTCACAATTTAATGAGTAAATGTTAATATTAATGCGAAGCTATTTTCTGTCGAAATTAAACCTTTGTTTTAGGATTTATTTATTATTCATCGGATAAATTAAAAGCCTGGAAAGAGAGGGAGAGTTTAAATATTTAGGGTTCATTTTTTCGGAAAATGGAGGATAGACTATGTGTGTAAGAAAGCGAAAATGGCAATGGGAAGAATGCGAAAGGTGTGGGAAGAAATGTTAGGGGGAAATGTACGGATGAAACTGGTATGGTGGCATGCGTGTATAAGGGCAATGATAATGTATGCGGCGGAAGTATGGAGAGTAAAGGGGTATGAAAGGGTACATCTGCAATACTTAAATAGCATTATAGGAGTAGAAGTTACAACACCAAGTTATACCGGGCTTTCATTAATTCCCGAACCCCACGTGACCAAAAATAATAGGCAACCAAATGTACAAGGTGATATGGCTCACACAAAAATTCCCTAGATTTAAAAATATTTATTCGCCGGCGTATTGTTATGACGACTAAAAATATTATATTTAAAATAATTAAAAAATAGGCTCATCTTCAAAAATGTAACTCCGTTGTAAATACCATTTTCGCAGTATTTGCTTATCCTAGTAAATTGACTCTGCAAAATAAATAGAAATAAAACTCAATGTTTCAGAATAATTAAACAATTTTTGCTTACCTGAAAATTCCGGGCGAATCTTGTAAGATCTCAAAGGTTGGTTTAACGATGCACCGCGCATAAACGTTTATGTCAAATTTGACTTTAGTAACGTTTGGTTACTTTTTTCAAAGCCTCCAACGTACAAATACAATAATTTACGCGGCAATTTTTAATTTAGTCACGTGGGGTTCGGGAATTAATGAAAGCCCTGTATAATGTTGCAGGAGTGCCAACGAATGACAGTAGAATGGGAGACAGCAAGGAGAGTAGTAAAGTTTGAGAGAAAGATAGTATATTAGGGGAAGAAAGGTTGGTAAAAGAAGCTTGGGGTGTGTGTTATAGGGAATTGTAGAGAAAGGCGAGGTGTGCACGGTGGATGACTGAGAGGGAAGGTTTATATAATAAAGTAGGGTGGTCGTGGCTAGTAGTGGAGCAGAAAGTAGCGAGAAGGGAGAGGCTTGAGATAGAGTATGTGAGGAAAGCAGGAGATGTAGAGCTGCAGATATGACAAGGTAGAATAGATAAGAGTAGCTTTAACCCACATTACAAAGAGTTACAAATACTGGTGGGGCCCCCGAGTTATTTTTAAAGACTAAACACAGATGAAGCACGACTACTGGCACGATTTAGATGTGGGAATGAGGAAAGAGGAAGGAAATGGTGGATGGGAGAAGAATATATGAAGTGTGTGTTTTGCGGAGTGGAGAAGGATGAACGGGAACCCTGGATGAAGAAATGTAGAGGTTTGCAAGTAACGAATGGAATAAAAGGAATGAGCCGAATTAAAAGTATGTGTGAGAGTGGACGGGGTATAAGTGTGATAATGAAAGTGCTAAATCAAAGGCCAGGGAGGACTAGCTAAGGAAAGGGGTGTGGAAAATGAGGATAAATTATTATTTAGAGGCATTTAATAAAGTATTGTTAATTTTAAGTTAAATAAGATTAATTGTGATTGGTAGGGGTGTATGTCAAATAAAGGTTGTTTATATATATTAAACATAAAATGTTATCACAATAAAATGTAACAATTGCGTGTGCATAAATGTGATTTAAAACATGTTTTAAACATGTTATTTTTTAAACACGCTTATACCATGTTTTAAACTTGTTATTAATTGTTAATGTTTGAAATGTTCAACTAAAAACTGTTTTTTCTAATTAAAATGAAAAAACGTTTTTTTTAAACCCTGCTATAGACTAGGCTGCAAAGACAAAATGTTAGTCACTCTCTAATGTCAGTTTAGCTTAGTCATCAATCGTTTATATCACGTTTATAACGTGTTTTAAACATGTTTTTAATTGTTATTGTTTTAAATGCCTTTTTAATGAAAAATAAACACGTTTTGTAAAAAACACTGTTTGTTTTAATTAAAATGAAAAAACGTTTTTTTTTAACGGTGCTATAGACTATAGGTGGACAAACAGAATTTTAGTCACTCTCAAATGTTAGTTTAGTTTAATCTTCAATCGCTAGCGCATAGGAGAAGGTTTCTTGATTTGTCTTTTTTGCATCGACTGATTAATGATGTGATAACTTAGTCAGTATGTTAAATTTTTATGTACCTAGATGATTCGAGTCCAGACAGGAGCCGTTGTTTCATTTGGGCTTCCATTCTACAAACTACGGTGCTAATAACCCTATTCATCGGATGATGTGTTACGCCAATATCGTATACGACGATATTAACATTGTAATTTTTTGGCCGTCGACTAATTACTTTAAACGATGCTTGAAACGCAAATCGCTGTCCAATTTATCTATTTTTTAAATTTACGTGATTTTTATAAGACTGTATAATTGTAATTCTCTATTTTAATTTATTCTAAAATGTTTATATACATTTGTTATTTGTATTCTATACCCTACTAGTATACTTGTAATTTAATTTGTACTAGTAAGTACTACAGTGTTTGCAATGTTGAGTTTGTATCTCCCTTGTTCTTTTCATTTTATTATTAAATATATTTAAGCTATAAACTTTATGTAAAAATGTAATTACAATAGTTGTGAATGTTTTCAAGAGCAAAAATAAAACAAATAAAACTTCTTGTTTATTTTTCATAATTTTAATTAACTCTAAGCTTCGGTAATGAAAATTCCAACCACTAAATTTTTTTAAACATTAAGCCAAAATGTATACATTTCTTAACATCTGTTAATCGTATGAACTGTTTTATGTAAATTCTTTTGTTTATGATTAGATAAAAAATTTGAAAAAAAATAGATAAAAATAGTAAATATAATATTAAAGCGGGAATTTTAGATTTTATACATTTTGGTAAAAAATGCTCTTTGTATACAACACAACACAGGTTTTTATGCAAATTGTAAATTTCTCTGACTTTTCGCTAAAAAATAAACATATTTCCTGACGTTCCAGGGAAAGTCTAAAATTTGTATTCATAGTGAAACGTATGATTAAAATCTCTGACTCTATAGTGCAGCTTAAAACACGGAAACCCCCTGTATCATTGTATCAATTTTCGTTTTGACTTTCCAACTTATTTGTACAAACTTACTTACATCATCTGCAGCTTGAGAAAAGTTTGTTCTTAGATAGCAGTATTTTTCGTAATATTCTGGATCTACGCAGTCTTCAAGCTAAAATTTTATATAGTTATAAATTAACATCATTGTATTTTTTTGTAGAATTTACGTTGAAAAATCCATCTTTTGAGTATATTATGTTAAAGATCAATTCTCTTATAATTAAGAAATCATCGAAGGAGAATTCATCAGGGGATATTTTAAAATATCTGTAAAAAAATATAAATGTAATTCTTGATAACTATGTAGATAATAATAATAATAGTTTATTTTGCGCTACTACTACAGATGATCAGTAGGTATACTAATTTAACATAAATGAAGTATTAAATAAACAACACCGTTCACTACTTCAAATAAAACGTTTATGAAAATAAAGAAGTAAAAACACTCGTTAGATGCTTTAAATCAGTGGTCTCCAAACTACGGCCCGCGGGCCAAAACCGGCCCGCGACTTGCATGAATCCGGCCCGCGATTGTTTGTAATTTTTTTTGTAAATGTCATATTTTGAAATATTGTAACAATTGTTCCTTAAATTTTTCATAATTTTATAAAATTAATCGGATCTTGGCCGACTTTATTATGTAGAATTGTATTTGTGGCCCGCGAAGAAGATAGTTTGGAGACCCAGGCTTTAAATGAAACGATTTTCAAAAACTGAGAATGTCTTAAAATCAGGGCTTTGAACCGTTCTTTTTTGCGTTTCCGTTATGTTCCGGTTCAATTTATAATATATATATATCGGTTCGTTTTCGGTTTTCGTTAGGAAAAAAATGAATGTTTTAATTTTTGAAATGTTTTTCATTCATAAAACAAAATGTTGATGTGTTCATGAAAGCACTGTTAGAATAGGTATTGACACAATTTCATGTACAGATCATGTAATGACACTCTAAAAGAAAGATTATTATTATTATTATCTATAACGAGATAATAATAATAATAATCTTTCTTTTAGAGTGTCATTACATGATCTGTACATGAAATTGTGTCAATACCTATTCTAACTTACAGACTACTTAAATACTAATAAAATATAATGCCTATATACACACATATGCATTTGACTATTATACATATATATATAAATTCAGATGCAATAAGGATGTTAGCTGTTTGTATTCGAAGAATTCTTTTAGGCTGTATGGTTCTAATTGTATTAAATGATTATAAAGATTCATTTTGAATATTTTTGGTATGCAAATATTTTTCTTGAAAAATTCCGGTAAAGCATTGAATAACTTTATCCCTATATAATGGGTTGATTGCTCAATAGTTTTGAGCCTAAAGTGACTTATAATTAAAATGTCACAAATGTCAATGCTGATCAACATAGCGATTGATTGACGAAATTATACTTAGATACTTGTAGTCAATATTGCAATAGTCAATATACAGCCGATAAAAGAAAATTGTAATTACTAAATCGTATGTTCAATTAAAAAAAAAAACCTCTATTTAATTTTTGTTGATTTAGGTTGGCTGTAATTAATTTATTATCTAAATTCAGAGTTGAAAACCTACAAAATTTTTCATGGCACTCTAGAGTTTTTTTTTTATTGAACGTGCGATACATCATAGTAATAGTCAACATAATGATTTTTAATTTTTAATCGTAATACAATAAATCGACAGCCGACCAAGCAATTTTATAGAGGTAGAAATACAAACGACTAGTAATTATAGTCAAAATGTTGTGATAGTCAAATTATTAAGTGTCATTTAATTTTATATATTACATGTTGATTATATTGACAGTCTTTACTATACAAGGTGTCCGTATTTCAACAGAATGTATGGGGATCTCGGTTATTTGAAGAGATAGAGAGTCGGTTAAATTGGGACAAAGTTGCATATTTTAGGGACCAATAATAATCTAAAAACAAATTTGAAATATCTTCCTTCGTTTTTAAGATATTACCAAAAGACGGATTATTTGAAATTTTGTTTCTATTTTTTTATTTGAAAACTATTGAATCTAGACATTTACAACATTAACATTATTTTCAACAAGAAATCTAGTAACACATTTTATTTCGAGATAACTATAACATTTACCCTGGGGACCATAGTCAACTTTTGTTTTTCTTATGGGCGCCATTTTGGATTTTTATATTTTTTTTAAAGAATATTTTTTTCTGAATTCAATGATTACTACACTTATAGTTTATTAAATATTTCATATGTAAAATTTTAATCTTTTGTTTTTGTAAAGAGTGCATTGGAAACAGTTGAGTAATGAGTGGGTTGACAACTTCTAGGGCCCATAACTTGCTTACATATCAACCCTGAAGACGGGCATCCAGTAGATTCTTTACTATACTGATAGAAAATGTATTTGTTTATAAACGAAATACTGGTAATAGGTATACGTTAGTGTTACTAATAACTATAAAAAACTAGATTTTTTAATAGAGTAATACAAAATTTAAAAAATGTATACGTTAGATTTGCAATGTATATCCAAAAATTAGACGAATTAAAAAATTATTCACCAAAATTTGTCAGAATCTACCCCATTCTGACAAATAACCTAATTCTGGCATGTAGATACACTTTAAATGAAATTCGTCCTTTCCTGTGTGAGGAATAAAAAACTTTTATCCACAACCACTCTATAATATTATAATTATACATGCTAAGAGTCAATAATAATGACGATTATTATAAATAGGTTATGAAACCTGTGAGTAATATTTTGACTTATCACTGCTCAACTGTGAATAATAAGAAATCACTACAAAATCAGGATACCTCATGTTAATCAATTTTGAGATAAACAAAAACAATTTATAAATTGAAAGCAAATTGTGTTAATTGTGTTGTGATAGTGTGGTTAATAGTTTATCGAAGGTGAAAGAAGCAACATGGAATCCGATCCTGACTTGTTGACACCCCCGGAAATAAGGGACGCGGCAGAAATCGCTTCCATCAATTTGTTGCCTAAAAAGTCTCACAACATATACACATTACAACACATACAACACGTTTTGTGAATGGAAAAAGGAGAAAAAAGCACATTGTTCAACTGAGTCGGTAGTTTTGGTGTATTTTACTGAATTATCAAAAAAATACAACACCTCATCGTTGTGGCAGAAGTATTCGATGCTAAAAAGTACATTGAAAATCTTTGAAAACATCAATATTGGAAACTATGGCAAACTTCTAGCTTTTTTGAAAAGAAAAAATGAAGGGTTTACTCCGAAAAAAGCCAACACTTTCTCCCCAGAAAATGTTAACAGTTTCATTGCAAATGCACCGGATGACAAATTTCTTGCAACAAAAGTAAGTTTTAAATTATTTTAATATTTTTTAAAAATTGCAGTAATTTTTTCTTCAGGTTGCATTAATTATGGGTTTAATGGGCGCTTGTCGTTCAAATGAGCTGTATAACATGAAAATTAAAGATAAAGAAGACCTTAATTCCTGCTATATGATTAAGGTGCCAACCACAAAAACTAAAATATGTAGGAAATTTACAGTATCTGGTAATTTTTACTACATTGTAAAAAAATATTTGTGCCTCCGAAAGCAGATAAACTGTGATTATTTCTTTCAAAATTTTCAAAATGGAAAGTGTACTAAACAGCGAATTGGTATTAATAAATTTACAAAAATGGGAAGGGAAATCGCCAGTTTTTTGAAATTACCCAATCCTGAGCAATATACAGGCCATAGCTTTAGAAGAACCTCAGCCACCATTTTGGTTGATGCTGGTGGAGACATCACTGCGTTAAAACGTCATGGAGGATGGAAGTCAACTGCGGTTGCAGAAGGCTATATTAACGATTTTTTGGAAAACAAAAAGGAAACGGCCAGAAAAATTGCATCGTCAATAGAATCGACAGCAAATAATGTAACAGCTGCATCTTCCAGCACAAATTCCGTTAATTTCGATATTTTGGATCAAACCGTAAATCTTGGTGTACCCACTTCAATGCCCCCTATTGTGTTTAATAATTGTTCTAACGTTACTATTAACATTAATCCTAATAAATAGTATTATTATATGTATTTCTTAGTTATAATTAAAAGTAAATGATTTAATGAATTATGTTCTTATTCTTGAAAAGTTGCGGTAAGCAAGAATGAATATACATTTTGTGGTTGTGGATAAAGTATAGTATTCTACTCGCGCATAATGGCTATTAATCATTCGAATGATTTACTCCACTCGCCTGCGGCTCGTTCCGTAAACCTCAGTCTCATGATTAATAGCTTTCATTATGCGCTTGGTGAATAATATACTATTATCGTTGCTCTTGATTTGAACACGACACTTTTTTTACTTTCTGTTGTGTCATAATCGATATTTATTATTATTATTACAAAAGATTAACAGATATTAAATAATTTTGACTGCTGACATTGCATGACTGCTGTCAAGATTTTTTTTAATAATAGAAATTACGTCATTGCCCCCTTAGCAAAAAACTAAATATTTTAATTTTAAATATCAAATCTAAGATAAATTATTAGTGTGGTACATCACTGAGTTCAGAAAAAAATATTCTTTCAAAAAATAACAAATCCAAAATGGCGCCCACAAGAAAATCAAAAGTTGACTATGGTCCCCGGGCAAATGTTATAGTAATCTTAAAACAAAATATGCTACTAGATTCCTCATGAAAAAGTTCCTGCATAATGCCAAAGTTCTAAATGTCTAAATTCAGTAGTTTTTGAAAAAAAAACTATATTTCAAAAAAGATATCTCAAAATTGTATTCAAATTATTGGTACGCACTAAAATACGAATCTTTGACCCAATTTACTCGACTCTCTATCTTTTTAAATAACTGAGACATTCTGTCGAAGTACGGACACCCTGAATTAATTGCCATTTGACAACATTTAAAAGCATCAACATTAGGTTGACTACATAGTGATTATTGACTACTATTTATATGTTGTAATTTAACAAAATTGCCTATTTATCGGTTACATTGTGACTACATGCTGTTTATTGACTCTTATTTGACAACATTAATTATTAATCGATTATGTTGACTACCATTTATGATTAACTAAATTGACAATTGTCGGCGTTTTAAGTCAATATTTATGTTGATCTGACTTTGACGAAATCGACATTTTGCGTTAAAATCGCGATGTTTTCGTCAGAAAAGACAAAAATGGCTTATACGCAAAAAACTGAAATTTACGAACAGACCGCATCTGCATCTGCAACAAAACAGTAGATATTTGGAAAATTCAGTAGAGATATTTAAATTGCGATTGCAACCGGTCAAACTTTATTAATTTTTGAGTAAGTTTATTCTTTGATGTTGACAATTTTCGTCAGATTTAGTTAATTATGTAATTTTTATTCTCAAAAAAAAGTCGAGGTGGAACTAAAATTTACTTTTTTTCAAAGAAGAACAAAAACTAAAATTTCTTCCAAAAAAAAAACAGAAATGGTCTTAATCGAGTGACGGGACCTCGAAACAAATATTTCCGCAAATAGTTTTGATTTAAAAATTGCAAGAAAGTTGAAACTGTTCTAGAATTAATGAAGTGTTCACGTGCGTGTTTAAATCAAAATAAACCGATATCTTTTTTTGGTTCAGTTCCGGTTTTGTTTCCGACAAAAATAATAGGTTTTTCCGGTTTTCGGTTTAAAGTTCGAAGCCTTGCTTAAAATTTATAAATACGGATGTGTGTGCTTAAAAGAAAAAATCCATGGGTTTTAATTTTTGTATGATTTTCGTGGTTATTAAAACGTTACATAAAAACATGAGTCAAAAATCCCTGCCTGGATTTTCATAATATTTGCTGTGGATGTTAAGAAGACATTAAACAATGCTATTTTAAAATATGCTAAGCACAACAAAACGTCATCGATAGTTTTCAAGTTATTTTTAATTGAAAGTTGATAATATAAAATGTTTGTGAAATATTTAGTGATATTAAAGTTTAAAACATTTCCAATATTGAAGTTGTTTGAGAAATCTCCATCGAATTTTGTGTGCATATTGAGAAAACAGTACTCTTTCAGAAAATGCCAAAAACACTATCGATAGTTTTTGAGTTATTTTCAATTGAAAGTTGAAAATATACAAAATGCAAGGGTCTTCAGGGTCTTCATTATGTATGGAACCGGCTTAATATCTCCAAAACTACTTGTCGGATCAACATGAAATTTGGAATATAAATTTATTTAAGTAAATTTTTTGATGATATTTTTTTCAAATGTTTATCTGTCACACTTTTCAAGATACAATGTCAACTTGATTTTTTTAAAACAGCACTACTAATCAACATTTTTTGATAGCTTATTTTTTTCTGAATTCGGCAGTATAATTACTCGTATCAAAATATTTTCTAATAAACAAGGTAGTGACAAAAATGGTGAAATTAAGCGAAAAGAAAGAATTATGATGAACTACGGTGATAGCAGATGAAGTCATGCATCTGTATATTTTCTTTTATCGTCCAATCAGTAAATCTGTAGTTACAAAAACTTTGAAGCGATTTAGTGAGACCGGAAATAGTAAGAATTTTCCACAAATAGGACGTTTTAAAACTGTAATGAACAAGCGTTAAATCTCACGTTAGATGTGGTTGATAATAAAAAAAAAACATCTGTGCGCCAATCCAAAAACATCTTAATTACTTTTTTAAGTAGCAACCTATAGCATATATGATACATTTTTGGGAACCTATATTTATTAATGATTTCGATAGCTAACGCCATCTAATGCTTCATAGTGGCATCGTCAGTGACACGAATGCACAAAGTGCATATACAGGTCACTGTTTCGTCCACGAGCGAGCAGAAGTCCGAAACGCGTCCGAAACGCGTCTGTGGGTACCTGGTGCCGGAATACTGAACACAAATTCAATTTTGATATTTGTTTTCTGGTTTCACAAACAGAGTTCTGCTCGCTCGTGGACGAAACAGTGACCTGTATACGCACTTTGTGCATTCGTGTCACTGACGATGCCACTATGAAGCATTAGATGGCGTTAGCTATCGAAATCATTAATAGTTTTCACATATTGGCTTGAAATAGTCAGAAATGTTCAGTATTCCTCAGCACTGGGTCGGGACCACACTGAAGAGGACCTTGAAGTCCGAAACGCGTCTGTGGGTACCTGGTGCCGGAATACTGAACACAAATTAAATTTTGATACCTATATTTATTCTCTATACAGCAATGTAACTAATGACGCAAACAATACTAAAAACAACCGAGAAAATTTAGTTTATTGCCTAAAGAACAATAATTATAGAGAAACGTGGAACGTGGGTTGGGGCACAGATGTTTTTTTTTTAATTTTTAACCACATCTAACAAGAGAGCTTCATTCTTTTTCGCTTAATTTTACCATTGTTTACACTACACTGTTGACATTTATGATAACTTTTGACGTTTATTAGTCAATGTTTTAATAAAAGTAATTATATTCTAGAATTCAGATAAAAAGGTATCGAATGATGACAATGATTTATTATTATAATCTGTTTAAAAACTAGAAGGAGTAAGTGCCAAATCCCAATTTACACTATAAAAAGTTACCAGAAATATTACTAGATAAATTTGGCGGCAATTTTAAATAATTTCATAATTACTCTTTATATAAAATCAAATATCCGTTTTGTACTTCTTAATTGTGGTTAAGTATTTTCTTTTCCACTGTACGATATCGTCAGTTCAATTAAAATGCTTCGAATAAAGGATTCGCAAAAGATAAATATGATTCGAATTTTCGAGTCCTGTTTCTTCGAATCACGAATACAAATCCTTAAAAAATAAATTTGTATTTATTATTTTTTTTGCAACCATTAGTATATAAATATCGTTACCAGTTGTTTTAACAAAAATATTCAAAACCTAATTATTTATTTATACCACTGAACATCGTTGATAACAGACTAAATATCTGACTCCCTGTTACTCTAGTTAAAGATGTATTTGTGTGTTCATGAACTAGACTTTAAATCAGTGTTTTGTACGCGTGGCGCATGAAGTAAAATTTCGAGTTTAGAAAAGCCCGAAAATTTTCACGGGGCTTTTCTAAACTCGAAATTTTACTTTATGCTTAGCCTGGGAGTGGAAACACTCGTTCAAAACTTCAAATTGAACTCTTAATAAAATCGTCTAATGCCTGAAATTTACGTAAATAAAAAATTCACTGAATATCATTAAAACCGGGAAAGTTAGAGAAAAGTCATGAAATTATATTTAAATTGAACAAAACATTAACAAAAAAGCCATATGATATTATTAAATTTGTCAAAATCAGCAGGCAAATTATAAAACACGTAAACATTTATAAAATTAACTTAAATATTGGCAAAAACAATGAAAACTATTAAACAAAATGGAGGTTTTCCATAGAGGAAAGTTATATTAAAAAGCCAAGCAAAAAATCTTTAGTCATGGAAATGTCGGAAAAATTTAACATTACAGAGATTGTGGCTTTTCTAAACTCGAAATTTTACTCCATGCTTAGTCTGGGAGTGGAAACGCTTGTTCGAAACTTCAAAGTGAATGCTTTGATAAGAACATTAAATAATTGAAAATGTTTTTAAAGATAATAATCTAGTTTTCAAAATTTTGTTTAATATTGTTTGAAGTAAAACTGACATGGTAGTTTTACTTCAAACAATATTAAACAAAATTTTGAAAACTAGATTATTATCTTTAAAAACATTTTCAATTATTTAATGTTCTTATCAAAGCATTCACTTTGAAGTTTCGAACGAGCGTATCCACCCCCAGACTAAGCATGGAGTAAAATTTCGAGTTTAGAAAAGCCCCGTGAAAATTTGTCGAGGGTCGCGCAGCGACCCGAGACAAATTTTCTGGGCTTTTCTAAACTCGAAATTTTACTTCATGCGCCACGCGCATAAAACAGTGATTTAACGAGAAATTTAAAAACACACAAAAAAACATTTTTCATGTTGTTCCTCACAATTAATTCGAATTATTTTTGACGATTCAAATCCTTTTGTAAGTATTCGAATCCTCTTATAAGGATTCGAATCATTTTATAAGGATTCGAATCACCCACATTTAGACTCGAATACGAATCCTCTTGTAAAAATGTAACGAATCCGGATCATGAATCCAGTTAAACTAAAGTATTCGAATGCCTCTTTTGAATCCTCTAAAAGAATTTGAATCCAGGATTCGAATCCTGAATAATTCGAATCCTGCCCAGCTCTGGTCTCTATCTTACTTAAAATTAATTTGTTTCATAAAACTATACAAGGTAGAACGAATCATCTTTGGCATGCCTGCATGATCGTTTACTTCTTTTAAAATTTTATTCAAAGTTGGCAGTTCATTTCTATTGAAGAAACTATGGACGGATCTCTTTACTACGTCATCAAAACTTGTAATTATGTCCTCCAAGCTGTTTAGGGCTACAAATCTCTACGGATTTCTTATATTCGCTAATGGTACGATAGACAGTGGAATTTACAACTCCTAAAAATTAAACATCTTATTATTTGATGCATATTCTTATGCTATTTGATATCTCACCTACTGCACCAACAATGTCTGATACAACAGCAGTCATTTTCATATGTGGATCATCTGTTATCATCTGCTTATACATATTTATTATGCACTGTTTTTCAGACAGATATAAATGACCCAAATCCAACTTCTTACGCTTTTTTGGAGGTGAAGGTGATATTATCACCGAGCTTGTACTGGGTCCATAATCCATCACAACAATATAGACAAAACTAACTTTTAACTATGCTAAAGAAAGGTTATTGCGAAACAGATAAAGTTGCAACTCGGTAACGCTTCGAATTAAGGTTATGTCAGCTGTTGCGTTTGATAATGACGATTAAAAATGAGCATCAATTATTCAGAGTTGGGTTACAAATTGCTCAGGCTCAATTTAAATATAGAAACATTACTTTTTCGGAGAAATGTATTCGACATGTGCTTTTTATATAAAATTCTAAATGGGTACATTAACTGTTCATCTCTCTTAGGAGCACTGGACTTCTGGCATAAACGCGGAGGATCATTGACGAGATCTAGAGTTTTATTTAGGGAAAAAAATCATAGAACTGCGTACGGTGGCAATAATCCTTTGTCCAGATTAATGCATTCGGCCAACTGCTTGCTCTCATCCCCGAATTTCGATCCATTTGCGAACAATTTTTTATGTTTTCGAAGAGCACTGGTGGTTATTAATCTGGATAAAACTTTTTAGGATTATGTTAGAATTAGCAATGTAGTTATCATAACGTATGTGTGTAGTCATTCTGCGGCTTTTAAACTTTTGTTATTTCTTATTTTGTATTATTTCAATGTTAAAGAGGTATCTCGTTAATAAATAAATAAATAAATAAAAAAATAAATTAGCATAGTGTACTATGGGCGTGCTCTCGGCCAATCAGAGTTGTAGGTTTTGGCGCGTGAAATTTAAAACACTCCTCCTAGTTATTAAACAGATTATATAAAAAAAATCACGTTCTCCTGTATCTTGAAAAGTGTTACAGATAAACATTCGAGACAATTGTCATCAAAAGATTTTAATTAATTAAAGTTTTGGAGATTTTAAGCCGGTTCCATACATATTGAACAGCCTGTATAAAAAAAATATACAATTTTATGAAAATATTTAGGAAAATTAAAGTTAAAAACATTCAGAATTCTTTGAGAAATCTGTATCGAATTTTGTGTGCGTATTAGGAAGACATTGCTCTTTCAGAACAAAAACATAAACGCCATCGACAGTATTCGAGTTATTTTCAAATGAATGTAAAAAAAATGAATTTCGTGGAGAATATGAAGTACCGAAACAATTGCAGTGATTCGATAAGCAAAGTTATGCGTTTTTGTGTTGATGTTGTTTCCTTTATAGAAAGTGCATTGCGAAGTAAAAACCACACAAGAATTAATTTGATTTATTAAATACTCTTACTTCAAAACTGGTTCGTCATCAATCCTTACAGGTTTAGGACAGATGACTATTGCTGGAAAATTAGTTTCCCAATCTAAATAAAGGGTGTCTGCTACTAAATTGAAAGGCCTTTCTCGGGCTTCTGCTGTTGATGTTATCATCATATAAACACCAATCATCTAAAAAAAAAAATTACTAAACACTGTTTTGTTTAAACAAAAATATAGATTTAAATAACTTTTTGCGGTCCACGTATTAGGGATTGTTAAACCAGTTTACCGATTTAACGGTTTTTTACCGATATTTCAGTAATTTAATAATAAAAATGTGGGGCGTTTTCGACTGAGCGTATGATGAAGAACATTTGGTTTTAATTTTAGGAACAGGAAAAATCCCCTTTTTATTTACATTAGATTTTTGAAATCAAGTCTTGGAAATTGCGACCATCATCATTTTACATGTGTATATTATTGAATTTTTAATGAAATTCATTAGTAAGACAATATTGTAGTCATAGCCGTGAGTGTGTACGTATACTGTGTGTGCATCTCCCGGTCTGTAATTTATAAAAGTTATTTACTAAAGTGCATAATTAAGTAGTGCTTATTGACTGTGTAAGTTACTTATGGTCATTATTAAGTGACATCGTATTTTAATATGTCGTAAGTGCTTATTATATCCGTTACATCCTTTTAACCTATAATTCCGATCTACCACTGTCTAGCGCGCAGGCGTTATTATTTTAACCTATCCGTGGTCTCTATTGTTCTTGTTTGTCACTTTAAAAGTCAACACGAAGGACCCCGTGTTGTGAAGCGTGTATACTTCGTCTCTCCCCTGCACCTTCCAAATACTCTGTTTATTTTACCTTATTTGTTCTATTTGTTTTACTTCTAATACCAATATCTAATATGTCACTTAAATGTTACAAATGTAGAGGTCCGTTTCAGTCAGGAGTCGCATGTTCTGACTGCTCTACAAATTTTCGCGCTGGTATTGCCAGCTACAAAAAGTTTAATAGCCTGGCGAGCGATGTCGATGCGGTTTCTCAATGTCCAAATTGCATTAAATTGTCGCGAAACATCATTCTCTCAACTGATCAACTCATCAGTGACAACGCGCAGAATCCGTCCGCATCCCCGTCATCTTTACTCAGCGGTCCCTGCTTCTGCGCCTCGAGTCAAGAACTTATCGCATTAAGAAGCGAGGTCGACGACATTAAATGCATCAAAACCGCTTAACAGGACTTTCTAGCGCAAGTAACAAAAAACATCGTGAGCGAATTAAAAGTCGATATATCCGATTATATTAATAATCTCTATTTACGATTTAAAACACATAACGGCGAAACGTTTGCAGATAAATTAAATAAGCCTCCATCTATTAATTTTACCAAAAACCAACAAAATAGCGAATTATCTATCACTCCGTCAACCTCAAGTTCTGCAGGTTCTACCGAATCATCAACGGATAACATAACTCCGGTCCCACCTGCGAACACTAATATTTCTGACAAAATGATTAATCCAGAATCTACCGAAAAACATAAATCCAGTAGGACGGCAAATAGTGCTAATGTAGAAATTAAAATGAATCAAAATAAGGCGGCATCAACAATTCTCCGTGGCAGCGCGGTTAATGTGGGAATCCAAGCGGCTCGTCAGCGTGTATTTTATCACGTTCATAACTGCAGTCCATCAACAACTGCCGAATCACTAACTTCATTTATCAAGGACCATATAGGAATTCAACAGTTGTCTTGTACATGCCTTACATCTAACACCATTTATTGTTCTTTTAAAGTAGGCATTTTTGAATCGGAATTAAGTCAATTTCTGTTACCTGACAAATGGCCAATCAATATGACCATTCGTCCATTTAAAAATAGGCTGCGTAAAACAAATAACAGAAAAATCCCTGCTGATATTCCAGCTTGCAACTCAAATCATAATACTTTTTTAGTAAAGAACCACATATCCCCGACACCCGAAAAAACCCCTCTAAATCAGCCGGTTATATTACAACTAAATTAAAATTCTTCTATCAAAACGTTCGCGGTCTTCGCACCAAATTGTCCATTGTAGCTGAAGCTGTGTCACTGTTTAACTACGACGTTATAATTCTAAGTCTCGGTGACTTGGTTAGATCAGGATATTTTTGATGCTGAATTGGGCTTCATTAATTACAATGTTTATCGCTGTGATCGAGATTTCGCGATTTCTGGTAAAACGAGGGGAGGTGGATTACTTATCTCAGTAGCTCGTCATTTCAATTCACGTGTTATTTTGTCGGTGTCCGATCATCGCGAGGAACTTTTTGTTTCAATTACCACACATGAACAGAATATACTACTCGGAAGTGTGTATTTACCAGCTAACTCGTTTCTTCTATCGTATCAACAACATTGCTCGTCGGTTGAGAACATCGCGGACAGCCTACCCGATCATCAAATTTGTGTTATTGGTGATTATAACCTTCCCAATGTTAATTGGTTACAAGGTCAACATGGAGTATGTACTGATTCTAATAATCAGGCGGCGATATCTACTGCAGACACGTTCGGCTTTATAAACTCACTCCAAGTGAATAATATTACTAATGCCAATTCGGTACTGTTAGACCTAATATTCTTACAGACGGAATTCATAAATAAATTTAACATATTAGCTCCCGATTGTCCTCTGGTACCATGCGACTCGCATCATCCTGCCATAGTTTTAAGTATTTATTATAATGCTGAAAGCAACGCTTCGTCTATTTGGGAACCTAACATGAAGTATGACTATGCTAGATCAGACTTTGCAACTCTAAATGATTACTTCATTAATTTTCGTTGGGATAGGTTATTTGAAAACAAAAGTGTTAACGAACAGGTGTACGATTTCTATAGCTGTCTTAATTATGCCATTAACATGTATGTGCCAGTCGTTAAAATAAACAAATCATCTGAATTTTTATTTACTAAATGGTTCAGTTCTGAACTTAAAATATGATATTTTAAAAAAAAGTTCTTCACGCTAAATATAAGAGTTCTCGCTTGCAATCTGACTATGATGATTTCAAAAAAGTAAGAGCAGACTTTAAAACTCTGAGTGCAACTTGCCACAAAGAGTATTTAGGATCTATTGAGGACAGGATTTTTTGTGACACAAATTTATTTTGGTAGCATGTCAAGTCGAAACGAACAACAAATGTATTTCCAAACTCTTTTGAGCACGATGGAATTGTAACAAACAATCAAAGCGACATTGTTAATCTTTCCGCATCAGTTTTTGGCTCAGTTTACATTGATTCCTTCAACTTCATCGATGTTGCTCAAAGTGATACCCATATTAATTTGCACTCATTGACTGATATTCCCATTTCATCTGTGCTAAATGAACTTTCTTCCCTTAACAATAATAACTCCATGGGATCTGATGCCTTACTTGCTTTGTTTTTAAAGCAATTTTCTTTGTCGCTTAGTCGACCACTTTGGTTAATTTTCAACAACTCTTTGAAGAGTGGCGAATTTCCTACCCATTGGAAGGACGCTCTCATAACACCCATTCATAAAAAGGGTTCGAAAAACCTCGTCACCAACTATAGGCCAATATCGATTCTTTCACATATGCCAAAAATATTTGAAAAATTAGTAACTGCTCAAATATCCCCCCTTATTGATCCCTTAATTGTTGAGGAACAGCATGGATTCAGACGCGGCCTTTCTACTGCTACAAATCTTTTGGTATACGGGAATTACATTACGAACGCCTTGGAGAGGGGTAAGCAGATTGATTCTGTATACACCGACTTTTCCTATTGTTAACCAAACTTCTCAGATTGGGCATACATGGCACTTTTCTTCAATGGATTCAATCGTACCTTTGCAAAAGAACACAAAGAGTTCATATTGGATCTCATATGTCTTTGTTCATTTCTGTGTCCTCGGGGGTACCCCAAGGATCACATCTTGGTCCACTTCTATTTAATATTTTTATTAACGATGTCATTTCATGCTTTCATCATTCGCAGTGTCTTCTTTTTGCTGATGACATGAACATATTTTGTAACGTTGATAACAGTCATTCATCTCAACTTTTACAACAAGATCTGCATAGATTTAATCATTGGTGTACCCTCAATAAAATGCAGTTGAATATTGAGAAATGCCATGCTATCAGTTTCTTTAAAATTAGATCTCCGGTATCCAATGGTTATTTTCTTAATGACAGGCGCCTCACGCAAATTAATTCAATTAAGGACCTTGGTGTGATTCTCACTAGCAATTGGAATTTCTCAGCCCATATTAATGTAATTACGTCGAAAGCGTTTCAAATGCTAGGTTTTTTAAAAAGAAACTGCATAGAGTTTGAAAACCCCTTTACAGTGATCAAACTTTATGTAGCATTAGTACGACCCCATCTAGAATATTGTTCTTTGTTTTGGAGTCCTTATGCCATCGATGTTAATAAAATCGAAAGAGTTCAGCGTAAATTCTTAAGCTATTTACGTTTCAAATTTGGATTCGAAGATAGCTACAGCAACATATTAGTAGCACTCAATTTGCACACTTTAGAGCACAGACGATATAGTTCTGATGTTTGTGTACAAACTTATAAATGGACAAATTAATTCACCCGTGCTACTTAATAGTATTAGTTTACACGTACCTTCTAGGACTTTAAGAAACTGTTATATGTTCTCTGTGCCCACAAAAAGAACTGAGTACGCCAAACAGTTCGGAACAGCGCGTTTGCTTTATAATTGTAACGCTGTCTCTGTTGATTTTTTTAATATCACTCTTAAGAAATTAAGGAACTATATTTTTAATTTAAATAACTTTGTAGTGTGTAAAAGAAATATTGATGTATATTTTCTGTAATATTTTAATATGTTTTGTGCGTTATTTTTTGTATATTTATTGTAATCTTACTTGTTTTAGGATCTATTACCAGTTTGTTTCATATTTTGTATTATAAAATGGTTATGTGCCTCGTAAACTATATATATATATTGAATTTCTACGTTGAATTATCTATGACTAATGATGTAAAATTACCGCTAATTTGAGTAATATTCTCGGTAATATTACTCCAAACATGGAAACAATTAGTAACTTGAAGTTAGACATAAAAATTACTGTACAGGGTGGTGCGTTTTAGAGCCATATATGAAAAACTTTTTTATTTGAAGAAATATTGAAATACTGTTTTCGCCAGCCAGAATCACTTTTTAGTGTTTTAATCAATGGCGAAAAGATAATTGATCTATCTCCAACCGTTTTCGTTATATTCCAAAAGTTGATAAAATGTCGTTATTATGAAGTTACTGTAACTCATTTGTTTTTAAAGTTATAACCAAACTGTATAAACTTGCTTATGGCAACTTTTTACACCTATTAAAATGACGTACGTGTTTTGTTTCAATGACGTTTCGTTTTTGTACACCAAATTCATTTTTTTTAGAAGATCATATAGAGATGGACAAAACAAAACAAAACGTCCTTGACATAAAACATGTACCTCGTTTTAATAGGCGTAAAAATTTGAAACAATAAAGTATGTACAGTTTGGTTTTAACTTTAAAAACAAATAAGTTACAGTGTCTTAATAAATACATTTTATCAACTTCCGGCTATACAGAGGAAACGGTTAAAATACTAAAATATGACCCAGGCTCAAGAAAACGGTATTTTAATATATTTTCAAATAAAAAGTTTTTCATATGTGGCACCTCCAAAATGCACCAGCCTGTACAGCAAAACAGCAAAACAGTATTCCAAAAAAACTCTAATTCAAAAGTAATTCAAAAGCGCAATTTATAGTACCCAACTTCATTATTCTTGTAAAATTGATAAGAAATGTACAATTTTATGTAAAAATCACATTTATAATTTTTCACACAAATAAGACACTTAAACTTTGTTTGCATAACTAAGGTTTTTATTATGACTATAGTTTCGACAACTTTAACTTGTCATTATCAAACTAGATATAATTTAAACTAATAATTCTTCAGGTATATATACAAAAAAATTAGAGTTTATAATCTTTTCCATTTCTGTTGGTACTTTTTTGATGAAACGTCAAGATTAATTAGTTTAATCAAGAAACGGCAAAAACCAGGAAATAAGAAATAAATATCTCAGAAATTTACGAACATCATAAATTTTAAACAGAGCTGGGATGTATCCTCAAAAACAGGATTCGAATCACGAATCCGAATCACCTAATATGATTCGAATCACGAATACTCGAATAAAGGATTCGTAAGTGAAAAATATGATTCGAATCAAAGATTCGAATCCTCATTTTTGAATCACGGATACAAATCCTTTAAAAATAAATTTGAATTTATTATTTGCAACCAGTAATATTTTATTCCATCAGTTTCTATTAATAAAAACGTTCATTTACCGACTAAATTTCTGATTATATAATGATTTTAATTAATGATGATATATGTGTTATTGAACTTCATTGTGTTTTATACGCGTGGCGCATGAAGTAAAATTTCGAGTTTAGAAAAGCCCCGTGAAAATTTGTCTCGGGTCGCTGCGCGACCCTCGACAAATTTTCTACGCGGGGCTTTTCTAAACTCGAAATTTTACTTCATGCTTAGTCTGGGAGTGGACAACACTCGTTCTTAGAAGTTTCAAATTAAAGGATCACTCTAGATTACTAAGTTTATTACCATTTTACAAAGGATACAGCTTGAAGGACCAATCATGGTCTTCGGAGACCGAAGGACTACAGGGAATCGAAGTTTATTTACAAGAAAACAACGAATATCTGAGGTTTACAGCATGGATAGAAAAGAAAACATCCAATTTTAAAAAAATATCGAATTTGGGTTGATTTTCAGTGCGTTTTCAACTTCACTTTAAATGAATGTTTTATACGCGTGGCGCATGAAGTAAAATTTCGAGTTTAGAAAAGCCCCGTGAAAATTTGTCTCGGGTCGCTGCGCGACCCTCGACAAATTTTCTACGCGGGGCTTTTCTAAACTCGAAATTTTACTTCATGCTTAGTCTGGGAGTGGACCGTCAAGTTTTCTACATGTCGAGATTTTCGATATTTCTAGATTTATGTCGATTTATTCACAGTTTGTTTTTTGTATTAAATGCAACTTTAATATTAAATAAAAACGGTTTCTTTTTAGGAATAGAATATTCACCCATTAAGAGCCGAGCAAATTATAAAGTTAACTCTAAAAGTTAATTTTAGGTAAAATTTTGCATCTTTTTCTATAATTTCAATAAATGATATATTATATTACATACGTCGATTTTTTAAGAGTTAAATTTAAAATTCAAACGAGTGTTGTCCACTCCCAGACTAAGCATGAAGTAAAATTTCGAGTTTAGAAAAGCCCCGCGTAGAAAATTTGTCGAGGGTCGCGCAGCGACCCGAGACCAATTTTCGCGGGGCTTTTCCAAACTCGAAATTTTACTTCATGCGCCACGCGTATAAAACAATGATTTAAAGTGAAGTTGAAAATGCACTGAAAACCAACCCAACTTCGATATTTTTTTCAAAATTAGATGTTTTCTTTCCTATCCATGCTGTAAACCTTCAGATATTCGTTGTTTTCTTGTAAAAAAACGTAGATTCCCTGTAGTCCTTCGGTCTCCGAAGACCATGGTTGGTCCTTCGAGCTGTAGCCTTTGTAAAATGGTAATACACTTAGTAATCTAGAGTGATCCTTCAATTTGAAACTTCTAAGAACGAGTGTTGTCCATTCCCAGACTAAGCATGAAGTCAAATTTCGAGTTTAGAAAAGCCCCGCGTAGAAAATTTGTCGAGGGTCGCGCAGCGACCCGAGACAAATTTTCACGGGGCTTTTCTAAACTCGAAATTTTACTTCATGCGCCACGCGTATAAATACTGATTTCAAGTGAAGTTAAAAATATACTATTAACGTTGGATATTTTTCATGGTTAAGTAACCAAATATGCATTCACAAATATTTGAATTATTCGAAAATTTAAATATTTATATTCAAATATGAATAATTTAGTGATTTAAATATTCATATTAGAATATTTAACTATTTGAATTAATCGAATTCGAATCCTAGCATTAGTAGCGACAATTCGCATTATTTAGGAGGATTTGAATCTGTGTATGAGGATTCGAATCCTTTTATAAGGATTCGATTCCTTTTATAAGGATTCGAATCCTTTTATAAGAATTCGAATCCTTTTATAAGGATTCGAATCCTTTTATAAGAATTCGAATCCTTTTATAAGGATTCGAATCATCTACGTCTGGATTCGAATACGAATCCTTTTAAAAAAATGTAACGAATTCGGATCACCAATCCGTTTTCACTAAAGTATTCGAATACCTCTTTTGAATCCTCTAAAAGGATTCGAATCCGGGAATCGAATCCTGAATGATTCGAATCCTGCCCAGCTCTGATTTTAAATATGTAATATAACGCAAATTAAAATATACAAGGTGTCTCAGACCACCGGTATCAGCCTTTTTTTGTTGAGAAAAAGGTTGGTTCTAGAAAGTTGAGACAAAAAAATGTATTACAAAATCCATTTTATAGAATCGAATGGTGATATTTTTTTCCCTGACAGTTTGCTTAAGAATGTCAAGAAATAACAAGATCGTTCAAAAGTGATATCATTAAAAAGGTCTTTAAATAGTAAGTAACTTTTGTAGGAAACATAACTACTAGTGGCATAAATTTTGAGTAATATCTGATTAAAGTTATGAAATTAAATTTGTCATAGCTAAGTTATTTTAAAAGATTTAGCTTTAAATGTCAGTTACACCTCTATAATTAATTCAAACTAGGGTTGTGAAGTCGCTCAATGAATTATTCGACTCAAACTCAAACTCAAAATTCTCTATTTTTCGAAAATCCTACGCCTACTCCGACTTTTTGTAATACAAATAAATATTCTATTATACTATATAATATATTCCATTTGTTTCTGGATCTCGCCTAGCTATGGGAAAGTGACAGTTTAAGTATTGTAAATGGGGCTGGTTGTGTTTTAAATCAGGGTTTTTAAATGTCACTGTCAGATGTTCGATTTTAAGGTTATAATTTCTGACTATTGTGATCTTACACTGTTGCCTGTTTTACAAATTTTCAGATATAAAAGGATAATAATATGCAGTTTTAAGATTAACAAAATTTACTACTTGGTTTTTGTACATACAAACACAGCAATAATATTGTATATAACAAATATAATGAATTCGGCTCTGCAAACTTATTTCGTCATCCATTTGTATTTCTCGCTTGGGTCTTCCCGTTAACACATTTTGATCAACTCCATCCATCCACCTTAATTTTGGTCATTCTCTCTCTCTCTCTCAGTATTTTTTTGTAGAATTGCAAATTTATTCCCACCCTCTTGTGATACTGATAATTTTCATGTCAAACAAGTTTTAAGCCCTCATTCCACTTTTATTATTTAGTCAAGAGAACCTGCATCTGAATCTTCTGATGTTTGTTCTGAGCCAGATTCCCCAAGCGAAATAATAAAAGGAGGAATGGTTTCAAAAGAAAGGTTCCCCATGTGTTTTGTCCAGTCATCCGAAATAAGTTTTTCACAATGATCACAGAAATTTTGCCACATATCGGATGTACATTTTGAGAGAGACTCAAGCCATAAATTCTGAACACGATCCTTAGATGGTTGCTTAGAATTTATGTGCTTATTGTAGTAAGTCTTACAAAACCCCCATGCCATTTCAATTGGATTGTATTGACAATGGTATGGCGGTAATCTAAGAACTTCGTGCCCGTTCTTTCTCAAAATGTCATCAACTACGTAAATTTTGTCATTTGATCGAAAAGGTATAAATAAAGCCCATAGTTCCTTTTTGGTTAATTTTGGATTGAATTTTACATTGTGTTTAACCAACCACTCCTGCATTTTGCATTTCTTACAAGAAAATGAAGGGAGTTTTGTCTAATTGCACAGAATGGTATGCAGCATTATCCATAATAACTACACATTTCCCTGAAAGCTTAGCCAAAGCAGGAATAAGTTGATTAACCACCCAATTTTGAAAAGTATTACCATCCATTGTGGCATGGTAATCTCGGTCATTGTTTTTCGAATGTAATAAAAAATCGCACCCATCCAAAAACCCACCCCTATACCCAGCATGTAGAATGGTGAAGCGTTTGCCTTCATTTTTGAATTTAGTTGGATTACTTTTTATATCCGTTTCATGTACCCAGCGTCGAACCAGGGATCCATTCTGATATATCCATGTTTCATCCAGGTATACGAATTGGATATCTTCACTGGAATTTTGATACTGTAAAAATTTTCTAAGGAAAATAATTTTAGCTGCAACAACATGTTTTTGTTCACAGAGAATTTTGCGCCCATTAATTAATTTGAATTTATACCCCATACTTTTAACAACCCTATAAAGTGTTGTTCTACTCCCATGGAACTCATAATTTTCTTTCATATCATTCAAAAGATCTCTCAAAGTAAAATACTGATTTCTAGAGTTATATAGCCAAATTAGTTGTTGCAGATCTTTTCTAGCTAGGTGATTCCAAAAATGGCTGTTTTTAGATCGTTTGCCAGAAGTAGTAGATTTCAATTCGTCAGGTCTTTGTCGTAAAATTAATTGTAATGAAGATCTCCCTACCTGAAACGTAATTATCTTTAATTAAATATATATGATAATTAAAATACTAGACATACCCCAAAAATATCTATTAAAATCGTAATAATATTGTGATGCTGTAGATTTGGATTACTTTGCCTAAAATGTTTGTAGAATTTCAGAATTTGTAACGTTTTTGATTCAGAGATAATCTTTGGCATGTTAATATTTAATATGTGCCTGAAATTATTTTTCACTTTGACATTGACACAGCATTGCAACACTAGATTAATTTGATTTAATAATAAAATGCTCGAAGAAGCGACCGCGTGGCGAAATAATTGTTGCAAGATTACCAATAAACCTCTTGAAAATTAAAAAGAGGATTACTTATGATATCATAAATTATTGCAACACTGTTAAAATAAGGAATCAGGAGTGGCAATTAATAAAAAATGTAAATGTTGATACTGCAACATAACAACACGAAAGCATGGCTAGGCGAGATCCAGAAACAAATGGAACGGTGTATATCTGCATAATTGCAATGTAATAGTTTTAAAATAATGCAATAAAAATAAAAAATATGTATTATGAAAAAATCTATATTTTAGTTTTCTCTTGTATGCAAATTACATAAATTTTCATTGTAATTAAAAACTCTATTACAGTACAAATTTTTAAAAGAAAATAAAATATGTTTAGCATAGTTATATTTGAATAATTATATTGAAAGTCATAGTCGGTGTTATATGAAACGTTCAACTCCTCGTGTCCGATTCCTTCATCACAAAAATACTTATATTATGACTCGACAACTTTGCCTTTAACTCCAACTCTGTCCACAGCATGGGTTCAAACTGTTTTCCATGTACTTCTAAGGACTGTGGAGCTGTTCTGGTCCAACTACTTTTAAAATAAGGTAGCCATGAGATATTGACATATCGTAATGTTAATTCAATATTACTACTTATTTTTCAAAGACCTTTTCAATGATATAACTGTTGACCTATCGTGCCATTTAAAAATCTGAAGTTCTTGCGATTCTTAAGCAAACTCTCAGGGAAAAAACAATATCACCATTCGATTCGTAGATGCGGCTTTTGCAGTACATTTTTTTTGTCCTAACACTTTAGGTCTAGCTGTTTTCTCAAGAAAAGGGTGATATGGTTGGTATAGAACACAATGTATACAGGGATCTTTTTCCTGAATTCAAGAAAATGGAGCTTTTGGATTTGTTTTAAAATATACTTACATATCGTAAAGAGAATTGCTTGAATTTTATAAATGCAATATTAGGTTAGACAAAATAAATATTTATGTACTTTTAACATTGAGTAATTGATTAATCAAACTTAAGCAGTATATTTTTACTTTCACCTTACATCAATATTTTATACGCGACCTATCCAAATTTTCAGGCTTTTCTAAACTCGAAATGTTACTTCATGCTAATTCAAGGAGTAGAAACACTCGTAAGGACCTATAGATGCCTAAGAATATCAGCGTATACAGGGTGTATAGGGATCTCAGTTATTTAAAAGATAGAGAGTCCGTTAAATTAGGGTAAAGTTGCGTATTTCAAGACCCACCAATAATCTAAAAACAAATTTGAAATATCTTCTTTTGTGTACGAGATTTTATCTACAAAAACATTTTTTTAAAATTTCGTTTTTATTTTTTTATTCAAAATCTATTGAACTTAGACATTTATACCTTTGACATTACACAGGCCTTTTAATGAGGAATCTAGTAGCATATTTTATTTTAAGATAACTATAACATTTACCCGGAAACAATAGCTAACTTTTGTTTTTCTTATGGGCGCCATTTTGGATTTCTATATCTTTTGAAAGAGTATTTTTTTCTGGACGCAGTGATCTATCGCACTCATAGTTTATTTTAGATTTGATATTTAAAATTACAATATATTCTTTTTTGTTAAAAGGGCCTTGGAAACAATGACGTCACATCTATTAATCAACAAAATCTTGATAGTAGTAATTTAATTTTAGCAGTAAAAATTAACTTATAACTGTCAATCTTTTGTAATAATAATAATAATAAGTAACAATTATCACAAATAACATAAAGTAAACAAAGTGTCGTGTTCAAACATAGAGCAACGATAAAAGTTTATTTTTCTTCACACAGTAAGGGACGAATTTGGTTTTAAGTACCTCTATGTGTCAGAATTAGGTAATAACGCCACCCAATTTAGACAAATTTTGGTGACTAATTGTAAACCATTTTTGACTTAGTGTCGCGAATCTAACGTTCACATACATTTTATGTCAAGAAACATACATTTCTTAAATTTTGTATTACTCCTAATTGAAAAATATAGTTTTTATAGTTATGAGTAACACTAACGTACAACTATACTCAATGACATTAGAAGCGTAACACCCAGAAGGAGTTATTATTTTAACTTGATTTTTTGCCAGTATGGTAGTCTTACATCAAGAATAAAATGATTACATTTTCAAGAAATTTTATTAAAAACAATCTAAAAAAAATTAATAATGTGTTTGGCGACCCCTTTGCTGTATACACTCCTGTAGACGTCTGGGCATCGACAAAATGAGATGGTCGATGTCTTCTTGAGGCATCTCGTTCCAAGCAACTTGAATTTCATCGATCAACTGTGCTAGAGTCTGTGGAGGATGGTGCAAAGAGAATATTCTTCTTCCTATGATATCCCACACATGTTTAATGGGATTTTAATCCGGCGAATGGGGCGGCCACGCCAAAACATTAACACCAGCTTCATTAAGAAAGTTCATAGTTCGACGAGCAATATGGGGACGTGCGTTATCTTGTTGAAAAAGTACATCTGGGCGGCCATCTAAATAAGGCAACAAAGTCGGTCGTATGACGTCTTCAACAAACGCGCAGCTGTCATACTGCCTCGAATGAATACAAGAGGTGATCGACTACCATAAGCAATAGCCCCCCAAACCATTACTCCAGCAGTCCTGTGTACATGCCTCTCAATAGCAAACCTAAGATCAGGTCGTTCTCCACGGTAGCGTCGTACCCTTCTACGGCCATCATGCGTGCCTAGACAAAATTGTGATTCATCGCTGAATACGACATCGTGCCATTCTGCCTCCCAATGCTGCCGTTCTCTGCACCAGTCCAACCTTTGGCGACAGTGTCTCGCTGTTAAAGGAAGCACTAATCTTGGACGGTACGAAAGAAGCCCAAAGGATTGAATGCGGCGATATAAGGTTCGCATACTAACGGGCCTACCTTCTTCTCCAATCCATTGATCACCGATTTGACGCGTAGTAGCGAAACGGTCTCGCAGGGCTATTTGCCTTAAGCGCCGATCTTGACGTTCTGTGGTACGCCTCGGTTAACCAATTGGTCTTCTTCTTGCTCCTCTACCTTCTTCTATCCATACCTGACACACACGTATTACAGTTGCTGCAGTGTAATCAATACAGCGGGCAATTTCGCGATAGGACATACCGACATCTCGATAAGCAACAACTCGACCCCGGTCAAAATCGCTCAAATGGTGATATTGTGGACGTCTTCGGACTCGAGATAACTGAGATCCCCATACATTCTGTCGAAATACGGACACCCTGTATATGCATTTAATATTTCAATGGATTTTCGATCTTAAATATGTGAACGTTAGATTCGCTAAAAATACCAATAAAATAACCAAGGTAGAAACCCGCGCCCTTTACGATCCACCAAAATCGACGTTTTGAATTGACGTCTTCGGGGTCAAAACATTTTTTGAAAGTCGCAAAAATGTACATGTGTTCTTATGGGAAAAGTGTCATATGGGGTAATCTCCGAAGATCCCCAATAACTTTTAGCTAAATTTTCACAGAACGTAGTCCTAGGTGTTCGACACGGAATTAGCTATAGCATATAGCCGGAAAAAAACTGTTTTTATAATTTAATTTTAAAGTTTCGACCTTTTTTCAATTATGGCGACCAAACGATAAAAATATGCCGATTTCGGATGGGGTAAAAAAATACTAAATATTTTTTTTCTCTGTTGTTATTAACAACAGAACAACTAGATTTTGGTCAAAAGTTGCCGATTTTCAATATCTACAAGTTGTAGAAATTTGATGTCTCCAGCTCAATACCTAACAGAGATATGATTTTTCAAAAAGTAGTCCCCATTTTTGCTCCAATTTCGGGTCCCGGTACCAAATAAAAATTCTCCACTCCTTTACTAATTACAGTGAAACAACGCGAAAGATAGACGACAAAAATCTCTACAAACTGTTACAATTTTATCGTTCCAGCTCAAAACCGAACGGAGATATGATATTTCAAATAGTAATTTTACCCTATTTTTGTTTTTCTCTTGGTCCCAATTAAAAATTTCCCACTCCGCTCATTATTATACTGAAACAACAGGACTAGAACCAAAATATAGACGACAAAAAGCCCTATAAATTGTTAACATTTAATTGCTCCAGTTCAAAACTGAACAGAGATATGATTTTTCAATTAGTAGTTTTACCCCATTTTTGCCAAAATTTCGGGTCCTGGTACCAATTAAAAATTCCTCACTCCTCTCCTAATTTCTGTGAAACAACAGGACTTAAACCAAAAGATGGACGATAAAAAGCTCTACAAACAGACAAAATTGTATGGTTCCAGCTCAATACCAAACAGAGAAATCATTTTTAAAAGTTCTTTTACCCAATTTTTGCAAAAACTCCGGGTCCTGGTACCAATTAAAAATTCCCTACGCCTCTCTTAATTATAGTAAAACAACAAAACTAAAACTAAAAATAGTCGACAAAAATCTCTACAAACTCTAACAATTTGACAGCTCCAGCAAAAGTGTAACCAATTTTTGATAAAATTTTGGGTCCTGGTACCAATTAAAAAATCCCCACTTCTTTCCTAATCGCAGTGAAACAACAGGACTAAAACTAAAAGATAGACGATAAAAAGCTCTACAAACTGACAAAATTTTATTGCCCTAGCTCATTTACAACTAGAGTTAGGAATTTTTCAGAAATTTCAAACAGGTTTTTTTTTTCACTGCAAAACGGATTCAGAAAATAATTTATATTTTTTAGCTCCACTCTTAATTGTAGCACAATAACGGGACTTTGGTTAATTGATAGGGGAAACAAATCTCTATAAACCGTAAACATTTCATTATGCTAGCTCATTTTAAATGAAAGATATAATTATCTTTCGGTTTTTTCATAATTTAGAAATTTACGATTTTTAAGGGTGGGAAACACGTGAGTGGGAGTGAGATAAAATTATATAGGTTTCAATGTAAAATTTTGATCTAAGGGGTTTTTTAAAAAAAAATGTTTTTTTATGCTTCCAAAAAATTTCTTATTTTTTTCTGTGACGTGTATGCTATTTTTATTTTTTTTGCCAACGGGAAGTTTTTTTTAAGCGACAAAGTTTAAAATATCGCATTTTACTAGTAGCGCACATTTCATTGTGGTAGAAATGAATAACAATTTATATTAAAAACATTAAGTTATAAAAAAAGTGGAAAATTACAATGATGTATTTAACTTAATCGTAATGCCTTCAAATAACAATTTATATAAATTCTAATAGTAGCCATTTATTTATCTTTCTAACATTTAATCATAATATAAATATGCTAAAAATTATCCATATTGAAAAAATCGTCGTGCCAAAAGTAGTTATTTAAGCAATTGACTAAAATTATTCAAATTTTCTCAAAAATAAAAGCATCATTTATGTTTAGTTTATAATAAAATATCAAGGCAATTTACAAAAAATAGTAATTTTTTTAAATGGCATTTCCTCAAATTTAACTTTATGACAAACTTTCAATAAAATCATGATTTATAGACTTAATTTACTAAAAACTGTCATTTTCTGCAAAAATAGAAAATCGTCAAATTTGACTTCATGCTAATTTTTCAATAAAAACACGATTTATCGAGTTAATTTCCTTAAAAATCACATTTTTGCAAAACGAGCAGATTGTCAAGTTTAACTTCATGCCAATTTTTTTTTAACAGCACGATTTATCGAGTTTTTTTACTAAAAATTCTCATTTTTTGCAAAAATAGCAAATTGTCAAATTTAACTTCAAGCAAATTTTTCAATAAAATCACGATTTATCGTCAAAGTTACCTTCATGCTAGTGTTTTAATAAAATCACGATTTATCGACGTAATTTACTAAAAACTGTCATTTTTTGCGAAAATAGCTAAATATCAATCGTAACTTCATGCTAATTTTACAATAAAATCACGATTTATCGACGTAATTTACTAAAAACTGTAATTTTTGCAAAAATAGCAAACTGTCAATTCTAACATTGCCAATTTTTCAATAAAATCATGATTTATCGACGTAATTCACTAAAAACTGTCATTTTTTGCACAAATAGCAAATATTCAATTCAAACTTCATGTCACGATTTATCGACGTAATTTACTAAAAACTGTCATTTTTTGCGAAAATAGCAATTTGTCAAATTTATCATTATGCTAACTTTACAGTAAAATCACGATTTATCGACGTAATTTACTAAAAACTGTCATATTTGGAAAAAAAACAAATTGTCAAATACAACTTCATGCTAATTTGACAATAAAATCATGTTTTATCGACGTAGTTTATTAAAAACTGCCATTTTTTGCAAAAATAGCAAATTGTCAAATTTAACTTTATGCTAATTTTACAATAAAATCACGATTTATCGACGTGATTTACTAAAAACTGTAATTGTTTGCAAAAGTAGCAAATTGTCAAATTTAACTTCATGCTAATTTTTCAATAAAATCACGATTTATCGACTTAATTTACTAAAAACTGTCATTTTCTGCAAAAATAGCAGATTGTTAAATTCAACATCATCTAATTCACTAAAAACTGTTATTTTTTTGCAAAAATAGCAAATGGTTAATTTTAACTTTATGTCAATTTTTTAATTAAATCACGATTTATCGACGTTATTTACTAAAAAACTGTCAATTTTTGCAAAAATGGCAAATTGTCAAATTTAACTTTGTGCTAATTTTACCATAAAATCACGATTCGACGATATCGACGTTATTTACTTAAAACTGTCATTAGCTCGACTTGACACCCCGTGGAATAACATGCATTATAATATAGATTCACACTGTATTGACATATATCACCAATTAAAATCAATAAATTCACTACGGAAATGATAAAATTTCAATTTTTTCAACTTTGAAATTTTGACTAGAAACTTCCATAAAACCTCACTGATTGCTGCTAACCATTGCAATCTTTACTGGAGACATTGGGGAAGTGGAAAGAAATGTTTGTTAAAGACTTTAATCTAACTTTAACTTAAAGTTAGGTTTAACCGGATGACGATTATAACACATTAACACATTACACTTTATGAAATAAAACAACACAGTGGCTTCATCAGGCAGATGAAATATTACACTTTGACTCGTATGGATTTATAACTTACATAACATAATACACTTTTGGAAATTCATTTGAGCTGAATTCTAGTGGCCATTGAATAACAATTTATATGTACATTCAAGTTATCAATATAGCGACAATATTGCTACAATACTGTTGGAGACGTCCTCTAAAGTTTGTCAGAGCTCAGCGGCACATAACGATGGATATGGCCCGAACTTTTTTAATTCACTATCCAAGTTAATCTAGGAAGTAAACGATATTTACATTTTTTACAAACTCCCCGCATCCAAAGTGACGTTTGATGCCACTGTATTGACACGCGGAAATCCTCATTTCCAGGGCTTCTAGACCGGGAAAACCGCAATAAAAGCACAATAATTAATGCGATTTTTATTATTCTCTATTACTACCTTATAATTACCGTTGAAAGGATTATGAAAAACCACCAAAATATCTTTTCGAACCAATGGAGTCCGGGATCCGCCAAATAGTGATATCCGTGTATTCCAGAATTACGCAAATATGTTTTCGAAATACGTGCGACCCTTTTTATCCAATTAAACACGCTTCTGACACACCCCATTTTTCAAGTGATACTAGAGGAATATTTTCGAATTATAAATTTTTATCGACCATTGAAAACACCACCTGATTAACACTTTCCGATAAATAAAAGAAAACACGCTCACGTTCGTAACTGATTAATTAATTATTTAAATGATTTTTTTAATTATTTAAATGATTTGTATGTTTTTGTATAATACTTATCGTTTTTAAAATATAACCATGAATACATTTAAATTATTAAATTTTGTGTTTAATAGATAATTAATATAAATTATTGATTTGAGTTAATTCATATTTTATAAACACGTATAATGCGTAAACCGTAATTTATATTATATTTTAGAAACATTTTGACTTTGTAAAACTGTAATCATTACACTTTATTTTTGAATTAATTGAATTTTTCGCCACCAGCCTATTAGTTGCAATGATAATATAATAATAATAATGTAAAGGTCAATTTACAGTTTCTATTGAGTGTTTCCACTCCTTGATAAAGCATGAAGTAAAATTTCGAGTTTAAAAAATATTTAAAATTTGGTTTGGCGAAGCGGAGCTACCAAACCAAATTTTCAGGCTTATCTAATCTCAAAATTTTACTTAAGGGGATTATTGCAGTGTAACGCGCCGATCGTGTTGGAAAGACCCACATAGTTTAGAGTAGCTCATCCGATGCCAAATTTACAGGACAAGTGGGGCGAATACAGTCAGAGAGAAAAGCGGCAACTCGCTATGCATTTGTGCATTGCTCCTTGGAATGAACGGATGGGGTCTCGCGTCGCGTGGAATAGACGAAAAAAAGCGTATAAAAAAGACGGATCTAAAGAAAGTGTCGATTCGTATTATTCAAACACGCTGATAATACATACAAGCTATGTATTGTTTTTAATTCGTTAGAAAGCGTTATCGGATCCTGTGTTATTTTTCGGTATTTACAAAACCGATGATTCTTATTCTTGTCATTATAACACATTATTTTTTCTTTTAAGACTAAAGTTTCGACAGCCGAACAAACTATGTGTTTTATTTTATTAAATTAGAGATTATTTCTTAAAAATATAATAATAAAATAATTCATGTTCATAAGCTCCTTGTAAATATTTATATGCCGGATATATACAGGGTGTCTACGCTAAACCATTCGTTAAATGTTTATGGGGTTGCCGTTGCACTAAAAATTGGAAAATAATCCTTGGTATATGGTTGAATCAGTTCTCCTCATGTGCAATATTTCAACTTTATAGCACTACCGGTTCCACCGGAAATAGCACCAAATTTGTTATTTTAAATAGAACACCCTACTTGTTAGCAATTTTTTGGGTTTCTCGTTTAAATTGCAACATATTTTATTCAAACATATGTACACTTATCTCTTATAGTTTTCAAGAAAAAAAAAAATATTTCTAAAATTTTTACCTTTAAAAGGCATCTCGAAATCTGTCTGTAACTTCTCTTAAGAATAAGATAAACATATGATTTATATCTCTACTTCTACCTAGAGAATGCCTCTATGAGTAAATTAATTGGAAACTGTCAATTTTGACAAAAAGTGTTCTTAAAATGTCAATATCTAAGTGCTCTCTTCAGTATCAAGTAATTCATTTTTTTTAATGGAACGATCCAATTTTTATCACGTAGTACGATTGGGGGCAAAATTTCCTACAAACAAGTGTTATACAACTATACTTCTAAAGCGAGTAGTTTTCGAATTATTTCGAAAATTCGTTTTTCGTCGCATTTATGCAGGGTAATGACATTTCTTTGATGTACAGGGAGTTTTTCTTTAAAATATACGTATACCAAATTCAGCTTGTTTTCTTTAAATCTTCAGTTATTCGTTGTTTTTTTAATGGTTCAATTTAAAGCTCTAAACGAGTGTTTTCCACTCCCAGACTAAGCATGAAGTAAAATTTCGAGTTTAGAAAAGCCCCTTGAAAATTTGTCGAGGGTCGCGCAGCGACCCGAGACAAATTTTCTGGGCTTTTCTAAACTCGAAATTTTACTTCATGCGCCACGCGTGTAAAACACAAGTTTCAACTGAAGTTCGAATATAAATAAATTTCACAATATTTTAGTGTCTTATACGCGTGGCGCATGAAGTAAAATTTCGAGTTTAGAAAAGCCCAGAAAATTTGTCTCGGGTCGCTGCGCGACCCTCGACAAATTTTCAAGGGGCTTTTCTAAACTCGAAATTTTACTTCATGCTTAGTCTAGGAGTGGAAAACACTCGTTTAAAGCTTCAAATTGAACTATTTTAAAAAACAACAAATGTCGGAAAATGTACAGCTTTATTCCCTGTATATTATTCAAGTAGTAATTTAGTTTCCATCATTGTCATGGTACTATTAAAAATTATTACAATAAATAAGTTGTTCTTTAATGCTCATTGTTTATTTTGTTAGGGCGTAGGTAAAGTATCGTACGTTTCTCGAGTGGTATGGCAATTACATACTCGCGGAATACTGCACTCGCCGCTGCGCGGCTCGTGTGCAACATGTCCGCTCATATGTAATATACTGGATACTACTCGGGTTACGTAATATACTGTTATTATTTGACATTTTGCATTACATACGCGACAAAACAAAAACATTACTACTTGCCTACTAAAATTCAGTTGCGAATTAATATACCTATGGAGGCATCCCCTAGGTACAAGTAGAGATTTAAATCATATTTTTATCTTATTCTTAAGAGAAGTTACAGACAGATTTCAAGATGCCTTTTAGAGGTCAAAATTTTATAAATATTTTTTTTGCTTCAAAACTATAAGAGATAAGTATACATATATTTGAATAAAATATGTTGCAATTTAATCGAGGAATCTAAAAAATGATAATATATAGGGTGTTCTATTTGAAATAACAAATTTGGTGCTACTTCCGGTGGAACCGGAAGTGATATAAAGTTAAAAATATTTCACATAAGGAGAACCCATTTAACCGTATGACAAGGATTTTTTTCAAATTTTTAGTGCAACGGCAACCCCATAAACTTTTAACGAACGGTTTACCGTAGACACCCTGTATGAAAAACGCGGAACATAGAATTTTCAATGATATTTTTTATATAGGAATATTATCTTTCCTAACTGCTATGGCCATGAAAATAATGTGTATTAATTTGGCCTCTGCCAAATTGGGTAAATACCCCAAATTTTCGGGAGAATTTCAATTTTTATTTTATCAAATATTCTAGTTTTTATGAATGCAACAAATAAATAATAAAATGACTTCAGGCAGACATTTTATACTCAACAAAAAATATATTTGAGATTTGTCATATAAAATATTTAGGGAAGATATGTCAATTGGAGCACTGCACGGGCCTGAATTTTTCTTAGGCGATTTTCCCGTATCATATTCAATATTTAAATTATCTTAATTATATATATATTTTTTACTTTTTCTAAAAACTACGCCTATAATCAGATAAGTATATTTGTTTATTTATTTAGACCTGAAATGTTGACCGGGCCGGGTCAGGCAAAACTCAATCTCTCTTATTTTATGACCGGGTCGGGCCAAGCCGGGCCTAAAAAATATATTGAGCTCGGTGCAATGTTGAGCAAGAAGCTTGTTATTTGAAATGCATTATAATAACTACCTTATTATTATTGTAGTTCTATTTTTTCTAAAATGATTAACAATGAATATGCACGCAGTTAAACCCTCCATGTTTTTAAACATTCGTCAAACATATATTACCTGTGCTCAGTAAAAAATAGTTGATTTGTAACAACAACGTCATATTAGTGACATTATTCTTACTATTCTTATAGTTTTGATATCATTGAGTCGTTCATGAAGTCGCAGTTGGTTCAAATAGGTCTGGTTGCTAGAAACTTTACAATTTACTTTAATAGTTTTATTGCGAGAAGTTTAATGGCATTTAACAACTGCTTTAACAACGAAAGATTTAAGACGAAATAATGATTTGAACAATACTGATTGTTATTTGATTGCTTCTGGCTTATTAATCAGCTTAAAAAACATTAAAAATAATTTAATAATACCGACACTGTCAAATAATTAGGTAAGCCAATATTAAAGGTATATTACACATCTTTATTTAAATTAGTGAAACATTTCGTGTTTTCTATATTAGTGAACATGCAGTATAAAAAAATACTTATTCCATTAGTAGTCAGAAAGCATAAAAATAAAACACTAGTACAATAAAATATCGATTATAATTGGGAAATATTAATTTTACGAGAACAAATGCTAACGACGCGAGCCGTTTTTGTTAACTATGATTGAGAAAAGAAAAGAAAAACAAACGCGAAGCCTCGCAGCGTTCACTGGCCCAGGGATAAACGCTGGCCGCATGCTGCTCGCCCCTCCAATAATTGTGCAGAAGAGTGTACAACGCGTTCAACTAATAGAAGATCCGCAAGGCGGCGGTATTTTACGGTCTTATTTTTCAAGATTTTTATTTTAACCTGACTCGGGCATGAGTTATCGCATCTTTATGAAATGTTCACATTATATTCCTTATAGTATAAACTAGTAAGATATGGGAATATTTTTTTTTAATTTTGAAAAATATAACATTATTTTTTTCATACCTCTGAAAGCAAATGATTAAAAAAAAAGTACTTCGATATTTTACTAGATAATTGGGCTTAATATACGCTGTCAAAATTTCAACTTTCTAGGACCTTTAGTCTTTAAATAAACCTAACATTAAATTTCAGACCACTGTTATAGGGGCCTGTAGTGCCTTGCCAAACAGTTTCTCCTGCGGGGCAACGGTGGTGGGTAGTAGTTCGATGCATCGCCACGCAAATCATAGCGCTCTTGTATTATACTATTCAAACTAAATATGTGGAGAGCCCGCCGCACTGCAGCATAAGACGAGCCGAACGGTGGCGGGGGCGGTGAGCTGAGGGGACCAACTCGTCAGTCGCCTCCGCCGTACAGTGTGGCCGATCCAAGCGAACGCACCAGCGGTAGTGGGGGAAGGAAAAATAAAAGTGAAAATTGACGAACAAAAAAATACTATTACATTCTAGATACTCCAAAACTCATAAAGTGTCAAATGTTTGAATTTTTTGGACGCATCACTTTTGTGCAATTAATGTTCAAAATTGATCAATTTGAGAACGCGAACTACGCGTGAAAAGTGGATAAGATTTAATGATTTATTACATCGCACTCACCTAATATATCAATACCATTTTTACAGGATTTATTAAACACATATTCCTCTATAATATTCCGCTAAGTATGATATAATCGATTATGAAAAATTATAGTTATGATTATTTAAACGTAACAACATTATTTTAATGCATTTAAACTTTGAAGTGACTTAAATAAATTTTATCGAACCGTAGAGGGTAGGGCTCACTACCAAATAGCTCAAACTTTCCTCTATCACACCATATCAAAATCAAATTTTTATCGATCCCTGTAAGGGTTTTTTTTATTTTTTTTGTTCAGCGCAACCGCCCACCGCGAAGGCGCTCGAGCGTTCCTATGCATAGATTTCATACGCAGTTACTACATCTTTGTTATACCGGGCTTTCATTAATTCCCGAACCTCACGTGACCAAAAATAATAGGCAACCAAATGTACAAGGTGGTATGGCTCACACAAAAATTCCCTAGATTTAAAAATATTTATTCGCCGGCGTATTTTTATGACGACTGAAAATATTAATATTAATATTAAGCACTACGACAATGTGCCATCAAAATAAACGCGTCTTGCTCCGTTGTAAATACCATTTTCGCAGTATTTGCTTATCCTAGCAAATTGACTCTGCAAAATAAATAGAAATAAAACTCAATGTTTCAGAATAATTAAACAATTTTTGCTTACCTGAAAATTCCGGGCGAATCTTGTAAGATCTCAAAGGTTGGTTTAACGATGCACCGCGCATAAACGTTTATGTCAAATTTGACTTTAGTAACGTTTGGTTACTTTTTTCAAAGCCTCCAACGTACAAATACAATAATTTACGCGGCAATTTTAAATTTAGTCACGTGGGGTTCGGGAATTAATGAAAGCCCTGTACAAAGCAAGTGTTTCAGAATAAATATTCTAACTTGAGAATGAGAATGTTTACATTCTATTATTAAAATTGATTTCGGAATTTTATTACATTCAGTAATGGTCGTGGAGAAACATCTTTACATGTTTTCTCTAAAATAATTAGGAAATCCCTATGGTGCGTGACACCCTGTATAGATGATGAGTAATAAATAAGCGCCGCTCGCGACGACCGGCCAGAAAAAATCCTGAATTCACCAAACACCGCAAAAAAATATCCAGCCTACTAGCCGACGCGACGTGACGCGACCCCGAATTCGCCGGCCGGCACGTCGATGCGCCCGCTATTGCTTATAAAATAATACTTACGCATTCCATTTCTGAATGTTACTTTGTTTCTTCCGTTGGTCATTCAATCTCAGCACGCATAAGTAAAAAAAAATCAAAAATACTTACGCGCGCAATCTTCCAATAACACCACAACTAACACAATCAAACAAAATCTGAGCCGAAAATGTGTCG
This sequence comes from Philonthus cognatus, assembly GCA_932526585.2. Classification (NCBI taxonomy): domain Eukaryota; kingdom Metazoa; phylum Arthropoda; class Insecta; order Coleoptera; family Staphylinidae; genus Philonthus; species Philonthus cognatus. Next base: position 22,120,856 of record OW052249.1, on the reverse strand, counting down.
AATGGATAGTAATAATATCACTGCATGATTTCTGTAATTTTACAGAAAACGCCAAGAGCATCGAGTAAAATGCAACAGACAGCGGCACTTTACGGGCTGTATTTTTGCGATTTACAGGGGTCAGAAGAACATCTCTTAAATTTCGCACAGAGCATGTTTTGTGTTCTAATAAAAACCAATAATCAGTAGAAAGAAGAAACTACCTTTATGCTGTTTTATTATTTCAAAAAAATTAATAAGCTGTACACTAAAAAAGCATCACAAGTAATGCCATTTTTTGTCATTTTATTGTAATCAAATGAAAGTTATTAAAAAAAATCAAGACAGTAGATGTGTCTATATATCCTTTATTTCCTTATTTTGAAAAGATGAAATAAATCGGTGTGTAAATAACGAAATTACAGCCGGAATACGGCAGCATGTTTTATATGGATTTTCGCTATGGAACAACGCGTACTATGGAGCCTTAATGCGCCACGCGTACAAAACACTGATTTAATGCACAAATGTGTTTATTTTTTATTCTCTCTAAAATGAGTGAAATCTCGATAGGGGTTGCAATTTAAAAAAAGGTGGGATAGTTCTCCCCATATGATACTCTTAAAAGTTGGAGAATTCCTAAACCATCTTGTAATGTGGTTATTATGATACTGCATAAATATACACATTTTTGAAGAAAAATATACATGCAATCAAAAAATTCAACGCTGTATATCGGGTGTGTATAAATTGGCGGATAAGCTACACGTGACGATATTCTACATAAAATTCTGAATGGAAAATGTAGACGCAAAAATGTTGTATCATGCTTCATACACCATCACTCCGGAGACATTTAAAAGAAATGGACATTAGGCAACAGCGCATTCACGGGCTGCCATGTTTTTTTTTTTTTTATTAATCTCGTGATTAGTTATGTGGGTTGTCTCAAAAGAGTAATAATACTAGAGCAGGGTTTATTTACACACGTATATGCAATGTAAAACAGAGTATGAGTAAATGTGTCCAAAAGAGTCTCTTTTGGAAGTTGTCTAGAACAACGCGTCGTCTGGGAGGTATTGGCGAAGCGTCTGGATTGCGGTAGTCGAGTAATTTATGTTAATTGCAGTACTGCGGTATTTTTTCTTCTTCTAATGACACAGCATATAGCAATACACGTATTTTATTCGAAATGCTTCTAAGCATAGTTGCAATCTCTTTTTTATCGTATTCATTACTCGCTCCAGTATTTCTGGTGTAATTTCCAGTACCAGTACCAGTACCAGTACCAGTACCAGTCAATTCTGTTTCTAACTTCGTCAGAATTTTGTGGAGGCGTAGAGTAAACTTTTTCTCTAATAAAACCCCAAACAAAAAAATCTAATGAATTGAGATCGGGTGATTTCGGAGGCCAAACGATAGGGCCAGCGCGACCAATCTAACTGTTTGGGAATTGCTCGTCCAAAAAATGAGTAAATTCAACGGCACCTCATCAATAATTTGTTCAAGAATGTAATCATTAGCATGAAGACGATACGGTAAGTAAATTAGCCCTACAACAGTGTGGTTTATAATGCCTAGCTAAACATTAACGGAAAACTTTCTTGGTGACCATGTTCTCGAACTATTCGCGGGTTTTCCTTTGCTCAATAGTAACTGTTATGATTGTCAAAGACCCCATCTCTAGTAATCATACTCTCATCGCTCCAGAGAATACGTCTCGTAAATCCACCGTCGCCACAAATTCTATTTAAAATGGAGTTGCAAAAATGTGTTCGGTATATGTTATCATTTTCATAGAGGGGCTGCACCTTCGTGAGATGATATGGGTGTAGAAGGTTTTCTTGTAGAAGGTTGTCTTGTTACTGGCGATATCTAATGTGGCAGCTAATTGTCGGGTACTGACGGTAGGATCTTCTTCTATCCCTCTGCCGTGACCGACCGCTGTCCGCATTTTTAGGGACAACCATACCCGTTTCACGTAGTCGTGGATCCAGCCTTCGAAATACATTTGTAGAAGGATGCATCCGATTTGGAAAACGTACTCGATATTCTATTTTTGCCATATTTGCATTTCCATTACAGAAACCGTAAGCCATGTACATGTCGGCGTACTCATTAAACGCAAAATCCATTATAAATGAACAAAACAATAACCCGAAAATAACACAGAAACACAAAAACACTAAAAGACGGGAACTATAGTATTTTTAATACCTATTTAGAAGTACCAGTTGTTTTAGTGACTTAACGTATGCGGCTTCTTGAACACACACACAAAATTAGGTTAGGAACTTTTCATGTCAAATGGCTGACATCTAAACCATTATTCTTAGGGCATTGGTGGAGTAACTTGATATTCAAAACAACCAGTGGCAGCGTAGGATCACACATATTAATTAATTACACAAAATGGAATATAATTTTATATGGAAGTTAGGCTGTTATGTTATTATAATATAACTAAAAGTTCCACAAAACATTATACAAATGTTCTCTTTTTTAGCAACCCGATTTTTATTTAAAAATAAAAATCTCTTCAACCTGATTCCAGGCATTTCCAATACATTTTTTCGTCCGTCCTGTTTTTTGAGGCAAAAGCCCATTTTCTTAATTCCCAAATATAGAGAACTTTTCGAGATCTAAATTTCTGATATTTCTTCCACAAATTGTCAGTAAATAGTTTCTAAAGTAATATGTTTCTTTCGGGCATACATTTTGTAAAACACTTGCCTTAAAAAATGTAGAGTATTCTTCGTAATTCAAGTTTTGCCCAGGGAAACGTTTGCAGACATATTCCTTCTAAATTCGAAATCCGTTGATCTGTTTTTATCTTGTAGGTTGTATAATGTGCTTTGTGGAACTTTTAGGACTTTAGACGCTTTTTGAATTGCCCTAAATCGAGATCTTAATATCGCATTTTAGTAGTGTATTTTTGCGTTATTTAATGACATTAACAGGCGTTCATTTTTGTTAGTAATTTTTTGTTTCATCTAATTCATGATTGATAATTAAGGATGGGGATATTCCAAATGGGTATTAATACTATAATACAAACTGATAATAACGAGAAAAACAGAATTGGCACAAAATTCGAATTAGCAAGTTTTAAACAATTTGTGACAGTAAGTGTCAAAATTTGTTTGTGACGTAAGCGGGTGTCGACGTTGCCGGCTGTACTTTATATGAAAATAAGCTAATTAAAAAGTGTTAAAAACACACATTTGAAATAGAAAAATTGCACACACTGGCAAATAATCTTTAAACTAGTCGTTCTACCGTAATTGCAAAGTTTTCTGTAAATTATTATCGAATAATAACACATATGAAACGATTGGATGTTCAAACTTTGAGGACCTCGTGAAGGTTTAGGAAGCATGGTACAACATTTTAGAATTAAGATATAGGGCTTAAAATTTTACGAAGAACATCACCACGTGTAGATTATCCGCCAATTTATACACACCTTGTATATGAAATGAAGTTTTATGGGAAACGTTATACATAATATTAATGCTTGGAAACAAATCTAAAAAAAATATATTTATTATAGACAGCTGTCAATAAAATAAAATATTAAAAAAAGAATCGCGCGATATGGCGTGAACATTATTTCCTAAATCCTTGTACCTTTTCAGGTGTCAGATGGGGGTTTTAATTCTGTTTCCTTTTGTACCCATTTCATCCATTTCTTTTTGTCTCTTGCCATTATTTTCATTTCTTCCAATATCCTTCTATCTATTTTCTTTTTGGGCACCCTTTTCTTCTCTTACTTGTACATCTCGATTCCAATATTTTTGTTCTGATTCTGCCCAGCAGCAAACGTATAATATACCGGGTGTTGACTTGGCGGACGCAACATAGGAAATCGCATGTTAATTTTAAATTGTTCAAATATTGGTTACTCTCTTTATTTTAGAGACAGAATGTATTTGTATTTCACTTTTTTGTAGAGGGGAAAATTCTAAAGGTATTAATGTTCACAATCAACACTTTACGTTCCTCTAAGCTAAAATAATTAAGAAAAAGTAATGTGATTTTATAAAAATAATGACATACCATGGAATTGATACAACAATTGCGGATATTCCCTGTTTTTTTTTAAGTTCAATTCAAAGCTTTAAACAAGTGTTTTTTACTCCCAGACTAAGCATGAAGTAAAATTTCGAGTTTAGAAAAGCCCCGTGAAAATTTTCTGGAATTTTCTAAACTCGAAATTTCACTTCATGCGCCACACGTATAAAACACTATAATATTGTCAAATTTATGTATATTCGAACTTCACTTAAAATCCGTGTTTTATACGCGTGGCGCATAAAGTAAAATTTCGAGTTTAGAAAAGCCCTGTGAAAATTTGTCAAGGGTCGCGTAGCGACCCGAGACAAATTTTACTTCATGCTTAGTCTGGGAGTGAAAAACACTCGTTTAAAGCTTCAAATTGAAATCTTTTAAAAATCAACGAATTTCAGAAAATTAACAGCTAAAATAATTAAGAAAAAGTAATGTGATTTTATAAAAATAATGACATTTTTCTTGTATAGTGTAAATCATTTCGAAAACATTTACTTTAATCAAGTGACTTCAATATCTCTTGCCATTTTGACATCCGCAGTTGTTCTTTCAATTCCATGGCATATCATTATTTTTATAAAATCACATTATTTTTAACTTAAGAGAAACGTAAAGTGATAAAAGTTAACACGAATGAATTCAGAATTTTTCCCACTACAAAAAAGGTAAATAGATTTTGTTTCTAAAATAAATAGGGGAGCCAAAATTCAAACATTTCAAAACTTACATGGGGTTGCGTCCGCCAAGTCAACAGCCGGTATATGGAAATAATATATAAAAATATACAGGGCGTCTACGCTAAACCGTTCGTTGAAAGTTTATGGGGTTGCCGTTGCACTAAAAATTTGAAAAAAATCCTCGTCACACGGCTGAATCAGTTCCTCTCATGTTAAATATTTTCAACTTTCTATCACTTCCGGTTCAACCGGAAGTAGCACAAAATTTGTTATTTTAAATGGAACAACCTATATATTAGTAATTTATTGGTTTATCTCTTAGTTTTTAAGAAAAAAAATATTTCTAAAATGTTGACCTCTACAAAGCATTTTGAAATCTGTTTTTAACTTTTCTTGAGAATAAGATAAAAATATGATTTATATCTCTACTTGTACCTAGAGGATGCTTCTATGAGTTAAGTTATTAAAAACTGTCAATTTTGACAATAAGTGTACTTAAAATATCAATATCGAAGTGCCCTCTTCAATATCTCGTGTTTAAACAAATGTTTTCCACTCCCAGACTAAGCATGAAGTAAAATTTCGAGTTTAGAAAAGCCCTGTGAAATGTTGTCGAGGGTCGCGCAGCGTATAAAACACTATAATATTGCCAAATGTATGTATATTCGAACTTCACTTTAAATCTGTGTTTTATACGCGTGGAGCATGAAGTAAAATTTCGAGTTTAGAAAAGCCCAGAAAATTTGTCTCGGGTCCCTCGACAAATGTTCACGGGGCTTTTCTAAACACGAAATTTTTCTTCATGCTTAGTCTGGGAATAGAAAACACTTGTTTAAAGCTTTAAATTGAACTTTAAAAAACAATCGGGGAATATCCGCAATTATTGTATCAATTCTATCGTATGTCATTATTTTTATAAAATCACATTACTTTTTCTTAATTATTTTAGCTGTAAATTTTCTGACATTCGTTGATTTTTAAAAGAGTTCAATTTGAAGCTTTAAACGAGTGTTTTCCACTCCCAGACTAAGCAAGAAGTAAAATTTCGAGTTTAGAAAAGTCCCGTGAAAATTTGACTCGGGTCGCGCGGACAAATTTCCTGGTCTTTTCTAAACTCGAAATTTTACTTCATGCGCCACGCGTATAAAACACATATTTTAAGTGAAGTTCGAATCTACATAAATTTGACAATATTATAGTGTTTTAAACGCGTGGCGCATGAAGTAAAATTTCGAGTTTAGAAAAGCCCAAAAAATTTGTCTCGGGTCGCTGCGCGACCCTCGACAAATTTTCACGGAGCTTTTCTAAAATTTCGAGTTGAGAAAAGCCCTAAGAATTTGGATTTGGACTTTGGTCCAAATCCAAATTCTGGCTTTTCTCAACTCGAGATTTTACTTCATGCGCCACGCGCATAAAAATAAAAAACATTCTTAAGTAAATAAACGCATTCATAATTCCGATCATTACTGCTCCGGAGCAATCACAGTTGTTTGGAACAGGCTCGTGTCTGCACCTGGCACTGCTCCGACCTGATCCGCAAAAAACAGTTTATACCTTCTCTACACGTGATATCGGAGTCGCGGCGTAGGCAACCCAACATACGTGCGTGTTAAATGAGTTGCTTATATTAAAACATTAAACTCTATTAAAAATACTTATTTATTGATGCAAATACAAAACAATGTGTTAAAATTCGCCGAGAAAAAAAAAATCAAAGATGTAAAATACCGCGACAGTTTCATAAAATTGACTGTTTGTTCTAAATAAATAAATATCAATAAATAAATACTTACGCGTATGTTGAACGAGTTGCATACATTAAATCAACAAATCATTTATTTATGCAAAAATACACAATAAAATTGTTTTATTTGCAAGTATCGATCTTATCTTATTTTTATTACCCCCAAATATTTGAGTTGCCTGTTTCCAAAAACCCCTAAATTCATTTTTTTAATGGATTTAGGGGTTTTTGGAAATAGGCCACTCATTTGTAGACCTCCTAAGCAATGCATTTCTACGCAAATTCTTTCATCCAAATTGAGTCTTCAAATTATATACAATTAAAGTACTGTATATAATTTGAACAAGACACAACCGTTATTATAAATGCGTTCACATTTCACACATTTTGCGACTATTTTCACTGAAGCACTACAATAATTGCAATAATTTATAAAATAATTGTGATGTGTCCATCATAGCACTTTCCCCATCACCTAAATAGATGATAATTGACATAATTAACTTATTTCACTTATAAATTTGTTAATGAACATTTCACATTAAATCATTGTTATATACGCGTGGCGCATAAAGTAAAATTTTGAGTTTAGAAAAACCGCTTCGGCGGCAAAGATGGCCACGAGAGCGAGCGTCTCGGAAGATGCTACCTTCCGAGACGCTCGCTCTCGTGGCCATCTTTGCCGCCGAAGCGGTTTTTCTAAACTCAAAATTTTACTTTATGCGCCACGCGTATATAACAATGATTTAATGTGAAATGTTCATTAACCAATTTATAAGTGAAATAAGTTAATTATGTCAATTATCATCTATTTAGGTGATGGGGAAAGTGCTATGATGGACACATCACAATTATTTTATAAATTGCAATTGCAGATATTTTTAATTTGAAAGCAGATCAAACAAGAATAATTCCAATTCAAAAATATTTGAATTCAAGAAAATAAGCTTACGCTTCTTATAGTTTGCATTTGAAAGCAGATTTTAACTTGTCAGATGTCATCCAACTCAAATGCTGAAATTGTTATCATCGAAATGATTTTCGAAGGGTGTAATAATTATTTCAACAATGCCGGTTTTTCTCCTACGCCCTTGATTAGTTTTCGCAAAAATAAAGCAATAACGGAAGTTGTTCTCGGATGAACTGCAATTTTAAATTGTAATAATTGTTGTAAATCAAATGTATGAATGTAACTTTAACATTGATACGATAATTACCGTAAACACGCATTGATTCCATTAATAACTAAAAAAAATACATGTTTTTCAATTTATAATATAAAAATATTAGTTTCGATTTGGTATAAATACATAAAGTTAATCTCGTGATGGTGCATTATATTTGTGGCAATATGAAGGGTGCAGTTGTCTTAGTTGGCTGTTTTCTATTAGTGGCCATTTTGGTAAGTGTGGTTTTTTTATATTTAAGCAACAGTTAATTATAAGGTTATGTAATTATCGGTAGTAAAATACCAAGATCGAGGTTAATTATTAAAAAATTGATTTGGAGTACCTTGTTACCGAGTGATTTAACGAGACAATAACATGTGTTGTCTGATTATTAACCGAGACCGTTAGCTCAAGGTTAATAATCAGTTGATAACAAATGTTATGTCGAGATGAATTACTAAACGGTAACAGGTACGAAAAAACTTTTTTGATAATTTAACCAAGCTCGCGGTATATTTGGGTAGATAATTTACTAAATGAAATAATAATAAAGAATCTTTGACTATACCAGCGTACGGTTTGCGACGTATTTCCATCCAGTGTAAATATTATCAGCTCATCAATATCTTCGGACACTTATTATTCAAAAACTTAATGACAGTGTCATAAAAAAAACCACCATGTTTTTACAATTTAAAAGCTACTCGCCTAATTAAGGTTTTTCTGTTATCGATTTTGACATTACAACAATGCAAATCATTGTTGTAATGTCAAGCTACACGACTACTTATCCATTTTCTGTTATCGCTTCTATTATTATTTGGTAAATTATCTAATAAACAATTGAATACTGAAGACATATTCATATTTTTGAAAAATGTGATTTTTTGGAGAATTTGATAAAAAAAAAAGGTGATGTGTCCATCATAGCACTTTCTCAATAATTTAAGCAATTGATATTTGACGTACTAAACTTATTTAACTGTCAATTGGTTAAAGACCATTTTATATTAAACAGAGTTTTATACGCGTGGCGCATGAAGTAAAATTTCGAGTTTAGAAAAGCCTAATTTGGCTCGGTCGCTCCGCTTCGCTACGCGCCCGAGCCAAATTTTCAGGCTTTTCTAAACTCGAAATTTTACTTCATGCTTAGTCTGGGAGTGGAAACCCTCGTTAGCCGATTAATCAAAAACTTATTTTGCAGTTTCCATTATTGTAAAACTTATGACATAAAATAAATAGAGTTACTGTTTTTGATTTGTTGAAATTTACAACATATGATGTGTAGATCATAGCACTTTCCCCGTTAAAGATATGATGATTTAAATATCAACAATATGGAAAACTAAAATTTATTCTAGTTTTATTATTATTATTCCAAAACTATTCACAAATAAAGTAATTCGTGCATTTTTCGCTACATCTTGGTAGCATTATATATTTTTAATTTTACTGTAAATCAGTGTTTTATACGCGGGCCGCATGAAGTAAAATTTTGAGTTTAGAAAAGCCCCGTGAAATTTTTTTACGCGGGGCTTTTCTAAACTCGAAATTTTACTTCATGTTTAGTCTGGGAGTGGAAGACACTCGTTACTTTAAAAAATGTCAATTCAAACTCCTGTCAAGTTTGGTTAGCAAACTCACATCTAAGACTAATTAGACTCAATTATAATGAGTTAAAATTAAACACCTAAATGAATATTATTAGAATTCATAGATGTTCGATATGTATTGATAACTTGAAGTGTCGATATTATTATGAAAAATAATCGATATTTATATCGTTATTCCTTTTCCCGATATATCGCTAATATCGATACCATATAGTCGATTTCCTTATACCATACTAATTATACATTAGACGCCATCTATTGTATTGCCGAAAAGAAAAAGTAAACAAAATGCACGAATTTTTATCTTTTAAGTATACCTACACATCTCAAATCAAATTAATTGACACAATAAGATTTTTAAAGATTTGGTATGCGTTATATTTTAAACTTAACTTGAAATTAGTGATTTATATGCGCGGCGCATGAAGTAAAATTTCGAGTTTAGAAAAGCCTGAAAATTTGGATTTGACTGGGCGCGACTCGCTTCGCTCGCGCACCACGGCAAAACCAAATTTTTAGGCTTTTATAAACTTAAAATATAAATATGTCGCCAACATTCTAGTTACACCACTGTCGATAATTGAACTACTTTTTTTGAAATGGTAATTATTCTAGGTCCATGATTGTAAACTGGCAGCTGCACAAAATACCGCCGCGAATGGGAAAACTGATGGTGCTGCAGGTGGTCAAGGAAACGTAGGCGGTGGAGGTGGCTTCGGTGGTAATATCGGATTTGGTGCACAAGCCGGGGGAAATTTTGGCGGAGGCGCGGAAGGCGCCGGCAGTGGCTATGGTGGCTATGGTGGTGGTTATGGATTTAAATACGACAAAGGCAAGAATTGCAAAAGAGGTCCCAGGTCGACCACACCACCAACCAGTAAGTTATCGACAGAATTATATATATTATTGTCTTAAGTTGCCTTATTAATTAAGACAACTCGTTTGCATTTTACATGAAAAGCAGTTTCTTAATTTTATATATTATAAGACAGAACTATGTTTTGTCACTTTAATGCGCGGCTACTTTCTTTACAGCTGCCGCTCCGGCAGAAGGAGGAGGAGACACAGAAGCAGTTGAAGCATAAATAATGTAGCGTATAGAAAATTAAAACATAATTATATTGTTATTATGTATTGAAGAACTGCTTAATTTGCATTTCTTAGTTTAATAAAACCAAGAAACTAGTATACTGTGGGATTTTATTTAAACATTGTGGCCTCCGGTAGTGCACTGTAGAATCCTATTTTAAGATTGTATTCATTAATTCCGATTACATTCAAAAGCGGACTAGCTTGCCTAAAAATGTAACTGGGAGCTATTACTTTGTAAATTTTAATTTGTTTTTCGAAATGTAATTTAACGAATGAAGCACTAATAACCTTTCTTCACACTTTTATTTGAATTACCAAATGTACATTTCGGACACAAAGTGACCATTATCAATGGATTAACACTAAATATAAAACGGAAATTTTAAACTATATATAGACAGGCAGATTACAATACAAAGGCGGTGGGAGTGCAAAGAGGGAAAACACGTAAATTTAGAGGTGAGCCAAGGGAATGAGGGTGGCGGTACAACCAGGTAAAGTGGATTAGGGGAAAAAACACAGATTAAGGTGGTGCAATTAAATCTAATAATGTATTGTGAAGTGGACTTAAATCAAAATTCAATAATTTATTTTCCTGTTTTTTCATTTCAATGGCTTCTAACATGTTTAATCGATAATTTGATCAAGATAAATTCAAATTCAAAACTATTTGAATTCGAGAAAATAAGCTTACGCTTCTTATAGTTTGCACACATTAAACATAATATATAATATTTATATATTATGATAATTTGATGATTGTTTTAATAATTTTATGTTCTTTATTGTGATTTTGTGGCCGGTTTCTAGTAAATGGTTAGCCACTGCAGATTTTTCATAATTAAGATATTTGGCGTGTGCTAAGTGTTCTTTGAATCTGGTATTTAGATTACGCTGTGTTTGACCAATATAAACTTTATCACAATTACAACAATCGATTGAAAAAATACCAGATTGGTCTAGCTTATCTGGTTTGTTAAATGTGTTCCCCAGAAGTTGCCGTAGTTTAGAATTAACATAAAACACGGGGGTTAGGTTGAATTTTTTGTATAATTTGTTGAAGTGGTTTTCTGAATTGGGGGAATAAATTAATCGAATGAATTTTGTATCTGTGTTGGGGTTAATCGGCGAAAGAGAGGTGGTATTATGAAGTTTAATTTTGAATTTGTGCATATTAATTAATTTGTGAATAGTCTGGGGGTTATATTTGAGATTTATCGCGATACTATGGATGATGTTGAATTCATTTTCCCTATTTTTTGTGGATAATGGTATGCTGAGGGCTCTGTGGATGAGGTAATTAAATGATGCTAGTTTATATTTCATTAGGGCATAGGAATCGGCATGGAGGTAATTAAAGGTGTGTGTAGGTTTTCTAAATATTTGGAAATCTAATTTATTATTATTTCTAGTAATGAGAAGATCTAAAAATGGTAAGGATTGTTGCATATTAATTAATTTGTGAATGAATTCAACATCATCCATAGTATCGCGATAAATCTGAAATATAACCCCCAGACTATTCACAAATTAATTATTATGCACAAATTCAAAATTAAACTTCATAATACCACCTCTCTTTCACCGATTAACCCCAACACAGATACAAAATTCATTCGATTAATTTATTCCCCCCAATTCAGAAAACCACTTCAAGAAATTATACAAAAAATTCAACCTAACCCCTGCGTTCTATGTTAATTCTACGGCTACGGCAACTTTTGGGGAACACATTCAACAAACCAGATGAACTAGACCAATCTGGTATTTATTCAATCGATTGTTGTAATTGTGATAAAGTTTATATTGGTCAAACACAGCGTAATCTAAATACCAGATTCAAAGAACACTTAGCACACGCCAAATATCTTAATTATGAAAAATCTGCAGTGACTAACCATTTACTAGAAACCGGCCACAAAATCACAATAAAGAACAGACAATTATTAAAACAATCATCAAATTATCGATTAAACATGTTAGAAGCCATTGAAATGAAAATGCAGGAAAATAAATTATTGAATTTTGATTTAAGTCCACTTCACAATACATTATTAGATTTAATTGCACCACCTTAATCTGTGTTTTTTCCCCTAATCCACTTTACCTGGTTGTACCGCCACCCTCATTCCCTCGGCTCACCTCTTAATTTACGTGTTTTCCCTTTTTGCACTCCCACCGCCTTTGTATTATAATCTGCCTGTCTATATATAGTTTAAAATTTCCGTTTTATATTTAGCGTTAATCCATTGATAATGGTCACTTTGTGTCCGAAATGTACATTTGGTAATTCAAATAAAAGTGTGAAGAAAGGTTATTAGTGCTTCATTCGTTAAATTAATTTGATCTTCACGTAACTCACAATCAATTTATTTTTTCGAAATGTGTTTGTAGTAAAAAATTTGTGAAAAGAAATATGTAAAAAATATACAGGCAATTTGTTTTTTAAGTATACCTACACATCCCAGTGGTCGATTTGTCCTTTCTAGCCGAACACTTCGCCAAAAATGAACTTATAATAAATAGGTTTTTTTAATGAAATTTCCATCACTAGAATAGTGTCATAAAACTCTTGGCCCTTGTTATGTAGATGTACTGAGAGACCAAAGTATGCGCTTCATAAAATACACTCAGTTGCCGTACGATCGTGATTGGAACTCACTCGTTTTGCTTATTTTTAAAACCTTGTATATGTTAAGTTATAATTGCATGCAATGATGGATAATTATGATGAAGGTATGTGTATAACGTACATTGTTTAATTTCGTATATTAAAAAACCATACGCCCGGTTCAATTTGATTTAAAATATGTGGTGCGTGTTTGCAATAATAAGTGAAATTAACGAATTTCAATGTGAACTAAGTTTGAAGGGGTGTTATGATTTTTTTTATATAAAATAACTATTTGTTTTGTCACCCAGTTAAATTTATCTGCCAGACTTTGCCTGATTTTAGTCTATAATTTTTTTTAGGAAGCGTGTCCATTTCTCTTCAAAGCCTGTTCGATGTTTGGCGAGCTGAAAATGTTCTAAATAACAAAAATTCAGCAGCGTCTTCTTATGTGATAAATGTTTTAATTCTCGATAGGGCCTCTCCAAAATATCTAAACCAGCAAATTTTGAAGAGAGACACCCTCTACAAGCGCAGGAGTATAATGGAAGAAAATAATCCACAATTTATGGTGTGTTGATGTTACAATTTATGACTTTATCTGTTTGAATAGCAGGTAGTTTCCCTTTTTGCCCTTTTTAAAGCGTTTTAAACGGTCGTTCATGTTCAATTGATGACTCCAACAATTTAACTCATTAATCAATATATTATGCAATGGTATTATTTGGTTACGATTAAATAGAGCACGTTAATCTAGCAATAAAAAAATGCAAAATAAGGTTATCATCTGGGTTTAAAACGTGTTCAAAACATGTTTAAAACACGTTTAAAACGTGTTTAAAACAGAATACACGGGGCGTTTTTCTTTTGAGTATACATACCCCGATAATTACAGCGTTTTAAAAGTTGTGGGAAATCGTTGTTTTAATGCGGTTAATTTGAGGCTTTAAACGAGTGTTTTCCACTCCCAAACTAAGCATGAAGTAAAATTTCGAGTTTAGAAAAGCCTAAAAATTTGGATTGGCCGCGTAGCGAAGCGGAGCAGCCAATCCAAATTAGGCTTTTCTAAACTCGAAATTTTACTTTATGCGCCACGCTTAAAAACACTGATTTACAGTGAAGTTCAAAAAACACACACTTTACAACAACGGTTATAGGCAACCTAATATACGTTAGAGTTTATAGGTTGCCTATAATCACTGCTTTAAACAATTTTTTCAGCGCAGAATTTGACTCACGATTTATCCACATTTACATATTAGATTGCTATAGCCGTATATTTTAAACATTACGATATTTCAGTGTTTTATACGCGTGGTGCATGAAGTAAAATTTCGAGTTTAGAAAAGCCTAGTTTGGATTGGCCGCTCTGCTTCGCTACGCGGCCAATCCAAATTTTCAGGCTTTTCTAAACTCGAAATTTTACTTCATGCTTAGTCTGGGAGTGGAAAGCCCTCGTTTAAAGATTCAAATTGAAATCTTGACCAAAAAACAACGAACGTCGAAAAATTTACAGTGTATGCTTATGTATACCTGAAAGAAAAAATCCCTGTATTTAAAAACCACATCTATGCACACACAGTTTTATTGTAATAAAATGTTATGTTTGATAATCTAATTTGAAATATCTTCAACAATTTAGCTAGAATTTAAAAACAAACAAAAAACTTTAATGAAGTAATATAAAATATAATTTAGCAAATATTTATTTTTAGCAGTTAAGATAATAAAAAAACGATTTTAAATAAATCCAACGTTTAAAACATGTTTTAAACAAATTTCAAATTTAAAACATGTTTAAAACAAAACCGTTTAAAACACGACGGCTGTTTTTAAACATGTTTAAAACACTATTTTAAAACAAAGTGTTTTAAACATAACAACCCTGGTTATGATTGATCATCTAACGAGTGTTTCCAATCCCAGATTAAGCATGAAGTAAAATTTTGAGTTTAGAAAAGCCTGAACATTTGACTCGGGCATAGCGCAGCAGAGCGACTGAGACAAATTAGGCTTTTCTAAACTCGAAATTTTACTTCATGCGCGACTCGTATAAAACGCTGATTTAATGTGAAATGGTCTATAACCAACCAATTAGCAAGTGAAATAAGTTAAGTGCGACAATCATCAATTCTTTAAATGACGGAAAAAGTGCTATAATAAACATATATATTATTTTTGTATTAACGACGTGAACACTATCTACTGTCAATAGCACTGCTCAAAAATTGACAGCAGATGGCGTTCACATCGTCAATTTATATGTAAATTACACATGACTACTAAAAGGATTATAGATGTTCAGTTTTCTTCTGGATTTTAAAATGCACAATCAATTGACATCAATAATAGTCATTTTGTGAGTACAATAGACAAGATTATTGGCATTAGATGGCGTTCACGTCGTCAACCTAAATGTAAATTACATATGACTATTAAAATTGCCAATTTATAGTGCAATTTGAAATCCAGAAGAAAACTAACCATCTTTATTCATTTTAATAGTCTCATATGTAATTTACATTTAAAATAACGACGTGAACGCCATCTACTGTTCATAGCTGTAACGATACTACTCAAAAATTGGCAGCAGATGGCGTTCACATCGTCAATTTATATGAAAATTGCATATGACTACTAAAATGGTTATAGAAGTTCAGTTTCCTTCTGGATTTCAAAATGCACAATCAATTGACATTTATAATAGTAATTCTGTGAGTACTATCGACAATGCTATTGGGAGTAGATGGCGTTCACGTTTTCTGGATTTTTTTTTGGATTTTCATTTTTTTTTTAAGAATATTTTCTTCTGAATTCAATGATGTATCACACTTATAGTTTATTATACAGGCTGAGCGAAACTCGATGTCTCAGTTCTATTATATGAAAGGGAAAAACGAAAGAAAAATCTGAAATCTAAAATCAAATGACAGCAAAACAATATTTGTTTACCATTAGTTTAATTACTGGCAGGTGCAGCTTTGTTATTTGCTTTCAAACGCTACTTGTTTAAGTCGTAATAATTTGGAACTTTTGATAATACTTTTTTTTAAGTTTGCTTTTAATTTTTTAACGAAAGAAGATACCAATTTTTTTTCTCTACAAAGTTCAGAAAAATAAGCTCTTTTGATATATCCAAAAATATAGGTATGTTTCTGGGGGAAAAATATTCGATGACGTCATTACTTCACTTTCAAAATTTAGAAAAATATGCAATTTTGGATTAAAATGAACCTTACTTAATCCCAATTATGAACCTCTTTTCAGATTTTTTCTATCGTTTTTCCTTCCCTTTTAATAGTGCTGAGACATCGAGTTTCTCACCTTGTACATTTTATATGTAAAATGTTAATCTTTTGTTTTCGTAAAGATTGCCTTGGAAACAGTTGAGTAACTCATTTATTTGACAACTCCTAAGACCCATAATTTACTTACATATCACCCCTGAAGACAGGCATCCAACGATACATATTATATACATAAACTCGAAATTTTACTTCATGCGCCACGCGTATAAACGACAGATTTACAGTAAAGTTAAAATATATAACGTTCAGATGTGATGATCAATATTTACCGAGAACGTCAGATACGTTTTGAAAAATTCTATTGACCTAAAATTGTACACGTAGGCATAATTTCGACTTAATTTTACAAATGTCGTATTAATTATAATTACATTTTAAATAATTTCATAAATATCAAATAAATATTCCTATCAAGTCGGACAAAAGATAACGCTACGCGCTGGCTGAAAACAAATAGACTTCTTACTACCTGCTAATATCGGGTTGACATTGACATCAAAAAATGCGGTTGGTGTTCATAATGGATTACCCCTGAGTGCTCGGTCTCTTTCCCCTTACCCTCCAACATTTTAGGAAAGAGGTAGAAATCTGAAAATTTTAGATATTTTCGTGTCGTCGCATCTCGATATGGTAGCTAATGTGAGAATCCAGAGCTACTAAAGCAACAAATTAAAACTTTCACTTTTATGGGTGAGGAGAGTGTATGAGGAGACATGGGTGGTGGCGAAAGTGGGGAAGGAGGTGTCGGGGTGTTTTAGAACGTGGGAGGGTTTGAGGCAGGGGTGCCCGCTGAGCCCGATTCTCTTTAATGTATATATGAGTGAATTGGAAGAGGTGATGAGGAAAGGGCAGGCGGGGGGAGTGGTGATGGGTGAAAGGAAGGTATGGATGCTGGCGTATGCGGATGATGTGGTGTTGGTTGCAAGAGAGTATGAAGGGATGAATGAGATGTTGAAGAGAGTGGAGAGGTTTATGGATAAAAGGGGAATGAATGTGAATGTAGGGAAAACGAAGTGGGTGAAGTTTAGAAATAAGGGGAGGGAGGGGAAGGGGAAAGAATTGGAGTGGAAGGGGGTAGTTATTGAGAGGGTGAAGAGCTTCAAGTATTTGGGGTTTTGGTTTAAAGGAACGGGAGGGTATGAGGAGCATGTGAGGTGGGTGCAGGGTAAGGCGAGGAAGGCGTGGGGAATGGCGTGGGGCAAGTGGGGGAAGTGGATGGGGAACAATGTGACGGTGGCGTGTAAGATATGGGATGCGTGTGTAAGAACGGTGCTAATGTATGGAGTAGAAGTTTGGGGGACGAGAGGGTACGAGGTGATAGAGAGGGAGCAGATGTGGTTCCTAAAGCACATGTTGGGGGTGGAAAGGTCCACGCCGAGCTACATAGTGCTTCAGGAGACCAACAGAGAGAGGCTGGAGTGGGAGGCAATGGTGAGGGTGGTCAGGTACGAGATGAGATTGTGGGAACTGGATGAGGAGAGATTGGTGAAGGATGTATGGGTGACGAGTGTGGGTGGGGGTAGATGGAGGGGTGAGAGGAGGAAAATGTATGAGAGGGTAGGGCTGTCGGAGGCGAAGGTAATGGAATGGCTAGGAAATGGGGTGAAGATGGATGAGTGGGTGAGGTGGAAAGGGAAGGAGGTGGAAGGGCAGGAAAGGCAAGGGTGTATAGACAGAAGTCAGTATAACGATATGTATGGGAGGTGGCAGGTGTATGGGAGGGTGCCGAACTATTTGATAAGGAAGGGATGGGGTAGAGAGGATAGGATGATTGTGGCAAGGGCGAGGTGTGGATCGGAGGAGAGAGGAAGGAAAGTATGGATGGGGGAAGAATATGGAAGGTGTGTGTTGTGTGGACAGGGGAGGGATACGTGGGGACACTTGGCGGAGGAATGTGGGGGGGTGAAAGAGGAGTGGCTGGGAGCGAAAGGGAATAGAAGGGTAGTAGAGTGGATGAGGGAGGATGGGAGCGGGGTAAGGACGTTGGAAAAGCTGGGGAGGGAGAGGGAAAAGAGAAGGGAGGGTAAGAGGGATACGGGAGGGTAATGAGATAAGCTAATGTAAAGGTAAATGTAATGTAAAGTGTGGAGATATGCCAATAAAGGTCTTTTTTTTTTTTTTTTTTTAAACTTTCACTTCAAAACTATTTTTTAAGTGGAACTGTAACGGGGCGCTCGAACCGGGGGTGGTTGTGTGTGTGTTTTAAACGTAAAATATTATTTGAATGATTAAATCTTCAAATTAGCACACATACCACTTCCGGTCGAAACCCTATCACTTTCCGTTAGCTCAGTAACTAATAAAAATTGTAACTCACCATGTAAATCCTTTAGCTGGAACCACTTTCACACTCGTTCTGATTTATGAGATTTGTTTGTGTTTGCTCAAAAATTCAAGAATAAAACTCTGTTTTAAAATTAACGATGATTATAAATATATATTAAAACAGAAAAACATAAGAAAAGGACCAAATAATTATTTTTAATGAAATTGACGAAGTAAACATTATTTTTACAAAAAAAAAGATATATTTAAGCAAATTATTTAAAGTCTCATAAATTTACAAAAGAATAATTGATAGAAAATTTACCGTCGATTGGGCCACCACCAAAAACACAACTTTAACTTTTAGATACTAATAACTGCCGAATGCCGATAAATAACTCACTGTTGAATGCTAATAATAACTGTCGAACGCTGATGAAATAACTGTTTTTATTTTCTGGCTGTTGTGCTATTTTATAGCCAGAAAATTGGCCAGGGGATGAGTTGGGGGGCAGCAAAGCCCTGTGGGGGTATCTTCACCATTCCCTCATTGGTTGAGGACGTGGTAGGGATGCTGATTGTGCGACGCAACTTCCACTCCATTTCTTCCACTGACCGTTACTTCCACTAGTTCTTATTTCCACTAACCATCACTTCCACTAGTTCTTTTTTCCACTTCATTTCTTCCACTCCATTTCTTCCACTCCAGTTCTTCCACTTACCAATACTTCCACTACACCTTTACTTCCACTAACCACCAATTCCACCATACCTTTTTTCCAATTCAAAATAATTGTACAATTTATTCAAATTACATTATATTATTCCACATTTTATACAGTATAAGAATCACAGAGAGATATTGTGGCCTACAGCTTGTAGGTACTCCAGAATCCTATTTTCTTCGTCGAATTTACTAAATTTTTTGACAATGTTTGCTATTCGTTCCTCGGCTTTAATTTTCGATTGTAATTGCCCTTTTTTGATTTTTTGTCCCAAGTCAAGTTGCTGTAGGCCACAATATCTCTCTGTGATTCTTATACTGTATAAAATGTGGAATAATATAATGTAATTTGAATAAATTGTACAATTATTTTGAATTGGAAAAAAGGTATGGTGGAATTGGTGGTTAGTGGAAGTAAAGGTGTAGTGGAAGTATTGGTAAGTGGAAGAAATGGAGTGGAAGAAATGGAGTGGAAGAACTGTCCCCCTACGAGGGATGCTTACTCCCCGAAACCCATTGGTCACCCCTTAGCGTCGGTGATCACTCTCCATCCTTATTGGCTGATCCAATGCTCGACGCTGATTCGTTTAGTGTCATTTGAGCAACAGCGGAATCGAGTGTCACGTCAGCGTTTTGCAATTTATAAAAATATATGTTTGCAATATTTTTATAAATTGCCGCTCATTTAAATTATGTAAATACTTTTTATAATTATATGTTGGTGATTTGTTTTTGGTGAATCGGTGATCGACGGTTGCGTGCTCTTTGAGCCTAATTAAATGATTGACATTCTTAATTAATTACATAACACATATCCATAAAAAAAACATATACATATACAAAAAAACACAAGTTTTGATTTTATAAAATAAAATTAGTTACTTATGAATTAATTAAATTATTTTGTAGAACAAGAAACAGATTAAAATATGTTTTGGTTAAGCTGTACTATGCTAAAGAAATGTTTACGATACCTTAATTAGGGTCGACGTATTTTCGGGACGGACACCGGGCGGTAACAGTCGGTATAATCTTTCCTTTGTAATTGTTAAGCCGGGTTCCTTCCGCACGTTCCCAAAATTTTGGGAAATATTGATAATCTTGTCCAACTGAGTTTGTAAAATCCGAAAAGATTTATTACCTTCCCGAAAATACGCCGACGGATTATTGTTTTATGAACCTATATTTACAAAACAAAACGGCAAACATTTCTTTACGAACTTAAAGGATTTTCGAATTAAATGAGAGTTTAATTTTTCTTAAAATATCAAATGAAATGAAATGCAATGGGGTCCGATGTTAAATAGAAGAAAATTAAAACGCGCACTAAAAATTAAACGTGTAGCGACGTGTCAAAATGACACGCCGGTAACAGAACGAATCAAATCACATCCAACCCAGTTCGAATTTAAATTTGCAAATTCAATAAATGAAACAGAAATTAATGTATTGTAATGAGATTTTTAACAAAAATTTAATTGAGTGTGCTCTTTTTAATTAAAATACTTTTAAAATTAGTCGACTTCCGGTTATATCGGATGTCAATAAAAACTTCTTCATTTTAAGCAGAATGCTGTATTTTTTATTTTCAAACTTGATTCTACATACAATTCTATGAAAAAAAAACATTAGTTATCATAACCTCTAAATGTAACCGTTTTTGAGATATTTGACATTTAAAAAAATGCATGCGCTTTTTTATGATTCATTTAAAAATGAATGAAAAAGAAGTGAAAGGGATGTAATGTTTGCTATAGAAAAACAATACCCAAAGGTACCCAGTTATGATTTATTTTTTGAATAATAATATCTCTCAGTATATTATTATTCAAAAAATAAATCATAACTAGGTACCTTTGGGTATTGGTTTTCTATAGCAAACATTACATCCCTTTCACTTCTTTTTCTGCGGAGATACCAATTTTCAAATGAATCATAAAAAAGCACATGCATTTTTCTAAATGTCAAATATCTCAAAAACGGTTACATTTAGAGGTTGTGATAACTATTTTTTTTTTTTTTTTTTCATAGAATTGTATGTAGAATCAAGTTTGAAAATAAAAAATACAGCATTCTGCTTATAATTTCACGTCATATTTGGTCAACTTTAAAGCATTAAATCTCGATTTTTATAAACGAAACACTATGTATATTTTAACATATTCTGATGCAGAATTCAATTCTGCATTGATAATATTCTTATTCATTCCCTATACCTATCATCTTTTGTTTTTAAGAAACATTCGGCTAGAATGAGCGACCACTGTGCATCCCAAAGGAAATTGATGAAATTTTAAAATATTTGATAAGCAGTATTGTTATAGCATTTAATTCTTAGATTCTTAAACGTTTTTAACTTGCAAATTCATTTTACTCACAATTAGCATTTTGTGACAATTATCTTTCTTCCCCTGTGTCCTCCAAATGTTTATTATTTTTTTATGAAATAACGGTAAAAGTAGGAAACATTCTATTGAAAGAAGCAAAAAGTGTATATTTCCGTTAAGTATACTTACTTTTGCAAAATATTTCATCGTTGCAGTAAAGACAACAACATACGGAGCGTTTAAATTGTAAATTTCATCAAAACTGGATAATGTTAAGTGGATACGATTTTTTTTTATTTCCACTTAAAAATAAGTTTTCAACATTCCTACAAAATTTATTTATTTCTTAATAATGTCTACAAATTAATTTCTTAAATTAATTTCTCATCTGGCACTTGGTGAAACATATTACACTATGTAAAGTTAATTAAATTAATTGTGAAACAATACCAAGTGTCTTTCCTTTAATTAACTTTACATAATGTCTACAAATTTCATTAAAATTATATCCTTTCTAAAAATATTGTAAGTAAACATGAATTTGCAGTGTTAGCATGTTTATTTCCAATTGTCCAATATTAATTTTTTTTTTATTTATTTCTTAGTAATCTCAGTAATTTTCATCAAAACTAAATATATTTTCTTTTATTTTTAAGTAGTCACGAATGTTCTGTGTCTGCATTTTTAGTTTCATTTGTTTCATATAACTTTTTTCAATATTCTTAGAAAGTTTATTAATTTCTCAACAATATCTGTAAATTATAGGAAAACATTTGTTTCGGTGATTTTTTTACAAAATTATAATCTTAAAAAACTAAAATAAAAATGAATATGAAATTTACGTATAAATATTGAGAAATTAAGATTCTTTCAATTATAGATGCTTAACATTCCTTTGTGTTTATTGTAATATTGAACAGAAAGAGCTGGTAAAGCGAGTCGCGCCCCGGCAAAACCAAATTTTCAGGCTTTTCTAAACTCGAAATTTTACTTCATGCGCCACCCAATTAAACATTGATTTAAAGTAATGCTCAAACTGACGCGTTGACTTATTATTATTGTATTTTTTAAAAAGAGGAGTAACGGTCATTAAGATTTTCCTGACAATATTTTCTATTTTAAGTAAAGACCTTTAAAAAGATAATAGCAGTATTAAATAAATATAAATATTATATTTAAAATATCTTGTTTTGGAAAGCATTGATATTTTCAATATAGATACTTTTGAAGGATAAATTAAAAACACTTGGTTTGTTTCACTATTTGTTTCTATTTACTCGACTAGTTTCGCTTTTTACGGCATTATCAAGAGAAACTAGAAACTAGTCGAGTAAATAGAAACAAATAGTGAAACAAACCAAGTGTTTTTAATTTATCCATCAATATTATTTCAAAATGTTTCACCAAGTGATAAATGAGAAAGTTATTCAAGAAAAATAGATACTTTGTTATACGATATAATCGATACTTTTTTGGAATAGGAAGATCCTTAGTATCGATACTTTGCTATAAGATATAATCGATACTCAATATCGATACTTTTTTTGTGATCGGAACATCCCTACTGAGAACACTACTTGTTGATTAGAACGAATAACCCGGTGCATTCACCAAGTTTAAAAACGAACAAAATTTGAATCAAAATTTTATTAAATAAATTAGTGTACACTTACATTAAATAGCTTCTACTTAACAATAACAATATGATGTATCACAACACACTATAATTATTTCGAATGAAATTATTTGTTTGTTAGATCGAAGTAGCATTTCTTATTTTACCTTTTAATATCTTATCACTGAATTGAACTAATCCCCGCGCTAATCGATCTTTAAACCTACCCGCTTTCTCATTGCATTCGGCCCATTTGGACTTAAAAAGCTCGTCGAAATTCTTCAACACATCGCAATTATCCGCCGTTTCCATTACATCATCCAAATACTTACAGTAAATGTTAAAATACGACACTAAGTGCTCGCAGTACCGGACTTTGTTTGACCTATCGTCCGTTTTGAAAACATTCTCATTGGTGTCTTTGATATTTTCGATGTCTTCCGGGTTTGGGTCGGGTTCCGGCACCAAACACAAATTCATGGCATCCCGGAAATAATATCCCATTTTCTTGTTCAAGAGGTGCTTTTTCTGGCAACTCTTAGGACCGGATAAAACCGTGGCGTTGAAATCGCGATAGTAGATTGTGAATTTTGGTATTAGATCTTTGATATAGTCTCTAGCACGAAACATTATGTGGCTGTAGTGTTCGCCGAAGGTGAGGAATGTTTTTGTCACGTTTTGTACGCACTGTTCTATTTCAAGACAATCTCCGTTTACCTAAAATTGATCCAAAATCCAAATAATTTAACCCTATATCACTACAATTCAAATTATAAATACATTTAAGTGCATAGAAATCAGCCCACCTATTCGTTTTTATTTTGTTATAATAAAATTACTGTTGTAATACTACAAACAAAACGTTTCGTATTTTACGATAGAATGGACTATCAAACAGAAATTGGACGGCAAAACGGCTTCGCCAATCTATCAAAAAGAGCTACAGCTTTTGCACAATCTACAGCACTTGAAACCATGATTAACACACCAACCTTCAGTGGGTTAATTCCCATATCCACTGAACATCAAAACAAAAAAGCAAAACAGTGGAAGAACGTAATCTTGATACTTTATGCATAATGTCGAATGGACAGCATATCTTTAAATTTCATTTGGGATAATTATTGTTCATTAAATGAACTAATAAGTATCATATATTGTTTTTTTCTCTACCCTGATAATCTATTTTATTGTAAAATACCAAAAGTTTAATTCGCAGTATTGCAAGCGAAATGGTATGATGAAAAAATAAATATTGTGTGGGCCGTTTTCTTTGCACGTAAGTGTATTTATAGTTGAAAAATTACCTGTACTATAATATAAACAAGAAGGATCACGAGAACCCTCATGTTGATAGCACCGGCACAGACTGAGGTGTGAGTTAAGACCGGACAATGGGCGAGCTCTTATCAAAGTTTTCATTACCGCGAAAACGCACATAAAATTGTTGTTAAGTGATATCGTTTATTGTTTAAAATCAGCAATCGGGAAAAGGATTTTTTTCTGGCTTGTGTTTGATTTATTTTTTTTTTATATTTATACGCTTCATATGGTTGAATGCACGTGGAAATTAAATAATAATAAAATGTCAGTTTTGTTAAAGGCGTGAAATTTGATTAATTGAATTTTCAAGATAAATGATTTGTTCATTGTTGACGTGAGTAAATCATAAATTATATAAATAATGAATTTTAGTTGTATATTAATTAAAAAATCAAAAAAAAATTAATTTCCTATACTTTTGTATTATTTGTTAACATCAACAAACTAGTTTTAGGTGTGTCACTCTACATTTTGATTATTGTAAACTAGTTTTGGGAGTTAACATTTCTTGGTTATTTTAATGGTATTATCGGGGGCGTAGCTCTCTTGAAAACGGGCATATTTTTAAAGTCATTGGTGGATATACTTTGCTGTTGTTCTGAAATCAATATTTATGATTGTTTAAATTACTCCTAATTGAACTTATTTTATAAGAATTCGGCTAATATCTAAAATTCTTACAGGAGTGGTAGACAACCTTCTCCAAAGCGTCCCTGCCTCGTCAAAACATTACATTCGTTTCAGAATAAAAAGATTTAATAAAAATTTATTACACACTCTTAAAACTTAACAATTAGGACGTATTACAAATTACAATATCTTTGTATTCAAAACGGACGTATAAAATAATTTAATACTTCCACTAATATTTACACGTTAAAAAACTCAATCACAGCATCTTTCCGTCATCAACATCATCATCACAATCGAGATATTTTTTCCCGGGATTTCCCGATATTTTCCGCTTCCTCTATCGTATCTGGCAGTTTCGTGTTGAGCGTTTCTGGGAAGAGCAACGAGAGGAAACCGGCAATGGTCGCCATTATCCCGAAGAGCAAAAGCGGCAGAGGTTTCCATATTTGACTCTAAAATATTAATATACCATAGTCAAGTCATTTTAAGGATATAGATATATTCAAGACCGGTTTTTTGTATTGTCAAGGGTTCTTTTTCATTATACATGTTAATTTAACAATATAGCACATTTAATTTTGTTTGTATAACACTTTTCAAAGTTATACTAAAACCAAATAGTGCTATACAAACAAAACTTCTGATTTTAATATCTGCAAGTCAAACGCGTAATTAAATATTTCGTACCAGTAAAGGCATTTGTGGCGAGACCATTGAGCCGATTCTTCCAAACATCGAGCAGGCGCCCATTAAAGAGTGCCTCAATGGAGTCGGGAATATTTCACTGGTGATGACGTACATGACGGTGAACGCTGCCGTCGCTCCGAATTTTCCAATTAGGTAAACCGCCAACTGAAGCCAATGGGAGTCTAGAACAAAATAAAGTTAGAAATTTCCATATGATTTGTCTGGCTTTCTATAAATATTTCTATCACACAGACCAATTTATGTAAATTTTATTTTTATAGGTTGAAACTGAAACAGTAAGTACTTATTATGATATTTTTTTTATATTCATACCACACCAACACAATTTCGTGTAAAGGTGACCATGACACAATACCCATTTATCGTCATCGTAGTTTCCCACATGCCGCACACGTACCTACATGTGTACTACAAATAAAGGTTATTTATTCCTTCACGGTTAATTAATCCGCCCGATTGCCATGTCCGAGCGCACAAGGTGCGAGGATTATCAGATCAGAATTTAATTATAAAAACTTAATTAGAATATTAATTTATGTAACATTTCAACTTACATACAGGGTTGATTGATAAGGCTGATAAATGTTGAAAGTTCATCTTCACTTTTATATAAATAAAATAAAATAATTTAAAACTTTCAAATATATATTATACACTGTGGCTTCTTCAGGCGAAGAAATCATCATCATTTCTTCGCCTGAAGAAGCCACAGTGTGGCGAAACAATTGTAGCGAGTTTACAATATATATTTGAAAGTTTTAAATTATTTTATTTTATTTATATAAAAGTGTACATACAGGGTGTCCGTATTTCAACGGAATGTATGGGGATCTCGGATGTTTGAAGAGATAGAGAGTCGGTTAAATTGGGGCAAAGCTGCGTAATTGAGGACCCAATAATAATCTAAAAACAAATTTGATTTTTTTTTTTGAGATATTGTAAAAACGAATTTATTAAAATTTCGTATTTATTTTTTTATTAAAAAACTAATGAATCCAAACATTTACAACTTGGACATTAAAGAGGCACTTTATTATTATATTTTAAGATAACTATAACATAGTACAACTACATTAACTATAACATGGATCCAAGGACCATAGCCAACTTTTATTTTCTTATGGGCGTCATTTTGGATTTTACATATTTTTTTGGAAGTATATTTTTTTCTGAATTTAATGATGTACCACACTTATATGTGTGGTACATGGTACATCGTTGCCGAGATGGAAGAGCGTCAGTTACGGGCCCTCAACGTTATGGTATATAATCTTCCCGAATCCACTGGCTCAATTGAACATAAAATAGAAAAGGACACCATTGCTATAAATAACATAATTGGTGAGAAAATAACAAATTTCAGTCCACGTAAAACAATTCGTGTTGGAAAACATGACTCCAATAAAGTAAGACCCGTCAAAATTATATTTAACGACAAAGAATCAGCTATAAATTTGATGAAAATACTTAAAGAGCTGAATACAGGGTCTGTCATATTTGCAAATGACAGGACAAAACTACAACGCGAACATTTGAATGAATTAAGACGCGAACTTGCTTTACGTGAAGAAAACGGTGAAAATGACATCACAATTAAATTCATCAATGGCAATCCATCTATTGTGAAATCACAAAATAAAAACCAACAAAAAAACTAGTGATATATTTTCAAAACCTTGGAGGCATGAGATCAAAGCTTAATAATATTAAAAGTAACATTAACCTTTCTGTTTACGATATAATTATTTTAGTGGAAACATGGCTAGACCAATCAATAAATAATGCTGAACTAGGCCTTCATGGATTTTCAATATATAGATGCGACAGATCGCCAATTTCGAGCAATAAGAGTCGAGGAGGTGGAGTTTTAATCGCAGTTCGATCACACCTTCAGAGCAATTATATTGATATTTTTACCACTATTGAAGCTGTGTTTGTTCGAGTTGGTGCCAATTTAATCATATCAGCAGCGTATATTCCTCCCGCATCAAATCTGACTATGTATGAAACGTATTGCTCGGCGATTGAATATGTTTGCTGTCAGTACACTGATTATAAGTATTTTTTGTGTGGCGATTTAAATTTGCCTAATGCATCTTGGAACAATGACGGTAAATCAATCTTATCGGACGCCAATCACTGTAAGCAGGCCCAACTACTAGCCGAATGTCTTGAGTATCACAACTTGCCGCAAGTAAATCCGTTACCTAACAGCCGTGGTATCTATCTAGATGTAGCATTTTCCAATTTAACGACCTTAGAATTCTCCAAGTCGCATGATCCAATTGCACCGTGTAGTATTTATCATATTGCCTACACAATATCATTAAATTGCAGTGTGAATCCGACAGATAATCTTGAACTCGATAGCTTCGAATATGATTTTAAAGCTGCCAATTACATTATCATTAATGATTACTTATCGACTATAAATTGGGACAATGTCTTAAGAAACAAAAACATAAATGAGGCTGTTGAATAATTCTATAACATCATCGAATACGCAGTATATACATATGTCCCTATAAAACGGATTAGGTCCTCGTCGTACCCTAAATGGTTCAACAAAAATCTAATTGGTTTAATAAAGTGTAAGAGGCAAGCACATTGGCAGTTTAAAGCTAGCGGATTACAGCATCATTAGCTTCAGTTCCAATCGTTACGTGCCCAATGTAAGGACCTCGGTGAAAAGCTATATGTTGAATACATTAAAAAGGTTGAAGATAAGATCAGTGTTAATTCAAGATCTTTTTGGAGGCATGTCAACGATTCACGGAAAACAGATGGCTACCCTAAGGTTATGTATTTCAACGAAAAATCTAGTTATTCTGGCGAAGACTGTGCAAACCTATTTGCGGAATATTTTTCGGAAGTGTATTCTAATGATCATGTACCAAGTGCAAGTTTGCGTTACCATCCTAATAATAGTGTTAATATGACCAGTTTCAAGGTAAACATGGCAGATATCTTTAACTCTATTCAGTTGTTACCTGATTCGTGTAGCTATGGTCCTGATCATTTACCAGCGTATTTTATTAAACGATGTGTCTACCCTATATGTACTCCACTCCACATATTATTCGAAGCCTCTATTGAATCTGGCGTATTTTCTAGTTATTGGAAAACAAGTTTTATCACACCATTATTCAAGAAAGGAAATCGGGGCGACGTTAAGAGCTACAGAGGTATAGCAACACCGTCAGTAATATCAAAATTATTTGATAAAATAATATCTGAGCAGTTGATATGGGCATGTAAGAATGTGATTTGAAATGAACAACATGGATTTTGTGAAGGAAAATCTACTTTAACGAATCTTATTTTATATCAGTCATTTTTGTTAAGTGCATTTGAGAATGGGAAACAGGCCGACTCGGTTTACACTGACTTTTCAAAAGCCTTTGATCGTGTTTCCCAATCCATTTTAATCAATAAACTCGAAAATCTTGGTTTCGGGCCGCAAGTTACAAAGTGGTTGTTCAGTTACTTAAATAATAGGCAACAATTTGTGAAACTTAACAGCTTTGTTTCAAATCCAATTACGGTAACTTCTGGTGTCCCTCAAGGATCCCATTGTGGCCCTATTTTATTCCTATTATTTATTAACGACATTACCAGTTACGTTGTTCATTGCAAGTTACTCTTGTTTGCTGACGATCTAAAGATCTTTCGTATTATTAACAATCCTGCTGACCGGATATTGATGCAATCCGATCTTGATCATTTACATCAATGGTGCTGTGATAATTCTCTATTTCTGAATATCAATATATGTTATGCAATATCGTTTGGCAGAGGTCACATATTCGAAAACCAATATTATATTGATAATCAACTTTTATCATCAGTAAAACACATTAAAGACTTGGGTGTAACCTTCGATTGTCGTTTGTCTTTTGCGGAGCATATTGATAACATTTGTTGTAAAGCCATGAAAACTTTAGGCTTTATTTTTAGGTATGGTACAAACTTTTCCATTCGCACACAAAAATTACTTTATATCACATTAGTAAGAACTCAAGTAGAATACGCGTCATGTATATGGTTTCCACATTATTCCAACCGTAAAGACCAAATCGAACGAATGCAAAACAAATTCCTATTAAATATTAGTTACAAAATTGGCATTTTAAAAATAAATTATAGTCGCACTCATATGCTGGCTACAATTAACTTAGCCAGCCTTGAAAATAGGCGCATTTATTTTGATTTCTGTGTTCTATTCAAAATTGTAAATTCGATAATAGACTGCTCTGAGTTGCTCCATTTAATTAATTTCAACGTGCCTAGCAATACACGTATTAACCTAACATTTAGTGAACATTTTCACCGCTCAAACTTTGGCAGAAATAGTCCATTGAGCAGAATGAGACATTATAATATAATTGATCGACTCAGAACCATCACTCTCTTTGGGACTTCATTTACAGCCTTCAAATCTCAATTAAGATCTATTGATTTTTCAATTCTTAGTTGAGATACAATTTATTTCTATATTATTCATTTGCTATAGTGCTACTATTGGTTATTTCTTTTATTTTTACTTTAATTAGTTACTTTAAACTTGTGTTGGATTTATATTATGTATATTCACACCCCACTTGTTATATTTTTGTGGAACATTATTGTTGCGTTAAAGTTCTATATATATGTATACACTATTGTAAAAGGTGAAACCGTTAAATAAATAAATAAATAAATATGTAAAATTTTAATCTTTTGTTTTTTGTAAAGAGTGCCTTGGAAACAGTTGAGTAACGCACTTATTTGACAACTCCTAGGATCCATCAATTGCTTACATATCACCCCTGAAGATGGGCATCCGACGATACAGATTTTAACAGTTGTGATGTATTTTAAAGTATCGAGTGTCTTCCACTCCCAGACCAAGCATGAAGTAAAATTTCGAGTTTAGAAAAGCCCCGCGTAGAAAATTTGTCGAGGGTCGCGCAGCGACCCGAGACAAATTTTCACGGGGCTTTTCTAAACTCGAAATTTTACTTCATGCGTAACGCGTATAAACCACTGATTTACAGTAAAGTTAAAAATATATAATGCTTAGATATGATGGTGATCAATATTTACAGAGATGTAGCAAAAAATGCAAAAATTCCTTTTTTTGTGAATAGTTTTGGAATAATAATAATAAAAGTAGAATAAATTTTGTTTCTGCAACTGTTATGTGATATCGATACTTATTATAATTATTACAGAAGACTGACAGTTATTAATTAAATTTGAGTGCTAAGAATGATTGACTGCTGTCAAGATGTTATTGATTAATAGATATGACGTCATTGTTTCTAGGGCACTCTTTGCAAAAAAGAAAATATCATAATTTCAAATATCAAATCTAAAATAAATTATGAGTGTGGTACATCACTGAGTCCAGAAAAAAATATTCTTTCAAAAATATGAAAATCCGAAATAGCGTGCATAAGAAAAACAAAAGTTTGCTATGGTCCCCGGGTAAATGTTATAGTTATCTTAGAAAAAATATGCTACTAGATTCCTTATTAAAAAGTGCCTGTATACTGTCAAAATTCTAAATATCCGGATTCAGTAGTTTTTGAATAAAAAAATAAAAACGATTCTTTAAAAAATCAGTTTTTTTTTGATATCTCGAAAACAAAAAAGATATTTCAAAATTGTTTTCAGATTATTGTTAGGCCCTAAAATACGAAACTTTGGCCTAATTTAACCGACTATCTATCTCTTCAAATAACTGAGGTCTCCATAAGTTCTGTCGAAATACGGGCACCCTGTATACATGGACACATCATCATTTTTTCTACTTGTTTTTGTATAATTTAAAAAAAGTAAATTTAGAAATAAAATACTAACTCAATCCCCCCCCTCGTGAATGCCCGGCACTATCGTCAATCAGGGAGTCCATATTGGGTGATAGATGGCCTACAATGGCCTACATAAGAGATCTACCCACCTCAGCTATGCTAGAATACCTAAACAAAGTGGGCTGGCTAAACTGAGGATGGGTGATCTACGGGAGGTGGCACAATGGGCCTAATGAGGCCTAAGTGCAGTGCAGAACTGCACACTCCCCTTTGCACCAGAACCAGACCCCTCCCCCCTCATCACAATAAGCTATCTAAGCCACTACAGTGCAAGTGAGAATCAATGTTTTAATACAAACTTTAGCAATAATAAAAGTAATACTTACTATGGTCTGCAAAGATGAATAACAAACAGCTAATCCCGGTGAGCAGAAACCACGTGCACTGCGAAGTCCTTCTACCCCATCTGTCCACCGTCAGGTACGTCACGAAGTACGCCGGCACCTCCACCAGCGAAGTCAGAATAAAATCTACATAACTGTTCCCGGCCAGAGCCACCGAGTTCAATGTCAGGCCGTAGAAGAGAAATGTGCACGTGATCCAACAAAAACAACAATTCACAAACCGTAATAACAACGGTACGGATTTAAAGACCAGCATCAGAGGCTTTTTCACTTGCTCGTCCTTGGATTCAGCGTTGAAGGCGAGCTTGTCGAGGGTTTCTTCGGAAATGTCGCGTTTGTTGATTTTGGCCGCTTTTCGGAGGACTTCTTTGGCTTCGTCGACTCTTCCCTGGCTCAAGAGCCAGCGGATTGACTCCGGGGTTAGCCAGAAATATGTCAGGAGGAATATTGGTGGGATGTATACTATTAATAGTAGTGGTCTAAACAAATTGAAAAGTACGACAAAATATTAGAAGCATGTATATTATTAACAACTTTTTCCTCAATAAAATAAGAAAGTTAAACATAAGTTCCAATTGTATACTCAACTACCTAGAAACCTTAATTTATTTCATTGTAGAATGCGGAGGGGGTCCAGCGATATATCTCCATGATAGTTAATAATATTTATTCAGCTGTTCTTGCACAAAGTTTAATAATTTTAGTTTCAAAAAATGTATTAATAATCGTGCCACTTTTATAGTCAATCCAATACAATTCTTTAAATAATTGCAATAATTTAGAATAAAGTTTTAAAATTTATGTTTAATACTTACCTCCAGGATTGCAACCACCAGGCGAGTAAAGCCACAACGATCTCTCCGACAGCGTAACAGCATGATATCACAGTTCCACTTAGGATACGTTTGGAAGGCCCGACTAATTCAACACCTAAAATAGAATTAACCATTACTAATCTGTCGATTAATCTACTTAATATCTACTTTGACACGATATTTCATAAAAACTAGTTACGATATTGAATTATATAAGTATCTACTTTTACACTTGAATTAGGTTCTATAATTTGCTATACAATTACCTCCTCAAAAAAATTAAAGAAGGGTTGGGTATAATTGTTCATAAAATTTGCATCTTCACGCACATAAAACTAACATAAATCAATGTTAGTTCTTGAATATTTTACAATTGAAGAACAGTGTGTAAGTACTAATGGTGTAAGCGCCGGGGTAATATGTTACAAATATTCGTATCATTACCAGAGCTGGGCAGGATTCGAATCATTCAGGATTCGATTCCCGGATTCGAATCCTTTTAGAGGGATTCGAATACTTTAGTGAAAACGGATTCGTGATCCGGATTCGTTACATTTTTTTAAAAGGACTCGTATTCGAATCCAGACGTAGATGATTCGAATCCTTATAAAAAAGAATTCGAATTCTTATAAAAGGATTCAAATCCCCATACACGGATTCAAATCCTCCCAAATAATTCGAATCATCGCTATTAAGGCTGGGATTCAAATTCGATTAATTGAAATAGTTAAATATTCTAACATGAATATTTAAATCACATATTATTCATATTTGAATATAAATATATTTTTGAATATAAATATTTAAATTTTCGAATAATTCAAATATTTGTGAATACATATTTGGTTGCTTAACCACGAAAACATTTCCAACCTTAATAGTAAATTTTAAACTTCACTTGAAATCAGTGTTTTATACGCGTGGCGCATCAAGTAAAATTTCGAGTTTAGAAAAGCCCCGTGAAAATTCGTCTCGGGTCGCTGCGCGACCCTCGACAAATTTTCTACGCGGAGCTTTTCTAAACTCGAAATTTTACTTCATGCTTAGTCTGGGAGTGGACAACACTCGTTCTTAGAAGTTTCCAATTGAAGGATTACTAGATTACTAAGTTTATTACCAATTTACAAAGGCTACAGCTCGAAGGACCAATCGTGGTCTTGGGAGACCGAAGGACTACAGGGAATCGAAGATTTTTTACAAGAAAACAATGAATATCTGTAGGTTTATAGCATGGATATTAAAGAAAACATCCAATTTTGAAAAAAATATCGAAGTTGGGTTGGTTTTCAGTGCATTTTTAACTTCACTTTAAATAAGTGTTTTATACGCGTGGCGCATGAAGTAAAATTTCGAGTTTAGAAAAGCCCCGCGAAAATTTGTCTCGGGTCGCTGCGCGACCCTCGACAAATTATCTACGCGGGGCTTTTCTAAACTCGAAATTTTACTTCATGCTTAGTCTGGGAGTGGACAACACTCGTTTGAACTTTAAATTTAACTCTTCTATAAAATCGACGTATGTAATATAATAAATCATTCATTGAAATCATAGAAAAAGATGCAAAATTTTAGAGTCAACTTTATACTTTGCTCGGCTCCTAATGGGTGAATATTCTATTTCTAAGAAAAAAAATTAATTAAGCGATATCGAAAATAATTTAACTTCTAGAATTAGCTATAATTTAATTTCGTTTATTTTATCTACGGCATTTTTTTCATATTTAGTTTATTTCATTTTAAAACTATTCAATTTATTTTTATTTAACTTCTAGATTTACCTATAATTAATAATTTCACAGCATATTTAGTTTGTTTCATATTTTTTAAATAGAAATATTTGATTTCTTTTCTTTTCTTCGGTAATCTTGACGCTCATCGTTTTCCTTTTTTCTTAGTTTCTTAACTTGCTTTATTTAGCTTGTAAAATTATTCATTTTATATATTTTTATTTGGCATGATGTTCTACGGTAATGGGAAGATTTAAGTTCGCAGGCATAAATTGTCGATCATTACTTGTCAACTTTGATTTATTAAAACTGCAAATAAATTCAGGTAATTATGATATAGTTGCACTATATGAAACCTGGTTTAAGGAAAATATTTCTGATGGCCAGTGTCATATTGATGGTTATAAATTGTTAAGAAGAGATAGACTCTCCAGAGGAGGGGGTGTAGCTTTTTACTTAAAAAGTAACATTAAGTATAAAGTGATGCACAGCGATCACTCGATAGAGCAACTGTGGTTCTCATTTTCACTGCACAAATTTACTTATGGAGTGGGTGTTGTTTATAGACCTCCCTCTTTTAACGTTTCTAGTTTTTTGAACTCATTAGAAATATCTATTAGTAACTTAATTCCTTGCACAGACGATATTTTTTGTATTGGAGATTTTAATATTAATGTACTTGATGTTAATAATAACTCTGTTCGTTTACTCGATTCTCTGCTATCCACTCTTTCACTTAAACAGATTATTAACAAGCCCACTAGAGTAACAAACACTACATCTACACTTATTGATTTAATTATCACTAACAGTAAGCAAATACCTAATGTCAGTTGCGAGAGTCTACATAATTACTCTGACCACTGTATGATCTCCTGTAACATCCGTATAATCAAACCTAAAATTAAACCTGTTACTCTTACTTACAGACCTTTTAAGGATATTAATATAATTAATCTTAACATCGACCTTACACATTGCAATTTTAATTTCATTTACTCTTTAGCAAGTATTGACGATAAGATTTGTTATTTCTCTTCAACACTGTTGGACCTATTTGACTTCCATGCACCCCCGAAAACATCAACATTTACAAAAAATTATTGTCCTTGGCTAACTGATAATATTAAAAAATTAATAGACCTTCGAAATAATGCCCTCCGTAGATTCAAAAGAACACAGAATCCCAATCACTGGAATTATTACAAATCTCTACGTAATTTAACGACGTCAAATATTAATAATGAAAAGAAAGCTTATTTTGAGTTTAGGCTGAGGTCCAAAGATTCTAGAGTGTTGTGGAAAGAGTTAAAAAAACTCAATATTGGCTCTAGAGAGACCTCTAATGTCGAAATCTCGAATGAGTTAGATGTAAATGTAATTAATAACTATTTCGTAAACTGCATTCCATCCACTTCTACAGATAGCTCTGAATTAAACCAATACTATAACTCGCATTTACTTTTTCCCAACAACCCTAAATTTTCCTTTGCTGAAGTAAGTGATTCTGAAGTAAATACTACAATTAATAATTTATCAGAGGGTTCAGCAGGCTCTGACGGCATCAGCGCTAAAATGCTTAAATTATGTTGTCCATTTATTACACCTTACGTAACACACATAATGAATAATTGTCTCTCTCGTGGATATTTTCCTTCGTTTTGGAAAAAATCCCACATAATCCCTATTCCTATAAAGACCTCAGTTACTGATCCTAAGGACCTACGCCCAATTAGTTTATTATGTACGCTTTCCAAAGTTTTGGAAAAAGTAATTGAACCACAAATTAAATGTTACCTAGATCGTCACTCTATCCTCCCTGACACGCAGTCTGGCTTCCGTAAAAAATATAGTTGCTCCACAGCTCTAGCCGACATCATAGATAGTATAATTATTTCCCAGGACCAAGGCCTTCTGACATTACTTATACTACTGGACTTCTCGAAGGCCTTCGACACCTTAAATCATAATACCCTGCTTGCTATACTATCTTACATTGGCTTCGATCAGGTATCCATTCTTTTTTTCAAAGAATACCTAAGTAACCGATCACAAATAGTAAGCTTCAAAAATAATTTGTCGAATGAGCTGGAAACTCATAGAGGTGTACCACAAGGCTCTATTTTGGGGCCGTTATTATTTCTAATTTATACTTCACAAATTTTTTCAAGTATCAACTTAAATAACTACCATCTTTTTGCAGACGATACTCAATTGTTATATACTTTTGCAGAGAAGGACACTATTGTTACGTGCGCTAAAATTAACTCAGATTTAAATAGAATCGTTACAAAATGCAATGAGTACTCTCTCCTAATAAATAATTCTAAAACTGAAGTTATTCTGTTTGGTCCAAAAAAGCGCGAGTAAGAGTATTCCCCTTACTTTCAATTAGCTTGGACAATACCAATTTTATTGACACAAAAAATTGTGTTAGAAGTCCAGGAGTTTATATAGATAGTGAACTAAGATTCCACAGTCATATCTCCCGTTGTATCAATAAGGCATACGTAAATCTTAGGTTAATATACTTAAATCGGCGATGTTTATCGCAAAAATTGAAAACTATATTATGTGAATCCCTGGTTTTGTCACACTTCAACTATTGTGATGTAGTATACAACTTTTGTTTAGATAAAAAAACAATTGATAAAATTCAACGTATGCAAAATTCTTGTTTGAGATTAATCTTCGGTATAAGGAAATCATATAAGTCATAAGCTTCAGGACATAAGCTTCAGGACTTGGCTTAAAATGAGTGATCGCCGTTTACTTCATTTTGCCACTATTTGTCACAAAATAATTAAAGACAAGACTCCACCTTATCTTTACCACAAAATTAAATTCCGCTTTGACGTTCATACACTTAATGTACGCTTTAGAGGATTACTAACTCCACCTCAACATAAATCTGTTTTTGCAGAAAGATCATTCTTAATCCAAATTTCTAAAGTGTACAATAAGGTACCACTAGAATGCAAAGCGAAATGTGTCTTAACTTTCCGTAAACACTATGCCAAACATCTTAAAGACAGATAGATGTATATTTTGTATTTCAATATTGCCGATTTAATTATAGAATAATTTAGATTACTGATATTTGAAACGCACAGAAACAATCTTCTGCGCTTGTTTGATATTTATTTATTACTTTTGTTTTCAATGGTTAAGTTGAAAAACAGTCGCGGCCACCAGCCAAAGACTGAACTTCGCCATTAGATTCCAACTACTCGATTATTATCTTTTGTGTAAAAATGCATGTAACTAAATAGTATTTGAAATAAAGATTATTATTATTAAAAACCATATTTATTTAATATTAAAGTTGCATTTAAAATAATAACAAAGTGTGAATAAACCGACAAAAATCTAGAAATATCGAAAATCTCGACATGTAGAAAATCTTGACGGTCCACTCCCAGACTAAGCATGAAGTAAAATTTCGAGTTTAGAAAAGCCCCGCGTAGAAAATTTGTCGAGGGTCGCGCAGCGACCCGAGACAAATTTTCACGGGGCTTTTCTAAACTCGAAATTTTACTTCATGCGCCACGCGTATAAAACACTGATTTACAGTGAAGTTAAAAATGCACTGAAAACCAACCAAACTTCGATATTTTTTCAAACTTGGATGTTTTCTTTCCTATCCATGCTGTAAACCTTCAGATATTCGTTGTTTTCTTGTAAAGAAACTTCGATTCCCTGTAGTCCTTCGGTCTCCGAAGACCATGATTGGTCCTTCGAGATGTAGCCTTTTTAAAATGGTAATAAACTTAGTAATCTAGAGTGATCCTTTAATTTGAAACTTCTAAGAACGAGTGTTGTCCGCTCCCAGACTAAGCATGAAGTAAAATTTCGAGTTTAGAAAAGCCCCGCGTAGAAAATTTGTCGAGGGTCGCGCAGCGACCCGAGACAAATTTTCACGGGGCTTTTCTAAACTCGAAATTTTACTTCATGCGCCACGCGTATAAAACACTGATTTAAAATAAAGTACAATAACACATATATCATCATTAATTAAAATCATTATTTAATCATATATTTAGTCGGTAAATTAACATTTTTGTTAATAGAAACTGATGGAATAAAATGTTCTGGTTGCAAATAATAGATTCAAATTTATTTTTAAAGGATTTGTATCCGTGATTCAAAAATGAGGATTCGAATCTTTGATTCGAATCATGTTTTTCACTTACGAATCCTTTATTCGAGTATTCGTAATTCGAATCATATTTGGTGATTCGGATTCGTGATTCGAATCCTGTTTTTGAGGATTCATCCCAGCTCTGATCATTACACGCATAAAAGTAACATTAATTTACTTCCATTTTTATATACCATGCGATCGGTAAAAACATGATTTAGAGTAGGCTTTGGATTTTAAATTAGATTGTCATTACTGACTACACATAGTTTACTATAACATCAAATTTATTCTATCATTCAACTAGCATTCTGGGCAACCGCAGAAAAAAAGAATGCCGCCTACTCTAAATCATAATTTAAATGATCGCACTGTATTTTACAATTAAAGAACTGCATGTACTTACCTAATATGAATCCACAAGCGTATGTTCCAGCACCGAAAGCCGCGTCGAGGAATTCCAAGAAGATGAACCACACATAAGAAGTCGTGAATGATCTAGCTATGCCTGCTAACGAACAAAACACCATTCCCAAGATCAAAACGGTTCTTCTTCCATACCTGAAAGTAACATAGAAAATTGCACCAGATAAATAAGAGATGTTCAGAAACCAGAAATAGAAATACAAACGCCCTAAGCGTTTGTGTTACTATTTTCACAGATGAACTCATAAAAGTCAACTTTTCAATATTGAAATTAAGTAGTAAGTAAAGAAGAATTACCTGTCTGATACAAGTCCAGCGATTGGCAAACCAACAAATTGCCCGACATTATTTATGGTGCCTACTAACGTTAACTTCCAAACATTTTCATCACAGTACAAATTAAACTGAAACAAAGAAAAACAAAACTAAAATGTAACCAAATAAATTTTGAAACAAAAAACGTATTTACTTGAATTGTTTAATTTACTTATGTTAACATTCAATAAATGTATGGGTAATTTTTGTATTACTTATTAAATTCAGATGTATACAGGGTGAGTTTTTTTTGATGTTCTCTATGGGGATCTCGGAAACTATAAGAGATAGAAAAACAGTTAAATGGGGAAAGAAGTGTAGTTTTATAGGACGAATAAAATGACACTTTCAAAATATTTGAAAAAGTCAAGGGTAACTAGATATTTTGAATAAAGTAAAATGTGTCAATTTTTGAAATCAATATATCTCTATTATTATCATAGATAGAAAAAAACTGTAAGGGACAAAGTTGTAGAAAATTTTACACAGATTAATAACAAAAAATCAAAAAAAAATGTCGCCCATATTTTGGGAGATATGACACAAACTTACCATTTTTTAAATGGAAACAATAGTTGGCTATGACTTTATTAAAAGGGCAATTTTTTCCCTTTAATTCGATGTAACATATGCCATAGTTATTTTTAAAATAAAGTAAGTTACAGTCGTTTTTAATTTTACCATACACCAAAAAATAGTTAGCCATGAAAAAGACAAAAGTAAAACAATTGCAGTTGTTTATTCTAAACACATATTAATTCATTTCCATATTTGGTTTGTTTCGATAAGTTTTTTTTTGTATTTATTTGGTGTTGAAAGTTTTTTAAAGTGATAATGAATTTTTCCAACGAAGAAAAGCGTGATATGCTTGTTTGTTACATTCAGTGTAATAAAAACGCTGCGGATGCTGCAGAACAATATTATAATCAATATATCGATCGTCGGCAGCCATCTTTACCAACATTCAGAAGAATTTGCCACAATTTGGGTGAGTACGGATCCTTTACAAAGCCGAAACTTGAAAAAAACGAAATTAATGAAGTTTCGGAAATAAACGTATTAGCATTGGCGATGATAGATCCATCCACATCGACCAGACAAATTGCAACAGAAGCAAGCATATCTCAACGGACTGTAGTACGAGTTTTGAAAAAACACAAATATCACCCATATAAGGTATCAATTTCACAAAATTTACATGACGGTGATACCAATAAGAGAATGGTCTTCTGTATGTGGTACAAAAACATGTGCCAAGAGGATAATACGTTCCCTACAAAAATAATTTAGACAGATGAAACGCGATTTACTAATTGTGGGATTTTTAACCGGTACAATGAACATGTTTGGAGTCAGGAGAATCCACGAGAAGTTGCACAACATAGACCACAAATTAAATTTGGATTTAATGTATGGTGCGGTGTGTTCGGATCGAGAATTCTCGGCCCATATATTTTCGATAACACATTGAATGGAAATGATTACCTTCGTTTTCTTCAAGAAACATTTGAAGATATGCTCGATGATTTAAATTTATCAGTACGGGCAAGATTGAAGTGGTTTCAACACGACGGAGCTCCACCTCATGGCAAGTTGGCTGTGCGAAACTATTTAAATGATGCTTTTCCTAATTCATGGGTGGGAAGAAATGGACCAATCCTATGGCCACCTAGATCACCCGACCCATCCGTTTTAGACTTTTTTCTGTGGGGTTATGTGAAGAACAAAGTGTATTAACAATCATATCAATCCGTGGAGGATCTTAGACTAGCTGTACTTGAAACATTTAATTCTATTGACAGAAGAAAAGTCAAAAAAGCCACAAATTCGATTTTAAAAAGATATACTTTATGCCATAATAATAATGGTGGACTTTTTGAGCATCTTATGTAATATTTAAAATTTTCTTCTATTATTATTTTGATAATTTTGGAATTATTTTACTCTATGTTGCTTTTAACAAATCTAAAGAAAGATAATAAATTAAATATTGATCTCGTTGCTATAAACAACCGCAATTGTTTTACTTTTGTCTGTTTCATGGCTAACTATTTTTTGGTGTATGGAAAAATTAAAACGACTATAACTTATTTTATTTTAAAAATAACTATGGCATATGTTATATCGGATTAAAGGGAAAAAAATAACCTTTCCAATGAGGCTATAGCCAACTATTGTTTCCATTTAAAAAAAGATAAGTTTGTGTCATATCTCCCAAAATATGGGCGAATTTTTATTTTTATTTTTGTTATTAATCTGTGTAAAATTTTCTACAACTTTGTCCTTTACAGTTTTTTTCTATCTATGATAATAATAGAGATATATTGATTTCAAAAAATTGACACATTTTACTTTATTCAAAATATCTAGTTACCCTCGACGTTTTAAAATATTTTGAAAGTGTCATTTTATTTGTCCTATAAAACTACACTTCTTTCCCCATTTAACCGTTTTTCTATCTCTTATAGTTTCCGAGATCCCCATAGAGAACATCGAAAAAAACTCACCCTGTATATATAATATATATATATATATATATAATAT
Organism: Philonthus cognatus; assembly: GCA_932526585.2. Classification (NCBI taxonomy): domain Eukaryota; kingdom Metazoa; phylum Arthropoda; class Insecta; order Coleoptera; family Staphylinidae; genus Philonthus; species Philonthus cognatus. The sequence continues at coordinate 22,078,833 of OW052249.1, read as the reverse complement.
ATAACAATATTTACCTAATATAATATTTTTGTTATATTACTTACGTCATTTACGATTGTAATCTCCGGTGATTTGTAGACGAATTCCGAGCATTTTTCCAAAGTGTTTCTGTCGAAGTGAGTCGAGGAACAGGTGTCTGTGTTGTTGGTAAAGGATTTGAAACGTTCACACTTGGTGGGTGTTTGATCTTTGTAAGGTACGGCGTTCGTCAACCAAGACGGGTTGAAATCAGTCGCGTTTTCTAAATCACATTCGGGTATTTTACATCTGAAACAAATTACATAACAGATAGAGAAACTTTAATAGTTATTTACAAAACAAATACGGGAAATCAATTTTCCCGAGTGAACGCATTTTTGAAGCACGAGCGACGCACGAGGATTGTACAATATTTTTTGAAACGAGCAATATCATCACAATAATACTGTCATGGAAAATGTGCAAGATCTCTTATATAAAAATTCCTAAGTTTGTTGTCTTATGTAGCTCAATCTAAAATTATCCTCAGTGCGAACAGGTATCAAAGGTGCAAGGTGCGTCGAAATTATGACTGCAAGATGTAAATGCACACAAAAAAGCATCAAAATCGGTCTGAAAATGAATTTTTGGCGATTCTTTTTAAAGATTTAGAAAAACCAAATAATAAATCGTCGTTGATTTGATGAAACCTCCTATGTGATTTTTTTTAATAGGGTTTTATTATCTAAGGATTCTACGTTATCAGCCCGATAATGAAACCTCCAATGTAGTAAAGTTAGCTCCTAAATCTTATTCATTACAAAAATTGTTTGAAAAGAACTACTTAATTTATTTTTTAAACAGTTTTTGTGTTTGCTAAACATTTTCGCTCAACTCACATAGGAGGTTTCATCAAACTAACGACGAAATACAATTTTCATTATGGCTGACCGAATCTGACAAACGTCAGGAAATTTCAAATTTTCGTACGCTCGCCTTGCGTTCCCCGCGGCTCATGCCTTTTGCAAATGGTTTAATTTTAACGTAAATCACCCCCGCCGATACAATGCGATCACTCTTGACCCCCCGAATAAAAAAGTTGGCAACAATAGTTATTTTTACGTGCCCCTTTTTGAGTGGGGCGCCGGCCGGGTACCGTTGTTTAGTTTATTGTGTCAGGCATCGCAATAGCAAAAAAATCCTAACACAATCCAAAGCTCAAATTCTACCCTCAATGACGAAACTTTGTACACTGGGGTTGCTCACCCCAGGGCGAATGGGGCCTTTTGATGGGTCATTTCCGACGTTCCGAGACACGGCCCCATTCAGACTTGAGACGGCAAACAGTCAGGTTGTTCGTCTCTCCTCTCTGAAGCTCGCTCCGTCGCTTTCGAGCTGCTTTCTTTGTTATTAATTATTCTTAAGCTTTTTAGCTATTTTACAGATAAAGGTGCTCTGGGGAAAATTGCTGTTCTTTTGGAATAGTAATTTTCTTTTCAGTGCATCCAGCACCCTGTAGTCTTTTCCCTTTCCGTGTGGAGAACGTCTCCGTGGTTTGCGCGTATTTTATACTGCCCTGACACCGGAAGGCGCGAACGAGAAAATTTCTTACGACCTTTGCAGGGAGACCTGTTTAGGTTTTAAGAAATTAAGCACGCTTATCATAGCACGCTAACCGAGAATCTGCCTTGATTTCCGCGAGGAACGCTTGGAGATTGTCGGGAGGCAGTCAAGTTTCAGAGTGGTGCACTCAACAAACTCAGAGCTTGATTCCGCTTAATAATAAGCAGGCCCGGGGGACTTTATTGAACCCGGTGCCTACCCAACCCCCGTTTTCCAGCCATGGGTAAGTCCAGGCGTGGCAAACGGTTCACAGACCCCGAAAATTCCATCGATCGCATTTACTCCTCCAGGAGCAAACAACCCCAAGAGTCCACCGACGTAGATCTTAACCATGAGCTCTGCGAAATGCAGCGGAAAATCACCGCCCTTACTACCTCCTTTACCGAACAATCCCGCTCCAAGGACGCGCAACTCGCCGCCTTGACCGAGCAACTCCGCCTTGCAAATGTTGCAAATCAGCAACTCCAGCAGCTACTCCTACTCCGCAACCCACGTCCCGCTGATTACAGCGAGGAAATCATGGACGTAATGTCCCACCAAGCCCCTGAGGGAACCCGATCTCCCAGCCCATCCTTTTCGCCTGCCCTTAGCGAACCACGCACTCCCTCTCCCGCCTTCGTCGAGGACGTCCTCGACGAAAACGACTTCATCCCTTTCCAAAATACACAGCGCCGCTCACCGGCAAACACCCCTCCTCCGCCCGCTAGCCTATTGCGCGCCTCCGCCACTCTGAAGGCTAGCCAAAAACCGTCTTCTAAGCCGCAACCCCAGGCAAAACTCCCCGAAAAACCAACCATTTCCTACACCACCACGGTCGTCAAAAAGACCATTACCATCGATCGATCAGATCGCAGCCTCGAACGAAGGTTTCGAGCATTTCAAAAACACCCCTCCACCTATCACAATCCGCTATAAAAATCTCTGGGAAAAGATTTCCGGAGATTTACCCAGATTAGGTGTAAACTGCCTCAAATGTAAATTCTTCAGCTCCTGCATGAAATTCCAAGTGCAGTCTGCTGACAATTATCGTTGCGTAATCCGGTACCTCCGCAACAACAACGTGGAATTTTTCACGTATGCCCTCAGCGAGGAAAAAGACCTCAAAGTTGAGCTGCGAAGTGTTGACACTTCGATCTCCGACGAATGGATAGTGAGGCAGTTGAAAGCTCTCTCCCTACCCGTTCTGTCAGTCCGCCGCATGGGGAGTAAATTCAAAAAATTCCCCATGGTCTCAGTGCACCTGGAAAGCACTCCAGAAGGCAGAAAAATACTCAATTTAGAAACCTTAAGTCACTCTCCCATTTCCTTGGAGAAACAAAAACCCTCCAAGGGTTCCATTCAGTGCCACAAGTGTCAATACTTCGGGCACACCTCCCACCGTTGCAATGTCAACCCGCGCTGCGTAAAATGCGCCGGCGAGCACTTGACAGCAGACTGCACCAGGAAGGACAGAGATAACGATCCTCCCCCCAAATGTTGCAATTGCGGCGAAAACCACACCGCGAACTATCGCGGATGCTCCTCATTCCCGAAAAACCGGTCAACCAAGAGCTACTCCTCTGTAGTCAATCCTCAGGGGCAAACTCAGCCACAATCCAAACCCCAACCGCCGCCGCAAGCACAAACGGCGGCCCCCAATAAAATCCCTCAAATCCCGCAAATCCCACAACTCCCAGAAGCGTTACTTGATCCCAATCTGGGAGCGCTCCTTACTTTGATCGTTAAGCTCGCTTCCACTATCAGAAACCTTGGCCAAACCCAAGAATCCCAGAACCAATAATAACACAAATCCAAGCAAATGGCTTCCGACAATCCTGAAGTAGTTATTTAATTTTTGGGAGAAAAAGAAAAGGTCTAAAGTTTTAAAACTTTAAACCTTCTCTTTCCTAAACGCTACCCCACCCACCCGAAACCAATATATGAATACTGCTATAGTACTCACACCAGTCAATTTTCTACAAAGCCATTTTTACTACTTCTTCCTATAAAGTATAAAAAGTCCTTTATTGGACTTGACCTACAAGAGGGGGTTTTAGTCAGTAAGAGTCTGACATAACCTACTGTTATCCCTCCCATCCGTGGGCAGGACAACAGAAGGTATCCATGAGGATTTTCTCCTCCTCTCTCCCCAAAAAAAAAAAAAAGACACGGCCCACACAACGAGACCTTTCTCGATGCTCATTTTTAAACTTGAAAAATAGATTTGCTTAAAAATACACATTATTGATGCGGAATTAAATACTAAGAATTACGCATCTATCATACCTCTAATTAGGTTCTCTATTCTCAGGCACACTTCCCTACGTAGACACCTTCGGGTAAATATTCTTCCAATCCGTTACAGTTGTCTCACTGTATCGTAGCTTACACCTGTAGCTCACTCACGACAAACTTATTTAGCACGTAGTATACTTTACTTGTTATCTCCAAACCAAGAACCCTTTTCGCAAACTTCTTTGAATACATTATTTTTTGTCATTCTTTAAAATCCACAACTTCTACATTACATAATCAAATGATAATTCCACTGAAATGACAGTTCAGCTGTCAAATTTTGCGTGCGTGGATTTAACTTCCTGAACTCGTGCCGTAAGTAAAATACCGCAAATGCGACTTTTGAGTTGTCAAAATGGTGTTCGAAACCTTACTTTCGAGGCGGCGCACGCTGGTCGAAATGCTCATTCTAGCTGAACATTTTGCCGAAAATCAACTGTTTAGAAACCAGATTTTTTCTTGGAATATGGGTAGTGTAATGTCCAGAGGGTGCGCATGTAAAGTCATAAACTCCTCCGACCTTTGGTCCAGTGGTTATCAGTACCCAAAGTGCACGCATCATTTACATCATTCAGTCGTGGATTGTACGCGCTCCAAACGCCGAAGTTTAATTTCTTTTTTTCAATTATGTTTTGTGTAGAATATAATTTAAAGATGAATATATATTTTACTGGTATGTATACAACATAGTTTTAAATATTTTTCATATAACTTTAGTCAACATATAGATACACTAATTTAAATTAAGTAAAGAATCCTACAGTAAAATTTTACAACGATAAACTTGAAAAAGGTTAAAGTATACAATCTTAGCCGTTCTTAGTAATGAATCTTTGTTTTTTACACATAATAACTAATTAGTTTAATATATAAATAATATTTAGCTGCCCGTTTTTGCCCGTTTACAAGCAGTGATGTTTTTTTAGGTGGCGTAACCATTTCTCGGATAACATTATTCGATGTTCGACGCGCTCAAAAAACGCTAGAACAAAAAAATAAAGCAGTCTATCTCTTTGTGATTGACATTATGAATATTGATATTGTATCGCACACTGAAAATTCAGATTTATTGATACATAAAATAAATAATTTTACGGCGCAATTGACAATCAAAAGGCAAACCTCTCATAGAACAATTTCAAATTTTGAAAATAAATATTCTAAGTTTCTAAACGGAATGGATATGACACCAACCTGTATGTTCCAGTGGTAAATCCAGAGGTTTCACGACCGCTTACCATTCAAAAATTAAACACAGAGATGGTAAAGTTATAAGTAGAAACAGAACAAGCATCTTTACCAGAGGATTCTGACTCTGAATAATTTCTGGCTATGCTGTAAACTGTTTGAATGATGTACTTAGATTCTTTATAGTGCTTGTATATGTTATACATTATTATTTATCAGAGCTGGGATGAATCCTCAAAAACAGGATTCGAATCACGAATCCGAATCACCTAATATGATTCGAATCACGAATACTCGAATAAAGGATTCGTAAGTGAAAAATATGATTCGAATCAAAGATTCGAACCCTCATTTTTAAATCACGGATACAAATCCTTTAAAAATAAATTTGAATCTATTATTTGCAACCAGTAATATTTTATTCCATCAGTTTCTATTAACAAAAATGTTCATTTACCGACTAAATATCTGATTATATAATGATTTTAATTAATGATGATATATGTGTTATTGAACTTCATTTTAAATCTGTTTTATACGCGTGGCGCATGAAGTAAAATTTCGAGTTTAGAAAAGCCCCGTGAAAATTTGTCTCGGGTCGCTGCGCGACCCTCGACAAATTTTCTACGCGGGGCTTTTTTAAACTCGATATTTTACTTCATGCTTAGTCTGGGAGTGGACAACACTCGTTCTTAGAAGTTTCAAATTAAAGGATCACTCTAGATTACTAAGTTTATTACCATTTTACAAAGGCTACAGCTCGAAGGACCGATCATGGTCTTCGGAGACCGAAGGACTACAGGGAATCGAAGTTTATTCACAAGAAAACAACGAATATCTCAAGGTTTACAGCATGGATAGGAAAGAAAACATCCAATTTTGTAAAAATATCGAAGTTGGGTTGGTTTTCAGTGCGTTTTTAACTTCACTTTAAATCAGTGTTTTATATGCGTGGCGCATGAAGTAAAATTTCGAGTTTAGAAAAGCCCCGTGAAAATTTGTCTCGGGTCGCTGCGCGACCCTCGACAAATTTTCTACGCGGGGCTTTTCTAAACTCGAAATTTTACTTCATGCGCCACGCGTATATAACACTGATTTAAAGTGAAGTTAAAAACGCACTGAAAACCAACCCAACTTCGATATTTTTTCAAAATTGGATGTTTTCTTTCCTATCCATGCTGTAAACCTTCAGATATTCGTTGTTTTCTTGTGAATAAACTTCGATTCCCTGTAGTCCTTCGGTCTCCGAAGACCATGATTGGTTCTTCGAGCTGTAGCCTTTGTAAAATGGTAATAAACTTAGTAATCTAGAGTGATCCTTCAATTTGAAACTTCTAAGAACGAGTGTTGTCCACTCCCAGACTAAGCATGAAGTAAAATTTCGAGTTTAGAAAAGCCCCGTGTAGAAAATTTGTCGAGAGTCGCGCAGCGACCCGAGACAAATTTTCACGGGGCTTTTCTAAACTCGAAATTTTACTTCATGCGCCACGCGTATAAAACACTGATTTCAAGTGAAGTTAAAATTATACTATTAACCTTGGATATTTTTCATGGTTAAGTAACCAAATATGCATTCACAAATATTTGAATTATTCTAAAATTTAAACATTTATATTCAAATATGAATAATTTAGTAATTTAAATATTCATATTAGAATATTTAACTATTTGAATTAATCGAATTCAAATCCCACCTTAATAGCGATGATTCAAATTATTTAGGAGGATTTGAATCCATGTATGAGGATTCGATTCCTTTTATAAGGATACGAATCCTTTTATAAGAATTCGAATCCTTTTATAAGGATTCGAATCCTTTTATAAGAATTGCAATCCTTTTATAAGGATTCGAATCATCTACGTCTGGATTCGAATACGAATCCTTTTGAAAAAATGTAACGAATCCGGATCACGAATCCGTTTTCACTATAGTATTCGAATACCTCTTTTGAATCCTCTAAAAGAATTCTAATCCGGGAATCGAATCCTGAATGATTCGAATCCTGCCCAGCTCTGTTATTTATAGATATGTGTGCAATTTTGAATTTTTTGTTTCTATTTGAATAATTTTATAATTAAATATAACATGATTTTAAAATTAAAAATGTTCATTTTTAAATAATTCGAAAGGAAATTATCTTCAAATTTTATTTTAACAATTTTTCGAAAAAAATTAAAATTAAAATGGCTGTGGTAAAGGGTAGAAGGGAAGAATTATTCGATATTGAGTAATTTATATTTTTAATCAAGTATTTTCTTCGACTCCGAACAATTTAAAGTAGACTAAAACGCTTTAAAGCGAAATGTTCAGCTAGAATGAGCGTTTCGACCAGTGTGCGGCGAGTTAAAAAAATGAAATTGATGAGATGGATGCGTAATGAAACTCCATAAGACTAATTAATAAGAATTGTAGGCTGATCCCGCCGCATCCACCAGATGATAACTATAGCGATATTTATTTATTTATTTGACGCCAAAACAACATTTTACATCGATTACATTAATACACATATACCTAAAAAGAACATTTTATATGGATAACATTAATGTACATAAACTAAACTTAAATTTAAAAATGACTACAAACAAAATGCCGAGCGACTGATTTAAATCTGATAAGGGATACATCAAAAAAGTTAATTTTATCACAATGTTTGTTTACAGAGTTGCACATTCTTACAATCGGGCTAAACATATTATAGGATGTACGACAGAATGGAATATGTAATAACTGCAAGTTACGTGTGGAATACTGTGGTATATTCAATGAAAATCATTCTAAGCACTCAGATGAGGTTATAAAATTATTCAAAACTTTATATGAGAAGCTAATGTCATAAAATTCACGTCTTTTAGATAGTCTACTTAAATTTACATAAGATCTCACTTGGTCTACATTCAGAAATATATTATGAAAACATAATTTAAATCTGATGTATTTCAAAAATTTAATTTGTACATATTCTAGTCTGTCTATGTAACAGTTAAAGTGTGGTGACCAAATAATATTACAATATTCTAATATTGACCGAACTAATGTTACGAAGAGAGTAGTTAAACTGCGGATGTTTGTAAAATCTTTAGTGGTTCGTTTAATAAATCCGAGTATTCTGTTTGCTTTTGCAATAACAGTCTCGATGTGGTAAGCAAATGAAAGTTTTGGATCAAAATAAATACCTAGATCTCTAACAGTTTCAACATAATCAAGATATATGCTGTCTAAAAGATAATTGAACTTGAATTTATTAATTTTTCGACTAAATAACATTACATGGCATTTATTTATATTAAGTTTCAGATCATTTTTTAAACACCAGGTGTTTATTTTTTTCAGATCAGATTGTAATATTAAAGCGTCAGTTTCTGACTTAATTTGTCTGAAGAGTTTCAGATCATCCGCAAATAGTAGCAATGAAGAGTTGATTCCGGTGCCGACATCGTTGATAAAGATATTGAATAGAAGAGGCCCCCTTCTATTCAATATGGGAACCTTGTAAAACACCAGATGTTGTGTAATAGATATCAGAAAAAAAATTATTTGTTCGAACTTGCTGAGTACGATCTGTTAGATATGACGCTATCCATTTAAGAATAGGACCACAAATTCCGTACCTGCCAAGTTTCACTATCAGGAGTTCAATGTTAACTTTGTCGAAGGCTTTGCTAAAGTCCATGTATACGGAATGAACTTCGTATCCAGTTTCAAATGATTGTAATATAAAATTACTGTACAAAAAAAGATTAGTTTCCGATGAGCGTCCACTCATGAAACCATGCTGCTGTGAGATAATGACATTTTTGAATATGCTGGATAGGTAATTGGCAAAAAGTGATTCGAACATTTTCGGAATAGCTGACAGAATACAAATTGGACGATAATTTTTTATATCGTTTTTGTTGCCAGATTTAAAGATGGGCTGAACATAAGATGACTTCCAAATAGAAGGAAATTCGCCCTGAGACAATGACATGGAGAACAGAATATGCAATGGCATAAACATTGAATAATGACAAGATTGAAGTAATTTTGGTGGTATTTGATCAGGACCAGTGCTACCTTTAACATCAATATTCAGTAACGGTGACTGTACTTCAGATGGAGAAATATTTATTTCTGCTAAGTGTATATGTGATTGAATATCTGACCCTAGCGGTAGCATACGTTGATTATTATAGACAGACGAAAAATGTTTTGCGAATGCATTAGTTATGCTTCTACCATTGTTTAACTGAATATCATCCAAAAACATAGAGAATGGGATGGATTTGTCCCTTTTTGACAATAATAATTATATTAATTTATTTTATACCACATTACACACAAGCTTAAATGGTTAGTGGAAAAAGAACTCAACAAAAAAACGGTTATTTTAGTGTCGGAAAAACTACTATAATCATTGATAATCACGGTCGTAGCCAAGGAGGCGGCCTCGAGGGCAATTTGAACAATACAGCAATTACTCAAGGGTAAGATCATATTTCTTAGGTTTAGATGTTTTTTCTTGTTCCTAGTGATTTTTTTTTTAATTCAGATACGTTGATTAGATGATGATTAGATGAAAATATGACAATTAAATATCGTACTGATATTATTGTAATCTAACCTTGAAAATAAAGCTAAAAAAGAAAACGATAAATCCTAATTTAAAAGTTCAAAAGATTAAATAACTTTTAAGATTTACATTGTTAACAAATTACAAAAGCTTTATATTTTGAACTATGGACAAAAATACAAGTCTTCTCAATGGAACCTTTTATAATATGATTTTGATGATTTAGTTTTCCGATATTTTTAATAGATATTGCAGAAAAAAAAACAAATTTATGACATGATTACGCTACTTCACAAATGTTTGATATATATTTACGAAACAACAGTAAATGTAAGAAACGTTTTATTGAGACAAACACAAAGTTTGTACTTTCCTTAAAGTATACGTATTTTTTCCAAAATATTTGATTCCTAAATAAGGATGTAGTTAACACGAAAACATCCAGAGTTTTGTACGTTTAGATAAAGGTCGATTTCCTCATAGTAAGAAAAACTGAAATCTTTAAAAAATCTTAAAATTTACCATACAAATAGAATAATTTACACATAGGGTGTTAATGACCCAAGTAGTAATTAACCGTAATTAACCTATCACTATTTTTTACTCCACACGTAAACAACAACAAAATACCGCATTCCAAATCGCCTGCCCACTTAAAATAAACACGAAATTACGGTAATTATTTCTTTATCAAAACATCACCAATCCGAATCTCGTATGTGTGTGCTACTTTTTTTTATTTCGGTATTTCAAGGTGAACACGGAATCCATCCGCATTCATTATATTATTCAGAAATTGTTTATTTACGAGCGTATTTTGAAGGAATCCATACTTATCTTATTTTTAGAAATCAACAATGTTTATTGCTTTAATCAAAATTCAACCGCCTAACCGCATATCTCGGTTTATTGCTTTAATCAAAATTCAACCGCCTAACCGCATAGAAGGAAAAAATCGCAATAATGTTTAATCGTTCTTATTAGGTAATATCAATGGGTTTTTATTAAATCCTTAGGATTGTATTAAATTAATAGGTTTTTATTAAATCAATGGGTTTGTATTAAAAAAAAACTACAATGGTCTTTTTTTTTATATAATACCTACTTTTATTTTTAACACAAATTCTGTGGTTTTTATTAAATTAAAGGGTTTGTGTTAAAACAAACTACAATAGGTTTTTATTCAATATCTACTTTTATTTTTAGCACAAATTCTGTGAAATATAATGTGATGTAATGCACAGGGTTTTTCTAATTTTATTTTTAGCATAAATTCAATGAAATATAAAGTAATGTAGAAAGTAATGTGGGAAAACATATTCAATGTCACGTAATTCTTATATTTATTACATGAAGAAAGACACGATTCAAAAGCGTAATTGTTAGTGATTAGTATAATATTCTTTTCATTCGCGTTACCAGCGTGAATTTATAATAACCACAAAGGTATTCTTTAAAATAATATATTTTTGTTAAATACCAAAAGGTGTGGGTTTCCCAGGAATAATTGAAGATAATTTTGTTGTTTATCAATTTTACGAAAACTAAATTGCATATGCATGAAAACCGAGATATCGAAGGTCGTGTTTACATATGGGAAAATAAAACACATTTTAAATTATAGTTAATTTCAATAATGCTTTGTAAAATTACAGTTTTCGGTAACCTTTTTACAAAGTAAAAACTTTGATAATGATTACAAAAGTATGATTTAAATTATTCAGGATTCGATTCCTTTTAGAGGATTGAAATCTTAATTGAAAAAGGATTTGAGATCTGGATTTCGAAACCAATTCAGATCTCAAATCATTTTTCAATTAAGACTTTGATCCTCTAAAAGGATTCGTATTCGAATCTAAATATAAGTGAATATAACCAGGGTTTAATCGATATTTGTTTTTGAGTTTCGTGAAGAGTATAATCATAAATAATTAACACTGTTGTATCCTTTCTTCACACTTTATTTTCTATATATATTTCAAGTGCTAAGCACTAATTTTCAATAACAACTCAGTTGTTGTTGTTGTTATTGAAAACGAGTGCTTAGCACTTGAAATATATATCTAACCATTAGAAAATAAAGTGTGAAGAAAGGATACAACAGAGTTAATTATTTATAACCAGGGTTGTTGTTTTTTTTTTTCATTTTAATTAAAACAAACAGTTTTTTTTTTCACAAAATGTTTTTTTAAATTTTAATTCAAACAGTTTTTTGTTCACAAAACGTGTATTTTATCATTGAAACAGTGTTTAAAACATTAACAATTAAAAACATGTTTAAAACAAGTTTAAAACGTGTTTAAAACATAACATGTTTAAAATCCCATTTAGGCTGTGTTTCAAAAATGTTGCTGTGTTTAAAAAAATTACTAAAAGGTCGGATTTTTATGAAATTTTCAGAAATCGCTAGAGAAAAGAATGCGTTTTATTGTCACGTAGAAATAAATTCATTACTTGAAAAATAAACTACATGTGGTTAACGTTGATTAATAAGTGAATTAACACTGGTATAAAAGTTAACATTTTTATTGTGTTTTGAAAAAAATGTGAAAAATTACCGAAATTTGGGATTTTCATGAACTTTTCAGGAATTGCGAAAGCAATAAATGCGCTTTACTGTCACGTGGAAATAAATAAAATTCATTCCTGTGAAATAAACTACAAGAGAACATTGATTGAAGCGTAAAAACAATTGAACTTAAATTAAATTTGCAGTTTCGTTTTCAAAAAGTTGTGCTTGATTATTTGAGCCATCCATTTTTTTTGTTGGTTGTATTAGATTTAATTCACTCGGCGAAAAGGAGTGATTTTGATTTAATTTTAAGCGTGAAAACAATTAACCTTTACTTCATTTCAAAGCCACATTCTTCAGCTGTCGTCTGCCTTTCGTTTAATGAAAATATTAAATTTGTGAAAAAAGTTACGCTTAATTATTTAAAAAAAGCCTTTTTTATTTACTAATTATTAAAACACGGACATGGACCTAAAATTTGAGTCTTGATTTAAGTTTAAAATCAATCGAACGTTACGTCAGTTCAAAGCCACATTTTTCGGCTGTCGTCCGCCTTTTGTTTTGAGAAAATATCAAGTTCAGAAGAGTTGCGCTTAATTATTTGAGCGACTATTTCTTGAGAATTTAATAATCATTAAAACACGGACTTTGAATTGAAACTTAATTAATATTTTTGGAATATTCAATAAATATATTCAAATTTAAATTATAACCAATCGAAGTTTATTCATTTCTGTGTAGATTTTTTGATTTTTATGTTAATTTGATGATCTGTTAATTTTTTACAATTGTTTAAATAAAAAAACATTCACCTAAAATCGTTGTTTTACTGCATAATTTTAACTTTGGCTGAATATTTTCCGAAAACGTGGGGAGATAATTTAATTTTCTTTCTATAAGATGTAAGTGCAATCAATTCTAAGTAAATTTTGTCAATGTAATGTTGATAGTATAGATTTCTAATTTTTACAATTCTTTCAAACAAAATATTATCTCAAAATTGTTAATTTTATTGCATAATTTTAGCTTTGACTAAATATTTTAAGAAAATCTGGTGAGATAGTATTAAGTGCAATTAATTCTAAGTAAATTCTGTGAATTTCACGTTGATGGTGTAAAATTTTAATTTTTTACAATTTTTTCAAAGAAAACATTCTCCAAAAATTGTCAATTTTATTGCATAATGTCAACTTTCGCTGAATGTTTTGAGAAAAGCTGGCAAGATAATTATTTTTTTTATAATATATAATTACAATTAATTCTAAGTAAATTCTGTAAATTTCATGTTGATGGTATACATTTTTTTATTTTTTCCAATATTTTCAAAGAAAACATTGCCCCAAAAGTGTTAATTTTATTGCATAATTTCAGCTTTGGTTGAATATGTTCGTAAAATACGTTAAGATAATTATATTTTCTTTCTATGAGATGTAAGTCTAATCAATTCTAAGTTAATTGTGTGAATTTCACGTTGATAGTATACAATTTTAATTTTTAACAATTTTTTCAAAGAAAACATTCTCACAAAATTGTTAATTTTATTGCATAATTTCAACGCTGGCTTGTAATTTTGGATAATTCAGTTGAGATATTTAAATTTCCATTACGGCCAATCGAAGTTTTTCATTTCTGTGTAGGTTCTATGAATTTTAGGTTGATTTGAAAATTCGTTGAATTTTTTCAATTCTCTCAAAATGCGTTATTTTTTTAAAGGTTAAATTGAAGCTTTAAACACGCGACCAAACCAAATTTTCAGGCTTTTCTAATTTGAAATTTAAAATACACTTTTTCACCAGCATACTGATTTAGAAGTATATTTTAAACATCACAATACGTCAGTGTTTTTTACGCCAGGTGCATGTAGTAAAATTTCGAGTTTAGTAAAGGCTGAAATGTTACTTCATGCTTAATCTGGGAGTGGAAAGCACTCGTTTAAAGCTTCAAGTTGAATTCTTTTAAAAGTTTTAAATGATAGCACGTTATTTTATCAATCAATGACTATTGCAATATTTTTACTGTAAGTTTCTTAGTCGGCTGTATTTTCACTATCATTGCATTTTGACGTTAAGTCCCTTAACCGACTGTGAATTGTCGTTTGACGTCTGACATAAAAAACGACTGCTTCCTCTTTAACTTAAATTAAAATTGACATTCTGCTTTGACGTTATAAAACTTTTTACGACAATAAAACAAGAATCAAAGTATTATGTTAATTATCAATTGTTTTAATGCTGAAACGAGTGTCTTCCACTCCCAGAGGAAGCATGAAGTAAAATTTCGAGTTTAGAAAAGCCCCGTGTAGAAAATTAGACGAGGGTCGCGCCAGCGACCCGAGTCTAATTTTCACGGGGCTTTTCTAAACTCGAAATTTTACTTCATGCGCCACGCGTACAAAACACGGACTTTAAGTAAAATCTTTAAAAAAACGGTTAGAGTGAAATAAATTTAGTATGTCGATTGTCAATTGATCAAATGACCGGAAAAGTGCTATCTATGATGGACACATCACAATTTTATTACTGACGTTCTTAAAAATTCTAAACGTTAGAAACAGAGTAAGATCATTTAATTTAAAAATTCGAATATTCAGATATACAAGTTTTCAAATATTTGAATAATCCAATATTCGACTATTCAATTTTGTTAAGGAATTCTCCTAGAAATCTTGATTGTAATTAAGGGGGAGTATTTTTATAATTTTTTCAAAAAATCGATTTTTTTTATTACATAAATCTAATGCCACATGTCTGAAGAATATTTGGTTAAAATTATATGGCGGTCCGTGCATTAGTTCCGTCGCTATACGGCTTTCAATGAACCATTGTCCTGAGCGCGGACCGGCCGCTCAGGTAGCAATTCCGCCGCAGTTGTCAAACTTCAAACGCGTTTATCTCGAAACAAGATTTCAAATCTGCGGGAATTCTAGTTTGCGAACCGTTCAACCAATCGACTTCTAGTTTTGACTGCCTAAAAGGAAATTGAATTTATGGGCCTCTGAACCTTTAAAATCGCAACATTTGGATGACTCACGATTTTTAACGGCATGCCAAAGTTGAAAAAATCATGCGAAAATTCGTACCTTTTTTTCAAACGGCCTCCATTTTGTTTCTATAAGGAATTTTTTCATGTTTCTTAGGTTCAGATGCCTCCTTGGAGTTTAAACTTTACTTATTTTTTGGTTTCATGCTTCTAGGTGACGTATTGCGGCTTCTATCCATCCCGCAGATAACAAATATTTTCAAAAAATGACTTCTCGGAGCCGCCATTATGGACGCCATTTTAAATTATTATACTTCGAAAAAAATCCATTTTGTAGACAAGAGATGAATAAACATTGTGCCAAAAACCGCAAGTGTCTAAGTCTTTTCAGTTTCCCCAAAAAAATTGCCAAACATCAGGTAGTTTTGGCACAATTATAAAAATACTCCCCTTTAATCAACGCCACGATCATTGTTGGCTAATAAATGTCATATATTTTGTTTGTTTTTATGTATGTGTAGTCTTTCTTTTAAAGCCAATAAAAAACCGTTATTAACACAAGTTGATATCGTTGGCACAACGCTTCAAATTCACAACATCGACTATTCGACTATTTAAATATCCGAACTATTTGAATATTGGACTATTTGAATATCCAAATATTTGAATAATTAGAATATTCGAATAATTCGAATATTTAAATATATTTGTGAATGAATATTCGAATAATTCGAATATTTGAATATATTTGTGAATGAATATTCGAATACTGAAATTTGAAAAATTCCCACCCTTAATTGTAATGTAGTCGATTCTATTTAATACACAAAAATTATGTTTATTTTAAATGATTTGTATTCATGATTCGAAAATTTGGATTTGAATCCTTTAATTTTAATCATATATCATTGCTTTTAGATTCGATGATCCGAATCATTTTAAGTGTGAGGATTTCGTTTTTCAGAATTCTATCCCTCTACTACAAAATAATTGTACGCGTATGTGGAGTAGATGCACTGATATTATAGTAGTTCCATTCTGCATTTTATTCTGCTATCTATTTCTGTTTTCTCTCCTTGTGCTGGAGTCTCGCCAGAAATGCTGACACGTATTATTATATCAAGAAATCGTTTAGCGCCGACAACGAACTTCTTGTAGTAATATGAAAATTAAAGCAATTATTCGAGTTCAGTGTTGTGTCTGTATTCACAACACATGCTATTTGTCATCGGTGAGAAGTCGCACTGAAATTACGTCATTTTGTGAAGAATTTGCCAAAAGGTATTGAGTAAAATTTTGGTGCAAGTTCTCACCGATGACAAATTGCATGGGTGCTGTGAATACAGACTCTGATCCCACTTTAGTTTATATATCGTCTAATCTTTTCATCTTTGAGAATTGTTGAGTTTCCATAAATTTAAGATTAAACTTTAAACTCAAGCTTTTTATCACACTCAAAAGATCCAATTGTAATTTATCCAATACACAAAATCTGTTCTTAAAACTTTTTTGAATTCCAAAAACGTTCTAGACCTACCTATTAAATATTCATATGTTCCTCATATTAATGCTAACAAAGAAATCCTTATCATGTACTTATTTTTTTATTTGAAATGTTATGTGCTACGCATGTACCAATGGTAATTGAAATGTAGAACCATAAAGCACGTATCACAGTTTAAGGCTAAGGTTAATACAAGGAACATTTTTAATAGTAAACGATAATATAATAAAAAATCGCCTTCAAACACAACTAAATAAACTACAATATGAGAGAACATAAAAATGTGTACTTGATTGTAAAAAAATGGTGATGTGTTCATCATCGCACGTACCTCGTTAAAGCCACATATCTTTAACGAGGTACGTGCGATAATGAACACATCACCAATTTTTTACAATCAAGTACACATTTTTATGTTCTCTCATATTGTAGTTTATTTAGTTGTGTTTGAAGGTGATTTTTTATTATATTATCGTTTACTATTAAAAATGTTCATTGTATTAACCTTAGCCTTTTAATTTTCTTTTCTTTGGAGATACGTATTTTTAAGTGAATTATAAAAAGCACTTAATTTTAACTAAATATTAAATATCTCGAAAACGGTTAAATTTAGTGGTTATGTTAGTTTATGATTTTTTTCATAGAATTTTATGTAAAATCCAAATTCGCAAAAAAAATAACATTCCATTTAAAATAAGGGAGTTGGTGTTTACTGTCGGTATAACCGGAAGTCGTATAGTCTTGAGAATACAACTCACAGCCTACTAGAACGAATTTTCAACCAATGAGATGCAAGGAAAGCCGTAGGTACATGTCTATCCAGTGTTGCCAACTCTAGACTGCCAGATGTCTGAAAATGTAGTCTAAAAAATTACCAGAAATCATCAGATTTTATGTTTTGTTATAATATGAATAAACCAAATACAAATTAACAGAACAACAGTATTTAACTTTAATGAATAAAAAAGGTATAATAACTAAAGATGCATTATACTATAATTTTACTATTGTAATAATAGTATAATTATAATAGTATTATATACAGGGTGTCCCATTAGTGCGTTCTCGGAAAATATCTTGACTCACGTTAAAGAAGCAAAACACCGAAATTGCTTAGTATTAAGAGCTCTTTTAATAACTTCGAAGCAGTATGACTTAGACTGAATGTTTTTAATAAAAGGACACTCAATTTTCATGAGGGATTCAAAAATCAAATAATATACAGAGTGATCCATTTAACCTGATTAACTTATTCAAATCTTATCTATCTGACCGCCATCTATATGTCTCAATCAATGGTTTCTCATCTAAAGCGTTTGTTGCTCGTTCGGGTGTACCCCAGGGATCCAATTTGGGGCCATTATTATTCCTTCTCTTTGTTAATGACCTTAGTGTTTTACTAGATTGTAACCATTTATTATTTGCAGATGATCTTAAAATATTTTCTAATATAGAAACACAATCTTCCTGTCTAAATTTACAAAATATGCTTGATACAATTGCTGCATGGTGCTGTGATAATCATTTAACCCTAAACATTGCTAAATGTAAAGTAGTTACTTATTCGCGTAAAGGTAATCCAATCTTAGTCAGATATTCCATTGGAAATCAACCTTTGGAAAGACTCTCAACTTTTAAAGACCTTGGTGTTACCTTCGATGCTCACTTCAATTTCAAAACTCACTACAATACAATCATATGTAAAGCCAACAGAACTCTTGGGTTTATTATTCGTAATACTAGGTCTTTCAAAAATGTAGAAGCACTAAAAGTTCTATACAATTCGTATGTACGTTCTGTACTTGAATACGTTTCGATCATCTGGAATCCGATATATCACACACATAATCAATCTCTTGAAATTATCCAACGTCAATTCTTCAAGTACCTGTGGTATAAAAGGCATGGAAACTATCCTTCGCAGGGTTTCAGCCACGACTTGCTTTTAAATGAGTTTGATGCGGTCTCGCTACAATCACGGAGAAATATTCTGGGTCAATTATTTCTATTTAAAATCCTTCACAACATGATTGATTATCCAGACCTTTTATTTAAAATTAACTTTAATATCCCTAGGTTATCTAGTCGACATTGTATGTGCTTCCATATCAACACTGCGCGGTGTAACGTCCTTGAATTCTCCCCATTGCGTCGTATCTGCGCATGTCACAATAATCTCGATTGTGACATATTTAACTGTAGTCGGAGAGACCTCAAGGCATTCATTTCTAGTGTGGAATTTAACATTTAAGGTTAAGGTTTTTTTTACACTTAATTTAATTTAATTTATTTAGCTTGTAAATTATATATACATTTCCTTATATATATATATATATACCAGCACAAGAAGTAACGGTCGTACTACGTTAGAGGCAAAGTTCGGAAAATTTCCTAACAGGGCATTCCAAGCTTTCGGGACTCAATAGTTTGTTCAAAATAATCACAAATTGTTAACCCTGAGGAAGGGACAAAATGAGTCCCGAAAACTTGGTATTACAATAAAGTAGATTACATACATCTCTCCTGCCGTATTATTGGTCGAATGCCCTGTTAGGAAATTTTCCGAACTCTGCCTCTATATATATATATATATATATATATATATATATATATATATATATATATATATATATATATATATATATTTCTTTTTTTTAACATTTTTATTCGAATGATTATTTTAGTTTATATTTGTTACTCTGTAATTGGGTTTTTGCCTGTGGGTAATAAAGATTATTATTATTATTAAAAATAAGCAAATTGCATTCTCTACTGTCTTTGTGGCGCACCCTACATACATCAAAATATTTTTAGGTTTGCAGTTCTTAAAACCAAGCAACTTTAGTGAAAACACCTTTTTTTCTATCATTAACGTGAGCCGATATATCCTTCAATAGCGCACTAATGGGACACCCAGTGTAGAACTCAATGTCTAAGACTCAACAGCTATGAACATTTAGTTATCTTTAACAAATCTGTATTGAAATTAGGTTGGATAGCATTTGCTTAGATTAAATGACAATTTAGGTTAGGTTTGACAACATGTACTAAATTTGAGTAAAATACCAAAAAGATTGTAGGATTCAGATACAATTTCCCTTAAAAAAATGTACGTAAAACGAGCAAAAACCATTTTTTTAAGGATAAACTTACACCAGATTGAGATAGATAAAAATTTAGATTCTGTAGCATATATCTAATTCAATGTGATACTTAATAATATCTAATTTAACATAATGATTACAGTTAGGTTAAATAACAAATTATTTAACCCAACCCTTTATCTAATAATATCTAATCTGACAATGATAACAGTTAAGTTAGATAACAAATTATGTTAGATATAGATTAGGCTAGATCATATCTAACCTAATTTAACTTGCTATTTCACGTGGTGAAAAGTTAGGTTAAATTGAATAGCACTTGCAAAAGTTAGGTTAGATTGAATAACAGTTACATAAGTTAGGTTAACTAATAGCAATCTAAGCTATTATAACTTTCTTAGCAGTTTATCGAACTTTAGAGAAAGGTTATTTTAAGTATATACTCAGGGTAGATTTGATAACATGTAACTACCAAAGTTAAATTAAAAGTTAGGTTAACTTACGGCTGAGCTTTGGTAGCAATTCTAATTAAATGATTATGCGTAGTTGGCGTTTCAGCTAGGGTAAGGTTTGAAGATAGATTGTGAAATTAGTTTAGGATAGGTTAGGTTATTTATACAAGTTAGGTTAACTTACGGCTGAGCTTTTGTAGCAGTTCTAATTAAATGAATAAAGTAATTGGCGTTTAAGTCAGGGATAGGTTAGATGATACATCGTGAAATTAGTTTAGGTTATGCGTAACTATTTTCAGGTTAGGTTTTTCAATTTCTTAGGTTAAGTTGGACGTTAGTTATTGACTATTAATTTGATACAACCTAATACTAGTTTGATTGATAAGTTACGTTATGTCGTCTGTATCCGTTTTAGGTTATGTTTGTTCTCAATTTGTCAGGTTAAATTAGTGAAGAGTTCTTAAGTTAGATTATAAAAGCATTAAATTAAAGCTTCTAACGAGTGTTTCCGCTCCCAAATTAAGCATGAAGTAATATTTCGAGTCTAGAAAAGCCTGAAAATTTTCCGACATCCGTTATTTTTTAAAAGAGTTCAATTTGAAGCTTTAAACGAGTGTTTTCCACTCCCAGACTAAGCATGAAGTAAAATTTCGAGTTTAGAAAATCCCCGTGAAAATTTGTCGAGGGTCGCGCAGCGACCCGAGACAAATTTTCTGGGCTTTTCTAAACTCGAAATTTTACTTCATGCGCCACGCGTGCAAAACAATGATTTCAAGTGCAGTTTAAAATATACTCCTTAGAAATGTAAGTTTATGATTCATTTGGACATGGACATTTTTATAAATGTAAAGATAGATATTTCCGAAAATAGTTTTGACAGTATTTTGGCATGTTCGACTGTTATATCTTTAATCGTGTTCTCATGGCAGTAAATCACTAAATTGTCACTAAAAACATCCAACAAACACTAGAATTAAGCCACGTCTGAATCACAAACAATTTGTCTGAATCTAAAAGTTGAAACCACCAGATTTGGTGTCAAAATCACTGATTTGGCAACACTGTGTCTATCACCGCGATGATAAAAAAACAAAAGAAGCGGTAATAAGTTGTCTTGTCATTCGAAACGTCAAAATGTACCAAAATCGCTCGGGTAAAGTTTCGTGCAGTGACATTAATAGTGAGTGAAAAGTGCGACGCCAAAAAACACCGTAATAAACCAAGAATCGCAGTGGCGGCAGTTTACGAACTTTTGTGCGGTTAAAAAATTTGCAATCAATAGGTAAACAACAATATCACAGCTGTCGATAATGAGGGGGGACTCGCATTATTTTATTCGTTATATTCTCTCACTAAATATAACTCGTGATACGTTGAAACCGAAAGCAGCACATTCAACTCGTGCTGCGCACTCGTTAAATCTGCAGCTCGGTTTCAACTCCAAAATATCATCGATAATAATCATACCACTCGTTATATTACGGCTGAAAATATTTTTATTGAAACGAGCTCACGCGATTACATAACTGCAGAAAATTTCATTACTATACATTAATTAGAAATCCATATACTTTTAGTGTGCGATTTCGCTGGAACACCCTGTATAATATGAGATTTTGATTGGGGCCTCCCCAAGATAAAATCCTGGCTGCGCCAGAACGACTTGTACTTCAATGTACAAAAAAAACAGAATGATTGGAATGAAAAATAATATTATGACAATCATTAAAATGTAATTCTATCGAACTCACCTGTAGTTAATATCTTTAGTGGCAAACACGAAAGTCAAGAACCCGACGGAATCGAATACAAGCAGCACACAGTATAAAATGATGACAGTCTTCTGATATTTGCCGAATTCACCGATCTGCACCAGGACAGAGTCGAAAAAATCCTCTTCGTCTCTGACCATCGCACCGCGACTTTATGTAACAGTGTAGAGCCCACGAATTGTCTTAAATGGACAACAATACATTTATTGTCGTCGAAATGTTTGTTCGAAAGGACGTCAAAGCGAACAAGTGTTGGTGTGTTAAGAAATGGGTAATTTGCTTTCGGACGGAGAATGGCCGTGTGCGAAAAAAATTGTCGACTGATTATCATTCGAAATGTGAGGCAGTAAATATTCTAAATGAAATATATTAAATAAGCGATAGTTTCTATATTTTGTTGTTTTTTTAGTAAGGATTTTTTTACAGAAATCCACTATTTACTATGATAAGTACAGTACTATGAATTTTAATGTATATGTCAGTAATATGAATTTTAATATTGTATATGCAAAATTTCGTGATAAGGGACGTTTATATTTTGCTTTAAAATCCACTTTAAATTGTAAGGATATTTCTAAGGTTTATATAATATTGGGTAATATTCTCGAAAATATTACCAATTGGTAATTTAACACGAGTAAATAAACTAGAATACAATTTGTACTTGATTGTAAAAAAATGGCGATGTGTCCATCTAAGCACTTTCCCCAATAAAGATAAGATGATTTAAGTATTAACAATATGAAAAAGTTGCTTAAACTAAATGTATTCTACTTTTATTATTATTATTTAGAAAATATTTACCAGGAAGAAATAATGTTTGCAATTTTTCGCTATATCTCGATAAATATTGATCAATCGCATCTAAGCAGTGTATATTTTCAACTTTACTATAAATCAGTGGTTTATACGTGGGCGCATGAAGTAAAATTTTGAGTTTAGAAAAGCCGATTTTGCAGGCTTTCCTAAACTCAAAATTTTACTACATGCTTTGCCTGGGAGTGGAAAACACTCGTTACTTTAAAATCTATACAGGGTGTCCCAGACCACCCGTATCAGCACTTTTTTGAGAAAACGGCTACTTCTAGATAGTTAGGACAAAAAAATGTATAACAAAAGCCGTATTAAAGGAATGGTGATATTGTTTTTTTTTTCAAAAAGGTTGGCTTCTTTGAGTTTGCTTAAAAATGTCAATAACTTAAGATTTCAAATGACACGATAAGTCAAAAGTTAAAAAGGTCTTTAAAAAATAAGTAACTTTTGTCAGAAACATAATTTTGTTACTGGCATCGATTTTGAGTAATATCTGATCAAAGTTTTTAAATTTAATTTTTTTATGGCTAACTTATTTTCAAAGATTGAGTTTCAAATGTCAGTTAGACCTCTCAGATACATTGTGACCAAAACCGCAGAGTCGCTAAAGAAATATTCGACTCCAACTCCGTCTCCGATTGCTCTATTTTTTTGATAATCCTACGCCAACTCCGAGTACTACTTCGAATCATGTAAGCGAAATTTTTAAAATGTTAAATTTTACTATGTAAAAGCTGTCCCGTTTTTATACCCCCCCCCCCCCTGATTTTTTTTTTCTATCTACGGCCTTGCATGTAAGCATTTTAAAACTTTACTTAATAATTCAATTTTTTGCAATACAAATTAATGTTTAATAATTACTACATCTACATAATTGCAATCTAATAGTTTTAAAAAAATAAATGACATTTTGGTTTTCTCTCGTATGCAAATTACATAAATTTCCATTGTAATTAAAAACTCAATATGGATTTAAGTTTTAGAAAAAAACAAAACATGTTTAGCACAATTATATTTAAATAATTATATTGAAAATCGGAGTCAACATTTTACGAAATTTCCAACTCCACACTTTTGTCTCTAACTCCGATAACTCCGATTCAGACTTTACAGCACTGGTTGAAAATGTTTTTCATTTACTTCTAAATACTGTTGGAGTTTGCTTAAAAAATGTCTAGAGCTCAAGATTTTTAAATGGCATGCTACAGGAAAAATATTTTTTTAACTGGCGTTTGTTTTCAGTAATTTTGGATTGAAGTTACCAAATATCAATATTTCACGGCTTCCTTATTTTAAAAGTAGATACTTAGGGCCACTAGTATTGAAACCAGAACAGTACAAAAGTATGCGACGACATGAAAATACCTAAAATCTTCCAATATCTATCTCTTTTTTTAAATGTTGGAGGGTAAGGGGAAAGAGACCGAGCACTCAGGGGGTAATCCGTTATGAACACCTGATATTAGCAGGTATAGATGTATTACCCAAATTAGGCACTTGCGAGGTAGAACAGTATTTCCCGAACGTAGGCAAGACAGTCCTGAAAACGTTGGGCCGTAAATATACCATACGGCGCTGGCGTTGAAGATAATACCATTGCAATCCCGAAGGGTCCTCGTCCGATGCACCACCTGGCATATGCGCTCGAGTCCTTTCTTTCAAATAAATGTGCGCCCAACGTAGTAAGGTCCTACTTTCTCATTTTCTGAGCAGCGGAAATACACGAACGGCGCTCGTTAAAGGCATGAGAGTGCCTAATTTGAAAAATTCCACTATAATAAGAAGTTCAACTGTTTTTAGCCGGCGCGTAGCGTTATCTTTTATCCGGTTTGTTTTAATAGGAAGGTTTATTTGATACCTATGAAATTATTTAACGTGTAATTATAACTAATACGACATTTGTAAATTAAAATTAATAATTTAATTAATTAAATATTATTATTATTTTCTTGTTTTTAACAATAGTTTTGATAAAAAACAAAAACAAAAACGCCAAAATAATGTAAAATAAACTGACATTTGTCGGACAAGCGAGTCAAAACAAAATCGCCAAACGTAATCAGTATCCAGGGCTTTTTTACAAAATCGCAATTTTCTCAAAAACTGTTGGAAGGATATGGCAACAACCCGGTATCGATAAAAAGGAAATTTAATTTTGCATCAGATAAAGTGTCACAAGATAGATGGTGCCATTTAAAAAAATGAAGTTATGCCTGTTTGAAGTACTGAAGAATACCGTCGACGGACTCGGTTCAATTTAGAAAATCTGACTAATGGCAAAAACTTAAACAAATACTGCATCCCCGAACCCAAAACCGTAAGCCGCACAACTCATTGACATTTTTATTTAGAGCCTTATTACTTTTTTCAAGCTCATTTATTTGTCGCAATTGTGCTTTGAGAGTCATTTTGTAAGAGGTACAATTAGAACATTCCCTAGATAAATCCATTTCAGGGATTTGGACTGGCAGAACGAGATTAGATTTCTCCTTAAGGTAGTCGATTTTGTCCTGTAAATCTGTATTTAGCTTAGTACTTTTCGCAAGCTCGTTTGTTAATTTGTTTAATTTGGATTCTTGCAGGTCGAAGATATTTTTGGTTAACAATTTGAACGCAGTTCATGAGTTTGTTTTATGTTGTTTGTTTTCTTAATCGATTCAGTGTTAAGTTCGTCTATAATTTCTTGCTTTGTAACTTCTATGCTAGAGTTCAATGATGTATTATTAAAAGATTTTGTGCAACATACGATTTTGTGTCCTTCTAAATATTGTATTTTTTTATTTTTATTTTTGCAGGCAGTATGATAAATGCTGTGGCAGTTGACGGAAACCAAATTTTTAAATTGCACACTTTTGCAACATTTAAAATTTTGTATTGACATGTTATAAAATGCTATTTAAAGTACAGGTGGAGAGAAATAAAAATAGAATAAAACAGAAGACACACTTCACCGATAGGGGCCGATCATGTGGGCTTTAGCAAGACAAACAAAGGTGGCCACGGAACGGGATAAAACAAAGTGTTAGACAGAGGAAAAATCCGAAAAAGAATATATAGAAAAATAAAATAGATAGGAGATGCGCGACCCTCGACAAATTTTCACGGAGCTTTTCTAAACTCGAAATTTTACTTCATGCTTAGTCTGGGAGTGGAAAACACTCGTTTAAAGCTTCAAATTGAACTCTTTTAAAAACAACGAATGTCTGAAAATTTACAGCTTATGCATATGTTTACCTAAAATTCACTGTATACAGGGAGTTTTTCTTTTAAGTACACATATTCGTTGTTTTTCTAGAAAAATTTAATTTGAAGCCATAAACGAGTGTTTTCCACTCCCAGATTAAGCATGAAGTAAAATTTCGAGTTAATAAAAGTCTGAAAATTTGTATTGATCGCGAAGCGAAGCGATCAATCCAAATTTTCAGGTTTTTCAAAACTCGAATTTTTTTTTTCATTCGGCACGCGCACAAAACACTAATTTAAAGTGAATTCAAAATATACTACTCATTTCATATGTGAATCATGTTTGAACATTTTTCAGCATATGCGCAGGGATATTTATCCTGAAAAGACAAATTCCCTGTACAAAAAAAAAACAAGTTCCTGTTCCTGAACTTTTAAAATTGTCAAAAATGCCAAAACAAGTGTAAAATTTCTAAATGAAAAATTAAATATAAAAAAAACTTCATTTTGCGAAAGAAAATCTGTGATGGGGCCCTTGAAACATTCTAAGTGTTAATTGTGGCCCTCCAAGCAATTTGGATTGGCCAGCCCTGATGTAAATATTGTATTGTGGCATGTCGAGAAAATTCTAGTCTGCAAACCATTTATTAATCCTCACATTTTCGTATTTATACAATTTTTAATTACAAATTCAATATTAATTATGAATACACTGAAAAGCATAATTTACATTTATTATATTAATTCATTTAGTCATTCAGTAACGAGTATTTAAATAACAAGTATATTTTTTTAGTATTGATCAAATAAGATTGACTGCGCGATCCGCTCGATCCTTGCAAATGATCGAGCCGCTCAATCTTTTCGATCGGCTCGATCTTTTTGATCGGCTCGATCTTTTCGATCGGCTCGATCTTTGCAAGCGGCTCGATCTATCCGAGCGGCTTGATCTCTTTGATCTATCTGCTCGATACTTCAAATGATCGATCATTGCTTGATCGATCCTTGAGATACTCGATCTTGCCCATCACTAATTAGTATCCTGGCCAAACCAAATTTTCAGGCTTTTCTAAACTCCAAATTCTACTTCATGCGCCATGCGTGTTAAACACTAAAATAGTGTGAAGTTAGAAACATACTTAAAAACACTTTTTTAAAATAAGTAATGATAAAAATATTAAAATAACAAAATATTTACATTATTCTTTACACATTCACAAGTCAGGTCAAATAATACAGTACTGAAATTAACTTAGTAATTTAATTAAGAAAAAATTAATAATGTTGCATTCTTGCATTATTGGCTCTTAGTAGGTTGGGAAATCAATAAATATATTTTTACAGTTTTTTCCTATCATGTAGGAAACCCCTAAATCTATTTAAATTATGTGTAAAGTGTCTGTTTTGAAATGGGTACACGACCAGCTATCGGAGTGGCAAAAACCTGTGTGGATGTTTTAGGGCTGCGTCAGAACCATTTGTACTTTAATGTACAAAAAAACCAGAATGATTCGAATAAAAAATAAAATTATGACAATCATTAAAATGTAATTCTATCGAACTCACCTGTAGGTAATATCTTTGCTGGCAAACACGAAAGTCAAAAACCCGACGGCATCAAACACAACCAGCACACAGTATAAAACGATGATAGTCTTCTGATATTTGCCGAATTCACCGATCTGCACGAGAACAGAGTCGAAAAAATCCTCTTCATCTCTGACCATCGCACCGCGATTTTATGTAACAGTGCTAGCGGGCGCGAATCTTCTTAAATGGACAACAATACATTTATTGTAGTCGAAATGTTTGTTCGAAAGGACGTCAAAGCGAACGAGTGTTCGTGTGTTAACGAGTCGCTTTTCAACGGAGAAAGGAACGTGTGCGAAAAAAATTGTTGACTTATCGTTCGGAATATTTGTATTATTATTTGAAATGTAAGGGAGTACATTTTTACTTTCTACTAAAGTATTGTTTTCGCGAACATTTTCAAATCAAAAATTTTACTGGATTGGTCATCAGTCCCAGACCCAGACCACGTTGCTCAAGATTTTTGTTTTTTCTAATTGTTTTCCAAGTTATTCCCCAATACTAGGTGAGTTCAAAACTAAAGAAATAAAACCAAATTTTCAGGCTTTTCTAAATTCGACAATTTATTTCATGCTTAATCTGAGAGTGGAAAACACTCGTTTAGGACTTGAAATTGAATTATTTTATTATGTATGTACCAGAGCTGGGATGAATCCTCAAAAACAGGATTCGAATTACGAATCCGAATCACCTAATATGATTCGAATCACGAATACTCGTATAAAGGATTCTTAAGAAAAAAATATGATTCAAATCAAAGATTCGAATCCTCTTTTTTGAATCACGGATACAAATCCTTTAAAAATACAGTTGAATCTATTATTTGCAACCATTAACATTTTTAATAACGCCGTCAGTTTTTATTAACAAAAATGTTCAAAACCAAATTATTTACAGACTGAATATCTAGTTAATTAATTATTTTAGTAAATGATGATACATGAGTTATTGAACTTTAGAATAAATCCGTGTTTTATACGCGTGGCGCATGAAGTAAAATTTCGAGTTTAGAAAAGCCCCGTGAAAATTTGTCTCGGGTCGCTGCGCGACCCTCGACAAATTTTCTATGCGGGGCTTTTCTAAACTCGAAATTTTACTTCATGCTTAGTCTGGGAGTGGAAGACACTCGTTAGTTTAAAATACATCTATGATGTAATGTATTTTAAACTAACGAGTGTCTTCCACTCCCAGACTAAGCATGAGGTAAAATTGAAAAGTTTCAATATTAAAAATATCGGTAATTTTTGTGCCAGATATTTTAGATTTAATATTTACAATTATTTATTGCTGTAAATTAATTTTTAAAGGCCCTTACCTTAGATTGATAATATTGCCAAGACTAGTTTAATGACGGTTACGGAATTATCAATATTCACCTTTTACAAGTGGACGGATAGAAATGAACTCGACTTTAATTGTTTGTTACAAAAACCATACTTGTAGAAAAAATTGAAATCTGTTGGTTATTTATTTAAGGAAAAAATCTCTTTACAAATTGAAAATAATTAAAAATATAAGTTCATTCTACAACTAAAATTACTTGAAAAGAATCGTTACTTAAATGTATTCCCAAAAAGATCAATTTTGTTAATTTAATAATGTTTTGATATAAATAACTTACACGTGACAAGAAAGTATGGTAACTAAGTGTACAAATATTTTTTTCTGTTAAGTACACATACATATTGTCCCAGGATAGGTGAAACACTTTTTTTTTAATTTTAACTTTACGAGAAAATACTAGTCTATATAAAATCATCTAGATGTTTTTACAACACAATGTAACCATTTTTCAGAAGTTTATCATATACAGGATGTTAATAAGATATTTAAAACTTATGACGAGTGTTTCCACTCCCAGACTAAACATAAAGTAAAATTTCGAGTTTAGAAAAGCCCCGCGTAGAAAATTTGTCGAGGGTCGCGCAGCGACCCGAGACAAATTTTCACGGGGCTTTTCTAAACTCGAAATTTTACTTTATGCGCCACGCGTATATAACACTGATTTATCCTGAAGTTTAATAACTCATATATCATCATTTACTAAAATAATTAAATTATCAGATATTTACTATGTAAATAATTAGTTTTTGAACATTTTTGTTAATAAAAACGGACGACCATATTAAAAATGTTAATGGTTGCAAATAATAGATTCAAATTTTCAAGTTTAAGTAACCGAATATGCATTCACAAATATTGAATTATTCGAAAATTTTAAATTTTTAGATAATTCAATATTCGCTTAAAAACATATTTAAATATGAATAATTTTGTGATTCAAATATTCACATTAGAATATTCGACTATTTAAATTAATCGGATTCGAATCCCAGCTTTAATAGCGATGATTCGAATTATTTGGATGAATTTGAGTCCTTTATAAGGATTCTAATCCTTTTATAAGGATTCGAATCCTTTTACAAGTATTCGAAACACCTACCTCTGGATTCGAATACGAATTCTTTAAAAAAAAATGTAACGAATCCGGATCACAAATCCGTTTTCACTAAAGTATTT
Organism: Philonthus cognatus; assembly: GCA_932526585.2. Classification (NCBI taxonomy): domain Eukaryota; kingdom Metazoa; phylum Arthropoda; class Insecta; order Coleoptera; family Staphylinidae; genus Philonthus; species Philonthus cognatus. The sequence continues at coordinate 22,048,808 of OW052249.1, read as the reverse complement.
GAATACCCCTTTCGAATCCTCTAAAAGGATTTGAATCCGGGAATCAAATCCTGAATGATTCGAATCCTGCCCAGCTCTGGTATGTACACAGTGTCCGTATTTCGATAGAATGTATGGGGGTCTCAGTTATTTGAAGAGATAGAGAGTCGCTTAAATCAGGGCAGTTTAGGGCCTAGCAATAATCTGGAAACAATTTTAAAATATCTTTGTTGTTTTCGCGATATCAACAAAAAACTGATTTTTTGAAAAACCGTTTTTATTTTGTTATTCATAAACTAATGAATCTGGGCATTTAGAACTTTGACAATATAGAGGCACTTTTTAATGAGGAATCTAGTAGCATATTTTTTTTAAGATATCTATAACATTTACCCGGAGACCATAGTCAACTTTGGTTTTTCTTATGGGCGCCATTTTGGATTTTCATATTTTTTGAAAGAATATTTTTTTCTAAACTCAGTGATGTATCACACTCATTTTATTTTAGATTGTATATTTAAAATTATGATATTTTCTTTTTTGCAAAGAGTGCCTTGGAAACAATGACGTCGTATCTGATAATCAATAAAATCTTGACAGCAGTCAACCATTGTTAGCACTCAAAATTAATTAATAACGGTAAGTCTTTTGTAATAAATAATAAGTATCGATTATCACACAAAAGTTGCACAAACTAAATTTATTATTATTATTCCAAAACGATTCACAAAAAAGGGAATTTTTGCATTTTTTCGCTACATCTCGGTAAATATTGATCACCATCACATCTAAGCATTATATATTTTTAGCTTTACTGTAAATCAGTGGTTTATACGCGTGGCGCATGAAGTAAAATTTCGAGTTTAGAAAAGCCCCGTGAAAATTTGTCTCGGGTCGCTGCGCGACCCTCGACAAATTTTCTACGCGGGGCTTTTCTAAACTCGAAATTTTACTTCATGCTTAGTCTGGGAGTGAAAGATACGGTGGTGTTTACAATACAACACAACTGTTAAAATCTGTATCGTCGGAGCCCGTCTTCAGCGGTGAAATGTAAGCAAATTATGGGTCCTAGGAGTTGCCAAATGAGAGAGTTACTCAACTGTTTCCAAGGCACTCTTTACAAAAACCAAAAGATTAAAATTTTACATAAAAAATGTACAATAAACTATAAGTGTGACAGATCATTGAATTCGGTAAAAAATATTCTTCCAAAAAATATGAAAATCCCAAATGGCTCCTATAAGAAAAACAAAAGTTAGCTATGGTCCCTGGGTAAATGTTATAGTTATCTTAAAATAAAATGTGTTACTAGATTTATCGTTAAGAAGTGCCTGTATAATGTCAAAGTTGTAAATGTCTGGATTCAATAGTTTTTGAATAAAAAAATAAAAACGAAATTTCAAAACATCCGTTTTTTTGACATTATCTCAAAAATGAAAAAAGATATTTCATATTTGTTTTTAGATTATCACTGGGCCCTAAATTACGCAACTTTGCCCCAATTTAACCGACTTTCTATCTCTTCAAATAACCGAGATCCCCATACATTCTGTTGAAATACGGACACCCTGTATACAACTATCGACATATTCTATAAAAAATTTGAACCACACATTCCACATTAATAAGTCATAGGACATCTCTCCTGAATTCCACTATATAGTAAAATTCACGAGAGGTGGGTGTCCTTCGATTACATTATTTATTTATTTATTTATTATCCAACAGTTTACAAAAAAAACTAATTACAGGATAAATTAAAATTAAAAAATATATATTCGCGCTACATAAAATAGTGTAATATAATAACCAAATTATTAATAACCTAACAGTGCGATTCAGAATAATACTCCAACTATAATAATGGCCAAGGAATAGGAGCAATTTAATGATTTATTTTAAATTGTAAATACATATTCATTATGCTACTGTTGAGTTTTGTTTCTTGACAATCCACTAGCAATTTTATCGTATGAATTAATACGATCAAATTTCAAAGCTTATTATGATTGGACATTTTCTGAACCGCCCGTTATATAACATTGAATAAGTGTATATTGACACCAACAAAAAACTTAAAAAATGAAAATCTAGATTAAGTAACAGAAAATAATTATTATAAATGTGAGTTTAAATGACACAGGAGACTTGGAAGATCTACATTGAAGATATCAATGTCATTGGAAATCGAGTTTACAGTATTGCACATTGATATGATGGGAGAATTAAGATGATGAGTTGAATTTGTCCTATCACAATAAAAGGTATATTTGTGTCTGCTTGCTTTCCTAGGAACATAGAAATTTAATTTTGACAAGATGTAGGAGTCTCGTATGTCATTATGTACAATCTTATATATGAACATACTTTCAGCTATTCTACGTCTTCGTGCAAGAGAAGGAATATTACATTCTTTTTGTAGTTCATGATTCGGGTAGCCTTGTACGGGGTAGTGATTATGACTCAATTTCGCAAATATGTACATGGTGATATGGATTCCAAATTATGGAGCAATATTCAAGTTTGCTTCGAATGAAAGCATAATAGAAATTTATGAGTGGATCTATACTTGTAAAAGGTTTACCATTTCTTAAAATAAATCCCAACATACTGTAGCTCGATTTGCACAGATATAAAATGTGATCATTGAAGTTTAATTTGTTATCGAAAAATATTCCCAAGTCTTTAAAAGTTGTTACAACTTCTAGAAGTGTTGAATCTATATTGTATGAATATTGAATGGGGTTTAGCTTGCGAAAAAATGACAATGACAATGATTATCTTTGGTCAAGGCCGTAACTAGAAAAAAAAAACCGTATGAAGGATATTCAAATTCCGGGGGAGGGTTTTACTGGTAAAAATATTGTTTTTGCTCTTTCAGGGCCGCTTTTACATACAAAAATTTTACATTTAGAAAATTTCGGGGGAGGTCTGAACCCCCATATCCCCCCTGGCTACGGCCTTGTCTATAGTACAGATTTTCCTTGACGTATTTTGATATTAACATTATTTCTCCTACTTGTGTGTGCTCAGTTGCATTTTATGCTAAACTCTCCTAACTAGGGGACTAATATTAATATTGTTATTTTAGATTAAACTTAAAAGAAAGGCACTTGGTATTGTTTCGCAATTAAATCTTTATTTCGACTAGTTTCGGTTTGTTAGACCATTTTCAAAGGAATTCCTTTGAAAATGGTCTAACAAACCGAAACTAGTTGGAATAAAGATTTAATTGTGAAACAATACCAAGTGCCTTTCCTTTAATTAACTTTACATAGTGTAATATGTTTCACCAAGTGCCAGATGAGAAATTAATTCAAGAAATTAAACTTAAAAGTCACAGGTCACCCCTCGTGAACTGGACTATTTAGTTAAAACAAAAAATCCCTGTATAAAATTTGGCGATTTTCAGACATCTAGTATTATCAATTCCAGCGCCTTCTTTCTAAATTTGCGAATTTAGAAGGCCCTGAAGGGTAGTTATTTTAGCTAAAGGTAATAAGCATTTTTGTAGTTTATTTCAATAATTAGATTTATTGGAATGTCGACTAGTAACCACTAACTCACCTGTAATCAATATCCTTAGCGCTGAAGACGAAAGCGATGTGCACGATGGAATGAAAAGCCACGGCAATCGAAAACAAGAAGAAAACAAACGATTGGTACCTTCCGAAATCGCCCAATTGCACCAAAATCGAGTCCAACGAAGTGTCCGTCTTTGTCATTATCACACACCAACTAACACACAAAAAGAAAACGGGCACTTTCTATTTTTGTTTGTTTATTTGGTTTTCAACACCATTGAGATTAAATTGAATTAAACAACACGTGCGCGTGGATGGATTGAGTCGCAGACGTCTTCGTTCCCACAGCGCAAATCAGACTGAGCCATCGACACTCGAAAATTCTCAAAGCGGTGTGCGGTTTAATTCCGGACGACCGCCGGACGGTGCGCAACTTTGCCTTTGGGATGGATTGTCCGCGAAATTCCAGTGCACACACACACACACACACACACACAGAGAGACCACATATACAGAAACAAACGAGTGTGGTGAGTTGTTTGTGTTTTGATTTTTGGTTCAGTTATTTTTGATTAGTGTGGTATTTATGGAGAATATGCAATAGTAGATTATTTGACAAGTTTTGAAAGCTTCGTATTGCATGCGAATACCAAATTGCATTTACGAGCTCGCAATGCATGCAATGCAGCTTTCAAAATGTGTTTAACACTCTGATTTTCCTGCGACCAAACAGCAGCGGCGTTAGTTGTTCTTCGTTACAACTCATTTTATTTTAAAAATTTTGACACTGACGAGCTCAAACGTTTTTACTTTCAAAACTAGTTTTGAAAATTCAATTTTGAAGCGTGACATTACTTGTCTAAATACAAATATGCAATTGGCACCTTTGAATGCACAGGTAAAGCGACGAAATGTCTCTTTTCGGGAGCGGTCGTATAAAAATTACCATGTTTGTGCACATATTTCAAAACACGATTTACATATAAATTAGTGATCCTTAAGTACTTCTTTAAGTTCGAACTATTTGACGATTTCGGTGAGATAATATATTACGTCACGACAGTGGTATGCAGCATATTACATATGAGCGGATATATTGCGCACAAGCCGCGCAGCGGCGAGTGCAGTAATCCGCGAGTATGTAATTGCCATACCACTCGAGAAACGTACGATACTTTACTTACGCCCTAACAAAATAAACAATGAGCATGAAACAACAACTGTAACGAACACAGCAAGAAAAAAAAACTTTTTGCATAACTGTATTGCGAGCACAGCTCAGGTACCGCGCTCGGACCGCGCGCTCGCCTCAACCCCAATAAACCGCCAGTTTCAGCGTGACCACGCTATCCTTTTTCCACCGTTCGAAGGAAGGCTCGCCAAGCCCTTGAATAAATTACCGAAAGGCCCCTTTTGGGTGAAAATATTTCAAAACGCGAAGGACAGACAATTCAAACGACAAAGATGCAGAGATCGGAAAAGATATAAAACAGCAGCCCATCCACAAGGAAATCAGTACGCTCATGGCTTCGAAAGAGATCACCTCACCCGAACCTTGAACACGACTTCTGCTAGAGCTTCGAAGAGATTACCTTACCCGAACTCTATCCGACGAAGAAGTCTAAATCGTACCCGCTACTCGCATCTACGCGCCCCGCAAACGTGACCGAAGACTATCACATCTTGAACACGACTTTGTTAGAGCTTTGAACGAGATTACCTCACCCGAACTCTATCCGACGAAGAAGTCTGAATCATACCAGCTACTCGCACCTGCACTACCGCCTTCACGAGACCACGACGTAAGCGTTCACCACTTCCAAGCGGCTCGCCAAACAGCCATACCTGGACAGCATCACCACACCCCCAGCCGAGCAAACCAACAACCACACAATCCAGACTGTCTATATTAATGTAAAAAGACTGGGTCGGGACCACACTAAAGAGGACCTTGAAGTCCGAAACGCATCTGTGGGTACCTGGTGCCGGAATACTGAACACAAATTCAATTTTGATATTTGTTTTCTGGTTTCACAAACAGAGTTCTGCTCGCTCGTGGACGAAACAGTGACCTGTATATGCACTTTGTGCATTCGTGTCACTGACGATGCCACTATGAAGCATTAGATGGCGTTGGCTATCGAAATCATTAATATATTAATGTACACTTTGACATGTATATATAATTGTAAATAATAAAATATTACAAACATTACACAACTTATTTATCCAATCATTTTTGATAGTAACATGACATTGGTGAAAACGAAATTACTACTTAATCAATATACATCAAAGAAATGTCATTTGGCTGTGCAGTAATCAATCAGCTGTTCAGCTGTCAGCATGTAATATACTTGTCAAAGCTATTACATGCATGTGTTGGTAATGTCAATCATACGCGTCAAGATGACAGTGTGATACGATGCGGTTACTAGATAGCGCGTAGGTAAACCAGTGCCGTGGCAAGCTAGTTTGGCGTCAGGTGTCACATTTTTAATAGCGCCGTTTTGTTATTTTTTTACTTTTCCAGTACGCAATACAAAAAAATTCGTGAACATTTACAAATAGAAAAATGGGCCCTTCAGAAAATTGATATTGACATTTCACATTGACTAACTAAACGTTTGTATACGGCAATTGTTCGTCTACAACAGTGGACGACGAACAATTCCTGTATATAGTATATCCAAGAATCTAGGCAATATGCTAATAGGTTTAAAGTCCCCGCATTGTTGCCAAGAGTACATGTAAACATTTAACATAACCTAAAAACCCGTCCGAAAACGTTAGGTGCTAGCAAGGACGGTCGAGTATACGGTAAGAAGGATCGACAGAATCGAAGATTTTAGAGTGGGGCTAGAGATCGCTTACGTCACAAATGCGCACTGAATTTAAATGTGGTTACTTCATGGTAAACTTTAGGTAAACATGCATAAGCTGTAAATTTTCGGACATTTGTTGATTTTTAAAAGAGTTCAATTTGAAGCTTTAAACGAGTGTTGTGCACTCCCAGACTAAGCATGAAATAAAATTTAGAGTTTAGACATTTTCTGGGCTTTTCTAAACTCCAAATTTTACTTTATGCGCCACGCGTATAAAACACAGATTTTAAGCAAAGTTCGAATATACATAAATTTCACAATATTTTAGTGTTTTATACGCGTGGCGCATAAAGTAAAATTTCGAGTTTAGAAAAGCCCAGAAAATTTGTCTCGGGTCGCTGCGCGACCTTCGACAAGTTTTCACGGAGCTTTTCTAAACTTAAAATTTTACTTTATGCTTAGTTTGGGAGTGGAAATCACTTATTTATAGCTTTAAAATGAACTTTAAAAAGAAACAGGGAATATCTCAAAATTTACAGAAAATAGGCTAAATTTGGAATACGTATATTTTAAAGAAAAACTCTCTGTATAATGTAAATACATATTTAAGGGTCTTTTCCACTTTTTGACCTTGACGAAATTGAGTCAGCTCTCCCTGGAGGATTATTTTGTGCTTTATCTCGACTAAATTTTACATTTTAATTTGTACAGGGTGGTCTAATTTCGATGTTGCTTATGGGCATCTCGGTAAATATAAGCGTTAGAAAAAAACCGAAGGCGCAATCGCGATCTCTTTTTTTGAGACTAGGATAATGCCGAAAACAAATATGCACCATCTTGTTTTTTTCAGAAGTTATGGGACAAAATCGGGTTTTCTTTAATTAATATCTTGCGTAATTTGTAAGATAGACAAAAACTATAAATACCTTCTTAAGACACTTTTTTGAGTAGAATCCAGTGGCGTGGGCATTTTTTTATTTTATGCACACGTTTTTAAGTTATGGCCAAATTATTATTTTTTTTAAATGTAAATCATAGTTGGCTTTGACACAGTTGATAAGAGTGTTTTTCACTGATTTCAAAAATATATACTTTTGTGAATTTATCTTAAATAGAAATTGTTTTTGTTGAGGTCTAAATATGTCGTTGTTGGTCTTTTTTATTGTAAAAAACATAGTTACCGAACTTAATTTTTGACAGTCAAAACAAACGTCATTGTTTCATATTACCTATTAGGTAAATATCTCACGATGGCCTACAGAAATTATGAAAAGTGCCATATGTTTGAATGTTTCATCGAATCATTTAAGATTCCAAGTGCGGCCGCACAACTATATTATCAAAGATATCCTGAACGTCGCCAACCCGCGGAAACAATATTTACCAGACTACGAAGTAATTTAATTAATTATGGATCTTTTAAAAGGCCTAGGGTAAATATATATTTAAAAGATGTGAATTTCAAATTGATTTTTCTCAGTTATTAAAAGAGATAAAAAAAACAATAAATGGCAAGTTTTAGATAATTTTACACAAAATAATAACATTGTATGAGATTTTATCCATCGACATTCGTTTTCGAAATATAACACCAACTTACGTTTTTTTTAAATGAAAACCAGAGCTGAGATGAATCCTCGTAAAAAGGATTCGAACCACGAATCCGAATCACCTAATATGATTCGAATCCAGGATTCGAATCCAGAATGATTCGAATCCTGCCCAGCTTTGATAAAAACCATAGTTGGCTATGTCATTATTAAAAAGGGATTTTTTTTTTCACTTGGCATACTTATTTGCAAAAATAACTAGGCTAAGTATTTCCTATTTCATTTACAAAAAAAAATTGTTAGCCATTAAATAATGACTCAAATAAACCAATTACGATTGTTCGTAACAGTTAATTTTATTGTTGTATTTTTGTCAATTAATTTAGTGTTAGAAACAACTGTCTTTAATGCACATTTTTTCCTACCCATTCCAATTTCTTGCTACACATAAATTCAAAATAAATTTATTTGAAAAAAATTTTACAAACTCCCAGCCGTAATTGTTTTATAATAATTATTTTTGCATGGCCAACAAATTTTTTGTTGTAAATAATATTGAAAATTGTTAATTACTCAGTCATTTTTATAAATATGTATGTCAAATAACATATCAGTTTAAAGAGAGAAAAAATCCCCTTTTAATGACATCGCCAACTATGGTTTCCATTAAAAAAAATGTAAGTTTGTGTTATATCTCAAAAACGAATGTCGATGGAAAAAACAGATTACATTTTTTTTCACTGTAAATTTATCTAAAATTTGCCGTTTATAGTTTTTGACTTTTTGCAAATGTATTATTTTTCAGCTTTTAAAACTGCACTATTTTTCCTATTTAACCGTTTCTCTATCTAATTTTAGAGAATCCCATAGAGAACATGAAAAAAAACTCATCCTGTATATTTTTGAAATCAGTGAATAACACTCTTATCAACTGTGTCTAAGCCAACTATGATTTACATTAAAAAAAAATAATAATTTGGCCATAACTCGAAAATGTGTGCATTTGTCTAACTTACTAATTACGCAAGATATTATTTAAAGTTAAAAATCAAGAAAACCCAATTTTGCCTCATAACTTCTAAAAAAACAAGATAGTGCATTTTTGTTTTTGGCATTATTCTAGTCTCAAAAAAAGAGATCGCGACTGCGCCATCGGTTTTTTTCTAACTCTTATATTTACCAGGCCATCGTGAGATATTTACCTAATAGGTAATATGAAACAATGACGTTTGTTTTGACTGTCAAAAATTAAGTTAGGTAACTATGTTTTTTACAATAAAAAAGACCAACAACGACATATTTAGTTCTCAACAAAAACAATTTCTATTTAAGATAAATTCACAAAAGTATATATTTTTGAAATCAGTGAAAAACACTCTTATCAACTGTGTCAAAGCCAACTATGATTTACATTTAAAAAAAATAATAATTTGGCCATAACTCAAAAACGTGTGCATAAAATAAAAAAATGCCCACGCCACTGGAATCTACTCAAAAAAGTGTCTTAAGAAGGTATTTATAGTTTTTGTCTATATTACAAATTACGCAAGATATTAATTAAAGTTAAAAATCAAGAAAACCCGATTTTGTCCCATAACTTCTGAAAAAAACCAGATGGTGCATATTTGTTTTCAACATTATCCTAGTCTCAAAAAAAGAGATGGCGACTGCGCCATCGGTTTTTTTCTAACTCTTATATTTACCGAGATGCCCATAAGCAACATCGAAATTAGACCACCCTGTACATCACGATATATTTCACTGAAACCGGTTGGTTTTCACTGAAACCGGTTGGTCGATACTTAGCACTAACACAAAGTCTTATTTTAATAACACTTATTTTTAACACAAAATATTAAAAATCTATCTATGAAAGTACAGCGAAACCGAAAAGAGAGGTTATGATAGACTCAAAAACGTAACCAAATCAACGTCATTGTTCTCTCTCGCATGAACTCTTGCCTGCGGAAAATGGGTAGGGTAAAACATGGAAAGATACAATTCTGTCATACCTTGTAACACATATGTGTTACGCCCATCGACGTACCTTGAGGTGCTAGATGCCTATCGTTGAGTTATGAATGGTTAAAAAGTAGTGAATTATGGTTAAGCTGTAGTGACGCAGCAAGGAGGGGGCCCAGATCCACACCAAATAACATGAAACTGCCATTTATCAATATGAATTTAAACGTGCATTGAAATGTTCTAACAAATTCACTTTTCCTCGGACTCGGAGTTTTCGCCTGGTTTTATTACGAGTGGTGAAGCGGCAACGCTGTGGGGTATTACCAACAAAACTTCAAATATTTAACGCTTGCTTTAACGTTGTGTTTAGGGAGTTTAGAGAATGGCAACGAAAACAACTGGATATTGCTTGCATTCTCGGACGAACTATATAAGTAAAAAGTTGCCATATATTGTATAGTGATAAAGAAAACATAGACACATACGATGTGTAGATAAGTTGAGAGTTATCTATTTAATTCTTATCAGAAGGAAATTATAGCCAATTTTATGATTTTAAACGAGAGGTCGTGATCTGTCACTGGTTAAAAGTCATCGCATAGTTTTTATCAATCAAAGCATATTAATACATTTACAATTAATGCAGTCGTGTATTCAAATGATGAAGTTATCTCTATGATTTGTTTTTTTTAACAACATAAGATTATTCGATGTTGAAAATACTAGAAAATGCGAAACCAATTTAAAATTCTAGTCACTCAGTAAGCTATTAATAATGAGCACGACTATACGTGCTCATTATTAATAGCTTACTGAGTGCATTGTTTAAAAACTAGAAGGAGTAAGTGCCAAAGCCCAATTTTCACTATATAAAGTTACCAGAAATATCACTCAATAAATTTGGCGGCAATTTTAAAGAATTTCATAATTACTCTTTAAATAAAATCAAATATCCATTTTGTACTTCTTAATTGTGGTTGAGTATTTTCTTTTTCATCGTACGATTCCGTCAGTTCAATTAAAATGCTTATACGGCATCTCGCCATATATCTGTGAAACAAAACATATTTACATTATGTTTATAATATAATATGGAATTTATACAATAATGTGTCTCTATCAGAGCTGGGACGAATCCTCGTAAAAAGGATTCGAATCACGAATCGGAATCACCTAATATGATTCGAATCACGAATACTCCAATAAAGGATTCGTAAGAGATAAATATGATTCGAATCGAGGATTGGAATCCTGTATTTTCGAATCACGAATTCAAATCCTTTAAGAATAAATTTGATTTTATTATTTTTTTGCAACCATTAATATATAAATATCGTTACCAGTTGTTTTAACGAAAATATTCAAAATCTAATTATTTATTATTACCACTGAACATCGTTGATAACAGACTAAATATCTGACTCCCTGTTACTCTGGTTGAAGATGTATTTGTGTGTGCCTGAACTCCACTTCAAATCAGTGTTTTGTACGCGTGGCGCATGAAGTAAAATTTCGAGTTTAGAAAAGCCCGAAAATTTGTCTCGGGTCGCTGCGCGACCCTCGACAAATTTTCACGGGGCTTTTCTAAACTCGAAATTTTACTTCATGCTTAGCCTGGGAGTGGAAACAACGAGTGTTTCCACTCCCAGGCTAAGCATGAAGTAAAACTTCAAATTGAACTATATTATAAAATCGACTAATGCCTGAAATTTACGTAAATAAAAAAATCACTGAATATCATTAAAACGAGGAAAGTCAGAGAATAGTCATAGAGTTATATTCAAATTGACCAAAACACTAACATAAAAGCCATATGATTTTTTTTTAAACCATTTATTGAGGATATAAAATACAATATTTAATTCTAATATAATATATAAATGTAGTTAGTAGTGTTAAACACTACTAACTACATTTATATATTATATTGGAATTAAATTTGCTCTTCTCGAAGCTATAAGCTTGTAGAGAAGTGCAAACTTTCACAGTTTTATGTAATAACTACATTTACTTAAAAACTAAAATAAAAATTAGTCTTAATATAAATGATTATTAATTAAGCAAAAGGTAAAAACAACAAAATTAACCAAAGAAAGTAAGAATTTACATAATTAGAAAACACCATGATTGAAGTCTGAACCATATTATTAATAGAAAACAAACAATTTTATTCCATTCTTCCCAAAATCATAGAAATCTTTTCCGAATTGACATTTTTGATATGCTTTTTTAATTTATATTTGAACTCCTTGAAGTTGTTTATGTAATTTAAATTAATTATTTTAGAGAGATAGTTATGTACTTTCACAGTATAATACATATAGCTCGTTGATGAAATTGTCTTTTTAATTATTTTGTTATACGAGAAATGATTTGTTGCCATTCGTGTTGAGTATGAATGAGTATGAGGGTGTAATAAGGATGGACATGTTTTATTTTTGTACATATATTTAGCTATTGCTATAAAGTAAAGCTTGTTGTTACTACTTATTTGACCAATTTGTAATGTAGAATTACAAATAATGAATACTTTAAATACTCAGAAATGTTCGTATATTGCAAACACCAAAATATATAAATATATACAATTTACATATGTTATTATTCGCGTCGCGTAGTCGAAGTTTACTTGATGAAGTCTTCAGTTCATCTCTGGTCTCTTCTTCTCGAGCAATTCCTCCCCGGGGTTGAGGATGGTGTCTAAGGTTGGGTGGTGGTAATGTGATCTCTTCTGATTGGTTATCGATAAACCGTGATTACCACCACCCCAACACTGTTGCCAAACTTCTGCAACCGCATCTCGGCGTGTCCGGGGCTGCATCGCAGCTGTTTAGACTTCCCGCTAAGTCGGAATCCTTCTTAAGCCGTTTTATGACGCATTGTCCGCTCGCGCACTTTCGCGTAAACACCATAAAACTAAGCCGTCCTTTCAAAACTATATACACGCAGTAAAATATACAATAAGGGCCGTTACTCAGAACGGACCTTGGTCGAAATAATAAAATGCAAATGTGGAGGGTCGAGGTTGCGGCGAACCAGGTAAAGTCGCAACATATCCCCCCCCCCCCCCCCCCCCGTTGAAATTATTATGATTTAAAAAAAATGAATGTACACCTAACTGAATTAATCTAAAATTTATACAAAAAACAATATTTCCATTATTTAACACATAATTACGCTAACTGGGGCTAATTGTCATTGTCAATATTAATGGGGAAAGAGTAAAGTTTAACCGTTGAGCGCAGAACACTGTCACTTTTTGTTTTCACTGTTGCCGCGCGAACTACACCGTCAGCTCCCGGATGTACTATGGAGACACGCCCTACTCTCCAGCGACTTGGTGGTACATTATCCTCATGTATGAGGACAAGCTGCCCAACTTCCAGGGGTTGACCGGATGAACGCTTCCACTTCCGGCGGCCTTGTAACTCCTGGAGATATTCCTTTTGCCACCTTGCCCAAAAGTGTTGCTGCATACGTTGCACAAGCTGCCAGCGAGACAGCCTACCAATTTGTATGTGGTCCAAACTTGGTTCCGGAAGAGCTCGCAGATTTCCTCCAACAAGGAAATGGCCAGGTGTGAGGAAGCTCAGGTCATTTGGATCGTTAGACAAAGGACATAGGGGTCTGGAGTTTAAAATTGATTCTATTTGAGTCAGCAATGTAAAGAACTCATCGTACATTAAACTTGCACCACCCGCTATTTACAATAAATCTTTGATTCTCAAAATGATCCTTTAATAATTTCAATGCATTTGTATAGTTAACTTCTGTTAATTCTAACGACTGAATCGCTCTAGCTGCTTCTCCCGTAAGAGACGATTTTAAGTACTGGAATTTTTCTAAATTAGATAAGTTCGTATTATTTCCAATTAATGAATTAAACGCATCCATATATGAAAACCACTCCAGAAAATCACCACTAAATGAAGGTAACACTATTTCCGGCAATTTAACTGGCTTAGAATTATTATTTATTGTTACCGGAACCTTAATTGGTTTCATTACTTGAAGTTTCAGATCCTTAATTCGTTTAAATAAATCAAACCCAAAGTTAAACTTCTCAGGAAATTCTTCATCGTATTTATTTCGTTCGTCTAATCTAAATTCCTATACTGAAGCTAAAACTTCCTCAACTAATTCTAAAATTAATTCGGCATTCACATTTTCAGAAGCTAAATCTTTAGTGATACTGGCAATATCTTTCTCGATTATTTGGCGGTGCTTGTTTAACGTACGAAGAGCTCGATCGCTTTCCTTTGAAAGTTGAGTTTCGGATGCGCTAGACATGATAACAAATGAAAAAGGAACAAGGAGAGGCCTACCTTATCAATTTACGTTTGAGTTGTTTGACCTGGTGGGCTGACTCTGCGACACTTGTCCTGTTCGGTGATGTCCTGAGGGCGTCTGCGGCACCACGTGCTGAACTACGCTGCTTCTCCCAGGAATCGCCACTTGCGGTACGGCGACGACGTTGTCCAACTGGCACTACGGCTTCCCTGTGATGCTGCTCTTTGGACTTGGATGAAGCACTGATTTGATCAAATTACTCTTAAATCAATCGAAGGACCAAAATGTTACTACTTATTTGACTTAAGTTTCGAAGGACCAATTTGTAATGTAGAATTACAAATAATGAATTCTTTAAATACTCAGAAATGTTCGTATATTGCAAACACCAAAATATATAAATATATACAATTTACATATGTTATTATTCGCGTCGCGTAGTCGAAGTTTACTTGATGAAGTCTTCAGTTCATCTCTGGTCTCTTCTCCTCGAGCAATTCCTCCCCGGGGTTGAGGGTGGTGTCTAAGGTTGGGTGGTGGTAATGTGATCTCTTCTGATTGGTTATCGATAAACCGTGATTACCACCACCCCAACACTGTTGCCAAACTTCTGCAACCGCATCTCGGCGTGTCCGGGGCTGCATCGCAGCTGTTTAGACTTCCCGCTAAGTCGGAATCCTTCTTAAGCCGTTTTATGACGCATTGTCCGCTCGCGCACTTTCGCGTAAACACCATAAAACTAAGCCATCCTTTCAAAACTATATACACGCAGTAAAATATACAATAAGGGCCGTTACTCAGAACGGACCTTGGTCAAAATAATAAAATGCAAATGTGGAGGGTCGGGGTTGCGGCGAACCAGGTAAAGTCGCAACACTTGTTGAGATCTGGAACACCTGAGTCTTCAAAGATTTGACTTGATGAATATGTATATGGCTTTCTATACATCGTTTTAAGGAGCAATTTTTGAGTTGTTACGATATTACTCCTGTGTGACTTCAAACAACCTCCCCATACCAATAATCCATATGACAGTATAGATTGCACAAAAGCATAATAAGTCATTTTTAATGCGTTTAAGTCAAGAATGTGCTTTAATTTATTAAATAGATAAATACAGCTCCTAAGTTTACTGTTCATCATGGTTGTGTGTATATCCCATTTCAGGTGTTGATCTATTGCTATACCTAAGTAGTTTATATAACTTACTCTCTTTATTGCTGTGCACTTACAGCCCAGGTTTCTTGTACAATTTACTTCATGGATTTTTAATTCATCAAGGCGAGGTAAATTATTTTGATATGAAGAGAAAGCTATTAGTTTTGTTTTATCCAAATTTAGACTGAGCAGATTACAATTAAATTTCTGTTTTAGGGTTATTATTTCATTCGTGGCTTTTTGAAATACATCATTCCAATTATTACAAAACACGTAAACATTTGTAAAATTAACTTAGTTAATTTTATAAATGTCTCGCGGATGGTGTGCACTAAATGTTATAACCCTATTGTGGTTTACGCAGATTAACATATGTGTCTTTGTGCATATTTGTGATTCATGTTTTGTGTCTTACATTTTAGTTATATGTTTTTGGCTCTACATTGTAAATGGCTTGTCCGTTAATAAAGAATTATTATTATTATTATTAGCAACAACAATGAAAACTATTAAATAGAATGGGGCTTTCCCACAGAAGAAAGTTATATTTAAAGGCCAGGAAAAAAATCTTTAGTCAAGAAAATGTCGGAAAAAATTAACATTTAAGATTGTGGCTACCATGTCAGTTTTACTTTAAACAATATTAATCAAAATTTTGAAAACTAGATTATTAGATTATTATTATTCGATTGAATCCTCCAAAAAAGATTCGAATCCTGAATGAGTCGAATCCTGCCCAGCTTTGGTCTCTCTATCTTACTTAAAATTGATTTGTTTCATAACACTATCGTTTACTTCTTTCAAAACTTTATTCAAAGTTGGCAGTTCATTTTTATAAAAGAAACTATGCACGGATGCACTACGTCATCAAAACTTGTAATTATGTCCTCCAAGCTGTTTAGGGCTACAAATCTCTCCGGATTTCTTATTTGTATGGTACAATAGACAGTGGAATTTACAACTCCTAAAATGTTTAATAACATTTTATTATTTGATGCATATTCTTATGCTATTTGATATCTCACCTACTGCACCAACAATGTCTGATACAACAGCAGTCATTTTCATATGTGGATCATCTGTTATCATCTGCTTATACATATTTATTATTCACTGTTTTCCAGACAAATATAAATGACCCAAATCCAACTTCTTACGCTTTTTTGGAGGTGAAGGTGATATTATCACCGAGCTTGTACTGGGTCCATAATCCATCACAACAATATAACAAAACTAACTTTTAACTATGCTAAAAAAACACCGCACAAAAGGTTCTTACGAAACAGACAAAGTTGCAACTCGGTAACGCTTCGAATTAAGGTTATGTGTAATTAGCATAGTGTAAAATGGGCGCGCTCTTGGCCAATTAGAGTTGTAGGTTTTGGCGCGTGAAATTTAAAACGCTCCTCCTAGTTATTAAACAGATTATAGTGCTAAAACATGTACAGTTGCAAGAGAAAAAAATTAGTACAGCAGGGAACTTTGGCCACTTCTAAAATATCGTATTTTTTTCTTGTGAAACAAACTTGTCATGTACAGGTTAACAACATTCTTTTTCTTGGCCAACAAGACGGTGCTTTTGTTGACATGCACTTCATTAGGAGTGTCTCTAATGATAATACCGTCTCTAAACGGGTCGTTATTATTGCTTTTTGCGATTTAGTCAGTTGAGGCAAGTCGACGTTAATTAAATTTCGTTTGACATTTCCGCTGATTTTTCAATTTGATTGACAATTTGAAAAATCAAAGTGAGTCCAGTTCACATAGCCAAATATTAAAGCTGTACTAGTTTTTTTCTCTCGCAACTGTACATTTAGCATAAATAAATGTTTTTAGTGAAGGAAGTGTTAGTGTTTTATTAAGTTTAATTCTAGTCTAAAACTTTGAAACGTATGCACACACACACATCACATAAGTAACAATAAATCACGTGCCTAACTAACGATTCAGTTCCTCCATTATTAAGTTATTAAACTTAAATTGGCTACAATGCCTTTATAACTGCTGGTAATATTAGCGCCGTTCCGGTTTGGAGAAAATTGCACTCAATGCCGAATACAACTGGCATTTTGACAAATTTTCCATGAATGAATCAGAATCATAGCCATAGACACTCTGTAAGTGTGAAATGATTGCAACAAACGTGCTTTATTTATGTTTAAAGTGGATAAACAGCTACCTACATATAAATGAAAAGTAAATATTTACTTCAATAATATGATAATCGTCGTGTTATGGAAACGTAGTCGTAAGAGTAAATACTCATAATATGTTGTTGATGAAAGTATTTATTGTACCTCATTCGTAATAAATGGAATACTACGTTTATATTTTATAGAAACTATTAGTTTTCTATCATTGTTTAAAACAAACTTATAACTGTTACAAACATTTCCATTGCAGATAACGTTGTTTTTTCAAATACTGCCCCTTATGCGGTAGAATTATGCTTACTTGCATTGCACGTACTTAA
Organism: Philonthus cognatus; assembly: GCA_932526585.2. Taxonomy (NCBI): domain Eukaryota; kingdom Metazoa; phylum Arthropoda; class Insecta; order Coleoptera; family Staphylinidae; genus Philonthus; species Philonthus cognatus. Next base: position 22,031,044 of record OW052249.1, on the reverse strand, counting down.
TTAAGTCAAAATTCTAAAATATAAAAATAAAACATTTTTTGTATGATACCCCAAACGTCTCTTTTAACAAAATGCAAATGTGTAAACAATTTGTGAATAAAATTGTGTTTTAAAGAAAAACTAACCACTAATTAAGTGCTCTTTGTGATATATACAGGGTGTCTACGCTAAATCGTTCGTTAAAAGTTTATGGGGTTACCGTTGCACTAAAAATTTGAAAAAAATCCTTGTCATATGGTTGAATCAGTTCTCCTCATGTGATATATTTTCAACTTTATATCACTTCCGGTTCCACCGGAAGCAGCACCAAATTTGTTATTTTAAATGGAACACCCTATATATTAGTAATTTTTTGGATTCCTCGTTTAAACTGCAACATATTTTATTCGAACATATGTACACTTATCTCTTATAGTTTTCAAGCAAATAACCTATTTCTAAAATTTTGACCTCTGAAAGGCATCTTGAAATCTGTCTGTAACTTCTCTTAAGAGTAAGATAATAATATGATTTGTATCTCTACTTGTACCTAGAGGATGCCTCCATGAGCGTATTAATTGGAAACTGTCAATTTTGACAATAAGTGTTCTTAAAATGTTATTACCTAAGTGCCCTCTTCAATATCTAGTAATTCAATTTTTTTAAATGGAATGACCCATTTTTTATCACATGGTACGATTGGGGGGAAAATTTTCTAAAAAAAAAGTATTATACAACTATACTAGTAAAGCAAGTAGTTTTCGAATTATTTCGAAAGCCATAGTCGGTGAGTTGTTGTTGAATTTTGTTATTCGGTCGATATTAACGCTACAGTTGGTGAGTGAGATTACTAAAGGAATAAATTGGGCTAGACTTTCTCGTTTCTTGATCAAAAACAAAATAGCTAAGGTAAAAATTGTTTATAAAAAGTGTGTGTGTTCGTTGGCTACAACTTTTGTTTGAGACATTTTTTGATTAAGTTAATGTTCAGGCCTTGATTTATTTGATTTGTTATTTGAATTTTAATATGTTGTTGATCACATAAGCGGTGTAAAAAATGTAAGTGTTGTTAATAGCAACCAAAAAGAGATAATAAAAAATAAACCCAATTTATCAGCACGAGTAAGTTTTTACACAGTAATAGTAAGAAATTTTAAAATGAATTGAGAGAGAGGTGTTTTGTCAAAGTGACGTCTACGAAAATTGCAATTTTTAAGCTTATGTATCCGGTTCGACAGACCATGTTTGCGCGTTTGGCGCGTCTTTTGTTCTTTAAATTAGGGGTCACAGATTGCAAGACTTTAACTTTGCAAAAGGTGCTGGAAGGTGATAACAAAGGTGAAAGGATAGTAATGGTTAGCGAAGTTAGTGAAAGATAAGTGATAGGATACACAAAATGAGAACGGAACAAGTAGGAATTACAAACTTACTTGTGCTGATAAATTGGGTTTATTTTTTATTATCTCTTTTTGGTTGCTATTAACAACACTTACATTTTTTACACCGCTTATGTGATCAACAACATATTAAAATTCAAATAACAAATCAAATAAATCAAGGCCTAGAAGAAGTGCTGACGTCATACGAACTTGCATCTGTCACCTATGGCACCGCTAGTGCTGCCTATCTAGCCAATCGCACAGTACGGGAACTTGCGCTACGTGAAACCAAAAGATTTCCAATCGGAAGTGACAGATGTTTATCGGACATATACGTTGACGATTTAATAACAGGCGCAAACTCATTAAATGAACTCATAGTTTTACGCGATCAAGTAAATGACCTGCTTCTAAGTGGTGGATTCGAGCTAAGGAAATGGGCAAGTAACAACAAGCAAGCATTCATGGATTTTAAAACAGACTGTAACGATGGAGTAACTGTCTTAACGAGGAACGACATGGAAGTCAATGTCAATGTGACAACTTTAGGAATGGTCTGGGACACGTCAATGGACAACATCAGTTACAACACAAAATTAATTACTTCAAAGGCGACAACTAAGAGAGGAGTCCTGAGTGAATTATCGAGGACTTATGACCCTCTAGGATTGATAAGACCTATTACAATCATTGGTAAAATTTTCATTCAAGAGTTATGGAAATTGAAGAGTGGATGGGACGAGCCACTACCATTGAATTACACCAATCGTTGGAACAAATATTCAAGAGATTTACAACAGGTATCAACGATTAAAATACCTCGAGAGATATGCCTAGATCAGGCCATCGACATCGAATTGCATGGGTTTTCAGATGCAAGTGAACACGCATATGGAGCGTGTATGTACATAGTCACCTCCGAGGATACTGGAAGAGTCAGCAGATTACTTACTGCAAAATCAAGAGTTGCACCAATCAAGGCGACAAGTATACCACGATTGGAATTATGTGGAGCATTATTATTGGCAGAATTGAGCGAGCGCGTGAGTGAAACGTTGAGTCGTATGTAATACCACAAGAGGTTGGTTTTGGCCGGATATTTTTTTATTTAGACGAGTGCGTGGTTGCCTAGCAATTTTAACGAGAGAAAACTTGGATGACAAAAACACGAGAGCGAAGCTCGAGTGTTTTTGTCTATACAAGTTTTCTCGAGTAAAATTGGAAAACCACGCACGAGTTATTAAATGAAAAAATATCCTCCCAAAACCAAACCTCGAGTGGTATTTGATAAGATAATTCCATGACAAAGGTGTATTGTCATTCTAAAATTTGACAATTATGCATTACGTAGTGATTTGACGGATTGAACTTAACGTCACTAATTCAGCGCGATCGTACAGTCGTTGGCATGGAGAACGTAAATAAGATCATTTTAAAATATCCACTTGCATTTTTACTTCTGCGATTTTGTTTGTTAGCAAATATGCATGATTTTAGGTTGGAATGGAATTATCGATTTAATTTTCGCCGATTCTATTACACTGATTCTACAATTACGTTGTCATGGATAATATCAGATTCTAGACTTTTCAAAACATTTGTTGCGAATAGAGTAGGTGAAATTAACAAATTAACTAATGCTAATGATTGGATTCATGTTTCAACTAAGGAGAATCCAGCAAACATCATTACCCGTGGATCCGATGCGAGCACACTGAAGGAAAACAACCTATGGTGGACTGGGCCGCAGTTTCTAATTAGCCTGCCACCTGTGAATGATTTCGTAATACCTGAATCCTTACCGGAAGTGAAGCTGAACCATGTTTCAATCACAACGAAGTCTGTCTCGATTCCTGAATGTTCTTCATATGAAAAAACCCTGCGCGTAATGGCACACGTATTACGATTCATAAACAACTTACGAAAACTTGGTGTACAACGCGGTCAGATAACAATTACGAAATTAAGACAAGGTGAAGTAGTATTATTAAGAAGCTTACAAAGTATCGTGTTTAGCTCGGAGATAAATGCTCTTAAACGAAACAAATCTGTTCTTAAAACAAGTAAACTTATTACACTCAACCCGTTTCTTGATGAAAATATGTTGATCCGTGTTGGTGGTCGCTTAGCAAACAGTGAATTGCCAAATGACCGACGATTTCCCATCGTGTTGCCTTCCACCCACAGACTAACAAAATTAATTGTGTGGAGTGTTCACAAATCACAACTACATATAGGTGCTCAAGGAACCCTCGCGGCTCTACGTATCAAATATTGGATATTGAATGGAAGAAGTCTCACCCGTGGTGTCGTTCGATCATGCATTGATTGCATAAAGGCTAAACCACGATTTAAGTCACCATTTATGAGTGCTTTACCCACTTATCGGACTCAACAATTTCGCCCTTTCCTGCGAAGCGGGGTTGATTACTGCGGACCCTTTATCATCAAAGATGGCGGTCGCAGATCAAAACGGACTGTCAAGGCTTATGTCTGCATTTTCGTGTGTTGCGCAACAAAGGCAGTACACATCGAGTTGGTTTCAACTTTATCTACTGACGGATTCTTAGCCGCCTTCAGTCGATTTATATCAAGAAGGGGCCATGTGATATAAATCATTAGTGATAATGCCACTAACTTCGTCGGGGCGAAGAGGCATCTTCAGGATCTTAGATTTTTCCTACGAGATTTAGATAATCAAGAGGCCATTCAAAATGGAATGACACAACGAGGAACTAAATGGATATTCATACCACCACGAGTACCACATTTTGGAGGCCTCTGGGAAGCTGCTGTGAAGAGTGTCAAGAGTCATCTTCATAGAGTAGCAGGTAAAGCTCTTTTAACTGCTGAGGAGTTGACTACCCTACTAACTCAAATTGAAGCAGTTCTCAACTCCAGACCACTTTGTCCAATCAGCGATGACCCCAATGACCTCACTGCTCTAACTCCAGCTCACTTTCTCATTGGAGATGTCTTAACAATACCATTGGAACACAATTGGGAGAATACATCGGATAATCGACTTTCTAGATGCGAACTCATAAACAAAATGCGACAACACATATGGAGACGTTGGTCACGAGAGTACTTATCAGAATTACATATCCGTAAAAAATGGCACTCCAAAGAACCCATTGTGGAAATTGGCCAACTTGTCATAATTAAGGAAGACAACATTTCACCATTGCAATGGCGTATAGGACGTATTGAAGCCGTCCATTCTGGAAAGGATAACGTTGTGCGAAGCGTTACGATAAAAACTTCCTCTGGCAGCATCACACGTCCTGTAATTAAAGTGCCGTGCTAATTTCATAATTGTTTTTTAAATTGAACGGAATCCGTTCAATGGGTGGCAGCATGTTCAGGCCTTGATTTATTTGATTTGTTATTTGAATTTTAATATGTTGTTGATCACATAAGCGGTGTAAAAAATGTAAGTGTTGTTAATAGCAACCAAAAAGAGATAATAAAATATAAACCCAATTTATCAGCACAAGCAAGTTTGTAATTCCTACTTGTTCCTTTCTCATTTTGTGTATCCTATCACTTATCTTTCACTAACTTCGCTAACCATTACTATCCTTTCGCCTTTGTTATCACCTTCCAGCACCGTTTGCAAAGTTAAAGTCTTGCAATCTGTGATCCCTAATTTAAAGATCAAAAGACGCGTCAAACGCGCAAACAGTTAATATGTTTCTATATTTTTTACTTCACTTGAAATCAGTGGTTTATATGCGTGGCGCATGAAGTAAAATTTCGAGTTTAGAAAAGCCCCGTGAAAATTTGTCTCGGGTCGCTGCGCGACCCTCGACAAATTTTCTACGCGGGGCTTTTCTAAACTCGAAATTTTACTTCATGCTTAGTCTGGGAGTGGAAGACACTCGTTCGTAAATTTTCGAATTATCATAAAGTTGTGTATTTCTTCGTTGTCTGCAACTTTTGTTTGAAGCTTTGTTTGATTGAATCGATAATAAAGCTACAATTGATGAGTAGACAAAAACAAAAGAGCTGAGGTGAAAATTGTATAGGTAAAAGTGGTTTATTTTTTCGTTGGCTACAACTTTTGTTTAAAACTTTTTTGGTAATACTCAATTGTCGTGTAATTAGGAATGTTTGCTGTTGGGCAATGACCATTATTATTATTATTAAAACAGTAAATAGTGTTGCTAACTCTAAACCATCAAATAATAATAATGCGATTATAATTGGTTCAAGTGTTATAGCTAACGAATCAGCGAATGTTCCAGACTATGGTTTTCAATCAAGTATTGTAAAGAAAAAATGGTTACACGTCTACAGAGTCGAACCTAACGTTGAACCTAAAACGATTGTTAATCATGCTAAAACAATATTAAATGTAAATGCGGATATTAAATGTTTTCGTCTTATGAATTCTGATCAATCTTCATCTTTTGAACTTGGAGTTGATGAACCTCACTTTGATTCTCTTATGGACTCTTCGAAGTGGCCTCCAGGTGTGGCTCTAAAAGAGTTTATACCTCGCCAAAACAGCCATTTTCAAACTGCCGGGATACAACAAACAGAAATATAAGAAAATTATCGATCTTCTATCAAAATGTGCGTGGTCTTAGAACAAAACTCTTCGAATTTTATAATAATACTCTAGCCAATGATTATGACATTATATGTGTAACTGAATCATGGTTACATCACAATATTTCAGATAATGAAATTATTGATGATCGTTATATATTACATCGTTGTGATCGTGATTATGCTGCGAATGATTATGCTGTGAAGAGGAATCTACATTCGTCAATAATATCAATCAATACTCGAAATCGGGAGGAGATTTGGATTTTAATTAATAATTCTTATATTATTGGCTGTGTTTATCTGCCTCCACGATCTCATGAGGACACTTATACTGAACACGTAAATACATTATCAGATATCATCAATAAATATGAAGATCTTACGTTATTTGAGGTTGGAGATTTCAACTTGTCTAGTGTTGGCTGGATTCCAGAAGAAGACTGCGTGGGATTCTTACCAACTAGTGTTGAAAGTGCTTGTGTCCGGGTTTTGTGTGATAGTGTTATGAGCAATGGGTTATATCAATTTAATAACAACATAAATAGTGCTTGTAATGTTTTAGATCTAATATTTTCTAATAATCCTCATATAAGTTGCGCCATAGGTGACCCTTTATGTAAGCCTGATGGTTATCACCCGCCTTTGCATATAGACTTTGATGCTGCAATTGCTAATGATGATTCAAATGAGGAATTTTATTTGGACTTTACGAACTGTAATATTAATGCTATTTGTAATGAAATAAGCAGTGTAAATTGGATGTACTATTTAGAATCTCATGGTATTGACAATGCTGTTGATATTTTTTATGAAATATTATACAATATTTTGCAGAAACATGTTCCAGCTAGGAGAAAATTAAAGTCCCATTTTCCTAAATGGTTTTCGCCGTCGTTAATTGACTTAATTAAAGATAAACGTCTTGCGCATATAAAATTCAAGAATACTGGGTGTATTCAAGACTATAACACCTTCTCTAAATTAAGAGCAGATTGCAAAAGACTAATTCAAAATGACCACCTTATCTACATTCGTGATATTGAAAATAACATACCAAATAATGTTAATGCCTTTTGGAAATACTGCAAATCCAAAAGGGATAGTGTTGGTACTTTTCCTTCATGCATGCACAAAGGAACAGCGATAGCTACTTCTAATAAAGTTATAGCCAATATATTCGCCCATTTTTTTCAAGAGTCCCACTCAGATATTTCTTGTGTGGGTCCTATTTTTACCGTAGAATCTGATATCGTAGAATTAAGTTCTGATATCAAGATAAACAGTTCTCCTGGTCCGGATGGAATTCCTCCATCAATAATTAAATCATGTGCTAATGTGTTATGCCTTCCTCTAACCTGGCTGTTTAACAAATCTCTTCAAGATGGTAAGTTCCCTGATGTCTGGAAACGTTGCTATGTCGTTCCTGTTTTTAAGTCGGGTGTCAAAAAAGATGTACACAATTATCGTCCCATAGCCATTCAATCTTGTATTCCGAAACTGTTTGACAAGATTGTATATAAACATATGATGCTGCACTTTTCATCCACAATAATTGATCAACAACATGGATTCTTTCCATCAAGATCTACAGAATCGAATCTCTTTATTTATTCAAACTTTATATCGGATACTTTGGAAGAAGGCTCAGTTGTAGATTCTGTCTACACCGACTTCTCCAAAGCCTTCGACAGGGTTAATCATACGAGGCTTCTGTATAAACTTTGCTCATATGGTGTTTCGGGACGCATGCTTGAATGGCTACGGTCCTTTATCTGTAAAAGGAAAATGTTGGTCAAAGTAAATAACATCACATCTGATATCATAATTGATGCAACCTCAGGGGTGCCACAAGGCTCTCACTTAGGGCCGTTACTTTTTCTTATATTTGTGAATGATATTGGCAAACATCTTACTTCTAATATTCTTCTCTATGCAGACGATATGAAAGTATTTCGCAATATAAAGTCCATATATGACTGTAATACTCTTCAAAATGATTTAAATCAGATTATGGTTTGGTGTAATGATAATAATCTCTATTTAAATATAAAAAAATGCAAGTCCATGCGGTTTTCACGTGAAAAAGATTCAATATTAGCTTTTGATTATTCATTAAATAATAGTTTCCTCGAGAGAGTTGATTCAATTAATGATTTGGGGGTTTTGTTTGATGCTAAACTACAGCTTAATGATCACATCAACAAAATCTCTGCTAAAGCATTGCAGATGTTTGGATTTATACGAAGATTTAGCTCAAATTTTAATTCTATTAGAACATTTATATCTCTCTATATATCTCTTGTAAGGCCTATTATAGATTATTGCGCAATTATATGGTCACCTTATTATAAATGTCATGTGGATCGTCTAGAAAATGTGCAACGAAAAATGATAAAATTGATTTGTTTTCGATGTCATCTATTTTATCATGATTATAATATGATACTTAAATATCTTGGACTTCTTCCATTAATTAAACGAAGAGTGTACTTTTCCTTGTGTTTTGCGTACCGCATATTAAATAGCAGAATAAATTGTTCTGTAATACTTGCATCAATTTCACTATATGTACCTACACGCTTAACTAGGCATCAACAACTACTTGCTAGCAAGTATCACGCAACAAATTATACATCCAACAGCCCTAGGAATGCATTAATTGATAATATTAATACATATTGTAGATTGATAGATGTTTTTGGTGTAAGCTTACAATGTTTCAAGCGTAATTGTAAAAATGTGCTTGAATGTAGTACGTAGTGTTATAGTATGTATGATTCCATGTATGCATACTTGTATTTGTATATAAATTTAGTTTTAGTCGTTATTCACATTGTTTGTGTGATTTTGTGCGATTATTTCGATTTGTTAAAAGACTATTGTTATTTTATTATGTAATGGCCCACCGTTAAAATAAATAAATAAATCAAATGTCTAAAAAGTCTTTTGTTAAAAATCAGCATAAATCATTACATTATTCTGTTTTTCATTAAACGAATTTTAAAAATGTTAACAACGAAAAACTCTGAAATAATTAGGAACTTTCTAAGACTGAAGAATTTTTAAAAATATTTTCATTTTATTTTTATTTTCTGAAATATATTTGCTAATTTAATACGTTTTTTATAAACATTTCCAAGCAATATCTTTTTGAAATTTTATAAATTTAATGCTTACTTATTCCTCTTTGTATTACATTACTTTACAGTTTTTCAAAAAATGTTTTGAACAAAAGTTGTAGGTAATGAAAAAAACACAACTTTTACCTTAACACTTTTCACCTTAACTCTTTTGTTTATGATCACTATATGAAAAAGTCTAGGGGAGATATTCATTTAATAATCACTTACAAATTGCTGCTAATCAAAAAAAGTTTCACACAAAAGATAATAACAAAACCCAACACAAAATTTTATATAATCACTATTCACCTCAGTTCTTCTGTTTATGAACTAGAAACTAATTTATATCAACAACTCACCGACTATAGCTTTCGACGTCTCAATCGAAAAATGTTTCAAACAAAAGTTGTAGCCAACGAGAAAATAAACCGCATTTACCTTAACACTTTTTACCTCAGCTCTTTTGTTTTTGTTCAATAAACCGAGAAAGATTTATTTGATATATTTTGCTAATCATTCATTAACTGTAGCTATTTTATCGATTCAATCAAACAAAAATTGCAGACTACGAAAAAATACACAACTTTATGATAAATCGTAAATTTACGAACGAGTGTCTTCCACTCCCAGACTAAGCATGAAGTAAAATTTCGAGTTTAGAAAAGCCCCGCGTAGAAAATTTGTCGAGGGTCGCGCAGCGACCCGAGACAAATTTTCACGGGGCTTTTCTAAACTCGAAATTTTACTTTATGCGCCACGCGTATTAAACACTGATTTCAAGTGAAGTTAAAAATATAGAAACACATTAACTTAATCAAAAAATATCTCAAATAAAAATTGTAGCCAACGAAAAAACCCACAAATTTTGTATAAACAATTTTCACCTTAGCTATTTTGTTTTTGATCAAGATACGAGAAAGTCTGGCCCAGATTTATTTATCGGCGGCCAATGTGGATAAGTTTCATTAAACACTCTACATATTCGAGTAACATTGCTATCGCCGTTGCCATCCACAAATCATCGATCAATGTTCAATAGAAAAAAACCTCTAGAGTGTCATGATTTTATCTATTTTTTAATTTAAGTTGGCTACACACTTTAGGAATTGACATATAAAACGTCAGACATAATAATTATAATATATAATTTCAGAGCTACCAACCTACAATACTTTCCATGGCATTCTAGAGGTTTTATTTTATTGAACATACGATATAAAAAATAAATTGATAATTTTTTTATTTATGTAATTATTTATTTTGTTGTTTTCTGTATAACTTTTTACTAATTGTTTTTATTATTTGACATTTCACATTACAATCGCGACAAAACAAAAGCATAATACTTGCCTACTAAAATTTAATTGCGACTTATGCGCGCATTATTCCCTGCATAAATGCGACGAAAACGAATCTTCGAAATAATTCGAAAACTACATGCTTTACGAGTATAGTTGTATAATACTTTTTTGTAGGAAATTTTCCTCCCAATCGCACCATGTGATAAAAAATGGGACACTCTATTTAAAAAAATTGAATTACGAGATATTGAAGAGGGCCCTTCGATATTGACATTTTAAGAACACTTATTGTCAAAATTGACAGTTTCTAATTACTTTACTCATAGAGGCATCCTCTAGGTACAAGTAGAGATATAAATCATATTTTTATCTTATTCTTAAGAGAAGTTACAGACAGATTTCAAGATGCCTTTTAGAGACCAAAATTTTAGAAATATTTTTTTTTTTCTTGAAAACTATAAGAGATAAGTGTGCATATGTTCGAATAAAATATGTTGCAATTTAAACAAGGAATCCAAAAAATTACTAATAGATAGGGTGTTCCATTTAAAATAACAAATTTGGTGCTTCTTCCGGTAGAACCGGAAGTAATATAAAGTTGAAAATATTTCACATGAGGAGAACTGATTCAACCAAATGTCAAGGATTTTTTTCAAATTTTTGATGCAACGGGAACCCCATAAACTTTTAACGAACGGTTTAGCGTAGACACCCTGTATATAGTTCTTCTTGTAGATTTACATATTATACTGATTTATATCTAAATTTATACTGATTGTACAAAGTTGATGCCGACAATAATTAATAAAATAAAAAATAATAATAATCAAAGTTAATCAATTGTGCTGTAAGTGGGCATTAATTCACATACACGCTGTACACATGTAATTAATAATTAACCTATGATATAGTAATTATTTTTATTCCGGTTTTGTCACGCTTATCGATGAAAGTTATGGGAGATAGAGGGATTTGGGATTTTGAATTTGTATAATAAAAACACATTCACACATTAAATTCTATAGTGTATTAATAAAAAATAATAAATATAAACTGTAATAGTCTTATTCATTAAATATGTAATATAAAACAAATAATAATAAAACAAACAATTAGATTAATACGGCGCTCTTCCCGCTCCTGGACCCCACCACGTCCTAAAACAAACACAAATATGAAAATACTTAAATATAATGAAAACATAACCTGAAAGTATTAAATCACGTTTGATTTATTGAGGTTTAATTAACAATTGTTCAATAACACAGGTTTACAAAAAAAAAAAGTCCGGACTATTTGACCGGACCTTGGTATCCCGGGGTATTTTGTCACTTAGAGGTTAAAATGGTCATTTTTTTGGAACTGGACCCGGGACAATGTTGCCGCATGAAATTAGTTCGTGTTTTCGATCTGGGGGCACCACTATACAAAGCTACCCATTTCTCGATTTATAACAACACTATAAAACGAATATTATTGATATATATAAAAAATGTTATTAATAAAATATATTAAATGTTTTTTTTTAATTAGGCGGAATGCATTCCGTTTTTTGATTACATAAAATTGATGATTTTAAAATCCATTATAAAACAAATATAAAAAAAATAAAATGCATTGCGCATATATCAGTAATAAAATAGGCTTATTTTATACAATCAAGTATCTAAATGTTTATTGTAATTTAATTAACAACGAACTACTGTTTTTGTATTTAGGCAACTCAATATACACTGCCAGTTTCAAATCCATTAGCTCTATCTTTTCCTCCGTTGGAGTAGCACTGTCAACCTCTCGAGTGAGCTTTCACAAGCGACTGGTTTCTGTTGGTCATTTAATCAAGTGTTTTCGGCTATTCATTCCATTTATTTTAAAGAGAGAAGAACTCAGGCTATTCCGGCACCTTAATTCCAACTTCCCCGGAAGTGGAAAATCACTCGGGAAAATGGCTAAGTGCTTGAAGAATAGAGAGTCTATCTGTGTTCTGTGTGGGGAATATCATCTTAAGACGAACTTGGTGAATTTCACAGAGACCATATCTGCACAATTTAAGTCGTGTTTTCCCAATTCCGAAGGTCCAGATAATAACCCATGGGCCCCAAAAGTTCTTTGTCGAACATGCCAAGCGCGTTTGAGATGTTGGCAGACTGGCTCTAGGAAAATGATGTTTTCTTCTCCTATGACCTGGCGGGAACCAGAACATCACGAACGCGATTGCTACTTTTGCAGAAACGTTAAGCCTGGGTTAAATTCCAGGAACAGAAAATCGCTGAATTACGTGGTCACCTCGTCGGTTACCATGCCAGTGATAGCTGATGTTGACCTTGATGAACGTATGGTTGTTGATGGCGAAGATGAAGGAGGTAAGGAAATAGAACCGGAGCAAAATGAAGGGGAGTTCTCCCAATCTCCAATCGACGTGGACGATGACAGCGAGAATGATCAACTCCAGAATTCAAAGTGGAATCAAATGGAACTCAATGACTTGGTTCGAGATCTGGGGCTATCTAAGGACCAGTCTGAACTGTTAGCTTCTCGTTTAAAAGAAAGAGGTTCTCTGGAGAAAGGAACAATCGGGACCTATTACAAAAATAGGGATGAGCCTTTCCGGAAATATTATGACCAGCATGATTCATTAGTATTTTGCAGAGATATAGAAGGTCTATTCGGCGAATTCGGAGTTGAACATGATTCGGATGATTGGCGGCTATTCATTGATTCATCAAACAGGAGTTTGAAAGCTGTTTTGTTGAACAATGGCAATAACCTCGCGTCAATTCAAATAGCTTACTCGACGATATTGAGTGAGAACTACTGCAATCTGGACTATTTGCTCCAAAAAATTAATTACAGCAGGTACAAATGGAAAATATGTACGGATTTGAAGGTAGTAACAATACTTTTGGGACAACAGAGTGGATTTACAAAATACCCTTGTGTTCTCTGTGAATGGGATAGTCGAGCTCGTGAGGAGCATTATGAAAGGAAGGTTTGGCCATCAAGGGAGAATTTTCTTGTTGGTCAGAAGAACATAGAGCAAGAACAGTTAGTGGATCCCAAAAGTATTTTACTACCTCCGCTCCATATTAAATTAGGGTTGATAAAACAATTCATCAAGGCTCTTAAAAAAAGAAGTAGCGAAGCCTTCCAATATCTCTACAAAAAATTCCCAAAGTTGTCAGATGCCAAAATCAAAGAAGGGGTTTTCAATGGGCCGCAAATAAGGGAACTTATGAAAGATCCAGAATTCCCGAAGACGATGACGGTGGATGAGGAAGAAGCATGGAAGAGCTTCGTGAATGTTGCCCAGAAATTTCTTGGAAACAATAAAGACCCAAACTATAGGGAATTGGTGGAGGGCTTGCTCCGGAATTACAAAGCTATTGGATGTTTGATGAGCTTGAAGGTCCATTTCTTGGATTCATTTTTGAACAATTTCCCAGAAAACCTTGGACATTATAGCGAAGAACAAGGTGAAAGATTTCACCAAGATATAAAAGAGATGGAAAGACGCTACCAAGGTTTCTGGGACATCAACATGTTGGCAGACTACTGCTGGAACTTGAAGAGGGATACGACCAAGGGGATAAGAGAAAGGCACTTAGAAGAAGTTTTGAGCAAACCTGCAGACCCCATAAACAAGCGCGGAAAGATTGAAAAATTAGGAGGGAGAAAAGTGAGAGGCAAGGGGACTCACTGTAAACAAGCACCTCGAAGGGAACAGAATCTGCAAAAATTGGGAGGGAGAAAAGTGAGAGGCAAGGGGACTCACTGTAAACAAGCACCCCGAAGAGACCAGAATCTGCAAAAATTGGGAGGGAGAAAAGTGAGAGGCTAGGGGACTCACTGTAAACAAGCACCCCGAAGGGAACAGAATCTGCAACGTCCACGTCGTTGTTCCTGGGTGATGCTAATAGCAGAGTTCAGTTTAATAGCAGGGCTGGGTTCCCTGTCAATATCTCACAGCGAACGGATCGCCGGAATTGGATGCCTTGACAGGGAGATCGAAATCCGCGAGATAAAACAATCATGGCAACATTTTATCCACTGGGGTGGCACTGTGATAGTCCCGATCGAGATTTAGGGCTCCTTGCCGATGTTTGGAAGATATTCAAGACCTAAACAGTTGCCCTCTAACTTAACAGATCGCTTAAAAAATTGTCCCGGGTCCAGTTCCAAAAAATGACCATTTTAACCTCTAAGTGACCTTGAAATCTCGTTTTTCTGACGTGATGGGGCTCAGCTGACCCCGGGATCGGATTCAGGACGCAAAAATACCCCGGGATACCATGGTCCTGTCAAATAGTCCGGACTTTTTTTTTTGTAAACCTGTGTAATCCGAGTATAGCATAAATTCAGTTTATAAATTATATCCAGTGAAGGTTAACATAAACCACGATTAACCAACTATTGGGAAATTTTCAAAATGTTGAATTTTTGTATGTAAATGCGATTCTGTAAAAGGAAAAACAATATTTTTACCATCAAAACCCCCCTCGAAATTTGTATAACCCCCTCCGATTTTTTTTCTGGCTACGGCTTTGATTGGGGGCGAATTGTTCAATCATGGCTTACTTTAATCTTTGTTTAAATTTAATTAAGGTTAATGTAATTTAAGCTGAGTTTAAATTTAACACTTAAGCTTAAGCCATTATCAAACAACTGGCTTTTAAAAGTAATTACATTTGCCTGTACTGCATCGATCTTTCCGAAACGACGAAAGCCCGGCCTCTCGAACCTCTCGTGACGCGCGAAGTGGCCAGAAGTTCGCGGCTGATTTTGTTGTAGCCGGTAGGGCCGGTCGGTTGGGCCCCGCACGTCTCCAGCGCCAAGAAATCGTCGACGTGGAGCGACGGGGGACGCGACGTGTTCGGCGGCCGCGACCTGAATAGATCCGATCTCACCTGGATCGTCCTCGCGAAACCCCTTCCCCTTACAGGAGTCACTGAAACAACAGTAATAATCAGTTTAATGGAATTGGCTCTCTTCACAGGAGTAACTGAACAGAACAAAATTACAAACAATATGCAGATATATTTTTTATAAAGTTTAATAACTTTGCTAATCTTTGAATCTTTTTAAGCCGGCTCCACGCAAGTGTCACTCGGCCAACGTGTTGATTGAGATGTTGGCGCTTTTAAAGGACTTGTCAAACAATCGATTTGATGGCACTTGCCGTTGGGCTGTCAAGCTGTGATTTTTGTCCCGCGTTAAAAGAGCAAGTGACAGGTTGGTCGTTGTTAAGCCAAAATCAAAAGGATGCCCACTTGTAATGTGCGAAAGAACAACAAATTTGATATAAATAAAACACTTAACTTTTGTACACCACTTTTATTTTACTTTTGTGACTAGTTTCAATTACACGGTAATCATTGTCACACTTAGTTTGACAATGATTACTGTGTAATTAAAACTAGTCACAAAGGTAAAATAAAAGTGGTATAAAAAAGTTAAGTGTTTTCTTAATCGTTGATTGTTGAGGCTATTAAGTGTTGAAAATCCATATTACTTTACTTATTTTAAAGAAAAAACTCGTTGATTTTCATAAATTGGAATGTTTATTCAATAAAATTGTTTTGCAAATTTATTGCTTCTTCAGGTGAAAAGAGTAACAAAATGTACAGATTTTTTATGACTATTTATCTATGTACAAACTACTTTGGTGGGAGAAACATTTTCAGTAGTGGAGAGGTGGATAATTCTAATTGCTCGTTGGGGAGTCCGAAATTTTGGTGTTTAATTATTTCCACATTTTCATCCTGGTTAAAGCTATGGTTCTCATCTATTAGGTGGTTGGCAAACGTTTTCTTTATATCAAATTGAAAAGGTACCACGAAGTGAACGCCTTCAAGATTCAAGAACAACAAATGTTGGAACAAACATTGGCCTGGCCAAGTGTGAAGCCGGCTTTATGAAATTAAAAGTGAACTCATTGATGAACAAAGAACACTCACCGTACGGGCGCTTCATTTTGTCCTTCTGTATGTTGATCCTCTTTTCTTTCTCGACACTCTCGGCCGTTTCTGAGGGACACACTTTACACAGTTTTTCCACTTGCTTGATCAAGTTCACGTCCATGCTTAAATCCTGCCTCACTATATCCGTTAAATCACATGTAACCTACAAAAAACAACAAATTCTTTACACGACTGACTATTAAAAACTTGTTTTTGGTGAATAGAATTTTATTTCACTTTCAAAATTCTTATAGTCGAATTAATGTACGGAAAATATTTATTGTTTTTCTGTCAGTACTTACTGTTTCCAAGTCGCCGTCGTTTTCTTCGTCGACGATCGAGGTTATCCAATAGGAGGAAGTGAGGCGTTCGTCGTCGGTGTCATTTGTGGTGTACATCGGGCGTCCGGAAAATTGTACTAAAAGACTTTCGGGTTGCGGAAGAACGGGTTCCGCTACATTTTCTTTGATTTCGTTCGTCGTGTCCGTTTTTAATAAAGCTATCATCGCCTGCAAACTCTCCAAAAGGCTGGCGAAGGTCGAATCTTCTTCTACTATTTTCTGCGCGAAAAAGAAATAAACTGAGGTTGGGCAAGAATGAGATTAAGTAATACTGTCGAGATTAGTTGAGATAACAATAATTCATGTTACATTAGGATGATGTTTTAAATTAGACAACACATTAAGACTACAATAGGTTAGATTAGATCGTAATGGTTGAGGTTGCCCAGGACCTTACAATTTTACAGTGGTTATGTAGGAATTGTCTTTTGATTCCGCACAGAAGCCGAGATAAGTGAACACTGTAAACCGGGGTAGAACTCAGTTTCACCGTCGCCGCGAACGAGAGCAATTGTGTTTCATTTTATACTTTTGTCAGTTTTGAAAGCCAGTTTATTTAATTAAAACTTACAACCAATTGCTGTTTTATTAATCTCACATATAAAGGGTGGTTCATCTCAGAGATAAAAAGCGACTTTGTTGAGTTACGCGACATTTTTTTTTTAAATCGCCGAGACCCGTCGATTTTTGTTTCGAGGGGGACAACGTTTAATGACATTTCCACCTTCATAACCTCAACCCCCTAACCTAACCTAACTTCACCCTCCGATTTTAAGTAGGGAAAAGTGATATATCGTTGGAAATCTCTTTTGATTCTGAATACAACGGTATCATTTGTTTTCGTTTTCATTGATGTCTGCGGGAACGGCAACACTTCGAATTAGCATTTGAGGTAACAAGATTTGCGCATTTATCTCAAATACATGATTTTAAAATTTGTTTTGACAGGAGAATTTTGACATTTTTCTCTAGTTGAAAATCTTTTTTTTTATGTGAATATATCACCCTTCAATTTTACATTCCTTGCTTAATTGTAAATTTATTTTGTGGCGTAAAATTCAAACTAAACCAGTATGATTGATTTATAGTTCGTCCGAGAATGCAAGCAATATCTAGTTGTTTTCATTGCCATTCCAACATCTCTAAACACAATGTTAAAGCAAGCGTTAAATGGGCGTAACACATATGTGTTACAAGGTATGACAGAATTGTATCTTTCCATGTTTTCCCCTACCCCTTTCCCCGCAGGCCCTAGTTCGTGCGAGAGAGAACAATGACGTTGATTTGGTTACGTTTTTGAGTCTATCATAACCTCTCTTTTCGGTTTCGCTGTACTTTCATAGATAGATTTTTTATATTTTGTGTTAAAAATAAGTGTTATTAAAATAAGACTTTGTGTTAGTGTTAAGTGTCGACCAACCGGTTTCAGTGAAATATATCGTGATGTACAAATTAAAAAGTAAAATTCAGTCGAAATAATGACAAAATAATCCGCCAGGGAGAGCTGACTCAATTTCGTCAAGGTCAAAAAGTGGAAAAGACCCTTAAATATGTATTTACATTATACAGAAAGTTTTTCTTTAAAATATACGTATTCCAAATTTAGCCTATTTTCTGTAAATCTTAAGATATTCCCTGTTTTTTTTAAGTTCATTTTAAAGCTTTAAACAAGTGATTCCACTCCTAGACTAAGCATGAAGTAAAATTTCACGGGGCTTTTCTAAACTCGAAATTTTACTTCATGCGCCACGCGTATAAATCACTCAAATATTGTGAAATTTATGTAATTCGAACTTCGCTTAAAATCTGTGTTTTATACGCGTGGCGCATGAAGTAAAATTTGGAGTTTAGAAAAGCCCAGAAAATGTTCACGAGGCTTTTCTAAACTCCAAATTTTACTTCATGCTTAGTCTGGGAGTGTACAACACTCGTTTAAAGCTTCAAATTGAACTCTTTTAAAAATCAACGAATGTCCGAAAATTTACAGCTTATGCATGTTTACCTAAAGTTTACCATGAAGTAACCACATTTAAATTCAGCGCGCATTTGTGACGTAAGCGATCTGTACCCCCACTCTAAAATCTTTGATTCTGTCGATTTTTCTTACCGTATACTCGACCGTCCTTGCTAGCACCTAACGTTTTCGGACGGGTTTTTAGGTTATGTTGAATGTTTACATGTACTCTTGGCAATAATGCGGGGACTTTAAACCTATAGTATATCCAAGAATCCAGGCAATATGTCAACGGGTTTAAAGTCCCCGCATTGTTGCCAAGAGTTTTCGGACGAGTTTTTAGGTTATGTTGAATGTTTACACGTAGTAAACATTCAACATAACCTAAAAACTCGTCCGAAAACGTTAGGTGCTAGATGCCTAACGTTGAGTTATGAATGGTTAAAAAGTGGTGAATTAAGGGTGCCGCAGCAAGGAGAGGGCCCAGATCCGAACAAAATAACATATATCTGCCATTTATCAATATGAATTTGAAAGTGCATTGAAATGTTAGTACTAATTGGCATTATTATGATGCGACTATGATTCCGACCCCTCCTCCTGCAATAATAAAAATACCACGAGGGTCTCTTTGAAAGTTATGTTTCTGTTGTCAGAATGTTTGATATAAAGGAAGCTGTATCAAAGTTTTTTCTTAATTAAAGTTTTATTAATATTACAATATCTGTTATGTTATTACAATTCACTCTTCCTCAGACTCGTAGTCTTCGCCTGGATTTATTACAAGTGGTGGGATGTCTTCTGCGTCAAGCACTTGCTCTCTTTCCCTTGGTATGACATCCTCCGTGCTTTGAATTGTATTTGCCTATGTTTCTCCAGTCACCGTCCGTAATACCTCATTCCACATGGCAAGGCAATTTTCAATGCCTAAGCCATCCCGACCTAAATGTCTATTGTAATTGGTCTTACACGTCCCCCATATCATTTCAAATGGATTAAATATACAATGATATGGGGGCAGCCTTAAGACACTATGGCCATATTTTTCCGCCAATGTATCGGCAATGTATTCAATACGCGGTTTGTTTAAAGAAACAATTTCTAAAAGTTCATTTTTCAAAAAGTGTTCTTCGAACACCAAATTATTATTGTGCAGCCATTCTTTAATGTCGTCCTTTTTCCAGGCAGTTGTGGGTAATTTATTCACTATTGTGCTGTAGTACCTTGCATTGTCCATGATTATAATTGATGGATTTTGCAAGCTTTTGAGTAAGCGTTCCTCAAACCACAGCATAAATGTTTTGGAATTCATTCCCCCGTGGTAGTCCGGATCGGCAGTTTTGGAGGCAA
Organism: Philonthus cognatus; assembly: GCA_932526585.2. Lineage (NCBI taxonomy): Eukaryota > Metazoa > Arthropoda > Insecta > Coleoptera > Staphylinidae > Philonthus > Philonthus cognatus. Next base: position 22,011,101 of record OW052249.1, on the reverse strand, counting down.
AAATAATTCCGCGTGTTCTATAAATCCATGTTTATTCCCCGCATGGACAATGATCGTCCTATTGTCCCATTTTGGAATATCCATGTCTCGTCTAAATAGACGAACTCTCGTTCATTGCTCTTCTAATTTTCTATATATTTCCTTAGAAATTTTACTCGTGTAGACGCTATGTGAGGCATTTCCATTAATTCTCTTTTAGGATTATCAGTTACATGTTTAAAACTAATCTCTTTTAAAATAATTGCTAGTGAAGAACGCCCACCTTCAAAAATACATCTCTCTTTTAAACTTAGGTACAGCGTGTTGAGCGAAATATGTTTATCCGAAACAGTTTGTATTCAAAATATGTTTAAATTAAAATTGAATTCAAAATTGTTTAAAAGTTTAATTTAAAAAATCATTTATGTAAACTTACGTTGTTGATGCATGTCGTAAATTACATTACGTATCGCAGCTTGTTGGCTATTAGAAATAGACACAACGGGTCTAGTTCGTGGTCCACCTTTTTTTGGCTCTTGTAAGTCTTCATTACTTTTGGAAGCACTCATTGTTCTAGATACAGTACTGGGATCTAATCCAAGTGCGTCGGCGACCCTCTGGCGTACCTGGGAGACAGGCAAAATGGCTCCATTGTTATCTCGCTCGCGAAACCCACGATCTCGTAATTGAAGAGTTTCACCACTTGCTTCTTCGCGTCCAACGACAAAGGTTTCGGCATTTCGAAGGTTAGTTCTGCTAAGAACTGATTTTTTAATGGAATAAAACAATAATAACGGTAACTAAACTTTACACGTCACACGCTGTCAACAGTTGACAATAATGTGATGACGCGGCAACGCTGCGAGGTCTTACCAACAAAACGTCATATATTTAACGCTTGCTTTAACGTTATGTTTAGGGAATTTAAAGATGTCGGAATGGCAATGAAAACAACTAAATATTGCTTGCTTTCTCGGACGAACTATATTAGCATTATGCCTGGATTCTTGGATATACTATATGATTGGCGTGTCCTGCTAATTTGATTTAGTTTCAATTTGGCGCCTAAAGGCGTGACGATGAATGCCAGTTTGCGCTACTTTCTTAAATACAGGGACACTAATAAAGGCAAGTTACTAAAAGAAAAACAAATTTAATATCAAACCATTCATCACTTACCTTTAATTTCTCCTCAATCTTCACGAAACAGTGCGCCCCGTCATCCCCGCCATTCTTCCAATCCACCAGAGTCTGCATCTCCCCCGCGCTCATGCGCATCCTCCTCGGCTGGAACGGCAACCCCTCCACCTCCCCCTCGACGACCTCCTCCAGCTCGGCGCAAACCCGTAGGAACTCCACCAGTGTGCTCAGCGTCGCCAAACAATCCGCGTTGTCCTTCCCGAAATTCCCCTCGATCCGCCCCAGGACAACACCGAAGGGCAACGGTTTCCTCAAAAGCGCCTCCCGCAAATGATAAAAACCGTAATCGTGCTCGGTCAACAGCAAAAGCGTCCGGATCACCGGGAGGTAGGTCAGAAAGGAATTCTCAGCGGAGATGTGCTCCAACAGCATCGAGTTCAAGAAGACGGTCAGGTGTTCCTTTGCGGGGAGCGAATTGGCTAAATAAATGTCGGAAGGGAGTTTTACAAGCGGATCGAACATTTTTAACCTCGCGGAGCTCTCCGGTGTTTCCTTGTAATCGCGTTTTTCTCTGCTCGGATCCTCGGACTTGTTTTCCGGCGAACTCATCGAATTCGACGATTTTGATTCATCGTTCGAGTCGACTTTATCACCCTCCGACTTTTGCGCGCAATCCGAAATTTTCAGCGTTGAATCCCCGCTTTTCTGTCGGATGCTAGCGCAGTTGATTTTCTGGTAGAGCGTGATTTCCGTATCGCAGAAACTCTGCAAAATACTTAGGATACACTCCTGCGTTTGCACGTGCGAAGTAACGTTGCTGGTGCTCCGCAAAATTTGAACGAACGCCTGAATGATCTGCGCGTACTTTTCATCTCCTTTGCTCTTCAAATCCGCTTTGGCGTTGATCTTCGAGCCTAGCAGGCTCAAAAACGCGCACTTGAGCGAGCAGTGCGTGACCAGGCAGGCGAAGAAGTTCATCAACCGCGCGATGTGTCCATTGCAGACCAGTTTTTTAACATCGTCATTGACTACAATGGCCTTGTGCACGTTATCCAGTATCCCACGCGCTATCATCAAAGCGGAATTAGCGGCTAAATCCGCTATTTGCACGCAGAATTTCCGCAGGAGGCTCAAAAGCGGATTGAAGGAGGTGATGCAGAGCTTGGAAATTAGATCCTGAATAAGGATATTGTGCGGGTGCAAATGTGCGGACCATAGTTTCCTCAAATTAACAGCGAAATTAATCTCGTCCTCGCTTAAATCGGCCTTGCTTTGCAGGGGAAGCGGAAGAGGAAGGATTTCGCAGAAAATATTTAGCCCCGAGAGGAAATTCGAGGGGATTTTAAGCGTGAACTTCAGAATCTCGCCGCAAATCAAGCACCACAGCGTTTTGTTGAGCGAATCCTTCTCGTGCATCTCCTCTTTCAAGGGCTGGGTGTAAACCAGAAACGTTTGGATTATCTCCTCGCAGATTTTTCGCGCTTTGAAATACATCAGCGAGTTTTCCGGGAAGTTTGAGCACAGGTTGTAAACGTTCAACAGCGCGCCGATCGCGCTCAAATCCTTAAAATTGACGTTCCGGCACTGGATCACGTAAGTAAGCATCTGTTTGAGGATCTTGATCGCCGGGGAGACTAAGCTTATAATCAGCACGCCTTGAGTCGAAACTAAGGAGGAAGTGTGCAAGGAGGGCTGCTCAAAATAATCACAAATTTCCTGCATTAATTTAATCAACAAGCTCATGAAATCTAGGGGAAACAATTGCAGGATTACATGCTTGTACTTCAACTCGACGTAGTTGTCAATCGGGTTTAAATTACTCGACTTTTTCGCGATCCCTATGAACTTTAAAACCCGCAAACAGGTGATGATCAGTTCGGGATTTGCGAGGCCGATAAAGTTACTCTTTAAATTACCAAAATCCGGGCTTTTGCTCAACGCGAAGTCCCCGATTTTTAAATTTTTATTCATTAACGCTAGGTGTTTGTTGCCTCCCAGCGCGTATTCAGGTTTATTCAGATTGAGCATTAAATTGAGCGGCGTTTTACCCCCTATTAAATCTCCCCAATTTTTCCCCCCCGCCGGCTCCCCGAGCTTCGCGGCACCCTTGGGAAGCGGATCCCCCAATTTCCCGCCCTTCAACGGATCCCCCTTGCCGTTGCCCTGGGGTATAACGCTCTTATTAATCAAATCGACGATTTTCGCAACCTCATAACTCCCGCTAAACTCCTCGTAGAACCTCAAGTAACTCAAAACATCCGCGATTTTCGCGAAATACTCGGTCTCGTAAAAATCCTCGTTATTCACGATTTCTTGCAATATTTTATAATTGTTTTCCAGTACTTTTATGTTTGTCGTTAGAGTTATCGTGAGGTTGATCAGGTCGATCGCGTAGGCGATCGAGGGGGATTTTTTGAGTTTCGGCGAGTAGTTGTCGGATTTCGTGAAGAACTGCAGCAGGGACTTGATGTTGTCGTTGAGGGAAAGGATTTTCGCCGTTGCCAGTTTGCCGGGGTTGGTAAACGTGAGGCAGTACAGGGAGTGCAGGTGGTCGGTTATCAGCGGATTGTCGTAATCCAAGTTGTATTTTTCTCCTGGATAACACAAAGAGAACACAATTCACGTAAAAAAAAAACACTAAAATATTGTGAAGTTTAAAATATACTACTAAAATAGTGTGGTAAAGCAGTATACAAGGCCCAGGTGGGCTCCCTAACGAAACAGTGAAGGCAGCAGTCCTGGCATGTCCAACAAAGGTAGTCATGGTCCTAGACAAGTGTTTTCAGGAAGGGCACTTTCACAAAATTTGGAAGAACGCAAAGGTTGTGTTCGTCGCAAAGATAGCAGAAAAAAAATTGCGGTGAGACTGAAGAAGGAAATACAGCAACTTGGCGATGTGTCTGTACACCAGCATGGTTTCAGAAAAGGCAGATCCACCCTAGACGTCATAGAGGATGTTCGCAAACCAGCAACTAGAGCGAACTTCGAAACCGAGAACACTGGTTCAGGTTGTAAGTGAAGTTCAAAATATACGTCTTTACCATGCTGTTGTAGTGACATATTGTAAGCTTCACAATATTTTAGTGTTGCATACGCGTGGCGCATGTAATTAAATTTCACGTTTAGAAAAGCCTGAAAATTTGGTTTGGTCCCTCCGCTTCGCGGAGCGACCAAACCAACTTTTCAGGCTTTTCTAAACTCGAAATTTTACTTCATGCTTCATCTGGGAGAAGAAAACACTCGTTAAAAGCTTCAAATTAAACTATTTTAAAACTTACGAATATTAAACGATTTAAGTATATACGCTGTAATTGTGATATGTAAACTTTAAAGAAAAACTCCCTGTATGCTGCATGATGGCTTTTATGATTTTAATTAATCAAAAATTAATCAAAATTTAGTTAGAATCGCAACGTATATCCAGAAATTAGAAACAAAGTTAAAAACGATTTAGTATTATTCACTAAAATTTGTCAGAATCGGGTAGCCCTATAACCTAATTCCGACACAGATACATTTCAAAAATGATTAGTGATTAAATTAGTCATGACTAAATTATTCATGATTATTTAGTCATTACTTTTAATCATGACTAAACATTTAGTCAACTAATGCCCAACTCTGCACTAGATATATTTTTGAATTTTTTTTTATGGGTAGTTTTTAATATTAATTAAACTGAGAAGAACTTTGATTGGGCTAAATTTAACCGTTTCTGAGTTATTTTTGGGGCAAAAACAAGCAATATTTAAACAGTCACATAAAAATAATAAGTTAATATTTTAAAATTATAAACGCGTCTTTTGACAATAGAAATGTTACATTTTTAGATGATTAGGTTTGTTTAAGTAATTAAATGCTATTTTGCTAGGTCTATAAATAATACTTTTAAAGTTATTACACATCAAACTTTAAAATTTTTAATTTTAAAGTGGCCACGGTCAAATTAATGTTGTTTAGAAAAGATCGAGTTTAAAAAAGCCTAAATTTGAATTTGGACGCATTCAAATCCGAATGTTCAGGCTTTTTTAAACTTGAAATTTTACTTCATGCTTAACCTGAGAGTGGAAACACTCGTTAGACTATCAATCAGAAATAAAATTGAAAACATTCAAAACGATCAGTGATCAGTCAAAATGAATGATATTCAGTTTAATAAAATAAATATAAATCCAATCAAATTTTAACTGCGATTTGATATTTTTCGAATATACAGTAAAGATATTCAAATTTTAACTATAACCAATCGAAGTTTATTTATTTCCGTGTAGATTCTTAAAATTTTATATGGATTTCATAGTCTGTTAATTTTTTACAAATATTTAAAAAAACATTCCCCTAAAATCGTTGATTATATTGCATAATTTCAACTTTGGCTAAATATTTTTAAAAAAACGTGGCAAGATAATCTAATTTTCTTTTAATAAGATGAAAGTGCAATCAATTTTGAGTAAATTCTATAAATTTCACGTTGATGGTAAATTGTAATTTTTTACAATTTTTCAAAGAAAGCATTACCCTAAAATCAATCATTTTATTGCATAATTTCAACTTTGGATGAATATTTTAAGAAAACGTGGCGAAATAATTTAATTTCTTTTAATAAGATGTAAGTGCAATCAATTTTAAGTAAATTCTGTAAACTTCACGTTGGTGGTATAAAATTTTAATTTTTTAAAATTATTTCAATGAAAAGATTCTTCTAAAATCGTTGATTTTATTGCATAATTTCAACTTTGGCTGAATATTTTAGGAAAATGAGTCGAGATAATTTAATTTTCTTGTATAAGATGAAATATAAATAACCACTATAACTGTAATTGTAAAATAAGTAAGCGCCTAACGAGGGTTATCACTCATAGATTAGGAATGAAGTAAATGTTCGAGTTTAGAAATGCCAAATTAGGCTTTTCTAAACTCGAAATTTTACTTTATGCGAGACACGTATTTAACGCTGATTTAATGTGAAATGGTCTTTAACCAATTGACAAGTGAAATAAGTTTAGTATGTCAAATATCAATTGATAAAATTATGAAGAAAGTGCTATGATGGACACATCACCATTTTATTGTTTTGTTATTAAATAAATAGTGACTAATAATCATTATTACATCCAGGGAAATATGAAGAGATTATTTCCCGAGGTTCGCTAATTACATCCCGACCGCGAAGCCGGCGAGATGTATAGCCAACCAAAGAAAATATATTCATATTTCCCGTGTTGTAATCAATAGTGTTTGTCTGATTAAAGCAATACCTTTCTGAAAATAGGAAAAATTGAATTAATTTTTTGAATTTATTAAAAACGTTGTTAAGGGCCATGTTTGTAATTATCATAGTAGACTGGTCTGACTTTTTCATCATGTCATAATTTGAAATGTCGTTGGTGCTTACGCAAGCAATGACAGCCCGTGAATATTTGGTTCCAGGCAAATTTAAATCTGCATAAAAAAAGTCTATGCAATTTTCACGGGCTAATGTGTAGAATAGGGTACATGGTCGATTTTGACAGGTTCGCGCATGCGCAGCAGCACCCACTCCAGTGGTTCTCAACACGTGGATATATGTGTGTGTGATTGTGTGTGTATTTTAAATAAATACAATTTTTACAATGGCCGACCAAACCTGCCAAATTGTCAAAAATGTCCAAACTTTGTACGCTCGGCACACGTTACACCGAATCATACCCTCAGATGGGTCAAAACCGACGTAAAATCGTACGCCCGACACTTTAGTATAAGTTTGATCGCGATCAATTGCCGATTAAAAAAAATATCTATAAATCGGAATATAAATCTTCACTGCGCCGCCGAGTGCCGCTGTGTATAAAAGTAAATAATATAATGTTCTGTGTAGGTAAGAGCATATGACTTTTATCCAATACCTAATTGCACCGCAGATACTTAACCGTGGTTAAGCCATTTCTACTAGTTTCTTAAGTGGAAGGTTTCAAATTGAATACATTACTTAAGTATCTTTGCACACGCTAGCGGTTTTACATACTTCTAGGTTTGGTTAGGTTAGGTTAGTAGAAAGGTTTGCAATAGAGTAAATTGCGCCAGTCATTTTGCTCCCGATGCCTGTTCCACATACTTCTAGGTTAGGTTATTTTAGGAGAAAGGTTTGCTATAGAATACATTGCGCAAGTCTCTTTGCGAACGATGCCTGTTCCACATACTTCTAGATTAGGTTAGGTTAGGAGAAAGGTTTGCAATAGAATAAATTGCTTCTGTCTCTTTGGGCACTGTGCCTACTCCATGTACTTCTAGGTTAGGTTAGATTAAGAAAAAGGTACTCATCTCTTTGCAACGCTAACACTTATCAGGTGAGGGAAACGAAGCAGCAGTATCTTTGCGCATGTCAGCGACTTTAGATACTTAGGTTAGATTAGTAGAAAGGTTTGCAATAGAATACATTATTTTTTGTTTATAAATAACCTTAAAATGTAAGTTGTGTATTCGTATTCTTTTGTAAGCTTATTTTTTTTATCAAATTCAAAGCGAAAATTCAGATTCAATTATTAGTGAGGCGTTAAAAAATCAATCGCGAAATTCCTTTTATACTGGGCTTGCGTTCCAAAGCACGAATGTCTCCCACGGATAGGTCAATTCCGACGTACGAACACACACCCGGCACAACGAGATCATTCGCGACGCTCAAAAGTGTCGATTATCAAAGTTACAAATATTCGATTTTTTTTAATTTTTGACGTTTGATTTTTGACGTTTGATTTTTGATCTTAAATCACACACACACACATACACACCATCACACAGATAAATAATCTATTAAGAACCACTGGAGTGGGTGTATGGAAACCATGAAAATGTAGCAAAAATGGAGTATGTATCCTGTTCTACACATTAGCCTTTTCACGAATAATCGAGGAGCCAACATTCCGTGAATGGTGCCGCAGCAAATATTTTACTAGTATTTTTTGAAGATTTGGTATGTTATAATATTGTTTTTTGAGATACGACTTGTTTATTCTATCCGTAGCAGAGCTGGGCAGGATTCGAATCATTCAGGATTCGATTCCCGGATTCGAATCCTTTTAGAGGATTCAAAAGAGGTATTCGAATACTTTAGTAAAAACGGATTCGTGATCCGGATTCGTTACATTTTTTTAAAAGGATTCGGATTCGAATCCAGACGTAGATGATTCGAATCCTTATAAAAGGATCCGAATTCTTATAAAAAGATTCGAATCCTTGTAAAAGGATTCGAATCCATATAAAAGGATTCGAATCCTCATACACGGATTCAAATCTTCCCAAATAATTCGAATCATCGCTATTAAGGCTGGGATTCGAATTCGATTAATTCAAATAGTTAAATATTCTAATATGAATATTTAAATCACTAAATTATTCATATTTAAATATAAATATTTAAATTTCCGAATAATTCAAATATTTGTGAATGCATATTTGGTTACTTAACTATGACAAATTTCCAACCTTAATAGTATATATTTAACTTCACTTAAAATCAGTGTTTTATACGCGTGGCGCATAAAGTAAAATTTCAAGTTTAGAAAAGCCCCGTGAAAATTTGTCTCGGGTCGCTGCGCGACCCGAGACAAATTTTCTACGCGGGGCTTTTCTAAACTCGAAATTTTACTTCATGCTTAGTCTGGGAGTGGACAACACTCGTTCTTAGAAGTTTTAAATTGAAGGATCACTCTAGATTACTAAGTTTATTACCATTTTACAAAGGCTACAGCTCGAAGGACCAATCATGATCTTGGAAGACCGAAGGACTACAGGGAATCGAAGTTTTTTTTTACAAGAAAACAACAATTATCTGAAGGTTTACAGCATGGATAGGAAAGAAAACATCCAATTTTGAAAGAATATCGAAGTTGGGTTGGTTTTTAGTGAATTTTTAACTTCACTTTAAATCAGTGTTTTATACGCGTGGCGCATGAAGTAAAATTTCGAGTTTAGAAAAGCCCCGCGAAAATTTGTCTCGGGTCGCTGCGCGACCCTCGACAAATTTTCTACTCGGGGCTTTTCTAAACTCGAAATTTTACTTCATGCTTAGTCTGGGAGTGGACAACACTCGTTTGAACTTTGAATTTAACTCTTTTATAAAATCGACGTATGTAATATAATAAATCATTCATTGAAATCATAGAAAAGGATGCAAAATTTTACCTAAAATTAAAATTTAGAGTTAACTTTATAATTTGCTCGGCTTTAGATGGGTGAATATTCTATTCCTAAGAGAAACGGTATTTATTTAATATTAATCGACAAAAAATCTAGAAATATCGAAAATCTCGACATGTAGAAAATCTTGACGGTCCACTCCCAGACTAAGCATGAAGTAAAATTTCGAGTTTAGAAAAGCCCCGCGTAGAAAATTTGTCGAGGGTCGCGCAGCGACCCGAGACAAATTTTCACGGGGCTTTTCTAAACTCGAAATTTTACTTCATGCGCCACGCGTAAAAACACTGATTTAAAATGAAGTTCAATAACACATATTTCATCATTAATTAAAATCATTATTTAATCAGGTATTTAGTCGGTAAATGAACATTTTTGTTAATAGAAACTGATGGAATAAAATGTTACTGGTTGCAAATAATAGATTCAAATTTATTTTTAAAGGATTTGTATCCGTGATTCACAAATGAGGATTCAAATCTTTGATTCGAATCAGATTTTTCACTTACGAATCCTTTATTCGAGTATTCGTGATTCGAATCATATTAGGTGATTCGGATTCGTGATTCGAATCCTGTTTTTGAGGATTCATCCCAGCTCTGATCCGTAGTCACATAAATTTTCACCAGATACATTGTGGCCTAAATTATCAATGCTAAGATTGCCACTAAAAAACGCGCATACGTGTGAATGCGTCAATTTGATTCTGTACTTTGTGAGCAATCGCGCTACATTTTGTGGGGTGGCTGTGTGTGAATGCTACTATTTACGTGCAGCCTTCGTCATTTGTCGAGCGTTTGTGGCGCGACAAAAAGTGGCCGCTTAAAATGTGAACGGTATCCAGGAAAACATTTTCTTGTCACTTTTTGACAATCCATATTTCCCTAGCGAAAAGGTTTCATATTTCCCTAAGGAGATATGAGTGTGTTATGACCATAGCGCGGATTTTTGCAGGGATCGCTCGTGAACCGTTGTCGCCCAGCCAAGTTAAGCATATAACGCACGCGACTGGGCGTCAAATACACAAACGGACGACAATCGTCTACTTGTGCATTCGACGTACAGTCGCGCGCGTTATATGCCCAACTCTACAGAGCGGCCCCGGTTCATAAACGATCCCTGCTAAAATCCGCGCTATCGTTATGAGTTATCGTAATTAAGGCAATATTACTCATTATCGTATTCATCAGAAAAAAAGTATTTCAAGTTAAATGGTAGTCATAGATTACTTAGATACCAGTTCGTAGTTGGAGCAAACAATTTAGTTATTTTAGTTCTTCCATCAACATTTTCTAAGGGATTTTTTTTGCAGTTGCAATCCCTGCTAATAAAAGTAAATAATTGAAAACTCACTCACCCAAATCCATGAGACACCTAACGTGAAACCCGGCCTCCAGCTTATAAGCCACCATCAACCCCAACCTACAACTCCCCACCGCGGCGTTCTCGTCCCTTCCCACCGCCTCCTCCTCCTGCTCCGCCTCTTGACTAACCCCACCGCCAATTAAAACCCTCAGCACCAAATCCACAGCCTCCGCATTCTCCCCCAAATAATCCAAACCCTCGCGCGTCCTCGCCAACTCCCTCACCAAATCCAGCAGCACCATCCGCAACTTAACCTCACTCTGCACGATCGGATTCACCAACAACACCAGTAAAATTTGGATGAAATTATGCATCGCCAGTAGTTTGATCAGAACGGAAAAATTCGTCGAATCGCCGCTGCGCGTTATCTCAAACTGCGCGCTCACCGGTAAAAATCGTTTGGGCTGCGATAGAACAAAAGGCCCGCAGTGAAATAACTTCAAAACGTGCTCCAGCGTTTTCGTAATGAAATCAACCTCCGCGGGGTTTAACTGATTTTTATTCGCGGCATCTGCGCAGAGTTTCACAGTTAATATTTTAAGGTTATGCAACGCTTCGTAGAGGTTGAGCTTCTTGACGATCGAGGTTAAGGCGAATTTCAATCTGACGGACGGGTTTTTCGCCAGCATCTCCGTCAGCAGTTTGTACCCGCTCTTCTCCGTCCTAGCTTTCAATTGGTAAAAATCATTCCCGTCGAGTTTTCGTCTTTTCTTCCCCTCGGCTGCGCTTTCCTTAACTAACCCGGGTTTCCTCCCGTAAACCCGCAAGGTTTCACCTTCCGATTTTTTCACAAAATCATCGGAATCGTCTTTAGCGTCGAAAGCCAGGATTCGCTCCTTGAACCTCCCGAAACTCGAAAGCACTTCCTCCGTTTCCCCGTCGGCATCCAGGATAAACCTCAGGATAGCTTTTTTATTCAACAGGTACAAATCTAGAGTTTTCAAAATCATCAGCTTTATACTCAAGGCCATGTATTCGCGCTCGTACAGATCGATTAGAATTTTGTGCAGGCGAATTTTTTTCCTCCACAGAATCTCCAAGAAATCCCCGCTAGAGGCGCACCATTCCGCCATTTTGATTCCGCATTTGAGATGCCGGATTTTGTAAATCGGCTGCTCTTGAGCGTTGGCCGTGTCGAAATTCAGCGCGATCAAGAGCCAGTTGTACAGAGTTTCAATTATAAAATCGATTTGCCCTGAAATCTCGTTTTTGATGTTGAAATTTTGCGCTCGCGTAAATTTATCGCTTTGATTGATGAAATCGACGATTCTCGATCTTTGATAAACATCAGTAATTCTCGCTTTATCGCTGTAATAAATCTCACCGCTTCTTACTTTATCGCCATGATAAATCTCAACGCTTCTCGCTTTATCGCTGTGATAAAACTCACCGGATCTCGCTTTATCATGAGTTTTCAGATTCAACTTATCGGATTGCTGATAATAATCGGCGATTCTCGCTTTATCGCCTCGTGGGTAATCAGCGGCTTTCGATTTATCACTTCTGAGAGTTGTAAGTTTCGCACCGATTTCAAAATGTTCGTTCTCGGCAGCGAGTTTTGTCCCCGATTCGCGTTCCTGGTGAGCGATTTTCGTTTTATCGCTTCTCAACGAGGCAATTCTCGTCTCGATTTCCGATTTATCGCTTTCTGATTGCGCAATTCTCGCCTTATCGCCTTTCAATCCCTCGCGATCCATTTTCGCTTTATCGCGTTCCGCTTGCGCGGCTCTCGCTTTATCGCTTTGCGTTTCCGCGGCGATTTTCAGCGAAGCGAGCGTTTCGTTTTCCGAGTCGTCGTTCTGGAAATCGTCGCTCTTCGAATCGGATTCCGTTTTCGATTGATCGCTCTGAGAATCGGCGCTCGCCCTCGGATTTTTACCTCTCAAATCGTAAGCGCTTTTTGCGTCCGCGTAAGTTTTTGTCGCCTTGTTTCCCAGCGCGTACCTTTTCGAGTCCTCATTTTTCAAGGCAAAATCTTTCGAGGTCTCGTTTTTCAAGGCGAAGTCTTTCGCACTCTCATTTTCGTTTTTTGATCCGTAACTTTTCGAATCCTCTCTCCGCAGGACCCTCAGCGTGCCCAAATCCTCGCCGGTCCAATCGGGGGTTTGCACGGCCCTGGCGATCGCGCGATTGTTCCTCAAAATCTCGTAAATCTCGCAAATTTCCAAGAAATCCTCCTTATCCTCGATCACCTGTGCGACTTTCTCCGATAAGTGAATAAACTCCTCTTTCAGCTCGCCGTTCAACTTCTCGAATTTCTCTAGAGTGTACTTAGTGATGCTCGATTTGAAAAAATCATCAGCCGACGCGATCACTCCGCACAGCCTCTCCTTAATACGCAGCTCGTTTTCGAAAACCTCATAATTTTTCACCTTTTCGACCTTCCTAATTTGCGTGGTTCCAGGCGTGAACAACTTGATCAAATCGTCGTTGTTCGTATAGCCGCTGTAGTCGTAATCGATTGTTTCTTGGAAATTATCGGTGTCGTCGAGGATGTCTTCGTCTGAGAGAATCGGTTCGAATTCTTCGATGTCCATCGGTGGGGGATTTTTATCCAAATGTTCCGCTTCGATTGGGTTTTTTGGGGGTTTTTCGTCGATTTCCATCCGGCCGAGCGGCGACGGTTTCGCGTCCGGTTCCTCTTGTTCGGGTGGTGAAGGAGGGTTGATGATGGTTTCTTTGTGATCGGTGTGCGGGGTGTGGGGGCGTTTGGGGGAGTGTAGTAAGGGTGGGGTGCGCGGGCGTTTTCTGTCTTCTCTGTCACTATAACGCCTGAAAAATAATAATAATGAAACATTTTGTTTGTAATATGTATACAGCAGAGCTGGGACGAATCCTCGTAAGAAGGAATCACGTAAAAAGGAATCACGAATACGAATTACCTAATATGATTCGAATCACGAATACTCGAATAAAGAAAATAAGAAATAAATAAATAAATATGATTCGAATCCTGTTTTTTCCTTTAAGAATAAATTTGATTTTATAATTGTTTTGCAACCTTTAATATACAGGGTGTCTACGCTAAACTGTTCGTTAAAAGTTTATGGGGTTGCCGTTGCAATAAAAATTTGAAGAAAATCCTTGTCATATGGTTGAATCAGTTCTCCTCATGTGAAATATTTTCAACGTTATATCACTTCCGGTTCCACCGAAAATAGCACTAAATTTGTTATTTTAAACGGAACACCCTATATATTAGTTTTTTTTTTGATTCCTCGTTTAAATTGCAACAGATTTTATTCGAACATATGTACACTTATCTCTTATAGTTTTCAAGAAAAAAAATTATTTCTAAAATGTTGACCTCTAAAAGGCATCTTGAAATCTGTCTGTAACTTCTCTTAAGAATAAGATAAAAATATGATTTATATCTCTACTTGTACCGGAGGATGCCTCTATGAGTAAATTAATTGGAAACTGTCAATAAGTGTTCTTAAAATGTCAATATCTAAGTAGCCTTTTCAATATCTAATGATTCAATTTTTTTAAATGCAATGACCCATTTTTTATCAAATGGTACAATTAGGAGGAACATATCCTACAAAAAAGTATTACACCACTATACTCCTAAAGCAAGTGGTTTTCGAATTATTTCGAAACTTCGTTTTTCATCGCATTTGTGCAGGGTATAATGCGCGCATAAGTCGCAATTGAATTTCAGTAGGCCAGTATTATGCTTTTGTTTGAGTACAAAGTTTTATAGAAACCAACAAAATGAATAATTACACAAAGCAACAAATTATCAAATTATTCTTTATAGATTTTAACTGCCAATTGAACAAATGTTGATTCCAATCTTCTTAATCTTCTTTTATTCATTGGCGGCAAATGTGGATAAGTTTCATTAAATACTCTACATTTTCGAGTAACAATTCTATCGCAGTTGCCATGTATAAAGAATAAATTGATAATTTGTTGATGGGTGTATTTATTCATCTTGTTGATTTCTGTATAACTTTGTACTAATTGTTTTTATTATTTGACATTTCGCATTACATACGCGACAAAACAAAAGCATTACTACTTTCCTACTAAAATTCAGTTGGGACTTATGTGCGCATTATTCCCTGCATAAATGAGACGAAAAACGAATATTCGAAATAATTCGAAAACCACTTGCTTTAGGAGTATAGTTGTGTAATACTTTTTTTGTAGGAAATCTTCCCCCCAATCGCACCACGTGATAAAAAAAATGGGTCATTCCATTTAAAAAAAATGAATTACGAGATATTGAAGAGGGCGCTTCGATATTGACATTTTAAGAACACTTATAGTCAAAATTGACAGTTTCCAATTGATATACTCATAGAGGCATTCTCTAGATACAAGTAGAGATATAAATCATATTTTTATCTTACTCTTAAGAGAAGTTACAGACAGATTTTAAGATGCCTTTTAGAGGTCAAAATTTTAGAAATATTTTTTTTTTGCTTGAAATATGTTGCTTGAAATATGTTGCTTAAAATATGTTGCAATTTAAACGAGGAACCCAAAAAATTACTAATATATAGGGTGTTCCATTTAAAATAACAAATTTAGTGCTACTGGAACCGGAAGTTATATAAAGTTGAATTTCACACGAGGAGAACTGATTCAACCGTATGACAAGGATTTTTTTCAAATTTTGAGTGCAACGGCAACCCCATAAACTTTTAACGAACGGTTAAGCGTAGACACCCTGTATACATATCGTTACCAGTTGTTGTAACAAAAATATTCAAAACCTAATTATTTATTATTAACATTGAACATCGTTGATAACAAACTAAATATCTGATAATCTGTTACTCTGATTAAAGATGTATTTGTGTGTTTCTGAACTTCACTTCAAATCAGTGTTTTGTACGCGTGGCGCATGAAGTAAAATTTCGAGTTTAGAAAAGCCCAAAAATTTTCACTAGGCTTTTCTAAACTCGAAATTTTACTTCATGCTTAGCCTGGGAGTGGAAACACCCGTTCAAAACTTCAAATTGAACTGTATTATAAAATCGCCGTATGCCTGAAAATTACGTAAATAAAAAATTCACTGAATATTATTAAAACCGGGAAAGTCAGAGAAAAGTCATGGAATTATATTCAAGTTGACCAAAACGCTAACAAAAAAGGGATATGATATTATTAAATTTGTCAAAATCAACAGGCAAATTACAAAACACGTAAAAATTTATAAAATTAACTTAAATATTGACAAAAATAATAAAAACAATTTAACAAAATGGGGGTTTCCCACAGAAGAAAGTTATATTAAAAGGCTAGGGAAAAAAATCTTGAATCAGGGAAATGTCGGAAAAATTTAACATATCAGTTTTACTTTAAATAATATTAAACAAAATTTTGAAAACTAGATTATTATCTATAAAAACATTTTAAGTCATTTAATATTCTTATCAACGCATTCAGTTTGAAGTTTCGAACGAGTGTTTCCACTCCCAGACTAAGCATGAAATAAAATTTCGAGTTTAGAAAAGTCCCGTGAAAATTTTCTGGGCTTTTCTAAACTCGAAATTTTACTTCATGCGCCACGCGTATAAAACGGTGATTTAACGAGAAATTAAAAAACACACAAAAGACATTTTTCATGTTAATCCTCACAATTCGAATTGTTTTTGACGATTCAAATCCTTTTGCAAGTATTCGATTCCTTTTATAAACATTCGAATCCTTTTATAAATATTCGAATCCTTTTATAAGGATTCGAATCACCCACATTTGGATTCAAATATGAATCCTCTTAAAAAAATGTAAAAAATCCGGATCACGAGTCCAGTTGAACTAAAGTATTCGAATGCCTCTTTTGAATCCTTTAAGAGGATTCGAATCCCGCCCAGCTCTGGTATACAGCGTATTAATGTATTGCAGGGACAAACTTCTGGGGCTTGAAGTATACACAAAAAAACCCATTTTTTGTTAATAAAGATATGGTCAAAAGGGTTTCCTTTCAGGGAAAGAGATTCTCAAAGATTTTTTTAAAAGCACCTAAATGTAGGCAACATAATTTACTACCCCATGCTTAGTACCCTATCTTTTATATCATATTCTAATTATTGGTACTTACCGATAATTATCCGAAGAATGTTTGTATCTATCTCTGCCATCCCTGTCACGATCCCTGTCCCTTTCCCTATCCCTGTCCCGCTCCCAGTCTTTGTTATCGTGATCCCTGTAGTCCATTTCCCAATCTCGATCCCTGTCTCTGTCCCGCTCTCTGTCACGATCGTGATCCTTGTCTCTGCTGGTTTCACGGTAATCCCTAACCGACCTGTCTCGACTACGCGATCTGGAGTACCTTCGATCTCTCTCTGATCGGCTGTCCCGCCTTTCCACATGCTCGTGTTGATCCATCTCCGTCTTCTAAAACCCCATAAAAAGTACTTGTATTCCAATATTGATTCACTTTGATAATATTAATACAATGTATGAGTTCAATAAAAGAATGTCTTGAATACTTTGAAGGTTATTTTCTCTAAATCATGAATATTTTACACCTCATCGTTTCTTGTAAGAAAAATCTGAGAAGATTGACAAAATAAATTAAACCTACCGGTTGGAAATTAGGTACCTCCCTCAACCTCTCCCTCTCGATAGACCGACTCCTCCCCACAACAGGGACTCCCTTACCGTCCCAGTCGGTCTCAGGCGTGTGGTGATAACTCCTCGGGTCTTTGGGCACCTCGTAGTATTCCCCGTACTCCTGCTGGTAGCCGTCCTGCTGCACATACGGTTGGGGATACTGTGTGGCGGCCGGTTGACCGTACTCGATTGGAACGGACTGTATGGCCGACGGCGGGGGCACACCAGCACCGACTGTCGCAGCATCCTGCCACTCGGCCTCGACAGCGATCGGATTTTGCGCGACGATTATCTGCTGAACATCGGTGATGGTGTTGGGCTGCGCCGGTAAAGAGGGTGTGACGACAGCAGGGATTATCTGTTCAGTTATGTTGGCGGTGAGCGTGCCGTAAACAGCTAGAGTTATCGTCGTATACCATCCTTACAACAAAAATCACAATAAATGTACTCGCAATACAATGACATTACTTATGAATCAAAGTATATATTTGATCATACAATATAAACACTTTTACTACGGTTTATCTCAAAAATAGGACCACAACAAAAATGAGCTGTTCAAATTATGTGACCTTATTGGCTGTCGCAAAGACAAATTCAAACTCAAGTATAAAGAGAAAATTGCGGCTGTCATGTTAAAATCGCAACTGATGTTTCTTTACCAATTGGCAGTTTGAGTTTATTTGCACATCTTGTGTTTGAAAAGCATTATCAATGTATTTAAAGCAAAGATTTCTGAATTACCTCTCCCCACTCGTCAAAATATCTACTTATATTTCAGCTGTGTAAACCGGAAAGTTTGTGGTAGGAGGAATAAACATAATAAATACTTTTTGTGCTACACTCTTGATAGAACGATTTTTTTCATATTTTTTGTTTAATATTTTTACTTTCAGTAAACAAAAGAAGAATGTCACTTTCCCTAATATCACCAATAAACACTTAAAATTACTCATTATCACTTCATCACTAACCTCTTAAAACGAGTCCATCCGTGGGTATTTTCCGAACCGAGTCCTCGGGAACACAAACCAAATTAATGCAGCCATTCTGGTTGTAGTCTAGGCCGCCGAGAGTCTCGAAAGTGCTGGCTCCCGGTTTTCCCAAATCGTTGACGAAAAACTCGATTTGGAACTGGCTCGGATTGGTGGCTCCCAAACGCACGCCGCCCGGGAAGTCCGCCTGAACACGGGCCCCTAACGGAATAATTCGAACCTCCGTCACATAGACCGGCTTGGGGAATTGCACCAAATCTAAATTTAATTCCTGAAATAATCAATAATAACAATTAACAACTACATTTGTAATTTTATTTAAAACACATTTCACTAAGAGGTAAGAGCATTTAATTATAGACATAGTATTGTTAAAATACTCTCAGCTAGTTTGAAATAGTGCGCACCTGTGCTGCACATACTGAAGTTTTGTGTTTTCTGCTTTTGAACTTTTCGCATAAAAATGTGCATTCGAGCCGACGGAGGGCAAGGAATCGACACTGGCCCTTGTAGTAAGTGCTCCAGTTGCGGTGCACATATTTTGGCAGATAAAATAATGCGGTTTGAAAACCAGAACAGTGAAATGAATGCACTGCTGCGTTTGGTGAGCACTAATTCCGTGTAATTCGAAAACCGCTGTTTTTGTTTTTAAACCGTGTTATTTTGACCGCCAAAATAACTGCACTGGGAATGAAGCACTCACTACTTGGGCCAGTGTCGCTTTTTTGCCCTCAGTCAGCTCGAATGCACATTTTTATGAAAAAAGCAGAAAACGCTATTAAGGCTCATATCGACTTGAGCGTCTCCCAATTGCGGAACACTATAACGTGACATTTTGTGTCATGCAACACTGTTACAGATTGTTTATTTTAACCAGTATCATGAACGCGATCATTTAAAACAAGCATGTTATATGTAAACAACACACAAGTAAGAGCGAGCAATTTGTAAACATTCGCCATGGATCTGTGATAGAATGGCGCGAATGGTGGGCAAACAAGAACAGACTCTGCATTGACACGCATTCACGTCCCAACTACAAAAAAGGTGTAACGGAACAATTTCTTTGATGCGACAGCAAAAACCCGCCAACTATCCAATTGGTTTCGTTGCGTGGCATCGTGGCCAAATTGAACACGTTGTTCTGCAACACTTTCCTGTACCCACTAAGAATAACATGCAATGTAACAGTGTTTCACAACGGGTGAACGCTCTAATCGATACGAGCCCTTAGAGTATATCTATACTAGAATATAAAAAATTAACATTAAAATAAATTAAATATAAATCGTTAACTTATTTTGGTAATGTCAGTTTTCAAGTTAAAAATATCCTAAAAAAGCATAATATTCAAGTTGCATTTAAACCGTACTGTAAAATCAATAACCATATCTTTAATAGTAAAACAAAATTAGATAAATTTAATAAATCCGGAATATATAAATTAACTTGCGCAGATTGTCAAGGGATATACATTGGCCAATCTGGTCGTAATTTCAACATAAGATTGAGGGAACATTTGCGCTCTTTTCGGCTTAAACAGAGTGATAAGTCGTCTTTTGCAAAACACCTTTTAGACGAAAATCACACTTTTAAAAAAGATGTACTTACCATAATCCATCATGCCGAAAAGGGTCGTAAAATGAATTTGCTAGAAGCATTAGAGATACACAAAGCCCGCGCTAATCCGGGAATTCCCTTAATTAACGACCAGGTTGACCTAATGTACACCCCCATTTTTACCGCTGTCTTGTAATTGTGTATATATACCTGTAAAACCTCTAGTTTAAGTTACTCCATGTTTGATAATGACAAGCTAAATTTGTCGAAACTGCAGTCACATTAAATAAAACGTGTTATACAAACAAAGTTAAAAGTGTTTCATTGTGTAATTAACATGTATAACGAAGTAGAAGCCTCCACAATACAGAATTAAAATAAAGGTTATATTGTCACATAAATTGAACAATTTGTAAGTAAAGTCATATCTTAACTGAACTACAGCTCACTTTGAACGTGAACTTGTTTATTTACCCTTTGGTAAGAATAATGATCATAAAGATTACATTTTAATTATTGGAAAAACATCAACTGCAAAGAAATAAAATGTTGCGTTTACAACCACTCATTTGCATATTTAACATTACGAAACTTTAAAAAAATCATCTTCCAACCCCAAAAACTAAGCAAAACCCTATAAAAATACTGATTCTTGTTGGAAATAGGTTGGGTTGTTTTTGTATTATTTCAACAAGCAGAAAATTCTGTATTTTTTGTCTCTTGTTTTATGAAAAATCATAACAACATATAGGTTCGCTCTATGATTACATTTCGTATGTGTTTTAATACTTACTTCGGTATTTTCGTGGGCAAAAGTGTCGAAGAACAACAATTCCACAAGATCGGTCATTTTCCTTCGACATGTAAACTGACGTGAAGTCAGTTCCCTTTTATTCAATAAGGTGTAATTGCAGAGAACAAAATAGACTTGCCAACTGAAATAAATCATATATTTTGGGTTGTCTATACATAACATTTTATTGTATAGACAACCCAAAATACAGATGTATTTCAGTAAGTTGGGTTGCTTGTGCGCAGATTGGGTTGTTTATGTTATAATTGTGTGGAGAACGAGAATGATTCAATTTGCTTCCCGTTCCGTTCTCATTTCCGGTTTGATTGTAAATCGGACTTTTATCTACGTGACTAATAAAATAAGTTGCCTAACATTTCGATTTTATATGCACAAATGTGTTCTAATTTCTCACCTAGTTAAATAGGGCCCTTTACACGTCCACTCTTTCGTCGACGAGTGAACGGCACACGCCGAGAGTCAACACAAAAGTGTACATATTAATGCAAATTTTGCGTCGAGGAAAGAATGAAGTAAAAACTGCACGTGTAAATGCCACTACGTCGAGGAAAGAGTAGAGTGCGTTTAATTTCGTATTACGGTTTTGCGTGGACGAATGAACGGCAACATGATGGAAACGCCTCACGTCACGTAAGATTCGACGATTGCGTCGACGCAAAACCGGGGCGCTTAATTTCGTTCCACTAGAGGATTGAATGACACTCCTAAACTGCGTTCAATCCTCGACGCAAAAGTGGGGTTGAAAAAGTATCTTTTAGTCGGCGCGCCACGCAAAAACGCAGGCAAGAGCGCCGTTCAATCGTCGACGAAAAAGTAAAATGTAAAGGGTTCTAATGGAGTAAAATGTATATAAATTGGAAAACTCGAATAAAATCTCAAATTAAGTAAAGTAGCAAAGTTTATATGGAAAAAAAACCAACCTCATAGTTTAAAAACCTTGGCTTGTGACGTCACATGATAATTGCTCCGAGTGACGTTAATAACCAAGGTCCGCTATGTATTCAAAATGAGCCGACCTAATATTGTTTAATGACCTGGGATTGTGACGTCACGTGAGGATTGCCCAAGTGACGTCATAAACCAAGGTGGCTATACCGAGAAATGAGGTCAGCTATGTTTTCAAAATGAGCCAACCTCATATTGTTTAGTGACCTTGGTTTGTGACGTCATGTGAGGTTTGCCCCGAGTGACGTTTAAACCAAGGTGATTAAAACCTAGTGTATATAAGGTCCGCATAAGGTCAAAATAAGCCGACCTCAATGAACAATTTTAATAACCTCGGTTTGTGACGTCACATGAGGATTGCCGTATGTGACGTCATAAGGAAGGTGTTTAAAATGATAAATAAGACCGCTATGTATTTAAAAAAAGACATCCTCATACTGTTTGATTTTTGACGTCAATCGAGGAAATCCAAATTCATTGTAACTAATTTATTAATTTCGTGTGTTGTCTTATTACGTAACATACCATATTTTCAGGAATCAGAAATAAAATATAATTAATAATTTAAAAAAAGAATTTAAACTAAAACGGAGAAACAAAATAAAAGACAAAATTGATTTAAACATTTTTAATTTTAATATAATGTCGAAAGAAAGTTGGAACGCAATTTAATTAATCAAGGTTTGAAAATGTGTTATCATTGTAAATTAACCTTGAATAGAAACGATCATGATGTGATTGATTGGAATCATGATACTTTTTTTCTATATCCTGACAAATGTAAACGATGTATGTTAGTAGCATGAATAAATCTATGAATATAGAGTGATGTTTTACAAATATGTGTGGAATGAATGAAGATAAATAGTGCGAGTTTATGCCTTGTTTCTCCACTATTTATTATATCTATGTCTTAACTCACAGAATTTCATTTTCGAGCAAAGAAGAAAGAAAATACTAAAAGGTGAAGAAGTAACGAATACATCAACAAACGACGATGAGGTTTGGTAAGTGTTGAAAATCCAGAAATAGAAAAAGTGATTGTAATGATTTCACAAGTTTTATCACAGCTAAAAATATTTATTAAAACTAGTTTTTATTTCTTCTACTTTCCAAATTATTTATAATACCGTCAATTTCACTAAAACTAAAAATCTTTTTCTTCTTTCCGCCCTTCGTATTCAAAGACGTCTTATCCCAAAACTGTATATATTCAGGGGACACCGATTCCAGGTGCAGCAGCCGATCTTCCAGCGACTTAAGCCTCTCGTAAACATTCCGAGCGACTGGCTTGCTCAAACACAGTTGCGACTCCAGGTTGGCCAACCTTTCCTCCACACCGTCTCTCGGAATGAACTTCAGCAAATAATCTAACTTGCTTTGATCCCTACTGTAGTTATTATAAACTTTATTAACTGAAATTATAACAATACAAATGTTATCATTTGTAAACAAGTGGGCAGAGTTTTATTTGTTTAAACAGAATAAGGGCGGTTTCACACAGCCAGTGATCCAATCTCAAATTGCTGAGTGTTATAATTGTCGCTGTGAACGTTCGACTGGCGAGTTGAATCGTTCGATGAATTATCGCTCCGATTCTACTCACAATATAAATTAAATGCGCCTTTTCACAGCAGCGACATTGTCGTTTCGACGTTCGCACATATCGCACTGACTTCAAAAATAGCATTTCGACGACAACGATACATACATGTGTGTGAAATCCTCATTTGACGACAATATCGTTATGTGTGAAACCACGCAAAGAGTGCAATTGGACTCAAGAAATTACAAGCTATGAATAGTTACAAACATGAATGTAGCCAAGGGAATGTAAAAATATACGCCAAGAAATCGTATATTTTTGACTATCACATGAAAATAATTGACATTCCATAAGTTTTTAACAAATACTCTAAAAATATTCTACTAATAAGATGGGCAATTTAATTTATGTTTTAATGTAGTTACCTTGTAAATGACCTTTCGAATCTTTTCGTTTTATCAGAACCGAATCGATTCTGGCACAGCTGAAATCGTCGTCGGGATCGTCGATGTTCTTCCTGCAAAAGTCCCGCACGTTAACCACGTTGATTTCCTGCCGCTTTCTCTCTGTGAAATGCTTGATACGCTGGTCGATTTCTGGAGTCGATGCTTTGATTTGGATCAGGTGAGAGGGAACGTTAGTCATTTCGACCGCTTGCGGTGTTTCAAGCGTGAATTTTTTGTTTTTGCGAGGGTGGATCACTACAAAAATGAATGAGAGACGAGTTTACTCAACGAAAAATCTATTTATTTTTATAAACTATAAAAAAAAATTTAACAAATGTATTTGCGTAAAAGATTAATCAGGATATAAAAATTCAACGTGTTAAAAACAGAAATATTTACAGTTATGAGTCGGCCGGGATTCGACTACAAATAATTCAAATAGTCGAATATTTCAATCACCAAATTCTTCACATATTGGAATATTCGAATATTAAAATACAAATATTTTTTTTATTTTGGGTTTTACGTCATCTATTTCCGCTGCTAAGGCCAATCATGACGCCGGAGATTAGGTCTACAGCTATCCGGGAATTTTGCCGAACCCGGTGGGAGTTCCAACCCACCGGTAGGGATCTTTAACGTGCACGCAACATCCAGGCAGTACACGGGTCCTACATGCATTTAACGTCATATCCGAGAAGACGGAGTGTTTGGCATTTTTATCCTAACCTATATAAATGCAGACAACTTGTTAGGCCGGTATTTGAACCCCGGTCCGTGGCTTGGCAGTACAACACTCTAACCACTACACCACCAAGCTGCCCTTATACAAATATTTAAATCACTAATTTTCCGAAAAGCAATAAAACTATTAAAAAAAAAAATGGATTTAGGGGTTTTTGGAAATAGGCGACTCAATTATTCACATATTTGAATATTCAAATACAAATATTTCAAGTACTAAATTACTAACATATTTGAATACTCCAACATCCAAATATTTGACAATGTTTTTTTGATAAATATTGAAACACTTATACTTAAAAAACTACCAGACTTATTAGTAAATTTTAAACTTCACTTGAAATCAGTGTTTTATATTGGTGGCTACGCGACCAAACCAAATTTTCAGCCTTTTCTAAACTCGAAATTCTACTTCTTGCTTAACCTGGGAATGAAAACACTCGTTTTTTCTTAAAAGAAAAATTACTAACCAAAAAAATTGAGTAATAAACCAACTTGATGAAATTCATTTAATTAAACACTGACAAAAAGAAATTATAAAATTGATAATATATCTCAAAATAATCTTTGCGAAAGTAAATGTTAAAATTAATTAAAAAAATATATTTTTTAATAGGTATAAATCTATTTACTTTTTTCCTTCAAAATTATAATTTCATTAATAATAGAGCCCTTTACAAATACACTCTTTCGTCGACAATTGCCTGCATTTCTACGTCAAGGAAAGTGTGGCGTGCCGACTAAAAAATGTATTTTTTCAACCCCACTTTTGTATCGAGGATTGAACGACGCAAAAGTCGAACGAAATTAAGCGCCCCGGTTTTGATATTATCTTTATCGTTTAATATTTTCACTCGTGTTATTATGTTTTGAATTTTTATATCCTTTCGAGTAGTAAAATATCTCTACATATTCCATTCTTCAATGATAAAATTAAGTAGACCACGCACATTCCTTGTTCTGTTTCCATTCAGACGTGTTTTCCTTGTACACCTCCTTTTTCCAGATAGGCACAGATTTTTTAACGTTGTCTATGCACCATTCCGTCGCTTTTATAGCGTCCGCCCTGTGCGGAGAAGAAATCGCAATGACGATGCTGGCTTCCTTCACAGGAACCACACCTAACCTAAAATAGAAAACATCTCAACTTCCATATCCATATAACCGATAACAACTATTGGGGTTTTTATTTATAAAAAAAACTTTCGTATTTGCAGATGCGCACCAAAAACTGAACAGCTTGGGAACTAAGAGGTTGGACAGGCAGTTGTAGTTTTAGGTCAGATCAGTGATTCTCAAAGTGGGGGTGTTATGTTATGATGTTGCATACCATGAATAATAAAATACTTAGCGTGATAAGTTCTTTATTGATAATAACAGCAATAACAACGTGTATTTAGAACGAGTCTGTTTTGTACACTGGGTGCTCACACCATGTTCGGGCATCTGCTGAACTAAAGGGTTTTCCAATAAGGGCGGGTCGATGTTGAAATGAAATAAAAGAAGCTGTGCGTGAGGTGTTAACAAAGTTATTTTTTTATTTGAAACGCCTATGTATGCCATTATGTATGGAATATGACATCGTTTAAAGATCCGCCGCGGCATCTCACGGAGGCAGGGATCCAAGAGGTCCAATTTTCTATGACTCGGCCGCATAGATCCGGCTGAATTTGAGTGATGGTCTGGGTTATGTTGACTTTGAGGGCATCGGTACAATATGGCTTATTGGCATAGGCCTGTGACTTTACAAAACCCCACAAGAAAAAGTCTAGCGAGGTCAAATCGCCCAATCTTGGTGGCCAATTCATGTCACCTTCGTGAGAGATAACCATACTGTTAAATCGTTCATATTCAATTCGAACTAAAAGAAATTCGTTATCATTGATCTGATGCGCTCACCGTTAACAGTGATGGCCTCACCAACGACGCTTTCGAAGAAGTACGGACCAATGATGCCGCCGGCCCAAAATCCACTCCAAACAATAACTTTTTGTGGAGGCATTGCCACCTGGTGAACCTCGTGTCGGTTGGCGTCCCCTATACGGCAATTTTTCTTGTTAACATATAGTCATTCATCTAAAAATGTACCTTGTTGCTAAGATGATTATTCGGCTAAAATCGGGGTCTTCTTTCAAATGCTCTGAAGCCCAGTCACCGAACGGCGTTGTCTATGGTCATTAACTTTGACTCCTGGGTCAGTTGGATCTTGTACGGGTGCATGCCAATGTTCCAACGCAAAATTCGCCAAGTTGAAGTCTGCGAAAGTCCAAATTCTTGTGCAGAACGAGGTATCAACTGGCTCGGGTTCTCCTGCACACTATCACGGACAGCGGCGATGTTTTTGGCCGATCTGGCAGTCCTTTGACGTACTGGTGTTGGCTGATTGTTTACCGGCCATTTTGAATTTGACCACCAAACATTGGAGAGTCAACTTTGAATATAATGGGTGCCACGTGCGCAACATTAACACTAACGAACACTCATTTTGATAATAAAGTTTTATCATTTGCTCATGCCGCTTTAACTTGCCATGGTGATTTGGCATCAATGACTGAATAATAAACAACAGATTTGACAGACGTTGCCAAAACAACATAGCCCCCACAGATTGTTAACATCGACCCGCCCTTATTAGAAAACCAGAAGATTTTTTTTTTATTATTAAGCAAAACACAAAACACAGATGGGTTTTTTTTACATATTATTTCTTTAGGGGGTCCATTGAAATTTTTAAGTGCATCGTGGACCAACATTTTGATAAACACTGCGTTAGATGATAATGTGAATAAATAGTAAATAAACTATTTTAACAACTAATCATATTTACCTGTGATAAATGGCAATATTGACAACGTCCGACCATTGCGTCCTGATTTCTTGGCAAATATTCTCCATTGCTTTGATCCCCATGCTCTCGTAAGCCTCGTACTCTAATTTGACCACATCCTTCCCGTCAAAGTTGTCCCTCGTCATTCCGATGAAACTGGAAACGGCCCCACAATCAGCCGAAGCCACCAACTCTGTAATCTCCTCCACCGACAACTTCTCATTCGTAAACTTCAAATAATTCATCTTCCGGGGACTTCACGACTACCTGTTTATAAATAAGTCAGAGTCAGCGTTTATTTTCTGCACTAATTCTTTTAACTTACAACACATTATAACAACTGTATTTTCATAGCAAAGTACTAAATATAGTTATTATTGTTATGTAACTATTATCGTCAAAAGTCTATCTGGCCGATAGGGAGGCGGGCTGCACAAAGTGGGAAATCTGAAAATTGAAGCGAGAGGAATTTACAATTGCATGAGTACAATCGAAGACAAAAATCTGGCGGTTTATTGTCAGTGTAAAGTAATTAGAAGTTTGGATCGTACCCTTGCTGCCAGGCCACAGGGAACGCACACATTTTTAAATTCCATGATTTTTTTGCCACGGTGCAACCGGCCAGATTGACATTGAAAGATAATAGTTACGAATAAGTCGTCGGGGTTTATTTCCCGCCGTAATTCTTTTAACTTACCCTCTGCGTTCAGCACTTTACAATAGGCAGTTCGAGTATTCAGTCCGTTACTCTAAAGGGTAATTCTGTTACCTACCCTCCGCTCAAAGGAGGAATAACGGCGAGCTCGTCACCGCTCTTTAAACAAATCTTGCTCCCTTCACAACAGAACTCTTCGTTCAGAGCCAACACCACGTTGTTCCGCACGATTTCTAAGTTGAATTCCTCGATGATTAAATCCTTCAGGGTGGAATAAGAGGAGACGGTGTTGGGAA
The DNA here is from genome assembly GCA_932526585.2 of Philonthus cognatus. Taxonomy (NCBI): domain Eukaryota; kingdom Metazoa; phylum Arthropoda; class Insecta; order Coleoptera; family Staphylinidae; genus Philonthus; species Philonthus cognatus. The sequence goes on along the minus strand of OW052249.1, from coordinate 21,983,044 downwards.
CTTTAAAAACTCGCTCCTTTTCGCCGACAATTTCGCGTGCTTTTGCGAAGAACAACACCTTGATTTCAACGCTCATATTAGCAAGGAAATCATTTTAGTTTTGATAGTGCAATTACGCAATCATGTAAAAGGTCAAATCATTTTTTACAATCTTACAAAATTTGGTAAACAAGTTCTTTTCGAGGTTATGTTTTTAAAACAATGATCATAGATATAGATTTTTTGTTTAGTGTGTATAAGTTGGTAATCCTGTTGAGGGATGCGGTGATGCCGGCTTTCGTTACACAGTGGCGTACCAAAGTATTTCTCAAAAATAAATATATAAGAAACTATAAGCGAGAAACGATTTGTTTTATATTTTACACAGAACTTCATGAGTCATGGATCGAAATTTAACTTGATAGGCAACTTGAAAGTCCTGCCGTACTCGAAATTTTTTGAAAGTTTGCATACAAAAACCATTCTTTTTCTGTTTCAGATTCCGCATTAATCGTTTAATACAACGTCTTGCCCATTATTTCGAGAAGCTATCTTCAAATGAAAAAAAAACGGTTCTTTTTAGAACCACCAAATCTCACAAAGAGAAATTATTCAAAGAATTGTATAATAACCTAATCCTAATTTACATACAAAAAATGCAATGACTGCAATGGCGCAAAAAATAGAGCCAAAATGGCGATCAAAAATGGAGCCAAAATGACTAACAAAAATGGAGCCAAAATGCTGCATTTGTAATTTTCTAGTAAGGAATTGAACAAATTTCAAACCACTTTTGAATAACATTTTTCGACTAAAGTGTTGTTGGACATTTTTAGAGTAACATTTTCCCGAGAAAAGACCTTCTTGCTTTCATATTCTCCTGGTACAAATTGAAAACATGTTCAACCAAACTTTTGTCGAAAATTTGTATTTGAAAAGAAGTTTTAAATGTTTTTCTGTTTGTACCACGAGCATATAAAAGTGTTTTGTCGAACATTTTTATTTAAAAAGTAGTTTAAAATTTTTTCGATTTCTTTTGGCACGAAAAATTTTAACCATACTTTTGTTAAAAAAATTGAATTAAAAAGTAGTTTGAAACTTTTTCGATTTGTACCAGGAGAATATGAAAGCAACGAGGTCTTTTGGCACGAAAAATTGTAACTATATACTTTTGTCCAAAATTTTCATTTATAAAGTTTGTTGGAATTATTTCGATTTGTGCCATTAGAATACGAAAACGAGGTGGTCTTTGACAAGAGAGTATTTCAACGATTTGCGACCATTTTTATTTGAAAAGTTGTTTGACATTTTTACAATTTGTACCAGGAGAATATGAACGGGAGGAGGTCGTTGGAGCGAACATTTTTTAACCATGCTTCCGTCGAACATTTTCATTTTAAACGTTGTTTAATATTTTTTCAGTTTGTACCAGGAGAATATGAAAGCGAGGAGGTCTTTTGGCGGGAAAAAATTGACGGGTTAAATTGGCACTAACATTTATTAACCAAACTCTTAATGAACATTTTATTTAACAAGTAGTTTACAATTTTTTCAATTTGTACCAGGAGAATATGAAAGCGAGAAGGTCTTTTGGCGAAAAAAAATGCGCCAATTTATTGTTAAAGTGTTCTTTGTAAGTTTTGGTGGTTCTGAAAAGAACCGTTTTTTCATTTTGCATTTGAAGATGGCTTCTTAAGATGATGGTCAAGAGTGGCTTGGAATTTTAAAGACGCCTTTGATGTTGAATTAAACGATTGGCGAGGAATCTGAAACAAATAAAAACAAGTTTTTTTTGCAATTTTGTCAATCTCGGCTGTTGAATCCGGGGGTGAGTAAGCTTCAACCGTCAAAAGTATCGCCAAATGTGAAAAATACGAAAATGCGTTAAAATATTGTATCCATCAAAATTTCCAATTTTGTCCATGTCGGCACGCGTATAAAACACTAAAATATTGTTAAATTTATGTATATTCGAACTTCGCTTAAAATCTGTGTTTAATAAGCGTGGCGCATGAAGTAAAATTTCGAGTTTAGAAAAGCCCAGAAAATCTGTCTCCGGTCGCCGCGCGACCCTCGGCAAATGTTCACGGGGCTTTTCTAAAATTTTACTTCATGCTTAGTCTGGGAGTAGAAAACACTCGTTTAAAGCTTCAAACTGAAGTCTTTTGAAAAACAACGAATCTTCGAAAATTTACAGCTTATGCATGTTTACCTTAAAGAGAAATTCCCTGTATAATTGTATTGTATAATAGAAACTACAGTCATAATAAAAAAATAGTATGTTATACGAACAAAGTTAAAGTGTTTTATTTTGTTAAATTGCTATTATTTTCACTCCTGGAATTTTTAAATGGAAGTAAGTTAGAGTTGGCAGTGCCTTAAAGTTTATTATAAATTAAGGTTGTGAACTAGAATTTAAAAAATGGTCAAATATTTATATAAGTAAACTATTAGAATTATTTAGTGTTAAAAAGTATGTCAAACTAACTACACTACCTTTATGTTACGTATTACGTTAATTTTGGATATATTAATCAAATATTACACCGTAAATTGATAAATTAAGTCTGTACATTTCCACAAAGTCTCCATGTACGCGAGGTCACTGCACGGAGCGTAGAATAAAAAAAATCCCGTTTAAAAGATCAAATTTTATCGGATTTGATAGTTATTAATCCAATTCATTGATTGATTTTATTGTATTTACCTACTCCATCCTTATTTTTTCTTTTACTAAACCTTTATTTTATCCGCGGTCTACCGTGTTTGTTTTTAAAGTCCTCATAAACGACCCTATGAGGTGAAGCATGTGTCCCGTGTAATTTAAATGTGATTTCCCATTACATAATCCGCTTATATATTTTATTTATTTATCAAACATCTAATTTGCCACAATGGTTATTAATTGTAGCGTTTGTAAATTAAATATAAGCCCCCGTTCCGATTCCCTGAAATGTCATGGTAGTAAATGCAATAAATGGTTTCACGCTGCTTGTCTGATTTGCTCATTAGATTTATTAGACTACTATATCAATTAATCTAAAAAACGTGATGGTGACTACTGGAAATGTTCTAATTGCCTACCCGATGATCCATCGACTAAACTTCAACAAAATAGTTCATCGTCTTCATTAAATGAAACAATCAAAAAAGTCTTAAAAGTGGAACTTGCTATCCATTTTATGGCAGAATTTCAAACAGCGTTGGGGAGTATACTAACAGAAATTAATGGCATGAAAGAACGCATTTCTAAACTTGAAAATTTGACATCTTCTGTTTGTCGTGATCACTTGCAAGATGCTAATATCGTAGCGGAAATAGAAGACCGTCAAAAGCGTGCCTTAAATGTTATAGTCTTTAACGTTCCTGAAACTCTAGATTCGACTCAAAATGATGGGGTAACTATCAAGTTTATGCTTGGTACAAGAATGAATACTTTTTGTCCTCGAAAAGTTTTTCGCATTGGAAAACCAACGACAAAGGCTTTGTCTTTCATGCCATTAATTTCTGTTAGTATACTCCCCAACGCTGTTTGACCAATAAAAATTATATGTGAAGATAGCGAGTCGGCTATCAACCTTCTACAAGCGGCCAAAGTTGCAGATACTGGTGCTATACGATTCGTAAATCATAGGACCCAATTGCAGCGAGAACATCTACAAAAATTAAATAAGGAGCTAAAATAACGCAAAGGAAATGGGGAACGGAATTTAACTATAAAATATACTAAAGGTCATCCTTGCATTGTTAAAAGTATTGATGGTAATACAACAAAAAACTAAAAATATACTATCAAAATGTAGGTGGCCTTTGGTCAAAAATAAATCAATTAAAATCTAACGTTAATTTAACACAATACGATATATCAGTTATTGTCGAAACGTGGCTGGATTCTTCATTTATTGATAGTGAGTTAGGCCTGTTTAATTTCACGGTTTATAGATGTGATCGTTCTAGCCACAGTAGTAGCAAGTCTCATGGGGGCGGTGTTATGATTGCGGTAAAATCTATTAAAAGTAAAGTTGTCAATAATTTTTCTAATATTGAAGAAATATATGTAAAAGTGGGAGATTTGATTATCTCGTCGGTTTATATTCCTCCGGGTCTATCTGCATCATCGTATATCGATTATTGCTCTTCAATTGATTCTATTTGTAATCAATATGCAAATTATAAGTTTATGTTTTGCGGTGATATTAATGTACCTCGTGCGTCTTGGAATTTTAAAAATACCGGTGTTTTGTTAAAGGAAAATAAATGTCCTAATGCTCAAATCTTAGCTGAGACTTGATAATCTTCTAGACTTGTTATTTTCAAATATTGAAGATGTTAACGTATCGCCATCTGATGATCCTTTATTTACTCAAAGTACTTATCATATACCTGATACCATATTGATTAATATTAACAATGTCAAAGATTCACTCAAGTATGTTGATTATATATATAATTTCAAGGCCGCAGATTATAATGAAATAAATTTATGTTTGTCTTCAATTTCATGGAAAGAGAATTTTGAGCATTCTGACATAAACGTAATCCTTGACAAATTTTATGATATTTGTTTGTATGCAATTGATAAATACTTTCCTATTAAAATTATTAAATCATCTTCTTACCCAAGGTGATTCAATGGCACTCTCAACAATATGATTAAAAAGAAAAAAGAAGCTCATACAAAGTATAAAAGAAGTGGTAGATTTTATGATTATGAACAATTTAAAATCTATCGTTGCAATTGTAAGTTACTCAGCAAACAGTTATACGAAAATTATGTCAAAAAAATTGAATTAAATATTTCCCATGAACCTAGATCATTTTGGAACTATGTGAATCAATCCAGGAAAATTGATGGATTCTCTAAGGTAATGTTTTTCAATGAAAAATCAAGTGATTCTGGAGATGATTGTGTTGAATTGTTTGCAGATTATTTTTCTGGTGTATATACCAATGATAGCGCGCCAATGCCCGATGGGGCATGTAACAATTTTGTGAATGATCAGATTGTTAACTTATCCGAGTTTGTTGTCAATATTAGTGATGCCTTTAGTGCAATCAATTCACTAGAAAAGTCATGTAAACCTGGCTACGATGGCATACCGTCGTTTTTTATAAAACAATGTATTTATCCAATATGTACACCCCTGCACACAATATTCAATTTATCAATAAATCAGGGCATTTTCTCCTCCATCTGGAAACGAAGCTTTATAAGACCTATCTTTAAAAGTGGAAATAGGGAAAATATTGCAAACTATAGAGGAATATACATTCAATCTGTTATATCAAAATTGTTTGACAAATTGATAGCTGATCAATTATCGTTTCATTGCAAACATGTTATTTGTGAAGAGCAACATGGATTTTCTTACGGGAGATCCACAATATCAAATTTGCTTGTACACCAATCATACATCTTAAATGCCTTTGAATGTAATTACCAAGTTGATGCGGTGTACACCGATTTCTCCAAAGCCTTTGATTGCGCTTCGCAGGATATTTTAATGCATAAATTACAGCGAATGGGCTTTGGAGTAAAAATCACTAAATGGATACAGAGCTTTTTGTCAGACAGGTTACAGTGTGTGAAAATCAATAATTTTATTTCAAAAGAAATTAATATCACATCAGGTGTACCGCAGGGGTCGCATTGTGGACCAATACTGTTTTTACTCTTCATTAATGATCTGAAGTTTTATGTCAAACATTGTAAATTTCTTCTTTTTGCAAACGATCTTAAAATGTTTCGTAAAATCAAAAACACTAACGACATCACATTTTTCAATAGTGCCTGAATAACCGTCTCTACTTTAATAATGACAAGTGCATATCTATTTCCTTTGGTCGTAGTCATGTCATTAAATCAAATTATGAAATCAATGGATACCAGCTATCTACAGTTCCACATGTCAAAGACCTAGGAGTAATATTTGACTGTACCTTGTCATTTACGAAGCACATTGACATTGACATGTGCTGCAAAGCATTGCAAGTGCTTGGCTTTGTAAACAGATTTGGTAAGAATTTCTCAATGAACACGTATAAGCATTTATGTCTTTCTCTGGTAAGAACTCAATTAGAGTATGCTTCCTCTGTTTGGTCACCATTTTATAACAATATAATTGATCAAATAGAGGGGGTACAAAACAAATTTTTGTTGTCAATATCGTTTAGATTGTGAATTTCCAAAATTAATTATAGTCGCAGTTTTACGCTAACTTTTTTTAAACTTGACATCTTTGAAAGAGAAACGTATTCTATCTGATTTGGGAATTCTTTTCAAAATAGTAAACGGCCTAATATACTGCAATGAATTACTGACTGGTTTAAAGTTTCTAATCCCATCTAATACACGTTTACAATTAATGTTGCACGAGCAATAATGCACTTTGACGTATGACAAAATTATGTAATTTGGTTTGTATATCACCACATTTTGAGCTGTACGGTATATCGTTCAAAGCATTTATGAAACGATTAAAGCTGATTGATCCATCTTTATATAAACACGTCTAATTGTTTTTGTCTACAGGGCAGGGAGTTTATTGTAATTAATTATATTGAATATGTATGTTTATATATTAATTGTTAAATATATATTATAAGTGTGTAAAATTATAATTAAAACAATGTAAAAAGGTTACTCCGTGAATAAAGTGTTATTATTATTATTATTAATTAAACGTTATAAAAATGTATATTTAAATATTAGAGTTCTCAGCTTTATTATAATCCGTTTTGTGTGAACAACTGTTTTATGACTTCAATGCTAACTTAGCAAATTAAGGTTAAACCAGCCCTATTTTATAATTTTAGTTGTTAATGCTTATACATTGGAAATTTACATCATATTACAATAAAAATAAATATGCATAAAGTAATTGAATAGTAAAAATACATATTCAGTTACTGTAACTGTAATTACTTGTAATTATATAAATCATGTGACGTAGGCGATCTCTAACCCCACTCCAAAATCATCGATTCTGTCGATCCTTCTTACTGTATACTCGACCATCCTTGGTCCAGACCAAACGTTAAAATCATGCGATGTGAACGCACGTTTCGTCGTATGATTTCATTTCGGGAATACCGGAGCGTATGAAACGGCCATAGGTCATGCGATCGGCTCGTGCCAAAGTACATCGATGGGCGTAACACATATGAACACATATTTGTTACAAGGTATGACAGAATTAGATCTTTCTATGTTTTCCCCTACCCCTTTCCCCGCAGGCCAGGGTTCCTGAGAGAGAGAACAATGACGTTGTATTTGGTTACGTTTTTGAGTCTATCATAACCTCTCTTTCCGGTTTCGCTGTACTTTCATAGATAGACCGGCCTACCCGACACTACGGCAATCGCACGCGCCGCCTCTGCTATACACCGGGATCGACCCGCTAGGAGTCTCCCTACAGGACCCCCGCAGATTCAGCGTCCGGACGAGGAGTAGGAGAGCGGCCGAAGCGCAGCACCTGTAGCCATATATATGTGTAAATAAATCCATTGTAAATACGCACCGCTGTTAATAAAAACAATAACCAACGAACTATTCCCTTGAATATAATACAACAACCCCAAAAAAGTAATAGTTTGTGTTACGTGTAAATTTTTAAAAAAATATTATTGAGTTATAATAAAAACATGTTTGAAACAAGGATTATTTATAAGAATTAATGATTTAAATTACTAATATTAAGTTTTTAAAAATAACAAACATGTTAAGAGCAAACTCTTAAATAAAATAAAATGCAAAGAGGAGAAAATTTATTAAATTGTAAAAAAATAAAATTATTAACATGTTTAAATATTAATTTCCCCTTTTCGCACCTTCTTTAAATATGTGTTTTCATTATACAGGGAGTTTTTCTTTAAAGTATACGTATTTCAAGTTCAGCCCATTTTCTGTAAATCTTTAGATATTCCCTGTTTTTGTTTTAAGTTCAATTTGAAGATTTAAACAGGTGTTTTCCACTCTCAGACTAAGCATAAAGTAAAATTTCGAGTTTAGAAAAGCCCCGTGAAAATTTGTCGAGGGTCGCGCAGCGACCCGAGACAAATTTTCACAGGGCTTTTCTAAACTCGAAATTTTACTTCATGCTTAGTCTGGGAGTGGACAACACTCGTTTAAAGCTTTAAATTGAACTCTTTTAAAAAACAACGAATGTCAGAAAATGTACAGCTTATGCATGTTTACCTAAAGTTTACCATGAAGTAACCACATTTAACTTCAGCGCGCATTGTAACGTAAGCGATCTCTACCCCCACTCCAAAATATTCGATTCTGTCGATCCTTCTTACCGTATACTCGACCGTCCTTGGGCTCGTGCAATCACAATTTCGGGAATACCGACCTTGGTCAATTCTTCCCAAAAAGACGTCATTTCAGTACGACTTCTCACCGATGACAAATTGCATCTGTGCTGTGAATAACCCCCCCCCCCCCAGGATTTCTTGTTTTCTGTTGGAATCCGTTCCGAAATTGAAACGCCACTGACTGCAATACATTCGGCAACACCGCCTTCTCCCTAGATCCTCAACGTTGGCGGCCGTGTGTTTTGTTTCCATGGAAATTTAAATTAATTTGCGAAATAAATCCGACTGTTGTGAATAATTATTAATTTTTTGTCAAATGGATTCGCTCGCGAAACCGCAGATAATCTGTCACGTGGAAAAGTCGCTGAATTATACAATTCACGACGTGAAATGGGTGCCGTCTTCAGCGAAATTCGTCGCGATGGGCGGAAAATCGGACGGTTCCGGCCTCGTGGAAGTCTACGAGATGAACGGCGAGGGCGTAGAAAAGGTGAGCGAATTCGGTAAACGGGAGCACTTCAAGTGCGGAACGTTTGAAGCGTCCAGCCTGAGGAACCGGCATCTGGCGACTGGGGATTTTTCTGGACGGTTACAAGTATGGTAGGTTTTATTTTATGTATAGATAACATAATGTGTATTTAAATAAAATACTTTATTTAAGGGCCAGTTGCACTAAACACATTGAACTGGTTCAACTCTGAACTCGAGTTTAAAGTGACGTTAGGATAATAGGAACTGTCATCTTGAACTAGAGTTCAGCTTGAACCAAAGTTCAACGTTTTTTGGTGCAATTTAGCCTAAATAACATATATTACAAACATTAAAAGTGCGATTCTTTTCGCAATCTACAACAAGTTAGTCTAATACCCCGACGGACATTGAATTATACAACAAGTGTTTGCTGTTACATACGGTAACATACTGCAAATGTAACAATGTAACTGTTAGTCTCAGGTGTCAAATTGTTTAGAGGGAATGGCAAAGCTATACTGAGAGATACATCTCGAAACGCGTCTATAGATGGCCTGAATAATTTGACCCCAAATTGTTAAATTTGCAGTATGTTACTGTATGTAACAGCAAACACTTGTTGTATAATTCAATGTCCGTCGGGGTATTAGCTCGGAAAGTAGTTGTTCCAATGAGTGTTTGATATAGTCTTTGTAAGACTAACTTGTTGCAGATTGCAAAAAGAATCGCACTTTTAATATTTGAAGTATTCTGCAACCAAGAATTGGCAATTTCATTTATACATATATTACAGTTGAAAAAGTGTTCCTAAAGAGATTAAGATTGAGTTATTAAAACAACTAAGGCCTAGTTGTACCAAAAATGTTGAACTCGGGTTCAAGCTGAACTTAAGTTCAAGATGACAGTCCTATTGTTCTAATGTCACTTTGAACTCGAGTTCAAAGTTGAACCAGTTTAACGTGTTTGGTGTAACTGGCCCTTAAACTATTGACAAATGAGTTCATCTAATGTAATATTAAATAAAATGTTGAGTCAGTTGTTCAATTATAGCTTACTTTTAAATTGTCAGTCGTTTAATCGAGCTTAATCCAAGTTTAGTTTAAAAACAGTTTGAATTACATCTGTTATACTATTTTTTTAAACTGGGTCTAGTTAGGTCGTTATTATCCAAGTTTAGTTTAAAAACAGTTTGAATTACATCTGTTATACTATTTTTTTAAACTGGGTCTAGTTAGGTCGTTATTAAACTTGTGACTACTTGCACCACAACTGATTAAATTTAATCAGTGATTAGTACTTCTTAACAATACAACAATTTCATTCATAAGTTATTTAAACAGTTGTATATTGAAAGTGACATGTTTATATCTTACAAATTTATAACATTCCTGCATTCTTAGGGCCAGTTGCACCAAACACGTTGAACTGGTCCATCTCTGAACTTGAGTTCAATAGGAACTGTCGTCTTGAAGTCAAGTTCAGAGATGAACCAGTTCAACGTTTTCTGGCGCAACTGGGCATTAGATTTTGACGGAATCAATGAACTAGGACTTACTTTAATCATCCACTGGATTAAAGGAAGGCCCAATTGCACTAAAAACGTTAAACTGGGTTTATCGCTCATTTTGAGTTAAAAATGACAGTTTCTATTGTTAAACTCAAGTTCAGAAATGAACCAGTTCAACGTGTTTAGTGCAACTGGCCATTAATCAGTCGTGTTGCAAGTGAGCCTTGATATAAAGGTTTTTTAACAGAGTTCAAGCACAGATTCTTAATTTATAGATTATGCCACTAATAGAACAATTGGCCCTCGATAAAATTTACATTGTACAGGCTTAAACTGTTGCCAGTAATTTTAACCTATACAATAGAGGATTATTGAAAATTAATATTTTTGATTCAGGGATTTGGAGGATACTATAATGCCAGTTTATCAAAGTACGAAACACAAAGGCATAATAAATGCGATTGATGGTGTGGCTGGTACAAGTGTTGGTTGTGGTGCTCCTGAAATTGTCACAGGTTCAAAAGATGGTAAGTAAATTAATCTGCTTGTATCTGTTTGCACCGGTCTCCTTAGCACGTTGATCAACCCCTTTATAAAAATAAAAATAATACCTCAGGCTGCTGCTTAAGTTTTTGTTCCAATTATATCATATGTTCAATAAAATAAAACCTTTACCCACTGAGCAAAAAACAAACAAATAACGTTATATCAACATTATAGCAACATTAAACGTTGTTTTAATGTTGATGAAACATTACTTAAATGGATTTGCTCGGTAGGTAGAGTGCTATGGAAAATATTGTAGGTTGGCAACTCTGAAGTTATACGAGGGTTGCCTTTTATATTTCGGGATTAGAGAACAAAAATAAATATTAATCATTGAAAATCGCTTTATTGTTTTTCAAAATATTCCCCATTAAGATCTATACACGTTTGCATGCGTTTGAACCAATTGTCGAAGCACTTTTGCCACTCTGATTGAGGTATCTCCAAAACATGCATTCTGAACGCATCAACCGCTTCTTCAGGTGTCGAAAAACGTTGACCTCTCATTTTATTTTTTACGGATGGGAATAAAAAGAAGTCATTCGGTGCCAAGTCAGGACTATATGGCAGATGACTCATCAAATCGATGTTTTGCGTGCTCAAAAATGCAGTTGTTTGAGCCGATGTGTGAGAGCTCGCATTGTCGTGGTGAAGAGTGATCCGTTTTCGGCGGGTGGTTTTCCTGATTTCTTGGATGACAACTGGCAAACAAATGGTTGTGTACAACTCAGAATTGACTGTTCTGCGTTGTTCTAGTGGTACGGTTGCGAGATGTCCAGTTTTTCCGAAAAAACAGGAGACCATTTGCTTGGAAGTGCTTCGTGCGCGAGCAACTTTTGTTGGATTTGGCTCATCTTGAAACACCCATACGGTCGACTGCTGTTTACTTTCGGGCTCATACGCGTAAAGAGACTAAATTTGGAATACGTATATTTTAAAGAAAAAAATCTCTGTATAATGTAAATACATATTTAAGGGTCTTTACCACTTTTTGACCTAGACGAAATTGAGTCAGCTCCCCCTGGCGGATTATTTTGTGCATTATTTCGACTGAATTTTACATTTTAATTTGTAAATAACAATATATTTCACTGAAACCGGTTGGTCGACACTTAACACTAACACAAAGTCTTATTTTAATAACACTTACTTTTAACACAAAATATTAAAACTGTATCTATGAAAGTACAGCGAAACCGAAAAGAGAGGTTATGATAGACTCAAAAACGTAACCAAACAACGTCATTGTTCTCTCTCGCACGAGCCATGGCCTGCGGGGGGAAAGCGGTAGAGGAAAACATGGAAAGATACAATTCTGTCATACCTTGTAACACATATGTGTTACGCCCATCGACGTACCTTGCAACATACAAGTGATTAATCTTATCCTAACCTAAAACACACAACCTGAATCACACCACTAAATTCTTGGAATGTCAAATTTGATTGGTCATATTAAAAAAAACAGATATGTAGTGGATTGATCTATATGACAGATAGTGCCATTAACATAAGTGGCGTTTTCTATGTATTTTGACATTGAACTACAACATATGTAAACTAGAACTGGTGCAAACTGAAATAGGAAAATTTGAAAATAAAATTATGATGAAAGCAACATTTTCTTCTATGAAATTTTATTAGAATAAACGCTTCCTTTAAAATCATAATAAAATACGTTTCAACGTGTAAAAGAGAACTTATTCAAGATAAAAACTAAACTTCTTTTCATGTATCAATATTTATGACCTGTAATCCTAAATTGAAGGAACTGTAATGGTATGGGATGTTCGGCAAAAAGCTGATCCAGTTGCGACTTTCAAAGCTACAAATGAATCATCCGCGAGAGACTGTTGGTGTGTGGCCTTCGGAAATTCATACAATTCCGAAGAACGTGTGGTTGCAGCCGGTTATGACAACGGGGACATAAAAATGTACGACTTGAAGACGATGTCGGTACGGTGGGCGAAGAATGTTAAAAATGGGGTGAGTCTAAAGGCTCGTATCGACTAGAGCGTGTCCCCGCTGTGGAACACTGTAACGTGACATTTTGTGTCACGAAACGGTGTTACAGATTGCTTATTTTAACCAGTATCATGGACGTGATCATTCAAAACGAACATGTTATGAGTAAACGACACACAAGTGAGAGCGAGCTATTTTCGAGTTTGCCCGCAACTAAAAAAATGGCGTAAGGCAACAATTTCTTTGATGCGAGGGCGGAAAACCGCCTACTGGCCGATCAGCTTCGTTGTGTAGCATCGTGGCAAAATTGGACATGTTGTTATGCAACGCTTCCCCGTAGCCACTAAGAGTAACATGCAATGTAACAGTGTTTCGCAATGGGTGAACGCTCTAGTTGATACGAGCCCTAATAATAGCAGTGTTGCTACCAAGAGGAAAACTTATGTGTCTCACTCTCATGTGATATTAAATATTTTAACAGGTTGTTAGTTTACAATTTGATCGTAAGGATATAAAAATGAACAAATTAGCAGCGACCACTCTAGAGTCCAGGATATTGGTGTACGACTTACGTACGCAACATCCCACCCGGGGATTTCCACATCTTACTGAGAAAGCGCACAGTTCCACGGTTTGGCAGGTCAAACACTTGCCGCAAAACCGGGAGATTTTCATGACGACCGGCGGAGCGGGATCGATGTGTCTTTGGAAGTAGTAAGTGATTCTTTTTACATGAGCTGTCAAGTTTGTAGACTAAAAAAAAAAATTCACAGTAGGTTTTAAACATTTTGGGATGGTTTTAACCATAAAAATATTGTTTTTTCTCTTTATATTTAGAAAATAATGAACATCCTCGGGGTGATTGTAAGTGTGAAAACTTTGCTTTAACTTAGCCAATTCTCCATTTCTTTAAACACACAAGATTTCTTTGCAACTTCATAAATTAATAATAATAATGTTTAGTTCCTAAAAAATATACATTTAAGTATTTTAATTCATAGAAAATGAATAATTTTTACTCTAAAAGTAAAATAATTAAAATTACATTTATTTAAATCATGTAAAAATGTTTTATTTATCTTAGTAAAACTGTAAATGTTAACAGCATACACACGTAATCAATATTTTTTCTAACACATTACACAACCTACATAACATAAAGGCTCTAACACAGTGAAGTAATATTCAAATTAACTGCAGGTGAGATGTGTGAATTTGATTAATTTCCATGAAAGTTGACTATAATTTAAACTTTTATCTAAGCTGGCTCACAATCAGGCTGATTCTGTAAGCAAAATGTTAAATTTAATGTACATCTTATTCTTCACCTTCATTGTTTACAACATTTCCCTTATAATGCAAGTTGTGAGCAGGTTAGGTTAGATTGGGGGCAATTGGCCCTAATCTAACCTAACCTGCTCATAACTTGCATTATTTGCAAGATCCTTTATTCAGGGGATCTTATATTAATAAATGAATATTTATGTAGATATTTGAGTCATTTATTTTGAAAGTGGCCTAACCCCATTACTCAATTTTTTTTATAACTATAATATCCTTTATAATTTCAGATTTTCAGTCTTAATCAACCATTTGTGGTTGAGTATACTTAAAATATATATTATTGTGTGCCGGCTATTTCGAAAACCCCCTAAATCTATTGTTTTCAAATGGATTTAGGGGTTTTCGGAAATAGGTGACTCATATATTTTATATATAATTAACCAGAAATTGTTGTTTATGACAGAAAAACTGAAATTATGAATATAATTACAGTCAACAACTTTCAAAATAAATGCCTCATTTCTTATATTGCTAAGGCAAACATTTTAATAAGGTTTTGATGGTGAAAAGAGTTTATATTAAAAGTGAACCTCTGCCTAAATATTGCTGGTTTGGGATTATAGGGTTGTGTAGGAAAATTTTGAAGAAAAAATCTAAGTTCTCACCTCAAACACTAAACATTTCTACAAGGTTGCATTACACAATCATTTTATACACTAATTACATAGACTTTCATTGTTCGATCTCCTATTTTTCCTACTTTATACAATTTTATCATGCATTAATATCTATTGTTAGCCATTATGGACGCAGTCATTCGCAGTGAAGTACCGACTCACTTTTAAAATAAATTAATTTTAAAATTGAATAGAGAACTCTCTAATTTGAATCCAGTATTATGCATTTTTTGTCGAGTTGTAGTTTTTTCATTCTTCCTAGCATTTACCCTGAAAAAAGAGTAGACAAGGATGGCGACGGGCTCCCGGTGGGCGTCATCGGGGAACTCCAGCAGATCCAGAACAGCACCGTCTCGGGTCAGCCGATATCCGGCCTGGACTGGTGCAAGGACAAGCTGGGCCTGGCGGTGTGTTCTGCCTTTGACCAGACCATCCGAGTTCTCATTTGTACCAAACTTAATTTATATTAAACCGAGTAACCTAAAATTAAAAAATAGTAATCAATGTAAATTCTTGCAGAATTGTTAATATCGGGTGTCCAACAATTATTGAAACTCACTGAATTGTATCAAGGTGGCTGAAGTCAAGTATCGAATTTAGGAGTTAGTGTTCTTCTTCTTCTTCCATACGCGCGCGAAAATGCCATAAATTATGACTCGGCGTGAATGGGCCCTCCCAATCTAAACAAACCAACGAATAGATCGAGCATAGAAAGAGAGAAACACTGCACAAACATAAGAGATGGTTTGGGCAACGAGTTGTTTATTGCATGCTTGCTTCAGTGCCGTTTTTTTATTTATTTCCTCAAAACCATAAATTACATAGTTTTACAATAGTAACAATATAAACAATATATTCATGAACATAAGAATAATCATTAATATATCAATACCAATATGACTAAAATTAAAATAAAAATGGTTTTCGGGGAAAATAGGCGGAGTTTTTTCTCATTTTCTCATAAGAACGCAGCTCAGCGTTATTTCTTTCTTATTTCCTCATTAAAGCGTATAGTAAACAGCACAGCACGCCTTTTGCCCAAACCATCCTTTTATTCTTTACCAACAACAGCGATTTAGCATATGCCCATCCTTTACTTATATTGGAACGGCGGCAAAGCACGCACGAGTCTATTCACTCCGTTTATTTAGATCCAAATGCAAACGAAACGTTTCACTTTCCTGGTAGTAGACTAACTAAGTAAAATGTTTCGTTCCATTTGAATAGATATTGTAAATATTGTGAAGATCTATTTGCATGATTTAATATTTATAAAATAAATACAAGTATTTTAATACATTAGTTTGATTTAATAATTGATATACACAAATGTTGTAATTATTATAAATTAACATGTTAAATCCAATTTTATATTTTAAATTATTGAAATATAGATAATTTTAAATAAAAACGCATAATTGTGTTACATTGATAAACTAAACCGAAAAAGTTCTCTGTATAACTTTTTTATTAGGGGAAATGTATACCGATACAAGACGCAAGTCAAACACATTGAACTGATTGTTTTAAGCAATGTTTTATAGGCAACTCAAGTTACATTTATCCATAACTTTTGATAGAGACATGCAAGAATTGAGAACCAACATGACCGATGAGGGCGCAGGCATCACACTGAGGAAGGAGTACTGTCGATCAGCTGTTTCAGCTTATAATTAAGGAATATTTAATAATATGTTTACATCAGTGCAAAATAGAAACATAGATATTTGTAGTGAATGGCACATCTCAATTTGTCATCAGTGAGAAGTTGCACTGAAATGACGTGATTTTACTTCAAACAATTGGGTAAATTCTTCCCAAAATGACGCCATTTTAGGGCAACTCCTCACTGATCTTAAATTGCATCGGTACATTTTAATATTATTCGTGATAAACAGGAACAATCAATACGTTGCGGGGTAATGAAAACTCAAATTATTTTTATTTCTTCAGACACAATATGTAAGCTGGCCACTCGTTTTCACTAACACTTAATTCACTGATTAAAAAAATAACCCCATTGTCATGAATTAATTCAACACCGATGCAAAACATAACCTTCAATTCTACGCACGGTTTGTAAATCTATGGATGCTAAATGCCATATTTCAACCTGCTATGTAATTACATTCCTAAAAGCCTCAAAAACTTGGTTTCAGGCTCTTCTAACCTCGAAATTTTACATACTTCATGCACCACGCGTATAAAACACTGACATATTGATAAGTTCCAAATGATAATGCTTAGATGTAATAGATATTTGTCAATATTTCAATTATTTTGTGTTGCTCGTTTAGCGTTTTCTGTTGCTAAAAGTTCATTTAATTTATTTAAAGTATTAATCTTCAAAAAAAATTAAGACTGAGTCGGCCCGATTAGCATTTTCTGTTGCTAAAAGATTGTTTGATATGCAAATCACCTTCATTAATGACGTCACACGTGGAATTCCTTGCGTGACGTCAAGGCAAGGTAATTAAACCAACAAGGTTGTCTCAATTTAAACCGAGCCGACCTTATGTTATGATTGTAGTCACAAGTGAAATTCCTTGCGTGACATCAAAGGCAAGGTAAGTAAACTAACAAGGTTGTTTCAATTTAAACCGAGCCGACCTTGTATGTTTAATTACCTTGATTGCTTACGTCACACCTGGAATTCCTTGCGTGACGTCAAAGGCAAGGTAATTAAACTAACAAAGTTGCCTCAATTTAAACCGAGCCGACCTTGTATGTTTAATTATCTTGATTGCTGACGTCACGCGTGGAAGTCCTCACGTGACATCAAAATCAAGGTGATTAAAAATACAATGATGACGTCACCCGCGGAAATGATCACGTGACGTCAAAACCAAGGTCATTACGGTACAAGGTTGACTCGGTTTAAATTAAGATTTCCAACGCAGCAGAATTACGACAAAAAGAACAAGTAACAAAAAATACAAACTTCTTTACATCTCACTCACCCTATAAATACACAGGCCTGTTTTCCTCCTGATGCTACATGCAGCTAAACTTGCCGGGGTCGGTGAAGTGGACCGTCAGGATGTAAAACAGCGCCGGCAGCGGCACCAACAGAATCATCAACGAATGCAACATCGGCATCGTCAACTGCGTTATGGCTATTATCCCGTAGGCGTGCAGACTCCAATGCCCAATCAGGATGATCACGTTTCTTGGGCCCACCAACGTCGTTATTATCAGCGATGATATCGACTGGTCCATTCGAACCGCGAAATGGGCGGCGCAAGAAATCACCGAGAGTATTACAACCAGATAAGGAAACGCATAATCTGTAACCCATAATCAATTGAAACAAAATCTTACTAACACACTGATCTATAGCTTATATTTTTTTGTATATATTATATTTCATATCTTATTTGTTATTTCTTTTGTACATTTACATTTCTCTGTTATCGGATCTTATGCCTATTGAGAAATAAATTATTATAATACGGAGTCTTCCGATCGAACGTTTTCGGAATGATTGAACGTTTTCAAATAAAGCACCAAAACATCACAAGTTATTTTTACTGTTTGGGGTTGGCAGTAACCAGTAATTTCTCATTAACATTCCGATTTCATTTATGTCAATTTGTGTATTTTGTGTTTTATCTAGTTTTCACCATTAAAAATAATTTGCGAGGTTTTGGCGCGTTATTTAATACGTTATCTGCCGTGTGAATCAAATACAATTCACGTTAAATGGAAATCTCTATGTGTACAAATATTGCGGCAGTTAACGAGTTAAAAACACTTTGCTTTACAAATTAAAACTTTATTCCGACTAGTTTTGGTTTGTTAGACCATTTTCACGGGAACATTCCTTTGAAAATGGTCTACCAAACTAGTCGGAATAAAGTTTTAATTTGTTAAACAATACCAAGTGTTTTTAATTTAAATAACTTTATATATTGTAATATGTTTCACTAAGTGCCTGATGAGAAATTAATTAAAAAAAAAAAAAATGTTAAAAACGTTTGGTCATATATGAAGGCTCTGTAGTTTTTGTACTGTTGATGTTGGTTTTTAGGTTGAGATTTTTTGTTTGTTAACTTACATAATAGGCCTCCCATGACTGCGTGAATGACGGCAAGGATCGGTATAAAGTACATCGCCGCATAAATCGACATCTTGCTCTGCCTCGGTAAGTATTTCCGACACACCCAAGGTCTTACCAATAACATTATGACCAACGCAAAGCCATAGAAAATAAAAACCACTGTGTATCTGCAAACATACTTTCGTTCTAGTTTGATAAAGACAAGTTTAAGTTGTCAAAACTATAGTCACAATAAAAACTTCAGTTATACAAATAAAGTTTAAGTGTCTTATTTGTATAATTATGTTTAATTCTCTTCTAGTTTTTTATTCTGTCAGTTCTTTTAAATAAAATTTAATTCATTTGTATAATTTTGTTTAATTCTCTTTTAATTTTGTATTCTGTCAGCTCTTTTAAATAACATTTAATTCATTTACCATCATTTCGGCAATTTTTTTTCCCAATGCCCTTTTGGTTTACGTTAA
Organism: Philonthus cognatus; assembly: GCA_932526585.2. Taxonomy (NCBI): domain Eukaryota; kingdom Metazoa; phylum Arthropoda; class Insecta; order Coleoptera; family Staphylinidae; genus Philonthus; species Philonthus cognatus. The sequence continues at coordinate 21,963,775 of OW052249.1, read as the reverse complement.
ATTAAACCCAATTCAATATTTTAACCTATTAACGGCCAAGCAGATTTAGTTAACTGTAAAAGCTGAATTTATGTAAAATTCAACACTTCTTTTTAAGATTCCTATGAATTACTTATTATATTACATACTTTGATTTTTTCTTTTAAATATAGGTACATAAATAAGAGAGGTGATCGAAAAGTAAGGTTACAAGGCCAATATTGCTAGTTTCGTGTGTTATACCGAAACTAGTGTGCGGAGAGACTGTAATGTCTTCCAAGCATTTTGTAGAACGTGTCGAAAATTTGCAGCCGGTAGAGAAAAGGTCACCGACGTACATTCTGCGACATGCTGACGGAGACATTACAATCTCTCAGTAAACCACTACCAGCTGCCGTTGAATTTCAGCCGCGCTTACATGTTTCGCCCATAGAAATTGAATAACAGCGTGTCGCCATTTCTGTTAATCTTCAACTAGCGCTGTAGGTTGCGTGTAGCTTAAACTCTCCACAGTTGGCGACCACATGTATTAGAAGTACCGCACACTACTACTTTCTGTATAACGGACGAAACTCTAACAATATCTGCCTTGCAGCCGTACTTTTTTAATCGTATTTTGATTATTACTCATTTAAAAAATAAATGTTTTTAGTATATTTATAACATCACTTGAAATCAGTGTTTCGAACGAGTGTTTCCACTCCCAGACTGAGCATGAAGTAAAATTTCGAGTTTAGAAAAGCCTGAAAATTTGGATTTGCTGGGCGGAGCGAAGGCGTATTATACACTAAAATATTTTGAAGTTATAAACACACTGAAAACATATTTTTTTAAAATGAGTAATAATCGAAATATTTAAATAAAATATTTACATTTTTCTTCACACATTCTCAAAACTGGTGAAACATATCAACATATCAAATTGAATTTTTTACGAAGGGTGATTAGAAAGTAAGGTTACAAAGCCTGCAATGAAACGTGTACATTTTGTAACCTTACTTTTTGATCACCCCTCGTAGTTAGTAATTTAAAAAAAATTAATAATGTTGCATTATTGCAGTCATGGAGGGTTTTAGTTTATCGTTTTACTAAACACGGTAATGCTAACGTCTTCATTAAACTTGCTTGTTACCCGGTTGCCGTCTGCATTATCAAGCAACAAGCAAGTTTAGTATAAACGTTAGCGTTAAAAAATACACGGCTTTACACATACTCCTGTGATTAAACTGTTAGTAAAGTGTGATTAACTAATCGCAATTAAGGCCGTATGCATAGTCATGTTTTAACACATACTTGTTAGTAGCGTCCATCTTTAGTCGCTTGTATCGGCAACATTGCTTTTTCTATCATTTCCATGTCAAATGGAATCATAGACGAACAATTATATAGATTAAAGCAGTGAACAGGCCGGGCTATGGCCCGGTCCATGAATTTTCACAAGCAGGCTGGGCTTCCAATTCAAAATATGAGACCGGGCCGGGCATGACAAACTTCTTTAAAATATGTTTTTATTTTTATTTGCAAACCATATCTGTACGCAAGTGAATATGTATTTAGAAGTGTGATAAATCTTTATAAAGTAGTGTTTTGAAAGTCCGTAAAAAAATTGAATAATTTAGACTAAAATATTGACCGAGTCGAGCCTGTATTATTACTTACTCGGGCCGGGCTCTAGTCAATTATTTTATGTCTGGGCCAGGCTTGCAAAATTTGCTAGTGGGCTGCGCAGGGGCCAAAAAATTGGGCTCGTGCAGGGCTCTAATATAGATGTTTTTACGATATTTATCTATGTAATGAGGATTGATACGCCTTCTGTGCTAATGTCCCCAACTAATTTACACTATAACAAATTCTTTCAGCATAGAATAAGCAATATTCAATTACCAATCGTGGATTTTAATTAACTTTTATAGCTCTCTATAGGTTACTATTCACAGTAGACCTCATAGTGATTTGAACTAGTGTTGTAAAGTTCTTAAACGAGCCCAAAAATGTCTCTGTTCCCACAAAAAAGCACATACTGCACTTAAATTGAAAGAAGAAAGACAATACTCTATACGTATGATGAAGATAAACTATTACGCTGTATTTGCTAGGTTTGCAATTGTAAACGGATGAACGAATGTGGCTTTCATCCAACCGCCGTTCTAGGGAAATTCGTTCCTCCTACAGTGTGCGTATTTCTATGAGCACAGGCATAGCACACAATTTTTGCGCTCATTCGCGAACATTACAACACTGATTTGACAAAAAACAAAAATACAGCTCATTATTTGGAAAATACAGAACTTGGACGCTTACAATTATGCGAATGACGTTTAAGGTTACATATAGTCAAATTTAAAACTAGGGGTATGGTATGATTAGCCCGAGTGCAAGACCTGTTAAAATTGGCGCATATTCATTTGTCGTAAGAGATGGAAACCTACACGTAGCGCACTCTGGCCCGATATATAGGCCAAATCCATAGGAAATGTGACAAATACATTTATCACATCTCGTATGTCCCGACGCGTCATCGCTTTGAGTCAGAAATTTTTGGGACATACGATTTGTGTCAAATGCATTTGTCACATTTTGTATGGATTTGGCGAATATATCAGGCGAGTGTGCGCTACGTGCAGTACTCCATCCCGAACGAAAAATTAAAATGTGCCAATTTTAACAGGGCTTACACATGTGCCACTGCAAGCGTGCGCCTACTCGCATCACTAGGTGTGATTAAAAATTAGACAGTGACTAGCACTAATCGAGTCTAAAATTGGACTATGCATACACATATTTTATTTTCTTACCAAACCTTAGTCACACGTTAGTCACGATTAGGGGAATATGCATAAGGCCGACCGTATTTTGTAAAACAATAAACTAAAACTCTTTAAAGTCACTTAATAACACTCGATTGAGAACGGAGTAAGTTGTGAAATATAAACCGATATTTAGTTTATGTTTCGCAACTTGTTAGGCGTGTTTTTAAGTTTAAGCACTAATAAAACGTGTACTTACAACGGATATACAGCTTCCTGTGTACAGTGTACCCGATCCTCGTAATTCGGTGTGGGATTATGCAGCAACGTGTACCAATCGGCCAAACTCCTAACGTTACAGCTCTGAATCTTGAACGTCCCAACTGGCTGCGTGCAAATCAACGTGAACAAGCACGACAGGGCTATCTCCACAAAGGCCGTGAAATGCAAAACCAAGACATCCTTATTAAAACTAAAATAAAACATTATTTGTGACCTTTGAGAGTTATATTGTATTATCATGTAATGTCAATTTAGCCGATGGGGAGGCGAACCGTGCAGAGGGCGAAATCTGAGAATCGGAGTGGGAGGAACATATAATTTCCATGGAGTACAATCCGTGAAATCCGAGAGGAACATACAATTCTTCTTCCTTAAGATGATAGCCAACCTCCGGTTCGGAGGTTGGCTATCATCATTGCTATTTTGACTTTGGAAACTGCAGCCCAATGCCCGAGTACAATCGGTGAAACCCAGAATCAAAGCAAGCAATTTTAAAATCGAATAAAATTATTATTACATAATATTTTAATTTCTAAAAACATTGTCTACCAAAAAGGAAAATTATTTTAGGTGTAATTTAAAATTGAAAAGTGCTAATTTTAAACAAATTTCAGCTTTACCGAAAACGCATTCTTATTGAAAGTACATAAAAAGTTATGCGCATTGCAATATAACCACGATAATTTAAATATTCAAATAAAATAAAAATTCCAGTTTCAACTGATCTGGTATCTGATATAAGGGTAGTGCGCATTGCTGCACTGCATTTAGACCTCATTAGGCCCATTGTGCCGCCTCCCACTACGGATCACCCATCCTCAGCTCAATCATCCCACCTTATCTAGGTAGTGCAGTATTACTGAGGCGGGCAAATCCCTGATAATGTCCATCGTCGGCCATCTTTCACCCAGTATGGATCCTCTCGTAGACGAGAGTGCCGGGCATTCGCTGAGGATGTGCCTCGCAGTCTCGTCTTCCATTTCACACCCTCTACAAGATGGGAAGTCTACTATTCTCATCTTGTTTAAGTGTCCATTGAGCCCGCAGTGTCCGGTTAGAAAAGCGGTTATCCGTCTGAGGTTCCTTCTAGTCATCTGCAGGTACCGTTTAGCTGAAATCTCGTTGGGGTACAGTAATGTCTCCTTCGAGAGTTTGCAGCTTTCCGTATCATCCCAACGCTTCCTGAATTTATCAAGTGTGTTGAAATGTAACAAGTTACATAGTGACAGGGGTGTCAATCGCACTAGCGGCTCCGGTGAGATGACATTCATCCCAGCCGCTGCTCTGGCCAGTGCATCAGCCCTCCTGTTACCTATGTTTATACCCCTTCACCCAGCAAATTTCAATGTTGTTATGCATTGCTGCCTGCCGTAGTTTTTTATGGCACTCTAGTGTTGTCTGTCAAGAAGTGTATAACTTCTTCAGAGACATCAAGGCTTGCCTACTGTCTGTAAGGATCAGTATGGCTTCGTTTGACACTTTACAGCTTAAAATGATGTCAACACGTTGATACAATACAGTAATATTAACTCATTTTAAATATTAACTTTACTGCAGTTTCTTGTATGCGATGTATACAGCGCATGCGTGTGCGTGGATCACTACGTCACACAGCATATTCACGAGTACAATTTGCGGGAAAACTTTAACTATTAATAATTTAAAAATTAGGTAAAAAATAAAAAATACACATAAGACATAATGTTTTTTGCTTCTAAAGAATCAATTAAGACATTAAAAAAAAAGGTGAAAGAATCAGGGTTGTTATGTTTAAAACACTTTGTTTTAAAACAGTGTTTTCAACATGTTTAAAAACAGTGGTCTTGTTTTAAATGGTTTTATTTAAATATGTTTAAAACATGTTTAAAACGTTTTTTTTATTATCTTAAATTTGCTAAATTATATTTTATACTACTTCAGGGAAAGGAGGACGTAGGAAGTCCTCCTCTTAAGCTTTAGTTTATAAGTTAAGAGTGAATTGTTAATTTATTGCTTTTTAAATAATTAGATTTGAAAATGCTAGGGTTATATGCCAAATAAAGGTTATTTATATACTACTTCATTAAGATTTTTTGTTTACGTTTTTAAATGTTAGCTAAATTGTTGAAGATATTTCAAATTACATTATTAAACATAACATTTTATTACAATAAAATATCACAACTGTGTGTATAAATGTGATTTTTCACTCCCAGACTAAGCATGAAGTAAAATTTCGAGTTTAGAAAAGCCTGAAAATTTGGATTGGCCACATAGCGCAGCGGCCAATCCAAATTAGGCTTTTATAAACTCGAAATTTTACTTCATGCGCCACACGTATAAAACACTGAAATATCGTAAAGTTTAAAATATACGGCTTTAGGAATCTAATATGTTAATGTAAATAAAACGTGAGTCAAATTCTGCGCTGAACAAATTGTTTTAAACAGTGATTATAGGCAACCCAATAACTATAACGTATATTAGGTTGCCTATAATCGTTGTTGTATGTGTGTTTTTTTTAACTTCAGTGTAAGTCAGTGTATTTAACTGTGGCGCACGAAGTAAAATTTCGAGTTTATATAAGCCTAATTTGGATTGGCCGCTCCGCTTCGCTCCGCGGCCAATCCAAATTCTTAGGCTTTTGTAAACTCGAAATTTTACTTCATGCCTAGTCTGGGAGTGGGCAACACTCTTTAAAAGCCTCAAAGTAACCACTTTAAAACAACAAATTCGCGCAAATTTTAAAAACGCTGTAATTATCAGAATATGTTTACTCAAAATGCCCTGTATGTTCTGTTTTAAACACGTTTTGAACATGTTTTTAATTGTCAACATTTTAAACGCTGTTTCAATGAAAAAACTGTTTTAATTAAAATTTAAAAAAAACGTTTTTTTTAACAACCCTGGCAAGAACCCCATGGCCCGAGTACAATCAGTGAAATCCGAGATGAACATACAATTGCCCGAGTACAATTGGTGAAATCCAAGAATTGAAGCAAGAAGAACAATCGATGAGAAAAATTGAGCGGTTTATTACTAGTGTAGAGAAAATCGATGTTCGGCTGATATGCTTGCAGCCAGGCATGTGCGTATTTCCAGCTAAGAAAACACAAGATTTCTAATTCCATGTTCTTGTCATTAAATGTTCCAAACACACGATAGCATTCCTTATTATACTGATGCCCTTTTCTCATACTGTGCTCACCCATTTGCCGCGGTGCAACTTTCTAGATTGAATTTGGACGATAATAGTCCTCTAAACTCTAGCTTATGATTACGTGATCAATTCTAAAACAAACCTTCTTTTCATCGCGACCATATCAATGAAAAACCAGTGCAGGACCAGCGCGAGAAGCACCATGAACCCCAAATACAGCCAGTCGTAAAATATAGGTGAGTCCTGGCAGGGTTCGCATATGAAGGTGGTGTCGTTCCTGCGGAAACCCCTGGGGCACGCGCCGCACTCGCCTATGTCGTTATTAGCGAGTAATTGTTTTCCACAGTACCATCCGGGGCACGCCATTCTATCTATTTTCCAAATTCCTTCTGTATTGTTGTTATTCACTTCGTTTTCTAGGTTATGTTACGCGACCCCGCCGATTCCATATGATTCAGAAAATTCACGTATATAGTTGACCGACTTACTCGATGGGAGGGCGCAAATGTCGAAATTTCAAGTTTCCCGCAATTTCGAACATCTGATGGAACAAAAATCAAATTTCCCTCAGTTTCGAACTTTTTGAGAAAGATATTTCAATCAGCACCTCATCAAAAGTGCTGATAAAACGAAATATTTTGGAGACGGGCGTGGACGAGGTATTAATATAAATAAACAAAACCGTGAGTATTGGAATATTTTCGATTTTTAAGCTATTTTGTATTCGTTTCGTCAATTTCGTTCGATCAAGTCGTCTTTTACTTAAGTGAAACTTAATGTCTCATTATTGTGCATTTAAAACGTGCAATAATTCCGACAAAAATATTCGTATGCACAGATTTACAAGAAGAAATGGGATAAGCTTTTAACATTTGTTACAATCGTTCATTTAAATATCAAATTAAACATGAGAAAATTTGTTTGAATCTTTCAAAATAAATATTAAATTTATTTCATGGGGGATATAACTTCAAATTTACGGATATTCGGTTCGCCGTTGCAATGGAAGTGTTAAATCGAAGATACATGTTATGTATACTGAGATGGTAAAATTAAAGAACAACGTATACTTTAAATTTAACATTTTGTTGTACAGAAATAGTACATAAATTTAACAAAAGAGAATCTATTACGTTTCTATAAAATATATATATTTTTATTCTGACAGTTGTTTTTGGTCATTAGCTTTCTTCCTTTTATTTTTATTAAATCATAAATTTAAAAAAGTTGATACCATCAAATGAAAAACGAATAAATAATTTGTCGGAATATTTAAAATATTATTCATAATTAATACTCTATTTTTTAATCCTATTAATGCATTAAATGCTGATTTTTATATAGCATGTATACTTGCAAATATACATTTTAAATGTATACTGCATGAAGAACTCAATCTAAGACATATTCTTTCTTAGGTGAATGAGAAGTGGCTGGAGGCTGTTGGTAGAGAAGACCTTTTTAAAAAATCGAAGATGCACCTTTATCAAGTCTACTTACATTTGCGATAGGCACTTTGATGAGGGGACACAATGCTTTACCAGCAAAACGAATTTAAAACTAGGGAGTGTTCTCACATTATACCTCGATACACCGGCTGGTAAGCTAAATATTTGTTACTTTTATATATACACATATATCTTCAAATACCTAATATAAACCACACATTACTTTTTATTAAAAAATACATTTTATTGAGCGAGCGTGCAAGGAGAACAGCATATCTAAATATATATATTTTATTTATAGCGCTCGTGAATGATCCAGAACTTCTGGAAACATCCAAGGACGTGGAGTCTCCCGTGGGGTTACCTGTGGAGTTTCTCACCGACAAGAAGAATTCTCCCTTAATTGCTGGTGTGAGCAGTAGTAAAGATAATTCTGCTACTGGGAACAGTGTGAAACCCCATCATAATAGTCCACCTAGTTACAAAGTAGCACGACTACTGAACATGAAGGAATGTCTGGAGGTAAAATTGTTAAAAACATTAAATGTAACACGAAAAAGAAAGCTTTCCTCTCAAGCAAAGATGTTGCATTCCTATGCCCGAGATATTCAAAAGGTTGCAAGAAAATTGCATGCTCAAAATGCTTCTAATAAGGAGTGTCTTGATCATGCACTTGATGTTCTTGAAACTGGAGAAATGTTTCGGGGACATATGAATGAATTATCTTTTAACTTTTTCATGTTACAGATAAAGTTGCAACATTATAAAGCTCGTGGAAGACGTTTCTCGATGGAAGATAAAACTTTTGCATTAGCCCTAAATTGTACAGATTTTTGGCAAAAGTATTTCCTCTTCCATCGAGACAATGTCTTCACAATTTGCTGAAAAGTACTTCTGGAAGCCGAGGACTAATTTTTTCAGATATGTTTCCAAATCTTTTCAGAACATTAATTTTTTTTGACATAGATATGCATTTTTGGTGATATTGTTAAATATTTAAAATCAAAAGTTAATTTATTAAATTCCAATATTTCATTCTCCTGCACAGACCATAATTTGATTGATATCATTGATAATTACATGATCTCCTTTTACATTCATATGTGGGTACAAAACCTAAATAGAATTCTAATAGGAACTGAACATGTAAAAATCAATGATACTGTCAAACATTTGGCATCAATTAAATATAGAAAAATAGGAGCGCGAAATTTGGCTATTTCAAAAAAGAAACAATTGATCAAAATTTAATTTTAAATATTTGTAAAAGGTTACTTTAAGCTGTTAAAATATGGAACAATTTATATTGAGATCATTAGCAATAATCCTTAACTTTGGAACCTGTTTTGATTAATCAATCATATTATTAATAATTTGCTTCAGAATATCACCAATAGAATATAGTTTAGGATTCATGTGATTTTTGTTGTACAATAATAAAAATGTATTATTGATTTGATAATTATACAAGTTTTATTTAACCATTACTTCTATAAAAATTAAATCAATGATAATGTGGATTTATTATTTAGCAATGATTGTACATATTTTTCCGAGTATGGTTAAATATTGTATATAGTTAAAAAATCGACGAAATTAAGAAAACCGTTATTAATATTAGAATTAATACCTTCACATTTCTTGAGCATTAATTTAAATTTGTATCGATATTAGTTCTGCGTTTTATTTGTAATAATTTGTATTTCATTTATAATACTTCTTGTTTTAACATGAATTATCAATTATTAAGCATTAGAAGTACTAATTAGACCAACTAAGGTGGACATCAATCCATGCAGTTATCTTGGCAGAGATAATTTAAATATTGTTCATTATATTCGAAAATTATGTATAAGTTAATATGTGAAAGATATTTTAATGGTTATTAAAATTATTCATTCACTAATTCACCGGAATCGCATTGCTTAGTATGTTATTTAAATATGTATGAGAGCGAATTTTTCTACAGTCAATTAATGTGATCAATGTTTTATGAAATGTAATTGTAAATACTTAAATTAAGTAATTAATGTTTTTTTTCAATTTATTTGTAAAAATTAAAATTTTAAAATTATTTGTAATATACATTTTATACCATAATTATGTCGTTATTATTTCTCGCATCGTGCGGTTATTCAAACACCACGCGGTATTCCCCGCACCGCACCACCACCTATATGTATATCCCCCCGCACCGCGCGTCCCGCACTGCATGCAGCGCTACCCCCGCAACTAAGTAAAATTTCGAGTTTGGTAAAGCCTGAAAATTTGGATTTGCCGGGGCTCGCGAGCGAAGCGCAACTGTACATACATGTTGAACTTAACTGGAAATCAGTGTTTTACACGCGTAGCGCATGAAGTTAAATTTCCAGTTTATAATAGCATGATAATTTAGATTTGCCGGGCCTTAAAGAAAGACCAAAAAGGTGGATTTACATTACTGAAAAGTAAGTTTCAATTTATTTATTGGGCCCGTTCATCAGACTTGGGGATTCTCTGATGACCGGACTGTTAGTTGTGAACGTGTTTGGGATTATTGCAATCGTACAAAATAGACCGATTGGTGTTGGCGATTGCTGTTGGCAGGTTAAAGTTTCCAAAATGGCCGGAGTACCGTTCATTAGATACCAACATACATTACAAACAAATCCAAACATGTTGAATCTTGAACATTTTGATAACCGGGCCCATTGCTTATTATGTGTTATAAAAACTAAACTAACCTAACCTCACAATTTATGGTATGAGCATCGGTGGTTCAGTGGTAGAATGCTCGCCTGCCACGCGGGCGGCCCGGGTTCGATTCCCGGCCGATGCATTTATTTTTATACTTTTTACTACTATTCTCATTTCGAGGTACGACTCTCTAAACGTTATAGGTTTGTTCGTGTGTACTGCACTAAGTTAAACTGATTTGCAGGTTGTGACGTCATCAGGTTAAGTTGGTGTAATATCACATTTACAATAGTAGATTTTTAGTTTAATAACGAACAGGCTCAGTGCAAAAAGGACAGCAGTAGCTCATTAGGATCAGACCTTATTTTTCTTTACAAAAACCTCCTAGTACTCAAGGTACGTCGATGGGCGTAACACATACAAGGTATGACAGAATTGAATCTTTCCATGTTTTCCCCTACCCTTTCTCCGCAGGCCAGGGTTCCCGAGGGAGAGAACAATGACATTGTATTTGGTTACGTTTTTAAGTCTATCATAACCTATCTTTCCAGTTTCGCTGAACTTTCATAGATAGATTTTTTAATATTTTGTGATAAAAATAAGTGTTATTAAAATAAGACTTTGTGTTAGTGTTAAGTGTAATTAAAATAATAGTTTGTGTTACGTGTAATTAAATTAATAACATTTGTTAACGTTAATTGGCTTTAAAGTATACGTATTGCAAATTCAGCCTAATTTCTGTAAATCTTTAGATATTCCCTGTTTTTTTTTAAGTTCAATTTGAAGCATTAACCAAGTGTTTCCACTCCCAGACGAAGCATGAAGTACAATTTTGAGTTTAGAAAAGCCCCGTGAAAATTTGTCTCGGGTCGCTGCGCGACAAATTTTCTGGGCTTTTCAAAACTCGAAGTTTTACTTCATGCGCCACGCGTATAAAACACTAAAATATTGTGAAATTTATGTATATTTGAACTTCGCTTAAAATCTATGTTTTATACGCGTGGCGCATGGATTAAATTTTCGAGTTTAGAAAACCCCAGAAAATTTTCACGGGGCTTTTTCTATATTTTTTCAAATTGAAGTTGGCACTAAACAAATTCAAGTGTACACTAATCAAAATCGAGTTGTCAAATCACATTGATGTTGCATTTGATTAGTGACTACTTGTTTTTCATTATTGCCAACTTGAATTTGTTTAGTGCCAACTTGAACTTGAAAAGGTATAAAAAAACATCAAAGAGCTAACACTTTGTAAACTTTATATAACATTATTTAAGCATAAAATTACTTGAAATAAAATACAACATTCTTATCACAGCCAATAGGTAGGTATTAACTATTATTATCTTCATCTGTAAACATATAAACCTGCTGATAAACACTCCCCAACTTTCCGCTGAACTTCGAAGCGTAATTATAAATCAGCGTTCCCTGTTCCTCCTCCCAACTCTTGAACTTATGCGCGTTTCTCCTCGTCTCGTCCACAAAGAAATCCCCAAAATACTGCGAGGCCAAAATCGCCTCCAAACTGTGATCGACGTAGACCGCCTGGCTGGGCTTGAACTCGAAGGGGTTCTTCTCCGGGTGCCACTGGACACCGTAGAAAGGGTATTTTTTGTGTTCGTATGACGAAACGAATTCTAATCCGTTGTTGTCTTTGTTTTTCGAGAGGATCCTCCAGTCTTTGATTAAGTTGTGCTCGGTCATGTTTTGTTCGGTGATGCAGAACATGTGGCTGTTTACAGTTACGTTTTTTCTTTTTAGGATGTCAATTATGGAATTCGGCGCTTTTGAATATAGTTTACTATTCTGAAAACCTACAAAAAATAATAATATACAGGGTGTCCGTATTTCGACAGAATGTATGAGGGTCTCAGTTATTTGAAGAGATAGAGAGTCGGTTAAATTGGGACAAAGTTGCGTATTTTAGGGCCTAACAATAATATGAAAACAATTTTGAAATATCTTTTTTTGTTTTCGATATATTAACAAAAAAACGGTTTTTTGAAAAATCGTTTTTATTTTTTTATTCAAAAACTACTGAATCTCGACATTTAGAATTTTGACAATATAAGGAACGTTTTAATGAAGAATCTAGTAGCATATTTGTTTCTAAGATAACTATATCATTTACCCGGGGACCATAACCAACTTTTGTTTTTCTTATGGGCGCCATTTAAAATTCTAATAATTTTTTTTTGCAAAGAGTGCTTTGGAAACAATGACGTCATATCTATTAATGAATAAAATATTGACAGCAGTAAATCATTGTTACCAGTCAAAATTAATTAATAACTGTCAATCTTTTGTAATAATAATAATAAGTATCGATTATCACACAAAACATAAAGTAAAAAAATGGTGATGTGTGGATCATAGCACTTTCCTCGTTTAAGATATGATGACTTAAGTATCAACAGTATTGCAAAGTTACACAAACCAAAGTTATTCTACTTTTATTATTATTATTCCAAAACTATTCACAAAAAAAGAAATTCTTGCATTTATCGCTACATCTCAGTAAATATTGATTACCATCCCATCTAAGCTTTATATATTTTTAACTTGTTTTGTCTTTCTTACGGGCGCCATTTTGGGTTTTCATATTTTTTGGAAGAATATTTCTTTCTGAATTCAATGATGTACCACACTTATTATTTATTGTACATTTTACATGTAAAATTTTAATCTTTTGTTTTTTGTAACAAGTGCCTTGGAAACAGTTGAGTAACTCACTCATATGACAACTCCTGACAACTAGTAATGTATTTTAACAACAATTATGGGTCCTATAATTTGTTTAATAACTAGGAGGAGCGTTTTAAATTTCACGCGCCAAAACCTACAATTCTCATTGGCCGAGTGCGCGCCCATTTTACACTATGCTAATTACGTGATTATTAGACGCAACAGCTGACATAACCTTAATTCGAAGCGTTACTGAGTTGCAACTTTGTCTGTTTCGTAATAACCTTTTGTGCGGTGTTTTTTTTAGCATAGTTAAAAGTTAGTTTTGTTTATATTGTTGTAATGGATTATGGACCCAGTACAAGCTCGATGATAATCGACCACCTTCACCTCCAAAAAAAGCGTAAAAAGTTGGATTTGGGTAATTTATATCTGTCTGAAAAACAGTGCATAATAAATATGTATAAGCAGATGATAACAGATGATCCACATATGAAAATGACTGCTGTTGTATCAGGCATTGTTGGTGCAGTAGGTGAGATATCAAATAGCATAAGAATATGCATCAAATAATAAAATGTTTAATTTTTCGGAGTTGTAAATTCCACTGCCTATCGAACCATTAGCGAATATACGAAATCCGGAGAGATTTGTAGCCCTAAACAGCTTGGAGGACATAATTACAAGTTTTGATGACGTAGTGGAGAGATCCGTGCATAGTTTCTTCTCTAAAAATGAACTGCCAACTTTGAATAAAGTTTTAAAAGAAGTAAACGATATAGTTTTATGAAACAAATCAATTTTAAGTAAGATACAGACCAGAGCTGGGCAGGATTCGAATCGTTTTAGAGGATTCAAAAGAGACATTCGAATACTTTAGTTCAACTGGATTCGTGAATTAGTTGTGAGGAGTAAAATGAAAAATGTTTTTTGTGTGTTTTAAAATTTCACGTTAAATCACTGTTTTATACGCGTGGCGCATGACTTAAAATTTCGAGTTTAGAAAAGCCCAGAAAACATCGTTGATAAGACTAAATATTTGATTCCCTGTTACTCTGGCTAAAGATGTATTTGTGTGATTCTGAACTCCACTTTAAATCAGTGTTTTGTACGCGTGGCGCATGAAGTAAAATTTCGAGTTTAGAAAAGCCCGAAAATTTGTCTCGGGTCGCTGCGCGACCCTCGACAAATTTTCACGGGGCTTTTCTAAACTCGAAATTTTACTTCATGCCTAGTCTAGGAGTGGAAACGCTCGTTCGAAACTTTAAAGTGAATGCTTTGATAAGAACATTAAGTGATTGAAAATGTTTTTAAAGATAATTATCTAGTTTTCAAAATTTTGTTTAATATTGTTTGAAGTAAAACTGACACTGGTAGCTACAATCTGAAATGTTAAATTTTTCCGAAATTTCCCTGACTAAAGATATTTTCTCTGGCCTTTTAATATAACTCTTCTGTGGGAAACCCCCATTCTGTTTAATAGTTTTCATTGCTTTTGCCAATACTAAATTTAATTTTATAAATTTTTACATGTTTTGTAATTTGCCTGCTGATTTTGACAAATTTAATAATATCATATGGCTTTTTTGTTAGTGTTTTGGTCAATTTGAATATACTTTGATTAAAAAACACTTAGAACCTTTCTTCAATACTTTATTTTGTAACCAAATGTACATTTCGGACACGAAGTGTCCATTATCAATGGTTTGATACTAATACGAAAAAATCATATACAGGGTGAGTTTTTTTCGATGTTCTCTATGGGGATCTCGGAAACTATAAGAGATAGAAAAACGGTTAAATGGGGAAAGAAGTGTAGTTTTATAGGACGAATAAAATGACACTTTCAAAATATTTGAAAAAGTCAAGGGTAACTAGATATTTTGAATAAAGTAAAATGTGTCAATTTTTTGAAATCAATATAACTCTATTATTATCATAGATAGAAAAAAACTTTAAAGGACAAAGTTGTAGAAAATTTTACACAGATTAATAACAAAAAATAAAAAAAAAATGTCGCCCATATTTTGGGAGATATGACACAAACTTACCTGTTTTTAAATGGAAACAATAGTTGGCTATGACTTTATTAAAAGGGCTATTTTTTCCCTTCAATTCGGTATAACATATGCCATAGTTATTTTTAAAATAAAGTAAGTTACAGTCGTTTTTAGTTTTACCATACACCAAAAAATAGTTAGCCATGAAAAAGACAAAAGTAAAACAATTGCAGTTGTTTATTCTAAACACATATTAATTTATTTCCATATTTGGTTTGTTTCGATAAGTTTGTTTTGTATTTATTTGGTGTTGAAAGTTTTTTAAAGTGATAATGAATTTTTCCAAGGAAGAAAAGCGTGATATGCTTGTTTGTTACATTCAGTGTAATAAAAACGCTGCGGATGCTGCAGAACAATATTATAATCAATATATCGATCGTCGGCAGCCATCTTTACCAACATTCAGAAGAATTTAGCACAATTTGGGTGAGTACGGATCCTTTACAAAGCCGAAACTTGAAAAAAACGAAATTAATGAAGTTTCGGAAATAAACGTATTAGCATTGGCGATGATAGATCCATCCACATCGACACATCGACCAGACAAATTGCAACAGAAGCAAGCATATCTCAACGGACTGTAGTACGAGTTTTGAAAAAACACAAATATCACCCATAAAAGGTATCAAATTCACAAAATTTACATGACGGTGATACCAATAAGAGAATGGTCTTCTGTATGTGGTACAAAAACATGTGCCAAGAGGATAATACGTTCCCTACAAAAATAATTTGGACAGATGAAACGCGGTTTACTAATTGTGGGATTTTTAACCGGCACAATGAACATGTTTGGAGTCAGGAGAATCCACGAGAAGTTGCACAACGTGGACCACAAATTAAATTTGGATTTAATGTATGGTGCGGTGTGTTCGGATCGAGAATTCTCGGCCCATATATTTTTGATAACACATTGAATGGAAATGATTACCTTCGTTTTCTTCAAGAAACATTTGAAGAAATGCTCGATGATTTAAATTTATTAGTACGGGCAAGATTGAAGTGGTTTCAACACGACGGAGCTCCACCTCATAGCAAGTTGGCTGTGCGAAACTATTTAAATGATGCTTTTCCTAATTCATGGGTGGGAAGAAATGGACCAATCCTATGGCCACCTAGATCACCCGACCTATCCGTTTTAGACTTTTTTCTGTGGGGTTATGTGAAGAACAAAGTGTATCAACAATCATATCAATCCGTGGAGGATCTTAGACTAGCTGTACTTGAAACATTTAATTCTATTGACAGAAGAAAAGTCAAAAAAGCCACAAATTCGATTTTAAAAAGATGTAATTTATGCCATAATAATAAAGGTGGACTTTTTGAGCATCTTATGTAATATTTAAAATTTTCTTCTATTATTATTTTGATAATTTTCGAATTATTTTACTTTATGTTGCTATTGATAAATCTAAAGAAAGATAATAAATTAAATATTGATTTCGTTGCTATAAACAACCGCAATTGTTTTACTTTTGTCTTTTTCATGGCTAACTATTTTTTGGTGCATGGAAAAATTGAAACGACTATAACTTATTTTATTTTAAAAATAACTATGGCATATGTTATATCGGATTAAAGGGAAACAAATAACCTTTCCAATGAGGCCATAGCCAACTATTGTTTCCATTAAAAAAAAGATAAGTTTGTGTCATATCTCCCAAAATATGGGAATTTTTCTTATTAATCTGTGTAAAATTTTTTACAACTTTGTCCTTTACAGTTTTTTTCTATCTATGATAATAATAGAGATATATTGATTTCAAAAAATTGACACATTTTACTTTATTCAAAATATCTAGTTACCCTTGACTTTTTCAAATATTTTGAAAGTGTCATTTTATTCGTCCTATAAAACTACACTTCTTTCCCCATTTAACCGTTTTTCTATCTCTTATAGTTTTTGAGATCCCCATAGAGAACATCGAAAGAAACTCACCCTGTATATCAGTGTAAATGTATATCAGTGTAAAATGTATATTTTTCGTATTAGTATCAAACCATTGATAATGGATACTTCGTGTCCGAAATGTACATTTGGTTACAAAATAAAGTATTGAAGAAAGGTTCTAAGTGTTTTTTAATCAAAGTATAATTATCTTCAAGTAACTCAATTAATCCAAACAATTTGAATATAATTCCATGATTTTTCACTTACTTTCCCGGTTTTAATGATATTCAGTGAATTTTTTATTTACGTAAATTTCAGGCATTAGTCGATTTTATAATAAAGTTCAATTTGAAGTTTTGAACGAGTGTTTCCACTCCCAGGCTAAGCATGAAGTAAAATTTCGAGTTTAGAAAAGCCCCGTGAAAATTTGTCGAGGGTCGCGCAGCGACCCGAGACAAATTTTCGGGCTTTTCTAAACTCGAAATTTTACTTCATGCGCCACGCGTACAAAACACTGATTTAAAGTGGAGTTCAGAAACACAAAAATACATCTTTAGCCAGAGTAACAGGGAATCAAATATTTAGTCTGTTATCAACGATGTTCAGTGGTAATAATAAATAAATTGGTTTTGAATATTTTTGTTAAAACAACTCTTAACGATATTTATGTATGAATGGTTGGAATCATTATTTAAAATTGCCGCCAAATTTATCTAGTGATATTTCTGGTAACTTTTTATAGTGTAAATTGGGCTTTGGCACTTACTCCTTCTAGTTTTTAAACAGACTATAGGAGTTGTCATATGAGTGAGTTACTCAACTGTTTTCAAGGCACTTGTTACAAAAAACAAAAGATTAAAATTTTACATGTAAAATGTACAATAAATAATAAGTGTGGTACATCATTGAATTCAGAAAGAAATATTCTTCCAAAAAATATGAAAACCCAAAATGGCGCCCGTAAGAAAAACAAAAATTGGCTATGGTCCTTGGGTAAATGTTATAGTTATCGTAAAATAAAATATGTTACTAGATTAATCGTTAAAACGTGCCTGTATAATATCAAAGTTACAAACGTCTGAATGCAATGGTTTTTGAATAAAAAAATAAAAACGAAATTTCAAAAAATCCGCTCTTTGACAATATCTCAAAAACGAAAAAAGATATTTCAAATTTGTTTTTAGATTATTATTGGGCCCTAAAATACACAACTTTGCCCTAATTTAACCGACTCTCTATCTATTCAAATAATTTAATAACATTCTGTTGAAAACGGGCACGCTGTATAGCCCACCCACTGAACAAAAAGCAAACAAATAACGTTATATCAACATTGTAACAACATTTAACGTTGTTTTAATGTTGATGAAACATTACTTTAATTGTGTTTGCTCAGTGAGCAATATTTACTTAAAATGTACAGTAATGCATCTATTACGTTAAGTTTTAGATGGAGACTACTGTTGAACATCCATATGAACACAATATTTAACATACCTTCAACAAACTCCAATGGAAGTGATATTTTCTTGCTGTAACAATTTTCCCTGATTTCCTGTCCACCTAAAGCCACTTGCAGCAACAGCTCCATGCCTAAACATGTCCCCCAAACGGGATAATAATCCCCTTTCTGGTTGATTTCTAACGCATAGTCGTAAAGCATTTGACCAGCATCGGCGTATCCGTTGCTTTGGTTAAACCATACTGCACCACCCGGTAATAATATTCTAAACAACATACAATATTTTTACTTTTATAATGAATTAATAAGCAATTTACATTACCCATTGGTGCTGTCAATTATACTTCTGTAGTATTCTTTATTGCGACCGATCCTGCAACAAAAACAATCAAAAGTCAAAATATTACTTTTTGAAAACAACACAGTTAGGAGGATTTTACTTTAATTGATGAATACCCCAATATGTTTCACCACACAGTGGTCATAACATTATAGCTAGTGAGCAGATGCGAAAGAACCATTGAATGCAGAGACATTGCATTGGGGGCCTTTCTGAACATTGAAGGTGCGTTTGACAACACAACCTTTAACTCTATAGCAATAGCAATGGAGAATTTAACCCGACACTGGGTAAACAATATGCTCAGAAGCCGGACCGTAACAGCTACTATTGTTTCTGCTGTATTTTTCATATAGGGTAGGAAAAAACAGCAAAAGCAATAGTCGCTAGCGGGTGCCAGGAAGCGTTCTAAGGCGCTCCTGTGGTACCTCGTCATGGACGACCTTTTGCTGCTACTCCAATATCGAGGCATTTATGCCCTGGGATATGCATATGACCAGACCATTTTAGTAAACGGGAAGTTTGGAGTCACTGTATCTAACTTGATGCAGAGGACACCAAGTACCGTAGAAATATGGTGTAAAGACTAAGGGTTAGCTGTAAGCCCGACCAAAACTGCAATCGTCCCCTTAACTAGCGACACAAAATCGATGACTTAAAATCGCTACGCATGTACGGAATGGAAGTCCCCATCAAAAATAAAGTAAATTATTTAGGGGTCATACTTAATACCAGATCGACCTTCAACTTCCACATGGAGAACATCACCAAAAAGGCTACGAGAGGACTTTTTCGACCAGAAAAATGGTAGGACGCACACGAGGACTGAGACACAGTATGACCAAATGGCTATACACAGTGGTCGTAAGACCCATAGTGACATACGCCGCGCTCGCAACTAAAGAAAAGACCCAAACCAAGAGCGCAGCTGTAAAACTTGAGAAAGTGTAAAGACAGGCGTGTCTGCTAATTACTAGAGCGATGAGAACAACGCCCACAGCAGAGGGCCTCTACAAAATCTCTAAACCAGCAAATTTTGAAGAGAGACACCCTCTACAAGCCCAGGAGCATAATGGAAGAAAAGAAACCACAATTTATGGTGTGTTGATGTTACAATTTCTGACTTTATCTGTTTGAATAGCAGGTAGTTTCCCTTTTTGCCCTTTTTAAAGCGTTTTAAACGGTCGTTCATGTTCATTTGATGACTCCAACAATTTAACGCATTAATCAATATGTTATGCCAGTGGCTCTCAACCTTTTTGGGATCACGGAACACTTTTAAGTGGTCTCGATTTTGGCGGAACACCGTTATCATAAAATTTGTAAATCTAATGTAAATCACACAAAATAATTGGAAGATTAATATTTAATTGAAATAAGAATATATATTACATGGTAACTTATTTTAATGAGAAATTTGCGCTTGACGACCTTTACAAATTTCCTCAAGGTTGGGTCTTATGTAAGAGAGCGCTACTCTCATTTCTTCTTCTAAATTGGTAAGTCTTTCTCTTTTTTTGCTTTTAATATTTGTTACGAGTTGAAAATCCAAGTTCGCACAGATAGGACGTCGAAAAGAGCAACAAGATATTCAACGCTCGTTTTGCAATAAATGGATGTTCATTCTCGATGGAAATCCAAAACCTTTCCACTCCTTCTTCTTTGAATTTTAGTTGTAACGTTCGATCCGTTGATATATTAATAAACTCATCTGCTTCCTGAATAGAAAAATCTTGGTTCATTATATCAAATTCACCAAATGGATTTCGCGCCCAATCAAAGTCTTCAATATTAAGAGATGGAAAGTAATGAGTTATTTTGTCTTGCAATATTGACAAATGCCACATTTGAAATCATTTCGTTAATGTTAACAATATTTTCCGTTGCTAATAACGGAAACATATCAAATTTGCGATTTTGAGCAATACGATTTTTCCAAAGCAAAAGCTTTTTCTGGAAAGCTAGCAATTTGTCTGTGGATGTCAGAATATTTTCATTTTTTCCTTGAAGAGATGTATTGACTGAATTTAAATAGCTGAAGATATCGGCTAAATATGCTAGCTTAGTACACCATGCATCATTTTCCAAATATTTTACGTATACATCATTACCCTCTTGTCTAAAAAAAACTAGCAATTCCTGTTTCAACTCATGAACTCGGGTTAGCACTTTTCCTCTTGAGAGCCACCTCACTTCAGAGTGCAAAAGCAAACATTCATATTTGGATTCCATGGTGTTACAAAGTTGTTTGAACATACGGGTTTTTAATGGTCTCGATTTAATATAATTCACCATATGTACGACTTGTTCCAAAACAGACTTTAAGTTTGCTGGTAGACTCTTCGAAATCAAAGATTCCCTGTGCAGAAAGCAGTGAGTGGAGACTATATTTGAATTTATTGCTTTAACTCGACTACAAAATCCCTTAATACTGCCACGCATGGCTGGAGCTCCATCAGTACAGATTCCTGCGCAATTTTCCCAGGATAATTTCCATTCTTCCAAATAAGATGATACTGAATTAAATATGTCTTCTCCAGTTGCGTGACCAATAAGTTCCTTGCAGAATAAAAACTGATTTATTATTTCAGTGTCGTCAACAAAGCGAATAAATCCGATTAATTGGGCTTTGCCACTTATGTCAGTGGATTCGTCAATTTGCAGTGCAAAATTTTTTGTACTTAATTTCGCCGTCACTGCGTTCTCTATAAAACCTGACATATCTATAATTCTTCTTTTTATCGTATCGTCCGAAACGGGAATTTTTAGGACGTCTCGCTGCGCTTCATTGCCAAACATAATCTTAACAATTTCTAAACATGCGGGCAAAATTAGCGATTCTGCGATATCATGTGGCTTTTGCTTCAATGCAATTAGTTCTGCCACTTTATAAGAAGCGATTTGCGCTTTATCCGAAATTGTAACGCTCTTTCGAAAGCATGTTGCTTGCACTTCTTGATTTTTCAGCAATCTTTCGAAATAATCTTTACCTTTCGAAGTTAGACAAGAATGTTTTGTTGAAAGGTGTCGCTGTAACTTAGCTGGGACCATTGCACTGTTAGCCAATTTTTCACCACATACAATACATCTCGGAATAGGAACATCTTGACTACCGCTCCATGTAAAACCAAACTTCAGATATTCTTCCGAATAATGCCGAACTGATTCGGATATCTTTTTACGTTTATTTTCGGCATTTTTGTTGCCTTGCATATCTCCTTCAATTGAAGAAGACCTGCTTGTACTCGCCCCAACATTAACTTCACTTTCAGTCTTTCTTTTCAAAAATTTGTCCATATTTCAGATTTAAAAGTCTTGATTAACTGCTAAAATAAGCAACTAAAAAAGATAAGAATACTGTTAAAACTACACAACTTGCATTTCATCTTACCAATTTCCAACAATATAAAATATATATATACAATAAAAAACACACTCACGAAAACTAGATATTTATATAAAATTATGGCTGAACCGCAGATCGAAATTGCGCTTTTGTTATTTACGTACGAAGAAAGAGAAACAGCACGAAATCAACACTACGTAGCGCGCCCTGCGTTATCGAGTACACTAGAAATTTAGTGGTATTCCCCGGAGTAACTCCAAACGACGTAACTGCGTCGTTCGATACTTACACTGTTAAGAGGCAATATGCTAGCCCGCTCGGTTCGAAATCCACCGATTCCCCTGGTTTTCGTTCCCCACCACTCGCTCTATTACGGGCGGAGTTAGTGTATTCCCCTCAACCGAAGCGCGCTGGGAATTACACGCATGGCACGCTCTCGTTACAAATCTGTTTTTTTTTAATTCAGCTGAGATTGATTCAAGGGCACAGCACGATGCGTTCGGCCGATTGCCGACATATACCGAATGTACCGTTTCAAGACGGTTCGGTTCACCTCTAGGGAATTAACATGTTCATATTTACACTAATTAACAAAACTATGTAGTATTTATTTTATAGTAATAAAAAAATTTACTGTTTCTTATTATATTATATTCAAAATTTTCGCGGAACACCTGGGACAGCTTCGCGGAACACCAGTGTTCCGCGGAACGGCGGTTGAGAACCACTGTGTTATGCAATGGTATTATTTAGTTACACTTTAATCAAATCGATTAAATAGAGCACGCTAATCTAGCAATAAAAAAAAATGCAAAATAAGGTTATGATATGGGTTTAAAACGTGTTCAAAACATGTTTAAAACACGTTTAAAACGTGTTTAAAACAGGGCGTTTTTCTTTTGAGTATACATACCCCGATAATTACAGCGTTTTAAAAGTTGTGGGAAATCGTTGTTTTAATGCGGTTAATTTGAGACTTTAAACGAGTGTTTTCCACTCCCAGACTAAGCATGAAGTAAAATTTCGAGTTTAGAAAAGCCTAAAAATTTGGATTGGCCGCGTAGCGAAGCGGAGCGGCCAATCCAAATTAGGCTTTTCTAAACTCGAAATTTTACTTCATGCGCCACGCTTAAAAACACTGATTTACAGTGAAGTTCAAAAAACACACACTTACAACAACGGTTATAGGCAACCTAATATACGTTAGAGTTTATGGGTTGCCTATAATCACTGCTTTAAACAATTTTTTCAGCGCAGAATTTAACTCACATTTTATCCACATTTACATATTAGATTGCTAAAGCCGTATATTTTAAACATTACGATATTTCAGTGTTTTATACGCGTGGCGCATGAAGTAAAATTTCGAGTTTAGAAAAGCCTAATTTGGATTGGCCGCTCCGCTTCGCTACGCGGCCAATCCAAATTTTCACGCTTTTCTAAACTCGAAATTTTACTTCATGCTTAGTCTGGGAGTGGAAAGCCCTCGTTTAAAGATTCAAATTGAAATCTTGAACAAAAAACAACGAACGTCGAAAAATTTACAGTGAATGCTTATGTATACCTGAAAGAAAAAATCCCTGTATTTAAAAACCACATTTATGCAGACACAGTTTTATTGTAATAAAATGTTATGTTTGATAATGTACTTTGAAATATCTTTAACAATTTAGCTAGAATTTAAAAACAAAAAAAAAACTTTAATGAAGTAATATAAAATATAATTTAGCAAATATTTATTTTTAGCAGTTAAGATAATAAAAAAACGGTTTTAAACAAATCCAACGTTTCAAACATGTTTTAAACAAATTTAAGATTTAAAACATGTTTAAAACAAAACCGTTTAAAACATGACGGCTGTTTTTAAATATGTTTAAAACACTATTTGAAAACAAAGTGTTTTAAACATAACAACCCTGGTTATGATCGATCATCTAACGAGTGTTTCCAATCCTAGATTAAGCATGAAGTAAAATTTTGAGTTTAGAAAAGCCTAAACATTTGGCTCAGGCATAGCGCAGCAGAGCGACTGAGACAAATTAGGTTTTTCTAAACTCGAAATTTTACTTCATGCGCGACTCGTATAAAACGCTGATTTAATGTGAAATAGTCTATAACCAACCAATTAGCAAGTGAAATAAGTTTAGTACGACAATCATCAATTCTTTAAATGACGGAAAAATTGCTATAATGAACATATATATTATTTTTGTATTAACGACGTGAACACTATCTACTGTCAATAGCACTGCTCAAAAATTGACAGCAGATGGCGTTCACATCGTCAATTTATATGTAAATTACACATGACTACTAAAATGGTTATAGATGTTTAGTTTTCTTCTGGATTTTAAACAGCACAATCAATTGACATTTATAATAGTTATATTGTGAGTACCATAGACAAGACTATTGGCAGTAGATGGCGTTCACGTCGTCAACCTAAATGTAAATTACATATGACTATTAAAATTGTCAATTTATAGTGCAATTTGAAATCCAGAAGAAAACTAACCATCTTTATTCATTTTAAAAGTCTCATATGTAATTTACATTTAAAATAACGGCGTGAACGCCATCTACTGTTAATAGCTGTAACCATACTACTTAAAAATTGGCAGCAGATGGCGTTCACATCGTCAATTTATATGAAAATTGCATATGACTACTAAAATAGTTATAGATGTTCAGCTTCCTTCTGGATTTCAAATTGCACAATCAATTGACATTTATAATAGTAATTCTGTGAGTACCATCGACAATGCTATTGGGAGTAGATGGCGTTCACATTTTCTGGATTTTCTTTAGGATTTTCATATTTTTTTTAAGAATATTTTTTTCTGAATTCAATGATGTATCACACTTATAGTTTATTAAACAGGGTGAGCGAAACTCGATGACTCCGCTCTATTATATGAAAAAGAAGAACGATAGAAAAATCTGAAATCTAATACAAATGACAAGAAAACAATATTTGTTAACCATTAGTTTAATTATTAACAGGTGTGGCTTTGTTATTTGCTTCCAAAGGCTACTTGCTTAAGTCGTGACAATTTGGAATTTTTGATAATACTTTTTTTAAGTTTAACGAAAAAAGATAGCAAATTTTTTTCTCTACAAAGTTCAGAAAAATTAGTTCTTTTGAAATATCCAAAAATATAGGTATGTTTCTGGGGAAAAAATATTCGATGACGTCATTACTTCACTTTCAAAATTTAGAAAAATATGCAATTTTGGATTAAAATAAACCTTACTCAATCCCAATTATGAACCTCTTTTCAGATTTTTTCTATCGGTTTTCCTTCCCTTTTAATAGAGCTGAGACATCGAGTTTCTCACCTTGTACATTTTATATGTAAAATGTTAATCTTTTGTTTTCGTAAAGATTCCCTTGGAAACAGTTGAGTAACTCACTTATTTGACAACTCCTAAGACCCATAATTTGCTTACATATCACCCCTGAAGACGGGCATCCAACGATACATATTTTACCAATTGTGATGTATTTTAAACTAACGAGTGTTTTCCACTCCTAGGCTAAGCATGAAGTAAAATTTCGAGTTTAGAAAAGCCCCGCTTAGAAAATTTGTCGAGGGTCGCGCAGCGACCTGAGACAAATTTTCACGGGGCTTTTCTAAACTCGAAATTTTACTTCATGCGCCACGCGTATAAAACACTGATTTAAAGTGAAGTTAAAAATGCCCTGAAAACCAACAAAACTTCGATATTTTTTTCAAAATTAGATGTGTTGTTTACTATCCATGCAGTAAACCTTCAGATTTTCGTTGTTTTCTTGTAAAAAAACTTCGAGTCCCTGTAGGCCTTCGGTCTCCGAAGACAATGATTGGTCCTTCGAGCTGTAACCTTTGTAAAATTGTAATAAACTCAGTAAACTTAGTAGAGTGATTCTTTAATTTGAAACTTCCAAGAACGAGTGTTGTCCACTCCCAGACTAAGCATGAAGTAAAATTTCGAGTTTAGAAAAGCCCCGTGTAGAAAATTTGTCGAGGGTCGCGCAGCGACCCGAGACAAATTTTCACGGGGCTTTTCTAAACTCGAAATTTTACTTCATGCGCCACGCGTATAAACCACTGATTTACAGTAAAGTTAAAATATATAACGTTCAGATGTGATGATCAATATTTACCGAGATGTAAACGTCAGATACGTTTTAAAAAATTCAACCACCCCAAGTCGGACAAAATATAACGCTACGCGCTGGCTGAAAACAAATAGACTTCTTACTACCTGCTAATATCGGGTTGACATTGACATCAAAAAATGCGGTTGGTGTTCATAATGAGTACTCGGTCTCTTTCCCCTTACCCTCCAGCATTTTAGGAAGGAGATAGAAATCTGAAAATTTTAGATATTTTCGTGTCGTCGCCACAGCAGCCATGGAACAAATATCGCTTCCACCACTACATCTATATGTTATGATCTAAGCTAGACGGGCAGCCTACAGGCTGCACATAAATGAACACATTTTAAATGTAGGAGCATCAATACCAGCAATCTTTACAATGCTACAAGAAGAAGAAACCTTACAATTGAGATCCGATTACACTAAAATCGTACACCCATCCTGTCGGTTTGAAGTAAATGAACACATTTTAAATGTAGGAGCATCAATACCAGCAATCTTTACAATGCTACAAGAAGAAGAAACCTTACAATTGAGATCCGATTTCACTAAAATCGTACACCCATCCCGTCGGTTTGAAGTAACCATACCACAGCGGAGTGAATGGGCAAGCGGAACATACGCGGGAACTTTCAAAAGAACCATTTGGTATACAGACGGGACCAAAAATATAAAAGTAACCGGGGATGGCATTTATGGATGCTGCAACCGGAACAAACAATTCGCGGTTGTTGCGGAGAAACATGCCTCCATCTTCCAGGCTGAAATAGCCGCCATTGACTGGTGTGCTCATCGCATAATGGAATCGGAACAAAACAAAGGACCAATTACCATTATATCGGACAGCCAGGCAGCCCTAAAAGCGCTAACCTCGCCGATGGTGCAGTCCAGGATGGTTATGGCCTACATAGGCAGGTCGGACAAACTGTCGATAACAGTAAAAACACAGCTAGTATGGATAACCGAGGATCAAAGAGTTACTGGGACACTTGCATTTTGTTATGTGAATATTTCAATTATTACTCATTAAAAAAAATGTTTTTAGTGTGTTTCTAACTTCACAATATTTCAGTGTTTTATACGCATGGCGCATGAAGTAAAATTTCGAGTTTAGAAAAGCCTATAAGTTTGATTTGCTCGCTGGTCGACCAAACCAAATTTTAAGTCTTTTCTAAACGCGAAATGTTACTTCAAGCTTAGTCTGGTAGTGGAAACACTCGTTCGAAACTTCAAAAGGGACGTTTTTATAAATTCGACGAATACCTGCAAATGTACAGCATATACTTTATGCGTACAGTGTGTATCAGCCAAATGGAATAAATTCGATAATAAATAAATGGGGACGTTTTCGAAAAAACGCTCGGACACGTCGATTGGTATGTTTAGTTGCGTCTTTTTTACAATCTAAACCTTTTTTATAAGGTGTGTCATGTAACAGTGGCCAAAACCAACTTTCTTATTTTAAATGCAATACCCTATATATTATTCAATTTTCGGATTCTTCAGAAAATTCTAGACATATTTCATGGACAATATCCTATACCTATGTTCAACTGTTTCGGAAATATTAAGTTTTTTCAAATTTATTGAAAACATTAACATTAAAAAAAAGAAAATTATTTGATTATAGAAATTCGCTACAACACATTTATTAATATTGAATTTGTGTTCAGCATTCCGACACCAGATACCCACAGACGCGTTTCGGACTTCAAGGTCCTCTTCAGTGTGGTCCCGACCCAGTGCTGAGGTCAGAAATGTTCAGTATTCCTCAGCACTGGGTCGGGACCACACTGAAGAGGACCTTGAAGTCCGAAACGCGTCTGTGGGTATCTTTTGCCGGAATGCTAAACACAAATTCAATTTTGATATTTGTTTTCTGGTTTCACAAACAGAATTCTGCTCGTTCGTGGACGAAACAGTGACCTGTATATGCACTTTGTGCATTCGTGTCACTGACGATGCCACTATGAAGCATTAGATGGCGTTAGCTATCGATATCCATTAATAGTTTTCACATTTATTAATAATTATTTTCCCTTTAAGTCTTGATAATGAGAAAATAAGCAAAAACCATTTTAGCGTTTCTTTTTACCGATATGAAATAAACATATATTTTTTTTAGTATACATACAGGGAGTTTTATTTATAGTATACGTGTTCCAAATTTAGGTTATTTTCTTTAAATCCTTAGATATTCGATGTGTTTTTAAAAGAGTTCTATTTAAAGCTTTAAACGAGTGTTTTCCACTCCCAGACTAAGCATGAAGTAAAATTTCGAGTTTAGAATAGCCCCGTGAAAATTTGTCGAGGGTCGCGCAGCGACCTGAGACAAATTTTCTGGGCTTTTCTAAACTCGAAATTTTACTTCATGCGCTACGCGTATAAAACACTAAAATATTGTGAAATGTATGTATATTCAAACTTCACTTGAAATCTGTGTTTTATACGCGTGGCGCATGAAGTAAAATTTCGAGTTTAGAAAAGCCTAGAAAATTTGCCTCGGGTCACTGCGCGATCCTCGACAAATTTTCACGGGGCTTTTCTAAACTCGAAATTTTACTTCATGTTTAGTCTGGGAGTGGAAAATACTCGTTTAAAGCTTTCCATTGAACTCTTTTAAAAACACATCTAAAGATTTAAAGAAAATAAGCTAAATTTGGAACACGTATTGTATAAATAAAAACTCCCTGTATGTATACTAAAACAAATCCCTGCATATTTTATGGGAGTGGAAAACACTCGTCTAAAGCTTCAAATTGAACTCTTTTAAAAAACAACGAATGTCGGAAAATTTACAGCTTATGCATATGATTAGCTAAAAAAAAATGCATTGTATATAGGGAGTTATTCTTTTAAGTATACATAATAGTTGTTTTTCCAGAAAAATTCTATTTTCGGCTTTAAACGAGTGTTTTCCACTCCCAGATTAAGCATGAAGTAAAATTTCGAGTTTAGAAAAGCCTGAAAATTTGGATTGATCGCTACGCGAAATTTTACTTTATGCTTAACGCGTACAAAACACTAATTTAAAGTGAAGGTCAAAATATACTACTTATTTTATATGTGAATCATGTTTAAACATTTTTCAGCATATGCGTAGGGATATCTATACGGAAAAGAAAAATTCCCTGTACAAAAAAATATAATCAAAACGGAATTTTAGATTTCTGAACTTTTAAAAATGTCAAAAATGCCAACACAAGTCTTTAAAATTTCTGAATGACAAATGAAATATGCAAAAATCTTGATTTTGCAAAAGAAAATCTGGGATACGGCCCTTGAAACATTTTAAGTGTTAATTTTGGCCCTCGGAGCAACTTGGGTTGGCCAGCCCTGATGTAAATATTGTATTGTGGCAGGTCGGGAAAATTATAGTCTACACAATTTATTAATCCTCACTTTTTCGTATTTGTACAATTTTTAATTACAAATTCAATATTAATTATTATTACACTAAAAAGCTTTGCTAGCGGCTCGATCTTTCCGAGCGGCTCGATCTCTTTGATCGGCTCGATCTTTTTGATCGACTCGATCTTTCCGAGCGGCTTGATCTTTTTGATCAGATCGATCTTTTGATCGATATGCTCGATACTTCAACTGATCGATCACTGCTTCATCGATCCTTGAGATACTCGATCTTGCCCAGCATTAACCTGAACACGCTTTCGAAATACCTCACGAAACCGGAAAGGAATTAATGCTTCGCAAGTTACCAGAGGAGCATAAAAAGCATGGCACAACTAAAAGGGCATGAGGCACACAAGACTTCCTACCTACCTACCTACCTACCTGGTACCTAACAGCACATTGACGCTGTCAGGACTAAGTAGAATAGATACGAAAAATCACAGGACTAGTCACTGGACACTGTGACTTGAATTAGCACAAACATAGGATGGGAATTGAGATCTATGTCGTGGGTGTTTGGAAGACAATGAAACTCCCCATCACCTACTGTGTACATGCGAAACCTATAAAAGGCAACGCACGCAGCTATTCGGGAAGCTTGTGCTTCCTGAGTTAGAGCTGAAGCAAATCCCTCTTGAACTTCATAGAAGACACAGGAGTACACAGGGAGTAAACCATCCAGACGTGCACAAAAGGACCACGGAGACCGCAGTGCAGGGAAGCTAAGCGATACCACCTCATGTGACAAAATAAACAATATTATATTGCGTAAAGTGCATACTCCTATGATAATTTATCAATCACAGAAATAGCAAAAAACTAATGATCATCAAAATATGGCATAATATAATTATATATCGGGTGTGTATAAATTGGCGGATAATCTAGACGTGACGATATTCTACATAAAATTTTGAATCGAAAATGTCGACGCAAAAATGTTGCATCATGCTTCGTATATCATCAGGAGGCATTTAAAAGAAATGGACATCTGGCAACGTCGCATTTACGTGCTGCCATGTTTTTTTATTAATCTCATGATTAGTTACGTGGGATACATCAGAAGAGTAATAATGGTAGAGTGGGGCTTAGTAAATGTGTCGAAAAGAGTCTCTTTTGTAAGCAGTCTAGAAAGGTATTGGCGAAGCGTTTGGATTGTCGTAGTTGAGTAATTTATGTTGACTGCAGTACTGCGGCGTTTTTTCTTCTTCTAATAATACAGCATAATTCATTTATTTTGTTCGAAATTAAATCCATCTGCTTCTAAGCACAGTTGCAATCTCTTTGGTATCGTCGCCAATTTATACACACCCGATATATATAGGTACACGTAGATAAGCACAAAAGAAATATTAAGACTGCGAAATAACTTACCATATTGGGACGACCCTAGCTCCGGCGCTCTCTAAAAACTTGACGTAAGACGCGGCGATGAAGCTTTTATACTGTTCGTTTGGGAAAAAGTCATTGACTGCATAGCTTTCTTGCGACAGAATTCCAATGATCGGCATGGAGTTTATGAGAGATGCGCCATTTGCTGTTTGCACAAAGCACACCGAAATCAATGTAAATATTATTGAATAAATCATGTTGTTTGTACAACAGGGACGAACTATAGACGATCACTGAGTATTTTTATTCAACTTGGCGTGAATTTAATTAAGTGGAAGTGTAGATAGGATTATCAATTCGAGTTGGGATGCTTCAAAAATAATTTGATAAGGCGGTGCTAATATACACATCGTAGTTGTTTTGATGAAACCTCCCTATGTGAGTTGAACAAACTTTATCAGGAAACACAAAAACTCCATCTAATGCCCATTTCGAACATATCTAAATTGCACAAACCGTAATAAATGGTCAAAGATGTTCAATATTCTTCAAGCACTGGTTCGGAACTATACTGATGATGGCGCTGAAGCCTGAAACTGAACACAAATTCATATTCTTAACACAAAAACTGTTTAAAAAAAATTAGTTAAGTAGTTCTTTTCAAACAATTTTTTTAATGAATCCTTGTATAAGATTTAGGAGTTAACTTTACTACACAAGAGGTTTCATGGACTTATCGGGCTAATAACATAGAGTATAATAAAACACTATTTAATAAAAAAAAACACACGTAGAAAATTTCATCAAAACAACGACGACATGAATGTTTTGTTTTGAACATAGAGCACTATTTCTATTGCATTAAAACCAGGGTTGTTAAAAAAACGTTTTTTTTTCATTTTAATTAAAATAAACAGTTTTTTTTACAAAACATGTTTTTGAAACAGCGTTTAAAGCATTAACAATTAAAAACATGTTTAAAACACGTTTAAAACGTGTTTAAACATAAAGGGCATTTTTCTTTTAAGTATACATATCCCGATAATTACAGCGTTTTTTTCGAGTTTAGAAAAGCCTGAGAATTTGGATTGGCCACGTAGCGAAGTGGAGCGGCCAATCCAAATTAGGCTTTTCTAAACTCGAAATTTTTTTCATGCGCCACGCTTAAAAACACTGATTTAAATTGAAGTTAAAAAACACACACATGCAACAACGGTTATGGGCAACCTAATAACCGTTAGAGTAATTGGGTTGCCTATAATCACTGTTTTAAACAATTTGTTGGCTCACGTTTTATTCACATCTACATATTAGATTGCTAAAGCCGTATGTTTTAAACTTTACGATATTTCAGTGTTTTATACGTGTGGCGCATGAAGTAAAATTTAGAGTTTAGAAAAGCCTAATTTGTATTGGCCGCTCCGCTTCGCTACGCGGCTAATCCAAATTTTTAGGCTTTTCTAAACTCGAAATTTTACTTCATGCGTAGTCTGGCAGTGAAAAACCCTCGTTTAAAGATTCAAATTGAAATCTTTAAAAAAAACAACGAATGTCGTAAAATGTACAGTATATGTAAGTTAGCTATCGCTCACCCTATATAATTCTCTTACATAATTACTCTTATTCCTTTGTCTAGGATGCATATGCACGCATGCATCAGCATAATGTAATCAGCTTCTTATATGACTCTCTTTAGATAAGTGTACTGTATTGTAATTCATATAATAATTATTTCAGTCTTGTAATTGTTCTGTTTGATGTAAGACGTAGTTCTGATAATAAAATCCTTTTTAAAAACTCAAGTTTAATCACGAGAAAAATAATTTGTATATGTATACCTGAAAGAAATATTCCCTGTATTTAAAAATCACATTTATGCACACACAGTTGTGACATTTGATTATAATAAAATGTTATGTTTAATAATGTAATTTTAAATATCTTCAACAATTTGGCTAACACACAAAAACGCAAATAAAAAATCTTAATAAAGTCGTATAAAATATAATTTAACAAATTTAAGATAATAAATTTAACGTTTAAAACATGTTTTAAACAAATTAAAGATTTAAAACATTTTGAAAACAAAACCGTTTAAAACACGACGGCTGTTTTTAAACATGTTTAAAACACTGTTTTAAAACAAAGTGTTTTAAACATAACAACCCTGATTGAAACAATATCATCTTAAATACTGAATCGAGGATATGGATATTTACCCACTGAGCAAAACACAAACAAATGATGTTTTATCAACATTATAATAAGATTTAATGTTGATGCAATGTTGATAAAGCATTATTTGTTTGTGTTTTGCTCAGTTGGTAGAATATAAATCCTTTTAAAAAATTGTATCGAGCCCGGATCACGAATTCATTTTACTAAAGTATTCGAATATCACCTTTGGATATTTATTATCCTCTAAAAGAATTCGAATCGAGGATTAGAACCGTAATTGATTGGAATCCTTCCCAGTTTTGGCAATTATTGCATCAAACAAGTTAAATCGGTTACTTTGTTCGCCTATAGGACAACGGATGTCATTTGAGTTTTATTGTTTAAGTACTATTACTACTAAACTCGAAATTTTACTTCGTGCTTAATCAGGGATTGGAAAGCACTCTCTTATACAATATTGATATCTTTCATAAATTCTCGTTTTCTTGATTTAGAAAAAAATAATTGACATTTTTCTTCAGATACTTCATGAATCACCCTGTATAAGAATAAATATGCCCATCTTGTAGATCTCGTGAAAATACCAAAAATGCATGTATTATACTTTTCTGTAGCTTGAATAGTTTTTAAGTTGTAGCGATTTTTGTGAAAGTTCAAAAATTTCGAGAATTTACAAGACTACGCTCGCTTTATTTGTATTTTGCAAAAGTTGTGAATAATGCAATAATACCAATGGTAATACAGAAAAATGCTTCGAATAAAAGTTTTAGATAATTGAATTTGGACAATTTTTTCTATGTTCAAGTTTTTTCGTAGCTATTTTTTTCTTGAAGAAAAATTACGATTTGTGAAAGATTGCCGAGAATTTACGCAAGTACGCTCGCTTATTTTATATTTTGCTAAAGTTGCGAATAACTCAATAACTAATAGGAATACAAAAAAATAGTTTGAATAAAAGTTTTGGAAAACAAAATTTTGGACAATTTTTCTATCCACAAGTTTTTTTGTAGCCATTTTTTTCTATGAGAAAAACGACAGTTTGTAAAAAGATTCGTCAAAACTTACAATTTTTACTAAATCATAAAATAACTTGGAGTTATTTATTGGAATTTGTGGGTGTTCTTGAACTTAGAAATAAATCAGCGTTTTATGCGCCTGGCGCATGAAGTGAAATGTCGAGTTTAGAAAAGCCTGAAAATTTGGATTTGGTCGCTGCCGCTGGAATAATTTGATTGCTTAATGACAGGTTTGTCAAGGAAAATAAAACCAAAACGTAGACATGCGTTTATGATACGGTGTTTTGTTTTTGTGACGTCAGGGTAAAAGGTTGACTATAGCGTTATTAAGGATTTTAATTAATTATAATACGTTGTCATGACATATTTGTATTTTATGTCATTAATCCGTCAATTTTTTAGTTGTGTTATAAAGATTAATAATTATTATATTAAAAAAAGAGTGTTTATGATTGAAATCTTTTACTTTGGTAACAGTTTAAGAAGAATACGTATTTATTTGCTGTAAGTTTTAATAAATCGATTAAAATTAATTAAAATTATAAACTACCCTATTTTGCTATGGCCGGGTTTAGTGGTTAACACTCGGTATATATTTTTCTGGTGAAAAAAGCATCGATATTTTGAATATCGATACTTTTCATTGCGATATTTTACCGTATTATCGATACTTTAATATACGATATAATCGATACTCAATATAGATATTTTTTGGGATCGGAACATCTGTACTTAGAATATAAATCCTTTACAAAAATTGTAACGAATCTAGATCAATATTTAATAATTCGAATACTTCCACGCTTTACCAATTATTGCATCAAAGAAGTTTGATCGGTGAGTTCTGCGACATGGCAACGGAACTCATTTGAGTTACAATTGCCATGAAGACTAGCAGTGTACAAAAATGTCCGTTACAAATTACTAAAAGTAATAGTAATAGTTTATTGATGCAAGTACATACAAGTAATGTTTACATAAGTCAAATAAAGAAAAGATTATAATGTAATGTGACATACTAAAAGTAGTGGTAGCAGGAGATGTGTTAAACATATTAAAATCAGTTTAAAAATATATAAATATGAATTTAGAGTCTAAAATTAAGATAAAAGTAGATAAAATATGATAAAAGGTCAGGTATATAAAAAATAAATTAAATAGAGACTATAAATATATAAATAAATAAATAGTACAAAAAATCAATAAAAAAGAGAAAATAATATCACAGACTATACTATATCACAGTTACATCACTTACGCTCGAAGAAACTCTTCCCATGTAAAATATGGTGTTGAGCTCAAATTGACTTTCAGATAACGTTTAATTTTTTCAGTGGCAGGCATTTGACAATAGCAGGTAATTTATTGTAAAACTTAAGTCCCCAGTATCTAGGTCCATCCCTTGATTTACTTAGCCGTGTATATTGAATATATATATATCATTTCTTTGACGAGTATCATATGTATGTATAGAGGCGGCACACTGATATGACTCGATGTTTTTCTTAATGTGAACAAGGCATTTATATATATATATATATATATACATATATATAAGCAGGGTAACGTCATAATTTTTAGTTTTACAAAGTATGGCCTGCATTCTTCGCGATATTGGGCACCGACTACAATTCTGATTGCACGTCTTTGCAATCCGAATATTCTCTCTTTGATGGCAGAGTGACCCCAGGCAAGGATGCAGTATGATATAACTGAGTGGCATGTACCGAAGTAGGCAGTTTTTAAAGCTGCAGGTGAAAGTGAATTAGACAAATTGCGCAAAAGAAACATATTTGAGCAGAGTCTGTTTGCTAACTTATTGCCATGTACACTCCAAGTCAAAGAACAATCTAGTTCAACAACCAGAAATTTTGCGGAAGTTTTAAAGTTATGTTCACACGGTTTTAATGTGAAGATTAAATCAATAGATTTATTTTCGTTTATGGCAAGTCTGTTACTATTAAACCAGTCGAACGAAGTACGTTTTACATTACGGTTCTGTTGGACCAGCTCAGGCAGATCATTTCCAGTATTAATCAGCGATGTGTCATCCGCGTACAATACTGTTCTACAACTGTTCTGATATATTATGTAGTCATTAATATATATTAAGAATAACAGAGGGCCCATGATGGAACCCTGTGGCACACCGTGTTGTACTGTACGCAAAGATGACGTTGCATTATTAATTCTAACAGCCTGACTCCTACCGGACAAATAGGATTGAAATAACTTCCTGCTGGCGTCATCAAAAGCGTAATGCAATAACTTGTTTTATAGTATGACGTGATTGACGCAGTCAAACGCCTTTGTAAGGTCTAAGAATGTTGTTATACAATGCTCACGATGTTCATAGGCATGTAAAATACTGTCGATGAGCTGTAAGACTGCGTCTTCAGTAGACTTACCAGATATAAAACCAAATTGATTATCGCATAGAATTCCATTTACTTGTAAGTAACGTGGACTTGTGTGAACATAACTTTTTCCAGAACTTTAAAAAAAACGGGAAGTAAGGAGATTGGCCTGTAGTTTGCTGGGTCCTGTGCATCGCCCTTCTTATGCAATGGCACTACCATAGCATGTTTTAAGGCATCAGGAAAAGTAGATGTCAACATAGCAGAATTAATAATTTGTGTTAATGGTGATATTAATACATCAATGCAACCCTTTAAGAGTTCCACTGATATGCTGTATATATCTTTACTTCTACTACTTTTCAAAGAACGCACCACCTCCCTTACTTGAATGCTAGACACTGGTTCAAAAGTAAATACACTATCAGACTTGTTTTCCATTAATAGTATAGGATCATGTGCAGGAGGCATTGAATTTACAAGATTGGTTATTGAGTCTAAAAAGGTGTAATTAAAAGTATCCGGTAAAATATCACATTTGTTATCACAGTTTTGGTTGTATTGGTTACTATTCGATTTTATTATTTGCCACATGGCTTTATGCTAACTAATATATTGCGTTTTAAAAAAATGACATTAACGGTAATTAAATTAATAAGGTGCTATTTAGTGCGTAGCTTTGGAATAAGCTTGTTAACTCAAATACCACATGTTAAAATGACTATTGACATTTCCAATATAATAATTGTTTGATGGATTGCAGGTAATTATTAATTCTTTTAAAATACATAAGAAACTTAACAAACAAATCGAGCCTAATACGGAAACACATAACTTACCACTTTGATACATTTCAAACTGATTGCAAATCTTTAATCAATGTCAGATTTTTCGAGTACTGCGTTATACTTATGCACAATTATCTTTTTATCGGGTGTGATTAGATTCGATTTGACAGAAGCGCATATTGTTATTGTTAGACAATAGTATTGTTTCCATGGTAATCAGTTGATAACCAAAGAGTACAATGGGCTTGTTCATCAAAATATTCAACATTCAACATATTTGGATTTTGTTTGTGATGTATGTTGATATCTGATGATCGATACTCCGGCCATTTTGATTTTGTGTGTTGTTTGTTTCCGTTTTAACTGTATATTAAACACATTTATCGATGGATGATGCCCAATTACACTTTATTTTATTTGATGGCAGAGAAAATTTAGTTCCATTGCTGAATATAATTAGTTCAATACCAGAGCTGGGACGGATCCTCGTAAAAAGAATTCGAATCACGAATCCGAATCACCTAATAAGATTCGAATCACGAATACTCGAATAAGGGATTCGTAAGAGATAAATATGATTCGAATCAAAGATTCGAATCCCTTTTTTCGAATCACGAATACAAATCCTTCAAGAATAAATTAGATTTTATTATTTTTTGCAACCATTAACATTTTAATATTGTTAGCAGTTGTTTTAAGGAAAATATTAAAAACCTAATTATTTATTATTAACACTGATCATCGTTGATAACAGACTAAATATCTGATTCCGTGTTACTCTGATTGAAGATGTTATTGTGTGTTTTTGAACTTTACTTCAAATCAGTGTTTTGTACGCGTGGCGCATGAAGTAAAATTTCGAGTTTAGAAAAGCCCCGTGAAAATTTGTCTCGGGTCGCTGCGCGACCCTCGACAAATTTTCTACGCGGGGCTTTTCTAAACTCGAAATTTTACTTCATGCTTAGTCTGGGAGTGGACAACACTCGTTCTTGGAAGTTTCTAATTGATGAATCACTCTAGATTAATAAGTTTACAAAGGCTATAGCTCGGAGGATCAGTTGTAGTTTTCGGAGACCGAAGGACTACAGGGAATTAAAATTGT
This sequence comes from Philonthus cognatus, assembly GCA_932526585.2. Lineage (NCBI taxonomy): Eukaryota > Metazoa > Arthropoda > Insecta > Coleoptera > Staphylinidae > Philonthus > Philonthus cognatus. The sequence continues at coordinate 21,925,389 of OW052249.1, read as the reverse complement.
TTTTAAAAAAAACAATGAATAAAGAAAAATGTTATATACAGAGTCGCTACAAAGTATGGAAACACGACTCTCACGTGAAAACGGCTAAAAACAGAACCACCAAAATTGGGATTTCTAAATGGGATATTTTCTTGAACAATTTGGCGTGAAAAAATCAAAAATGATTCTCAGGATTTTCACATACGGACGCCATCTTGAATTTTTTTAAATGGAATTCGATTTTTTTTATTTTACAACTTTTATAGACCTTATAATTCTGATTACAACCATACACCTTTTTTTTAAATACTTGTCTTTTCATTGATAAACCGGACTTTAAAAAGTATGGAAACAGCCAAACGAGTACTTTTTCTAAATGCTGCAATACCACAAATGCATGTTCTATTTTTGATCAAAACTTAAAAAAATATTAGTCAAATGAAAAAATAAAATATTAAACAATAAATGATTTTTTATTTTACAATATATGTTCAAAGTGCTCTCCATTAACTTCTTGGCAGTAATGAAAACGCTGGACAAAGTTTTGTAATGAACTAGTTAAAATATTAGGACGAATATTTGCAATTTCGGTTCTTATGCGTTCTTCTAATTCTTGTATATTGTGTGGCCTGTTGTTATAAACTCGATTTTTCAAATGTCCCCACAGGAAAAAATCAAGTGGAGTTAAATCGGGCGACCTAGCAGGCCATTCAATTGTTCCTCTCCTGCCTATCCATTTGCCGGGAAAAGTTACGTCTAAATATTCACGTACTATTAGTCCGAAATGAGCTGGTGCTCCGTCTTGCTGAAACCATATGTTTTCAGCTGGATTAGCCTGAGTTTCATAATTTGGGAATATTTGTCTAAGTCTGGGAACAACCTGTTCTTGCAAAAGCTGTAAATATGTTATATTTTTTCAAAGTCCGGTTTATCGATGAAAAGACAAGTATTTTTAATATTTTTCTACGAAATTTACATTGCTTGAAGAATATAAACATAATAGAATTCTTAATTTTCTCTTTCAAAGTTGAAATATATAACACATATAATTAAGCCAAAAAATCAACTTTGGGAAAATGTCAAAATGCTTATTGATAAGTGAATGTTATAAAATCGCACGAAATCTTGTTATCCCTAAGGTAATTAAATCTTATAATCATTAGTAGTGTTCGAAATGTACATTTAGTAAATAAAACTAATCAGTGAAGAAAGATATTACTACAATAATTATTAGAAGACACTTCACCTAACTAAAAGAAGAATATCATTAATATGGATCAATAAATCATAAATTACTGTTTTGTTAAAAAAAAGTTAATCAAATATTTCCATCACCCTTATAAAATAAAATTTAAATTTCAAAATAAATAATTCTACTAATTTTAAACTCTATAAAATCGCAAGAAATTTCTGAGGAACATGTCTGTTTATAACATTGACATCTACTTATGGATCAATTTAATCTTTCGAAAAGTAGTTACTCTATCACGTTAAAAATAGAAAAGTATAAATCATATAAAACTACAATTGTACAAATATTATTACCACGAGGTTACTTGCCAAGAATGGAATGGAATTACTTGCCAAGAAAATTAATAATAATAATAATAATACTTTACTTTATTTTTATTACCCAACAGATACAGAATACAGTAACAGGGTAACATCATAACTTAAGTATACAAATAACAATATAAAAAGTTAAGGTAAAAATAAAATATAAAAATTTAAAAATAAAAAAAAATACAATAAATTAGTAGTTGGACGCAATTACAAATTAAAGTATTGTTTAATATGACTAAGGAATGAACTGAAAGAATCCCCAAATATATCAGCATTATATTGCACACTATGGTATGATTTGTACAGCTTATATAGAGAATAACCATAAATAGGACAGTAAATAAATAAAATCAACGCATTTGGGCAAATTATTTTCCAACAGGATGGAGCCCCAGCCCATAGTGCCGCCGTTGTTACCACATTTTTGAACGAAACTTTTTCTAATAGTTGAATAGGTCGATTTGGACAATTTAAATAGCCTGCCCGAAGGCCTGACACCTTTTTTGTGGAGTCACAGTGAGAGAGATGCAAAACACTTGTAGGCATTTTTACGATCGGTTGGGTTTCTATTTAGCAATAGAAGTATTGTTTAACAACTAACATTTCGTTGAAAAATATATGATTTATTGATAAAACGGAACAATTTTTTTAAATATGTACGAAAACAAATTTAACATAGGGTACACGTTTTACTATGTAAATCACTATGGCCATACTTTAATAAAACGCACTGAATAAATATCTGTACGTTAGTTTTACTGCAAAAAATGGCGCCCAATTTAAAATGTCAGTTACTTTTGGGATACACTTTACATACTTAAATATCCTAAGGCAAATTTCTCGAATTTAAAAAGCGCAAGATTTAGTTAAACAAAATTAACATTTGTAAAATTAATTAACGTGAAATGAAAATTAGGCAGTATATTTTAAACTTCAATTTAAACCAGTGTTTTATACGCGTGGCGCATGAAGTAAAATTTCGAGTTTAGAAAAGCCTAAAAATTTGGATTGGCCGCGTAGTGCTACGCGCTACGCGACCAATCCAAATTTTCAGGCTTTTCTAAACTCGAAATTTTACTTCATGCTTAATCAGGGAGTGGAAGACTCTCGTTTTGCGACTGATTGAATTAATTAAAATCATTTGATTTCATTTCTATTTTACCAACAACTTTCTTTTTTATTTAATCTAACTGAAAATAATTATGCAAAGAAAGCATTGTCTGTATAATCTGACAAACACGGCCTGATCTTCAAATCGGACATTATGGGCAGTCTGTGTATGGACCCGTGGGTGTTCCCGCATATTGTTTATTGTCACTAAAAATTTGGAGACAATCGACAATGGCGGTTACACAATGATGGGGCTAGGTGCGAGTGCCCTTGGCTTGCATGTAAAATACTCTTGCAAATTCAGATATTTATTAACTTATAGAATATTTAATCGAAATTAAATTAAAAGATGTTAATTATTATAATAATATTCCTATTTATTTCGTTAGTTCAGAAGTAAATTAACCCTTTCGGCCCTGACGGTGGCATTTGCCACCACTAAAATTAGGTAAACATACATGGAATTTTTCTTTAAAATATACATACATCTATGCATGAGCTGTAACTTTTCCAAAAACCGATTGTTTTTTTAAATAGATTAATTTGAAGGCTTTAACGAGTGTTTGCCACTCCCAGATTAAGCATGAAGTAAAATTTCGAGTTTAGAAGAGCCTGAAAATTTGGTTTGGTCGCGTAGCGCGAAGCGCGAAGCGGCCAAACCAAATTTTCAGGCTTTTCTAAACTCGAAATTTTACTTCATGCGCCACGCGTATAAAACATTGATTTTAGGTGAAGTTAAAAATATTCTATTAAAGCAGTATGCTAAAATCGTGTACTCTAAATATCACATTACATCAGTGTTTAGTACGCGTGGCGCACGAAGTAAAATTTCGAGTTTAGAAAAGCCTAAAAATTTGGTTTGGTCGCTCCGCGCTTCGCGCTACGCGACCAAACCAAATTTTCAGACTTTTCTAAACTCGAAATTTTACTTCATGCTTAATCTGGGAGTGGAAAACACTCATTTGGAAGTTCAATTTGAAATATTAGTAAAAACAAAAAATATCTGAAGATTTACAGCGTATACAGTATATTAAGAGATGTATACTTAAAATAAAAACGCTTTGTATATCAGAGAGGTTTAGAGTTTAGAAAATCCTGAATATTTGGTTTGGTCGCGTAGCGCGAAGCGGCCAAACCAAATTTTCAGGCTTTTCTAAACTCGAAATTTTACTTCATGCGCTACGCGTATAAAACATTGATTTTAGGTGAAGTTAAAAATATTCTACTAAAACAGTATGCTAAAATCGTGTATTCTAAATATCACATTACATCATTGTTTAGTACGCGTGGCGCACGAAGTAAAATTTCGAGTTTAGAAAAGCCTGAAAATTTGGTTTGGTCGCTCCGCGCTTCGCGCTACGCGACCAAACCAAATTTTCAGGCTTTTCTAAACTCGAAATTTTACTTCATGCTTAATCTGGGAGTGGAAAACACTCATTTGGAAGTTCAATTTGAAATATTTGTAAAAACAAAAAATATCTGAAGATTTACAGCGTATACAGTATATTAAGAGATGTATACTTAAAATAAAAACGCTTTGTATATCAGAGAGGTTTAGAGTTTAGAAAATCCTGAATATTTGGTTTGGTCGCGTAGCGCGAAGTGGCCAAACCAAATTTTCAGGCTTCTCTAAACTCGAAATTTTACTTCATGCGCTACGCGTATAAAACATTGATTTTAGGTGAAGTTAAAAATATTCTACTAAAACAGTATGCTAAAATCGTGTATTCTAAATATCACATTACATCATTGTTTAGTACGCGTGGCGCACGAAGTAAAATTTCGAGTTTAGAAAAGCCTGAAAATTTGGTTTGGTCGCTCCGCGCTTCGCGCTACGCGACCAAACCAAATTTTCAGGCTTTTCTAAACTCGAAATTTTACCTCATGCTTAATCTGGGAGTGGAAAACACTCGTTTGGAAGTTAAATTTGAAATATTTGTAAAAACAAAAAATATCTGAAGATTTACAGCGTATACAGTATATTAGAAGATGTATACTTAAAATAAAAACGCTTTGTATATCAGAGATAAAAATAAATAATACGCAGTGTACAACACATTTTTTTGGACACCAGGAAAATTCCAGAGCTGAAAGGGTTAAGTACACTTCTGTGCATTAAAATTAGGCACACAAAATATGTTATAGTTTAAGCGGACGTGATGAGTTGCCTAGTACCAAAATATGTAAATATGTCAATTTCCTTAGTGTCAAAATGCTGCGTCATTTAGACAACAATTCAAAAATTCGAATTTTACCTAAAATAGAAAATGGTTTTTCAATTTCGGCTTTGTTGTATTTATTACGAGCGTTTTTTTTTTTTAAAGGTCATTGTTTTGGTTTAATAAATGTGTTATTTTTAAGTTATGGTGTCTTATCATTTATTGAAACTGCTGCTAGGCAATTAACACAGACCTAAATTATACAACTAGAATATTGTGAACTTCTATAAAAGTTGTAAAATAAAAAAAATCGAATTCCATTTAAAAAAAATTCAAAATGGCTTCCGTATGTGAAAATCCTGAGAATCATTTTTAATTTTTTCACGCCAAATTGTTCAAGAAAATATCCCATTTAGAAATCCCAATTTTGGTGGTTCCGTTTTTAGCCGTTTTCACGTAAGAGCCGTGTTTCCATACTTTGTAGACCCTGTATATGATTCTTAATAAATGTCAATAGTTTTGATATTTTTCATAATTTGTGTGTATGTTGTTACTTTTCGCGATTTATTCAAACGTTTTTTTTTTCAGTGTTTTAGTCAATTTCTCTGACTTTCCCGGGTTTATTGATATTTAGTGAATTATTTTTACGTAATTTTGAGGCATTCGTCGATTTTATAATAGAGTTCAATTTGAAGTTTTGAACAGTGATTCCAATATCAGGTTAAAGATGAACAAAGTTTAACAGGAATGAGAAACATTTGTTTAAAAAGCTCAAGTATTTAACATGTGGGACAGTTACGATACACATTTTAACACGTGTGACATATTTTAAGGTAACGAGTGTCTTCCACTCCCAGACTAAGCATGAAGTAAAATTTCGAGTTTAGAAAAGCCCCGCGTAGAAAATTTGTCGAGGGTCGCGCAGCGACCCGAGACAAATTTTCACGGGGCTTTTCTAAACTCGAAATTTTACTTCATGCGCCACGCGTATAAAACACTGATTTAAAGTGAAGTTAAAAATGCACTAAAAACAACAACCTAACTTCGATTTTTTTTTAAATCGGATTTTTTCTTTCCCATCCACGCTGTGAACCTTCAGATATTGTTTTTTTTTTAAACTTCAATTCCCTGTAGTCATTCGGTCTCCAAAGACTACAATTGGTCCTTCGAGCTGTAGCCTTTGTAAAACGATCCTTTAAGTAATAAATTTAGTAATCTAGAGTGATCCATCAACTTGAAACTTCTAAGAACTAGTGTTGTCCACTCCCAGACTAAGCATGAAGTAAAATTTCGAGTTTAGAAAAGCCCCGAGTAGAAAATTTGTCTCGGGTCGCGCAGCGACCCGAGACAAATTTTCACGGGGCTTTTCTAAACTCGAAATTTTACTTCATGCGCCACGCGTATAAAACACTGGTTTAACCAGAAATTTTAAAACACGCGATACAAATTATTCATGTTAATCCTCACAATTAATTTGGATTATTTTTAACGATTCGAATCCTTTTGTAAGTATTCGAATCCTTTTATAAATATTCGAATCCTTTTATAAAGATTCGAATCACCCGCATTTGGATTCGAATACGAATCCTCTTAAAAAAAAATGTAACGAATCCGAATCACGAATCCACTTTAACTGCCTTTATTGAATCCTCTAAAAGGATTCGAATCCTGAATGATTCGAATCCTGCCCAGCTCTGTTCAATACTCATTTACACAAACAGTACTCTATTTACACAAACACTATTATTTTCTGACCTTACAGTAATCCACGAATCTCGTTACGTTTAGTAATTTCATAATAGATATTATTAAATACATAATTTCGCACATCCATAACCTCGACTAGCTTAAAAGTGTAACCCGCCAATACCAATCGCCAACACCAATCGGTCTAAATAGCACGATTGCAAAAATGGCGACCGATGCCCTAACATGTTTACGATTAACAGTCTAGTCATCAGAGAATTCCCCAACAGTTAGCAGTAAACTCCCAACTGTTGTCTTTGATGAACGAGTTCAATGCTAATCAGAGGACAATTCCTAATTATAGTTGTGTCCTTAATGTAATTTAAAATCGTAAGTTAGAGGGTTAATATTCGTTAACATTTAACATATTACACACGTTATTAAAAAGTCAAATACTCCTTACTTGTTTTATTATTTATAAATTTTATTATGTGCAGCTTTTCTTAATAAAATAAAAAAACAAATGAATAAAAGCAATGACGTGTTTTACAATTTTTTCACTCCTTAAATATAAAGCCATATATCGATGCCTTAGCTCACAGATGTGTTAAGTGCATACAGATTCTGAAGTACTTAACACATCTATGAACTAAAGCATCGATATCGACATTATAATAGAAAAAAATGGTGATGTGTCCATCATAGTACTTTCCCCCGTAAATTGCGTATTAAATCACTTTTAAAATATTTGTAGCATCATTATTTTCAAAATGTCTTTAACTTTTTGATAACTACAACTTTTATTTGACACATTTTTCAATAACAACACATACTGACACAAACCAATGACTAGATAGAAAAACACTATTTATTGAATATCTCAAAAACTAAGAGTGCTATGACAAAAAGTGAATCTACAAACAATCTTTAGTTTTTCATTTCCTACAACTTTTATTTGAAACATTTTTCAATTGTATCGACACATACACTGTCACACACCAATAACTAGATAAAACACACAACTTTTGAAATATCTCAAAAACTAAGAGTGCTATGACAAAAAGTAAGTGAGCAATACATCTTTATTTTGTTATTATCTACAACTTTTATTTGAAAGAATTTTTTGTTTGATGAACATTTATTGAAAAAATCTGAAAAAACTGAATAACGCTAAGAGTAAAGTACCACTTCCGGTTTTCCGATTTTCACCAAAAGCTTTTCAGTTCTTCCGATTGTAACAAAAAGCTTAAGTTTCAAGTTTCATCTCGATATCTTTAGCGGTTTTTGCGGTACAGCGCACACAGACACACAGACAGACAGACAGACAGACAGACAGACATTTTTCAAAAATGGTCTTATTCGACTCAGGGGACCTCAAAACGGATATTTACGCTAAAATTTTTGATTCGAAAATTTTCACGAAAACAATACTTTCCCTTTGTATTACATACGAGGGAAAGTAATAAAATGTGCACGAATAATTGATTAGGTAATCGCTGACCTTTAGAAATACATTAATTAGTAACCTTTATCCGTGATTATGTATGCACGTATGAATGTGAGAATAGTTCATTTAAAATAAAACAAATCTATAGATATTTATCCACATCCGCTTTCTAAAATCCTCCAATTCATATTCACATTGCTGCAATAAATTTGGCAAATTTTCAAACATTGTATTTTTAGTCACCTACATTCGAAATGAAACCATGGCCAGTTTAATTAAATGAGTAATTACGTAAACATAACAATTAATATTAATTAGATTAATGTGTATCATGATATATCTTACCAAACATGTCAATATTTGATTGAATTAAAATTTGTTTTGGTATGGTGATAAATGAACATGCACCATTGCAAAAATAGAATAGCACTGGCTTATTTGCGAGAGGTGGAGGAAAATTCAATAAATTTGCGCACCTACAACATGCGCACTATTTTTCAACTGCATTTTATTTTTATAATTTATTATTTATGCATCATACAAAGTGTCCTATAATAGGCAGATGATTGGTAATGAATAGCGATCCCCACTGAGCAAAAAATAAACAAATAACGTTATATCAACATTGTAGCAACATTAAACGTTGTTTTAATATTGATGAAACATTACTTAAATAGATTTGCTCAGTGGGTCATTTTATTGCCCATCATTATTATTCATTAATATACAGGGGATTTATCTTTTAAATGTATACAGTCTGTTTGATTTATTGTGACACAACACATATGTCCGTTATTAGTACAGATAGAAAAAAAAGTTAAAGACAAAAATGTTAGTATTTTTTATGATCTATTGAATCGTAATGTCAGAAAAACAGTTGAAAATCAAATAAACACGTGAAAGCTATTAATTTCATTTTCTTTAATGGAACACCCTGTATATTTTGTTTATTTCAAATAGGCATTAATATTAGCCTTATAATGATACCACATAAGTACCCCTTTATTATAGAAATAACACGACAATTGCCAATAAATGAAATTTATCAGTTGACATGAATAACTATTTAAAGTGTCTGTTCAAAGTGACGTCCGTTGTTTGCAATACATTCTTCACATCTCTTCATTAAATTTCGTCGTGCTTTTTGCAACATCTGTGGTGTTATTTGGCCACATGCCATACGAATACGATTTTTCAGATCGTCTAGATTTTCTGGACGAGTAACATAAACTTTTTGCTTTAAAAATCCGCAAATAAAAAAATCTAAAATAGACAGATCTGGCGATCTTGCTGGCCAGTTTATGGGGCCACCATTTGCAATCAATTTCAAACCAAACTTTCTTTCCAAAATATCTTTGACATTTCTTGCGTTATGGGGAGGAGCTCCATCTTGTTGGAACCACATATCTCGACGTATTTCTAGGGGCATATCATCTAAATAATCTTCAAATTCTATCGTAAGAAAGTTGGCATATCGCTCCGCATTCAACGTTCCTTGATAAAAAATGGTCCTATTATGGTATCACCTAACATACCAAGCCACACATTAACTGCAAATCTTTGTTGGAATCTGCATTCTCGAATTTGACGTGGATTCTCAGTATCCCAGTAATGGTCGTTTTTTCGGTTGGAGATTCCGTTGTTGTTGAAATTTGATTCATCACTCCAAAGAATTAAATTTAATAAATGTTGATTGTTGCTAAGCCAATTACAGAATACTATCCTCCTGTCAGAATCACCATCTCTTAAACCTTGTACTAACTTAATTTTATATGGTCTCATTTTATGTTTTCTCAGAATAGAAAATATTTTATGCATACTTATTCCTAAGTCAGCCACTGATTCGCGTATTGAATTACGTGGATGTGCTCTAAAATAGGCCAATATCAATACTTCATTATTATCTTCTCTTTCTTGTCTTCTCCTTCGTAATTTATTATTAAAACACCCATTTCTCCGTAAATTTTGTTCAAGTCTTGCAAAAGTGCAATAATGTGGTTGTCTTCTTTCTGGATACATGTTTCCATAAGTGATACTAGCTTCTCTAGAATTATCGTTGCATCTAACGAAGACCTTTAGCATATCCATTTTTTCATCATTAGAATAGTAATTATCACCCATCTCTAAAGATTTGAATCAACAACACGCAAGACGGGAAGTTACTACACCACTTTGACATTAAAGCGTTAACAAATTGTTTTATGTTAATTGTTATTCATGGTAACTGATAAATTTCATTTATTTGCAATTGTCGCGTTATTTGTATAATGAAGGGGTAATTATGTGGTATCATTATAAAGCTAAGGTTATTACCTATTTGAAATAAGCAAAATATACAGGGTGTTCCATTAAAGAAAATGAAGCTAATAGCTTTCACGTGTTTATTTGATTTTCAATTGTTTTTCTGACAATGCTACTGAATAGATCATGAAAAATACTAAAACTATTGTCTTTAATTTTTTTTTCTATCTGTACTAATAACGGACATATGTGCTGTGTCACAATAAATCAAACAGACTGTATACATACGTAGAAATACGATTTACGCTTTAAGTTTTCAGGTCATCCTCGTTTTTGAAAAGCCTTCGAGTTGAAGCTTCTAATCAAGGAGTGGAATTGGTATAAGGCAGAGCTGGGATGAGTCCTCAAAAACAGGATTCGAATCACGAATCCGAATCACCTAATATGATTCGAATCACGAATACTCGAATAAAGAATTCGTAAGTGAAAAATATGATTCGAATCAGATTCGAATCCTCATTTTTGAATCACGGATACAAATCCTTTAAAAATAAATTTGAATCTATTATTTGCAACCAGTAATATTTTATTCCATCAGTTTCTATTAACAAAAATGTTTATTTACCGACTAAATATCTGATTATATAATGATTTTAATTAATGATGATATATGTGTTATTGAACTTCATTTTAAATCTGTTTTATACGCGTGGCGCATGAAGTAAAATTTCGAGTTTAGAAAAGCCCCGTGAAAATTTGTCTCGGGTCGCTGCGCGACCCGAGACAAATTTTCTACGCGGGGCTTTTCTAAACTCAAAATTTTACTTCATGCTTAGTCTGGGAGTGGACAACACTCGTTCTTAGAAGTTTCAAATTAAAGGATCACTCTAGATTACTAAGTTTATTACCATTTTACAAAGGCTACAGCTCGAAGGACCAATCATGGTCTTCGGAGACCGAAGGACTACAGGGAATCGAAGTTTATTCGCAAGAAAACAACGAATAACTGAAGGTTTGCAGCATGGATAGGAAAGAAAACATCCAATTTTAAAAAAATATCGAAGTTGGGTTCAGTGGCGGATTATCTCACAGGCGCATGAGGCGCTCGCCTGTGGCCTCCGAATAGCACCGGCCTCAGACCGGCCTCAAAAATAAAAATGAAGCGGAATGAAAAAAGGCAATATGCGTGGAAGTGCGGAAGTCTGAATAGCACCAGCGTCAGACTGGCCTCAAAACTCAAAATTAAGCGAAATGAGAAATGTGTGCTAGTACGAGAAATGCTAAGGAGCGGCTAGAGCCTCCTTCAAATACCACGCGAGCCTAGTGATATGACGCGCATGAAATATGCGCACCGGCCTGCCGGCGAAGATTTCTAGTCTAATCTAACTTCCTCACTTATGTTTGTCAGTTTGTGTATACTGTTTAAAGTTTAAAAGTTCGATTAAACAAACCGTGATCCTGTGTCCTTTGAATTGTGAACGACTACAACTACATAGGTACTACGATATAACGTTTAACGTTTGTATCATTGTATCTGCTGTCTGTACGTAAAAAAGTAAGTAGTAATACATTATACATTTTTGATTTCTAAATATTAAAATATTTCAAAATTTAAATTAATTAATTAAAGCTATTTGCTGTTTGTTTGTTAAATGGTCAAATGAATATTGTGGCATCGTGTATGTGTATCGTGTAATTACGTATTAAGTATGAAAAAAATGTGTGAAATATCAATTTTTCTAATTTACACTATTGACAGTGATTTCCATCCATCATGCCGAAAATTATTGCCCCTTAATACCAACTATCATTTATTCATTCATTTTAGGCCATGAAAAGAAGATTTGAAGGTGATGCTGCCAAACTACGAAAAAAAAAATGCGAAAGAAAAATGCGCAGAACAGCAGAGGAATTCTCTTGCGTCATTTCTCGCTTTCCCAAGCCCAAATGAAAATTCTGCTTCTGTGTCTAATGTGTCGTTTTTTAATCATGCTTCTTCTAAAAACTCTGTCGATGATAATGATGATGATGACATTGATATTTATGACGGTGATATAGAATTTGCAGTTGGAGAAAATGAAGTGAAATAGAAAAAAACCAAATAGAAAAAAATGTGATAGTCGTGAAAGAAGAAACTGAACCTGAAAATGATGTCCTTCAAGTTCAAGAAAATTTAGAACCTAAAACATTTCAAAATAATATTGGATTATGGCCGAAAAATTTGTCCAACCAAGAAATTGAGTATTATTTAATAAATAAACCGCTTAATATAGGGGACTTTAATAATTTAAAAATACCTTATACTGATAGAGATAGAGTTTATTATAGAAATATATCAGAATCAGACTTCTATTGCCTCAAAATAAACGGCTCTAAGGAATTACGCGAATGGCTTATATTTACGGAAAGTAATAAGTGTGACTACTGTTACATATGCAAAATGTTTTCCAATGTGCAGACGAAATTTACAACAGGATTTAGTGACTGGAAAAATGTAAAGCGCCGATTAAAGGAGCACGAATCTTCCAACGATCACATCAAAGCTATGTTAACCTTTCAAAAACGAAAAACACAAATTGGGCGTATTGATGAGCAATTAGTAAAGCAGATAGACTCCGAAAAGAAGTATTGGCGGGAGGTGCTAAAAAGAATAGTTGCTACTGTGCGACTGTTGTCCACTATGGGTTTGGCGTTTCGAGGACATAGGGAATGCGCTAATTCTAATCGAAGAGGAAATTTTTTGAGTTGCTTAGAATACCTATCAGAATTCGATAATTTTCTAAAGGATCATCTTGAAAAATATGGTTATTCGGGTAAGGGTAATGTTAATTATTTGTCGCATAGTACATGCGACGAATTCATAACTTTGATGGGCAACGAAGCTAAATCTTATATAGTTTCTGAAGTAAAGGAAGCGATATATTTTTCCATTATTGTGGATTCTACTCCTGATATTAGTCATGTGGACCAGCTGACTTTCGTTTTAGGATTTGTGAATAAAAAAGGAGAGGTAAAAGAAAGGTTTCTTGGCTTTCTTCAAATTGAACAACACGACTCTGCATATCTGAGCAATGTAATATTAACCTTTTTAAATAGCTTAGACATAGACATAAACAATTGTAGAGGTAAAACTTATGACAACGCTGCAAATATGTCTGGCAAATACAGGGGATTACAAGCCAGAATTAAAGAACATAATGCAAAGGCCACTTACATACCATGTGCTAGTCATAGTATAAATTTGATAGGTAATCGTGCTGCAGAATCTTGTTCGGGAAGTCAAAAAATTTTCTATTTTATTCAAAATGTTTATGTTTTTTTTTCTTCATCAACTCGTCGGTGGAATCTGCTTACAAGTAGTTTTTCAGATAAATCAAAATATATTAAGCGATTGAGTGATACGAGATGGTCAGCGCGAGCAGATGCTGTTTCTGCCCTAAGAACGAATTTTAAAAAAACCCAGCAAGTGCTAATGGACATTAGCGAATGTAAGCAAGAAAAACCTTTGAGCAAATTGGAAGCTAAAAAATTATCAAAATATTTTGATGAATACGAAATAGCTATATTAACGGTGCTATGGGATACACTTTTGCAGCGCATAAATTGTACGAGCATATCGCTGCAAGATATACAATCAAATTTGCTACAAGGAGTAACGCTTCTTAAATCACTCTCTAAGTTTGTGGAGGACATTAGAGATAAATTCGAAAATATTGAATTAGAGGCAGGTTTGCTAACTAATAGTAATTACAAGGAAATCAGACAAAAGAAAAGAAAATTTCAATTTGACGAAACTCGTGAAGGTGACACGATCTTCACTTGTAGAGATGCGTTCAAAATAAACACATACAATGCTATATGTGATAATATTATTTCTGAAATATCTGCAAGAAGTTTGGTTTATAATGATGTTTTTAGTGATTTCGAGCTATTTTTTAATTTCAAAATGAACGAGAATGATGCAATACAATGTATAACTCGGCTGTGCAACAAATATGAAAATGATATCGACTTTGATTACTTTAGAGATGAAGTTCTTCAGTTCATTGCATTTGTTAAGGAAGAAAATGTATCCAATTCGATGGATATGTATAAATTATTAATGGACGGGCTGCAATCCACCTTTCCCAACGTGGAAACTATTTTAATAATTTTCTTGACTATGCCAATATGTAATGCTAGCGGCGAACGCTCATTTTCTGTATTAAAAAGAGTCAAAAATTACTTACGTAATAGTCTTGGCCAATTGAATGTAAGTAATTTATCAATTATGTTCATAGAAAGTGATATTGTTCACCAAATAAATTATGATGATATAATTGATAAATTTGCCAAACAAAGAGCTAGAAAAGTGCCAATATAAAAAAGTGCAATATATATCTCAAAACATTTAATGTTGCTTAATTTAAATATTTATTTTATACTTTTATGTTTGTTAGTGTTGCTGTTTACCAATGCAATAGTGATTATATGTTGTATGTTATATTGTTATTTATTACACGTTTTTTGCGTGCATTTTTTGTTAATAAATTTGGTGTTTTTTTTTGTTTTATTTTTATTTTTTAAATAAATGGCGGCCTCAAAATCGAGTTGCGCCTCTGGCCTCCAAACTGTTTAATCCGCCACTGGTTGGGTTGGTTTTCAGTGTGTTTTTAACTACACTTTAAATCAGTGTTTTATACACGTGGCGCATGAAGTAAAATTTCGAGTTTAGAAAAGCCCCGTGAAAATTTGGCTCGGGTCGCTGCGCGACCCTCGACAAATTTTCTACGCGGGGCTTTTCTAAACTCGAAATTTTACTTCATGCTTAGCCTGGGAGTGGACCTTGAAGATTTTCTACTTGTCGAGATTTTCGATATTTCTAGATTTATATCGATTTATTCACAGTTTGTTTTTGTATTAAATGCAACTTTAATATTAAGTAAAAGCGGTTTTTTTTAGGAACAGAATAATCACTCATTAAGAGCCGAGCAAATTATAAAGTTAACTCTAAAAGTTAATTTTAGGTAAAATTTTGCATCTTTTTCTATGATTTCAACATATTGAAATAAACATAAATAAAATGTAACTTATTTATCATTCATATTTCAGATGCAATGACAGATGCGTTTCCATACAAAATAGGGAAATCCAAATCTAATACCAGCTTTAAGCCTTCTTGGTTTGATTTGGAATTGCGGAACATGCGCGAACAGCTAATGTTTCTAAAAGAATGGAGTACTGCTCACCCTACTGCAGAAAATAAATCAATCCTCAACGACTTTAAGAACAATTATAAAAACAAAATCCAATACAAACAACGTTTATCGAATGATAACTATATTACTACATCTAGCAATCCCCAAAAAGCAATGTGGAACATTCTAAATTACCACAAAGCTACAAATCGCAATAAAGTGTCATGTGATATCTCCGCAGATGAATTCAACACATACTTTGGTACTGCTGCAAAACACCTCATCAACTGTCTTCCAAAAACGAATGCAGACCCACTAACGTATGTCAAAGCACAAAATAGATGTAGATTTTATTTCAAACGAGTGACTTACAACCAGGTTAGAAACATCATTGATAATCTAAAAAATAAAAAGGGCACTGATGTTCACGGTATGAATGCAAAAATAATTAAAACAGTAAAAGATATTGTAATAATCCCCTTAACTAAATTAATAAACCAATGTATAGATTCTTCTACATTTCCAACATCTCTTAAACTCTCAAAAATGATACCTATTTATAAAAAAAGGAAACGTTAACGACCCAGGTAACTATAGGCCCATAGCGATAATACCAACAATAGGTAAAATGTTTGAGTATGTCTTAAAAAACCAACTATACGAGTACTTCCACTGTAACAAATTATTTAATGCATGTCAATTTGGTTTTAGGCAAAATAAATCAACTTGTGATGCAATCCTGGACTTGACTAATTTCATTCTATCGGGATTTGAACGTAATGAATACATCGGATGCGTCTTTTACGACCTATCAAAGGCCTTCGATTGTGTGTCGCACGACATATTCCTAAATAAGCTGCCTTCTTATGGTATCAGTGATGATTCGATTGCTTTGTTAAGTTCTTATTTACAAGGCAGACAACAAATGACAATACATGGCGGGACGCTTTCAAATGTAGATTACATACACACTGGGGTACCTCAAGGGTCTGTCCTAGGACCGCTTCTATTCTTGATTTTTATCAATGATTTGACAAATTGTGACCCTAACTCAAATTTCGCAGACGACACTACGTGCTACCAATCAAAGAAACATCTCCCTGTATTGCTGGATGGTCTCGGGGATACACAATCGAAGGTTAAAGAATGGTTAATCAGCAATCGTTTGTTGCTGAATGAAAATAAAACATCTAATATGATCTTCAGTCTAAAGGACTGCTCAGATATTGTCAACAAAAACGAAACCAAATTTTTAGGAGTTGTGCTGGACCCGGGATTAACGTGGAGTAATCAAGCTGAATGTATCTGTAAAAAGATTTCAAAATATGTGTACTTGATCCGCAGTTTAACTAAATTAAATAATTTAACAACCATGTTAAATTGCTATTACTCGCTGGTACAATCACAAATAAATTACTCCATCTTGTCATGGGGCCATACCACACATATTAAACGTATATTTGGGCTTCAACGAAAATGTATACGAGCCCTACTCCAATTACATTTTCGCCAAGACATTAAAAATAACTTTAAAAACTTAAACATCTTAACAGTTCCGTCATTATATATTTTAAGGTGCCTGCTATTTGTGAAAACGAATCTACATATGTACACAATTACAAAGGAACATCACAGTTATAATACAAGAATTTCTGACAACGTTAAGATAAAATATACTCGTATTTATAGAACAAGGAATAGTGAAAATTATTACGCTCCACTATTTTACAACAAACTGCCAAATCATATAAAATCTTTAAACATAAAAATGTTTAAATCACAAGTGAAACGATTACTGTGTTCAGGGTCCTATTACAGTGTTAATGACTTTCTGAACGGTGGCTTATTAATATAAACATATGTATAATATTAGTAATTTTATTATATATTTAATTTTTGTCTTGTGTTTCGTAAAAATACTATTATGCGCTGATCATGTAAAAAATGTCTGTGCTTCTATGTCTTGTAATTACCTGATTTTATAGTATTACATGTATGTTTTGACGTGTGTACAGCTATGCTTTTAACACTAAATAAATTGAAATTGAATGATTTATTATATTACATACGTCGATTTTTTAAAAGAGTTAAATTCAAAATTCAAACGAGAGTTGTCCACTCCCAGACTAAGCATGAAGTAAAATTTCGAGTTTAGAAAAGCCCCGCGTAGAAAATTTGTCGAGGGTCGCGCAGCGACCCGAGACAAATTTTCGCGGGGCTTTTCTAAACTCGAAATTTTACTTCATGCGCCACGCGTATAAAATACTGATTTAAAGTGAAGTTAAAAATGCACTGAAAACCAACCCAACTTCGATATTTTTTCAAAATTAGATGTTTTCTTTCCTATCCATGCTGTAAACCTTCAGATATTCGTTGTTTTCTTGTAAAAAAACTTCGATTACCTGTAGTCCTTCGGTCTCCGAAGACCATGGTTGGTCCTTCGAGCTGTAGCCTTTGTAAAACGGTAATAAACTTAGTAATCTAGAGTAATCCTTCAATTTGAAACTTCTAAGAAAGAGTGTTGTCCACTCCCAGACTAAGCATGAAGTAAAATTTCGAGTTTAGAAAAGCCCCGCGTAGAAAATTTGTCGAGGGTCGCGCAGCGACCCGAGACAAATTTTCACGGGGCTTTTCTAAACTCGAAATTTTACTTCATGCGCCACGCGTATAAAATACTGATTTCAAGTGAAGTTAAAAATATACTATTAACGTTGGATATTTTTCATGGTTAAGTAACCAAATATGCATTTACAAATATTGAAATTATTTGAAAATTTAAATATTTATATTCAAATATGAATAATTTAGTGATTTAAATATTCATATTAGAATATTTAACTATTTGAATCGAATTTGAATCCCAGCCTTAATAGCGATGATTCGAATTATTTAGGAGGATTTGAATCCGTGTATGAGGATTCGAATTCTTTTATAAGTATTCGATTCCTTTTATAAGGATTCGAATCCTTTTATAACGATGCGAATCATCTACGTCTGGATTCGAATACGAATCCTTTTAAAAAAATGTAACGAATCCGGATCACGAATCTGTTTTTACTTAAGTATTCGAATACCTCTTTTGAATCCTCTAAAAGGATTCGAATCCGGGAATCGAATCCTGAATGATTCGAATCCTGCCCAGCTCTGGTATAAGGTAACATTTAGTATATAGAAAAAGCCTGAAAATTTGGCTTAGTTTCGTAGCGAGCTTCGCTTCTCTACTAATTCACATTTGAACTCTTATGCACGAACCGCTGCTGCATGATATTATTCTAAAACAAGAAAAACATTAATACGTTTTGCATGAGCAGTCGTGGCCGAGCGGTTAAGGCGTCTGACTAGAAATCAGATTCCCTCTGGGAGCGTAGGTTCGAATCCTACCGACTGCGATATTTACTTTTGTTCACAATACAATTGAATTATCATAATATAACATTTATCGTATGTTCAATTAAAAATAATCTCTGGAGTGCCATGGGAAATATTCTAGGTTGGCAACTCTTAAAATATACATTATAATTATTATGTCTGACGTTTTCTACAGGGAGTTTATCTTTAAAGTATACGTATTCCAAACTCAGCTTATTTTCTTTAAATCTTTAGATATTCGTTGTTTTTTTAAGAGTTCAATTTAAAGCTATGAACGAGTGTTTTCCACTCCCAGACTAAGCATGAAGTAAAATTTCGAGTTTAGAAAAGCCCCGTGAAAAATTTTCGAGTGTCGCGCAGCGACCCGAGACAAATTTTTTGGGCTTTTCTAAACTCGAAATTTTACTTCATGCGCCACGCGTATTAAACACTGATTTCTAGTGAGGTTCAAATATACATACATTGTACCATAAAGAAAAATTTAACATAAAAAAATATTGAGTTTGTCAATAGTTTGCAGAATATTTACAAAATATAAAAAAGAATATTAATATTGATTTTAATTCGCTTTTATATTTTATACATATATTTCACAATATATTAGTGTTTTATACGCGTGACGCATGAAGTAAAATTTCGAGTTTAGAAAAGCCCAGAAAATTTGTCTCGGGTCGCGCGGCGACCCGAGAGAAATTTTCAAGGGGCTTATCTAAACTCGAAATTTTACTTCATGCTTAGTCTGGAAGTGGAAAACACTCGTTTGAAGCTTCAAATTGAACTCTTTTAAAAAATAACGGATGTAGGAAAACTTACAGTTTATGCATATGTTTACCTGAAAGAAAAAAATCCTGTATGTCAATTCCTGAATTGTGTAGTCAACTTAAATTTTAAAAAAGATTAAATCATAGCACTCTAGAGTTTTTTTTTTTTATTGAACATACGATATAATTGGCACTAAGTGAATGAATAAGCTCTTAGGTACCATACAGGGTGGTGCCGATGTTTTTTAACTTTGTATTTTTACTCTCCACGTTAAAATATTAATAATAGAAAAAGCTAGATACGAACTCTTGGTGTTCGCAGGCCCCGGGGGGATTCGAACCCCCGATCTCCTGTTTACTAGACAGGCGCTTTAACCAACTAAGCCACGGCGCCAATGATACATATATTTATATATTATATCAACGAATTTTTATATTCAAAACTTAGCAAAAACGCATTTTCACGTGTGCGTCGTTGTTATTATTTAATAAATAGTATTTATGATAAATCACATTGATGTGACGATATTAAAATGTATGCTTCGATAAGATCTCCAAGAATTGTCTGCTACTACAACGTTATCTAAAGGGTTTTCCATTACGAGATCCCATTTTAAATTTCCTGGCATTTTTAAACTGTTAAAGGGCCTTTATTGTTTTACACTTTTCAAGTGAAAAGTGTACGATTCGAGAAAATGGAATGATATACGATCCAACAACGTACAGAAACAGTGAAAACTCATTATCAATATGGTGAACATTTCGCCTAGACAGATCGCAGCGATCGTATAATTCACCTTGTCGCCGTGCCATTGTGAAATTTATCACTAAATTTAAGCAAAATTGACAAATTACTGGTGTAAAATTGCCAGTTCGTACTCGTATTGCCAGGTCAGCTGAAAACATTACTGAAATTCAAGCGCTCAAAGAAAATATTCGAGCGTTTAATTTTTAATTTTTAATACACTTTGCGCCATCTATTTTTTTATACCAAAAGTTAATACACTCACACTGAAGAGGACCTTGAAGTCCGAAACGCGTCTGTGGGTACCTGGTGCCGGAATACTGAACACAAATTCAATTTTAATACACTCATAATTTAAAAGTAAATGATAATCAATCTAGAATCTAGTTTAAATAGATGTCAGTAGACGTCACATTTAGTGTGAAACTAATATCGTGATTTTGGCTATATAAATAAAGATAATACTACAATTTAGATTAATTACGTCATAATTTTGGAGATAATTTCATCAGGTGTACAATTTATACCTGTAATGTGCTTATTTGCTCAAAAATACCAACGTAAATAACCTCAAAATTGAAAGTTAAAATACGATTTGCGGCTAAACGGTAAGTCTCCAACAGAACTTTATCTTAACATCTGTGCGTCCTGCGCACGTTTACACCCGGTTCAATTTAAAAAAAAATTCAAAAATCGAAGTTTTTTGATCCGGAGATATCCTGTGGAAACACTCGTAAGAGGCTTCAAATTGAACGATTTTCAATAATAATCGAATGCCTGAACAAATACTGTGTATTAAGGGGATATGTATATTTAAAAAGCAAATTTCTTAAACCCCCATATCCCCCCCCCCCCCTGGCTACGGCCTTGTTTATTGGTGATCGTACCGGGTAAAACTTGAATCTGCTATCCGAGTGTTTTTTGTGCAGTATTATATTTTGTAATTAATTTTTTAAGTTTCATTTATTATTATTTGTAATCTAATAGATTTTTATTTACATATTTGTATGCGAATGTTTAATTTTTCCCTGTATTGGTTCTTCCGTTGAGAAATACAGTATTATTGTTTAACCACAACACAATGAGAATCTTTAGTCGCTAAATATATATAATATTTAAACACACTGGATGGACCTTAAAATGATTAGTATATTAGAGCGACGGCTCGCAGCCTAACTTCAGGGTCGGCCAGAGACCCAAGGTAATATGCATAATATGTATCCGTTATTGAAAGGTGACTTTATTGTGCAATTTCTTGTATTTATAAAGCGCGATCCCAACCTCAAATTTTGTGTGCATGGCCCTGTGGCCTACCTTGAAGTTAGGCTGCGAGCCGTCGCTGGTATATTACTATAACAAAAGAATATAACTAATTCATTAATTCAATATTACTTAAAAATGCGTATTAATTTGATGAATGTTAAAAACAGTTGGCAGCGGTGGGATTCGAACCCACGCCTCCGAAGAGACTGGTGCCTTAAACCAGCGCCTTAGACCGCTCGGCCACGCTACCTTACCCTCACAAGCTTGCCTCACAATTTCAGTACCGCTAAATAATAATAAAAGAGTGAATATAATAAAAAAGTCAATGACCTTTTATTACTGTTCAATAACTTGCGAGATACAAGCCTATTTGCACTAAGACTGATTAACTTAAACTTTTAAGCCCACTGTCCTAACTAGAATTTCGGAATATTGTAAAAACCACAAGTCGTACACGCACCAAATTCGACATCATTGTAATTATTTAATAAGTTTAAAATATACAGGGTGTTTCATTTGAAATAAACCACCGATGACGTCATACCTCGAGAAATAGGATAGCTGTTGGAAACACATTACGGTCTTAAATAGATTAAAACGACCATACAAATTTATATTAAGAGTATTTTTTCATTGCACGTATAGTTTAACCAGAAATCCGGTATTGCCATATTTTGTACTTAATTAACGATTAAGTACAACCAAACCTTGATTGTAGCATCGGTGGTTCAGTGGTAGAATGCTCGCCTGCCACGCGGGCGGCCCGGGTTCGATTCCCGGCCGATGCATTTGTTTTACTCCACTTCAATCAACAGGCAATTCGTACATACAAATGTGACACCGATACCTTTTCAGATCACAAATTTAATTATGTCCATTGGCGTGAGGGATAGCGTGGAAAAAGTGGGGAAAGTGGATGGAGAACAATGTAAGAGTGGCATGTAAAGTATGGGATTTATTGTGAGGTCGGTGTTAATGTATGGTGGGTGGAAGTGTGGGAGACAAGAGTGTATGAGTGTATGGAAACGGAGCAGTTGTGGTTCTTAAAGCGTATGGTGGGGGTAGAAAAGTCAACATCCAGATACATAGTGCTTCAGGAGACAGGAGAATAGAGAGAAACTCGAGTGTGAGGTATGAGATAAAGTTATGGGATCTGGAGGAAGAGAGATTGGTGAAGGCGGTATGGGTGACATGCGTAAGTGGGAGAGAGGGTAGATGGAGGAGCGAGAGGAGAATGTATGAGAAGGTGGGTTTGTCGGAGGTGAAGGTGGTGGAATGGTTGGCTAATAGTAGAGTGAGGGAGGTCTGATGCTACTCGGGGAAAAAACCCAAACGTGTTTCATCTGATACACAAGTCAAATACCAATTACAATAGTAGAGTGACGGAATAGATGAGAGAGGAGGGCCGGGGTAAACACGCAAGATAGGGGGTAGCAATTAGTTGTAGCTAGTAAATATGTTATACGTTATACCAATAAAGGTTTTTTTTTTACATATGGAGGAATTGAATAAAATAAAAGAATAGACTTGCGCAACATTTGTGTGTTTTCACTATTTTATTGAAAATTTACAGATTATAAAATAGCATCATAAACTATATAGTATATAGGCATTATAACATGAGAATACTTAAAAACGATAAATCGTTTCGCTGGGTAATCAAACTCAGATTGAATGTCAATTGATTAGAACCATCATCAATCACTATAATAAAAAATAATATTTGATAAAATCATCGCGTCTTTATAGTAATAATTACATATTTATATTGTGTAGTAGGATCTTTGATGAGGAGAAGAGTAAACGTAAATAAAATAAAGAGCCCACTGGTGGATATGTTGGAATGCTAGCAATTGGCGCCGGTGCTGCTGGTTGTGGAAGAGGGCGTGGCGGTGCCAGAGTTGGAGTATTTTAGGCTCTCGCATATGTATTTTCCGGAGACGAAACGTCTCTTTACCAGAGAAAGGCGGTAGCCGGTGCCTAGCAGCTGGAAGCCGATGCCGGACAGCGTGGTGCCCTCACAGTTGAACTGAGCTGAGATTATGGCTGGGGTCGTGGGGCCGTTTTCTACGTCGAAACGTGCCAGCATCGAACCGACGCCGTTGTTCTCGGAATGTTGGGAGAGCTCGGTGTATTTCCAAACGATGCGATTTGTATCACTAGTCCTACAAAGAAAATAATTGAAATTTAACCGTATTTTAAAAAATATGATGCATCCATCATAGATACTTTCCTTGCCAGTCTTACATCGATTTAAATATCAAGAATATTGAAAAATGTAATCTTAAAATACTTGAAATCCATATACCTATACTATTTTTTTTAGCTTGGATATTTTTTTAATTATTCCCTTTTCTTTTAAGAAAAAAATTAGAGCGCTCAGATAAACAAATCAATCAAAAAAATAGAAAAGAGCGTGCATTCGAAAACTATTACAGCTACAGAAAAGCGTTATGTATGGATTCCAAGCATTTTAATAAGATCTACAATTTTTAATTTTGATATTTACATTACTTACCCAGGTATATAATACATTCCATTTGTTTCTGGATCTCGCCTAGCCATGCTTTCGTGTTGTTATGTTGCAGTATCAACATTTACATTTTTTATTAATTGCCACTCCTGATTCCTTATTTTAACAGTGTTGCAATAATTTATGATATCATAAGTAATCCTCTTTTTAATTTTCAAGAGGTTTATTGTTAATCTTGCAACAATTATTTCGCCGCGCGGTCGATTCTTCGAGCATTTTATTATTAAATCAAATTAATCTAGTGTTGCAATGCTGTGTCAATGTCAAAGTGAAAAATAATTTCAGGCACATATTAAATATTAACATGCCAAGATTATCTCTGAATCAAAAAGGTTACAAATTCTGAAATCCTACAAACATTTAAGGCAAAGTAATCCAAATCTACAGCATCACAATATTATTACGATTTTAATAGATATTTTTGGGGTATGTCTATTATTTTAATTATCATATATATTTAATTAAAGATAATTACGTTTCAGGTAGGGACATCTTCATTACAATTAATTTTACGACAAAGACCTGACGAATTGAAATCTACTACTTCTGGCAAACGATCTAAAAACAGCCATTTTTGGAATCACCTAGCTAGAAAAGATCTGCAACAACTAATTTGGCAATATAACTCTAGAAATCAGTATTTTACTTTGAGAGATCTTTTGAATGATATGAAAGAAAATTATGAGTTCCATGGGAGTAGAACAACACTTTATAGGGTTGTTAAAAGTATGGGGTATAAATTGAAATTAATTAATGGGCGCAAAATTCTCTGTGAACAAAAACATGTTGTTGCAGCTAAAATTATTTTCCTTAGAAAATTTTTACAGTATCAAAATTCCAGTGAAGATATCCAATTCGTATACCTGGATGAAACATGGATATATCAGAATGGATCCGTGGTTCGACGCTGGGTACATGAAACGGATATAAAAAGTAATCCAACTAAATTCAAAAATGAAGGCAAACGCTTCACCATTCTACATGCTGGGTATAGGGGTGGGTTTTTGGATGGGTGCGATTTTTTATTACATTCGAAAAACATTGACCGAGATTACCATGCCACAATGGATGGTAATACTTTTCAAAATTGGGTGGTTAATCAACTTATTCCTGCTTTGGCTAAGCTTTCAGGGAAATGTGTAGTTATTATGGATAATGCTGCATACCATTCTGTGCAATTAGACAAAACTCCTTCATTTTCTTGTAAGAAATGCGAAATGCAGGAGTGGTTGGTTAAATACAATGTAAAATTCAATCCAAAATTAACCAAAAAGGAACTATGGGCTTTATTTATACCTTTTCGATCAAATGACAAAATTTACGTAGTTGATGACATTTTGAGAAAGAACGGGCACGAAGTTCTTAGATTACCGCCATACCATTGTCAATACAATCCAATTGAAATGGCATGGGGGTTTTGTAAGACTTACTACAATAAGCACATAAATTCTAAGCAACCATCTAAGGATCGTGTTCAGAATTTATGGCTTGAGTCTCTCTCAAAATGTACATCCGATATGTGGCAAAATTTCTGTGATCATTGTGAAAAACTTATTTCGGATGACTGGACAAAACACATGGGGAACCTTTCTTTTGAAACCATTCCTCCTTTTATTATTTCGCTTGGGGAATCTGGCTCAGAACAAACATCAGAAGATTCAGATGCAGGTTCTCTTGACTAAATAATAAAAGTGGAATGAGGGCTTAAAAATTGTTTGACATGAAAATTATCAGTATCACAAGAGGGTGGGAATAAATTTGCAATTCTACAAAAAAATACTGAGGGCCAACAGAAGAGAGAATGACCAAAATTAAGGTGGATGGATGGAGTTGATCAAAATGTGTTAACGGGAAGACCCAAGCGAGAAATACAAATGGATGACGAAATAAGTTTGCAGAGCCGAATTCATTATATTTGTTATATACAATATTATTGCTGTGTTTGTATGTACAAAAACCAAGTAGTAAATTTTGTTAATCTTAAAACTGCATATTATTATCCTTTTATATCTGAAAATTTGTAAAACAGGCAACAGTGTAAGATCACAATAGTCAGAAATTATAACCTTAAAATCGAACATCTGACAGTGACATTTAAAAACCCTGTCACTTTTCCATAGCTAGGCGAGATCCAGAAACAAATGGAATATATTATAGCAAAACTTCCCTTTTTTTTTAAAAGCAATACTTATTAAATACGGGAAAAATAAAAATTGATTGTTAATAATTACTAACCACTGAGCGGGGGGTTTTGATTGATGGTTCTTGACTCCTCCATCGACAGGCACAGTAACAGTAACATTTAAAAGTGGAGAAGCGGAATTCATTGCGTGCGAGTTATATTTGTAGTCGACTTTCAGATCGGTGTGAGATTCGTCGCACTTCCAATAGGCCACCAATTGGAAAGGACACGAATTCGCACCAGTCTTTGGTTTTATCTATAAAATTATACGCAATCAGATCAACCTAATATTAATATTTTTATTTGTCCAGTAGGATAACCCAATTACAGAAGAAACGTTTGAGAAATAAAGCTATAATAATGTACTCACATGATATTTTAAAATATCTACATTAAAATAAGAAGCGCTTGGATTTTGTTCAGACTGTTTCTTCAATAGGGCACTTAAAGCAGTCATGTTGAATTCAAGTACTACCGTATTTTCCGGTGCTGATTGATCGTTATCACTGAAATCAATTTAGAAAATTATTAACAAAAACGCAGTTATATTCTTTACTTCATAAATTGTCGAAAAATTTGGTTTTACTCTTTTAGGCCCAGTTGCACCAGAAAATGTTGAACTGATTCATCTCTGAACTCGAGTTCAAGATGACAGTTCCTATTGTTCTAATTAGAGATGGGCGAAACGGCTCTTTTTAGTAAGCAGGTTCAAAAGATCTAACTCACTTCAAAGAATCAGTTCAGTGAGCCAGCTCAAAAGAGTTACATGACTCAGTTACGAGCGAGCGAGCCGCTGAGAGTTCGGACTCTTATAAATTCATCTGATTGGCTAACTTATTAAATTGATCAATACGGAGATTAATAATGTCGGTTATAGAATGATTACAATAATTTAATCATAATTTATATAAATACGTAAGAGTATAAATATGTAATCAAATTTATAACAATCGCGTATTTATTTTGTGTAATTACAGTTCAAGTGTGAATACGTGTGCGCGCCTATAAATACACACATACATTCAGCACAAAAACAGCGATCCAACTCCGAATCTTGGACCTGAATCGCGACGATTTATGAAACTCCGTAATACAAGCTAGTGCAGTTGGATTCAAGAGCCGTCATGAATTATCGCGATCCAACTCCTCACAGCCGAACTGGTTTGCGATGAGTGAGCTAGCTCAGTCGGTTCAACCGCTCAGTCTGATTCAAGAACTGTCATGACTCTTTTAGAGTCGAATTGCCGCTAGCTCATTGGGTTTACGCATCGAAATTCGAATCGATGATGCTGCAATAAAAAAAGATAGGAATATAACGATAGCTATTTTCTTATTACAATAACAAACACTTCTTACTAAATTTACAATTGTGGTTACAAATAGGTGACGAAAGAAAAATTAGACTTTTAATGATTACTTTACAGTAAACATGGGTGTTTGCTTATGATATTTTAAATTGTAGTATATGTAAATGAACAGAGGCGAATTTCTATTAAAATAAACATATATTGTAAGTTAAGAAATGCCATGAAAAATGTTCAGTTTTTAGAAATTAATTAAGTAGTGCGGTCGTGTCCCAAGCCATATTATAAACAATCATGTCTTCGCAAAAAAGGAGCGATATTTGGTATCACACTTATCACTGCCAGCCTGTCTCGGTTCTCAAGAACCGTTGATACAGTGCGAATCAACATTCAAGGTGAGTCGTGAAACTCTAGAAGAGCGGGCGAATCGAAATGAGTCATGGCTCAAAAAGAGCTGAACATTTTGAACTGAGCCATTTGGCTCACTAGCTCACTTCACTGAACTGACTCTTTGAGTCGATTCGCTCAGGAGTTACCCATCTCTAGTTCTAATGTCACTTTAAACACGAGTTCAGAGATTAACTAGTTTAATGTGTTTGGTGCAACTGGCCCTTAAAGGAATAATTGATAATTTTCTCCGTTCAAAATGCAATGTTATATAATATAAATAATACTTACATAGAAACTAATTGTTTATTAGGTAAAATACTGCTCAATTTCTGAGTATTATGTACACGAAATGATAATTTTGCAGGATTCGGATTATTTGCTAAAACTGCTACGATCCCCGCAGGGAATGATAGCATCATATCACCTGACATTTTCACCTGACACCTACAAAATCACAATATATAGCTAAGTTTTTGCGATATCTCGATAAATATCGAGAATATCTGAAAATGTTATAAATAAAAGACACTGCGAGGAAAAAATCAATCTATTTCATTTACAGGAGGGCTATTCACAACATTGATGAAATTTGTCATTAGTGAAAAGTTGCACTGAAATGACGTAATTTTGGGAAGATTTGACTAAACCGTATAAAGTAAGATGACAGATTGCATCGGTGTTGTGAATAGCCCCCGAGGTAAATACAATAAATGGTATCATTGGCGTAGCTAGGGGATAGCAAGGAGGGCACTTGTTTCATCTTAATACGTTTGTTGTACCGTGGATGACAGACATACATTGTTTAACTAAATATATTCATGTTTACTTTGTTTCATCGGCTCCTCTAAAAAACGAGTGCACAATTTCGTGAAAGGCGACGGCTAAAGGAATCGTGTCCGCCATTCCGATTGTGAGAGGAGAAGGGCCCCTCGAAACTCCGACGGGAACACAGGCGGTCCGGAACTCCAGGCTGCCGACGCTGTCAGCTCGGGATATGGGTGAGGGGCTTATGTGGCCCCTCGTAGCGTTGGCTTCGGACCTTCTCGAAGGCGGCCTCGGAATGGACATGTACCCCGAAGTGGGGGTGGTCGTTTGTCGCGCTTTCGCTCCGGAAGTCACCGTCGTCGTCGTCAACGTCGGAGGCTGAATCTCCCCAACTTCGGAAAATAAATCGCCTAAATCTGAGAGAATCTGTATTAAGTTTTACAGACGGATATACTTATACATCATGCACTGTATTTAATACGTACCAAGAATGCCTGGGTCTATTTTAATCATTTCTTCACCAAATATCTAGATGTTGTTCAAATACTCTTACATTTAGAATCGGCTGTGATTTAGTAAAAGCCAACAATATTAGTACAGAGCACGGTCAAAATTTGATGATTTTTTTTACCAGTTACCAGTAATCGGGTAACACCATATATGAGTTAGCAGTGAACATATCAAGAAAAATATACAGAAGAAGAAAAATAGTAATTTTATTTTGGAATGTTAAATTTAAACTTACTTTAACTTTTTTATTACGTTTGGTAGACATTTGATTAAAATCAGCCCACGAATTCTGGATGTTCAAATTTGATTGTAAAGCATTATTAATTAGTACTTGATAGAAGGAGAATATAAAATGAGTATTGTTATTGACATACCAGCGTATCGAGAGGAGCCGGATAAAGTAGGCGAGTTAAGCGTGGGTTGCGAGGGGCTTTGCAGCGGCGCGTAAGGGTGCGAACTCGTCGGCGTGGAAGCGTTCGAAGCGGACGGGCTTTGGAAGTTTAAACCTAAAAGATCGCTACTTGGTTTGCCGCCCAGCTGCTGCGAGACGGACTGCGAACGCTTCATGGCGGCGTCGTGCGTGTCCAGCGCGGAACCCCGCCGGCCACCTGCCGGCAACAGGAACAAGTTGCCCACGTGGGCCCTCAGCTCGTCGACCGAGGCCGACATCGGCGCCGAGCCGTTGTTCGCCGGTTTGATCTCCACGCGGATCTTCCGCTCGCGTTCGTCGTCGTCCGAGTCGGAGTCCGAGGACGAGTAGAAACTGCCCTTGTCGTTGGTCCATGTCGTCGATACGGGGGGTTGTATTACGTAACCGTCTTCGTCGACTTCCGGTGCCTCGGGTTCGCCTTCAGCTAGTGTTTGACTTTTTCTTGTTTCCTCTTTTTCTTCTCTGTAATATTATATATATATATATATAAATATCTTTATTTCTGAATTATAATTACATAACACTAATTTTACAATACATTAAAATAAACTACACTAAATTTTTCATTTTTACAATTCAGAAATTGGCTATTATCATTATTTTTATGTAAATAACATATAACAAGTAATATAACAAGCTTAAGGCCCGTATCGATTAGAACATTTGCCCGTTGCGTGTCGCCGTAACGTAACATTTGATGGTACACAATGTTGCAACGGATTGCTTATTTTAATCCGTATCATGGACGTGTCTTGAAAATAATCATGATACGACTAAACGACACGGGACTTCGTTGTTTTCCACATGATTTGACACGGTGCAACGCAAGGCTTCCCAGTCTCTACTAGGTGCAGCGTTATGGTGACACATAATGTGTTAATTTTCTAGTCGATACGGGCCTTTAGACTTCTTCGTGAGGGAAGTGCAAGCAAAGATACTGAAATCTTATACATTGACCTGCCCCTTTATGAGGAAATTAGAGACAAGCCATGCTACTCCGTGGTAATGCCCAGATTTCTCGACTAAGAAAGTATTCAACAGAGCTCTCAATGCTCCAAGGACCATCGACATTTTACGAGATTCCCACTCTCGTAAAATGATGGCTTTATGAATAACGACCTCCTAGAGTCTGCAACTGCTGCTTAATACACACTTCCCTAGCTGCACTATATAAAATAGAAATTTCGGGGAAAAACACTTCAATAAAAATGAAAAATTGGTAGCTAAGATACTGTTCTGCTCCAGTCTGACCCAAAGTTTATACGTGTATTGATGAAATATAAACGAGCCATTTATTTGTGATTGGGCTGTTGAGGTCTTTAGATTGGAATGCCTAGAGTTAGAGAACCACACCAGCTGGCTTGCTCTGTCTTTCATTTAGTAGACTTAAATGTAAAGGGTGAGCGTGTCTATTTTTGCGCAACGCGAAATCCTAAAGCTCCTTACCCATAAAAACATGAAACCAGTCGAAATTTACGGCATACTGCAGTTCCAGTTTGGGAAAGATACCCATTTATGGAAAAGGTTTCAAAAGAAGGTTTGTTTCATCGAAATCAAGTTAGAAAGAAATTTCAAGGGAAATCTGTGAAAGCTAAAATACAGTTGGCGGTGTGGCGAGGACAGACCAGTCTTCGGGCGATGTATGTGTGAAAGGGATCATGATTCAAGTCGGAGTCGCAGACCTTCCTGCGGTACCCAGGGACAGGGCTAAAGTGCACACGGCGGGGTCCACTAAGCCCTGGTGCTCGTCGCCATTAAATGAGGAGTCGGGGGTGGGCCTTGAAAACTCTAGGGGTGCCTATCCGTCGCTTCAGTCCCACACGTCGGTTGGTCTCCGACGGGCAGTGGTTCGCAGGTATGGCGGTGATCCACCGTTTCCTAAAATGGACGCCCATATCAGCACACATCGAGAGGTAAAAGCCAGAGCACACTATTCTGTCTCAATGGGCCAGGAGCGCCCGACAAGGTTGCGGCGGGGGGGCAGACTGAAGGACATCTGAGAGGGATCACGATTCAAGTCGAAGTCACAGACCTTCCTTAGGCACCCTCTGTGTCCTTATCTGGGGGACTGTTCAGGCCTTTTTTGCTAAAAGAGAACAGGGCCAGACAGTTGCCTTCGGGCATCAAGATGTCTGAACAAGGGGCATGATCCAAGTCAGAGCATAACGCCATCTCTTTGAGGTAAGCATGAATACTCATAGATAGACCTGTATGTAATGGAACGGGTACTGGGAGGGAAGGAAGACGGGCGACCGAGTCGAGGCCAGGCAGGGGCCGCATAGTAAAGCCATGGATAAGTGGCAGGAAAGGTAGTTAATAGGAGGGGGTTGAACCAAAACAATAATTCCAGAAATAAGACTATGGGTGGAAAGGAGGCACGGGCTAGTAACGCACTAGCTCACACAAATACTGATGGGACACGGCAGCTTTGGTAAATACCTACACCGAATAGGAAAGGCCGGGAGCAGGGAATGCAAATACTGCGGGGGTGAGGAGAATACGGCCGGGCACACGTTGCTCATATGCCCCGAATGGCAGCCTGAGAAAACAACACTCGAAGGAATAATTAGTAGGCTGGACGAAAAGACCATGGTATACCAAATGTTGGAGAGTGAAGAGGCTTGGGATGCAGTAGCGCCATACGCAAGTTGCGGAGGAAATATGGGGAGGAAAGAGCGATAACACCACAAACGCCACGCAACCAGCGCTGCCAAAGAACGTAGAGCAGTGCAGCTGTCCTTACGGAACTTTATTGACTGATGACCGTTACTTCTTGCTATGGTTAATAAGAACGTCAGTTAACTGCTGATGACCTCGCAACACGCTTACAAATGTGAAACATTTGGTCATGCATAACATGTGAGTAGGATCAAGAGATCATTGGATAGCAAAGAGTCCTTCTTGTGTGTTTTTCTTGACATAAGCATAAGAAATGTCCCAAACAAATGCGGAGTACCATCTAAAATTTGTGATTCAATTGGCAGTACACTTGCCAACTGAATGGACACAGTGGAGAACGTATCACCTGTAAGATTGACAGAGGCAGTCCACAGGGAGATGTCCTATCTCCCTTGCTATTGAACATGGTTCTAGACAGCCTTTTAGAAAAAAAAATTTAAAGACGTTCTCTGCAATCAAATGCAGGGAGCTCTAAACACAATTTCACGGTGGTGCAATGATCACTCCCTGTAGGTAAATTCGGGCAAAACGAAGATGGACATGTCCAGTAAGAAAAAAGCACCAATGTTATTGAATACGATGCTGCAGTACAGTGTTGAGGTGCAATACCCATACTTTGATTTTTTTTTAATATGACCAAACTTAGGGTGTATTTACTGTGAACAGTTGCAGTCCTGTTTTAACACTAGAGTATTTTAACAACAAATTATGAGATGTTAGTAAATTTGTCAAATAGATTGTCACGATGCAGAAAGTTTCAAAAAAGAGAACACTACACAACTTGCAACTTTACAACACATACAGGGATTTTTTCTTAAATTTATTTTTTTTGAAATTAATGTACATCCAATCAAAACTAAGCAGTATATTTTGACTTTAACTTTAAATCACTGTTTTATTGCGTGGCGCATGAAGTAAAATTTCGAGTTTAGTAAAGCCTGATTTGGCTTAGTCGCTCCGCTGCGCTATGCGACCAGGCCAAATTTTCAGGCTTTTCTAAACTTTTTTTACTTCATGCTTAATCTGGGATTGGAAGCACTCGTTAGAGTCTTCAAATTGAAAGTTTTTAACAAGATCAAAATACAAGGGTTTTTTCTTTTAGGTATACATGTTACGATTTTTTAATGTGAATTTTCATATATTCGAAAATTCACATTAAAAAATCGTAACATGTATACCTAAAAGAAAAAACCCTTGTATTTAGAACTTTTTCAAAATATAACGGATATTCCTAAGTAAATAGAATTTACCCGATACTCAGAGACACTATATTAAATAGGTACCAGCGGTGGACATTAAATGTTGGGACAAATCGAAAGTTGGATAATGTAAAACATAACCAAATTTATACCGGTTAAGTCAGGTATTTTAAAGAGAGGTTATAATACTGAGTGACAATAAACATATGCAAATGAAAGGGATTATTGAAAAATAAAGAAATTTTCATTTTTGACACATCAAATAACAATTAACTGACAAGTCCAAAGTTTGACACACACTCAAAAAAAAAAAAAATTTTACGTGTCCCAAAATTTTGTTTCTACCTATGGTACATTTGTAATTGTAATCTTTGATAAATGAATTATCTATTTTATGAGTTAATTGAATTGTCATATTACTGTCAGATTTTCTTTTACATAAACTTTAAATTAAAAGTTGATTTACAGCATACCATGTGATTAATCTTGTCCTAACCTAAAACGCACAACCTACATCACACCACTAAATTCTTGAAATGTCAAATTTGATTGGTCATATTAAAAAAAAAACAGATTATAGGCATATGTCTCTACAGGAAACAGAACTGCAAAACGCACATTGAAATCAAAAATAAGAAAGCCATGTTTTAAGGGATTATGGATTGGTATTCGAGAGGGCAGCTGCAGCGGCGCCCATTTAGGCCAAATTTTAGGCCCATTGTAGTGCCTCGCTCCTGATTGTCAGACCCACTCCGCACTATTATCAATTGCTAATATATTGTGAGGCAGACCTGTTCCATCCGTGTCTTTCACATTTGGGGGGTTTTGCCGTAACATAATATCTATTAGTTTTGACAGGACCGGACACTCGTGAAGTATGTGCCTTGCTGTCTCTTCTTCAGTGATTCCCATTTTTTGAAGCTGTAGTGTCCGGTGATGTAGCCGGTTAGTATTCAAAGGTTTTGCTTAGAGAGTTTTAGGATTTTTTTTTTGCGGTCAGCTATTGGTAAGTATACCTTGGTTTGGGTGCACATTGTTAGATTTTTCCATCTAGACCGAGGGGATAGTCCTACTTTTGCATAGTTTGTTGTTGTTGTGGATGCTGCTTCACGCAAGTTCGTCTGCATTTCTGTTTCCTTTGTTATTATTGAGGCTTTTCGTCCATGTTACTATTATGCGGTTGAGTGTCGCTGCTATGTTCAGCGTCTCTATATGATATTATTTTTAACTTATCTAGTGCTGCTAATGCAGATTTGCTATCGATGATGATAGTTATGTTTTATTTTCTCAATTGCTTCTCTGAGATTGATCTGGTGCTTTCCATGATCGCGTGGATTTTGATCTGTATTGCAGTGGCATGATTCTGTATGGAGAGATATTTGCTTCCGAATATACCCCCGCTCCTCCACAGCCTATTTTTCCCGCAAGATCTTCAGTAAGAAAACCATAAAGGCAGTGGGGAAAAACCTGGGGATTGAAACCATACACAACGTTATGGCTTTACACAGCTATTAAAAGCCAATGCTGGCACTTCAGTCTAGTCGCTCCAGACTAAACAAATTACCAGTATGAAGCGCCTACCGTAAGTGCAGCGGAGAGTCCTTCTAAATGAGAGAGCCTCAAGCATCCTAACCGGTCACTGTGGACTTAATATACACCTATACAAGATGGAAATTGTTGACGAAAATGTTCATCTCTGCAGCATAAGCAACAAGGAAAAAAAACTTACAAATCTGACTTTTCTTCCTTATTGCTTTGGTTATCTGAGTTATCCTTCTTCTTTTTTGCTTTTTTCTGTTTCGCCTTGTCCCGTCTGCTCCGAAGAAACCCTGTTAAAAAATAAGTAAATCAGTTTGCAATTAAGTGAGAAGAAATGACAGAAGAGAGGAAACAATCGTAAATATATAACAATGAATAAAAAATGGAAAGAACAGCAAAACTAAAGACATACGTAAAATTCATTTTTCTGATTGTAAAAGCTATTCTTTTCATTCTTCGTCCAATATATATAAAATGTAAGAGAGGTAAAATGAGCTGTGTATGACGTGAAAGAGCAGTTTCTAAACTAAATAATAAAAAAGAGTAATAATAAAAGAGCATTCAGGCACCCGCCAACACAGCCGAAGGAGGATTCAAATTCGGTGCCGTCGGGGGGTTTATGAATGAGACGAGTAGGGGGCGAGGGGGGGATGTAGTTGCAGCCGGTGGGGAACAAGCGCTACACCGACCAGCGTGCCAGGGATCGCCACCACCAACAAACCATAGTCAAAAAACAAAGTGAGTGAGTCCACGGCGCATGCACTGCCTACTTTAAACATAAGACATTACACTTGGATCCTCGCTGGACGCCGCGCGTCATTTCGGCGGGATTAGTGGGACTGGACGGAGCGCTGAGCGGACCGGCGGCTGCGCGGCCCCCCTCTCTCGATCCTGCAAAAAAGAAGAGACCGCGTGCCCCGAGGGTTAGAGTAGCGCCCACGCGCCGCATATCTACGTGTCGTCACATACCCTGCGAGTTGGACATGAAGAGATTAAGAAGGGAGGTTGTACGGCGGGATGATTTTGCGTGTGTTGGCGTGGCCTGACCTCCACGCGCATTGTTCTCATTACCTTCTCTCTTCGCCGGTTTCGCCGTCGATGTCGTCGTCGTGGTCGCCGCCGCCGTCGGCTCCGATTCCTGCACCGGGGAGGTTATCGGAGGCTCGTCTATGTCTAGTAAGCCTGGAATAGATTGAAAAGATTGTGATTTTTAAATAGAGCGAGCAAAGCGTGACTCTGAGCACAGGGGTGGAAGCATCTGTAAAAATTCCGAATTTCTCAAAAACCCAAGGTACGTCGATGGGCGTAACACATATGTGTTACAAGGTATGACAGAATTGTATCTTTCCATGTTTTCCCCTACCCCTTTCCCCGCAGACCATAGTTCGTGCGAGAGAGAACAATGATGTTGATTTGGTTACGTTCTTGAGTCTATCATAACCTCTCTTTCCGGTTTCGCTGTACTTTCATAGATAGATTTTTAATATTTTGTGTTAAAAATAAGTGTTATTAAAATAAGACTTTGTGTTAGTGTTAAGTGTCGACCAACCGGTTTCAGTGAAATATATCGTGATGTACAAATTAAAATATACAATTCAGTCGAAATAGTGCACAAAATAATCCGCCAGGCAGAGCTGACTCAATTTCGTCAAGGTCAAAAAGCGGAAAAGACCCTCAAATATGTATTTACATTATACAGAGAGTTTTTCTTTAAAATATACATCCAAAATTCAACCTATTTTCTGAAAAGCTTCAGATATTCCCTGTTTTTTTTAATGTCATTTTCCGACATTTGTTGTTTTTTTAAAAGAGTTCAATTTGAAGTTTTAAACAAGTGTTTTCCACTCCCAGACTAAGCATGAAGTAAAATTTCGAGTTTAGAAAAGCCTCGTGAAAGTTTGTCGTTTTATGGGCTTTTCTAAACTCTAAATTTTACTTCATGCGCCACGCGTACCAAACAATGATTTCAAGTGAAGTTTGAAATATACGCCTTGGAAATGTTAGTCTATGATTCTTTACATTCATTTTTATGAATGTAAAGATAGGTATTTCCGAATGTTAATAGTTTTGACAGTATTTTGGCATGTTCGACTGTTTTATCTTTAATCGCTTTCTCATGACGGTAAATCACTAGACTGTCACTAAAAGCATCCAACAAACACTAGAATTAAGCCGTCTGAATCACAAACAATTTGTCTGAATCTGAAAGTTGAAACCACCAGATTTAGTGATAAAGTCATTGATTTAGCAACCCTGACCCTGTGTACAACACCATTACATTTTTTAGTTGTATGAGTACTTAAGTGTGCCGCGAAATCGTTCATTTTTGCCACTAGAGTAAGAAGATAAAGAAACACTGATGTAGTGCATATTGTTGTTCTAAAGCAACAATTACCCAATTCACGAAATAGCTATTTTATTTTAAACACTTTCTTGTATTAAATGATATTGATGGTAACACATTTAGCAAAAATAACACCATTATTTGTTGAAAAGTATAGGAAGGCGAGAGATAGAGTGAAACGTAAATTACCTGGTTTTTGCGATCCTGTGTATTTACTCAAAACAAACTGCTCTAGCAACTTGTCGACAGTCAATTCTAAGCACTGTCTTTTAAAATCGGTGTGCACCTCGCCGACCTGTTCGTGAGTCGCCTGCACGACTTGCGCGTACGTGTTGAGAAACTCCTTCATCTGCCTCAGGTGGGACTCCTCCAGCTCCTGGAAGTGCCTGCACGTTACCGTCATCTTCTTCTCGAAGTCCTCCTTCACGGTCCCGTACTTCTCCACGAACGTCCTGTAATTTAGGGATTGGGAAATATATTGACTTATTCAAATACAGATATTTCAGCATAGATATCAATGAAAATCGGCTTACTGGTATATCATGATATCGTTATTTTATGATTAAAAGTCTGTCCCTACCTGTAATCCTCCTGTGCTTTCTTCAGTTTCACCTCCGCCTTCTCAATCTCCTTCGGTGAGTTGTTCTCCTTTTTCAGCTTCTCCACCTCCAGACCCCTCTGCGCGTACACGTCCTTGGCCTTTTGCACCATCAGCGTGGTGGCCTGCATCGCCTGTACCGCCTCCAAGGTGCTCGATTCGTCCTCCTTGACAGACTTGTGTTTTTTATGGAGCTCATCGGAGTACTTGCTGACTTCCTTGACCAGATCAGAGACTTTTTGCACCATGGCCATATGGAGGGTGGAGAGGCGCTCGGCGGATGCCTTGAGGACGTTCCAGAGGGGGGCGAAGGTGCCCTGGCTGCAGCAGCTGCCCGCCTGTTTGGCGAGCTTGCCGAGGAGCTTGGAGTTGTTCTCCTCGACGCTGGAGCGCTCCCGCAGGAAGTCCGCCAGTTCTTTGCTGGCCACAAGGCCATATTTCATGTTGTGGTACAGGACATCGAACCCATTATTTTTCTCCCCCTGCAATTTGATTATTCTGTTAAGAAAGTGTTTTTCAATAAGGCCCTTTACACGTACACTGTTTTGTCGACAATTGAATGGCACACGCCGGGATTCGAAGCAAAAGTGTACGTGTAAATGCAAATTTTGTATCAAGGAAAGAATCAACGAAAGAGTGGAGGAAAGAGTGGAATAAAAACTGCATGTGTAAATGCCACTACGTCGAGGAAAGAGTGGAGTGCGTTTAATTCTGCAATCCATAAAAGAAATAGTGTTAGCTGTAATTTCAATTAATTTAAGAAGGCGGGCTGCTTGAGTAATTTACATGTAGGAGTCATTGTACAGGCTTAAGCCCTCTCCAAGACTAACTAAATTGTAGTATTTTGACGTGTAGACATAGGTTTAAATGCGTCAGCCCCCCCTAAGACAGCGATGAGCCCTCCCCCAAGAAGTGAGCCCCCCCTATGACCAATTTCTGGGTGCGCGCCTGGTTTAGTTGGTTGCTTGTTAGTATGAATGCTTAGTATGAGTCCGCACACCCAGGCGATTTTAGTAGACCAATAGACCAACCAAAAAAAAGAATAGACTCTCCGATTTCCATTAAATTAAAAAGTTGTCCAACTATCGATCGACTTCTTATCAGTATTGTATACTATGAGAGTGCGCACACTCGTTGACTATCCATAGTTGTAATATTTGATTTCGTTTTTGGCAATGTCGTTAATTTATGAATCGTCAATGAAACTTTGATTAAAGAAATTGAAAGAAAGTGCAGAGCTTGGTGTGCAGATGCCCGATTGGTTAATCGGACAGTCTGTACACAAACAAACAATCAAACAGTTGTCTGGTGTGCGCATATGCATCTCAACCAGACTAAACTACAGCCTGTACATAAATGGTTGTCGTTATGTAACCATGTAAAATATTTTTATGCCGCTCTAGTAAAATGGGTTGAATTGTTATCTAGGCAACTTAATTTACACACTATGAATTTAGCAATTAAAGTTATATTCATGCTACTGCAAATATTATTTGCTTCAAATGCAATGGATGGTTTATTGACCAAAATATAAGACAAAAGCTCGAATTCAAACCTCACATCTAGTGTTTATTGAATACATTTCAGACAAATAAAACAATCAAAATAATAATAAACATAATTATAAGTGCTGAAAATGTTCACCATTCGCCTGTAAGCACATTTGAACCTGTCTTCTTTTATTGTCAAAGATATTGATCAGCATTTCAGGTGTTATCGTTTGACATGCAGTTATAATCGCTGCCCTCAATTCTTCCAACGTATGTAGTCGTTGTCGAAAAACTCTGTCTTTCAGATATCCAAAAATAGAATAGTCCAGCGGACTTAGATCTGGAGAATGTGTAGGCCATAATCCTTGACTAATTAGTCTATCACCAAAAAATTCTCTAAGATAGTCCAATGTTGCTCTAGCTGTATGAGCTGCAAATATTCTACGGCGAGACACTGCTAGCCAAATTCCAACCTTCCGAGGATGTAACGGTGTTTCAATAAAAAGGTGAGGGTTTTCCGAGTGCCAGAACCTATAGTTTTGCGAATTAACATATCCCGAGAGATGAAACCAAGCCTCATCACTGAAAAACGTTAAATCCAGTGTTCGATCTTCATTTAAATTTTCTAAAAACCATCGACAATAATTCATTCGGCGTTCCGGATCGACTGGTAATAATTGATGAACCACAGACAGTTTATAGGGAAGTTCAACCTCTTCCTCACAATCTTATGGCACATGCTCGAAGGAATTGCAGTTTGCAAAGCCAATTTGCGAATAGATTTCTGCGGGCTTACAGCGAGTCGTTGTCTGACATCTTCGACAACCTCTTGTGACACAGAGGGCCTGCCTGACGATTTACCTCTCTGCACACTACCAGTTTGCCTGAAACGATTCACTATTCGTAGAATATGTTTTGATAACACCGAATATTCAAATTGGTGATCCGGAAACTTTTGCTGAAATTCTCGAACACACTCTGGTATTGAATAGATCCATGCCCCATTTTCTAATCGCCCATTCCGAAAGTACGACTCGATTATGAAAGCATTATTTTCATCAGAATACATTTCGATAAATTGCTTTATTTTTGTTTGTTTGACAGACGACAGTAACAGTTTAGTTCAGGTGCACAATTTTAAAAAGGCGGCAAAAGTGAATTGAAGTAATTACATAATTCCAACCATTGATGTACACGCTGTATTATCCTGATGAAATTGCCAATACTTGGCTGTAGAATATTTTAAAAATATTCAAACTGCGACACTTTTCGTAATCAACAACTATATGTAAATTAATTTATAAAAATTAATAGAAAGGGAAATCACTTGGTTTGTTTCACTAATATTATTTGTTTATTCCGACTAGTTTTGACTAACAGTCATTAAACATTCCTTGGAAATGACTGTTAGTCGAAACTAGTCGGAATAAACAAATAATATTAGTGAAACAAACCAAGTGATTTTCCTTTATAATTTTACAAATTAATTTACATATATTTTGTTGCGTCCTCTTTGGACCGCAAGGGGGTCGACCGTTCCTGGCCGAAAATATTTCTTACTCCTCAGCGGGGCGAGGAACGCAATTTCTCACGGAGAACCTGAAGGCTTACTACATCTCCTCGAGATTTAGATGACGTACGAAAATTGTAACGAGTACTTCCCCATTATGCGCAACCAAACCAAATTTCCAGGCTTTTCTAAACTCGAAATTTTACTTCATGCTTAATCTGGGAGTGGAAAAAACTCGTTTAAAGCTTCAAATTAAACTCTTTTAAAAAAACAACAAATATCTAAAGATTTACAGCATATATGCTGTAATTGGAATATGTATACTTAAAAGAAATTAGCGAGGTTCTTGAGTGCGGGGTAAAAGCGATGGAGCATATGAAGAGAAAGTTGGAGAGGATTAAATGGGATGTGGAAGAAAGAGAAAGGGTGAGAGAAGAGATGGTGACACATAGTTTGATCAGGAAGGCAGTAAGAGAGTGTGTAGAGAGTGTGAGCAGGAGAGAGGAGAGTGGCGGAAGTAAGGAGGAGATATGAGGATATATGTGAGAAGAAGAAGCTGCAGACAGTGGAATAGGTGAGCGAGGAAAGTGTAGATGTTAGCGTTTGCAGTTGACATGGTGTTAATGGCAAGAGAGCATGAAAAAAGGGGGTGGTTATTGAGAGGGTAAAAAGTTTTAAGTATTTAGGGTTTATGTTCAGAGGGACGGGAGGATATGAGGAGCATGTGAAATGGGTGCAGAGTAAGGCTAGGAAAGCGTGGGGGATGGCTTGGGAAAAGTGGGGGAAGTGGATGGGGAATAATGTGAGAGTGGCATTTAAAATATGGGGTGCCCGTGTGAGATCGGTGCTTATGTATGGAGTGGAAGTGTGGGGGATGAAAGGGTATGAGTGCATGGAGAGAGAACAGATGTGGTTCCTGAAGCGCATGTTGGGGGTGGAAAGGTCCACGCCCAGCTACATAGTGCTTCAGGAGACTAATAGGGAGAGTTTAGAGTGCGAGGCAATGGTGAGAGTAGTGAGGTATGAAATGAGATTGTGGGAACTGGAGGAAGAGAGATTGGTGAAGGATGTATGGGTGATGAGCGTGTGTGGGGGTGAGGGTAGATGGAGGGGGGAGAGGAGGAAAATGTATAAGAGGGTAGGGTTGTCGGAGGTGAAAGTAATGGAGTGGCTAGGGAATGGGGGTGAAGGTGCATGAGTGGGTGAAGGGGAAAGGAAAGGAGGTGGAAGGGCTGGGAAGGCAAGGGCGTATCGAGAGAAGTGAGTACAATGATATGTAAGGTTGTCTCAATATAATTGTACAAAAGGTAAACAAAAAGTAGTAGACAGACTTACAAAAATACAACTAAGACAAATAATTATTATTTTAAAAATATTCGATTTTTTATATCTATTTTGTTTGTTCCTTCAATTTTCTATAATTTTCCAATGATCAACTGATTTGTGAATGTAACTTGACACTTTTATATCATGATTTTTATCGTTTGGATTACTTATTCTAAGTTGTTTATCAATTTTCGAAGATTTCAGTTAAATATTCCTAATAGACTAATGTCTGCGATTTTTATAAGGTGTCGTGAATCCTCTAGGATTTCATTTACTTATAAAATGTTCAAATCTATTTTACTTATTTAGTGGATTTTAATAATTTGATAAATTATGCAATATTCGGGTATTTATCATTTAGGTATACATATCATGATTTTTCGCAAAAAATTTAAACACATTCGTTGTTTTTGTAAAAGCTTTCAATTCAAAGCTTCTAACGAGTGTTTCCAATCCTAAATTAAGCATGAAGTAAAATTTCGAGTTTAGAAAAGCCTGAAAATTTGAATTAGGCTTTTCTAAACCCGAAATTTTAATTCATGTGCCACGCGTATAAACAATTCGTATAAAGTTCAAAATATACTACTTAGGTTTGATCTCATTGATTAATTTTGCAAATGTTTATATGGAATATGGAAAATTATACTTAAATAAAAACACAGTATATGGTTCCTAATATTAATACTTATATAAATTTAATTAATGTTACCGTTTTTATTTACATCACTTTTAAATCTTTCTAAAATCCTAACTTTTATGAACATTTCTCTAAATTTTTAACATTTCTAGGTATCCTACTTATAAAAATATGTGTTTGATTTCCACCCCTGTACACTTCTGTGCAATAAAACTAAGT
Source organism: Philonthus cognatus (assembly GCA_932526585.2). Lineage (NCBI taxonomy): Eukaryota > Metazoa > Arthropoda > Insecta > Coleoptera > Staphylinidae > Philonthus > Philonthus cognatus. The sequence goes on along the minus strand of OW052249.1, from coordinate 21,882,234 downwards.
ACACAAAATATGTTATAGTTTAAAGCGGATATGATGAGTTTCCTAGTTACGTAAATATGTCAATTTTTTTTAATGTCAAAATGCCGTGTCATTTAGACAACAATTCACAAATTCGAATTCTTACTAAAATAGAAGATGGTTTTTCTATTAGACAAATTGTTCAATTGGTGAACATCAGTATAGACACTATTTTCAGAGTTAAGAAACGTTGAGAGCAGGAAAGAAGTGTTATGGTGTTTTATTATTTATTTAAATTGCTGCTAGGCAATTAAAACAGACCCGAATCATACAACTAGAATATTGTAAAAAATAGTTACAAGACTTGTGCTTAATTTTATTGCACAGAAGTGTACAAGATCAAGACACGTACAATAATTTTGAAGTTAACAGAGATTGTTAAAAAATTCCTAAACATATAATGGAAAACTAATTCGTATAATGACAAGTATACATATCCCAATACATACGTAGTCAATTTTCAGACAAAATTTTGAAAATCGTTTATTTTGACTCTTTTCACTTTCTTTTTTGTAAACTAGAAATTAGAAATGCCCTGTATATTAAAATATATGAATTTATTTTAACATTACATCATATTACCTTACACATAATTTGTGAAATTGATTGGGCCCCCTAAAACGAAATCTCTAGGGCCAAGTGCCCCCCTTGCCCATATGTGCGGGCGCCCATGCGTTGTTCTATATGACAAGTTTCATATTAAACTTTTGTTTGTATCTTTCAATATTTTAGCAGATATAAGCTGAACAATGAAAAATCAGCAACCCTGTATAGTTGTGTAAACAATATTAGTTTGAGCAACATTTTTAGCAGTTTTTCATTTTTTGTAGTGTAGTATACACTAGCTATATAGCTCGATATTAAAATGTTGATGTGATTGAAATTAAGGGAACATAATATTTTATCACGTACTAAAACCGGGCAGTATGTTTCATTGTGTGTAATTTCAATGATGTGAATTGTGAGCCTTAAGACTTGTTGGGAAGCTGTTCGAGAGCGCGTCCTAATGCGGACTAAATAAAATTTGGGTGGGGACGTATGAACAGAAACTACGGGAATCATCGCCGTTTCATGAGTATGTATGGTAGGGATGGAAAGAATTTGAGAGAATCTTGAATTTTCGACCAGCGACGACCGGCCCGCCGCAAGGCCACTTCCAGTTTGTGCGGCCCTTGGGGTGCGAATGGAATTGCCGTTTGTAAATATTTTGTAAAGATTTTATGTATTTATTCCGTGTACAATCTTTGAAAGGAACAGTACTCCTAATATAAGCATTTTTTTTAAACAACACTCTGTTGAGTCTCATTTTTACTCCTCGAAGATGCCTAACATCAAGTGATCAATAAGAGCCAAATTAAAGATATCAGCAACAAATTTGTCTTCTTAAGACGAATTCAAACACGAGGGATAAATATTAAATGCGTTTATAGATGGCCTGTAAATGATTTGACCTTATAACCCAATTTACAATCGCAGTGTTACATTATCAATATCATGACTACAGATTAAACAGCAAACAGTGTCTTCGCCCAGACACAAACAAAACCACAGCTTTACAATTACTCAATATTTACTGTCATATAACCGACATTAAATTTAAACAATTAACATTTTTTAAATGTTCTTTTTTATAAAAAAAGTGCAGATACAAAAAGTATTCAGTTATTAAATCTGCACAGCATTCATTTGAAACATTTTTCAGTTGTAATATAACATGTGGTATGATTATCATCGATAATATTCATGAGTGAAACCGAGCTGCAATGTGCTGCTCTGGTTTCACGAATAAATATTATCGATTATTAATCATACCTTGAGTTATATTTGATGAGAGAATATAACGAATTTCACTGCATTTCCGTCTTAGAAACCTGACCCCATTGCCCGGTTGACATTTTTAATTATCGACTGTCTGATTGGACAAATAATTTTTGTAGCAACGACCAAAACAAGGTGATAGGATTCTATCACCGCTGTGGTAACATGTATCTATAGAAATAAGCTATTCTCATTGGAGGGAATGTAGTCATGTGACACTTGAGTTATATTCTCAGCTGTAATATAACAAGTGGTATAATTATCATAGATATTATTCCTGAGTGAAACCGAGCTGCAGATTTAACGAGCCCGAAGGGCGAGTTGAATGTGCTGCTCCGGTTTCACGAATAAATATTATCGATTATTAATCATATCACGAGTTATATTTGATGAGAGAATATAACGAATTTCACTACATTTCCGTCTTGGAAACCTCACCCCATCGCCCGGTTGACATTTTTAATTACCGACTGCCAGATTTGACAAATCATTTTCGTAGCAACAACCAAAACAAGGTGATAGGATTCTATCACCGCTGTGATAACATGTATCTATAGAAATAAGCGATTTTGATTGGAGGGAATGTAGTCATGTGACGCTTGAGTTATATTCCCAATGTTATAAACTTTTACTGTCAGCAATTTTCTATTTCTGAAATTTTACCAAAAGCTTTTTAGATCTTACTGATTAGAACCCTACAGATCTGTAAATTGCATAACTGAAAAGCCATTGTTTTGTCCCCCCCCTGTGCAAATGAATAACTCAATTAGAGGAAACCCCGCACCTTGAAATCTTACAAGTAACTACTAGATAGATTGATAAAGTATCAATCTATGTAACTCTCTAGGTAAAATCTTTATAAATTATAAATTTGCTCCATTCAATTGATATTAAGGAAAAGAGAGAAAAAAAAATAGACACACGCATTTCAATGCCGCAGTATATATTTTTAGAAATACATATAATCAATATATTTGTGCCCAATGTAACTCATCGCCATGGTACTGTTGACATAGATTTTGTTCTTCTGTAAATAATTTATGTTTATTTTATAAAAAAAAGCAAAGTCAAGACCACTGATAATGAAACTATTATTTTTTGTGTTTACAGAACAATTCATGTTTTGAATACACTTTGCATTATCATTAACTTAAACATTAATTGTTTACAGAACTTATCTTTACAGTGTATTCATAGCAATAATTTTATAATAAGAATTTAATGGTGTGCTTACATAATATTCAAAGTTAAACACATCTTTTATGACTAAACATCTTTTATAACAATCATTCGAATTATAAGCAAATGGGCTATTATTTGGTTATAATTTGAATGATGTTGTTAACCTCTTATTGAAGGCAAAAATATCACAGTCACTAAAAAAAGTTGTTGTAGGTGTTAACCATGCAAGGTATGGGTGAATTGACCATGGAGTTAGTATTAAACATTTCTTCTATGAAAATAGTAATTGATCGAGTATTATAAGCAGTAACAGTCAAGTTAATCCGCGACAATAGGAACGGAGAATCAATGTGGGATTGTACTATCTTATGCAAGCAAATAACATCCGACGATGATAGATCAGTGGTATTATCCCCGACACCTTTTTTAATTCCGAGTAGTTTATTTTTTTTTTTTTTAATTTTATTATTATTATTATTACATAACATGAGTACATATATTTTCAACAAATTAACATCCGTTCTATAATATATTTCTTTTATATTGAGCAGTGTTCTGCTCAACGTAATGAATATCCAGATGTAACAATAATAGTTCAAAGCACCTAAGTGAGTGAACACTTGTAGCGTGCTGGCATGAAGTTCTTAGAAATTTTGTGCAATATATGATACATAAATGTTGTTTTAGTTTACATAATGAGTACCGAAAAATAAATATATGATATGTGTTTATTATTCTAATATTTTTGAGAATTGAGGATAATTTTCGAAGATATAAGATTTTGAAAGTTGTGAGAATTTTTTTTTGTTATTTTGTTTGATATGTTGGGGAAGGAGAGTATAGGTTTTGGGGATTGTGTAGGTGAATGATCTGAGGCTAAAGGCTGATTTGCAATTAGGGATATAGAGTCTAGTCTTACTTCGTGTGTCATGGTTTGATCTCATGTAGTTTAAGGCATTACGATGTTTATAAGCATATGTACAGAGACTGTGGAAGTACAGGCATCTAATATTGGGTACATTCACAGAATATAATAGATGGGATGGGTAGCGTCTCTTTTGTTTAAAAATAATCTTAAGGATATACTTTTGAATTATAGTTAGTTTTTGTAAGTGATTCTTGTACGTTCCGCCCCATACCAGTATACCATAGCGGATTAATGATTCAACAAGACTTTTATAGACTATAATTAATAATTTTCTTGATAGGAATTCACGTAATTGATAGAATTTATAAATTAGTTTTCTAATTTTATTTGTTATGTGGTCAGTTTGGTTATTCCATTTTAAATGTTGATCTATTATAATGCCCAGGTACTTAACCGCCCTGCTCTCCCCGATCTCGACACACATGCCATCAATTGCTATAGATGTGAAATTGGGTCTATTTGCCTTTGTCATTGAGAATGCTACATACTGAGTTTTGACTATATTTAGAGAAAGTTGATAAGTATCTAGCCAATATTTAATTTTTTCATTTCTCTTTGTACTTTTGCTTATGTTTCGTCCCATGACTTTCCATCAACGAGAACTACTGTGTCATCAGCATAGGATACAATTTTGGCAGATGTATCTATGGCTAATAAGGAATTAATGTAAATTACAAAAAGTATTGGGCCTAGAACTATTCCTTGCGGTACCCCTATTTCAACAAGGCCCCCAAGATTAAATTTCCAATTTAAAAGCCTAACAAATTTACCCTGAACAGATTCCACTTTGTAAATATACTAGAGATAGGTAACTCCTGAGCGAATCGACTGAGAGTCAGCTCAGTAAAGTGAGTTGGTGAGCCAAGTGACTCAGTTCGAAATATGTAGCTCATTTTGTGCCATGCTTCAATTGATTTGATTCGTCCGCTCTTCTAGAGGGAACGTAGATTCGCAAAGCATTAACAGATCTTGGATTTTCACGCGGCTCGTGGATAGACAGGCCGGCTTCTCTCAGCCGTACTGAACATGCACTTTTGACTTTTTCCATTTATACACTACTCAATTTATTTCTAAAAACTGAATATTTCGTTTATTTCGATTGAGATTTGGCTCTTTTAAGTTCACAGATACTACAATTTAAAATATCATAAGCAAACGCCGTTGTTTAGTATCTTGTAAGCATTACAAGTGCAATTATTCTTTCGTCACCTTTTTTGTAACCAAAATTGTAAATTTAATAAGAAGTGTTTGTTACTGTAGTAAGAGAATCGTTATATTTCCAACATGTTATTGCAGCATCATCCATTCGAATTAAGACGCTTGTGAATGGAGTTAAATAAACCGATTGAGTTGGCGAATCGACTCTAAAAGATCCACGGTGGCTGTTGAATCCAACTGAGCGGACTAAACTAGCTCACTCATCGGGATTCAATTCCGCGGTTCAGAATTGGATCGCGATGATTTACGACAGCTTTCGAATCCAACTGAACTAGCTCGTTTTACGGAGCTCTTGAATCCGACTGAGCTATAGCTCACTTATCGGAAACCAACTCTGAGATTCGGAGTTGGATTGCGATGTGCTGAATGTATGTATGTACGTTTTCAATATACAGTAGAACCTCACTAGACCGGGCCTTGAGATACCGTGATTCGGATATATGGGGGTCATTTTTCAGGTTTCTTTTTTTTTAAAGATGTTAATTTTAACAATTGACTGCGTTCTGCCCTGATTAGGTAAAACGTTCCGGCGTCATTATTGTATTATATAGTATGTCTTGTTATGTAGGTGGCTACTGCACATATGTATATATATATATATATATGTATATATATATATGTATATATATATATATGTATATATATATATATATATGCGCGTGTGTGTATGTGACTATTATACAAATTACATATATGCGGATATACCGTGTTTTCCTTATATCGTGCTAGGTAAAGCCAAAAGCCATCCCGGTATAATGAGGTTCTACTGTATTTAAATACACTTGAAGTGAAATCGCACGAAATAAATACGCGTTGTTTCTTTTTTTTAAGGGGCAAGGAACGGAAGTTAGGGTTATTTCTGCCCTAGCACCGCAGTCGTCTGGCTTATTGTACTTCTTCCGTTTCCGTAGTTAATCAAAGAGATCTGTTTCATTAGCTAATTTCAGCAGCTTTTCGATCATCTTTCCCTTCGGGAAGTGGGTTGAATTCCCTTGGACGAGGTTTGCTTCCCTCCAGGTAGTAAGTGCCTCGCACACAAATAGTACATGTGTCTTCATCCTCTTCATAGCATATTGGATCTTCTGTAAACAGTTTCATGTTATGCAGACGTTTTCTTAGGGTGCAGTGTCCAGTTATCATTCCTGTGACCATTCTAAGGTTGTTTCTACTGAATCTGAGGACGTCAGGAAATACGCGTTTACTATAATTGTGACTTAATATTCACTCTTACGTTTTTATATAAATTATGATTAAATTATTGCAATCATTGTATAACAGAAATAATTAATCACCACCCCGCTCAATTCAATGAGTTGGCGAATCAGATGGATCTCTAAGAGTTAGAACTCTCGGTGGATCGCTAGCTTGTAACTGAGTCATGCAACTCATTTGAGCTGGCTCACTGAACCAGTTCTTTAAAGTGAGTCAGATCTTTTGAACCAGCTCACTGAAAAGAGCCAAATGATACTGCAATAGTTTATGACGCTGTATACATATGCTTAATATAATAGCTTTAAAGATGTTAAACTTTTAAAATCTTGCGATGATCGAATTAAAAATCCAAGCATTTTCTAAGCTTTTGCACAAACAGTCAATGTTTGTCAAATAACAGTTTTCTGTCGAATACAACCCCAAGATCCTTCATGTAAGAAACACTTTCTAATATGTTAGATAAAATAGTGTACTGAAAGTTAAAAATGATTTTGATTCTGGAAAATGTAATGCTAAAACATTTATTTTGGTTTAGGTGAAGTTTATTTTCGGAGCAGTATAATTCTAGCCGCAATAGATCTTCTTGCATGTTATAACAGTCCTTTATAGAATTAATCTCCGAGAAAATCTTTAAATCGTCGGCGCACAGTAAAACTTGCTGTAACTGAAACACGCATATACAGAGAGTTTTATACAGAGAGTTTTATGTAACACCGAACATTTTCATAACGAGAATTTATCTTTGAAGTATCCATATGCATACGTTGCACATTTTCTGATGCTCGGTTTATTAAAAGAATCCAATTTAAAGCTTTAAGCGAGTGTTTTCCACTCCCAGGCTAAGCATGAAGTAAAATTTCGAGTTTAGAAAAGCCTGAAAATTTGGTTTGGTCGCGTAGCGCGAAGCGCGGAGCGGCCAAACCAAATTTTCAGGCTTTTCTAAACTCGAAATTTTACTTCATGCGCCACCAGTACAACACACTGATTCAATGTAAAGTTTAGCGGTGTGTTTTAAACTTTGCAATATGTCAGTGTTTTGTACCGGTGGCGCATGAAGTAAAATTTCGAGTTTAGAAAAGCCTGAAAATTTGGTTTGGCCGCTCCGCGCTTCGCGCTACGCGACCAAACCAAATTTTCAGGCTTTTCTAAACTCGAAATTTGCTTGCTTAGCCTGGGAGTGCAACACACTCGCTAAAAGCTTCAAATTAAATTATTTTAATAAACCAAGCTTCGAAAAATGTGCAACGTATGCAAATGGATACTTAAACAAAAATTCTTGTTATGAAAATGTTCGGTGTTACATAAAACTATCTGTATAACACCGAACGTTTTCATCCAATACGATTTGACACCTTTAATTTTTAGGTTATGTGTAAATTGGATGTCATACAGGCAACCCAATTTACACATAACCTAAAAACTAAAGGTGTCAAATCGCATTGGATGAAAATGTTCGGTGTTATATAAAACTCTCATTACAAATTATAGCTAATCAATTGAAATTAATGCATAAGTATAAATGAAATTGCCAATTCTTGGTTGCAGAATACTTCAAACATTAAAAGTGCGATTCTTTTTGCAAATCTACAACAAGTTAGTCTTCCAAAGACTATATCAAACACTCATTGAAACAACTACTTCCCGGGCTAATACCCCGACGGACATTGAATTATACAACAAGTGTTTGCTGTTACATACAGTAACCTACTGCAAATGTAACAATTTGGGTCAAATTATTCAGGCCATCTATAGACGCGTTTCGAGATTTATCTCTCATCAGTATAGCTTCGACATTCCCTCTAAACAATTTGACACCTTAGACTGGCGGTCACGTTACCGTTCAAACATAAGTATAAATGAAATTGCTAATTCTTGGTTGCAGAATACTTCAAACATTAAAAGTGCGATTCTTTTCGCAAATCTACAACAAGTTAGTCTTACAAAGACTATATCAAACACTCATTGAAACAACTACTTGAAGTATTCTGCAACCAAGAATTGGCAATTTCATTTATACTTATGTTTGAACGGTAACGTGACCGCCAGTCTAAGGTGTCAAATTGTTCAGAGGGAATGGCGAAGCTATACTGATGAGAGATAAATCTCGAAACGCGTCTATAGATGGCCTGAATAATTTGACCCAAATTGTTACATTTGCAGTAGGTTACTGTATGTAACAGCAAACACTTGTTGTATAATTCAATGCCCGTCGGGGTATTAGCCCGGGAAGTAGTTGTTTCAATGAGTGTTTGATATAGTCTTTGTAAGACTAACTTGTTGTAGATTGCGATAAGAATCGCACTTTTAATGTTAAAAACCATATAAAACAAAAACATGGCTCACGGTTTTTGAGATTGCTGAAAAACTAAGCGAGTTAATTGTATTCTCTTTTTTGATTCTAAAAGTATAGATCTGTGCCTTTAAAACGCGCTATTATTCATCGGCCAAAAGTCCCGCTAAGTTTTGTTACTGAGGGCCCAAATGTGCCACAAATGACCCATTTCGACCACTTAGAGATAATATATTTCAAAATTTGCTGAGCATCAGATTCGAATTCAGGGTACTCGTCGGCCAGAAGTCACGGAAAGTTTAGTTATTGAGGGCCCAAAAATTTCCACAAATGACCCATTTCGACCACTTTGAGATAATATATTTCAAAATTTGCTGAGCATCAGATTCGGATTCAGGGTACTCGTCGGCCAGAAGTCACTGAAAGTTTAGTTACTGTGGGCCCAAAAATGACCCATTTTGACCCATTTGAGATAAGATATGTCAAACTCTGGCGACTTTGAGCCAAAACGGGCCTCGGATAGCATACCCAAATTAGTATAGAACAACAACTAAAACCTAATTTAACGAATGAAGCACTAATAACCTTTCTTCACACTTTTAAATAGAAAAAAGAAAGTGTGAAGAAAGGTTATTAGTGAAATTGTTTGTATAACACACTATTTTTATTTTCGTAACTGCAGTTTCGGCAATTCAACTTGCCATTATCAAACAGAGTAACTTAAATTACGGTATACCTGTACCATACCGTAATTTAAGTTACTCTGTTTGATAATGGCAAGTTGAATTGCCGAAACTGCAGTACGAAAATAAAAATAGTGTGTTATACAAACAAAGTTAAAGTGTTTATTTCATTGAATTAACATGTATAACGAAGTAGAAGCCTCCACAGTTCATAAGGTTATTAGTGCTTCATTCGTTAAATTAATTTGATCTTCACGTAACTCACAATCAATTTATTTAACTAAAACCTACTTAACCAAAGGGTATATTTACAATCTGTTTATCAGTGTTATTATCTCGACATTATAAGAGTATTTGGTTTGAGTTACGTAAAGAGTTGAAAATAATTAAACTTAATAAAACACTCTACTAAAAATATTTAAGACTGTATGCTGGAAGGTAAACAAATTTTCTAAGAAAACAAAATGCAAGATAAAATATTCATACTTAAATGTGCAAGTTAACGAGTAAACATTTTGAACGAATTTAGACTTAATTGCAGTCAATTAAAGAAAGTATTTGCATGAGCTTGAAGGTAATAACACATAAATAAATAATTTGGGTTAGTTTTCAAGCCGGTGATGTCACAAGTTGACCTATGATTGCAAACAAAAACAAAGATCATTTTCAATAATATATTTTTAGATTCCTATAATTGTAACAATTATCAGACGTTACATTAAAAATGATAAAATAGGTGGAATCGACAATAAAAAATCTATACATTTGCAGATAAGTACAATTGTGAAATGTTTGATTGATAACACACTAGGAATTTATTCAAAGCTGCTGATTTGAATAGATTTATTGCAACATTTATGATGATAAAAAACACATTTTATAATTGATAAATAAAACAAGTACTAATGGTGTAACGTAACCTCTAAATTACTTTAAATTTAATTCGAGTGAAGTAGGAACAGATGAAAATGCTATTCATTACCAAAGTAAACAAAATTGGTGTAATGTAACCTCTAAATTACTTCAAATTTAATTAAGTTGAAGTTGAAACAGATGAAAATGCTATGTTGCCAATAGTTGAAAACTAACTAATAACATGTAGCTTTGTGTACAGGTCTAGTAGAAATTAACTAGCATTAAAATATATTGATATAAACGGCGATTCTATTAATAAGAAATGTTAGAATCGTATTTGTATGGATTTAGTAGAAAATAACTAGTAATAAACTATAACGAAATTAATGGCGATTTTATTACTAAAATCATAGAGTGTAAATTGAGTATATTTCGAACTTCAATTGAAATCGGTGTTTTATACCGGTGGCGTATGAAATAAAATTTCGAGTTTAGAAAAGCCCTCACTTCGCTCCGCCCGGCAAATCCAAATTTTCAGGCTTTTCTAAACACTAAATGTTACTTCATGATTAATCTGGGAGTGGACAACTCTCGTTGGAATTAAATTACAATTCGATAAATCAGCGATAAATTTATTTTCGCAGACGTGAACAAAAACAGTGTAGCATAATTTCCAAATTATGTTGCCTCGTTAATTTTTATCAACAGTTTAAAACTAACCAATAGCATGTAGATTTTGTTGAATTAATATGATATGTTAGTATCATATTAGTATGGGTCTAGCAGAAATTAACAAGTAATAAACTATAACCTCAAGGCCCAATTTGAGCTGTAGTGCCTCTGACAAAGAAGAAACAATAACTATATTAACGGCAATTCTATTAACACGTTCACGGCAGCCATACATTTGGTACGGTTTGTTTAACAGTTAGCTTGTGACAACACATAAGTAAACCGTTAATTTCTGTAGTGAATTTGCCGTGCCCCACCGGTGGATCACGCGAGATGCACGAATCATCCCTGTGTCCCACCGGTGGGACACACTGTCATGAACGTGTTAATAAAGCAGTAAACGTTTTATAACCCCAGCGTTAGTGGATCACGTTATTAAATGATTTGTTGTGAGCTAACAATAGTAATCTACTAAAATGTTGTATCAATACAGAAAGGTTAATATACAGGGCCTGTATTCACAGTTCTGATGCAATTTGTCATCGGTGGGAAGTTGCACTGAAATGACGTCATTTTGGGAAGAATTTACCTAAACGTTTGGAGTAAAATGACGTCATTTCAGTGCAACTTCTCACCAATAACAAATTGCATCGGTACTGTTAATACGGGCCCAGGACTATTCCGTACACGAAGTATTAAATTTAATGTTCATGTTATTCCTAAACATCACAGTGTAAGCGCGTTTAGTACTTGATATGTATACTTATAATTTGTTTTTTTCTTAATATGACTTATTTGACATTTCAAGAATTTAGTGGTGTGATGCAGGTTGTGTGTATTAGGTTAGGACAAGATTAATCACATGTTATGTTGTAAATCAACTTTTAATTTGTAGGTTATGTGAAAGGAAATCTGACATTAATATGACGATTCTATTAACTCACAAAGATTACGATTACAAATGTATTTACCTATCACCGCCTGAAATTATTTGTATCTACTACCAATTTAACAAAGTGTCTCTGAGGATCAGGTAGGATAAGAGGATCAGGTAATATTCCTTGCTCAGGAATATCTGTCTTCTTTGTTATCTGCCCATTTATATGTTCAAATTTTAAAAAACTTCTAAATACAAGGAATTTTTCTTTTAGGTATACATGTTACGATTTTTCAATGCAAATTTTCAGACATTCGTGATCTTATTAAAAACTTTCAATCTAAAAACACTAACGAGTGTTTTCCACTCCCAGACTAAGCATGAAGTAAAATTTCGAGTTTAGAAAAGCCTGAAAATTTGGCTTGGTCGCGTAGCGCAGCGGAGCGACCAAGCCAAATTAGGCTTTTCTAAACTCGAAATTTTACTTCATGCGCCACACGTATACAACACTGATTTAAAGTGAAATGCAAAATATACTTCGACTTAGTTTTCTTTAGTTCATTAATTTTATAAATGTTTATATGGAATATGTAAAAGTATACTTAAAAGAAAAAATCCCTGTGTGTGTTGTAAAGTTGCAAGTTGTAGTGTTATCTTTTATTTAAATCTCTGCATCGTGACAATTTATTTCACAAATTATGATTTATTTGTCACATTGATAATCATTTACCAACATCTCAAAAATTGATGTTTAAAATACCCTAGTGTTAAAGCAGGACTGCAACTGTTATATTAAAAAGAAAATAGAGTTTAGATTTTAGGGGTAATTAATAAGGTATACGTTCAATTTAACATTTCGCGTAGGAATTGGGGGGATAATCTTTAGAACTGCGTTAAAGCTGAGTGCTAACATTTAATAATAAGGCTGAATAATTGCATAAATAGACTTTATTTTTATTATTCCGACAAAAAATGAATAAAACATTTCTTTATTTATTCAATGTAAGGTGTTGATTGCATCTACTTGTACGATAGTGTAATAGTGTGACACTTTAAATGAAAAGTAATTGCATTTAAAAGGCCACCGCAATCAATGATGACTTAATACCTCTCTCACGCAGAAAATAAATTACATAAATGTAAGCACGAGCATCGAAAGTTAGGTGCAATTTAAAGCAGTAATAAGTATTAATTAATGAAATTGAACCGGGAGGTTTTTCCATTGGGAAAATTAAATCCCCGCACCGAGTGACAACTAGGATGTTGTTAACTACACCTATAATAATAACTATAGCAATAATTGGTAAAAGATATTGATTAAAGGGGCAGTGTTATCAGGTTCACTGGGGCGACTGAAGAGAAAGTAAACACACCGAAAGTTAGGTACAATTTAAAGCAGTAATAGGGATTAATTAATGAAATTGAACCTAGAGATTTTTCCATTGAGATAATTAAATACCCGCTGAGCACCGAGTGACAACTAGGATGTAGTTAACTACACCTATAATAAAAACTGTAGCAATAATTATTAAAAGATATTGATTGATGGGGCCGTGTTTATCGGATTCAGGGGGGCGATCGGAGAGGAAGTAAACACACCTAAATTATCGACGTCGGGAGCCGAGTCAATTAAAGCGGGGCATAGGTTATCTCGGCCTTAATTTCCAACTGGAAATCCAATAGCCGAACGCACTCACCCAAAAGTAATCATTGAAGTCGACTGGCATCTTTACGCATCGCCCATTCCACAGAATCAACACAAAAACACCACAAAACCAACTAAACAACAAACAACGCCCGGACGGACGACGTGGAATTATTTCGGAATCGTCGCTCTCGGCTCGATCGCTGTTACATGCACATACACCTGCTGCAGGAGCCCCGAACGCTCACCGAAATCGCTAACAGGCGAAAATGTTGTTTCAACGGGCACCCAACGGTCGCATACGTGCGATCGTAAATATTACTGATTACAAGAGGGGGCGGAATTCGCCGCTGCAGCCTTATTACGATACACTTAATCGTCCTTGGGTTAGTTAACTATAAAGGTAACTGTAATTCAAAATAGTTAACTGTGAGTAATAACAATTATTTATAAATAATAACAGCTATCGTTAAAAAATAACAGCTATCTGTAAAAAATAATAGTTATCTGTAAACAATAACAGTAACCAGACCCAGTCGACTCCATATGACTCTATAAGTTCACATATATAGTTGACCGACCCACTCGATGGGAGGGCGCATATGTCGGAATTTCAAATTTCCCGCAATTTCTAACGTGGGCTCGTTTTCATTCAACAGCTGTCAGATCTGAAGGCACAAAAATGCTGATAAGACGAAATCGTCTCGAGATGAGCGTCAATAAATATTGATAATTACAACCGTAAGTATGTAAAATATTTTTAAATTTTAACCTATTGTGTATTATTTTAAATAAGTGTACAGTCAAACAAATTTAAAACCAGGGTTTTACTACATTATTTCTCTTTATTTCTTCCTAGTACATGTAGATGATCTTCAAGTATACTAAATATCCATGGTCGTGGATATTTTCATCATACTGAACTAGGAGCATTTTTTCATGGAGTATATCCCTGTTATTTTTGGATTAAGCAATTCTTAATCTTTGGGGATGGGCGTTAACATTGATAATTAAAACCGTAAGTTTATGCAATATTTTAAGTTTTTAAGCCATTGTCTATTCTTTTAATTAAATCTGCAGTCAAACACATTTAAAACCAGTGTCTACATTATTTCTCTTTATTTTTTCCTAGCATTCGATGATTTTCAAGTACTATGCATGAAACCACGGACGTGGAGATTTTCTTCACACCGGGCTAGGAGCATACTTCCATGGAGAATGTTCCCGTTGGTGTTGGATCAAGCAATTCTGAAATTTCATCTAGTTACAAAGTACGATCCCAGTACATAAAATAATGTCTTAAATTTAATTACACGGTTTGGGGACCCTCGTGGGTCAGTGAGTAGAGCTCCTGCTCTTGGGCCAGAGGGTCGTGGGTTCGAATCCCACCGGGGGTGCCAGTTTCTTATGGGGAACTTTGGCACCCTCTGAAGCCATGGATGTGTGTGAATGAGTTGTGCCGTCCATAATTAGTTGCATAAGCGTGTAAAGAATTAAATACTTATATGGAATAAATAAAATAAAAATTGATGTTGGCCAATAGTCTACGTTACTAAGGCCAGGCAAAAGCCAAACCCAATAAAAAAAAAATAACACGGTTTTTCTATTGCATTTCACTATTGATCAAATGAGATTCACTATATCCCAAATATCTTTCACCTTGTCAAATATAAGTCAAAAGATTTCCCGATTTACGAAATAAGTTTCACTATATACCAAATACTTCCCTTTATTTTTGCTGAACATTTCTGCAGTAACAATAACTTTCTTCTGGAAATATTTTATTTGTATTTATACATACAAGGAGTTTTCTTTTAATTATACGTATTTCAAATTCAACCTATTTAGATATTCCTTGTTTTTTTTAAAGTTCAATTTGAAGCTTTAAATGAGTGTTTTCCACTCCCTGACTAAGCATGAAGTAAAATTTCGAGTTTAGAAAAGCTCCGTGAAAATTTGTCTCGGGTCGCGCAGCGACCCGAGACAAATTTTCTGGGCTTTTCTAAACTCGAAATTTTACTTCATGCGCCACGCGTATAAAACACAGATTTCAAGTGAAATTAGAATATACATAAATTTTACAATATTTTAGTGTTTTACACGCGTGGCGCATGAAGTAAAATTTCGAGTTTAGAAAAGCCCAGAAAATTTGTCTCGGGTCGCTCCGCGACCCTCGACAAATTTTCACGGGGCTTTTCTAAACTCGAAATTTTACTTCATGCTTAGTCTGGGAGTGGAAAACACTCGTTTAAAGCTTTATATTGAACTCATTTTTTGACGAACTGCAGACATTTTGTTGAAAAGTGAAATGTAATTGGGTTTTGACATGTAGCGAAATTTATTTGTAATAACTTTTTTAATATACATTTAACATGTTCATTAGGTCTTTGGTATTTTTCGCATCGCACGGTAATTTAATACCGTGCGATGTTCCCCGCACCGCACCCCCCATTCAATGTTATGACCCCCTGCACCGCACACCCCGCTTAGCAAGAATCCCGCCCGCTCCCCGCGTCCAATGACGTCATTTGCGATTGCAGCGCCGTCTCATCGAGTGGGTCGGTTAACTAAAATCATGATACGTGGAGCCCCCTATGAGTTATCAATCTATGACAGTAACAGTAAAATTAAATTAATGGGCTCGTTCATCAAAATATTCAACATTCAAAATGTTTGGATTTTGTTTGTGATCTATGTTGGTATCTGATGACCGATAGTCTGGCCATTTTGATTTTGTGTGTTGTTTGTTTTCGTTTTAGCTGTAAATTAAAAACATTTATCGATGGATAATGCCCAATTACACTTATTTTATTTGATAGCAGAGAAAATTTTGTTCCATTGGGCCCGTACATCAAAATGTTCACCATTCAACATGTTTGGATTAACTTGAGATATATGCTGGTACTTCGGCCAATTTAGAAACTTTAACCCACCAACACCAATCGGTCTATTTGTACGATTGCAAAAATCTCAAACAAGTTCACGATTAACAGTCCTGTCATCAAAGAGTTCCCCAACAGTTAGCAGTCAACCATCAACTTGTCTCTCTGATGAACGGGCCTATTGTTGAATATAATTAGTTAAATACTCATTTACACAAACAATACACTATTTACACAAACACTATTATTTTCTGACCTTGCAGTAATTCACGAATCTACTTACGTTTAGTACACTGGCGAAAGAAATTAACGCATCATTTGTGATTTTTTTGATATCTTGGAATCGAGTTTTCTTTGAACACAAACATATTTTTACAATAAGAAATCTTATCAAGCATGCTGTTTTACATGTTGTGTTTTGTCTTTTGTTCTCATGGTTTTCTGTCAATAAATAAAATGAAGCACTTTTCATTATTCTGACTGTAAGAAAGGTTCATATAAAATTTCTTTTTGAGTTTGTTTTCAAGTAATTGTTAAAATTAAGTGCTAAATAGTGAAGAATGAATATGGATAGACGTCCGAATCTTAATTTAAGCAGTGAAGTAGCTGTGATTGTGGTTACACTTGCAGAAGAAGGTAGGAGTCAGCGTTACATCAGTCAGCGTCTTGGTGTTAATCAATCGACCGTATCCCGTGTCTTGAAGAGACATCGGGAAACTCAGGCATACTCAAGAAGGTCAGGACAAGGGAGAAAAGGGGCCAGAACTGCTGTTCAAGACCGTTTTTTAATGATGCATGCTGTTTTACATGTTGTGTTTTGTCTTTTGTTCTCATGGTTTTCTGTCAATAAATAAAATGAAGCAGTTTTCATTATTCTGACTGTAAGAAAGGTTCATATAAAATTTCTTTTTGAGTTTGTTTTCAAGTAATTGTTAAAATTAAGTGCTAAATAGTGAAGAATGAATATGGATAGACGTCCGAATCTTAATTTAAGCAGTGAAGTAGCTGTGATTGTGGTTACACTTGCAGAAGAAGGTAGGAGTCAGCGTTACATCAGTCAGCGTCTTGGTGTTAATCAATCGACCGTATCCCGTGTCTTGAAGAGACATCGGGAAACTCAGGCATACTCAAGAAGGTCAGGACAAGGGAGAAAAAGGGCCACAACTGCTGTTCAAGACCGTTTTTTAATGATGCAGACGTTACGCGAACGGTTTATTGCGGCTCCTAGGCTACAAAATATGCTCGCAGAGATCCACAATGTTCATGTAAGTTCCGTTACCATCAGAAAAAGGTTACGTGGTTTTAATTTAACTCCGAAAACAGCGGCAAAAGGACCACAATTAACCGCAGACCATCGCAGAGGCAGGTTAACATTTGCGCAAGAACATGTAAACTGGTTACAGGCCGATTGGGCTAATGTTATGTTTAGCGACGAGTCCAGATTTTGTCTTTACGGCAGTGACAGACGAATGCATGTGTACAGACGGCCAGGTGAACGTTATGCGCAGTGTAACATTGTTCCGACTGTTATGTTTGGTGGAGGCTCTGTTATGGTGTGGGGTGGTATCACTTTAGAGGCTCGTACGGAGTTGGTGGTCATACCAAGAGGAAGCATCACGGCAGCGTCTTATATTGCTAACATTTTAGAACCATCCGTAATGCCTTTTGCTCCCTTTGGAGGAAACGATTTCCTGTTTATGCATGACAATGCAAAACCACACAGTGCCCGAATTGTACAACAGTATCTTGACCTAGTGGGTATCAACACAATACAATGGCCAGCCAGGAGTCCCGATCTTAATCCGATCGAACACCTATGGGACGCGATGGGCAGACGCCTTAGAGCACTTCCTCGGCGTCCAAGCAATCAACAAGAGCTTGGACAAAGATTGCAGGAAATTTGGGAAGATATTAACCAGGATGAAATTGGATCATTAATTAACAGTATGAGCCGTCGCTGTCAGGCAGTTATTCGAGCAAGAGGAGGAAACACTAGATATTAAGTCTTATAATCACATGTTAACTTTTTTCCTCTTTTTATTTATGACATTATTTTAGTCATTAATAAAAGAAAATGTGTTGAAAATAATTATTATAGTTTAGTTGGTTTTGTTGTTATTTTTTTTGTTTTTAAACATCAAAACTTTATTTTTAAATTAAAAAAATTAATGTGATGCGTTAATTTCTTTCGCCAGTGTAATTTCATAATAGATATTATTAAATACATAATTTCGCACATCCAACCTCGACTAGCTTAAAAGTTTAACCCGCCAATACCAATCGCCAACATCAATCGGTCTAAATAGCACGATTGCAAAAATGGCGACCGCTGCCCTAACATGTTCACGATTAACACTCAGGTCATCAGAGAATTCTCCAACAGTTGGGAGTTTACTGAAAACTGTTAGGGAATTCTCTGATGACCGAACTGTTAATCGTGAACGTGTGTGGGACTTTTGCAATCATACAAAATAGGCCGATTGGTGTTGATGGGTTAATGTTTTCAAAATGGCCGAGTACCGTTCACCTGTTGCCAACATGCATCACAAACATGTTGAATATTGAACATTTTGATGAACGGGCCCTATAAAACTATAAAAGTGTTACATATTAAAAAAAGCTGTAAATTACTACACGCATAAAATTGGAGTTTTGTTAAAATTTAATATTGAATTTTTAAATTGTAAATCGAGTTGAGTGAATACCTTATCGATAGCACTTTACACAGTTAATAAATAAACCGACCGACACATAAATGTGGACAGCTGTAAAAAGATTCAAGGAAAACTGTAATTACCGACATTTATAAAGTTACAGATGGCTTTAATTCTTTATAGGTATTTTGAAATTAAAGAAAATTGTAATTTTTTACAGGCATTTGCATTTCTCCTCTTCTTTTCTAGGCCGGTATTCCCGAAATTGGTCGTATAATTCAGTCGTATGAAATCTGGGATTTAACCAAGGTACGTCGATGTTCATAACACATATGAACACATATGTGTTACAAGGTATGACAGAATTGGATCTTTTCACGTTTTCCCCTACCCCTTTCCCCGAAAGCACTAGTTCCTGAGAAAGAGAGAACAATGACGTTGTATTTGGTTACGTTTTTAAGTCTATCATAACATCTCTTTCCGGTTTCGTTGTATTTTCATAGATAGATTTTTTTAATATTAAGTGTTAAAAATAAGTGTTATTAAAATAAGACTTTGTGTTAGTAATTCTGTAATTAACCAATAGCAAGCGGTTAAGTTTAAATAAAATATTAGTTTGTGTTACGTGTAATTAAATTAAAAAATATGTTGACGTTGATTGGGTTATAATAAAAACATATTTAAAACAAAGATTATTTAAAAGAATTAATTATTTAAATTACTAATATTAAGTTTTTAAAAATAACGAAGATTTTAGGAGCAAAATCTCTTAAATAAAATAAAATGCAAAGAGGAGAAAATTTAATAAATTGTAAATAAATAAATTTATTAACATGTTTTAAGTATTATTAATTTTCCCTTTTTGCACCTTCCTTAAATATGCATTTATATTATACAGGGTGTTTTTCTTTAAAGTATTCACTCCCATACTAAGCATGAAGTAAAATTTCGAGTTTAGAAAAGCACCATGAAAATTTGTCAAGGGTCACGCACCGACCCTTGACAAATTTTCTGGGCTCTTCTAAACTCGAAATTTTACTTTATGCGCCACACGTATAAAACCCTAAAATATAGTGGAATTTATGTATATTCGAACTTCGCTTAAAATCAGTGTTTTATACGCGTGGCGCATGAAGTAAAATTTCGAGTTTAGAAAAGCCCCGTGAAAATTGAAAATTGACAACTTTTCTACGCGGGGCTTTTCTAAACTCGAAATTTTACTTCATGCTTAGTCTGAGAGTGGAAAACACTCGTTTAAACCTTTAAATTGAACTCTTTTATAAATCAACGAATGTCAGAAAATTTACTGCTTATGCATGTTTACCTAAAGTTTACCATGAAGTAACCACATTTAAATTCAGCGCGCATTTGTGACGTAGCGATCTCTACCCCCACACTAAAATCTTCGATTCTGTCGATCCTTTTTACCGTATACTCGACCGTCCTTAATGCTGCCTAAGCATTTCAGTACACTACCAAGCGCTCGAGATATGGAACTCTAGAGAGTGCGTGCTGGAACGAGTGCCGGCCGGTGGCCAACTTCATGTCAAACAAAAATGCCAAGGTAATATATGCCGGCATTAAAAGGTGTGCTCGTCGCTCTGCTAAATGTGTGTATTGATGACGCAATTCTGTGGCGTGGTTATCTTTCGTGGACCGAAGATTAACTTTTTAAAGAAGATTTTATTTGGTTGGCAGCGAAATCAACTGTACCTGCTCAACGCCACAGCGTAATTAATTCATCATGGTGCGATAAGATGTATTTATATGAAATGGAATTCTTCTCTAAGCATAATTCTCGTGTGGGTGGTGCGATAACTCGTGAGGAGCATTTATGAACGATATGCATACGTAGTGCTTTCAACCTCGTTTTTCGTATCTTAGGTTTGAGCCTCACATGAAGTTAGTCCGCGAGCCGCTAGTGGTTGGAACCTGTGTATATATATATATATTTGATAGGACGTAAAAATCGCTAATAATTTATTCATTGTTATTTATTTTACCTTCCATATTAATAAAATTGTGTCCCAATTTTTTTATTTTATATTAAACCAATACCGCCCCGACCCCCCGACGTTGTTCGCCCACTGAGCAAAATACAAACAAATATTATATCAACATTGTAGCAACATCAAACATTGATTTAATGTTGATGAAACATTACTTAAATGGATTTGCTCAGTGGGCAGGGACCCCCAAATCAATTATAATTTTCCACGGACCCCCTGAATGATCCCGGGGACCCCTGGGGGTCCGTAGGGACCACTTTGGGAACCACTGATTTAGAGCAACTTGCACGTGAATTATGGATCCCATTTTGGGCAATAATTTTTGTAATATTATTTATTATAATTAGTAGGATTTGTATCTTATGTAGAGGTTATAAAAAATAAAATATTTATTAAGATTTACCGTGTTTTTCTTAATTACATTTATTTTATCACAATTTTTTAATAATCTCTCACGAATGCTTCCGCTCTCTTATCAGTAGAATTGTCGACCAACGCGCAACAGCATATACACTAAATATACAGGATGTATTATAAACGAGTGATTTTTAAATGTCCCGCCTTTAATAACGGATTGTTTGTATAGGCAACCATTTTTACATTTCTTATCATCCATCAAGTCCTTTTGTTTTAAACATCTGGTCTAACTAAAAACCGTTTTTTTTTATCACCTCATCTTATCTCCATTCTGCCCTTATCTACATCCTGTCCTTGTCTACATCCTGTATAACGGGAAACCACAATCTTATCTACATCCTGTGTAACAGGAAGCCCTTATCTACATCCGGTCCTTATCTACATTCAGTCTAACCGGAAATCGCAATCTTATCTACATCCGGTGTAACAGGAAGCCCGTATCTACTTCCGGTGCTTATCTACATCCGGTCTAACTGGAAACCGCAATCTTATCTACATCCTGTTTAACAGGAAGTCCTTATCTACACAGGAAGCCCTTATTTTATCTACTTCCGGTTACACAGGAAGTCCTTAGCTTATCTACATCCGGTCCAACTGGAAACCGTTATCAACCAGAAACCGCAATCTGCATCCGGTCTAACAGGAAACCCTTATCAACCACAAGCCCCGCCCACTTCCGGGATTAACTTACTGTTCCAGAACCGGCTATTACTCTCTACTCAAGTATTTACAGAACAATATTTACAGGAGGGGGAGGCAATTGTCTTTTATAAGCGAGCGTATTCAAAAGATGCACGAAGCTGAGAGCGTTCAAGGGTTCCACAGAGGATGCACAGTTAGGCAAAGACGGCTTGTTCCACAGAGGATGCAAGGCAAGTCTGCCCTTCTTTTGTGGTGCTGGCTCTTTTGTACCTTTTGGTTCTTCTGAAGCGGAGCGCGGGGTGTGTTGGCAGTGGGGCGAGATTAGGGGCACAGGTGGTGTGGCGATGGTGGCGTAAGCGGAGCGGTGGCGCACTACTAGGGTGTCTGCTACAAGTAATTTTAAATTAGGTTATTATTAATTTCATATGCAGTAAATTAGTATTAAGGGGAATATAACAGTGGTCTGAAATTTAATGTTAGGTTTATTTAAAAACTAAAGGTCCTAGAAAGTTGAAATTTTGACAGCGTATATTAAGCCCAATTATCTAGTAAAATATCGAAGTACTTTTTTTTAACAATTTGCTTTCAGAGGTATGAAAAAAATAATGTTAAATTTTTCAAAATTAAAAAAAATATTCCCATATCTTACTAGTTTATATTATAAGGAATATAATGTGAACATTTCATAAGGATGCGATAGCTCATGCCCGAGTCAGGTTAAAATAAAAATCTTGAAAAATAAGACCGTAAAATACCGCCGCCTTGCGGATCTTCTCTTAGTTGAACGCATTGTACACTCATCTGCACAATTATTGGAGGGGCGAGCAGCATGCGGCCAGCGTTTATCTCTGGGCCGGTGAACGCTGTGCGGCTTCGCGTTTGTTTTTCTTTTCTCTTTTCAATCATAGTTAACAAAAACGGCTCGCGTCGTTAGCATTTATTCTCGTAAAATTAATATTTCGCAATTATAATCGATATTTTATTGTACTAGTGTTTTATTTTCATGCTTTCTGACTAATTCATCAACGAATCAATGATATCAAAACTATAAGAATAGTAAGAATAACACCAATATGACGTTGTCGTAGATTAATGTTACAAATCAACTATTTTTTACTGAGCACAGGTAATATTTGTTTGACGAATGTTTAAAAAAATGTAGGGTTTAACTGCGTGCATATTCATTGTTAATTATTTTAGAAAAAATAGAACTATAATAATAATAAGGTAGTTATTATAATGCATTTCAAATAACAAGCTTCTTGCTCAACATTGCACCGAGCCCAATATATTTTTTTCAAATTTGGCTGATTTATGATGAGTCATATTTTGATAGTAAGTAAATAAGGAATAAATGAATTGAATTTGAATGTTATTCCTCTATTTATACGGCTCAGTCAACTTAGCCCCCCGAAGTTCGACTTTTTAAAAAATAACTGTTGCGCTAGACGGGCCTTAGCTAGCGCTAGCTAGCGCCACAAAAATTAGAGCTAGCGCCGTTTGGACAAGAAAGTTACGGGGGTTTGAACTTTCGGGGGGCTAGGTTGATGCTAGCCTCCCGAGTTTGGATTTTTCAAGTTTTCTTACAGTATTCGGATTCCTCAGAGCTAGCGCTACCAATTTAAAAGCTAGCGCCACCCCCACAACCCCAAAAGATTATAAAACATTTTAAACCCTAGCCCCCCGAAATGAGATTTTTTAATCAAATTGGGTGCAAAAGATTGCTTAGAGCTAGCGCCAGCAGAATATGAAAAAAATATTCTCTCAAAAATATCAGGTAAAACAAAGTTCACATCCAAACTTTGATGTGAGAGCTTTCAGCTGCTGTATGCGTATTGCCATTTACTTGCTGAATTTCAATACAAAATCATGATTGACATATAAAATACCGCTTCCAAGAAATATGTTGGCGTTGTAATTATTTTATGTATGTTCAAAGACACTAGCTATTACAAAGATGATGCCTAGAAAACAGTAGCCTAACTGACAAGTTTTTTTCAACAAAGTCGTACTTCGGGGGGCTAAGTTGACTGAGCCGTATAATGTAAGCAACAACTATCAAAACATTTAAGCTAAATATTTGATATGTAACATGGATTAGATATTTAGGTTTGCTTAGAGAGTTGCTCTATCATCAGGCAAGAAATGAATCTTAAACTTAATATGAGTAATAACCTAATAATATTTAAGTTGAATACAACATAATAACATACAGGGAGTTTTTCTTTAAAGTATACGTTTTCCAAATTTAGCTTATTTTCTTTAAATCTTTTGATATTCCTTGTTTTTTAAAAAAAGTTCAATTCAAGGCTTTAAACGAGTGTTTTCCACTCCCAGACTAAGCATGAAGTAAAATTTCGAGTTTAGAAAAGCCCCGTGAAAATTTGTCGAGGGTCGCGCAGCGACCCGAGACAAATTTTCTGAGCTTTTCTAAACTCGAAATTTTACTTCATGCGCCACGCGTATAAAACGCTGATTTCAAGTAAGGTTCAAATATACACAAATTTTACAAAATTTTAGTGTTCTATACGCGTGGCGCATGAAGTAAAATTTCGAGTTTAGAAAAGCCCAGAAAATTTGTCGAGGGTCGCTGCGCGACCCTCGACAAATTTTCACAGGGCTTTTCTAAACTCGAAATTTTACTTCATGCTTAGTCTGGGAGTGGAAAACACTTGCTTAGAGCTTCAAATTGAATTCCTGTAAAAACAACATATATCTAAAGATTTAAACAAAATAAAGTGAATCTGGAATACGTCTACTTTAAAGAAAAACTCCCTGTATATTGTAGAATCAGGATATTGAGATAGATTGTGTTAGAATGAAAATAAAGTCAATTGAATAGCAACGAAAGGAGCTTAATCACAATTTTGTAGCATCGAAAAGATACCCATGTTTTGATTAGGTACATACATAACCCGATGTGTACTAGGTAAATTTCCAGGCATTCATTGTTTTTGAAAAGCCTTCAGTTTGAAACTCCCAACGAGTGTTTTCCACCGAGTAATAATGATTTAAGTTATCATAAAAAAAAAACAACCGTGAGGTACGCCACTGTCTTGCTAGCACTAGCTATCTCTTGAATAACTTTCTCATTTATCACTTGGTGAAACATTTTGAAATAATAATAAAGGATAAATTAAAAACACTTGGTTTGTTTCACTATTTGTTTCTATTTACTTGACTAGTTTCGCTTTTTACGGCATTATCAAGAGTGAACTTTGATAATGCCGTAAAAAGCGAAACTAGTCGAGTAAATAGAAACAAATAGTGAAACAAACCAAGTGATTTTAATTTATCCTTTAATATCACTAGCTATGTCGTTGTTAGTGTTTATAGACTTCAGTATAGCAATTACAATGCCAAAAAAAAAATTTGAAATCGTTCGGTTAGTTTCCGAGTTATAACGATTTCAATTATCAAAAACAATCGTCAGTTACGCCACTGTCTTACTAGTGCAAGCTATCTCGTTGCCAGTGTTTATAAATATTAGTATAGTAATTACAATGCCAAAAGAGTTTCTTAAATCGTACGGTAAGTTCTTGAGTAATAACGATTTAAATTAGCTAGGAGTGAAAACACAATTGTCAGTTACGCTACTGTCTTCTAGGCATCATGTTTCTAATAGCCAGTGTCTATGAACATAAATAAAGTAATTACAACGCCGAACTATTTGTTGAAAGCGGTATATTATATGCCAAACATCATTTTGTATTAAAATTCAGGAAGTAAATGGTAATACGCATACAGGATCTAAAAGCTCTTGCATCAAAATTTGGACGTGAACTTTTTTTTACCTGATATTTTTGAGAGAATATTTTTGTCATATTCTGTTGGCGCTAGCTCTAAGTTATATATATATATTTCCACCCAATTTGATTAAAAACATCTCATTTTAGGGGGCCAGGGTTAAAAATGTTTTATCATTTTTTGGAGCTGTGGGAATGGCGTTGGCTTTTAAATTGGTAGCGCTAGCTCTGAGGAATCCGAATAGTGTAAAAAAACTTAAAAAATCCAAACTCGGGGGGGCTAGCATCAACCTAGCCCCCCGAAAGTTCAAATCCCCGTAGTTTTCTTGTCTAAATGGCCGTCGCTTTAATTTTTGTGGCGCTAGCTAAGGCCGGTCTAGCGCAATCGCTTTTTTCAAAAAAGTCGAACTTCGGGGGGCTAAGTTGACTGAGCCTATTTATACACATCATCATTTTGTAAACCCTGTACTAAACATTAAAAAAACAGGGCAGCTTTCCGTTTAATTTTTTTCAATCTATTATTTATTTGTTGCATTCATAAAAACTAGAATATTTGACCGAATATAAATTGAAATTCTCCCCGAAATGGGGGGTATTTACCCAATTTGGCAGAGGCCAAATTAATACACATTATTTTCATGGCAATAGCAGTTAGGGAAGATAATATTCCCATTTAAAAAATATCATTGAAAATCCCATGTTCCGTTTTTTTCATATATGTCCGGCATATAAATATTCACAATGAGCTTATGAACATGAATTATTTTATTATTATATTTTTAAGAAATAATCTATAATTTAATAAAATAAAACACATAGTTTGTTCGGCTGTCCAAACTGGAGTCTTAAAAGTAAAAATAATGTGTTATAATGACAAGAATAAGAATCATCAGTTTTGTAAATACCGAAAAATAACACAGGATCCGATAACGCTTTCTAACGAATTGAAAACAATACATAGCTTGTATGTATTATCAGCGTGTTTAAATAATACGAATCGACACTTTCGTTCGATCCGTCTTTTTTATACGCTTTGTTTTTTTCGTCTATTCCACGCGACGCGAGACCCCATCCGTTCATGCCAAGGAGCAATGCACAAATGCACAGCGAACTGCCGCTTTTCTCTCTGACTGTATTCTCCCCACTTGTGCTGTAAATTTGGCATCGGATGAGCTACTCTAAACTATGTGGGTCTTTCCAACACGATCGGCGTGTTACACTGCAATAATCCCCTTAATAGCAGCGACTAATGTTGGGTTTAGAATTTTCGCATTCTATTCTAAACAATTTAATGATTCAACGTTATTTTATTCGTAACGGATTTATTTGCTTTTTTAGCTTTGTTATTTTTTTATTTATCGTTTTATTTTAATGTTGTTACAGAAGGTAAGTCCTGCAAGAGATTGAGCTCCAACTCTGAATACTTGGAAAATGGTCTCTTTTTAAACTTTTATTTGAACTATTTTTCTGTATTCCCATTAGTTATTGAGTTATCCGCAACTTTTGCAAAATATAAAATAAGCGAGTGCACTCACGTAAATTCTCGACATGTTTCAATTTTCACAAAAACGCTATAACTAAAAACTAATTGAGCCACGGGAAAGTATAATATACGCTTTTCGGTTATTCGAGATCTACAAGATAGGCGTATTTATTTTTATACAGGGTCATCCATAAAGTATATAAAATCCATCAATTCTTTTTTTCAAACCAAGAGGGCGAGTGTTTATCAAAGTCATCAATATTATACAAAAGAGTGTTTTCCACCCCCAGACTAAGCATGAATTTCGAGTTTAGAAAAGCCCCGCGTAGAAAATTTGTCGAGGGTCCCGAGATAAATTTCACGGAGCTTTTCTAAACTCGAAATTTTACTTCATGCGCCACGCGTATAAAACACTGAATTATTGTGAAATAGAAAATATACTGCTGAATCAGTATTAAAAGTAAACTGCTAAAGCAGGATTAAAAATATACTGCTGAAACAGGATTACAAATATATACTGCTATATATACAAGAATATTTTGAATTTCACAATACTTCAGTGTTTAGACGCGTGGCGTCAAATTTCAGGGTTAGAAAAGCTGGAAATTGGGATTTATCTAAATTTTCTAAGGGGAAGGAAAAACACCAATAACACGCTACATCTAGGTATATTGTTATTGTCAACTTTATTGTAATTTCCAAGCTTTTGGGACTACTTTGTCCGAATAATTATAAAAAAATGCTGATGATAAAAAAAATCACTCAAAGCAAATTATCTGAAGAGTTTTCATAACACCAGCATTCAGTGACTTATGGATTTCAATTAAATCAATATCTCCCCGATCATCCGTCCAAACCGTCGCCTCAAAGTAAACCTCCTGGAAAACCAGTGGCATCCAAAACTCGGCATCCTTCCACATCTCCTCATAAGGAATACTCTCCAGATCGAACCACTCGGGGGTCATTTCTTCGGTCTCCTCCTCGATTCCCCTGCCCTTGGAGTATTCGCAGATGAAGATGTGCACCCGCCGATCGATTTTGTTGCCGTTTTCTTTGAACTGCACGTATCCTAGGTGCGTGAGATCCTCCTCGTGGAAGTCCAAGCAGCTCTCCTCGAAGAGTTCCCTCTTTGCGCAATGTCTAATGGTTTCGCCGGGTTCTAGTTTGCCGCCGTATCCGTTGTATTTTCCTACACCGAAGCCGCGCTTTTTGCGGCCTAGGAGCACCTGGTCCCTTGCGATGACGAAGATTAGGGTTTGGAGACTCATTTTGGAGATCTGGAAATTATGTAGTTTGTTAACATTGAAAGAATCAACCGGCTTTTGTCTATTTTACGATTAAAGTATTACTTGCGTTGCCTTTTGGCGTTTTTATAATTCAAAAATTAACAACAACTAACTATAAAGATGGTAATGCTTTTTGAAAATGTGTGCGTTTTTTAATTATGAGAAAAAAAATTAAAAAGTCAGATTTTTATGAAATCATCCACAGAATATATCAAATATAAAATTTATCATTCAACGAATCGTCGGAAATTAGAAATAGAGAAGCTGCCCTAACGTTAAATAAAATAAAACTGATTGATTGTCAATAAAATTACTGTCGCTCAAAATGATTAAAAATATATGTAAATGTTCAAGGTTCAGATAACTATGTTTTTGTTTAAACAAATGCAAAAATCAAGAAAACGTCTGATTTTTAACAACATTCATGGGCGCTCGTATACAGGGCGGTGAATTTTTCGATGCTCACCGTTGGTATCTCGGAAAAGATAAGATACACGAGGTCGCTTAAATTAGAGGAAAGTAACTTATCTTAATGGCGATTGAGAATCTGAAAAAAATATGATTATTTTTATAGGTTCCTGATTTATCGCGAAAAAACTGAAAATTGTGATTTTAGAAAAAAATTATATCTTCCCTGCCATTATCGGTATTTACATCAAACTCCATATTTTTGAACCCTTTGTATCGATTGGCATCGCCAGAAATATTCTAGGTACTTTAGATTTCGAGTTACGATATTCAACTTTTTTATTTTTATTTCTTATGGCAGCCATATTGGATTTTCACACTTTTGGGTGGATCAAAAAATAGCTTTTTAAAATGGTAACACACACAACCTCTGATTACCAAAAAACCTGTAGAAATTTAAAAATGAATGTAAATATTTGCTTAAATCGCGAATGTTTTGAAAAACAATTGGAAGAATAATTAAAGTGACAATTGGTAGTGCGAACTGTTAGAGCGATCACAAGTGCGTATACAGAGTATTTGTTTCTTGGTTTAATTAAACATGTACACCGACGAGGAAAAGCAGGACATGTACGAAGCAGAGCTGGGATGAATCCTCAAAAACAGGATTCGAATCACGAATCCGAATCACCTAATATGATTCGAATCACGAATACTCGAATAAAATATTCGTAAGTGAAAAATATGATTCGAATCCTCATTTTTGAGTCACGGATACAAATCCTTTAAAAATAAATTTGAATCTATTATTTGCAACCAGTAACATTTTATTCCATCAGTTTCTAATAACAAAAATGTTAATTTACCGACTAATTATATGATTAATTAATGATGATATATGTGGTATTGAACTTCATTTTAAATCAGTGTTTTATACGCGTGGCGCATGAAGTAAAATTTCGAGTTTAGAAAAGCCCCGTGAAAATTTGTCTCGGGTCGCTGCGCGACCCTCGACAAATTTTCTACGCGGGGCTTTTCTAAACTCGAAATTTTACTTCATGCTTAGTCTGGGAGTGGACTGTTACCGGCACTTTTTAACAAGTTCCGTCAACTGCTATTTTGTATATGTATTCATCATTTCCAAATGAGTAAAGTTCGCGCCATACATTAGTTTAGTTTTACCAACTAGCGCCCTCGCATATCTGACAGCTCAACTTCACCCTCTCGTGGTGGAAGCTCCTCTCGGCCATCCAATGGTAGAACTCTACGGCATCCGCTATTTCCAGTTTCAGAGTTGTCCAAAATATATACGGATTTCCCGGTTATCCCCGAGTTCGGCACATCTGCGAAGGGTCGCAGCTACCTGGAGCCGAGCCGACCGCGCCAGCGAAATGTACGTGCGGGGAACAAGAGAATCGGGCATGACGTCAGAACGTAATAAAAGCGGCAAACACAAAGCCCCCTACGATGTTCGCGAATCGTCGCGAAAGGGGCACACGTACGCGAACACCACATACGTCATCGGAGAGTTGAGAGGAAGACCATTCCAATGACACTAAACACGAGGGGGTTATTTCAATTTTGTACGCTATAGAAGACGAGCTGTCAGGAGGATTAATTGTTATTAATTAAGATTCAGGCAAGGTTTAGTGTATCCCATATGTATAGGAACTAGAGCAAAAGTTGCGCATTGCAAGTTACTATTTTTTGACCTAAGTCACATTCTCGTTCGACTTATGCTTTCCGAGTTATTAAATTAAAACTCATGAAACCACCATTTTAGCCTCCGATCAACATGTGTGACATATGTACGGATGCATAATTTCATCTCACACATGTTGATCTACTTTATATTTCAATATTTTTATATTAAATATTTATTCTCATTATTTTTCTGTGGCGAGAAATGGTGGGTACCTGAGAGGGGTTTCGATATAAAAGAGCTACCACTGGACCACAGAATTCAGTCTGTATCCAGCATCCAAAAGCGTAAGTCGTCTGTAATTCTGTGTAAGTTGTTATTTTTTTTATTCTTGTCTTGTTATTTGTTTGTCAATTTATTATTCGTGTTTTTAATATATTTGTTAAAGTTGACAGCCATTTTTATTTCAAATCGTATTTTTCTTCATATAAAATAGAATCAGTGCTTCAGTCGAATTTTCTTAATTAAGAATTGAGCTTGCTAGTCGGTAGTTACTTGGTGGTGAAATAGTTGCTATTTTTTAATAACTATTTTAAAGCCGAAGTACTCACCCCGTAACAATTGGCGCCCAACAGACAAAATTTAGTTATTTTCGTTGATTTTTGTTAAGCTCATAGCTTCATTTAATCTATTTTAAATAATTCATGGTACAATTGTTTATACCGTAACAATTGGCGCCTAACCAAGAAAATTTAGTTGTGTTTTATGTATTTGATTTTGTTAAGCTCATAGATTCATTTAGTCTATTTTAAATAATTTATGGCACAATTATTCATATCGTAACAATTGTCGCCCAACTGACAAAGTTTGGTTGTTTTATTTATGTGATTACTATTTAACTCATAGCTTAACGATCAACGCGTGACTAAATTTTGCTCAAAACCACATGACCCTGAGAAACGTATTTATACTTAGCCTGTTTTAAATAATTTATAATTAATGGTACAATTGTTTATATCATAGCAATTGGCACCCATTTTCTTATTATTCTAAGACTGTACTAGCCTGATTTTGTTTTAATTTTGTGCTCTTAACTTTGTTACCAACATATTCTCAAATAATTTAAACTCTTTTTTTTAAAGTCAAACTTGTTGAGTGATTTTAATAGTTTTTCTTTTATCTATCAAGTGCTGCTTATTTTAAAAAAAATTCTTACTAACGTTTTTAATTTTAGTGTCGAATTTTAAGTTATTACTTACGTTCTTTGATTGATTTTGTAATTGTGATAGTTCGACATTGACTCAAAATTAAGTAATAAATTCTGTATTAATTTTAAGCAGTAACTTAACAGTTTAAATTAAATTTGTTGGTCAACGGTACGTGTTTTCGCAAATTCTATTCTGAAAAGAGCCTAACGGGGCCGTAATATAATTTGCGATTTCATTTGATTTATTTTAAAGTCTCGACGGGGCCGTGTTAGTTTTTTTGTGTGTGCAACAAAATTATGAGTGTTCACAGTTTCACATCCGGAGGCCACGACGAAGCTGAATTTATGAACTGTGATGACCGAGACGACAACAACCCCCTTACACAGAGACACTCAACGTCCTCTTCGAGTAGGTTTCCAACAGAATTGGAACTACTGCAGAAGGACATAGAAGACGAAGAGAGAGAGCACCAAGCGAAGATAGCCCGATTGAAGGAGGCGAAGCAGGCTCTCTTAAATAAAACTTCTCCGCAGGACAAAGCAATCGAAGAGCTTCGTTCTGAGATGCTAAGGATGCAGAGGCAGATGGAACTGCTGATCAAAGAAAATGTGCAAACAGCAAAGGAGCGTGATCATTTTCAAAGCAGCGAGACCACTTTGAGAATATGCTGTTCATGGAGCAAGAGCGACACGAATCCCGCGCTTCGCACCGCAACGAAACACCACCTCCTTCGCGACTGATAGAAGAAGACGTCCAGCATTCCCAACCAGCAACCTCGCAAAGCAGTGAATTTCGAACCGCCAGAATTATGAGAGATATTCTGCGGGAAAACCACGACGCCGCCATAAAGTTCGACGGGAAAGATCCCAAAAGCTTTATTCAAATGATGGAGAACGAGTTCGAGGGACTGGGGCTCGAGGATAAAGTTAAAAACCGACGAACTCTAGCGCGCATGGAACCCGAATTTAGCGCTTCGCCGACGACGTTCCATGGGCGAGAGCCAAGAAAGTGTTCATCAACTCTATCGATCCCGACTTAATAGTTTACGAAGAGGCCACCGAACTGTTAACAAAGAGCCAGAGGAATGATGAATCACCCGGTGGTTACGCTACCCGAAAAGAAATGTTGTTTAACCGTCACCTTGATTTCTGGCCCGAAGCAGTAAAAACTAAAATTATGTGGCAGTTAGCATCACCACACCTGCGACGTGCACTCATGATCAGGCCGAAAACTGTCGCTGAATTCGTGGATCAAGCGTCGCAACTTCCCGACTCAGAATTCTTTAGAAGCCACCCACAACATTACCGGCCCGGAGGTTCACGACAGTATGGGCCCCGATCACCACGTCGCCAGCAGCATAGCAGTCCCACATACCGCCGCCAAACCTATGGAGAGTGTGCCCCCCGCCACCCCCAAGATGTCCGCTCCTCGTCACCCCAGAAGAAGCCGGAATGCCGCCAAACCTATGGAGAGCGTGCCCCACGCCAACCCCAAGATAACCGCTCCTCGTCACCTCAGAAGAAGACGGAATACCGCCAAACCAAACGCCCCGTGTCTCCCAGGAGCCTGGAAAACCGGAAGTACCGGCAATACGAGGGAGACGAAGCGCATAAGTCGAGAAGTGATAAGACGCCTTCGTCACCCCAACAAAAGAAACCCCGCAATCCGCCGAAATCAGGCGGGAAACGATCAAGAGCGACAGATTCGCGAATAAAGATCACTTCGATATGCAGCTCGACTTCCACCGACAGACGGATCCCCGGCCCTGCTACCGATACATGGTCACCCACCAATGTACAGGTTTCCCGGCGCTTCCACCAAATAAGCACTCCGCAAGATTCCAGCGCATCGCAAAAACCACTACACGATAATAGCCTAGCCGTGACGAATAATACACCCCGCGATAAGGACGCTCTTATATGTGTTAATCCCCTGTGCGCGTTTGCTCCAGAACAATTGAAATTAGTGCTTTTACCAGTGATTGTGCGTGATCGAACGATTCCATGCCTGCTAGATCTTGGAGCAGACCGAAACTTTATCCGCCCGGAAATTACGGAGCGCGTACGTTCATCTAAGATGAAAACAAATCTAGCAGCGCAGAATTCAACAGCGGATATCACTGGAGTAGCAGTAATGGATTTTCAACTAGGTACACAGGATTTTAAGGAAGAATTCCTTGTCATGCCGGAGCTAAGATTCGAAGCTATACTCGGTATAGGTTTTTTTATAAAACATGACGCCGTCATCGACTGCAGCCAGCGCTGCATACACTTGGGCACGGGAATGCGACAAACAATAAGATGGACAAACCAAGCAGTTCCCGCAGAGGAAAATGCGCCACAGTTGGATCATGGTTTCGAAGGACACCTGGCTGAAGAATTTAGCAGTTTAGTTCAACGTTTTACTCAAACTTTCCTGCCAAAAGACCAGTTCGCACAACGCCCACGAACAACAGAACACCGGATTCGATTAACATCAAACAAACACATACGGATCCGACCGTATAGAGTGAACCCCGCTAAAAAGCAAGAAATCGACAGGCAGGTTAATGATCTACTTGCACAAGGCATAATAGAACCCTCAACGAGCCCGTACGCTTCACCTATCGTGTTGGTAAATAAAAAGGATGGCGAGAGCCGATTTTGTGTGGATTACCGAAAATTGAACGATATAACGATATCCGAACCGACGCCGATGCCAGTAATCCAGGAAGCTCTACGTGATCTCGGGGATGCAAGAATTTTCTCCTCCCTGGATTTGAAAAGTGGTTACTGGCAAATCCCCATGGAAGACGAATCCAAGCAGTACACTGCATTTTCCACACCGGATGGCGGGCACTACCAATTCCGAGTAATGCCCTTCGGATTAAAAAACGCCCCCTCAATATTTCAACGTCTAATGTCTCAAGAAGTATTATCTGGCATAATTCACGACTTCACAATGGTGTACCTGGACGACATCATCATATTTTCCAGGACACCAGAAGAACACATGAGACACTTGGCCCTAGTATTCGAACGATTGAGCCAATTCGATCTAAGGTTGGACGTGAATAAATGTACGTTTGCCAAAACTGCGTTAGAATATTTGGGTCACATGGTCGATGCAGATAAAACGCATCTTCTGCAGAAACACTTAGACCAAATACTAAACCATCCAACACCGAAAACTCGAAAGCAGCTGCGAAAATTCCTCGGATTATGCAATTGGATCCGCCAGTATATTCAGGGATTTGCAAGTATAGTGGCTCCTTTGAACGAATTAACGGCTCCCAAAACACCTTTCAAGTGGAACGCAGAAGCAACAACAGCAATGGAGATGTTAAGAAAACGCATCCGAGAACCGCTGCAGCTTCACCGCCCCCTGCCTGGCCTGGAATACACCGTACAGACAGATGCATCCCAAATTGGAATTTCCGCCGTATTATACCAGACGGATAAAGACGGCGAAAAACGAATTATTTCCTTCAACTCTGCAAAACTAAATGATACGGAAAGGCGGTACCATATAAACGAGCAGGAGTGCATGGCTCTCGTATGGGCACTTCGAAGATACCGCCCCCTCCTCGAAGGACAGCATTTCCGCGCTGTGACCGACAGTAAAGCACTAACTTGGTTATCGAACTTTAAAGACCAAAAGTCTAAACTTACGAAATGGGCTTTATTACTACAAAGTTTCGATTTCGAAATAGTGCACTGCGCTGGAGAAGATAACCAACTTCCTGATCTACTCAGCAGGGATCCGGAAGAGCAGCCAGTCGGTCAACTTCCAGAACTAGAAGAAATCCTGCCCCCCGCCCTCAACGTGTTAGAAGTGCCAGCTATACACACAGTGAGGGACGCACAGCAGCAAGACGAGGAAACGCAGGACAGAATTCAAATACTGGAGGATCCAACACACGAAGAATGGCCGGAAACTAACCAGTCGTTCGAAGTTATAAACGGCGTTCTTTACCACCGACCAGCGGATGGCTACGAAAGGACGTTAATTGTACCCACCGCTGCACGCGCCCGTGTATTACATGCTATGCACGATGAAGCCATCCATCCAGGCCGCGACGAGACGTTACGTAGCATTCGAGCACGCTATTTTTGGCCCTCATTAGCGAAAGAAGTAAGAAACTACGTAGCAGGATGCCTGATCTGCATATCTACAAAACGTGGAAAGAATCAGAAAGCTGCACCGTTACACGCTCGTATCCCGATCGCCCCCTTCCACAGCGTTGCAGTGGCTTTAATTGGCCCATTTCCCCAATCGTCTACGAAAAAACGTTTCGCTGTGGTAATAACCGACCTATTTACCAGATGGGTGGAAGCCTTCGCCGTCGGAACAGCATTATTAAATTGCTTGAAGAGCACGTATTCAATAGGTTTGGTTATCCAAGGTATATTATAAGCGACAATGGACCACAATTTACTGCGAGAAATTGGCGCAGACAAATGCAACGTTTGGAGTCGAGGCCTACTATACCCCGGTGTACCACCCCCAGGCCAACCCAACGGAGAGAAGAAACCAAGAACTCAAGAAATGCCTGAGGATTAAGATGCAGGGCCAGCCTGCTAAACAATGGGTAAATTATATCCCGGGCATTCTCTGTGAGCTTCAATGATTTCAATGAATGATTTACTATATTACTAACGTCAATTTTATAGAAGAGTTAAATTTAAAGTTCAAACGAGTGTTGTCCACTCCCAGACTAAGCATGAAGTCAAATTTCGAGTTTAGAAAAGCTCCGCGTAGAAAATTTGTCTCGGGTCGCGCAGCGACCCGAGATAAATTTTCGCGGGGCTTTTCTAAACTCGAAATTTTACTTCATGCGCCACGCGTATAAAACACTGATTTAAAGTGAAGTTAAAAATGCACTGAAAACCAACCCAACTTCAATATCTTTTTCAAAATTGGATGTTTTCTTTAATATCCATGCTGTAAACCTACAGATATTCATTGTTTTCTTGTAAAAAATCTTCGATTTCCTGTAGTCCTTCGGTCTCCGAAGACCACGATTGGTCCTTCGAGCTGTAGCCTTTGTAAAATGGTAATAAACTTAGTAATCTAGTGATCCTTCAATTGGAAACTTCTAAGAACGAGTGTTGTCCACTCCCAGACTAAGCATGAAGTAAAATTTCGAGTTTAGAAAAGCCCCGCGTAGAAAATTTGTCGAGGGTCGCGCAGCGACCCGAGACAAATTTTCACGGGGCTTTTCTAAACTCGAAATTTTACTTCATGCGCCACGCGTATAAAACACTGATTTCAAGTGAAGTTAAAATTATACCATTAAGGTTGGACATTTTTCCGTGGTTAAGTAACAAAATATGTAATTACAAATATTTGAATTATTCGAAAATTTAAATATTTATATTCAAATATGAATAATTTAGTGATTTAAATATTCATGTTAGAATATTTAACTATTTGAATCAATCGAATTTGAATCCCAGCCTTAATAGCGATGATTCGAATTATTTGGGAGGATTTGAATCCGTGTATGAGGATTCGAATCCTTTTAAAGAATTCGAATCCTTTTTTATAAGGATTCGAATCATCTACGTCTGGATTCGAATAAGAATCCTTTTAAAAAAATGTAACGAATCCGGATCACGAATCCGTTTTCACTAAAGTATTCGAATACCTCTTTTGAATCCTCTAAAAGGATTCGAATCCGGGAATCGAATCCTGAATGATTCGAATCCTGCCCAGCTCTGGTACGAAGTATACATTTGGCGCAATAGAAATTCTGTTTTGGCAGCTGAATCATATGAAAATATGTATCCAGAGAGACGACAACCCTATCGAATAATGTTTCAACGGATTTCGAGGAATTTGGCGATTTTTGGCAAATTTGGAAGACCGCGGAAGCCGTATGGTGAAAATATTAATCTAAACGAAATAAATGCATTGGCTCACGTTATGATTGATCCAACAACTTCAAGTCTTATATATATATCTTAAGGTTGCGGTATTGAAGAAGTGAGGAAAATTATAAAAAAACGTAAGTATCACGATTATAAATTCAGCTTGGTACAAACTCTTTATCCTGGCACGATAATAATTTTCCAAGAAAAATATTATGGAGCGATGAGTGTTTATTCACAAATTCCGGAAGATTTAATAAAAAAATCTGCACTGCTATGCAACGGCGAATCCTCATTTATTAAGAGAAACGAGGCCGCAAGTCCGATATTCTTTAAACATATGGGCTGGTATTTTAGGTAATGTTATTCTTGGTCCATTTTTCTTCGATGGAAGTTTAAATGGTGCTGCATATTTAATTATTTTGCAGGAAAATTTAGAAGATATGTTAGAGAAATTACCATTACTCACAATTCAAAATCTTGAGTGGTATCAGCAAGACGGAGTTGGGCCTCACAACTCCCGCATTGTTGGCGATTATTTAAATTCACGGTTTCCATATTCATGGCTCAGCACATTTGGCCCTGTTCGTTGGCCACCACAATCGCCCTGCTTAAATCCTTTATATTTTTTTCTGTGGGGTACTGTCAAAGATCTTGTTTATTCAACTGAAACTGAAGATATCGAACATCTCCGACTGAAAATCAGAAATGCGTTCGACTCCATTCGGAAGCGAACAATTCAAAGAGCAGTGGATAAAATGAATCTTAGGACCAATCTTTGCATCAGGCAAAACGGCGCACAATTTAAATAATTATAATTATCTACTAGTGTTTTTTTACTTATCTCGTTAATTAAAGTTGCATTAATAAAATGTTTTTAAAAAATATTTTGTTTTCTATCAAAGGATGTCAAGATCCAAAATAGCGGCCATAAGAAAACAACATGCACTACCAACTGTCACTTTAATTATTCTTCCAATTGTTTTTCAAAGCATTCACGATTTAAGCAAATATTTCCATCCATTTTTAAATTTCTACAGGTTTTTTGGAAATCAGAGGTTATGTGTGTTACCATTTTGAAAAGTTATTTTTTTGGTCTACCTAAAACTGTGAAAATCCAATATGGCTGCCGAAAGAAATAGAAAAAAGTTGAATATCGTAACTCGAAATCTAGAGTACCTAGAATATTTATGTCGGCGTCATTCGATACAGAGTGTCCAAAAATACATAGTTGCCAAGTTTGTTGAAAATACCGCCAATGGCAGAGAACATAATATTTTTTTTCTAA
Source organism: Philonthus cognatus (assembly GCA_932526585.2). NCBI lineage: Eukaryota > Metazoa > Arthropoda > Insecta > Coleoptera > Staphylinidae > Philonthus > Philonthus cognatus. The sequence goes on along the minus strand of OW052249.1, from coordinate 21,843,319 downwards.
AATCACAATTTTCAGTTTTTTTCGCGATAAATTAGGAACCTATCAAGATTATCATATTTTTTAGATTTTCAATCGCCATTAGGGACCTCTTAGATGGACGTTTTAAACGCGAGCCGGAACGTGGGCGGGCGCAAGCGTTTGCGTTTTAACACATAGGTTTATATGAGAGTCCGTAGACGGACGGGTGCGAGGCGGAGATAACGCCAGCACTCGCGTTTGTTTAAATTTGAGCGGAGCGGGACGGACGCGTTTTTCAGTTTTAACACATGGTTTCTTATGCGCCTTCTTATACGGGCGGGTGAAACGCGTTTTCAAAGCGGGCGTTTTTTGCAATATTTTTGTAAAAAATCGGCCAAAGCGAGTTAAATTCGTAATATTTTCCTTACAATATTTAGTCGTAACGCAAAAATAAATATTTTTGCGTTTAGATAAGTGTCCAAAATTAAAAAATAAATAAACAAAAAATATAAACTATAAATTTTTAGGTAAACTTCCTTCTCTAAGATTTGAGTATAATTTTATTTAATATTTAAAAAATCTTTGATATTTTCTAGAAATTGAGAAAAATAAAATAACTAACAATTTAAAATCGCCCCCAATCTCTTGTAAAAATAGTGTGATGAGAACAAAATAATTAAAAGAATTAATCATTTTTTTTAGAGCGGTCTCTGTGCTCGTAAATTTTGTACCGCCAGCGGCTTCTCTTTTCCCTGACTCTCCAGTTGGCCAACATACTAGGGAAATGCTCATTTCACAGTCTATTTTTAATATGCAGGTTATTACCCATCAAAGTGTGTGAAATTTTTGACAGAAATTTGTATACCGGTTACGGGTTAAATAAAAGGAAAAAAAGTAATTGTCTATATCCTAGCGCTAAAACATGATTTTATAAGTATGTTTGATTCAGAAAGTTTTATCTTAGAAATTCAGGCACCGTCCAAGGAACAAATTCATTTAAGTAATGTTACATCAACATTAAAACAACGTTTAATGTTGCTGCACTTGATATAACGTTATTTGTTTGTTTTTTGCTCAGTGGGCGGAGTGCATGTGGAATTTAGGTAAGTAATATTTATATTTACAAAAACATTAAATCCATAAATACAGTAACGTCTATGAATAATAAAGGATAAATAAATAATAATCTGACGCAATTAAATCTATTTCGTCCATACTTATTACTCACCGTAGCACAACTGAATGATAGACGGCACCGAAGGCTCGGCGGCGAACTCGCCTAGCACCCGCTTGCAAAACGCGTTTAATCCACTCCGTATAAGAGCTAAAAGCGGAGCGGATCCGTCTCGCTCCGCTGTCGCGCTAAAAACGTCCATCTAAGACCGCCCTTAAAATGAGCTACTTTTTTCTGATTTAAGCGACATCGTGTATCTTATCGTTTCCGAGATACATATTATCAAAAAAACCCTTGTACCCAGAAGGATGTAAGGTAAGGTATAAGTACTTGCAAGTAATCCTTAAAGTACACCTTAAAGTACTCACTGGTTCGCTTATTTCTTTATCGCTGGATTTGTTCAAATTGTGTGCCTTTTCTTCACTCGTTGCGTTGATCTGCAATAAACTCACGTTAATCACAAACCAATGAAACTGACTTTACTATACTTTATGAAAACACTCATTTAATAGTAACAAAATGACAAAAGTAAGCAACAGTTGCATCATAATTTGAATTAAAATAAAATATTAATTGCGTAAAAACTAATGAAATCGGCTAAACAAACGTAATTACATAGAGTCGCAAATGTTCACCATTCTTCAGCAATCGGTTTCGAGACCACACTAACGAGGACCTTGAAGTCCGAAACGTGTCTGTTGGATATGCCGGAATGTAATAAATTCAATTTTAACAGACAGATGAGTATAAATGAAATTGCAAAACAGAAGAGTCATAAAGAAAAATTTAACATAAAGAAAAATTTAACATAAAGAAACATTGAGTTTGTCAATAGTTTGCAGATATTTACAAAATATAAAAACGAATTAAAATTAATATCGACGTTCTGCAAAAATTTAGTATTATTATTAATAAATTCAATTTTAGCAGACAGAAGAGTATAAATGAAATTGCAAAACAGAAGAGTCATAAAGAAAAATTTAACATAAAGAAAAATTTTACATAAAGAAACATTTAGTTTGTCAATAGTTTGCAGAATATTTACAAAATATAAAAACGAATTAAAATTAATATGGACGTTCTGCAAAAATTTAGTCTCATTGAGACAAGGAGAGCAGAGAGAGTTACTCCGTACTCTGTAATTTTACATCAAACAAGAAAACCAAAACCGCGAAATGACTTATATTTAAATGAGTACAAATTATTTATCAGCACGAATAACAATAATTTTAAACTTGTACGAACTGAAATATTGTTGGGCGTGTTCGGCGGAAACACTGAATGTGGTAAGTTTTATCAGCTATGATATGATGTGTATGTTGCGAAATGTTTGCGTTACCACTAGAATCCAAAATTGATTTATGCACTGCACGTAAATAAACAAACAAATCTTTATACTTTTAAAAAATGAAAGTTATTAAGCTGTTAACTGTGTGAAAGTTATCAAATGAATACATTATTCGGAGCGTTGACGCACTGACAATAGATGACGCAGCTTGTATATCAAGGGTCTTTGTAATGGTATTCAATTATAAATATGCATATTTTATAATTAGAAATCTCAGCTATTTTCTTCGAAATCGACCAAATTATACCAGTAAAGAAGCAAGTTATTGGATATGGTAAAGTTTAATATTTCGTATAAAACAAGACATATCAAAAATGTTCACGAGGTTTTTTATCGTACAAACTATACCAGGGCCCGTATTTACAGTACCGATGCAATTTGTCATCGATGAGAAGTGATGCCATGTTACTCCATACAGTTTGGTAAATTCTTCCCAAAATTACGTCATTTTAGCGCGATTTTCACCGATGACAAATTGCATCGGTGCTCTGAATAGGATCCTAGGTACTACTCCATTAACCGAATGATAAGTAAATGTAATTTGGTTTGTTCTTTCTCTCATTTTATATAGTTTGATGAACCATTGAATAAATTTAAGTTTCATTTGAAGTTAATAGATTTGTCGGCTCTTATTACCGGTTTTTTATGAGTGTATCTTCAAAATCTATATTTGTTAATTAATAAATGTTAATGTATACTTGTAGAATTATATGTAAAGTTATTTAAATTAATAACACTTGGTATTGTTTCACAAATTAAAACTTTATTCCGACTAGTTTCGGTTTGTTAGACCATTTTCAAAGGAATGTCACACGCGTATAAAACATTGACAATGTTGTGAAGTTCAAAATATATGCTTACGTTTGATTTCGCATTACATTAAGTTAAGTGTAAGTGTCACAGGCTCCAAACGGTGCCCAGGGCACGTGCCCTGCTTGCCTTACCCTAGATACGCCTCTGTATGAATAATATTTAACCTACATTAGGACTTACCTACCATCAACAGGAACACCACTAGTAGGAATAGAAACTAATTTAAAATAAGGGAGTTGAGACTATTCAACAAAATAGCAAAAATATCTCCTCTTGCAACGATATTATCAAATGTTTCGCTTTTATTTTTAAAACCGAAAAATAAGATTTCGCTGCAGCAATAAAAGATTAACTTTAAAACTAAATTTGTGGTTGATATTCCAGCACCGGATACCCACAGACATTGAGGAATACTAAATATTTCTGACTATATCAAGCCAACATGTTAAAACAATTCAAAAAAATCGATAGCTGTGCCATCTATTGCCCAGTGGCATCGTCAATGACAAGAATGCACAAAGTGCATATACAGGTCACTGTTTTTGTGCACGAACGAGCAGAATTCTCTTTGTGAAACCAGAATACAAATATCAAAATTGAATCAGTGTTCAGTTGCGCTCGTTAATGGAGAAAACAAAGCACAATGTATAAGCACTTTGCGCATTATTTTATTGACGATGCCTCTATTGAGCATTAGATGGCGTTGCCATCGGAATTTCTTAATAAAGATTAAACTTATTAACTCTCCCATAACACTGAACGGCAGTTAGCGGGCGACCGAACATTCGATCAATTTCATAACAACGGCCCAGGACACTTGCGTCCCAACGGAATATTGTATGAGTACCGAACACCCAGTGATTACAGCGTTAGTTAATCTATCTACAATCATTCGCTCATATTTTAGTGATTGATTCTTCAGAGAAAGTTCTCAAAATGTTATTTCGTTTGAACCAGCTGGACTAGATTTATAAATAAATTACCTGTCTGGATTGTTGCAGGTTATGTTTTGTAACACAACAACATTTTTTAGTGCCGTTGTCTGTTTGCAACTTTCACTATACCGACACATTAAGATAACCATTACGGACGAAACAGATGGAAATTAATATAAGCAGCTGTCATTTGAGCTGGATTTGTTAATTCGGTTGCCTACACTTCACTGACTAGATAAAGACATTAAACATTATTATTATACAGGGAGCTTTTCTTTAAAGTATACATATTCCAAATTCCGCATATTTGTTGTAAATCTTTAGATATTCCTTGTTTTTTTAAAAGAGTTCAATTTGAAGCTTTAAACGAGTGTTTTCCACCCCCAGACTAAGCATTAAGTAAAATTTCGAGTTTAGGAAAGCCCCGTGAAAATTTGTCGGGAGTCGCGCAGCGACCCGAGACAAATTTTCACGGGGCTTTTCTAAACTCGAAATTTTACTTCATGCGCCACACGTATAACACTGATTTTAAGTGAAGTTCAAATTAACGTACATTTCACAATATTTTAGTGTTTTATACGTGTGGCGCATGAAGTAAAATTTCGAGTTTAGAAAAAAAAAAATATGAAAGAGACATGGGGGGCTATTTACAGCACCCATGCAGTTTGTCATCGGTGAAAAGTTGCACTGAAATGACGTTATTTTGCTAAATCCTTCCTAAAATAACGTCATTTCAGTGCGAGTTCTCACCAATAACAAATTGCATCGGTATTGTGAATAGACCTCATGTTTAAGATATCTTACAAATTTAAAACCCTTTCATATTCTCGAATTTTGGCTTAGTTAGAGGTTTAATCGTTATTAACTTTTTATGCCCACTTGTACCACAACTGATTAACTTTAATCTGCAGTATCAATCAGTGATTAGTACTTCTTAAAAATTCAATAATTTTATGCAACAAATTATTTACACGTTTTCATTTTGATAAGATCTTTGAGATAACTTACAAATTTAAACTTTTTATTTTTCAGATTTGACCTAAGCGTGGTTAAATTCTTAGCTACGATTAAGTTTATGCGGTGCATGTGAACACTACAACCAGTGTTTTATACGCGGAGCGCATGAAGTAAAATTTCGAGTTTAGAAAAGCCTAAAAAATTGTTTTGATCACTCCACTTAGCGGTCATAAACTAAGGTGGTTAAGACCGAGTATAAATAAGGTCGGCTATGTATTCAAAATTAGCCGATCTCATGTTTAATAACCTTGGTTTGTGTCGTCATGTGAGGATTGGCCCGAGTGACATCATAAACCAAGGTAGTTAAAACCGAGTATAAAAAAGGTCGGCTATGTATTCAAAATGGGCCGACCTCATTTTCAATAACCTTGGTTTATGACGTCACGTGGGGATTGACCCGAGTGACATCATAAACCAAGGTGGTTGAAACCTAGCATACATTAGGTCGGCTATGTATTCAAAATGGGCCGACCTCATGTTTAATAATAAATTAGCCGATCTCATATTTAATAACCTTGGTTTTGTGACGTCACATGAGGATTGCCCCTATATATACTACATGTATGACAATTTTATTCACAAATTGTTTATTGCATTAAACACTAAAGAATATTTTTTACTTTTTATTTAGACATTTTTCATTTTGATGAAAAAGACATTTGAAATATCTTTGTAGTCGTTAAATTTAACATTTGGTGTACGGAATCGGGCTAAATATTTCACATAACGTAACGTAAGTTAAACAATTCAATTTTAAATCGTATTCTATGATTTCACAACAACTTGAAATAGTTTTAAACAGACTAACTGCTCCCAACGTGAAACATGTCGCATTTGTGCAGTGTTAGATGGTGCTCGCAGGCGGGTAATTTAAAAAACAACACCTACAACTTACAAATTGAGACATTATATTTTTGCGAATTTTAACTTAATCAGAGGTTTAATCGTAATTAACTTCTTATGGCCAGGGTTTAGGTTTTTACCGAGTGTCTCCACTCCTAGACTAAGCATGAAGTAAAATGTCGAGTTTAGAGAAGCCTGAAAATTTGGTTTGGTCGCGTAGCGCTACGCGACTAAACTAAATATTCAGGCTTTTCTAAACTCAAAATTTTACTTCATGCGCCACGCGTATAAAACACTGATTGTAATGCCCACTTACACTACAGGAACTTAATCGTGCCTTAAAGGTTAATCATTAAACCTCTAATTAAGTCAAAATTCTAAAATATAAATCAGAATACAAATGTGTAAACATTTTTCAAATAAAATTGTTGCCTTTTTAAGAAGTACTAATCACTGATTGACGCTGATTTAAGGTAATAAGCTGTAGAGCAAATGGCAAAATTCTAAAATATAAATCAGAATACAAATGTGTAAAGATTTTTCAAATAAAATTGTTGCCTTTTTAAGAAGTACTAATCACTGATTGACGCTGATTTAAGGTAATAAGCTGTTTTATACGCGTGGCGCATGAAGTAAAATTTTGAGTTTAGAAAAGCCTGAATATTTAGTTTAGTCGCGTAGCGCTACTCGACCAAACCAAATTTTCAGGCTTCTCTAAACTCGACATTTTACTTCATGCTTAGTCTAGGAGTGGAGACACTCGGTAAAAACCTAAAATTAACGTTTTTTAAAGAACAACGAATGCCTAAAACTTCACAGCGAATGCTTCGGGATGTGTATACTTAAAAGATACATTCCCTGTATGTATAAATTGCATTTGTGATTTGAATAATTTTTTACGCCACTGTATTGTCGAAAACGAACGCCCACTTTCACGCGTGTGAACGCGGCTTTTCGAAACGTCACCCGTTGCCAACTTCGGAGCGCGCAAAAATTTCTCCGTACCGTAAATGTTGTTAATAAATTAGAAAACCGTAATCAAATTCCGCGTTCAAACCCACCAAACAAAATAAAAAAGTCGAGCCTTTCTGAAAACGCGCAGAACGGCGCTCGATCAAGTGCAATAATCACGCTAACGATACACACACGCATACACACAAAGGATTAAATTTGGAAGTGAGTGCAGGGGAACAAAGCGGTGTTATTCGCGCTCCGGTGAAAATTCCGCTCTTGCAGCCGGGGGTGGTGGAACGGTGTTTTTGGAGGAGGAAGAAAAAAGTGTGTGACCTCTCGTGAAAAAGGCGAAAATCACTGGGACACGTCGTCGGCCATGTTGGATGACTGGGAATGAGTGGTGTCATCGTCGCTGCTGGAAAGTCCCCGAAATGGAAAATTGATTTGTGTTAAAAGTCGGGAAAGTGCGCGCCCCCACCCGGTGTTTTGGGGGCATTCTTGAGGTGGTTAGGGCCCTTGGAAAAGGGAAGTCGATTTTATGTGAGTACAACAAAAAATAAAAAACAGTAAACAAATTGCTCTAATTTCTTTTGGTTAAAGAAAATACTGCTATTGCTTTTAACTCTTTCTCTTTTCGAATCCGTCCTTCCTATTAAATCTTTCCCTGAAGTGTTCACTTAATGGTCATTAAACATTGTTTAAATTTCTCTTGGCTGTATGTGTGGAAATGTAAATAAAGAACTGTCAGATTGGGGAGAGTCACAAGATTGGGCTTTTATCAGCAGATTATGGGTCGCTTATCTGATTGTGTTCAAAACTGATTTCTATTATCGTTTGGTTAATTTTTAATAAAAATAAGCAAAAGTGTTGGCCGGTGGAAAATAGGTTTCGGTAAATTAGGTCCACTTTTACAAACGTTAGAAATTTGTATAATTCACAACTTAGGTTTAAGGGGCGACAGTTTGCAATGCATGTACATTAATTTATTTATTTACTGATGACCTCGTTGGAAAGTGGTTTTATCTCAGATAAGTCACCCTTTATCCGAGGTTACGTCATGTGTGCATCTGCAGGTGCCTTGGCCTAAGACGAGATAGTCTCTGAAAGCTGAAGTTGTGTTGTGTTTAAGTTGTGTCGTTTCGCTCCGCCCGGCAAAACCAAATTTTCAGGCTTCTCTCAACTTGAAATTTTACTTCATGCTTAACCGTGGAGTGGAGAACACCGGTTAAATGTTTTACACTCGCACAATATCATTTACTATTTATAAACTCAATGTTTAGTCTAAAATTTGTTAAAATTAATTCACTGATAAGATAACAAACAGTATTAAGTTCAAGTTCTTTATATAATTATATTTTAAAAGTACTTTTTTTTAGTCCGACCTGAAATCAGACAGAAACATGCATTCATGGGTAATTAACAATTAATGTCTTATGTTTATTGTATGAAGACGATCAGACCTCCCATTAGAATTTATATCGAGTGATTTGTTGTTCTCAAGGTGAACATTTTAGAAAGTCCATTATTGTTCCAATTATAATTTTAAATAATACAGCCTCCTTAGTAGCAAGAATTGTTTTTTGTAAATTCTATTTTTTTGTTTGTTTGCGCGAACAAATATTTGTACTATTTATTTATTTATCATACAGTGCTAAGATGATGATACACATATCATTAAAAACTCTCTGGCTGATAAAGTTGCTGATAACCAGTAACCCGAGTAATTGTAAATGCCAGTCATTATTTTTACCTCTCCGATTTTGCAGCTAATCATTATTGATTGTAAGTACGTGCACACATGTACATTTAATTTAATTGCTTAATATTGTTTGGTCGGATTAGCTGTCGCTGTTACGTCACAAGGGAAAACCTACAAATTCACAAGAAGGCTGCGTGTGCGGCGGCATTCAGTTTTTCATTTTTGTGTTTAATCAAGTGCCTGAAAAATAAATTAAAGTGTGTTTAGAGTGTTTTTATCACAGTAAGATAAAATGGAGGTACAACTTTTTATTAGAGTTTTTTTTATAAAAAAACAAGTTGCAATAGTTATTGTTAAATTCCTTATTTCTAACCATGGACTTTATTAGAAGATTTATGAATAAATTTATGAATAAATAAAATACAATAGAAAAATAAATAATAAAATAGAAACTTGTAGATGCATTGGATTTACAGATTATTTTATATAGTTTAAATTGTTTACTACATTTTAAAATCTATTTTGATTCAGTTTCTATTTATCTTTAGTTTGTTTGAATCTAGTCACTAAGATTAAAATTAAAATCTTCTTTCTGAGGCGTTACATGTGAATCAGCTAGTCTCTTTCAGTACTTTCTGTCCTTCAGTTCTTAACCTGCATTTTGCATAGATCGTCTACTACATTGATTTTCCACTTTTTTCTTGGTCTTCCCCAAAGTCATTGGATGACATTCATATCATGCAACGTCATTGGATGACATACATATCATATATGTAGGTCCAATACAATCGTATCTCGCCTTGGTTTCCATTCTGTAACCCCGCAGCAGCCCAATGTACCCACTGACGTCATACATTACTATATTCAGTTCACAGATGTATTATGACAATGACAGTAAACGTCTACAAATTTACTGTCATTGGATATATAGCGTGTCATTTCACTCATTTAATACCTCATAATTATTCTTCTTTGCATAATTCATCAAAATGTTTGGATTTGTTTATGATGTATGTTGGTATCTAATGAACGTTTCTCCGGTCGGTCTATTTTGTACGATTACAAAAATCCAAAACACATTCACGATTAGCAATCCGGTCATCAAAGAATTCCCTAATAGTTGGCCTGGCGGCCGTCATAGCAATCAACCCTTTAACATAATCACTGACTTTAAATTTTTATCACACTATATCCCTAGGTTTACATTCGGTAAACTTAGGGATATAGTGTGATAAAAATTTAAAGTCAGTGATTAGTGCTAATCGTATTTAGAATTAGACTATACATACGACAAATGAAAAACGTTTTTTTCATTTTAATTAAAACAAACACTTTTTTTTTAACAAAAAGTGTTTTTTCATTGAAACAGCGTTTAAAACATTAACGACTAAAAACATGTTTAAAACAGAACACACAGGGTATTTTTCTTTTGTGTATACATTACAGTGTTTTTTAAATTTGTGGGAATTCATTGTTTCAAAGCGGTTAATTTAGGGCTTTTAACGAGTGTTTTCCACTCCCAGATTAAGCATTAAGTAAAATTTCAAGTTTAAAAAAGCCTAAGAATTTGGATTGGCCGTGTAACGAAGCGGAGCGGTTAATCCAAATTAGGCTTTTCTAAACTCGAAATTTTACTTCATGCGCCACGCTTAAAAACACTGATTTATTTATTTATTAGTAATTTGTGTCATTAGAATAATTGCTTTACAGTGAAGTTCAAAAACACACACATACAACAACAATTATAGGCAACCTAAGATACGTTAGAGGTATTGGGCTGCCTATAATCACTGTTAAACAATTTTTTCAGCGCAGAATTTGACTTGCGTTTTATTAACATCTACATATTAGATTGCTAAAGATTTTAAACTTTATGATATTTCAGTGTTTTATACGTGTGGCGCAGGAAGTAAAATTTTGAGTTTAGAAAAGCCTAATTTGGATTGGCCGCTCCACTTCTAAACTCGAAATTTTACTTTCTGCTTAGTCTAGGATTGGAAAACCCTCGTTTAAAGATTCAAATTGAAGTCTTTTAAAAGAGCAACGAATACCTGAAAGAAAAATTCCCTGTATTTAAAAATCACGTTAACCCTTTTAGTCTTTAAGTTTATATAACATGAATAATATTTAGTATGTTTGCTTAAATATCCCAACAGTAACCCAAAAAAACAATAAAAAAGAATTATTTATTTTAGTTTTTTTCTAAAAGTGAGGTTGCCATATGGCAACACTAGACTTACCAGGGTCAAAATGTCAAATATCTTATTTCAATAAACATTGGTAAAAAAAATAATTATTTAAAGCACAAAAGTACAAAATGATTAAAGCTTTGTATGAAAATGAATATTACAATTTAAGCGGAGACCTACATTGCACTTAATGCACATAATGCGCATTATTAACTTGCAATTTTCTCCAGCACAACGTTGCTTCTTTCCATCTGGAATAGCTGTAAGCAAATGCCCAGTATTATTGAACCTTATGTCATCTGATACTCTGCAAAAGGACCTGCTGGAATTGCTTATACGTGGACGGCCTCCTGACTTTGGAGGATTTCGCGCTCTCTCTAAATAAGTTTTCACAATTTCTCTTCTAAATTGAATCTGTGTGAGATTATTACCTGCTTTTTTGAATAAAAACCCGCTATTCTGATTGTAGCGTCTACAAGCCAAGTGAACAAACACCACCACCACTTCTTACCGCAGGTCCACAAACACTGCATACACGCTCCCTTTCCTTCCATCATTTTCTCTACCATTCTTGTCAGGGTAAAGACCTGCTCCCTTGTCCCCCTACCCCTCCTAAAGCTCCCCTGCGTCTCCGACAGCAGCCCCTTCTCTTTCACCTCCTCCTCTAGCCTATTTTTTACCACCATCATAGCTATCTTGTATCCCATGCTCATCACTGTTATCCCCCTATAGCAATCCGCATCCTTCTGGTCCCCTCCTTTATGTATCGGGCCCATCCTCCCCACTCTCCATGCTGCCGGTATGTTCATTCTTCCCCTCCACATCTGGTTCAGTAGCTCCCTGAATTTCTTACTCTCCCCTTCCCTAATCTCCTTCCCCATCTCTGCCTTCAGCCCATACCTTCCGGCTGCCTTCCCTCCCTTCACCTCCTTGAACGCTCTTTCTACCTGCTCCTCCGTGAACTCTTCCTCTCCATCCCCTCGCCTGTCTTCTCTCATTACCACTAGCACTTCACTACCTTCTCTGCATTAATATAAAGCTGTTTCATTTTCCTTTCTATTTCCTTTGTTATGTTATTCCTGTTCAGATTTTTTTCATCTGAATTATTTTTTTGCATGACTTAATTTTATTTACTTTTTGAATGTTATTTTTGTAATGATAATAACTTTAATTTTCGCAGAAATCAACGACGTTGGAACAAAGTCAGGTTCAAACACTAACAAATAAATAATTGTAAGTTTTCTTTCCCTACAATACATTTGGACAACTTTCTGCAGGAAGGAACCAACCCATTCAATTTCACGTTTAAATTGGTCCTATTCTGCAGAAAGCCATCTATTTATTAGTAGTCAAAATTATCAGTTTTTTTAAACCATGCATGCACTCTTAGAATGATTTGAATATCATTTTAATAAGTACGAGGTGACGGAGACCTAGTGGTCCTAGCTGAATTTGTAGGTGGTGCGAGATCTCATGGTGTTGCCCCTCCAAACACAAAAATTAGAGTTTTTCCATGACAGTGCCTGGGGTAATCGCACCGCTTGCACTGCCCTAAGGCCCCCACTGCGCAGACCAAATGACCACATTTGTAAAAGGCGTAGTTTGGGGTGGGTAAGTGGGGGAAGGTCGTTCAACTTCTCATTCTGTAGCCTAAGATGGGAAGTTTAGTTACCATGATCTGTTGGACCGCTTAATATTATACAATCGCCATCTAAACATTTTTTTATAATAATGGCTGTTTTGTGGTCACACGTCTCGCCTTCCGGACACATTTCAACCTCGCTCTGCGTACAACTCTCCCAAAAAACCCTTCGATTTCTAAGCGGGTTGAACATTTTCGTCAACACTACTGTTATCCCAAAGATCTCCCCTTCACCTGTTCCAGCTGTGGTAATACCTGAGAATGTGGATCGTGTCCATTGAGGATAGCTCACGGTGTTAGTCTGCTAAAATGCGTCACTGTGAATTTATCAGAAATTCTTTTTCATAATTAATTTTTCTTCTGCATTACAATAATGCCCACCGCATATTGAACCCAGCCCAGCACACCACAGCCCAAGCCCATGCTTAACTCAGCCGGACACACGCCAACGTGTGAAATGGAGGCACCTCATATTGAACCCAGCCCAATATAGACCCAGCTCTGCACTTCTTTCCATGACGTCCCTTCAAATACTTTTAGATTTAGAATCCGAGTCCAAAATTATGGATGTAGTTTTGTATGCGCAAGTGCTTACTTAAGTGCGCAAAGTACTCGAGGAGAGTTTTTGTTAAGTAGGGAAGTTCCAGACAATGTATTTAGTGGTTGTTTCCGGCTCAAAACGTCAAAAACACTTTTGAATTAAATTTAAACAAAATCAATATAAAAAAAACTCGAGTCTCGAGACCCACCACCCACGAAATCTGTGCAACTCTCGCAAATCTTCACACGCGTGGTTGACGTCATTGTGGGCTCGCCGTGGACTGGGTTGAATATGCACCACTTCGTGTTTTACTATGATTCACAGAATTAACCCACGCGTGGGCTTGGGCTGTGCTGTGCTGCGCTGTGTTTAATATGCGGCGGGCCTAAAACTTCCATTCATTAGCTATAAATTGTGATTTTTTCATCCAGATATCTCAACAATTAAAGGTATGTTGTCCATTTTCAATGTGGTAATTTGGTCTCTGTCACCCTGTACATTTTAAGGCGCTACTTAGATAATTTTAACAAACCATATTAACACATTGGCTGTCATATGATTCACACTAAAGTTGTTTAGATGCGTCGTGCCGGTGGAGAGATGCAGGTGAACGTGGCGGGCCTGCGGAGGAATCTAAAGAACCTGGCGCACAACTATTCGGACGCCCAGCGGAAGGTCAGGGAAGCCACCTCGAATGACCCGTGGGGCCCGAGCAGCACCATCATGGCGGAGATATCCGACCTGACCTACAACGTGGTCGCATTCACCGAGATTATGCAGATGGTGTGGAAGAGGCTTAACGACCACGGCCGCAACTGGCGGCATGTCTACAAGGCCCTGGTGCTACTCGAGTACCTCATCAAGACGGGCTCGGAGAAGGTGGGACAGCAGTGCAAGGAAAACATTTTTGCGATACAGACCCTTAAAGATTTCCAACATCTCGAAGAAGGTGAGTTGAAAAGAAAAAAACACTTCCGCTTGACTCATTTGTTTGTTGTTTCGATACAGTGCGATCATTTAAATTATAACAGGTAGGCTGAAAAGTTCGTAGGGTAACATAGTAAAAATTTTTTTTTTCCAAATTCTATTTTATTATTCAACATGGTTGTCTTTGAGGGCGATACAACGATTATAGTGGTCATGTAATTTGTTGATACCATTTTTATAATACGAATTCTCTTTAACCTCAAAATAAGCCACAGTTTCAGCGATAACTTCTACATTAACGCTGAATTTTTTTCCAGTGAGCATCCTTTTGAGGCAAACAGGAAAAAGTCACTGGGGGCCAGATCTGGAGAATACGGTGGATGAGGAAGCAATTTGTAATTTAATTCGTGCAATTTTGCCATCGTTTTCATTAATTTATGACACGGTGCATTATCCTGATGAAACAGCACATTTTCTTTTAAATGGGGCTTTTTTTGTCATTTTATCCTTCAACCGCTCCAATAAGGTTACATAGTAATCACTGTTGATGGTCTGGCCCTTTTCAAGGTAATCAATGTATATTATACCTTGCACATCCCCGAATACTAATGCCATAACCTTGCCAACCGACTTTTGCTTCTTTTCACGCTTTGAATTCGGTTCATCGCGTGCAATCCACTCGGCTGACTGTCGATTGGACTCTGGAGTGTAGTGAAGGAGCCACGTTTCATCCATTGTCACATATCGGCGGAAAAATTCGTTTTTATTGCGGTTGAATATCGTAAAACATTGCTCTGAATCATCGTCATGTTGCTGATTTTGATTGTTTGTGAGCTTGCGTGGCGTGGCACCCACTTTGCACACAGCTTTCGCATGTCTAAATATTCATGCATAATATGTCCAACACGCTCTATCTTCAGAGTCTCAGCTATCTCGATCAGCTTCACTTTAAGGTATTCATTATTATTTTGTGAACTTTTTTCACATTTTCGACCGTAACAGTCTCATTCGGGCATCCACTGCGTGCACCGTCATCGGTGCTCATTTTGCCCATTTTAAATTTGGCAAACCACTTCTCCAACGGTTGATTTTCCTGGTGCAGAGTCTAAATAATGTTCATCAAGTCAAGCTTTGGTTTCAATAGTATTTCTTTTCATAATGAAGCAATGCTTTATTAAGACACGAAACTCTTTTTTTTCCATATTTTTCACACTAGCAAAAGTTTTTAACTCAATGCTATATCTCACGAATTTATACACGTGTCGTTTAAAGGTTATTTATTTATTTATTTACACATTAAACGAACTGGCAGATTACATCTGGTGTCGTTCGCTATACAAACTAGCATAAATGCTTGTGGCTCTATACAGTGCAATAAATAATTTACACGGTTTACATAATTTACAAGATGTACAACATATATAGACACTGCTCGCAAATTAACAATATATCAACGTTATGGGACTAACTATCACAGTTGTAGGTATACATCTAGTCTATTTTTAAACTGTTGGACGGTTAGTTGTACTATAAATCATATGGATTTAATTCTAATACCATCTATGTGTTAGCCTATGAACTTTTCAGCCTAGGTGGGCAACTGGCTCAGAATGCTAATTGAAGGATGGATTAGATTTGCGGTTATGGTAAACTATGTGTTAGCAGTCAGTCATGCGCATACCCAGAAATTTGTCTTAGGGGGTTTTTGGGGGGGCTAACCTCGGTCTAATGGAAGGGCCTACGCATTTAAACCTATGTATATACGTCGAAATACTACAATTTAGTTGGTCTTGGGGGGCTCTAGCCCGCGAGCTACCCCTCTAGTCGTGCACCTGCAGTCGGTAGTGCTAATGTTACTTAAATCCTACACTTAATTTATATTTTAAATGATTCCACGGTATTTGTTGGACAGTTTTCATACACAGTTTCTTGCCCTGATTTGTTAAACACTACAATAATTGTTTTGACACAGTCTTCAGTGCCCATTTGTTGTACACTGCAATAATTCTTTTAAAACAGTGTCAATTATTGCAGTGTTAGACAAATAGAAAATATTTGTTGGACACTTAACCAACAATGTCGGATATTGCGGTGTCAAACGCATAAAATGTGTAAAACTCTAAACTTATAACTTTTATTGATATCAGGTAAGGATCAGGGTCAAAATGTCCGCGAGAAGGCGAAACAGTTGGTGAATTTATTAAAAGACGACGAGCGGTTGAAAAACGAGCGGGCTAGGGCATTAAAAGCGAAGGAGAGATTCGCACAGAGCGCTAGCGGGTTCGGAAGTGACGGTTGTCTGGACACACCAACCAGTCCTAAGTACCCCGCATTCAGGGGTAGCGAGTTCAACACCAGCAAAGATTCCGGTAAGCAAATACAACATTTCCTGAGATCTACATAAATAAGAATTGTGTAGATTTGTGTAAAGTTGTTGTTACCATTTTTTATTAAAATATATTTTAACCCCAAAATGTAAATTTGCCTCTGGGCCCAGAATTTAGGGCCAGTTGCACCAAAAACATTGAACTCGAGTTCAAGTTGAGCTCGTGTTCAAGCTGAACTTGAGTTCAAGAACAAGCAGGACTTTAAGTTCAAGATGACAGTTCCTATTGTTCTAATGTCACTCTGAAGTCGAGTTCAGAGTTGAACCAGTTCAAACATGTTTGGTGCAACTGGCGCTTAATGTTGTGTCTTTCATTAGCAGTTTTAAATAAAATAATGATTTGACGTTTGTGTCAAATTTAGTGATAAATTTAACATATTCTCACTAAATTCGACAGTCGAATCAAAATGTTCAAATTGAAATTGATCCTGTTTTGTTTTTTGTATGTTGGAAGATCCCTTAATGAAAGGTATGTAAAAACATTCGTTGAAAGGCAAATAGTGAATAAATTCGAGAATGGGGAAATAAACGCTTCGCAAAAAATACATTTTATTAATAGGGGAATGAAAATTGATCGTATAAATTCAACTCACCTTTTCTAAATTCATTAATTACAACCTTATTAATAGACATTAGCATACAGCTTTAACACAGTTCTAAAGATGATAATAGGTATAGTTTATTGTTTTACAATCGACTGTAACTCTAACGTCTAAACTAAACTTGCTTGCTGAATTATTTATTTACTTGTTTATTCTTAACTCTTTCTACTTTGAGTGTAAGACTAAATTATCTGTTGTATTAACAATGTTGAAAAGATGAGTTGAAAATCGATTTGAATGAGAAGCTTTAGCATTTTTTTTTTTTGTGATTGTGCTCAAACCTTGCTTTTTATCTTGACTGAATCGATTTTTTTGGTATGTTGAATTTTCAGTGGAGCTCCCGAGGGATCTGGAGGTAGCCCGTCCGCAGACGGCTGGCGAGGAGGAGCTGCAACTGCAGCTGGCTCTAGCCATGTCGAGGGAGGAGGCAGAGCAGGAGGAGCAGAAGCGGCGGTCGGACGACGTGCGGCTGCAGCTGGCCCTCAGCCAGAGCCAGCAGGACTTCAAGACCGCGCCGGCGGACAAGCCCGGCGCGATGCTCGACCTGCTTGACGTCAGTCTGGAGGAGCCGTTAGCTTCGTCCAACGTCGACGCCTGGGGGATGCCTCAACCGCCCAGACCACAGGTATGGTTAAAAGATAAAGTATTATGTAAGTTTGTACAAAAAGTTTTCGAGTGTCTTCTATACACACCTCGATATATATATTGTACATTTTCAGGTATCCGTTGTTTTTCAAGATCGTTCAGTTTGAAGGTTCTACCAAGTGTTTCCACTTCCAGGTTAAACATGAAGTGAAATTTCGAGTTTAGAAAAGCCCGAAAATGTTCAGGCTTTCCTAAACTCGAAATTTTACTTCATGCGCCACGTTTATTAAACACTGATCTAAAGTGAAGCTTAAAATATACAGATTTAGCACACTGCTTTAGTAGTATATTTTGAACTTGACTAGAAAACAGTGTTTAATACCGGTGGCGCATGAAGTAAAATTTCGAGTTTAGAAAAGCCTGAACATTTTACTTCATGCTTAACCTGGGAGTGGAAACGTGCGTTAGATGTTTCAAACTGAACTCTTTTCAGAAACAGTTGCCTGAAAATGTACAATATATAAATCGAGATATGTATACTTTAAAGAAAAATTCTCTGTATAGATTATATGAAAATGCTGATTTTGTGTAAATCCTAGGGGACATATTTTCAAATCTGGCCAGGGAAGCCAAACGTTGGACACCCCTGCTCTAGAACTTTTTGCATGAATTAATCATATTGTTTTTTTTTTGTAAGTGATTACATAGATTTTTTGTTTTGTTTTTGTTTAGTCTCTGGATATCGGTTCATTTTTTTTCAGTGATAACATTTTCTTGGTAAGAATTTTGTTGTAGTGTTGACTGCATAAAAAGGAATCGCTATTGTTGAGCAATAATAATGTTTGAAGCTTTTACAAATTTTAAGCTTGTAACAACAAGTATTTGCTATAATATAAATTATTACACTTTTACCTAATTTTAATCATGATTAACAATTGCTAATTTCCATTTGTAAGCGATTAAATGCTGTTTTAGATAATTCATAAAGAGTGATTTTTTTTTTAGTATGTCCTAACTTCCAACCCGGGTGACTGTCAAACAAAGTGTGAGTTTTCCCGCTTGTAGTGTCAAAATTATTCAATATAGTCTGGCAAATCATCATGGAACGTTTTACATCTGAGCAAGGCTTCTAAAATGTCGAAATTAATCGGCAAATCCAGCATTTTGTACAGAAAACTTATTAAGCAACCGAGCGAAGTATTTCCCGATTACTGACAAATTTTGAACGCCTTTCATGCTGCTGGATGTTAAAACCAAAACAAGGCCAAAATCTAAGCGTTCCCAAGAAAATATTTTTCCTGTTAACTATTAATGGATTCGATAGCTTAAGTCATCTAATGCTTTACAGTGGCATCGTCAATGTCACGAATGCACAAAGTGCATATAC
Source organism: Philonthus cognatus (assembly GCA_932526585.2). NCBI lineage: Eukaryota > Metazoa > Arthropoda > Insecta > Coleoptera > Staphylinidae > Philonthus > Philonthus cognatus. The sequence goes on along the minus strand of OW052249.1, from coordinate 21,824,319 downwards.
AGGTCACTGTTTCGTCCACGAACGAACTAAACTCTGTTTGTAAAACCAGAAAACAAATATCAAAATTGAATTAGTGTTCAGTATTCCGGCACCGTCTGTGGGTGTCTGGTGCCGGAATACTGAACACAAATTCAATTTTGATTGTTGCGGGCAGTGCTGATTAGGACCAAAGTTTGTCAATTCGTCGACATTCACAGGAAGTTGGCTTTTGTTATTCGACTACGTTGAAAATTTTGCGTAAAAATCCTAGTTTGGTGCCTTACAAGATCTAGCTTGTCTAAGAACTCAAGCCACAAGTTTACTGAAAATCAATTGCAACCGAAACCAGAATATCTCTTTTATTAATGAAGATAGAAAAAATCTGTAAATTGTATTCGTTTCTCCTCAAAAAATGTACCTTAAGTATAAGCAGTTCTTATCTTGATAAAATAATAAATTACTGAGATATTAATAAAAATCGAAAATGGAAAATATTGAATTTTTGGCTATAACTTCAAAACAAAAGACGATAGTTAATTTCTGTTTTCGGCATTAGGTTTGTTTCGAAAAAAGAGTTTAAGGTGCGCCTTTGATCTTTTTCTATCTCTTCTAATAACCGAGATTCCCTATAATAACATCCAATTTGCTCCACCCTGTACTCTGTATGAGAGTTTGATTTTGACTAACTTGATGATGATTTGAAATCAACTCTCCTCACGAGCTTCCGTTCTTCTCCACCACCGGCATTTTCACCCCTGCCATGTTTCTTGGAGGCGAGGATGGTGGAAAAGAAACTGTGGAGGAGGAAGCAGAGACTAGAGTTGTTGGTATATCTACCTGAAATAATGCAGCTGTTACAACTATGTACCTTTTTTTTTCCTGTGGGGGCTGGCTTATTGTACTATCCCATATTGCCTTAGGTTAGGTTAGGTTTCAATGGCAGCTTAAGCCCAAAGAGCCCCTTGTGATACCATAAGAGTGAAAAGGAGTCAGATCTCCCCTCCCTCCCCACCTATACAAACCAATCCGAGCACCTAATGAACCCGATCAGATTTCTCGCATCTAGAGGTGTGAGGTCCATTCGCATAGTGCATACCAAGGTACTTGATCCTTTTCCCGTCAAAAGCAGGGCATTGTCCCAGATAGTGGAGTACCGTCTCTTCCTCCTCCACATCCAGGCATCCTCTGCAAAAGCCGTTGTGCTAAAGACCCATCTTTGTGCATGTCTGCCTAGGAGGCAGTGGCCCGTGAGGATGCCTACCGCCTTCTTTATGTCGATTCTGCAATGTGCAATTAATCTTTTGCTGTTTAAAGTATCCCATATGGACCATAGCTGCCTTGTTACGGGACACCCGATGCTATCATTTGGTCCCTAAGTAGTCTCTTGCATTCCACAAGAGGAATGTGGGTGGAGAGTTCAGTAGACAGGTTCTTCATTTTTCCCTCTTCATTGCAAGGTTGTCGGCAATTGAATTCCCCCTGATATCACTGTGACTAGGTACCCACATGAGTCCCACGTCACCATTATTTGCAAGCCTATTTAGCGATTTTTTTACATTCTCTGACCACCTTTGAAGTGCAGTACGGACTATTCACTATCTTAATGGCGGCTTGGATATCAGTAATGAACCTGATGCGGTTCCCCTGAAGGTCATTTTTGTGGATTCAGTCCACTGCCATTCGGATGGCCATGACCTCTGCCTAAAGGATGTTACAGTGGTTTGGGAGTCTAAAAGACTTTTTGAAGTTGAAATCTTATGAAAAGATTTAATACAATTGTACTGTTCCCAAATGTAAGTCATCTATTGTTATCCGAAACAATTGATTGCCGGCCAGGAACGAGACCCATGGGATGAATATTGAACTGAGTTCGGAAGGCACGTTGGGTGGCAACCACCGAACGGCCATTGGAAATAGGCCTTGACGGCGAACGCACGCTCCTCCTTTGTCTATCGCGTGACGACAACTGGCTTGAGCGGTAACAAACCTGCAAGACCCCCTCTATCGAATGAGACCCTCCCTACCCCTTTCTGACCACGTCTCGCTCGTTGGCACCCAATTAAATTCAGCAAGTTTCCCTGCCGGACCTTGTATTTAGTTAAGGAGTTCTTGTAAATCGCCCATGAGTCCGTCATTTTTGCGTACACGAGCCCCAGAAATTCAGAACTCGTGCGTGTGGGACGGAGAGCTTATTATTATTTTAACCCATCGTGCGCTTGCAGGGGACTTATAGATAGTGTAGGTGCATTTACATCATTCGATGTGAGGGATGTGAAAAAACTGCTATAGTTAACATAGGTACCGACCTCAAATTAAAATAATATAGGATTAATATATTGATTATTCCAATCACTTATTATTGATGCTTATTGAGATAAGAACAATACAATTCAATAATTCACGATTATCAAGATATCATTAAAACTAAAAGAGCTACGACAAAAAGTAGCAAGGTACGAAGAGAACGATAAGAGTTAATATCCACTTCCGGTTTCCGCATTTCACCCAAAAGTTGAACTTCTGTAGATATTATGGAGTAGAACCTAAATATAAAATTTAATGAAAATCCCAACAACCATTTTCGCTGAAATCTAACCATAGACTGATCTCAAGACCTTCCTTACATAGTAGTGCAGTCGGTAAAAATAGGCTTAAAATGAAATTATATCTGAACATACTGCTGTGACTTTATATTTTTGTTGTTAGAATTCAAGTCCGTGGAACAGTAACTCGCTCACATCGCCCCCGGCGAGTCACAGACAGCCTTCAGCTGGGGACCCGTGGGCACCTGTAGCTGGAGCCATGGCTGTGGCTCCGCCTCCGCCGCAGATCAGGCCAGCGGATCCATGGAGCCCCAAGACCACCCCCACACCTCTCGTGGAGACGGCGATAAGGAACGACCCCTGGTCGCCCGTCAGTCACAGCTCCTCTTCAGATCTTGACGACTTCGATGCCATCACCAACAGGAACAAAGCGGCATCGCCCTTGACGGTGAATTCTTCTAGTAATGGCACCAGTAATGGAAATAATAATTCAGGTTGATAAATAAATTATACCCCGTACTCATACCTCACATTTAGCAACTTCAAATGTATTCCTAGATGCAGAGCTGGGACGCATCCTCATAAAAAGGATTCGAATCACCTAGTATGATTCGAATTACGAATACTTGAATAAAGGATTCGTAAGAGATAAATATGATTCGAATCCTGTTTTTTGGAATCAAGAATAAAAATCCTTTAAGAATAAATTTGATTTTAATATTTTTTTGCAACCATTAAATATATAAATATCGTTACCAGTTGTTATAACAAAAATATTCAAAACCTAATTATTTATTATTAACACTGAACATCGTTGATAACAGTAAATATCTGATACCCTGTTATTAAAAGATGTATTTGTGGGTTTTTGAACTACACTTCAAATCAGAGTTTTGTACGCATGGCGCATGAAGTAAAATTTCAAGTTTAGAAAAGCCCAAACATTTTCTATTTGGACAAAGTTTTTTCTATTGTATTGAGTGATGAAGTAAGACAAAACGAATGAAGTGGTTGAAAATACAAAACGCGGTAAGTCAAGTGATCCAATTACCGAATATTTAATGTCAGTTGTTTTCATACAAAACGTTAAGAAAAAAAATGTCAAGAGTCAAAACATACGCTAATTTTACTGTTAACAACAAAAAATTGACTTTGTCTTTTGAGACCCCCCATCTACAGGATCAATTTTGGCTATGCCCATGGTGGTAACTGACATTTTTTTATTTTTTCGTGCAGATCCGTTTGAGTTGAATCTATTAGGCGATTCACTACCGACGAGTGGGCCCAGTCCTTCAACAGGCGCCACAAAAAAGACACCACTGTCCTTCCTCGGGGAAAATTCAGCTCTTGTAAATTTGGATAATTTGGTCACGAGTGAATCATTAAGTAAGTCTTCATCTTTACAACTTTTGATAGTTTTAGTGAATTTTCTAATTCGGTCATATTTATTAGGTAAACCAGCAAATCCTGTGAGCACGGTAAACCCATTCACGGACGCCCAGAACGGCGGCAGGCCCGTGTTTAACCCCCAGCCCCCCAAGCCCACCATCAACCAGATAAAACAGGCCCCGTTCGCGGCCAGTCCCCAACTGGGCACGACGCCCCCTTACAACAGTTTCATGCAACAACAACAGCAGCCCCCCGCCGCTTTTCCCAATAGCAACAATGGGGCGTTCGGGGCGGCACCCGCTCAGCCCGACCCTTGGGCGCCCGTGCAACCCGCCCCCGCCACGACGAACAACAGCCAACTGGGGGCCCCGTGGATGAAACCAGGTGAACACGCCAACCCGTTCCTTTCTTAGAACGAGTGTGTCTCTCGACCCATCGATATTTATTGATTGATTGATGTTGGTTTTTATGGTTATGTTTTTATTAGATGTGTATATATATATATCAGTTTATATATTCAGTTATTTTATCTCTGGTGAGTTTATTTTATTTTATTTATTTATCGTTCATTCATATATTCCATTACATTTTTATTTAATTTAACAAGTGCTATTTTATTTAATAGATGTATCATTTTATTTGCTCGCATGTCATTTTATCGAGAGTTAGGGGCGTAGCTCCTGTGGAGCAGTTGGAGCAAACTTTGCTTTATGCTTAATCAGGATGTAAAAAACATTCGTTTAAAGTTTTAAATTGAACGCTTTTACAAAAACAGAGAAGGCCTGAAAATTTTTTTTTTCACAACGATCAACTACTTCTGAAACCTCGTAAGTGCAAAATGTGAAATTTGAGGGAGCACAAAATACTACAGGGTGCGGCAGGGAAACTTGCTGATTTGAAAGGTCAATAAAAGAAAAAGTATTTTACATATCGATTTCATTCTTTTTTTATCATATTGTACACATCCTGAATTTTTGTTTCGAGTGGTTTTAAAAATGACATCGGACAAATGGCGGCCCTCATTAGCGATACACTGATCCACCCGCTTTTTGAAGTTTCGCTCCGCTCATTCAAGCATATCGACGGGAATGTTGGCGATGGCTTGGCGAATGTTGTCCTTCAGGTGTTGCAGGGTCCGTGGTTTTTCATTGTAAACAATGGATTTGAGATATCCCCATAAAATCAACTCACAGGGAGCGAAATCGGGGGAACGCGCCGGACACAGTACGTCACCCCTCAAGTTCCATTGAAGTTCTCACTGTGTGTGCCGTGGCTCCGTCCTGCTGGAACCATACGTCCCCAAGTTCTATTTCTTCAAGTTTTGGGAGAAAAAATGCCTCAATCATTTCTCTGTAGTGAACTGCATTCACAGTAACAGTGTGTTCTTCTTCTTGTCACACTGCCACTTACCCCGAATGCGTCCACCCACGAAACGATTGATTGCCAGCCAGGAACGAGACCCGTGGGATGAATATTGAACCGAGTTCGAAAGGCACGTTAGGTGGCAACCACCGAACGGCTATTGGAAAAGTAGGCCTCGACGGCGAACGTACGCTCCTCCTTTGTCTAACGCATGATGACAACTGGCTTGAGCGATAACAAAACTTCAAGACCCCCTCTATCGAATGAGACTCACTCTCCCTACCCCTTTCTGACCACGTCTCGCTCATTGGCGCCCAATTCAAATCAGCAAGTTTCCCTGCCGCACCTTGTACTTCTGAAACCTCGTAGGTGCAAAATGTGAAATTTGACGGGAGCACAAAATACTAGATAATTATTATACGAGCTGCGTAATCCTTCTGTTTTTTTGTATGCTACGTATTACTTCATCATGAGCGATTTTTAAAAATTATTTCGAGTAGATGTTTATACTAATGCTGGTAAATTAAAAATATCTAAATTACTATGATTTTATTTTGGAAAATCGGGACTTGCGAGGTTCGGAAGTAGGGGATTGATATGCAATTTTAATTGTTGAATGAATAACGTTTCTCTAAGAAACCGGTTTACTTGCTCCAGCTTGCTCCATTTGTATGTATGTATGTAATAATTTAACACATTTACAATTTACCTGAACGCAAATTCTAATAATACCGTGTTTTCTTCTGTTGCAGGTTATACATTTTAAAAAAATAAACAAAACACTAAATAATTTAATTAATTAAAGAAAGCATAAAACGAAAACTAAACAAAAAAAAAAATATATTTATAATAAACACCAATTAATTGAGAGACACAACAAGAAAAACTAAAAGCAAACAAAAAAAATACAATTTTTTATAGATATATTAATGATAGATTTTTTAAAGATAAATGGTGCAAAGTTATTTATATATTTATATTATAGTAGAATAAAAAAAATAATTATAATAATGATGATGACATAATTAATATATTGAATGTTTCCACGCTAATAAAAAAAAACACACACACACACACACACACAAACAAATACCTATCATCATCATCATCAGTTGGAAGGTAAAATTCATTAAGTGCTGTGTATATACACACTCACTCACTCGCTTTGTAACTAACTGAAAGACAATGGTTTATTTTTGGCGCCTAACATGGGGCGAAATTAAGTAGCCGAAGAATCAAAAACGTTGCGCACTTAAACAATTGATCTCATATTGAGAGAAAAAAGTTGCGCTCTAAAACAGTTAGAGAGAAAAAAATTGCTCGTTTATTTCCCTATTGAACTTCAAATTACGCTTTGTGATATATTTTAAATTTATCTAGAAAATCAACGCAACATACTTGAGGCCCGTATAAGGATTAGAATATTTGCCCGTTATGTGTCACCGTAACGCAACATTTGATGACACAAAAGGTGCAACTGATTGCTTATTTTAATCCATATCATGCACACGTGTCTTGAAAATAATCATAATACAAGTAGACGACACGAGAATAAGAGTGAGTAATTCGTAAACATTCATAGTTGATCGGTGGGTAAATTAGAAGGAATTATATTGATACGCCTACCCGTCCTAACTAGCACACTGCCGCAACGTATGGATTCCTTTGATGCAACTGGCAATAACCGCTCCGTTGCTTTGCACTATGTCATGATTTGACACAGTGCAACGGGGCAGCGTTACGGTGATACACAATGGGCAAATGTTCTAATTAGTGACGGCTCGCAGCCCAACTTCAGGGTCGGCCACAGCACCAAGGCACACAAAATTTGAGGTTGGGATCGAGCTTTATAAGTACAAGGAATTGCATAACAAAGTGACTTTTCAATAACGGATACATATTACCTTGGGTCTCTGGCCGACCCTGAAGTTAGGCTGCGAGCCGTCACTGGTTCTAATCAATACGTGCCTTTAGAATTTCGAAAACTCATTATATTGAATTTCAATTATTCAATTAATTGCGCTTAGTGAGTTTTACCTTTTTAACTGTGGATATTTCACTAACACTAATTGAATGGTACTATTATGTAGCATGTTTGTTTTAACATACAGGCAGTTTGATAAAAAATTGTCCATTGTCGGAACCTCTTTTATTTTATCAACCGATTTTAATCGATCAAAAAATGTTAAGACCTGTATCGACTAGAACATTTGCCCGTTGCACATAGAGGATACAGGGGAGTGTTGTGTTAAGTTAAACCGTTTAAAATACGGGTTAAAATAGCAATCCGCTCCATTGTGGCTTGTCACCAAATGTAACTTTATGGTGACACGCAACGGGCAAATGTTCTAATTGATGCAGGCCTTTAAGTGTTGCTTAATCTATTACCAGAGCTGGGACGAATACTCTTGAAAAGGATTCGTATCATGAATCTGAACCACCTAATATGATTCAAATCACGAATAATCGAATAGAGGATTCATAAGAGATAAATATGATTCGAATCCTAATTTGATTTTATTATTTTTTTGCAACCATAATCAGTTGTTTTAACAAAAATATTCAAAACCTAATTATTTATTAACACTGAACATCGTTGATAACAGACTAAATATCTGTGTCACTCTGATTAAAGATGTATTTGTGTGTTTTTGAACTTCACCTCAAATCAGTGTCTTGTACGTGTGGCGCATGAGGTAAAATTTCGAGTTTAGAAACGCCCCGTTACAAATTTTCTACGCGGAGCTTTTCTAAACTCGAAATTTTACTTAATGCTTAGTCTGGGAGTGGAAACACTCGTTCAAAACTTCAAATTGACTTCTATTATAAAATTGACGAATGCCTCAAAATTACGTAAATAAAAAATTCACTGAATATCATTAAAACCGGGAAAGTAACAGAAAAGTCATGGTATTTTATTCAAATTAACCAAAACACTAACAAAAAACCCATATGATATTATTAAATTTGTCAAAATCAACAGGCATTGTAAAAACTACAAAACACGTAAAAATTTATAAAACCAACTTAAATATTGACAAAAACAATTGAACAAACTGGAGGTTTCCCACAGAAGAAAGTTATATTAAAAGGTCAGGAAAAAAATCTTAATTCAGGGAAATGTCGGAAAACTTTAACATTTCAGATTGTGATGTTTCGAACGAGCGTTTCCACTCCCAGACCAAGCATGAAGTAAAATTTCGAGTTTAGAAAAGCCCCGTGAAAATTTGTCGAGGGTCGCGCAGCGACCCGAGACAAATTTTCGGGCTTTTCTAAACTCGAAATTTTACTTCATGCGCCACGCGTATAAAACACTGATTTAAAATTAAGTTAAAAATGCACCGAAAATCAACCCAACTTCGATATTTTTTAAAATTGAATGTTTTCTTTCCTATCCATGCTGTAAACCTTCAGATATTCGTTGTTTTCTTGTAAAAAAACTTCGATTGAGCTGTAGCCTTTGTAAAATTGTAATAAACTTAGTAATCTAGAGTAATCCTTCAATTTGAAACTTCTAAGGACGAGTGTTGCCCGCTCCCAGACTAAGCATGAAGTAAAATTTCGAGTTTAGATAAGCCCCGCGTAGAAAATTTGTCGAGGGTCGCGCAACGACCCGAGACAAATTTTCACGGGGCTTTTCTAAACTCGAAATTTGACTTCATGCGCCACCCGTACAAAACAGTGATTTAACGAGAAATTTAAAAACACACAAAACAAATTTTTCATGTTAATCCTCACAATTAATTCGAATTCTTTTTGACGATTCAAATCCTTTTGTAAGTATTTGAATTCTTTTATAAATATTCGAATCCTTTTATGAGGATTCGAATCACCCGCATTTGGATTCGAATACGAATCCTAAAAAAATGTAACGAATCCAGTTTAACTAATGTATTTGAATGCCTCTTTTGAATCCTCTAAAAGGATTCGAATCCTGCCCAGCTCTGCCTATTACCCATTACCCAACACAGTTTTAGTGTCGTTTCGTACTATTTTATAGATTGTTAAGTTTTCTTCTTAATTCATACAATTTTACTGTCATTTGAAGATTTTTAAATATTCTTGTTATTTTATATAATTTTACTGTCTTCAGAGTATTTTAAAGTTAGTTTTTTGTTTCGTACGATTTACCGAGTTTAAAGCATTGAGCATTGTTTTATCAAACGGCTTGTGTAGATAAATGAAGCTTCATTTTTGTGAGAGTGCATTAAAAAAAACGAATTGTGATGATTGTGGATTTTGCTCACCTAAAATAATTGCTAACACAATTTTCAGAAACACACACAAACAATTGAATTAAAATAATCCGGGGTTGCGACGATTTAGATAAATTAATTTAAACGCGATTTAATCAAAGTTTATCAACCCTGATTTTGAACGAACAGTTAATAAATAAATAAATAAACTAATCAATCCTGATTTATAAACACTGATTTGGTGTTGATAAATAAATAATTTTCCCTTTCTAAGAAAGAAATTAAAACTGTATATTTTTCCATTAAATAAATAATTGCATTTGAATCAAGGTAATTTTTTTTGTTGCGTGTAAACCACACTTTTCCTCCTTGCGGAGGGAAATAAATGGTTTTAAGGTGTAAAAATCATTAAGTGCCATTAATATCCTAAGCACTTTTTTTACACCGTGTCGTCTGTTTAAAAGTGAAAAATTGGAGAGTGCTCGCTGGATCCTAAGCACTTGCTGAATTTTTCACTTTTGAGCCAACGACGAAAAGAACAGAAAGATCAACAGTCCATTTTCGCATAGACTGATAGGTGTATAAATAAATCTTGGATGTTTTGTATCGTGCATATCGTGTCATTTTTTTGAAACAAAATAAATTAATAAAAAGAAAGGCCTGATTTTTACTAAAGTAATTGATAATTCTAAAAAATAAGATTAAGATAAAGACAAACTGCGTGAAAGAAGAAGAAATATCGAGGAATAATAAATGAAACAAAATCAATTCGCGATTATCCTGCCTGTCGAGACGAGTATTATTTAATTAAAGCAAGAAGGAGTTGATTTTAATTTTACGTGCAATTTCTTTTCAGCTTTGTAATTAATGGTGACTTTTACTCAATTAAAATTGCGTAAAGAATCGCACTTTTAATGTGTTTAATCTAACTTTACATGCAATTTGTTTTTAGCTTTGCAATAACTGAATTTTATTCGATTAAAACTGCGTTATAGATTGCTTAAAGAATCGCACTTCTGATCTTTTAAAATTGTGTTTGTTTACCGAGCCGAAACAATCTCCAGAGCAATCGTAAATTCAAGCTGAGTGGGCTGTGAAATGACGTGTCAAAAAGCGATGGGTGAATTCCAGCTGAGTGGAGTCGAAAAGCGATGTGTAAACTTGCTTCGCTCCGCCCGGCAAATCCAAACTTTCAGGCTTTTTTAAACTTTAAATTTTACTTCATACTTAATTCAGGAGTCGAAAATACTCGGTATTGCAAAATTAATAGACATTTATTGTCATTTTTTTAATAGCCTCACGTTGGGCGCCCAAAATTTTATTAAGCTAACCTAACTGTTTCTAAAGGGCCTAGTTGCCAGGGCCATTAAACGAGAGGAACGTTCCCTATCGAACTCTGCTTGATTTTACGTTTTATCTTCCCTTATTTTTTAATTGAGTAAAAATCAATTTTTTTATTATATTTCATTATATTAATTGTATTACAGCATTTATAAATTAAATTACAAAAAGAAAGTAAAATTAAACAAACAATTGCGCCTTCTCTGTACTAATTCTTATTGTGTATATAATTATAAATATATTTAGCTTAATTATTAAAATTTGTTTAATTATAAAAATAACAAAAACCAATCGCTGGAACAAACTAACCCTCTCGTGTCTTTCACATAAGGGGAAAGTTACAAAAAATTGACTTTTGTATATAGTATTAATGTTATGGAGACAAGTGTATAAATAAAGAAAGAAATGAATATCAACAGTTTTTTGTTTGTATGTAATTAACATTACGATAAGGGATAAGGAATTAAATACGAAATTAAAAAGAAAGAATATTTTTATTGTTATATTTGTACGCAAAAAAAACGGCAATTCTCTTTATCGACACACATTGTAATTTCTATGTTCAAATTGAGTTTTGTAAATATATATATTTGGGTATATTTACATTTACGCTTGATTTTTTTCTGAACACTGAAAACTAGGGAGACCCTTTTTGTCGAATGTGATTTTTCTTTGCTTGCATAATATTAATAAAAAAAAATATGGTTAATTAAAATATAGTTTTATTTTACATTTATTAGATTGTTTATCAGAGTTGGGCATTTCTTAGTCGATTGAGGCTCGGCCACATGGACGTTTTTGAAATGTCTGGTTTTGCATTTAAAGTGGCCACACGAATGACGCACGTAAAATTGAATGCAATTTGCAACGAACGTTGATTTTGGATCGAGGTATTTATGCTAGAACGCGCATTTACCTTTTCCAACGCACGTCGATGCACTATATAGTCTTGAATAAGGGTGGCCATATGAATGTATTATCCAACGTCCATCGTTTCTAATTTTCACTAGTAGAACTTGTATATTTCATTTAAAAACTGGGGATGTATGAGAAATATCAATAACACCGGCACCCAAAATTTTTTTTTGACAAGTGTGACGGTATTGCCCTGTCAGCGCCCGTATTTACAGCACCGATGCAATTTGTCATCGGTAAGTAATTGCACTGAAATGACATCATTTTACTCGAAACAGTTGGGTAAATTCCTCCCAAAATGACGTAATTTCAGTGCAACTTTTCAGCGATGACAAATTGCATCGGTACTGTGAATACGGGCCCTGGCCATGTTCGTTAAGATTCCAATAGATCAAAAAATTATTTGTGAGGTCTTGGTTAGCTATCAATTTTTATATTTTACATAATGAATGACCTTATTTTTGAAACCGATAAATTTTCATTTACAACCTTATTTTGGAAGTTTTCGTCGAATACTCGATATTGTTGGTTTCAAGATTTTTTACAGTCAAATTTGGGTTATCCGAGTCACAATACTTCAAGTGTAATGGTTCTGAAATAAAATGTATCAGTTTTAAAAGTAAGTACATTCCTTATGCAAAATTCGATTCGAATTACATATCCGAATCACCTAATATAATTCGAATTACGAATACTCGAATAAAGGATTCATAAGAGATAAATATGATTCGAGTCAAAGATTCGAATCCTGTTTTTACGAATCACGAATACAAATCCTTTAAGAATAAATTAGATTTTATAATTTTAGTGCGACCATTAATATATAAAATATTCAAAACCTAATTATTTATTATTAACACTGAACATCATTGATAACAGACTAAATATCTGATTCCCCGTTACTGTGATTAAAGATGTATTTGTCAGAAACATTCAAATGCTTCTTTTGAATCCACTAAAAGGATTCAAATCCTGCTCAGCTCTGATTTATACAAAGTACAGGGTGCAGCATAACTGTGTCCCTATTTTCAAAGCTTAATTTAACAAATGTTTGAAATACGATTAATTTATTTTAATTATTCGAAAGCAACTTTTTTTTTGTTTTACTCAATGGATAATTTACAATCTGTTCATGAACAATAAGTAAATTGATTTGGCAGTTTGTTTGTCATGGAGAGAAGGTTCCGATGAACGTTCTCTATCTTAGTCCTAGCAGCTATATCTAGTGGTTAGGTTGAAGGTTTGAGTTTCTAGTCTTCTCGTGGCACTATTGTTCACTAGCAGTTCTTTAGCTAATAGGTTGGGATGCACTGTCACTCTATTCCGATATTTGGACTGTAGTTTTCTATTTGTGTTGTGATGCTATTGATTTGGAGGTCTTTTTGGATTATGCAGTTAGGTACATATATTGGGGCGTTTGCTATTAATCGTAGTTTTGTTTTGAAATCTCAAGAATTTTGATATTGGAGTTGCTGATGATTCCCCATAGTTGAATTCTATAGGTCCAAATGGGTTTCAGGATGGCCTTGTATACCAGCAGTTTGTTATCTAGGGGGAGTTTTGAGTGCCTTCCTACTAGCCAGTACATCCAGTACAAGTATGTGTTCGTGCCAATTTAGCCTCCTATCGAGATGCATCACGAGGTATTTTACCTGATCGGCCTGTGGTAGGAGGGTGCCATACAGCGAGACTGGTGGACATGTGCCTCTTCTCAGTGTGAATGTGATATGGATTGATTTGTGCTCGTTACCCTTCGTTCGCCATTTTGTTAGCCACAGTTGTATTTTGTCAAGGTTACGTTGTAGGTTCCTTGAGGCTGTATGTTGACACACTTGTTGGAAGATGTCCTGTGTACAGTAGATAAAGTAAGGGGGCCGAGTACACTACCTTGTGGTCAAGAGTGCAACTAAAACAGTTTTATTTTATGTAGTTTTGCAAAGAATATCGGCCAAGTGCTATCTACCATTATTGCAGCCCTGCCACAAGCTAAAGTTTTGCATAACTCGTAACTAGCATTTCTTGCGAATGTCCAGACGGATAGCCTCCTTTAATTGTCTACGGTCCTTGGAAGATGTTTGAAGACTTGAGCTTTAAGGAAACCCCACAGAAAAAAGTCACAAGGCGTCAAATCTGGCGAGCACGCAGGCCATGTAATATCGCCTCTCAGGAAGATCAAGCATCTGGGAAACATTTCTTTCGTAACTTACAATGATGTGTGGGCTGTCGCCCCACTCTGTTTAAAACAGGCATTCTGCACATTAAATTCTGCAAGGGCTCTTCTCTCTTCTTGTTGTAGACTAAGTCCTGTCTTTCTTTAATAGCGCTACTGAAGTCTGAGTTGGGATGCTGAGCTCCAGCTCTCGTACCATCGCATTGGTAGGCGTCCAGGAGGTTTGCTGTTGTTTGGTTTTCCATCTTTGTCAATTCTGGGTAGTCGGTCTTCGGACATTTTGTCAACATGATCCCTCTACTTTCTTCGTCTTGTTCGGACCCATCTCTCCACATCTTGCACTTCGCAGATATCCCTGACTTCTTCGCTTCTCATCTGGTCTCGTAGAGAGAGTGGGGCAAATAAATTTTAAACCATCGCTATGCAGCGTTCTGAATTGACGGTAACATCCCTATTCCCTTCTTCAAAGAAGTAAGGCCGGACTATCCCGATTTCAGCGTCGTTCACATAGTGTTTCAAATTAAAACCTGTTTCAAGCAAAAACTGTTTACCTTGCCGCTTGTACTGACACTATCCCCACTTTTCTGCGGCGCTGCCGGGCTTTATGAGAACGTATTGAAAATAGTTTTTTTCCTTCATTAATTATTGGATGATTTCAGTATATGTGTACTCTATTATTTTTTCGTATTAAGTATAAATACGTAAAACTACAAAATGCAATGGTTTCTCCTGGCTCCATTACAATTTTTTTTTTATAGTCAACGCAAAATATTCCATCGTGTGACCATCACGAAACATCTGTTTAAACATACGTCTAAGGAACCTACATATATAAATACGTCCGTGTGGCCCTAGCCTGAGAACTAACGGCTAACCTTGCATTTATCATGACCATTGACATAAGCCAAAATTTAGTCTGTAATGACGTTTATAATCTGTTTTTATTAATATGACCAATCAAATTTAACACTTCAAGAATTTAGTGGCGTGATGCAGGTTGTGTGTATTAGGTTAGGACAGGATTAGTCACATGTTATGTTGTAAATTAACTTTTAATTTGTAGATATGTGAAGGGATATCTGACATTGGGCCCCCCGTTCATCACAGACAATTGTTGGAAGTTTACTGCCAACTGTTCGGGAATTCTCTGATGACCGGTCTGGTAATCGTGAATGTGTATGGGATTTTTGCAATTGTACAAAATGGACCGACCGGAGTCCTGTTCATTAGATACTAACATACATCACAAACAAATCCAAACATGTTGAATGTTGAACATTTTAATGAACAGGCCCATTAATATGACAATTCAATTAACTCACAAAGATTACGATTACAAATATATTTACCTATCACCACCTCAAATTAATAGTATCTACTACCAATTTAATAAATTGTCTCTGAGGATCTAGTAGGATTGGAGGATCAGGTAATATTCCTTGGTCAGTAATATCTGTCTTCTTTATAGTTCAAAGGCGTGCATGAAAATAGAAGGGGGGAGGTGGAGGGAAGAGAGAAGGAGAATGTATGAAAGGGGAGGACTGGCAGAGAGGAAGGTACAGGAATGGTTGGGTAGAGGGGTGAAGGTGGCGGCGTGGATGAGAGAAAAGATGAAGGAGGTGGAAGCGCAGGAGAGACAGGGACGGATAGACAAAAGTGAATATAATGATATGTTTGGGAGATGGCAAGTATATGGGAGGGTGCCGAGATACATGAGTGAGGATGGGTGGAACAGGGATGAAAGGGTGATAATGGCGAGGGCAAGGTGTGGGTCTGGGGAGAGGGGAAGGAAGAGATGGATGGGGGAAGAATATATGAGATGTAGGTTATGTGAATGGGGGAAGGATACGTGGAGGCACTTGGCGGAGGAGTGTGAGGGTGTGAGTGAGGAATGGGTGGGAGTGAAAGGGAATAGAAGGGTGACAGAATGGATGAGGGAGGACGGAGCTAGGGTAAAGACGCTGGAGAAAGTGGGACGGGAGAAAGAGGGCAAGATGTGATATAGTGTCGACATTGTAAATAACTGTAGAATATGCCAATAAAGGTCTTTTTTTTTTATAGTTCAAATTTTAAAAAAGTTCTAAATACAAGGAATTTTTCTTTCGATTTTTCAATGTAAATTTTCATACATTCGTAATCTTATTAAAAACTTTCAATTCAAAAACTCTAATGAGTGTTTTCCACTCCCAGACTAAGCATGAAGTAAAATTTCGAGTTTAGAAAAGCCAAATCAGGCTTTCCTAAACTAGAAATTTTACTTAATGCGTCACGTGTATAAAACACTCATTTAAAGTGAATTTCAAAATATACTTCGACTTAGTTTTCTTTAGTTCATTCATTTTACAAATATTTATATGGAATATATGAAAGTATACTTAAAAGAAAAAATCCTTGTATGTGTTGTAAAGTTACAAGTTGTAGCATTTTCTTTTTGAAACTCTGCATCGTGACAATTTATTTAACAAATTATGATTTATTTGTCACATTGATAATCATTTACCAGCATCTCAAAATTTAATGTTTAAAATACCCTACTGTTTATTAAAGCAGGACTGCAACTGTTCGCAGTAAATACACCCTAAGTTTGGTCATATTAAAAAAAAACAGAGTATAAATACGTCCGTATGGTCCTAGCCTGATGACTAACGGCTAATCTTACATTGACATGACTATTGACATATGTCAAAATTTAGTCTATAATGACATTTAGATTATTATGACTGTCAAGTTGAGGGCGCCTATTGGATATTTGATCCCCGGCATAACTTTTCTTTACTGCGGCGCTGAACCCGATATACTCGTAACTGTTTCAATATTATCATATATTTATTGCTCACGACGATCCAGTTTATTTCCAATCACTTAAAGTTAGTTTAGAGCGTATTAGGTTTTACAGTTGAAATTAATTCTAGAACCTGCCAGTTCTCCACATTGTTAAATCACACCTTCGCAAAAACGATTAAAACTAATCTTCAATTACTATTAACTCTCTCGTCCGCCGAAGAATCATTGGTAGCATTCACTGAAACCGGTGGCAAATAATACGCTTTAACCAGTCCGTGCAGCCTGGCCACTTCTGTGTCGTCCCTTTCGATGCCGCGCAACATCTGCGCAAACTTAATAGTACCCTCCCTGCCTTCGGGAAAACCGAAATCTCTGAGCACGTCCATCTGGATCTGCATCACGATCGGGAACAGCAACTGCATCATCTTCAGCATTTCGTTGCCCACAGCGTTGTTCCTGGCCTCCTCGATTTTACGCGCGTTGTCCGGCGTTTGCAGTTCGTCCAGTGTCTTGTTCAGAATTAAAATCGCCGTTTCTGGCGTAAGGTTCGGAATTAATTCTGATTTAGAGGACATGATGTGTTAAAAATGTGTAAACAGTGTATTATAACCTCAACTATTTTATGTCGAACGCTGATTGATGTCAAATTAATAAAAAAAAAATGTTTACGCGCAGTGAAGTTGGCAACGAATGTTGTTTCGAAAGCCGGGTTCAAACTCTAAGAACTAGGCGTTTATTTTTAACAGTACAGTGGCGTAGACAAATTTAAACTAGTAACAAATAATCAATCATACGTTTACGAAATATAAATTCAATGTTATTTCATACATTCCATAACATTGAATTTTGTAAACGAAGTTAAGAAAACTCTAGTGAAATATTGGCACAACAAATAAAAAAAGTTCTGGTCTAATTATTCGCATAATTTTTAAAGAACAGCCGCTTTCCCCAAAACTTTAATAATAATTTCGTAAACGTATACTGATTGATTGGATTTGTTTGTGATGTATGTTGGTATATAATGAACGGTACTCCGGTCAGTATATTTTGTACGATTGCAAAAATCCCAAACACGTTCACGATTAACAGATCAGAGAATTCCCCAACAGTTGGCAGTAAACTCCCAACTGTTGTTTGATGAAGGGGTATATTGGGCCCGTTCATCAGAGACAATTAGCCCAGTCAGCAGAGACAACAGTTGGGAGTTTACTGCTAACTATTGGGGAATTCTCTGATGACGGATTGTTAACCGTGAACGTGTTTGGGATTTTTGCAATCGTACGGAATAGACCGACCGCAGTACCGTTTATTAGGTACCAACATACATCACAAACAAATCCAAACATGTTGAATGTTAAACTTTTTGCTGAACGGGCCCAATGGGAAAAATGCACTCTCAACATGTTTGGATTTTTTTACGCTTTACGTTGGTATCTAGTAAACGCTACTCTGGATATTCTATTTTGTACGATTGCGAAAATGACGAACGTGTTTACTGTTGACAGTGCGTTCATCATAAAATTCCCCAACTGTTGCCATCAAACTCCCAACAGCTTTATCTGATGAATGCGCCCAATAGTTGGGAGTTTACTGCCAACTATTGGTGAATTCTCTGATGACCGGACTGTTAATCGTAAACATATTACGAAATAGACTATACTGAATACCAACATCATCACAAAAAAAGTCCAAATATGTTGAATTGATGAACGGGCCCATTGTTTAGAATTAGAATTTAATTTTCAAATCTGTCGCCTCTTAGACAGAACTTTATGAGTCATGGATTGAAATTTATCTTGAAAGGCAACTAGAAAATCCTCCCATACTCGAAATTCTTTGAAAGTTTGCATACAAAAAACTATGTTTTTCTCTGTTTCAGATTCCGCTTCAATCGTTTAATTTAACTTCTTGCCCATTATCTCAAGAAGCCATCTTCAAATAAAAAAAAACGGTTATTTTCAGAACCACCAAAACTCACAAAAGGAACTTATTCAAAAAATTGTGTATCAACCTAATCCTAATCTGATTATGAGGTTGGTTGTCGTTGTTGCATACAAAAAATGCAATGACTAGAATGGCGCGAAAAATAGAGCCTAAATGGTGACCAATAGTGGAGCCAAAATGACTACCAAAAATGGAGCCAAAATGCTGCATTCGTAATCTTTTGGTAAGAAATTGAACAAATTTCAAACCACTTTTTAATAACATATTTCAACTTAAGTGTTGTTGGAAATTTTTGGCGCCAATTTTTTATTTTCGATTTATACCAGAAGAATATAAACGCGAGGAGGTCTTTTGGCACGAAACATTTTAACCATACTTTAGTAAAAAAAAGTTATTTAAAAAGTAGTTTGATTTAGTAAAAATTGCGCTATTTACTATATGCAACTTAATTAACAATTAGTTCAAATGTTTATTCAAACATGGCGCTGACGGCACAAGTTATTCAGACAACTTAATTAACAATTATTTTACTTTTCTATTCAAAGATAACGCCAATATTTTACAAAAATGTCGACAACCCAATAAACAATTCTTTCAAGGTTTCATTCAAAGATGGCGCTGATTGCATTCAATAAATATAGACAACCAAATAATTATATAAAATTTGATTCAAAGATGGCGCTGACTGTGTGCAGAAATATAGGTTTACAACTAGTTTACAAGTTCGTTTAAAATGCCGGCTGTTGAATTCGATGTGAGTTTTCTTTTTAGGTTATAATTTATGTTTTCACCTGAATATTGAAACTTTACAACGTTAATACGAGAATAATGGATACCCCAGTGAAAACATTCGTAAGTATTTATTCCAATTGTTATTTGCACACCTATATTTAACAAAATGTGACTAAGTGACTTATGCTGCTAGTCCATCTCCCCCTTTTGCAACCTTCTAGATCCGTAATAGCTCAAGATCCTTTTCTAAAAACATTCATAATACGACGAAACCTTCTAATAAACAATAACCGAATCATTTTAGTCCGTACCAAGTGACTTATGCCGTCGAGCAGGAATCGCCGCAACCTGGCTCCCGATAAACAGCATAAGCGTCTTTCCCAACGAACAGCCAAAGTACAACAGTCGCGACGCGCCTAGCAGTTTTGCCAGCGTGACGACGCAAGTGTCCCTGTTCCATATCCGGCAGGAGGTCGCTTTATTCCACCCGATAATTAGGAAACTGGTCAACGAGGCTAGTGCTATCTTTGCAAATGTGCAAAGCGCCGTCACGGCAACACCTATAGGCGATTTGAAGCACGAGCTGTTGCAGTCGAGCGTGCAGTACAGGTCTATCATCAGGGCTTGTTTGGAGAGTTTAAGGGATGAGGTATATTTTATACTAATTATTTTGAATAAATGAAATAATAAAATATATGATAATAATTATCATTTGTTGGACAACAAAAAAATCATAAAAATAACCATTTATCTAACAGTCTCCTCCACCGATTACACACGAAGATTCCACTCACAGACTCTTCAGCTTAGTATAATAAAATCATTCTCATTGATTACTGGAAAAACCATGTATAGATATTTCGTTATTATATAACAAAAGAAGTGCTTAATAATGATTAGTGTTTTTATTAGGTTATGCGCAAGGAGGGTACTGAGAAGGAGGAGTTGCAAAACTATGTGACGATTTTTTATTCGGTGGAGTGCATTTGGCATCTGTGCGAAATTTTATATATTAATCAGATTCCAGGTGAGTATCATTTTTATTGATCTTGGATTTTCAATAAATTGAATAATGGGTCTTTTTGGGGTTATGTTAGATGTCAATGATTAAGGTTAGGTTAGAAGTATCGAGCAGACTGAATCTTATCTGACCAGTTGAACATAAAATAAAGCATTTGATATACAAAACACTCGCAGATTGTCTTCTCGTTGAAAAATTTATTCTTTTATATAGAAATAAAATGTAAATTTTCGTGGGTGTAACATGTTGAACTGTTTATTTTTATTATTATTATAATAAATATTATAGGTTATGTAGTAATAAAGTACCTAATGGAATGGATCCGGTTCCATTTTCCCAAATATGAACTGAAAGCGGCCAACCTACTCCGGGGCGAACTCACTGGCATTGAGTCCCACCCCGACTACTGGTCCACGGTCATCGGCTCACTGATACAGGGCCGGATAGAAGTATCCCGCGCCTTGCTTACCCTCCACTCCCTCTCGCAGTCGCGCGCCTTTAAGCTCGCCGACCAGGCCCTTAAAACCCTGCCGACGTTCGACATATATGAGGGGATCTCCACCAACGAGTTCGCCATGAAGTGGAAACACTGGCTGGTCGATACACAATCGAAAATCGATGCTAAACTGTTCGTGGAGGAGGAAAAATTGGATCTGATTATGAGGTTGGTTGTCGGGGAGGAGTATGCTTGGAGCGAGGTTGAGGAGTACTGCGAGGCTTGGTACGAGTATTTGGGGGCCTGGTTGTATTACACTGAGCCCACCGTCAAGAGTTTTGAATTGGGGAGATTTGCTAGGAAGTGCGTTTCTAAAATGGGGATTAACTTGCATCATTTGGATAGGGTTCTGTTGGCAGCCATGGAGGGAAATGTCGAGGTTTGTTAATTACTTTTGTTTTAGTTTATGTATTTTGAACTTTCAATATTGCTTGCTTCCAAAGAAAGCTTTTATCAAATATGAAGTGTGATATATTGTTGAATTAACAATCGAATTCCAGTTCGGAAAAGGTCAAAATTTAACAAAACTTTTTTAAGCAATTCGAACAAATAAAGTAAAAAAGTTGCTACAATGTTTTTATATAAACTCTGTTTTTTTTTAATATGACCAAACTTAGGGTGTAATTACTGCGAACAGTTGCAGTCCTGCTTTAACACAGGGTATTTTAAACATCAAATTTTGAGATGCTGGTAAATGATTATCAATGTGAAAAATAAATCATAATTTGTCAAATAAATTGTCATAATACAGAGATTTTTAATAAAGAGATCCTGTGTGTGTTGCAACTTTACAACACACACAGGATTTTCTTCTTCTAAGTATATTTTCACATATTCCATATAAACATTTGTAAAATTAATGAACTAAACAAAACTAAGTCATGAAGTAACATTTCGAGTTTAGAAAAGCCTGATTTGGCTTTTCTAAACTCGAAATTTTACTTCATGCTTAGTCTGGGAGTGGAAAACACTTTTAGAGTTTATTAATTGGAAGTTTTTAATAAGATCACGAATGTCTGAACATTTACATTGACATCGACTTATGAAGTAATTTATAAAACTGCAAAGCGATTCGTTTTTGTTTTTTCAAATAAGAAATTGGTGACGCTGATATGAAGATGCTGATTTGAACATGCTGACTTTTAAAAAATGTACAGGGTTATTCAAAATAAAGGAACAACAGATTTTAAACATTTATTTCTTCTAAACTACAAAAGATAGAAACACAATTCCAACGTTTCTGGAAAGAAAAAAGTTCAATTTTTTATGCATTTAATATGAGCATAATGTGTTTCTCGTGCTGTAGATTTTTTTGGGCTCATTTCGTAAACTGTACGAATAAGCTCGACATTTTCATTCGATGTGCGTGGACGTCTCGTGATTTTCTGTTTGTAGATGTAACCATCATCTACGATTTTTCGATGCCACTAGTAAATCTGCTTATGACGAGGCGGTAAAAAGCACGTTGAACTTCAATAATCGATTCTAGTTTTGCTAATTGCAAAGTTTTTTTTCTTGTTGTATCGCCATCTTACTACAGACAATCAAAATGACAAGCAACAACGCCAATGCGGCCGTGGTTGGAACTTCTGCCTGGACTGTTCAAATTTTTAAATTTTGTCTGCCCAGGAACGTTGGAATCATAGTTCTACCTTTTGTAGTTTGGAAGAAATAAATGTTTGAAATCTGTTCCTTCTATTTGAATAGCCCTATATTATTTTTATGGTGTATTGCTATGAAAACAATTGCACAAATTCAACAAAAACAGTTTCTTCTTCGTCTTCTGCATAATTAATAGCCTTGGCTACTAGGCCCTGCTGACCAGTCACAGTAATTTTGTATAATTTAATAAATAAGAGTTTCGCTATCCCTGAGGAAAGGAAAGGGATTTACGGAAAATACACACGTGGTTGCAAGGATGTTTAATAAATGAATGGATTTTCAGAATATAGGTGATAGTAAAGGATGAAAAAGGATTTGTAAAACAACCACGTGTGGGTCCAACACAAGCAGGAATGGAACATAAAACTCACCCTGGACGTCCGCTCTGTTCGGGGTCCGGAACGGAACTCCCAAAAACAGTTTATTTGTGTAAAAAAAAGATAACCAATCATTAACAGTCTTTCTGTTAAATAACATTTCAACTGTTGCATAGCAGCTTGACATTGTTTGGTTGCTATGGCAACTTGAACAACAACAATAATTAAACAAATGCCTACATGTAGCATGTCGCTGAAATCAGAATTAAAAATGCATTTCAATGATGTGCATAAATTTGTATGTTTTCATTAGAAAAACAAAAGTTGAGTGTATAAACCAAAAACGAATCGTTCTGAATATTTTAAATGTTTGCCATTCGATCAGACCCATAAAGTTGCAAGAAGAAAGTTTTAACAGAATATAAAAAAATTAAAAATTAGGAAAATATGGACAGTTTAAAAAAATCCAAAATTTTTGTTTTTTTCGAAGTACATTGAAACAATTGAAGATGTTTCAAATATAAAAGAAGAGTATTAATAAGCACTAAAATACGCAACTTTACCCCTATTTAATTAATTCTCTATTTAGTGCTGCTTAAAAAATAGGCACCCTGTATCATGGTATTCTAAATAATTACATTAAAAAAAAAAAAAGATTTTTGTTTGACCGAAAAATCTCAAATTAAATGGTCCTTAAGGTAGGCCGCACACTAAAGATGCACGCGACAAGCATGCAACCAAAGCATTTATGGCTCACATACAGTAGTGGAAAAAAGTAGAGCAACTTTTAAAAATCATTTATTTCTTTAATCAGTAATGTATGACATAGCCATATTTTTTTTTATAATAATCCACAACTACAAAAGCAATTTATTTTGGGGGTAAAAATAAATATTTTTTGTATGAAGTATTTTTATATTTAAAGATAATTTTTGGGTGGAAAAAAATAGAGCAACTTTGCTTCAAAATTGTTTTTTTTAAATACAAATAGTTAAAAAAATATATTAATTAATATTTTGTAAAGAACCCGTTATTCTTAATAACATGTTGACAACGTTTTGGCATCGATTTTATCAGTTTAGAAATAATCGCAGTATCCATATTGACCCATGCTTCGTTCAAGGCTTCAAACAATTCTTGGTGATTGCGATAGAATTTTCCTCTGATTTTGGAATCCAAAATGTCCCACAGATTCTCAATTGGATTGAGATCTGGGGACTGTGAAGGCCATTCCATAACAGTGATGTTTTCCTTTCTGAACCATTCTTTTACGAACCGAGAAGTTTGCTTAGGATCATTGTCCTGTTGAAATAAATGTCTTAAAGGCATAATCTCGTCGGCGTATGGGACCATTTGGTTCTCTAATATGTCCTTATATTTAAATCGGTCCATAATACCTTCTATTTTATAAAGGGGCCCCATACCATATCCCGAAAAACAGCCCCAAACCATTACCGATCCACCACCATGTTTTAAAGTTGGACACGTATACTTAGGGTTGGGTCGTTCATTGGCAGGACGTCTTACATACACAATACCATCACTTTTAAATAAAGAAAACTTAGATTCATCGCTCCAGATAACCTTTTTCCAGTCATTCTCAGTCCAGTGTTGATGCATTTTGGCAAAACTTAAACGGGATCGTCTGTTTTTCTTAGACAACATGGGTTTTTTTGCTGGTCTTCTAGCAAATAATTTAGCTTCTAGTAGTCTGTTTCTCACTGTCCTAGAGGTCACATTTACTCCAAGTTTTTCAAATATACGGTGCTTTATCATGTTAGATCCGAGAAAAGGCTCGGTTTTGGCAATTTTTATAATTTGTTTATCCGTAAAGTGAGTGGTTTTTCTAGGTCTCCCTGATTTTTTTTTGACGGATGTATCTCCCTTTACACGATATTGCTTAATTATTCGCGACACAATAGATTTATTTAACATAAACATGTTTGCAATGGTAATCTGTTTTTGACCACTATTGTATAAATCAACAATCCGATTGTTAATATCAGCGGATAAATGTTTGCCTCTGGGCATGTTGACAAGTGAAATACGTTAAACTGATGAATTTAAACTTATACTAAACTAAATACATTGCAAATTTATCAGGTTATTGAAAAAGTTGCTTTATTTATTTTCATTCTAAAATATTCTTTTTTATATCCAATGGAACAACAAAAGAAGAATGGGGATTTTTTATCAGTAAAGTATTTATAAATATCGTATGTTTTTATCTACAGACAAATTATGGCCAAAGGTAACATCAGAAATTTTATTTTAGCAATATATTAAAGTTGCTCTATATTTTTCCACTACTGTATATTCAAATACACACACGCACACCGGAGTTGCATTTGCTGCCAAGTCCAAAATGCGGCGGGGCAGCATGCATGCAGCATGTTTTGTAGATAGCACGTGTATGTTATTTGCGGCGTACAGCACGACACATTTTATAATTAATTATATTTAAAAAATGTCCACTAAAATTTAATTTGTGGTGTAATTTTGAAAAAAAAAATAAGAATTTTCCATTCTGGCATATAAATTGAATAGCCTGCTTATGGGAAACAAGAATGATTACCATTTTTCGAAAGATCTTCCTTTTTTTCCAATTTGTATAAAGAAAATAAAGAATTTTAAATATTGTCAATATTTAGTATTAAGAGGAGGTCGACAGCTATCTAAACGTATAAAACTTATCATATTGTCGTCTTAACTACATCCATATTTAGAGATTAAGTATTTTGAGAAAATAGGCATACTTTAAGGTAAGCAATCTTTATGCCAGTCTCAATAAGATTTTTCCTACTTTTACTGAGCACAATGGGTATAATGAGGCCTAAGTGCAGTGCAGAAATGCGCACTCCCCAAAAGAACCAGACCCAGAACCTACTTTTACCGTTAATTCATAAAAAAAAAAACAAACATTGGTAAACTAGCGCAATCGCATCCTACATTTTATTTTATTCTGCAATATTTATAGAAAATATTGAAACACTAAATCAGTCCCATTGTACGAGTAGAAGATTCCTTCGCAAAGAATAATAATTTTTATTATACAATCAATTTACTGGGATATTGGGCAATATTGAATTTTCAGAAAATTTGAAAACTGTTTTACGTGCAAGATCCCAGTGAGTTTATTTTAGGTAATAAATAAATCAAAAAATCACGTATATTTGCCAAGGAATCTTCTTCTATTTTTTATAAGTATTGTATAAAAAATAAAATTTGAGACACGATTACATTAGTATACCAAAGTTTGATATTTTTATTATGAAATAACGTTAAAAGTAGAAAATATTTTATTGAGACAGCCATAAAGATTTCCTTAACGTATAACTACTTTTTTTAATATTTCATCCCTAAATAAGGACATAGTTAAGACTGCTAAGCTTATACGTTTAGATAGTGGTCGACCTTCTTTTAGGCAAAAATATGCTAACAGCGAACACGCCTCCAGTGAGATTCTTAATGTTTAAGAAAATATTGTAAAGCACCCCTTAGCGCCGTTGACAAATGTGCGATTGAATATTTTGTTAGAAAATAAAAATGAAGTTGAACATTGCGAGGTATCCTTGTGAATATTATCTCTTAAGCCTTCTATCTCACATGAAATCTATAACTGCTAGACAACAACTACAACTACAAAGAAAAATATTGGACTTAATAGAATCAACTAAATACCAAGAACCTTCTAAAATCCACACGCAAATCCATACCACAGCCCAAACAACTAATGAATAGCAATTTAATTCGTAATAATGTTAATTCTGTTCATTTACCTCAAAGTAATCATAAATGGTCATCAGCGAAAATGCATTCTCTAAAGTTTTGACCAGACTTGAGAATAATTTAAAAGTGAATCACGACATTCGGTAACAAGAACTTTAAAATTACCGACAGTTAAATGGATGTACCCAATGTTGATGTCTTTCTCAATTAAGCAATAAGTGCCACGTTAAAAAATCATCTTCTGAAGATGACATGATGCAAATGTCATAAATTGACAAAACTGCAAATGTGGTGCTGCATGCTGTTCAGTGTGTGTGTTCACGCTGCATTTGTTGTAATGTAAAATCCCTCGAAGCAAATGCGACGACGCAAATGCATTTTGCTTGCTGTATGCATCTTTAGTGTGCGGCCTACCTAAGGGGTTAATATACAATTAAAGTAAAGTAATATACGACGTATTACACTGTACAATTTGTTTGCCTTAGAATCTACTGTATAATTTATTTACTTTGCTCACATATGACTTGAACTATTGGGTGTTTAAAGAATTTTTAAATTTTATTTTAACACATACTAATTGTAAAGGCTGTTTTTAAACTAATTTAGGATCAATATTATTTTTGTAACATTATTGTAGAATCAATTTTTCTTTAAAAAATGTTGTTATTTATTAATTTAAAGAATAAACTTGTGTTAGTTTTTGATAATTATGTTCTTTATCTTAGCTATATATACTGTGAAATAACACCTTGTGTTATGCTGTTGAGAGATGATGATTAATTTATATATGATTTCTATGAAATTCAACGGACGTAATGTTGATCTTAACAGCAGCTTTTCATTTTACAACAAATTTGTTTATACAGGGCTATTTAATAGAAAGAAACAGATTTCAAACGTTTATTTCTTTCAAACTACAAAAGTTAGAACCATAATTCCAACGTTCCTGGACAGACAAAAGTTTAAAATTTGAACAGTTTAGGCAGAAGTTCCAACCACGGCCGCATTGGCGCTGTTATTTGTCATGTTGATTGTGTGTAGTAAAATGGCGACACAACAAGAAAAATCATTTTGTGTGCTGCAATTAGCAAAACTAGAGCCCATCATTAAAGTTCAACGTGCTTTTTTGCCGTCAGTTTAATAAACAATGGTTGCATCTGCAAATAGAAAAGCACGGGATGTCCACGCACATCGAATGAAAATGTTGACCGTATTCGTACAGTTTACGAAAAGGAGCCCAAAAACCTTTCTTGAAAATATGTGACATTGAATTGTTGAAGCTGTAAATTTGATAACTAAAGACCAGCTGATTCGTGTGGCATGAAATGAGCCACCGTTTTGATATTTGTCGTGTAACACATGGTAGTCATATGAATTCCTAAAACTTTAACTTTTCTCTTTTAAGGAAATAGATGTTTGAAATCTGCTCCTTTATTTTGAATAGCCTTGTAATCTAGCCAAGGCCGAGCTAGAAAAACAATTCGGGGTGGGATATACAAATTTCGGGAGGGAATTTTACTGGTAAAAATATTGTTTTTAACATACAAACATTTTGAAAATTTTGGGGGGGGGGGTGAACCCTCATATCCCCTCCCTGGCTACGGCCTTGATTATAGCGGAAAAAACTTGTTTTCATCAAAAATGTTGAAAGAGTATTACAATTTCGTTTAGTAGTGATGTAATTAGTTTTGTATACTTAGAGTGTATTTTTTTTTTTTTATGTTAATGTTAAAATGGTTTTTACCGTAAATAAATAAATAAATTTTCAATAGTTATAGTATACTCAATTTATTATTAAATTCATATAATTATATATATTACCTTTAATAGTGTCTAGGTTAAGATGGAAGAACAGTTGGGTATTTATTACCCGATACTGAATCTCACCTCGTGATTTGTGTACCATGATTTTATAGTTTTTTTTTTTTTTTAGAGTACCTTTATGTTACTGAGTATACAAATAAAGTTATTATTATTATTATTATTATTATTACCCAATATAAATAATGTGACTTTATTTTTCCAGATAATAAAAGAAATCCAAGACTTGACAGACAACGGCTGGTTTGTCACCCACTTGATCGATCTCTTGTTCCACTCCGGACAAATGGAAAAATGGCAAACGCGAGAAGTGTAATTATTTTCATTTATTATTGTAATCATGTTACTACCTGTAATTTTTTAGAATTTCAATTCTCATAGACGCGAAAATAGTTTTTACCCCAAACTTTAGCAACAGTCCTGTAAATTGAAATAAAAAATAGTGTAACATACAAGATGCCCGTATTTCGACAGAATGTATGGGGATCTCAGTTATTTGAAGAGATAGACAGTCGGTTAAATTGGGCCAAAGTTGCGTATTTTAGGGCCTAACAATAATGTGAAAACAATTTTGAAATATCTTTTTTGTTTTCGAGATATCAACAAAAAACTGGTTTTTTTAGATCGTTTTTATTTTTTTATTCAATAACTACAGGCACTTTTTAATAAGAAATCTAGTAGCATATTTTTTTTAACATAACTATAACATTTACCCGGCAACCATAGCAGATTTTGTTTTTCTTATAGGCACCATTTTAGATTTTTATATTTTTTAAAAGAATATTTTTTTCTGAACTCAGTGATTTATCACACTCATAATTTATTTTAGATTTGATATTTAAAATTATGATATTTTCTTTTTTGCAAAGAGTGCCTTGGAAACAATGACGTCATATCTGTTAATCAATAAAATCTTGACAGCATTAATAACTGTCAGTCTTTTGTAATAATTATAATAAGTATCGATTATCACATAAAAGTTGCACAAAGTAAATTTATTCTACTTTTATTATTATTATTCCACAACTATTCACAAAAAAAGTAATTTTTGCATTTTTTTTGCTACATCTTGGTAAATATTGATCACTGTAACATCTAAGCATTGTATATTTTTAACTCTCCTGTAAATCAGTGGTTTATACGCGTGGCGCATGAAGTAAAATTTCGAGTTTAGAAAAGCCCCGTGAAAATTTGTCGAGGGTCGCTGCACGACCCTCGACAAATTTTCAACGCGGGGCTTTTCTAAACTCGAAATTTTACTTCATGCTTAGTCTGGGAGTAGACAACACTCATTCTTAGGAGTTTCAAATTGAAGGATCCCTTTAGATTACTAAGTTTATTACCATTCTACAAAGGCTACAGCTCGAAAGACCAATCATGGTTTTCGAAAACTGTTTTTTTTACAAGAAAACAACGAATATCTGAAGGTTTACAGCATGGATAGGAAAGAAAACATCCAATTTTGAAAAAATATCGAAGTTGGGTTGGTTTGTAGTGCATTTTTAACTTCACTTTAAATCAGTGTTTAATATGCGTTACGCATGAAGTAAAATTTCAAGTTTAGAAAAGCCCGTGAAAATTTGTCTCGGGTCGTTGCTCGACTCTCGACAAATTTTCTACGCGGGGCTTTTCTTTTTTTTTTTTTTTTTTTAATAATCTTTATTTAGCATCTTTGCTATATAATAACATAGAAAAATATATGTATATCTATATATATACCGGGTGACCCATTTTAATTTATCCACTGGAATATCTTGTGAAATATGCATCGTAGAAAAAAATATTCCAAACAAAAGTTTAATGGTTTCGAGGGGGCCAACCGATCCTAAGAAATGTTCGTCACCCCCACTCCCCGGGGGTGGGAGAGGGGGGCAACTTTAGAATCTTAAATAGGAACCCCTATTTTTTATTTCAGATTCAGATTATACACCAAAAATGACGTAGGTTTTATACGAGAATTTTTTTTGAATTCGTGATAGATGGCGCTGTATTCGCTTAATTTATCCATTAGATTATCTCGACAAATATGCATCGTACAAATAAATGTCTCGAACAAAAGTTTAATGGTTTCGAGGTGGCCATCCGATCCCATGAAATGTTCGCCACGACTACCCTCCCGGGGGTGGAGGAGGGGGGGCAACTTTGAATTCTTAAATAATAACCCCTATTTTGTATTTCTGATTCGGATTCTACGGCAAATATTATGTAGGTTTTATCCAAAACATTTTTTTGAATTCTTGATAGATGGCGGTGTAGTCGCAAAAATGAAGACGTTTCCGGAAAAAATGAAAAATTGCCTTCAAAAAATCAAAACAAACAATTCGACGACGCTTGCTTGGGTATTTTAATTCCGACTAGTTTTTCTGACACTTCGTACACAAACCTCGATGTCTTGTGACGTGAGAACTGAGAACGCTTTGTAGAAGAATCCGGAATGAGCGATTATTCTCCGAATGAAACGGTGGATATTCTCCTTGTCCTAGGAGAATGTCGCCATTCTTATCGAAGAGCTGCGGCATTATACAAAAGACGATTTCCCCAACGGCAGCATCATCCCAATCATTCAGCGATTCGTCATATTGAATCGAGATGTAGGAGAGGAAATATTCAACGTCGACAGCGAGACCCCATCAATGATCATCGTATGAATCCGCGCATTTTAACAGTTTTAGCGATGATCCATTTGAACCTCCAGATATCACTTCGCAAAATACAGCACCAAATTGGCATCCCGAGAGAAACTGCGAGAAGATATTTAAAACACTCGAAGTATCACCCGTACCACGTGTGTTTGAACCAGGCATTAAGTGAACAGGATCATGAACAACGGCAAATGTTTTGTCAGTGGGCAATACAGCAAATGCAGAATGACGCAGACTTTTTCAAATTCGTGATGTTTTCTGACGAGGCTACATTCCGCAGTGACGGGTTATTGAATCTCCATAACAGTCACTATTGGTCGCCGGAAAACCCTCAGTGGATGAAGCAAGTGGACCACCAACACCGCTGGACTGTGAATGTGTGGTGCGGTATTGTCAACGGGTACTTAATCGGTCCATATTTTTTCGAGGGCACTGTAACCGGTGCGAATTACTTGAATTTTCTTCGAGACGATCTTCCCGGCTTAATCGAACATGTGGATCTGGAGACAAGGATGAGACTGTGGTTTCAGCAAGATGGTGCTCCTCCACATTTTGCAAATATAGTGACAACATATTTAGACCAAACGTATCCTGGCAAGTGGATAGGGAGAGGGGGTACAATTAGATGGCCAGCAAGATCACCAGATCTGACAGCTCCCGACTTCTACTTGTGGGGGTTCCTGAAAGATACTGTCTATCGAGAAAGACCAACTACTAGAGACGACATGATTCAAAGGATCCAAGCTGCGTGCAACAGTATTCGCGCAACACCCTTTTGCATACAGTGAGGAATTTTGAACGTCGAATTCATCTTTGTCATGAGAACAATGGTGCGACTTTTGAGCATCTAATTGTTAGGGCTACTTGATGTACAAAAGAATTATTGTAAAAAGACTAATGTTTAAATAAATTTAAAAAATCCGACCTAACATGCCGGCGGTAAGATGACGCTTCCTATGTCGATAGTGAACAAAATTATGAATAGGTATTTTGTGTTGCAATCCGTCTGCCCGTTCACAAAAAACAAGATTTATTTATCTACCAGGAGTTAAAAAGACTCGTGAAGTATATTTTACATACTTATTATTACTTATTTTCATTCCACGACTCACAGTCCCCGTAATTGCCGTTGAAAAACTAGTCGGAATTAAAATACCCAAGCAAGCGTCGTCGAATTGTTTGTTTTGATTTTTTGAAGGCAATTTTTCATTTTTTCCGGAAACGTCTTCATTTTTGCGACTACACCTATCTATCAAGAATTCAAAAAAATGTTGTGGATAAAACCTACATAATATTTGCCGTAGAATCCGAATCAGAAATACAAAATAGGGGTTCCTATTTAAGAATTCAAAGTTGCCCCCCTCCTCCACCCCCGGGAGGGTAGTCGTGGCGAACATTTCATGGGATCGGATGGCCACCTCGAAACCATTAAACTTTTGTTCGAGACATTTATTTGTACGATGCATATTTGTCGAGATAATCTAATGGATAAATTAAGCGAATACAGCGCCATCTATCACGAATTTTAAAAAAAGTCTCGTATAAAACCTACGTCATTTTTGGTGTATAATCTGAATCTGAAATAAAAAATAGGGATTCTTATTTAAGATTCTAAAGTTGCCCCCCTCTCCCACCCCCCGGGGAGTGTTGGTGACGAACATTTTATAGGATCGGTTGGCCCCCTCGAAAACATTAAACTTTTGTTTGGAATATTTTTTTCTACGATGCATATTTCACAAGATATTCCAGTGGATAAATTAAAATGGGTCACCCGGTATATAAAATAAACATTTGATCATCCTTAATCTATAAATTGTGTATGTATAATAAATTTATCACATAATAATACTTAATATATAATCTTTTTACTACTTTAATAAAATCAGTCTAAAACCATACTTAAATATCTATATAAAAATAATAATTCCATAATACAACAATACTTATACATTTATGCAAAAAACAATAACTAAAAAGGTAATAATACTTATTTAAAATTTGTAAACTCGAAATTTTACTTCATGCTTAGTCTCGAAGTGGAAGACATTCGTTTAAAATACATCACAACTGTTAAAGTATATATCGTCAGATGCCTGTCTTCAGGGGTAATATGTAAGCAAATTATGGGTGCTAGGAGTTGCCAAATAAGTGAGTTACTCAACTGTTTCCAAGGCACTCTTTACAAAAACCCAAAGATTTAAAATTTTACATATAAAATGTACAATAAACTATAAGTGTAGTATATCATTGAATTCAGTAAAAAAATATTCATCCAAAAAATATGAAAATCCAAAATGACGCCCATAAGAAAAATAAAGTTAGCTATGGTCCCTGGGTAAATGTTATCTTAAAAAAAATATGTTACTAGATTTATTGTTAAAAAGTGCCTGTTTAATGTCAAAGTTGTAAATGTCTGGATTCAATAGTTGTTTAATAAAAAATAAAAACGAAATTTAAAAAAATTGGTTTTTTTGACAATAAACGAAAGAAGATATTTCAAATTTATATTTGGATTATTATTGTATCCCCATACATTCTGTTTGTATTAAGTATTCCGACACCAGATACCCGCAGACCGGTTTCGCGCTTCAAGGCCCTCGTCAGTGTGGTCCCGACCATAAAGTATGAATGAGCCAACACTTCGCTGTAGAATATTTCAAAACTATTAATACTGCAATTCTTTTTGCAATCTACAACTAATTTGTCCTACAAAGGGTGGGCACATACGTTCGTGCTTCATTCAAAGTCAGGCATCAATCCAGTCAATTCGTTTCAACTTTCCATTAGAATTGCTGGCATCGGGCAGGATTTAATCCAGACTGATGCTAGATTAACCCATTCACGGCCGAGCAACTATAGAGTTAACTCCAAAAGTTGATTACAGGAAAGATGTTGCACTTCATTTTATGATTTTCACGAATGACTATATTGTATTACATACTGTGAATGTTTCTTTTAAATATACATAATGTATACGCTGTAAATTTTCAGACATTCGTCGATTTTATATAAAAGCGTACAATATGAAGTTTAGAATGAGTGTTTCCACTCCCAGACTAAGCATGAAGTAAAATTTCGAGTTTAGAAAAGCCTGAAAATTTGGTTTGGTCGCGTAGCGCGAAGCGCGGAGCGACCAAACCAAATTTTCAGGCTTTTCTAAACTCGAAATTTTACTTCATGCGCCACGCGTATAAAACACTGAAATATTGTGAAATTATAAATACACTGACATTTTCTTTTTTTTTTAACAAGTAATAATCGAAATATTTAAATAACAAAATATTTACATTTTTCTTCATACATTTTCAAATCAGGTCAAATAATATAATATATCAAATTAACTTATTTAGTAATTTAAATAGCAAAAAATTAATAATGTTGCGTATATGCACCAATAGTGCCTAATGGGTTAAATCGATTGCACTGGATGGATGATAGGAACGAACGTATATTAAAGCCGCTTTTAATAAATTGAGGCCAGGATTAACATCAGAATTAAGGCCAGGATTAACATTAGAATTGAGGCCAGCTTCAAGCCAATTGCAATCATGTATGCCTACCAAAAAGACTAATACAAACATTAAATAATATAAATCAGCGACGGGTCGCAGCCTAACTTCAGGGTAGGCCACAGCGCCACCACACACAAAATTTGAGGGTATGATCGTGCTTTATAAATACAAGGAATTGCACAACAAAGTCACCTTTCAATAACAAATACATATTACCTTGGGTCTCTGGCCTACCCTGAAGTTAGGCTGCGGCCGCCGCTGATATAAATGTAGTTAAAGGGTTTAATAGTTTTAAATGAGAAAAACTGTACTCCTAACTTAAAATCTGTTCTTTTTCTAGATCTTCATCGAAATTAAGAGAATCCTTTTTAATCGAATACGGCACTTTACTAATGGGCCACAAATCCATGTGGCAAATCGGATTGACGTACTTGGATCACTGTCCGAACGACGGGATAGGCACTATAATGTTGTTGTTGCCGAGGATATCGATAAATTCAGAAGCGGAAGCGAATAAAGTTATCAGAGAAGCCCAAAAGAGAGAATTACTTCCAATAGGTAACAAAAAATACTTAGAATATTAACTTAATTATGACTAAACTTGTTTTTTTTTTTTTTGAAAATAAAACAACGCAGTTGGGAGGGTTTCACTTTTATTGTTGAGGCAGTGTTCAACAATAAAAGTGAAACCCTCCCAACTGCGTTGTTTTATTTTCAAATAGTATTATGGAGTTTCATCATGTATCCGCCTCATCAATTAAATATTTAAACTTGTTTTAAAAAATTAAGGGCCAATTATTTGATAGTAGTTGTTAATAAAAAGTATATTAACAAACACTGTGCATCATAAAAATATATTCAAAAGAATATTTACAGAAATAAAGTTAAAATGACAAATTAAATAAATAAACACAAAGTAAATGAATGAATAAAACACAAATAGCAAAGATAGAAATAAAGATTATGATAAGCCGATAAGATAAAGTTTAAGATTTCAAAAAAATACCAGGTTTCACGTTTTAGACGCATGAAAAGAAAGACTTACTCGTAAGCTCTTCAAGACAAGACTTGTAGAATTTTAGTTTTTGAGGAAGAGAATTTACAATAGTTGAAAAGTGGGAGAAAATTTAGATAAGGAAAGATGAAAGAGCATGCAAAGAAAGAAGATAGAAGTAGATAAAACAGAACAAATTATTCCTTCGACTCGCCTGCATTCAAAAAGTCAAGTATTAATCTATTTATAAAGTTCGCGGTATTTTTGACACGAACAGTAGCCTTATTTAAACTTAAGAAATTATGTTTTGGGGACCCCAGTGGGGTAGTGGGTAGAGGCCCTGCCTCCTACTCCAGGTCAAAGGCTCGAGTCCCGCCGGGTGGGGTTTTAAAGTACAAAATGATTCCACCTGGTTCTAGTGGTTCTGGTGCAAAGGGGAGTGTGCAGTTCTGCACTGCAGTTAGGCCTCATTAGGCCCATTGTGCCACCTCCCGTAGATCACCCATCCTCAGTTTAGCCAGCCTGGGTCCATGGATCTGTGTGAATATGTTTGTGGCGTCTAAATATATACAAATTACAAAATATATAAAGGTGGGATTCGCATCCTTTTAGAGGATTCAAAAGAGGCATTCGAATACTTTAGTTCAACTGGTTTCGTGATCCGGATTCGTGTTACATTTTTTTAAGAGGATTCGCATTTGAATCCAAATTGGGTGATTCGAATCCTTATAAAAGGATTCGAGTATTTATAAAAGGATTCGAATATTTATAAAAGGATTCGAATATTTATAAAAGGATTCAAATATTTATAAAAGGATTCGAATACTTACAAAAGGATTTGAATCGTCAAAAATAATTCGGATTAATTGTGAGGATTAACATGAAAAATGTCTTTTGTGTGTTTTTAAATTTCTCGTTAAATCAGTGTTTTATACGCGTGGCGCATGAAGTAAAATTTCGAGTTTAGAAAAGAAAGGGCTTTTCTAAACTCGAAATTTTACTTCATGCTTAGTCTCGGAGTGGAAACGCTCGTTCGAAACTACAAATTGAATCCTTTGATAAGAACATTAAATGACTGAACATGTTTTTAGAGATAATGATCTAGTTTTCAAAATTTTGTTTATTATTATTTGAAGTAAAACTGACATTGGTAGCCACAATCTGAAATGTTAAATTTTTCCGACATTTCCCTGATTCAAGATTTTTTTCCCTGGCCTTTTAATATAACTTTCTTCTGTGGGGAAACCCCATTTTGTTAAATTGGTTTCGTTGTTTTTGTCAATATTTAAGTTAATTTTATAAATTTGTACGTGTTTTGTAATTTGCCTGTTAATTTTGACAAATTTAATAATATCCCAG
Source organism: Philonthus cognatus (assembly GCA_932526585.2). NCBI lineage: Eukaryota > Metazoa > Arthropoda > Insecta > Coleoptera > Staphylinidae > Philonthus > Philonthus cognatus. The sequence goes on along the minus strand of OW052249.1, from coordinate 21,787,411 downwards.
GCTTTTTTGTTAGTGCTTTGGTCAATTTGAATATAATTCCATGACTATTCTCAGACTTTCCCGGTTTTAATGATATTCAGTCATTTTTTTATTTACGTAATTTTCAGGCATTCGTCGATTTTATAATAAAGTTCCATTAGAAGCTTTAAACGAATGTTTTCCACTCCCAGACTAAGCATGAAGTAAAATTTCGAGTTTAGAAAAGCCCCGTGAAAATTTGTATGAAATTTTCGGGCTTTTCTAAACTCGAAATTTTACTTCGTGCGCCACGCATACAAAACACTGATTTGAAGTAAAGTTCAGAAACACACAAACACATCATTAATCAGAGTAACAGGGAATCAGATATTTAGTCTGTTATCAACGATGTTCAGTGTTAATAATAAATAATTAGGTTTTAAATATTTTTTTTAAAACAACTGGTAACGATATTTATATATTAATGGTTGTAAAAAAATAATAAAATCAAACTTATTCTTAAAGGATTGGTATTCGTGATTTGAAAAAATAGGATTCGAATCTTTGATTCGAATCATATTTATCTCTTACAAATCCTTTATTCGAGTATTCGTGATTCGAATCATATTAGGTGATTCGGATTCTGGTTTAAAACTAATCTCCAATAAATTAATTAAAAAAAAATTATGTTATTTTTAGTACATTCCATTTCGAAAATTGAGGGTGTCAAGTGTTTGAAAAGAGGAAGGTTAGGCAGTGCTTTGATGTGGGCGTTGAAGTCTCAGGATGCCAATTTCGTGTCGTTTCTGGCGGACAGTTTCTTGAGGATGTACGTGAAGACGGGGGAATTGGTGAACTCGGATTTGTTGGATAATTTGGGACCATGCATGATGGCCAGTGACCGACTAATATTCTTAGGTAAATTAACACTTTCGCTACAAGGAGCGTATGAATACGTTTTATTTTTATGTGCTCCATGTACAAAAAGCTTATATTTTTAAAAGCCTGTAAATCGTGAGCGGAGATCGTATGAAGTTTGTGTACCTCTTCAATGCGCAGTGTATAATTACAAAAAATCTACGGCCAACTTTTGTTTGTTTGGTTTTTTGCATTCCGCCGCCCATAGAAAAAACTCTATCACAGGCAGATAGTAGCAATCAACACCCAGTTTTATAATATCTTTTATTTTTTATTTTTATTCAAAAATAGAGCCAGTACAGCTTGGGCCCTTTTCCGTGGAACATACGGTATATACCGGGATGAAATGCGTACGGATGCGCGTTGTGTTTTTGAGCTCCGTACACGGAGCATGCATTTGAAATTCAAAGTGCCTAGCGAAAGGGTTTAATAAATACATTTTATATTTTCTTTATAATAATATAATGTCGTGATTTGTTCGAAGATAGATTATATATTTGGTTTTTCTGTATTGACCAACCAGATCTGGTGATTTTTTTTACAATGTTAGATATTTGGTTGGATAGTCTGGTTGTAATTTTGACTTTTGCCTTCAAAATAAATTTGTGGTTGTGTTTTTTAACCTCAAAATCGTCGCCTTAATATCTGCAAAATAACAAGAATTATAGCAGAGCTGGGCAGGATTCGAATCATTCAGGATTCGATTCCCGGATTTGAATCCTTTTAAAGGATTCAAAAGAGGTATTCGAATACTTTAGTGAAAACGGATTCGTGATCCGGATTCGTTACATTTTTTTAAAAGGATTCGTATTCGAATCCAAATGTAGATGATTCGAATCCTTATAAAAGGATTCGAATTTTTATAAATGGATTCGAATCCTTTTAAAAGGATTCGAATTCTTATAAAAGGATTCGAATCCTTATAAAAGGAATCGAATCCTTATAAAATTCGAATCCTGATACATGGATTCAAATCCTCCTAAATAATTCGAATCATCGCTATTAAGGCTGGGATTCGAATTCGATTAATTCAAATAGTTAAATATTCTAATATGAATATTTAAATCACTAAATTATTCATATTTGAATATAAATATTAAAATTTTCGAATAATTCAAATATTTGTGAATGCATATTTGGTTACTTAACCATGAAAAATATCCAACGTTAATATATATATTTTTAACTTCACTTGAAATCAGTGTTTTATACGCGTGGCGCATGAAGTAAAATTTCGAGTTTAGAAAAGCCCCGTGAAAATTTGTCTCGGGTCGCTGCGCGACCCTCGAAAAATTTTCTACGCGGGGCTTTTCTAAACTCGAAATTTTACTTCATGCTTAGTCTGGGAGTGGACAACACTCGTTCTTAGAAGTTTCAAATTGAAGGATTACTCTAGATTACTAAGTTTATTACCGTTTTACAAAGGCTACAGCTCAAAGGACCAACCATGGTCTTCGCAGAACGAAGGACTACAGGGAATCGAAGTTTCTTTACAAGAAAACAACGAATATCTGAAGGTTTACAGCATGGATAGGAAAGAAAACATCTAATTTTGAAAAAATATCGAAGTTGGGTTGGTTTTCAGTGCATTTTTAACTTCACTTTAAATCAGTGTTTCATACGCGTGGCGCATGAAGTAAAATTTCGAGTTTAGAAAAGCCCCGCGAAAATGTGTCTCGGGTCGCTGCGCGACCCTCGACAAATTTTCTACGCAGGGCTTTTCTAAACTCGAAATTTTACTTCATGCTTTATTATTTTTTTTTTTTTTTTTTTTATTTTCCAAAGTGAGTGGGTCGCTATACGGCCCTCCACTGCGACCGCGAGGGTCTATTGTGGCTCACAATTTAAGGCCAGTCGCGTGTCCTTATAGTTCACCCTCCAAGCCCAACCTCTTGATGAAGTCTACGAGCTTGTCGGGTGGAATCTTGTCAAGGTCCTTCAGTGTTAGTATGGATTGTCCGAGCACTGTGAGCCTGAGCTGATTTCCAGCGGGGCAGGCACAAATAACGTGCTCTGCTGTTTCATCATCTTCTAGGCACAGGCGACACTCCGTGTTATCACTCAGTCCCATTTTGTGCAGATGGTGCCGTAGGCGGCAGTGTCCAGTGAAGAGAGCAGTCAGGGTGTGTATACCCGACCTGCTCTGCTTCAGCCATGACTCTGTTCTGGAGGTGGATGCTTCACTTATCACTGCTCTGGAATGTCTCATCCCAGGGCACTGTTGCCAGTAGTTTAGCATCTGATCATTCAGCCATCTCCTGTTAGTGTTCTTGGCTACTACTCTAGGTATTCCAAGAGCAGGTTCTGGTCCGATGAATGCGGTATCCGCTCCCTTCCTGGCCAGGGAATCGGCTAGTTCGTTTCCCTGTATGCCAGAGTGCCCGGGCACCCACATCAGACTGACCCTGTTGTTCTCTGCCAGTTGGCAAAGTATCTGCTTGCAGTTCCACACCAGCAGGGATGAGGTTCGGGTTGTTTCCAAAGCCTTCAAAGCTGCCTGGCTGTCGGAACAGATATTAATTGATCTGCGCACCCAACCCCTTTGTAGGAGCTCCCGAGCGCACATCTCAATGGCAAATATTTCTGCCTGTTGTATCGTGGCATGTTTACCGAGGCTGTAGGAAAGTTCAGTCCTTGGTTTACATCCGACTACTGCGGCTCCTGTACCAGATGGCAGTTTTGAGCCGTCGGTATACCAGTAGGAATCAACCTGTCCTGGGGCGGTTTTGTATCGCTCCCAGTCGTCTCTATCCGGAAATAGGACTTTGTACGGTTGATGCTCACTGTACTCTGTGACTGTAAAGTCTGTCTTCATATTCAGACTGTCTTCTGACTCGATGGCCTTAGACAGTCCGTTCGGTATGAAGACTATTCTTTGCGGGTCTATTAGAGCCGCATGATGGAATCGATATGTTGCCAATCTGGCCTCCCCCTGTATTAAGATATGTAGAGGGGTCAGGTTCAGTAGCATTTCCATAGCTGCTGACGGTGTAGTTCGGATAGCTCCCGTTACCGCCACCATTGCCATTCTCTGCAGTGCAGTGAGCCTATTTATGGCCGTTTTGCGAGTTGTAATCGGCCACCAGGCAACACAGCCGTAGGTGATAATCGGTTTAATAACCGCACCATACAGCCAGTACATTTGTTTGGGGTTAAGACCCCAAGACCTGCCACATATACGACGGCATGTCCAAAGCGAGTGTCTCGCTTTGTGTATGGTCTTGTCTAAATGGGAGTTCCAGGTTAGAGATCTATCTAGGGTGACACCCAGATATTTCGCTTCCTCCACAAATGGAATTGTTTCACCGTGTAGGGTGAGAGGTTTTATTTTCAATTTCCTCCTTCTGGTGAACGGGAGAATTAGTGTTTTACTTGGGTTTACGCTAAGTCGTTCCCCTTCACACCAGCTCCTCGTCGCATCCAGTGCTTCTTGCAGGGCACACCAGACTGTGTTTTCGTCTGTTCCCCTTGCAAGGATGACTATGTCATCCGCATACGCCTGTACTTCCACGTCAAACGTATCTAAAATCGCGAGTAGGTCATCCACCAGTAGGGACCAAAGCAGGGGAGACAAAACCCCGCCCTGCGGGCATCCCCTGGAGGTTCTTAGCCTGACAACGTCACCACAGAGTGACGTCGTAACTGTCCTCGCGTCTAGCATTGCTCGTATCCAGCCTGTTACGGCCGTCGGAACCCCTCTATCTTTTACAGACTTACAGAGGGATTCCGTTAATGCTGCATTGAACGCACCTTCAATGTCAAGGAAAGCCGTTAACGCAATTCCCTTTGAGTCGAGGGTCTGCGAGACTTTCCCGACTAGATTGTTCAACGCCAGGTCCGTGGACTTCCCCTTTTGATAGGCATACTGATGTACATTGAGAGGGTTGGTACCCAGTACTTCCCTCCTGATGTATCCATCCAGCACCTTCTCCAGGGTCTTTAGAATAAAAGACATCAGGCTAATAGGCCGGAAGGATTTAGGCAGCGGATCCTTACGGCCCGCTTTTGGTAAGTATACCACCTTTACCTCCGACCAGCTAGTCGGTATATAATTCCAAGCTAGGCTAGCTCTGAAGAGTTTTATGAGATGGCGGATGACACTCTCCAAGCCCTGTTGAATCAGAGCTGGAAAGATCCCGTCCAAACCTGGTGCTTTGTAAGGTTGGAAGGATTTTACAGCCAAGCTTACAGTTCCATAGGTAACGATTTTATTTGCCACCGCCCAGTCCTGCTTTCTGGGTCGTTTGATTCGATCCCATGAGCGCACCGCGGCAGATGTAGTGTCACCTAGAAACAAGCAATCTGGGAAGTGATTTTGGGCCAGAATCTCTAACGTTTCTTTACCAGAGCCTGTGTACGAGCCATCCGGTCGTTTTATCGATCCGAGTGCCTGCCCCGGTTCCCTGGCTAGGACCTTGTGGATTCTTGCACTGCAGGGGGTATCATTGATATCCCCGCAGAATTTCCTCCAGGACTCCCTTTTTGCCCTGCGGATTTGTTTATTATATTCGGTTAGAGAAGTTTTATAAAGTTCCCAGTTGCCTGCTTCCCTAGCCCGGTTGAATAGTGTTCGGACTTCTTTCCGCATTTTCTCAAGTGAGTGATTCCACCAAGAGGCATTTTTGCTGTCTCTTTTACATTTTAGTGGGCAGTTTTCATGATACGCTGAGACGATAGACTGGCAGATATGCTCCGCCGCCGTCTCAATGTCTTCATGGCGTTTAATTGTAGGGGTCGTTTGTCCCAGCAGATCACTAAGAGTACGCTTATATCCGTCCCAATTAGTGCCTCTGACATTTCGATATTCCACTACAGGTCTAAGACTGCCTTCAATATTAAATTGAATATTCCGATGGTCCGAACACGATGGTTCGGTAGATACCTTCCAATCGGAAATTTTTGTGCTCATAAGTTTGGAGCAGAACGTAATGTCTAAGACCTCTGCACGATTTTTCGTTACAAAGGTTGGTTCGTTGCCAGTGTTATTCACCTCTAGCCCTTCACCTATGATAAAATTTAGTAAAAACTCACCTCTCTGGTTGATGTCCGTGCTGCCCCACACAGTGTGATGGGCATTGGCATCACAGGCAACAACCAGGTGGATATTGTTCCTCCTGCTGTGGGCCACAAGTTGTCTCACCGCCGTAGGAGGTGGTAGTTCTGCGCTGTCTCCCGGGAAGTATGCCGAGCAGGCTATTATGTCTAGCCTGCCGTTCCCCACCGGGAGATTCAGCTGGACGGTTACGATGTCCCTGGTGCAGAATTCTGTTAACAGAAAGTATTGGATGTTATTCCGGACTATAATACACGCTCTGGGTTTTTCGCCAGAGCCATATGATATTACCTTTCCGGATAGGTTGCTGAGGCCGTTTATTCGGCCTGAGCTGGACACCCATGGTTCCTGAATGAAGGCGAGGTCGATCCGCTCTTCAATAAATTTCTTGCCAAGGAGGAAGGATGCCCCCTTGGCGTGTTGCAGGTTTGCCTGCACACACTTCACCGGGGGAGTCATTTTCCCTCCGGTGGTTTGCGTCCTTTGAAGGTCGATTTACCGCCCTTCTTAGGATGCATTTTTCCCTTCGCAGGGCCTTTTCCTTTGGCGGATTGGGCTGCCTCAGGAACCACTGATTTTGTGGTGGTATTTGAGCCACTGCCACAGGCCTGTTCAGCTGAGGGGGGCGTTATTAGTCGCTCTTCCTCACCCTTTTTCGGCTCTGTGGCAGTGGTTTTGTCTTGGCTCTTGTCCCCTCCTTTGGTTCTGAACAGTACTTGTCCAAAACCAAAGTATGGTTTGAGCTGCATCTCCCTGAGACAGGCCATAGACCCGTCGTCCAGGGAGAATGTCCATGTTTGGCCGGGTCCTGCCGTCTCCTGACGTAGAACCGACCAATCGCGGGTATTAAGTCCCGGGTTCATAATCCTCAGACGTTTGAGGACAACATCCTGCGTAAGCCGATGTCCAGCTTCGTCATCCGGGATGTATGCCACGCAGATGTGTGGTTTGGGTAGCTCCTTACCCTGTACACATCTGAGTTTCGCGTTCTCCCATGGCTGGAGGCGTGTTATCGCGCTCCTAAGCCAGGTGACGGTCGACTCATCAGCGCACGTCAGCAGAAGCCATCCAGGTCTAAGTGAACAGGCCTGGAATCTTACCGAGGGGCCATCATCCGGGATGCTGTCCACCTCGGTTAGTATGCCTCTGCGCAGGGTCGATAGTTGTTCAGCCGTCAGGGCAGAGCCAGGATAATCAGCGTGGATAATGCCCACCCTGACGCCCCCAGCCGCTGCCCTGTATGAAGGCTTCGGCGCCGGCGCAGAGATATTTGGTGTATCCTGCTTGCAGGGTTTCTTAATATTATTTTCCTGCTCAGGTATACTGGTGTCGGAGCGTTGCCGTTTTTTGGCTGGCTTGGCAGTAGAGGGGGATTTAGCCCCCTCTGCCTCCCTGCTCTTACGGACTTGCTCCAGCACCGTATTCAAGGCAGTTTCATATGGTATTCCGCTCTTGATGAGTTTGGAGAGTCGCTTTCTTGCAGCCCCTCCAAACCTCTTGTGTGTCAGCGAGAGGTTGCGCATTTTGTCGGCAGCCTCTTCGCTGGGCCCTGCCTCGGACACGGCGTGAGGAGAAATGATCTCCCGCTCACACCCTGCCTCGGACTCGGAGTGAGGGGAATTGGTCTCCCGCTCACGCCTTGTCGAGGTCTGGGGCTTGTTAGGAGTGGGTTCGACCCCAGTCTCCATTTTGTCCTCAAAGTGAGGATCGAGGGTACCCCCCTCGTTGGGTTTTTGTTTTGAGTCGTTGTCCACTTTAGTCCCACGAGTCAGGAAGAAATAAAAGGTCGATCCAGGCAGTGCTCCTATACCTGGACAAGCCTATTTAGCTCTTGGAGGTCGGCCGGTATCCAGAGTTCGCTTAATAGGAACCAGACTTTCCCATCTGGCCAGCTACCGGCACACTGCCAGTAGCCATGGTCTTCGCATAAGCAGTTCCACGCTAACCATGGGGATTTGATGTTGAGGTTGTCTCCTCTCGGCCCGGGCAATTAAGCCAAGACCCCCTATACCACTACAGCAGAATGCTGTAGAAGTACGGTATGACTGCTACTGTGGTGCCAAAGCCTCACAGCAGCAGGCGCCGTTGGGAACCCTGTACTGACCCTTAGCCACGACACGACAGCTGGGTAGGGTTGTTGGGTGACAAGAAAGGGCATTATGAGGACTTCGGACAGAAGGCTCTTTAGTCGCCTTTTACGACAAGCGAGCACACTCTGGGTTTATTCTATTCCGAACCCAGACGGATTACTTCATGCTTAGTCTGGGAGTGGACAACACTTGTTTGAATTTTAAATTTAACTCTTTTAAAAAATCGACGTATGTAACATAATAAATCATTCATTAAAATCATAGAAAAAGATGCAAAATTTTACCTAAAATTAACTTTTAGAGTTAACTTTATAATTTGTTCAGCTCTTAATGGGTGAATATTCTATTCCTAAAAAAACCGTTTTTATTTAATATTAAAGTTGCATTTAATACAATAACAAACTGTGAATAAATCGACATAAATCTAGAAATATCAAAAATCCCGACATGTAGAAAATCTTGACGGTCCACTCCCAGACTAAGCATGAAGTAAAATTTCGAGTTTAGAAAAGCCCCGCGTAGAAAATTTGTCGAGGGTCGCGCAGCGACCCGAGACAAATTTTCACGGGGCTTTTCTAAACTCGAAATTTTACTTCATGCGCCACGCGTATAAAACACTGATTTAAAGTGAAGTTAAAAACGCACTGAAAACCAACCCAACTTCGATATTTTTTTAAAATTGGATGTTTTCTTTCCTATCCATGCTGTAAACCTTCAGATATTCGTTGTTTTCTTGTAAATAAACTTCGATTCCCTGTAGTCCTTCGGTCTCCGAAGACCATGATTGGTCCTTTGAGCTGTAGCCTTTGTAAATTGGTAATAAACTTAGTAATCTAGAGTAATCCTTTAATTTGAAACTTCTAAGAACGAGTGTTGTCCACTCCCAGACTAAGCATGAAGTAAAATTTCGAGTTTAGAAAAGCCCCACGTAGAAAATTTGTCGAGGGTCGCGCAGCGACCCGAGACAAATTTTTACGGGGCTTTTCTAAACTCGAAATTTTACTTCATGCGCCAGGCGTATAAAACAGATTCAAAATGAAGTTCAATAACACATATATCATCATTAATTAAAATCATTATATAATCAGATATTTAGTCGGTAAATGAACATGTTTGTTAATAGAAACTGATGGAATAAAATATTACTGGTTGCAAATAATAGATTCAAATTTATTTTTAAAGGATTTGTATCCGTGATTCAAAAATGAGGATTCGAATCTTTGATTCGAATCATATTTTTCACTTACGAATCCTTTATTCGAGTATTCGTGATTCGAATCATATTAGGTGATTCGGATTCGTGATTAGAATCATGTTTTTGAGGATTCATCCCAGCTCTGAATTATAGTAAAAGTATAACAGGACGAACATCAATTAATTTTTCATCAACGCCAGTTTAGCGCACTGGTAAAGGCCCAGCGTTAAAATCGGAAGAACGCAGGTTCAAGTCCTGGGTTCTCTTTTTTAAAATAAAAATTAAATTAAAGTAAATACAATTGCCAACAAAACAGAATCACACGAAATAGGGATATTTGAAACTAATTGTAGCATTTATATGCAAATGAGCAACTGACCACGTTCAGAGAGTTGCGGCAATACCCAACACTTGTTTGAACAAATCAACAAAAGAAAAAGAGCGGAGGAAAGAGAGCCAGCACCAATGGAGGTAAAAATAGATTTAATACTCAGTAAATTGGATAAAATGGTAGGGGCGATAAAAGATTTTAGTAAGAATCTTGAAGCGCTAAAAAAGGAGTTGAAAAGCAAAGAAGAAAAGTGGGAAGTTGAAAAGCAATCCTTGAGAAAAAAGAAAAAGAGGTATCGAAATTATGGAAGACATAACTAAATTACAACGGGAGGGAGAATGTAGTGGAAATATAATTGTGGGAGGAGACTGGAACATCAGAGTGGGATCTTTGGGTACGACGAGAATTGACAAGGAGGGACAAATAAGGAAGAGGAGATCAAAAGATACAAAAATAAAAAAAAAGACCTTTATTGGCATATAAACAAATAAAATTACAAATAAAAAATAATAATAGAACACAAAATTATATCATCTCCTTTCTTTTTTCCGCCCTCCGCCACCCCATCTTTACGCCAGCTCCGTCCTCTCTCATCCATTCCGTACACTCCTTTTCCCCCCCAGCCATTCCACATTCACCCCTTCACACTCCTCTCCCAAATGACTCCATGTATCTCGTCCACTTGCGCACAACACACATTTACCATACTCTTCCCCCATCCAGACCTTCCTTCCTCTCTCCTCTGAACCACATCTAGCTCTTGCCAGGGTTATCTTAGCCTCTTTCGACAAGTCATTATTGGATAGGTACCCTGGCACGCTCCCATGCACTTGCCACCTTTCATACATTGGATTGTAGCCGCTCCTCCCAATACACCCCTGCCTCTCCTGCATCTCCACCTCTTTCCACTTCTCTTTCATCCAAGCTGCCACATTCACCCCCTTCTCTAACCATTCATTTACACTATCCTCAGACTCTCCTGCCCTTTCATACATCTCTCTGCGTTTCCTACTCCACTTACTCCTCCCTAATCCCTTGCAAAATACAAAAATAACAACAGAAGCATAGGAATGGATGAGGTGAGTTAGTGAGCAGGGGCTAGAGACACTTAACGGTTGCACTGAAGGAGACTGGGACGGGGAATGGACGTATAAAGGCCTAAGGGGGAATTCGGTGCTGGACTACATTCTAATGTCGGAAGATATCAGTGAAAAGGTCAATAATTTTAGTGTGGAGGATATAATAGGATCTGACCATCTTCCAGTCACTGTTACAGTGGGGAACCGAAGGACGCAGCAAGAGGAAAACGCAAGAAACGGATGGAGCTGGTCAGAAAAAGCGAGATTAATATACATGCAAAATGTAAAGAAAGTAAAGTTTGAAGGAGCAGAAGGTATAGAAGAATTTAGGGAACTGATAAAACAGTCAATGTCGAGGAAAGCTGCGGGAAAACGCAGAGAGGGGGCAGTGTGCTTTGATGAAGATTGTAGGGTTGCGAAGATGGAGCTAAGGAGAGCAATTAGGGAGGGAAGAAATGAAAGAATGAATGACAAGGAGGTAGAAGATGCAAAAAATAAATTCAAATGGGTCCGCGACAGCAAGAAAGAATTTTGGACCACGAGAGAAATGGAGCTGATTGGAGAGATAAGCAAGGAAAAACAGTTATGGACATTTCTACAAGAGAGAGCGCCGTATACGAAAGTATCGGAAATGGAGATAGAATTAAACACGTGGAGAGAATGTTTTAAGGAACTCTTAGGAAAAAACGAGGAGATATTAACAGATCCGAGACAAATATTTGACAAAAAGGAGGACTTCAGTATGGATGAGTTAGAGAAAGTTCTGAGAAGGATAAAAGTAGGGCAAGTAGCAAGCCCGGATCAAATTAAAGCTGAAGCATGGAAGTGGTTGAGCACAGAAAGAAAAGAAAAAATGGTACAATTATTAAGTAGAATTTGGAGAGGAGAGGACCCAGTGCCGAAAGAGTAGACGGAAGGCATTATTGTCCCAATACATAAAGAAGGAGAGAGAGCGGAACCAAAAAAACTACAATGGAATCACGTTGATGGACAGCATCTATAAAGTGGCAATGATGATGGCTATGGAAAGACTGGAAGTAGAGGTAGAAGAAAAGAGGCTCCTACCTGAAGTTCAGGCAGGATTTAGAAGAGGAAGGTCGACCGTGGAACAGATAGCAACGCTCAACTGGCTGGTGGAAAGAGAATTGGCAAGGAAGGAAAAACTATATCTGCTATTTATTGACCTAAGAGCAGCATATGACTCAGTGGACAGGAAAGTAATTATTGAATGCATGAAACGGAAAGGCATATCGGAACAATTTGTAAATTGGGTGAACGAGATCTACAAGGAGACTCGGTGCAAGGTGAAAGTAGGTGATACAGTGTCGGATGCATTTGAAGTGAAGAGGGGGGTGAGACAAGGGTGTCCGATGAGCCCACTGCTTTTTAATTTGTTCATAGCAGATATGGAAAGGGTACTTGAGCTGGGACAGGCAGGCGGCGTTGTAGTGGGGAAGGGAAAAGTGTGGAGTTTGGCATATGCATAAGGGAGGCAGAAGAGTGAATGAGGAATTAAGATTGGCAGGAGAGAAAATAGAAATGGTAAGCGAATTTAAATATTTAGGATACATGATCGTTGAGACGGGCAGCCAACATAAACATATAGAATTTGTTTGCAAGAAGGCAAGGGTGGCAATAAAGCGTCTGCGGAATACATGGGAGGATGTACTACGTGGAAACATAGGTATGCAACTGGCGTGGTGGAATGCAGGCGTCAGATCTATAGTGCTATATGCGTCAGAAGTATGGGGCGTGCTCCTCGCTGGCTGTACGGAACTGCAAGGAAGCCCTCTGCCAAATGGCACAGGTAAACGGGGTCAGTCTGATGTGGGTGCCAAGCCACTCTGGCGTGAAGGGAAACGAATTAGCCGATTCCCTAGCCAGAGAGGGGGCACGTACAGCCTACATCGGACCAGAACCCGCTTTGGGGATACCCAGATCAACAGCTAGAGACCGTAATAACGGATGGATGAGACACGAGGCACAGGATTTCTGGCAAAACCGCCCTGGGATGAGACATTTCAGAGCGGTAACAAGTGGACCATCTGCGGCCAGGACGGCTTCATGGTTGAAGCTGAGCAGATCAGATTTTCACACATTAACTGCTCTCTTCACTGGACACAGCCGTCTAAGGCATCACCTTAACAAACTAGGACTAAGCGACACCACTGAGTGCCGCCTATGCCTAGAGGATGATGAAACAGCAGAGCACGTCATATGTGCCTGTCCAGCTGGCAACCAGATCAGGACCACGGTGTTTGGCACACCGAAGCTAAACCTGAAGGACCTGGAGAAAACTTCACCTGACAAGATCCTTGACTTCATCAAGAAGATGGACTTGGAAGGTGAGCTGTAAGGTCGGATGTTCGACCTTAATTGTGAGCCACAATAGATCCTTGCGGTCGCAGTGGAGGGTAGCATAACTACCCACTCACTTTCAATAGAATAGAATAGAATGGGGTGTGAGTGAACAAAGTAGAGTGAAAACTCTTCAAGTGCAATATCTAAAGAGAATACTAGGTCTGGAGAAAACAACACCATGGTATATCGTGTTGCAAGAATGCCATAGATTGCCTGTAGGATGGTGGGCAACAAGAAGAAAGATTAAGTTTAAAGAAAAGTATGTGGCCTAGACGAGGACCTAAGGAGAGCAAGGTGAATGTAAATGGACGGAAATGGATGCAAGAAAGGAACAATATATATATGAGCACATGATGGTCGAACACAATGTTTGAAGAGAATATTGCCAAGGGAGTAAAAGTAGAGGAGGTAGTGCTGAAAAATATCTAAGGTGCGTGGCTGCAGGCAAGACGGGAACCGATTAGAGCGAGTAGGTACCATCCGGGGTACACAGCTTTACAAACATATGTAAGTCCCCCACGCTACATGAAAATATTGAAATGAGAAGATGTACAAGCCATGGCCCGTTTAAGATGCGGAAACGAAGAAAGAGGCAATAAATGGCGGATGGGACAGGACTACAACAGGTGTGCGTTATGTGGGAAGGATCGGGATGTATGGGAACACTGGATGTTTGATTCTGAGGGGATAGATGAAGTGATAAATGAGTGTGAGAAGGAAACTCTAAGACGAACAGGAAGATTCGAGTCTGGTCAAGGGTTAGAGACATGAAAAAAACTTTTGAATAGCCTGGAAGGGTGGCGTAGATGTTAAATATTAAGCGTAGTGTTAAGAATGATTTATTGTTTTATTGTAGTGTTACCTAGAATGTATAAATAAGGTGGGGCAATTATGCCAAATAAAGGTAATTTTTTTTTCATAAGGGTTAATTAAGTAGCGGAACATTACTTTCAGCATTTTATCTGTCAAATAATTATTCAATTGCAACATGCCATTTACATATCAATGTCATTACATGACAAACAGTAGGGACACCCAAATAATTGAAGAACCTAAGAAAAATAAATCCCAAATCTGGTTGGCCAAAAAAAACAAATATACAAAGTTCTTGCACTTTCCGTTTCTTGTATTAAAAATTATGATTTAAAAAAATATTGATGTTATTTTTTGTTTTCAGGAAAATATTACGAATATCAAAAATTATACAGTGAAAACAATTTTCGAGAAGCCTCAGCTACTTTAATTTCACTTATAGCATCAAAATTCACACCACCATTGTAAGTTTAGACAAAAAAAAACAATCACCGAATTGAAAAAATTGATATAAATTAACGGGGTCCAAAAGAACACGGTTGATTAAGAGTCTGTTGCATACAGACAATTATGAGAGTTTCCTTAAGGTCTGGCTAAACTGGCTAAACATTGACGAGTGTCGTTAACGTCTTGTGCTTGTGTCGTCTTGTTATTGTGTACTTTCTTAGCGAACGAAGAAACGTGTGTAAGATAAAGGATCGACGAAGAAGAGAAAATGATGTAATCTATGCAATCAAATAATTAACATTTTCGCTAGGAGGAGTGTATCCATACATTTTGTTTTTATGTGCCCCATGTGCGCAGAGCTTATATTTTTGGAAAGCCTGTAAATCGTGAGCGGACAAAGTTTGGTACCTCTTCAATGCACAGTTTATATAGTGTATAATTAAAAAAATCCATGGCCAACTTTTGTTTCCTCTGTTCACACGCATTTGAAATTCAAACTGCGTAGCGAAAGGGTTAAATTTCTTTATTATTATTATATCATTACTTGATTAAAAGATAAAAACATACCTCAAAATATCATCTGATGTGATACACGAGTACATGAAATAGTAAACGAAACTCGTCGACCAAAAGTCGTTGTCATGACGTCTACGTGATGTGCTTTTCTTGCACTCTCAACGTTGACGTGTGGCTGAACATACAGGGAATTTTTCTTTTGAGTATACATATCCCGATAATTACAGCGTTTTTTAAATTTGCGGGAATTCGTTGTTTAAAAGTGTTAATTTGAAGCTTTTAACGAGTGTTTTCCACTCCCAGACTAAGCATAAAGTATATATATATATATATATATATATAATCAGTATACCCTTTTACCATATGGTGTCGGGAAGCATAAAGTAAAATTTAGAGTACAGAAAAGCCTAAGTATTTGGATTGGCCGTGTAGCGAAGCGGAGCGGCCAATCCAAATTAGGCTTTTCTAAACTCGAAATTTTACTTTATTGGGCACGCTTAAAAACACTGATTTTCAATGAAGTTCAAAAAACACACATACAACAACGATTAGAGGCAACCCAATATATGTTAGAGTTATTGGGTTGCCTATACTCACTGTTTTAAACAATTGGTTCAGCGCAGAATTTAACTCACGTTTTATTCACATCTACATAGTAGATTGCTAAAGCTATATATTTTAAACTTTACGATATTTCAGTGTTTTATACGCGGCCAATCCAAATTTTCAGGCTTTTCTAAATTTGAAATTTTACTTCATGCTTAGTCTGGGAGTGGAAAACCTTCGTTTAAAAATTCAAATTGAAATGTTTTAAACAAACAACGAATGTCCTCAAATTTACAGTGTATGCATATGTATACCTGAAAGAAAAATTTACTGTATTTAAACCTATGCTATTACATGTGTTCTTTAGAACCTTATTAATTTAAATCAATTATTTGTCATTTATTGAAAATACTGAGAGTGTAATTGATTTCAGTTTCTGGTGTGCATTATTATCGGACGCAGTGAACTTACTCGAATCCTCGGAAATCGTCTTATCGGCAAACGATACTCTCATACTCCAAAATAGTCTGTGTGAGCGGGAGAAAATCCCGGACCTGAAGGAAAAAATCCCCGCCATCCGCAAAGCCATCGCCAGGAATTTGGCACGAGCCACGAATTTCGAAGCACAGTTTGTTATATAAACACGAAGAAGGATAATAAATATGTTTTTATACGTTTGTGCATTTGTTTTTTAAAATTCACCCGCATAAAGAATTAATCATAAGTAACATTTACTATTTACTATTTAGGGGTCCTCTCTCCGCTACTATGGAACTTAGTTATAAATGACCTACTGAAAGAACTAGAGTCTGTAGGGTGTAGGGCAATTGCCCACGCTGACGATGTGACTCTTACGGTCTCTGGCAAATACTTAAACATTCTATCTGAACTTATGGGGCAAGTACTCCGCAAGGTAACCCGCTGGTGTGAGAAGTGTGGACTAGGGGTAAACCCCCTCAAAACTGAGCTTGTACTCTTCACACCAGAATGCATAAAGTACCGAATTCCAAAGTTCCTACTCTAAACGGATCGAAACTGGTGGTAAAAGAGCAAGCTAAATATTTGGGCATTCTAATCCACAGGAAGCTAAGTTGGAAGCCTAATATCCAGGAGAGAGCACGGAAAGCGCTCGTCGCACTGTACTCCTATAAAGGAGCAGTGGGCAAGGACTGGGGACTGAAGCCAACCGTTGTTCACTGGATGTACATGGCTGTGGTAAGGCCAATTATGTTCTACGGGGCCGCAGTCTGGTGGACTGCCCTGGATCCACCAAACTGCACTCGGCAAGGCTTAGAGAGCTGCCAAACTGCTCATAACGGGGGCGGTCAGGTCCATCCCCTCCAAAGCGCTAGATATAATACTTAATCTAGCTCCAGTCGACCTCTACTGAAGATATGCTGCAGCTACCACAGCGATCAGAATCAACTCAGTTGGGATATGGAGCCCTAGCAAACAGGGCCATGGAAGGATCCTGAATGAGCTTGTCGATATCCCCCTGAAGACTGACAGCTGCACTCCAGAACTTAATTTTGAAAATAAGTTCTCCATTTCCATCCCGGACAAAAACAAATGGTTAGAGGGCAACATAGTTGAAGGCAAGGACATCTGGCTCTTTACGGATGGTTCCAAGTCTGAAAACAGAGTAGGGGAGGAATCTTCTCACAAGATTTCAACCTCAAAAAATCTTTTAGAGTCCTAAACTACTGTAACATTCTTCAGGCAGAGGTCATGACCATCCGAGTGGCAGTGGACTGGATCTACAAAAATGACCTTCAGGGGAACCGCATCAGGTTCATTACTGATAGCCAAGCCGCCATTAAGATACTGAATAGTCCGTACTGCACCTCGAAGGTGGTCAGAGACTAAAAAATCGCTAAATAGGCTTGCAAATAACGGTGACGAGGGACTCATGTGGGTACAGTGATATCAGGGGAAATTCAATTGCCGCCGACCTTGCAAGGAAGGGGGCAAGAATGAAGGACCTGTCTACTTAACTCTCCACCCACATTCCTCTTGTGGAATGCAAGAGACTACTTAGGGACCAGGTGATAGCATCGGTCAACCATAGGTGGAGAGAAGAAGATGCGTGTCTCATAACAAGGCAACTATGGCCTATATGGGATACTATAAACAGTAACAGATTAATTGCACTTAGCAGAATCGACATAAAGAAGGCAGTAGGCATCCTCACGGGCCACTGCCTCCTAGGCAGACACACACAAAAGATGAGTCTTGAGCACAACGACTTTTGCAGAGGATGCCTGGATGTGGAGGAGGAAGAGACGGTACTCCACTATCTGGGACAATGCCCTGCTCTTGAAGGGAAAAGGATAAAGTACCTTGGTATGCACTACGCAAATGGACTAACGGACATCACACCTCTAGATGTGAGAAATCTGATCGGGTTCATTAGGTGCTCGGATTGGTTTGTATAGGTGGGGAAGGAGGGAAGATCTGACTCCTTTTCACCCTTATGGCATCACAAGGGGCCCTTTGGGCCTAAGTGAGTGGTCTAACTGCTGCCATTGGAACCTATCCTAACCTTACCTAACATTTACTATTGGGATATTTTCGATATTTTCACCGGAAACACGTTTTTTTTCCACTATTCAAATATTTTTACGATTTAAAAAATTCATATTAAACAAAAAAGAAACAAGTTATAAAATCAACTTTCTTTATTTTTTAACTCTATATTAACCACTTTCAATTTCCTGTAATCATCCAGCGTGAACGTCGACTCAAAATGCACCTGTTTAAAAACCAACGGCAACCAAAACGAGCAATCCTCGAACATATCCTCATAGGGGACATTCCTAAAATCAAACCATTCCGGCTTGAACTCCTCAGTCTCCTTCAGAATTCCATTCGAACTGGAACGCAAGCAACTGAAAATGTACACACGGTGCTCGATCTTTTCATTTTCGATTTTATACTGAATATAGCCCAAGTTGACTAAATCATCTTCTTCGACTTCGAGGTTGCTCTTTTCGTGTAGTTCGCGTTGGACACAACGTTTTAAGCTTTCAATGCCGTTACGTCTGCCTCCGTAACCCATCCACTTACCTTCCCCGAACCCGCGTTTTTTTAAGCCTAGGAGGACCTGGCCGTCGCCGATGATGAATGTTAGAGTGTAGAGTTTCGTGTTCGGCATTTTATCTAGATAAAAAACAGAAAGTAACAAAACTATCGCTTTTTTTTTAAAGCGAGCAGAAAAGAGTACCAAGAATAATACTTACATTTAAATGTTGTATTAATCCAATGTCGCCAGGAAGTAGTCAACTTACATAACAATAATTACCGTTCGAGTGTTAGTGAGATGAAATCAATTTCATTGTTAGCTAATTTGTTTATAAATGGATTTTTATCATAAAATCGTTATCTTATCAAAATATAATAATAAGATTACCCTTTCAGTATAAATACTAATCCCACCTACTCAACTTTGAATGAATAATAATCAATTTTGTAATTAATCAAGTGATTGGTAAATCCCAGAAAACACTAATCATTTTTTTAAGTTATAAAAATCGTTATGGTTTGATGCGCAATTTGTAAATATAAAGTTGCATTTATAAATAACAAAATGTCGGTTTAAAGCAGAGCTAGGATGAATCCTCAAAAACAGGATTCGAATTACGAATCCGAATCACTCGATTCGATTCACGAATACTCGAATAAAGGATTCTTGAGAGAAAAATATGATTCGAATCAAAGATTCGAATACTCTTTTTTGAATCACGGATACAAATCCTTTAAAAATACATTTGAATCTATTATTTGCAACCATTAACATTTTTAATATCGCCGTCAGTTTTTATTAATAAAAATGTTAAAACCTAATTATTAACAGACTAAATATCAGATTAATTAATTATTTTAGTAAATGCAACCATTAACACTTTTAATGTCGCCGTCAGTTTTTATTAACAAAAATGTTCAAAACCTAATTATTTACAGATTAAATATCAGATTAATTAATTATTTTATGAGTGTTTGAACTTCAGGATAAATCAGTGTTTTATACGCGTAGCGCATGAAGTAAAATAACTCGAAATTTTACTTCATGCGCCACGCGTATAATTGATTTATCCTGAAGTTCAAACACATTTCGAGTTTACAAAAGCCCCGGGAAAATTTGTCTCGGGTCGCTGCGCGACCCTCGACAAATTTTCTACGCGGGGCTTTTCTAAACTCGAAATTTTACTTCATGCTTAGTCTGGGAGTAGACAACACTCGTTCTTAGAAGTTTTAAATTGAAGGATCACTCTAGATTACTAAGTTTATTACCATTTTACAAAGGCTACAGCTCGAAGGACCAATCATGGTCTTCGGAGACCGAAGGACTACAGGGAATCGAAGTTTTTTACAAGAAAACAAAGAATATCTGAAAGTTTACAGCATGGATAGGAAAGAAAACATCCAATTTTGTAAAAATATCGAAGTTGGGTTGGTTTTCAGTGCATTTTTAACTTCACTTTAAATCAGTGTTTTATACGCGTGGCGCATGAAGTTAAATTTCGAGTTTAGAAAAGCCCCGCGAAAATTTGTCTCGGGTCGCTGCGCGACCCTCGACAAATTTTCTACGCGGGGCTTTTCTAAACTCGAAATTTTACTTCATGCTTAGTCTGGGAGTGGACAGCACTCATTCTTAGGAGTTTCAAATTGAAGGATCCCTCTAGATTACTAAGTTTATTACTATTTTACAAAGGCTACAGCTCGAAGGACCAATCATGGTCTTCGGAGACCGAAGGACTACAGGGAATCGAAGTTTTTTTACAAGAAAACAACGAATATCTGAAGGTTTACAGCATGGATAGGAAAGAAAACATCCAATTTTGAAAAAATATCGAAATGGGTTGGTTTTCAGTGCATTTATAACTTCACTTTAAATCAGTGTTTTATACGCGTAGCGCATGAAGTAAAATTTCGAGTTTAGAAAAGCCCCGTGAAAATTTGTCTCGGGTCGCTGCGCGACCCTCGACAAATTTTCTACGCGGGGCTTTTCTAAACTCGAAATTTTACTTCATGCTTAGTCTGGGAGTGGAAGACACTCTATTACCGGGAATCCCCGGCAGCGAGAATTGTGAAAAACATTTACAATTCTTCTTTTATTTAAAATGAGTGTCTCCCGCGGTTCGAACCGTGTCCGGGCCACCATCTACCTGGGTAGGTGTGGCGGATTGCCCCTCGGGTTTTTTTCAAAATGGGCAATTAAGGGAGAGGACTAATGACCACCGTTGCAATTTGAAAGAAGAGAGATTATAAATTTCCATACTTCTTTCAAATTGCAGCTTAACGGTTGTTTGGATTTGAGAGTTCGCTAAAAGTAATTATCTTGTCTGCAATAATTACTATAATTAGCGAATTCTTTGCCAACGGTCAGGTAGTCCTCGAAACATCCCTTCTTCAAGCCATTTTTCATGGCATAAATACCGGGGGACGACATCCAAAAAGACAGTCCACTCCTGTGCTGTACAGGGGCAGCATGTGGATTCAGGAGGAACTACCGTTCCTCGACTCTTCTTTTATTTAAAATGAGTGTCTCCCGCGGTTCGAACCGTGTCCGGGCCACCATCTACCTGGGTAGGTGTGGCGGATTGCCCCTCGGGTTTTTTTTCAAAATGGGCAATTAAGGGAGAGAACTAATGACCACCATTGCAATTTGAAAAAAGAGGGATTATAAATTTCCACACTTCTTTCAAATTGCAGCTTAACGGTTGTTTGGATTTGAGAGTTCGCTGAAAGTAATTATCTTGTCTGCAATAATTACTATAATTAGCGAATTCTTTGCCAACAGTCAGGTAGTCCTCGAAACATCCCTTCTCCAAGCCATTTTTCATGGCATAAATACCGGGGGACGACATCCAAAAAGACAGTCCACTCCTGTGCTGTACAGGGGCAGCATGTGGATTCTGGAGGAACTGCCGTTCCTCGACTCTTCTATCTGAGCCAGGAAGCTCTGACCGACGCCAGACATCCCAGCCGTCGTTCCTGCCGCCAAAAGAAGAAACCAACTACAGGAAACAAACCGACGTCAGCCGGATCCAGACCAGGCCAGCAACCCGCCCACTCCAGGTAACTTTGCCCGACGCCGACGCTAGCCGTTCCGCCGTCGTTCTTGAAGTCACACCGACGCCGAGCATCAAGGTTGCCAGAGCAGCCGCCTCGACGTCCCGCACTATGAGTGTAGTGTTTGTTGCTACCTCCGGATCCAGCCAGACGCAACACCCCACCGATGTCGACGCCACATCCCGTCGACAAGTACAGGACGCCGTCACACCCAGACGCCGTCTTACTACTTGGACGCCGCCTCCATCCGGATGCCACCACTAGTCAGACGCCACCGCTGGACCAGAAATCCGAAACTCGTGCACTGTGTTTCTCTTAGTTCTATTTCATTCTTTGTTGTTTTAATGTTTTATTTCGTTTAAAATAAATAATTTAAAACAGCATATGTGTTTCAAAAGTTAGTTGCTCATCTCTCACAAACTCAACCAACCTGAGCTAGTTGGTAATCCGCGTGGGGTACCCTTCCCTCTCGTTGACAACTCGTTACTTTAAAATACATCACATCATAGTGAAAAAAAGTATCAATATTGAAAATATCGATAATTTTTCATACCAGATATTTTAATAATAATATTAATATTTACAATTATTTATTGCTGTAAATTATTTTTTAACCCCCTTCACCTAAGATTGATAATATTACCAAGACTAGTTTAATGCTGGTTATAAAATTATCAATATTCACCTTTTACAAGTGGGCGGATAGAAATAAACGCGACTTTAATTGTTTATTACAAAAAGCAGACATGTAGAAAAAGTTAAAAATCTGTTGGTTATTTATTTAAGGAAAAAAGCTGTTTACAAATTAAAAATAATTAAAAATATAGGTTCATTCTACAACTGAAATTACTTGATAAGAATCCCTACTTAAAAGTATACCCAAAAAGATCAATTTTGTTGATTTAATAATGTTTTGATATAAATATCTTACACGCGACAAGAATGTATGGTCACCAAGTGTACAAATATTTTTTTCTGTTAAGTACACATACAGATTGTCCCAGGATAGGTGGAACACTTTTTTATTTTCAACTTTACGAGAAAATATTACTCTATCTGGCAGAAAGACCTCGGGTCGATAGCCTATGATATGAGAGTTTTAAATATAAGATCGTATTATATAATAATAATAATAATTTATTGATGCCATAACTAACAGTTTTACATAAGTCACAATAAAGTATAAAATATAAGATATAAACATACATACATATTAAAATTTTCCAACAGATACTAAGATTATACAAATTAAAATAAAAAATACAAATATACAATGCATAAGAATAAGATACATGTTACTCAGGGATCAATGAGCCCCTATCCCATCGAATTTTTTATTGAGGCATTCGTCAATGCTGTAAAATGCACGTGATGTTAAATAGAGTTTTATAGTGGATCTGTATTTAAGTAATGGAGAAGATTTAATGTTATTTGGAAGAGCATTGTATAATTTTGGCAGCGTTTCTTTTTTTTGACAAGCGCATATATTCTGGACATATAAGATTGCTTGATCTGGTATGGTATTGGTGGCTGTCATTATGTCGTGAATATTTGGAATTATTATTGTACATGTACAGTAAGCATTCTAATGTGTACAGAGTTGGTAGCGTAAGGATATTAAATTTTATAAACGATTGACGGCAGTCGTCGCGGTAGGCTACCGATGCGACTACCCGTACTGCTCTACGCTGCAGTTTAAAGAAGGTTATCATTACACAGCCATGACCCTATACAATTAAACCATAAGTAATAAAATATTTGGTTTTAAGGAGAATACCATTGTTGTAGACTTGTAGGGGTTCAGACACAATCGATTAGCAAGAAACCAGTTGGATGCTGTGTCCACTGATATATTATTCGTAGCATGAGCGGATGCTTCATCGGCGGAATGATTTTTGATGGTTGTGTCATCCGCATATAGAATAGTGCATGCGTCATTTAGTTGACATGGTAGGTCATTTATATACACTAGAAATAATAGTGGACCCAGAATCGAACCTTGAGGTACATCATAATGAATTTGCTGCTCGGAAGAGACGGTACCATTAAAGTAAACTGCTTGACGTCTTTCGCTTAGATATGAGTCCGGCAGCTATCGGGATGAAAATTGTAAAAGTATAACTTCTGCAGGAGTACATCATGCGAGACGCAGTCAAATGCCTTGCTGAGATCCATGAAGGTCGCAACTGAGAAATGAGAAAGTGCGATTCTCGAATCCTTCATAGATTTCTTCGACAAAGGACATTAGTGCATTCCGCGTAGATCCCCCCCCCCCCCCCCTGCGAAAGCCATACTGATGGTCCGATATGATTTTGTTTTCATCCAGAAAGTCTACCATTTGTAAGTACAGTATCTAGTAGTTTTGATAAAATGGGTAAAAGAGATATTGGCCTTAAGTTATTTGTATCCGATATGCTACCCTTCTTGTGAACAGGAATGACAAGAGCCCTTTGCAGCCATTTAGGGAATGTGTTTGTCCTAATACATTCGTTTATCAGTTCAGTGAGTGGGGATACAATAACATCAGAGCAATATTTTATCAAGTTCCTGCTTAATCCGTATATGTCACAGCAGTGTGAAGACTTGAGGCTACGGATGACATGATTTACTGTTACTTGGCTTATTTCATGAAACTTAAAGTAAGGTGATGCCAATGCTTTCCAACTGGATTCGAGGTCATTAAAAGGACTGGCGTTACTTTTTGGAATACTGTCCAACACACATTCAGCAATATTGCAAAACTGATCATTAAATTAGAGTCTATGTCACAAAGAACAAGGCTAGGTTTAGACGAATTTCCTTTAATTAGAGACCACATAGCTCTGGGATTGTTTCGATTGGATTTAATGTATTTCGAGTTCGCTGACAGTCTGCTCTCGTGCAATGCCTTGCGATAAACGCATCTATAGTTTTTAAAATGTGGTACAAACTCTGAGTTGTACTCGCTCGCTTGCTTTAATAATAAAAGTGTCTCCCGCGTTTGCCGTAGATTATCATTGAACCACGGAACCCTATTTCTATACGAATTGAAGGCGGTGGTTTTTTCCGGAAAGGATTGAATAGCATAAGTCTGCAGGATGTTTAACAATTGTTCAAAAGTAGTACAAATGTTGCTTCTGACATTAGTAATAGGACCCCAATCGGTGGTCTTTGGAGCATCATAAAATTTAAGTCGCCCATGGTGTGTGAGCGGTCTTATCTTTTTCTGTTCTTGCTTGTTTGAGTTTAGATGACTAACTGATATATTCACACCAATACCTACGTGATCCGACATTGTGGTATTTATTTGTTCTACCTGTATATAATTTCATGGATATTTGTGAAAACATTATCCAGGCAGTTATTTATTCTTGTTGAAATCGACCCTTCTTGTGAGACCATAGGATTGGCATAAACTCTGTAATAATGCTGATTTAGTGTCAATAACATTAAACTTGACATTAAAATCTCCTCCGATTACAATATATTTATTTAACTCAATTTTATCTAGTAGGGTACTTAAGATGGCTAAGAACTTATTGAAATCA
Organism: Philonthus cognatus; assembly: GCA_932526585.2. Taxonomy (NCBI): domain Eukaryota; kingdom Metazoa; phylum Arthropoda; class Insecta; order Coleoptera; family Staphylinidae; genus Philonthus; species Philonthus cognatus. The sequence continues at coordinate 21,762,505 of OW052249.1, read as the reverse complement.
CCTGTAGGTGATCTATAAAAATTAATTATTATTACGTTGTGTGTAGGTAGTAGTAACGCAGATATCTCACAATGCCTCTCCACAGATAAATCGTTTAGAGAATTTATTGGAGGAGCAGATGCATTGCGAACTAGCTGCACAACACCGCCATGTTTGTGCGCAGTTCGAACGAAATGAGAAACTACTTTGAATATATCAAGTTGAAATGATGTAACTTCACTTTAACTTAGCCAGTGTTCACTGAAGCAGATAATATCTAAATTATTATGTGCTAATAGGAATGCTTCAAGATCATTTACCTTATTTCTTACACATGAATATTTTGAAAATATATATCTAAATTTGGTTTGCTCAGATCCTTTGTTCCTGTATCGATGTTGTTGTCTTCTCTAGGTTCTGCTGGATATGGAGTAAAAGATGCCTTGTCGTTGCGGTGTAATGCTGGCTGGGAATGGTTTCTAACGTGAACTTCATTTAGTTTTTGGCGATAATGAATTTACAGGTGGGAGTTGGAAGGTGAAGTTCCGTTTGGCATCACCTATTACGGGGTTGACGACTGTTTTCAACATCTTTATTTTGTCTTTAATTTGTATGAAAAAATTATCTGTTGCGTAAACATTTATTATTTTATGAACTGTGGAGGCTTCTACTTCGTTATACATGTTAATTCAATGAAATTTCATTTATTATTTTGTTTGTATCAATAAAACTACATCCTAATGTTTTTGCACATTTTGATAATTTTCCATTGATTTGTCTGATCAGAGAGTTCAGTACGTTTCTTCTTGCCCATAGCGGATTCGCAATGAGGTGGACGTTTGTGAGTGGTGTCAATGGTGAAATTAGTTCAGTTAGATCTTAAACACTTAACGCTGATCCCCTAAGGGCGTCCACACTGCCAGCAAGAATAAAAACATGGTCATCCTTGGTAAATGATTCACACAGTTTTCGAATGTCCTGAATAACATCTCAGAATCTCCCATTAGGTTTAAAAATTGATGTTATCTTCGGGCTTACATGGTTTTTTGCAAATATGAATATTAAACTGTTCGCTAGATGTCTCCCATTGTTATCGCTAAGTAAAAGCACGTTTGTTGATTGTTTGAATACCTTTTTGTAGCCATTTCCATTTTCTTGGTTCGTATTCGCATGCATGGAGTCAATATCAAAGCGAAGTTGATTCAGTTTTTGTTTGAGTTCTATGTTGTTTAAGAGAGCTGTGTTTAGTTGATTTTTTTGCTGCTTCAAAATTACTGTAAGAGTCACACTTTGCGCATTTTTCTGGCTTGAGTATTTCAGCGTCATCCGATGTCCAAGAATTGTTTCTTCGTAGATGTGTTTCTTTAGAATGCTTGAGGTGTTGCAGTTCGTCTTGTAAATCTTTGTTTTTTCGATTTATCGCCATTAAGCTATATTCGAGTAACTTACATTTTTCTTCTCCTGTCGCGATCGTTTCCGATAGAGACTCTTCTGCTTCTATGGCCTCATTTTGTATGTTCTTAATTCGAAGTGTAAGATTTTCTATGTATGCCGTCTTTTGAGTTCTTCATTCAGCTGGTTAATGATTTCCTGTTTAGTTGAGTCCACGGAACACTCAGGAAGCGACACCCCATGTCCCGCACCAAAACGGTTCGAGGCGCTATCTAGTATAGTTGCCTAAACTATCATTAATACAAACGCATATAACCCTGTTAGTGTGCGTCAAGATGTGTATATCGGACCCCGCCGACTCCATATGATTCAGAAAGTTCAAAAATATTCGTATGCACAGATTTACAAGAAGAAATGGGGTAAGCTTTAAACATTTGTTACAATCGTTCAATTAAATACCAAAATAAACATGAGTAAATTTGTGTGAATCTTTGAAAATAATTATTAAATTTATTTCATAGGGGATACAACTTCTAATTTACGGATATTCGGTTCGCTGTTGCAATGGAAGTGTTAAATCGAAGATATATGTTATGTATACCTAGATGGTAAAATTAAAGAACAACGTATATACTTTAAATTTAACATTTTGTTGTACAGAAATAGTACATAAATTTAACAAAATAGAATCTATTACGTTTCTATAAAATATATATATTTTCATTCTGACAGTTGTTTTTTTTAAAAAAGCATTTAAATTAGTATAAGACTGCGAAATCGTATACAGGGTGTCAATTTGGAAACAAGCCAGCCACAATATCTTTGGAACCGTAACAGTTAGAGAAAATTTTCCAAAACCGTTCCTAGAATATGGAGGGGGAACCATTTTGATCCACATAACAATCGGTTCAAAAGATATTCTGGCTGGCTTCTTTTCAAATTGACACCTAATATAACCATGAATTATTTGAGTAATTTTATTTAGATAAATTATAATAAATAAATAAAATGTGGGTTTACTGGGGTTTGAACCCGCGGTTAGCGAAGTTTCCAACGCCTGGTAACGTAACGCTCGTCCAACACAACCTTGGTGCAGTGTGTAATTTTACTGAGTGAGTAGCTTCAATTTAATTTGCGTTACTTCAGATCTTATTTACATTTAAAAATAATTGAGGTTATATTTTCCACATTACTAAATACACTTAAAGTCTTTGTTGGTAGTGTGTTTTTTCGTATCTTGCATTATTAGAGATGAACAGGTAACTGATTTGTCACTATACACAATGTTATTTTAGTGCACGAGGGATAGTTTATATATCACAATGATAAAACACGATAGCAGGACCACATGAAGCATGAAGTAAAATTTTGAGTTTAGAAAAGTCTGTTTTTCTAAATTTTACTTCATGTGCCAGGCGTATAAAAAACTGATTTCAAGTAAAGTTAAAAATATACTATTAAGGCTGGGAAGTTTAAGTAACCGAATACGCATTCACAAATATTGAATTATTAGAAAATTTTAAATATTTTAATTATCGATAATTCAATATTCGTTTAAAAACATGTTTAAATATGAATAATTTTGGGATTCAAATATTCATATTAGAATATTCGACTATTTGAATTAATCGGATTCGAATCACCTACCTCTGGATTCGAATACAAATCCTTTCCGGTTCACAAATCTGTTTTCACTAAAGTATTCGAATACCTCTTGTTTACGCAATAGACGCGATTTTATTTTTCATAATTAAATAGACATGATAATTCGTAATAAAAGGTTTATTCAACAAACACCGTGCATCGGAATATTACAAATTATTATTTACAAAAGTAAGGAATAGCACTATTAAATAAAGATAAAGAGAACAAATACAGAATAATGATAAAAACACAAATGATTGATTATAAAACACAAAATGATAGAAAATGAAAGTGATAGAAAAACAGCTAAAGGCAAAGACAAAGTTTAAGATGAAGTTTCATGTTGTAGACAGAAATGTAAGAACTTACTCGGTCGCTGTTCGTTGCAAGACTCCCAGAGTTCTTACATTTTTGGAAACATGAAAATAAGAAATAGTTTTGATTGGTGGAAAATAAAGAGTAATAGAAAATTCAGATAAAGATAAATGATCGAAGGGCATGCAAAAAAGAGAGAAGTGGAAAGAACATTTTTTAGAATTTCTCGAAGTGGGGTGCATTTTTGACCTTGGGCGAAAAACTCGCTTCGGCGGATTATCGCCTATTGTTAGGCACGTAGAGCTGAGAATCCATTGTTACACTAAGAATATTACACAAAAGATTTTCTGGGACTCGCCTCGTTTAGTCATCATAAAATGCACCCACTTCAAAAACACAAAAATAAAATGGTGAAAATGTTTCCCACGATTTCCGATTTTCGCGGTCAATTTGTCGCGAACACCTCTTTTGAATCCTCTAAAAGGATTCGAATCCTGAATGATTCGAATCCTGCCCAGCTCTGGTTTAAAGTTACACAAATCGATGTGTAAATTTACAATTTATTGATTGTGAACAAAGTTTGCTATTTAAAAATTCCAGCATATAATTGTAAAAATATATTTGCTATATTACAATTATTTCTATCTTGGTCCAGAATTTGCAATAAACTTTATTTTTTTTTTCAACTTACCTTGTCTGCTAAATTCAAGAAGGTGAAAAGTAAAATAAATAAATGAACATAACTCAGTTTGCAAATCAATGTTTATCACATCATAATTATTTAAAAAAGTATACAAAACAAATAAATACGAGAGAATCATTCTTCAACAAGATAAATGCGCCTAAGAACTTACAATACTGATCAACAGCCTGTAGAACAATCATTAAGTATATTGTTATTATCAACAATTCTTTGTCGGTGACACCAAACTCGATATTTTCACAGAGTCCATCTTCAATGCCGTCGAAAGCAGCGTCACCACACTTTTTACGTCCGTATTTTCATAATCTATACAAAAAACATTACAATAAACACCATATGTCGCATATTGGTTTTGTAAATTAAATTCACTTGGTTTTGTTTCTCTTTATTTAAAAATGTTTAACCAAGTGATTAATAGGAAAAAAGTATCTGATGTCATACCTCGTATTTTTATGATCATTATATTTTATAATAGTGTTGTTAAATAAAGATTATTATTATCATTATTTTCTATAGCTATGTGGTGGATAGGGTTGGAAAGTTGGTGGTGGTGAGGCTCGGGAAATTAGAGGAAAAAATTAAGGTATTGAAAAATAAAAACAAACTAAAAAGTGCGCAAGAAAGACGAGGACCTGACGAAGGAGGAGAGAAGGTTGCAGAAATGCATGAGGGAGATAGCTAGACGGGAGAGGAAATGCAAGAGTCGGGTATCAGAAAGTGATAGTTAATGGGGAAGAATGGAGATGGAATAAGGAGAAGGCGGAAGTGGAAAAGCAGGAGGAGCCTAAAAAGTAAGAAGGAAGGAGAGAGTAAGAGGGGGATGGGTAAGAGGAAAGTGTGGATGTTAGCGTATGCGGATGACATGGTGTTAATGGCAAGGGAGCATGAAGGGATGAAAGACATGTTGAAAAGAACGGAGAGGTTCATGGATAAGAGAGGGATGAGTGTGAATGTGGAAAAAACAAAATGGGTGAAGTTCAGAAATAGAGGGAGGGAGGGCAAGGTGAGAGAATTGGAGTGGAATGGGGTGGTTATTGAGAGGGTAAAAAGTTTTAAGTATTTAGGGTTTATGTTCAAAGGGACGGGAGGGTATGAGGAGCATGTGAAATGGGTGCAGAGTAAGGCTAGGAAAGCGTGGGGGATGGCTTGGGGAAAGTGGACGGGGAATAATGTGAGAGTGGTATGTACAATATGGGATGCGTGTGTGAGATCGGTGCTTATGTATGGAGTGGAAGTGCAGGGGACGAAAGGGTATGAGTGCATGGAGAGGGAACAGATGTGGTTCCTGAAGCGCATGTTAGGGGGTGGAAAAGTCCACGCCTAGCTAATAGTGCTTCAGGAGACTAATAGGGAGAGTTTAGAGTGCAAGGCAATGGTGAGAGTGGTGAGGTATGAGATGAGATTGTGAGAACTGGAGGAAGAGAGATTGGTGAAGGATGTACGGGTGATGAGCGTGTGTGGGGATGAGGGTAGATGGAGGGGGGAGAGGAGGAAAATGTATGAGAGGGTATCGGAGGCGAAAGTAATGGAATGGCTAGAGAATGGGGTGAAGGTGGATGAGTGGGTGAAGGGGAAATGGAAGGAGGTGGAAGGGCAGGAAAGGCAAGGGCATATCAAGAGAAGTGAGTACAATGATATGTATGGGAGGTGGCAGGTGTATGGAAAGTGCCGAGATATGTGATAGAGAGGGGATGGAGTAGAGGGGAGAGGGTGATTGTGGCAAGAGCGAGGTATGGATGGGAAGAGAGAGGAAGGGAAGTATGGATGGGGGAAGAATATGGAAAGTGTGTATTGTGTGAGCATGGGAAGGATACGTGGACCCACTTGACGGAGGAATGCGAGGGGGTGAAGGAGTAATGGATGGGAGCGAAAGGGAGTAGAAGGGTGATGGAGTGGATGAGATAGAATGGGGTAGGGGTAAGGACGTTGGAGAAGCTAGGGAGGGAGAGGGAAAATAGAAGGGAGGGGATTTAATTTTAGAATAGAATGTAAAGTCTTGTTTGTAATGAAAAATGCCAATAGAGATCTTTTTTTTTATTCGACTTACCGTCTGAGGTAATTTCCTTTTCAAGTTTGAGTTTCTCCTGCGTGAGCTGCCACATGCCTTCTTCGATCGTGCCCTGAGAAATTAGCCGGTAAACGGTGACCGGTTTCGTTTGTCCCATCCGGTGACACCGGTCCTCGGCCTGCTTGTCGTTGTACGGGTTGAAATCGATATCGTGGATGATGACGGTATCGGCGGCGGTCAGGTTGATCCCCAAACCGCCCGCCCTCGTGCTCAACAGGAAAATAAACACGCTCTTGTCCTGAGTGTAATCATCTATCAATTGTTGCCTACAAATAGTTTTATCATTACTAGTATCTTATATATGAAATAGCAACTCAAATTAAAATAATGTTGGTAGCAAGCAACAGATAACTAAATATCAGTCGCTGTAAGTTATTAAACAAACAGTGTTTTGTCAATGCTATACATTTCAATGACGAGGTAAGATCTGGGTTATGTAAGAGATTTACATATGTAATAATAACCTAATAGTAACTGGAGTGTTCCCGTCGAGACGGTAATAGGAATGCCCGCGAATATTCAAATAGTCCTCCATCACATTCAGCATTATCACATACTGGCTAAAAATCAGCACCCTGCTCCCCTTCGCCTTCAGCTCCTCCAGTTTCTTATCCAGGAATTGAAACTTTCCAGAAACCAAAATTAGATCTCGAGGTAGTCGGAATTTATTTAAACACTTGAAAAAAACAAATTAATCTCCATATAAATATACAATGTACGGAAAAAGTTGAACTAAAACTGATGAAACTAGGACTCTTTACACGTACACTCTTTCATCGACGATTGAACGGCACTCTTGCCTGCGTTTCTACGTCGAAAAGCGCGGCGTGCCCACTAGAAGATGTACTTTTTCAACCCCACTTTTGCGTCGAGAATTGAACGAGTGGCGCTCAATCCGCCGACGAAAGAGTGGAACGAAATTAAGCGCCTCGGTTTTGCGATGACGCAATTGTCGACTCTTGGGTGGTTTCCATCATGTTGCCATTCATTCATTTACTCCACTCTTTCCTCGACACAAAATTTGCATTTACTCGTATACTTTTGTGTCGACTCCCGGCGTGTGCCATTCAATCTTCGACAAAAGAGTGTACGTGTAAAGGGCCCTAATAATCAAGTTATTTTAATTAACAAATAACAATGGATTAATTACTTTGAAATCAGAAGCCAAAGAGTTTATCTCAAAATCAGACATGCACAGCAAATCGTCGACGATGTAATCGACAACGGTGTCTTTATAGTCGGGATCAGTTGCCAGTCGTTTGGCGATCTCCCTCAGCATATCCTCCCTGTAGTAGTAACGGAGCAACAGAGGATGGTTGGCGAGTTTTCGCAGGTCCGACATCATCGACATGCCGTTGTACGAGGGCTCGTCCTGTTAAAAAAATATTTAATACAGAGTATTAGTGTAATGTTGAAATGAGTGTCTTTTAAAGGAACGTTACTTTTTTGGACCGTTTCCTGGATGCATTGCCGATTCTGGGATTCATGGTTATGTTGGTCAAATATTCCGGATTCTAGAGGAAAAGGTATAGGAATGGTTCTACATTAGGATTATTATAAAAAATTCCGGTATTTCAAAATGTATTGAGTCATTAGGGGCTGCTTATAACCAATTTCATGGTTGTTATTCATATCAAGAATGTGGTAGAAATCACTCCGTGCACATTTTATTATTCAAAACCTGTTACGGCATAGAACAGTAATGGGGAAACTACGGCCCGCGGAAAGGTTTAATCTGGCCCGTTTAAGAGTGCCGTCGTGAGAATGTTTGAACGCGTTCTTACTTCGTAATGTGACGACCCGCATAAAAACTACCTACCTACGATTAAGCATTATTCTTTGGCCCGCTACGATTGTCTGGTTATTACAAATGGCCCGTCTTAAAAAAAGTTTCCCCACCACTGGCATAGAACATCATCACTGCCAGACACGTCTAACGGTTAAACTAAGTAAAGTTTTAATAACATGATACATTAACCTTGTATCTTGGCCTACTTTCAAGTTAGGTTATTAACCTCAGCAGAAAGTCATCGATACAAACAAAAGACTTTTACTTACATTTTTACCAGCTTCTTGGAAAGCAGCAACCAGTTCATTGTACTTTTCAGCTTGCGTCGACTCCATCGGGACCTCCAGCATGTGATCGGTCTTCTTCGGCAGGTCCTGCAGGACGTCCCGTTTCAACCTGCGCAGCACAAAAGGTTTCATGATCCTCTTGGCCTGCTCGATTTGATCCTTTTCGAACGCTGGCAGGTCGTCACTTTTATCTTTTCTCTAGAGAAACATTTTTTTTCATAAATAAGGTAAAAGAGCAAAATATAAAATTACAATAATAACCGCAAACAATAAATCTTAATTAACAAGACTACTAAGAAGTATCTATTTGTATGGGAAGTAGTTGACAATAAATATGTTTTTGTATGGAAAGTAGTTGTTTTAATGGATATTTATTGTCTTAGTAGTCGTATTAATTAGGACTTGTTGTTTGTGATTTATATGAACATTAACGTAATTTTATATTTAATGTTCTGCTTAAGTTAATTTTTTGAATTCAAAATAGTTTTATATTTGAAATATACTTATTATTTTTGCTTATAAAACTTACAGAATTTTTTTGAAACAGACTCTTCAGATCTTCGGCTTTCTCCATGAATATATTGGGCATCACGAATATCAGCAATGACATCAATTCCAGGAGGTTGTTTTGTAACGGTGTGCCTGTCAATAATATTCGTTTTGATGCCTAAAATATTAAATAAGAAAATGATAATGTTAAGTTTTTCAATATTTTAAATTTAGATTTATGAAAATAAACTATTAACAGTGAAGACTTTGATTTACCGTGTAATTGAAACTAGTCTCAAAAAATTAAATGATGTGTTTGATTTATGATCAATTTTGAATGATCAAAAATGAATTTACAGTAAACAATATAGTGTTGTAAATGTTTCATTATTTACAACGCTAAAACAATATGGTTAGATTTAATTAACGCTTACTTTGATTCTTGCCAGCGTCTCGTATCGTTGAGTATTCATGTTTTTTAACATGTGTGCCTCGTCGAAGACGACATAGTGCATGGGCGTAACCCGGAACATTTTCTTTTCCTCAGGAGTGCTGCTCACCATCGTATACCTATAAGTCACAAATTTGTAAAAAAAAGATGAATGTTTTTGTTATCATTGCCTTACGTTGTTAGGATGACATCGAAATCTTTGTACTTTCCTTCGGCGAACATTATCCTGTAACTCCTCCGTTCTTCAGCACTTCCGTAATAAAGGAGAACCCTTAATTCTGGACACCACCGGACAAATTCATTCTGCCAATTTTCTGTACAAAGTAAGGTTTTGAATAAAGAAATAATTGAATAATTGATAAAAACTATTACTATGTTAATAATAATTGATTAATTATTTCTGTCTGTTTCTTCCAAATATAGAAAAAAGTAGACTGAAATGATACATCATAATGCATTATTTTATTTTTGTGTTTTATGTGTCTAAAGTTAGCTGACTTGCCTAATGTGGAAGCGGGCACGACAACTAAGTGCGTGGTCTTGGCGGACTTCATCTCTTTCAAATGGGCGAGGAACGCAATGACCTGCACCGTCTTGCCCAGACCCATCTCATCCGCCAGGATGCCGTTTACGCCTTGCTCGTGCAGGATCGCTAGCCAATTCAAGCCTACCATTTGGTAACTGGTCAACCTCAAACTAAAACAAACAGAATAAAACATCATATTGATAATATTTTTAACAAGAAAGAAGGAAGTTATTATTCCCCACAAGTTCTATGGTTGAGGCAGGCGAAAAGTTTAATCGCCTTCTCTGCCGTAAGAGCCAAACAGTTTCTCAGGCTACGCGAGGGCAACCTAAGGCTCATAACTGACCTAACCAGTCACTGTCCTCTGAAATACCACCTTACTCAGATGGGTCGGACAACTCATGCCAATTGCAGATTCTGCAACGAGGCACAAGAAACAGCAGAGCACCTACTTTGTGAATGCTCAGCCCTGTCCCTTCAAAGACTACCTGTCATCGGTCACTTTAAAGCCTGATGACATGGTACACATTAACGCTCAAGCTATTGTAGACTACGCAAGAGATTTAGACATTGAGGGACGCAAGTAGGTCGGGGATAATTACAAAAGATCTTTCAGGTCGAGGTAATTTCGGAAATCCCAGAGGCCACACAATCCACCAACTCCATAACATGTTGTAAAGTTTGTCTGAGAATGCTAGCATTATCTAGTGGTTTTCATTGCCATACCGACATCTCTAAACTCCCTAAACACAACGTTAAAGCAAGCGTTAAATATATGATGTTTTGTTGGTAATACCCCACAGCGTTGCCACTTCACCACTCGTGATAAATCCAGGCGAAAACTCCGAGTCCGAGGAAAAGTGAATTTGTTGGGACATTTCAATGCACGTTTAAATTCATATAGATAATTTGGTGTGGATCTGGGCCCTCTCCTTGCTGCGTCACTACAGCTTAACCACCTTTTAACCATTCATAACTCAACGTTAGGCTTCTAGCACCTAACGTTTTCGGATGGGTTTTTAGGTTATGTTGAGTGTTTACATGTACTCTTGGCAACAATGCGGGGACTTTAAACCCATTAACATATTGCCTGGATTCTTTGATATACTATAGTTATATTTTGTTTGTAATAAGGTTTAAACCATTCTAAACAAGAGATTACTAAATCCACTTCCATTGACAGCATCGAATTCCCAACAAAATATTAGAAAAAAAATCAAAACAACAATACTTACGTTGGTGTTAATATACTGGGTTGCCTTTTGACTCCTCCATCATTTTTAATGGCGAATTCTAAGCGTGTGGCAATATTAGTGCACTTCCTCATTAATTGCTTAATGTTATTTCTGGTAATTAAAACTCTTTGTGCAGCGTTTAATAAATCTGGATTTAAATTTTTATTCTGCTGCAATTTCTCCACCTGCAAAAATTCATTCATTTAGGGCCAGTTGTTGAATTGCGGCTTAAGCTACAGTTTTCGTAAACTGTAGTTTTAGATAAGCTGCGCTTTAGTTCGTAATGTGTTTCTGAATCACATGCTAAACCAAATTATTCAAGCATCGCTTAAATTATGTTGGTAGCAAATATGCTCTGCTCCAATATGGTACATGTGATACTAAGGAATGTGTACTGTAGATAATATAAATATGTATGTATTCATTTACATAATGGTAAACAATTCGTTGATAAAATAAACTTATTAAATAATAAATAAAATGCACATAAAGTTTTGTAGCACCTAAGGCACATGTTCGTGACAATCTCGTACTGTTTTAGAAGAAACGACATTATAATGACAACTATTATGAAACTTCTCATCTCTTTCATCTTTAGCTTATTTACATATTTTGTAATAAAACTTAGGTCCAGTTTTTGAATCGTGGCTTAAGCTGCAGTTTTCGTAAACTGTAGTTTTAGATAAGCTGCGCTTTAGTTCGTAATGTGTTTCTGAATCACATGTTAAACCAAGCTTATTTGAGTATCACTTAAGTTATGTTGGTAGCAAATATTCTGTGTTCCAATATGGTAGCATGTATGTATAAACATGTATGGATTTGTGTACATAATGGTAAGCAATTCGGTGTCGGTGCACATAAAGTTCTGTAGCACCTAAGGCACATGTGCGTAACAATCTCATGTACCGTGTTGGAACAAACGTCATCAATATGACAAATATTATGACAGCTTTCATCTCATTCTTCTTTAGCTTGCCGTGCAAATAAAATATTGATACAAATAACTTCGAGGAGATTATAATAATACTATTGCTACATCATTATTTCTCCTGCCTGAAGAAAAGGAAAACACGTAGAATTAGTAGGATTGGGTACACTAGAAAGCAAAAAATCTAAAAATTATGTGAGCAAAACGATTCCAAATACTAACGTGATTGGCTGTGTCAACAATCCAGCCTGTTAAGAAATATTTTGTCGATATCCATTGAATTATAGAAATAATCGAGCCGATTTCGTAAGGAAAGCGTTAAAAATAACATGATCGTTATTCATCAAGTGAGTTTTGTACACATAACACATACCAAATCCACTTAGAATGTGGATTGGAAGAATAACATACACGTTAAATTTAACATTTTTACCTACTGAATTTGCCCGAATATCCACATTGTCTACATCATATTAAAAACGTCAATTATTTTTCATGTTTGAGGTTATGAATTCGAGTTTAGCCTGTTAAGCGGTGGTGGTCGGCCGCTTTCAAAAACTCGAGTTTAAATCACTGTTTAGTACTAAGCCGTGATTGTAAAACACCAAAATGTATCTAAGTCTAGTTTAAATCTAAACTCAGCTTAAGCCACAATTCAACAAATGGGCCTTATTTTTTTTTTCTTATCTAAAAACGTACAACCGTGCAAGTAAAATATTGATAAAAATAAGTTCAAGGATATTATAATAACATAATTGCTGCATCATTTCTCCTGCCTGACGAATAGGAAAATACACCTAAAATTAGTAATTAATTTAAAAATTATGTGACCAAAAGGATGCAAAAGGATATTGAAATCTAACGTGTTTGGCTGCGACATCTAGTGATTAAAATAAACCAGTGAAGAAAAAGGATTACTTGTTTCATTTTACAAAATGACTCACCAAATCGATCCATCCCTTGAACGGCCGACTTGCCAGAATGGCATCGATTTTCTTTTTGGAACAGCTCGCCATCAACTGCAACTCATTGGGGGTTGCTGTCTGCATAAATTCAAGCACACGTTTCTTATCCCCCGTCAACTCGTCGTTTATTTCTACATCCGAATCTTCATCACTGAAATAAAAACAAAAACATCACATGTTGTAACTATTTAAGGTTATGTCCTTACGAATGACAGTTCTATTCAATAAAAAAGCATGCGATTACTAACCCCAATTTCGACAGTATTTTGCTAATGTGATTCTGAATTACATTGTAAATGACAAAACAATGTAAAAATGACCACATTTACAATGTAAAACAAAACAACGTAAAAATGAACACATTTACAATGTAAAACAGTAAATTTTTTTATTGAATAGAACTGTATTATTTGCAGTTAGAGGGTAGATGGAAGAGCGAGAGAAGGATAATGTATGAGAGGGTGGGTTTGTGGGAGACGAAGGTGATAGAATGGCTGGGGAATGGGGTGAAGGAGAAGAACAGGGGTGTATAGAGAGGAGTGAATACAACTATAGGTACGGGAGGTGGCCATGCACCTGCCGAAGTATTTGGTGGAGGGGGGATGGAGTAGGGAAGAAAGTGTGGTGCTTGCGAGGGCGAGGTGTGGGTCGGGGAAGAGAGGAAGAAATGTGTGGATGGGGTGAGAGTATTGGAAATGTGTAATGTGTGAGCGGGTGGAGTCGTTTGGCGGAAAAATGCGAGGGGTTGAAGGAGGAATGGGTGGGAGTAAGAGGGAATAGAAGAATGACGGAATGGATGAGAGAGGATGGGGGCCGGGGTAAGGACGCTGGAGAAGTTGGGGGAAGAGAGGGAAAGCAGGAGGAAGAAAGGGGGTAGCGATTAGTGTAGATGTAATATATTATTATACCAATAAGGTCTTTTTTTTTATTTGCAGTTTGTGAGATCAAAATACAGTAAAGCTGCGCTAATCCGAACTCCAATAATCCGGATTCTCCAGGATGTATCACTAATTCAGATTGCCTCGGTTTTTATTGATCTAGATTAGCGGAGCTTTACTGAATTGGCATGTTGAGGTGAGCACTTGTTACATTTAATTCATTCTCTGGCACCTGCTTTGAAAGATTCAAAAGTATCACTTTGGAAAGATAATTTGAAATTGACGAAATTATCAAAACACAATGTACAGTCGGTGCAACCCAAATCTGAACGCCAAAATTTAATGGTGTAATTTACACTTTGTATCATAGTCGTTCGTCTCAAATAAATTTGACAGCTGTCAAAAATTATTGTCAAATATGTATATTCTCGGGCAGCTTGGTGGTGTAGTGGTTAGAGTGTTGTACTGCCACGCCACGGACCGGGGTTCAAATACCGGCCTAACAAGTTGTCTGCATTAATAATGCAGACAAAATAATAAAAATGCCAAACACTCCGTCTTCTCGGATATGACGTTAAATGTATGTAGGACCCGTGTACTGCCTGGATGCGTGCACGTTAAAAATCCCTACCGGTGGGTTGGAACTCCCACTGGGTTCGGCAAAATTCCCGGATAGCTGTAGACCTAATCTCCGGCGTCGTATCAGCGGGAGGAAAGCACAATGGGCCTAATGAGGCCTAAGTGCAGTGCAGAAATGTGCACTCCACAAAGAACCAGAACCAGATGTATATTCTCCCCTTTCTTTGTAATACCACTGGCCAAAGCCAGAATTATTGGAATGAATTTCAGTAAAAAATACCCTGACAACCAAAGAGCATTCACATTTGGGTTGCTTCGACTGTACTAATATGTGTTTTGATCATTTCAAAGTAATGAAGTCGTCTATGATTGTACCATTTTAATGCTGACTGTTTTAAAGAAACACTTGTTAATTTCTCATCATTAGGCATATTCACCAGGTAAAACTGTTGTGAGTTTGATGCCAACAGTTGGGGAATTTTCTGGTGAATGCACTGTCAACAGCAAACAATTGGTGTTAAATTAAGCGCTTAATTTGTCATTGTTGAGAGCAATTTTTTCTGGTGAATACGCCTATTGATATAATTTCTTTGTCAAAATCAGTTGATTTGAAATGAAAGAAATTGTACAAACAAATATTCTTACCTGTCAAATACCCTGTTATCTTTGTAATCTTCAGCGCTATCATTGCTGTCATCATCATTGTGCATCCTCCGGCGTTTTGCTAAACAGAAAAAGTTATACTCAGAATTAACTATTTTTCTGTCAATTAATTTGTTACAGTTTAACATCATTTGCACAAGCATTTATTGGTTTGTCTGGACCACATCGGACTTTCCTACTCAGAATTAACTAATTATCTAAATAAAATCAAGCCAGACTAACCTTTACTGCCCTTCGCGTGATTTTCCACCCTTTCACGCTTGTAGGCAACTGGCACAGGAAGCAAGGGCGGCTTCGTACCCTCCTTCTTTTCCCGCTCCACCCAAGTGTCGTAATCAATCACTTTCTCCTCTTTCGGCCCCCTTGTTTTCAAGTCCTCCACGGCCTTCTCTAAATCAAACTCGACCTTCGACAGCAGCTCGTATATATCCTAGAGATAATAATAAAAACAAAATAACGTCCCGATTGTCTACATTTGCAGTTGTGATAATTACGAATGATTGGACGTGCGGGAATGTCTTGATCAGGTAGCGCACTTGGCGTTCCCTCTCGATCACCTTCTCCGACTTCTCCGGCTTTTTCGGGGTACCCGAAGAGGAGGAAGAGGAGCCGGCCTCCGTCTCGCGGTGGACGCCGTTGCCGGCGACGACTTGTTTCGTAGTCTCCTCGCCGTCGGAGTCCGAATCTGAAATAGGAACTATTCTGCGTCTTATGGGTTTTATCTCCAACGGGCTACCCTCCGTCGCTGGAAAACGCATCGAAAATTTGCCAATCAGTACCGTAGAAACAATGAACAAAACATTTAACGTTACTTACTGTGATCAGTAAATTTCATGAGATTCAGTTAAGGGTGCAATGTTAGTAATAGATTTAAAAACACGTAATTACTCGAATTTTCAAGTTGAACGGAAATTTTGTTAAATCATGCAAGTATTCCAACTTTTAGCTTGTAATTTGTTGCGCTCTCGGATGATAAAATAAGTGACAACTCCTTGGATTAAATCTGAGTAGAAAATGCTGTACAACACAAAAAAATTGAGATTTATGGTAACTCTACACCAGACCAGCAGAATCCGATGTTCAGGCAAGCCCAATTTTCAAAAGTGAGGAGGAAACCACAGAAAATTGGACTTGCCTCTTACTTGTAAAATTGTCTTAAACTCCAGTTTATTCAATGTTTATTCCGCAAATCAATTTGAAACACACATAAATATCTATTACAAATGAAAAACAAAGGAAATGAATTTATTGACTGAAAACAACTGATACAAACACAGGTTGTGCAATACCAGATGAACAAAGCCCTAACCCCACACCGTTAATTAAACGAAAAACCACCGATAAAACCGACACCCAACTGTACAAAAAAAACCGCAATTAATTCAGATACTTACACGTGTTAATTAAAGCGCTGCCGTTTTGCTGCTGTCGGTGTGAAATCGTCGGCTTTCTCTGCATCCTGTAATCGCGTAGATTTAGCGGACTGGGGCTGCCCTCCTGAGACGACATAGATGATCGTCCGTCTGTTTGATTAAACGCCGAATTCCGCTGAAGTGGAACCGCGAAGTGACACTTATTCGTTTTTTAAACGGATTGTGAAAAAAAACAATAACGGTGGTAATCAAGAGAGCATGCAGACAAATGGCTGCCCACCTGTCAAAAGTGCCGTGACCGCCAACCAGGGTCACCAGCGCGGAAAAAAAAAGTTCGCTGGTTAGAAAGTGCAATCGGCACAAACAGTGTAGCCAACTGTGGAGTTACAAAATCTACTAGATAGGAGGTCAATAACCAAGGACGGTCGAGTATACGGTAAGAAGGATAGACAGAATCGAAGATTTTGGAGCGAGAGTAGAGATCGCTTAACCACATTTAAATTCAGCGCGCATTTATGACACGCGCTAAATTTAAATGTGGTTACTTCATGGTAAACTTAAGGTAAACATGCATAAGCTGGAAATTTTCTGACATGCGTTGTTTTTTAAAAGAGTTCAATTTGAAGCTTTAAACGAGTGTTGTCCACTCCCAGACTAAGCATGAAGTAAAATTTCGAGTTTAGAAAAGCCCCGTGAAAATTTGTCGAGGGTCGCGCAGCGACCCGAGACAAATTTTCTGGGCTTTTCTAAACTCGAAATTTTACTTCATGCGCCACGCTTATAAAAGACAGATTTTAAGCGAAATTTGAATATACATAAATTTCACAATATTTTAGTGTTTTATATGCTTGGTGCATAAAGTAAAATTTCGAGTTTAGAAAAGCCCAGAAAATTTGTCTGGGGTCGCTATTCTAAACTCGAAATGTTACTTCATGCTTAGTCTGGGAGTGGAAATCACTTGTTTAAAGCTTCAAATTGAACTTAAAAAAAACAGGGAATATCTAAAGATTTACAGAAAATAGACTGAATTTGGAATACGTATACTTTAAAGAAAAACTCCTTGTATAATGTAAATACATATTTAGGGAAGGTTCGAAAAGGGGAAATTAATATTTAAAACATGTTAATAGCCACTGAGCAAATACGTTTAAGTAACGATTTATCAACATTAAAACAACATTGTTGTTACAATGTTGATAAAAAGATAATATTAAAAAATCTATCTATGAAAGTACAGCGAAACTGGAAAGAGAGGTTATGATGGATTCAATAACGTAACTAAATGCAACGTCAATGTTCTCTCTCGCACGAACTATGCCTGTGGGGAAACGGGTAGGGGAAAACATGAAAAGATCCAATTCTGTCATACCTTGTAACACATATGTGTTCATTTGTGTTACGCCTGTCGTTGTAAATCTGGATTATAAATTAAGTGGTTGCTATCAAAAATGTTTAAAATTTGATAATCCACTGATACAGTTTAAAAAAGCGAGAATCATATTAGCTAAATACATTTCGAGAGTATTTAGCTAATGAGATTCTGGCTTTTGTAAACTGTATCAGTGGGTTATCAAATTTTAAACATTTACCATAGCAACCACTTAAATTATAATCCAGATTAACAACATAAAACAGAAATTGTACTTTTTTATTGGGTTCAGTAGTTGTACGCCTTTTTAATTGAATAGAACTGCACGTCGACTGACACATGTGTGCTTCACATGTGTTTCACTACAGTCTGCTTCATTTTTAGCAGGCATCTTACTCCGCGAACAGAGTTCTCGGTCCTGTGACGTAGACAGTGTGTATAGGGTTGCCTATAATCACTGTTTAAAACAATTTGTTCAGCGCAGAATTTGACTCACGTTTTATTTAATTTACATATTAGATTCCTAAAGCTGTATATTTTAAACTTTACGATATTTCAGTGTTTTATACGTGTGGCGCATGAAGTAAAATTTCGAGTTTAGAAAAGCCTAATTTGGATTGGCCGCTCCGCTTCGCTACACGGTCAATCCAAATTTTCAGGCTTTTCTAAACTCGAAATTTTACTTCATGCTTAGTCTGGGAGTGGAAAACCCTCGTTTGAAGTGTGTTAGTACGCGTCATGGGACCGGAGACCCCGCCACAATTCCATCGCATTCTAATCCAGCGATCCTTATACACTTGCTCGTCCTTGGTCAATAATTTTCTGCTAATATTCTATTGAAAATGTATTGACTTATTAATAGAAGTTAGTAGATAGTTTTGAAAACTGTTCTAAGCTATAATTATTATACATATTGAAGTCTTTAAACTGTCTATTAACTATACCTTATTGAGATCTATAGTATACAGTTTATGGAACTTCACTTAAGTCTAATTATAGGTTTGTTCGTTACATGAACTGGTGCAGCACTTTTTGCACCGAAACCGTTCGTTAGATTCACTAAGTTGAACTGAACTGTGTTCGTTTGCTTCAGTTTACTTGCACCGAACCTGCACTTTTTGCCCCTGGTCCAGAGTAGGTATAACTAGTGCAGGTTAGAAAAATAAGAGGGTGGGAGATATACAATTTTCAAACATGGACAGGACATGTCTATGGTTGTGCAATGTGTGAATTAACGAGCAAACATTCTAAAATCGTCACTCAACAACCCTACATTTTTTTTATTAAATTATGAAACACGGATTTCATTCAGTTTGCTTAGTTTTATTTGTTTATAAAATACAGTAGCAATATTTTATTATAATTGTTTTCTTAAATTTTCTTGTAGTGTATTGCAGAAATTATTTTTTTTATATTTTACATCAAAAGTGTTCGTTTGTTTTCAGTTCAGTTCATGTACAATGACATGAACTGACCTGAACTGGTGACGTCATAAACTTGAATTCAGTTCAACTTAGTGCAGTACAAACGAACAAACCTTATACTTAGCACTTGTGATATCATAAACATGCTTTTTGACGTCACAAGTAGATTTCTCAAGTGACGTTAAAATTCAAGGTTGGTTAGTTTATAAGGTCGGCTTATTTCGATTAAGTCGACCTTACTGTATTAACGACCTTGGTTTATGACGTCACACGTGGATTCCTCGAGTGACGTCAAGTCCAAGGTTATTAAACTTTCAAGGCCAGCTTTATTTCAATATAACTGACCTTATGGTATTAATAACCTTGGTCCCTTATGTCATATGCAGTGTTGCCCTAATCGAAGAAATTTCTTCAATATAAAGAATTTTAGCCATAAATAACAAAGAAACGAACAATATTTTCACAATTAATAAATAAACAAGAGTTCAAGAGAAAAAAGAGTTAACAATCCCTAGTTAGGTTAGGTGGGCTGGGAATTTGAATATTGAAATGTAAAACATATTCGAAATGAAATAATTAAACGATTTGAGTTAATTAGTGTTTGAAAATATACTAGACGTGTTTTTACATTATACAGGGTGACTGAGTTTTAGGGATGAAGTAAAATTTCGAGTTAAGAAAAACTTCACTGATTATAGAGGCTTCTACTTCGTTATACATTGTTGAACATAAATAAAACACTGTTTATCACTTTGTTTGTATAACAATTGGTTTATTTGGTGACTATAGTTTCGATACTACACGTATCATTATCAAACCGTTACTAACGGTTTGATAATGATACGTGTAGTATCGAAACTATAGTCACCAAATAAACCAATTGTTATACAAACAAAGTGATAAACAGTGTTTTATTTAAGAAAAACTTGACCATTTGGATTAGTCGCTTAGCGAAGCGGAGCGATCAAACCAAATTTTGAGGCTTTTCTAAAGTCGAAATTTTACTCTATGCATAATCTGGGAGTAGAAAACACTCGATTATAGATTCAATTGTATCTTTTTTTAAAAAAACAACGAATATCTAAAGTTTGTGGAATAAATGGGCCTTGGACATTTCTCCGAAATTTCTCTACGAATAATTTTAGGTTAGATTAGATATAAAGAAATTTAATAATTTTTATCAAGTATATTTAAGAAAAAACACCAAACACAATAAAATAAAAATAAACTCTATTACGTGAATGTTGACATTTACGCTATCAACTCCAAAATTCTGAATTCCGAATTCCGATGGGCACTGTTGTCGGTACTTGTTTCAGGAGTCACAAGACATATGTTTCTATTATTTGCTACGATGATGCGCATAGAATAGTATTAAATGGTAGAAAAATAGTTCGTTTTTGATACATACATTGATGACGTAAATGCCATGATTCCCGGAATAGACTGTAATTTAATTTTAAATTACTATTCATTAGTACAATAGAACATGACATTTTGAATGGACGAACTCAATATAATTTTTTCAAATATAGCGGGCCCAAACTGTTCTTATGACTTTGTTAAGAACTAAATTACATGAGTAATAATTAATTGTGTATCACCATTAAACTGAATTTCAACAACTTTAATTTTTATATATTTTAATTTCGGAGATTTAGCTGATATTTCATTGAGTTGGCCGCACTGTTGCAATTACATTTTTTCACCGCACATCGCGGACTGTTTTTTTTACTACGTAAAGGACTAAATAATATGATTATTAATTATTGGCCAATTAGTATTTAACTAAATTTAGTTTAAAAAAATTGAAATTTATTTGTCCGAATTTCGGAAGCTTGACAGACTTTTCGTTGGGTTGGCTACACGGTCGAAACGAAAGCTTCCAAATTCTCCCACCGCACATTAAGCGGCGCTACAGTCGAGTCGTTCGTTACGCGAAAAATAAAACACCAGGAATTAATTCCATTCATTCATCAAGAAAATGGCTGGGATCGTGAAGAACATCCGCGCTTTAACGCGGCAGGCGTCCTTAATCCGCTCGTACGCCACCCGTCCAGCCACCTTTGCCGTGCACAAGTTCGCCAGAGCCACGCAATCCCAGCAAAATCAATCCCTTACACCCAACCAGGTAATTTTACGATAAAAAGAATTCGCACATGATTAAAAGATCCTAATTAACCCACACATAATCATCCTACAAGTAATTAATTAACGTAGTTGAGAAACGTCCGCGTTTTTTGGTGTATTTGTGATTACATAATTTCCTAACCTCAAAATTAAAAAAATGGTATAATTTTCAAATTACTAACATTACACGACCCCACCGTTACAAACGACAAAAGCTCTTGACTTACATTCTACTGTCGATGTTTTAACAAGATGCATCCTAACCTCAAAATTAATATTGTAGGATCTTGATTTTGCGTGTGATAAAAAGATAAATGTAGCTGTTTAGTTGTAATATAATAAACATTAGTTGCTTGTGAGTTTGGCTATCATTATAATCATCAATTTAAATGTGTGAAAAATGGGGCCGTATGATTTTTCCTTCGTTAAGGCTTTAATTAACTAAATAATTGATGAAAGTAAGTGAAAACATGTCAGAATTGATATAGGGACAGGGACAAACAAATTTAACGAAAGGGAAATCATACGGCCCATTTTTATTAGTGGATCTATTAGAATTATTATACAGGGAATTTGGTTTAAGTTTCAAACATTCGTTATTTTTTAAAAAAGTACAATTTGAAGCTTTAAACGAGTGTTTTCTTTTCCACTCCCAGGCCGAGCATGAAGTAAAATTTTGAGTTTAGAAGGGCCTGAAAATTTGGATCGCTTCGCTCTGCCCGGCAAATCCAATTTTTTTTTTCGGGTTACTAAGTCCGAAATTTTACTTCATGCGCTATGGCACGTGTAAAACACTGGTTTTAAGTGAATTTCGAAATATACGTCTTTAGCATACTGCTTTGGTAGCATATTGCGAAGTTCACTATATTTCAGCGCTACAAGTGTGGCGCATATTTGAAATATTCGCAACTTTATTAATAGGTGTTAGCATACAGCTGTAACACGGTTCTAAGGCCGATATTAACATTATCAGATTAATGAAATGTTTTAGAAGATTACTGTTGTTAGTTTACAACTAATAATTTAAAAGCGAGGTACTCCTTGTTTAAGTCTTATACATAACCTCAACTGTCGTGAAAATAGAGTTATGCGGAATATATTTGAGTCGCATATTTCCAAAAAAGAAATTTTTTGGAAACAGGCAACTCATTTAAAATCCTATAAATCATAAATTTAACGTAATATATTTTAAGCTTTACTTAAAATAAGTGTTATATACCGGGGGCGCATGAAGTAAAATTTCGAGTTTAGAAAAACCTCAAAATTTGAATTTGCCGGGCTCGCTTCGCTCCGCCCGGCAAATCCAAATTTTCAGGCTGTTCTAAACTCAAAATTTTACTTCATGCTTAACCTGGGAGTGGAAAATGCTCGTTTAAATCTTCAAATTCAACTGTTATAATAAACAACGGATATCTAAAGATTTACAGTATATACACTGTAATTCGGATATGTAGACTTAAAGGAAAAACTCGCTGTATCTAACCGTATGATTTACCTTTCCTTAAAGTTAGAGAGAGTCTTTAAGTTTGTTGGTCTTTATCATCCATGTTAATTTCGATATGTTTCCACCAACTAATTAATTATTTAGTTACTGAAAGGGAAATCTTATGGTCCACACCTTACAACATGTTTAGTTTATTATTCGCTGTATGTTAATTGCTATTTTTTTTTTGTGATTTTTTTATTTGTGAATTGGTTTTTATATCACAGATACACCGCTGTAATTTCAGCTGTCGCTTGTTTTTGTTGCTGTTTTTTCTATTTGATCCGTAGATGCAGGTGCGTTGTTACGCGCCGGAAGTGGTCAAGACGAGACTGTCCGAGTCGGAGATCAAGGAGCGGGTGCTGAGGGTGTGCGCGTCATACGATAAAGTGACGGCGGACAAGGTACGCCGGCGTCGATGCACAGCCGTTACATTTTTTCGTTGTTGTTGTTGCAGAGACTCGTGCCGCTAGTAGTAGTGCGACGTTACAGTGCCAAGCCGCCGCTCACCCTAAAGCTAATCACTGAACGGGTCCTCTTGGTGCTCAGGCTCTACGACAAAGTCGAGCCTGCCAAGGTAACGGTAACGTAATGATCGCTAAAATGCAAACGCCAAAGTTCCACCCCCGCGACACTTAACGGACAACATTGTGTTTACATTGCATTTCTTTACTTAATAGTGGAAATAAATTTCTGAAGTTTTTGGAGAAGTATTTTTTTTGTAGACTATTAATTTAATTTTGTTGTGGATAGTGTGAGATGAAATGTCAAACTCTGCTGAATAAATTTTACCAATGGTTCATTTTACAATTTAGAGCCATTTTACACACTATAATTCTCGCAGAAATGTTTAATGTATTAATTACAAAAAAATATTATGACTTTATTGTAATACAGAAATTTTTACAATATTTTTCTTATAAAAAAAATATTCTTCATATCGCCGTTCCGGTGCAACAACCAACAACCAATTTGTAATGTAAACCTATTTATAGGTTAAATAATACAAAAATAATTCTGGAAAACAACTGCACATTACCAACATAAGACAATAATGTTTGTAATGTGTTGCTGTTTTTCAGAATTATATCTGTCTTTTTAAAATTATAAATATATTTACATTAAAAATTGGTTTAAATTAATACTGCAGTTACGTCGTTGTTGCATTAGAATGGCGATATGTTGAATATAATTTACATGTATGTTCAATATAATTTACAAAAGAAAATTTGACGGATCCAGTTTATGTGCTTATTCATAACCTAAAAATTAGTTGTCACTGGTTATTATTACAAAAGTTAGTGGAGCATTTTTATTAATACCAATTTGTACAGCTAAATGTGTGCTTTGCCGTTTTGAAATATATTCGCAACAGTGGTCGTAGCAAAAGATAGAGAACAGCTGATGTTGAGGTTATACTATCACATATGATTTTTTCTGTAGTGCGCTTACGTAAAGTAGTAATTCTTCGGAAATTAATTCTTTGCTGTGTAATACAGTATAAAATATTTTTGTATATAAAATTATAGTGAAATTTTTATTCTAAAACAAATTTCTGCGAGAAATCTTGTGTGAGCAAAGTGGTTGTTTTTTAGTAAGCTATTATTTGAATTACACTGCCATTTATTTATTTTTGTTTAGAACAACTGGAAAACTTTGGTGTTGCATCCTAGCGTGAGTCTCTTCAATACCTACTTGTGTGTATAATTCTTGTTAACTCATAAAAATTTTAAAACAGATTTTAGTTTACCATCTCAGATTTTAATATAGTAAACTATATCGATATCGATTATTGGGATTCGAAATTGATTCATAATCAAACGATTGCTGGAATGATTACTAAAGAGATGGTTCGAATGATTGTTCAAGGGATCACTACTGGTACGATTGCTCTAATGATCTTTTGAATAGTTGTTGAAATTATCACTCGAGTGATCGCCCTTAATCGAATGATATAAATAATCGAACCTTTTGATTCGAATTACTCAAGCAATCACTCGTATGACTACTCGATTGATCGGTCGAATGGTTGCTGAAATTATAGCTCAAGTGATTACTTGAATAGTTGCTTGTAATGATCATGACAATAATCGTATCATGAAAGAAATATATAATAGTCAATCAACTTCATCGGATACAAATGAAAAGTTAAGAGGAACAACCGAACAAGTCCCAATTTTGAAATTTTACGAGGGAACAAATTGAAAATTCAGAACCTTTTTCACAGGTTGTGATATTTTCCTTCATTGTGAATAACTGGTGACTCATTTGTTTATTTCATGTTTGGCTACGTGAAAATAGTTGGTCTAAGCGTCAAAAACGATTTTCGGTGGTGGTTTTTCCCCTTAACTCTTCAAATACTGTTTTTAGGCTATTTTTCAGATTTTTTTTATTCGGATAATATAATTGGAATAATTTTGTTCATATTTTCAACTGCTTCTGATCTTTTTTATAGTCGTTTCCTATGAAAATGTCCAAGGTACGTCTTTCAAAGTTCGTCATCAGAGTTGATCATTTGTGGGAATGGTAGCTCAAAGAATTGTTGACTGATTGTGATGCAACACACATGAAAACTGTTGTTAGTAAATTTGAAAGAACTCGAACGGAACTGGAATTTTTTTTTTTAAGGAATGAATATTAGTTAATTGACTTAGGCGGTTAGCCATCCAGTCACGACCAGTTTACTATTTTAATTTTTCATATTAATGAGAATGTGGAGAATACAAGTATCACCCATGGCATCCGGGACGAATATTTTTCGTTAGCAGCCCCCTTGCGGAAGGATGTTTTAATTAAAAGTGTGTTTTAATTAAAAGTTTGTTCAACATTTACACCCGGTTTCTCCTTCAAATCTTAAAATACGTTTTATATAAGTACTTCTTATCTATAAGTAGTTCTTAATTTTGTATTCTGTTGCACCAAACAAATTTATACATACCTTAGGTAAAAATTGGTTACGATTGGCAAAGTCGTTTTTTTACGTAATTTGACATGTAATCTAATGTTAAATCTACCTCTAACCCAGTGGTGGGGAAACTTTTTTTAAGACGGGCCATTTGTAATAACCAGACAATCGTAGCGGGCCAAAGAATAATGCTTAATCGTAGGTAGGTAGTTTTTATGCGGGTCGTCACATTACGAAGTAAGAATGCGTTCAAAAATTCTCACGACGGCACTCTTAAACGGGCCGGATTAAACCTTTCCGCAGGCTGTAGTTTCCCCATCACTGCTCTAACCGATTGTTTAGTGTCATTGAAAATGTAGAAAAGTCAAAGGAAACGGGTGAATTTTACAAAAAGACTAGCGTTCTCTATTAAGGGGGTATTACCACTTGGACAGTATTTTTTTGACGGTTTTAAAGAATTTTTTTTTGGGGTAAATTTAATACATGTGATCTTGCAGTTTTTGCAACTTGTTTATAGATTTATGAATTATAAAAAATGATTTTTAATTCTTTTCAAATGTCCGGCTTCACCTTCAAATCTGCCCTCAAATAAGGCCATGCCCGCTGTGTTTTTCCTTATGGCCGGAAAGATTTTTTCGGTTCTCTGACCTCAAACATAAAATGAAGTAGCAGTCATTAATCTGTATTAAATTATCTGAAGTTTGAACCACCGACAATGAAAAATTTCGATAAATAACAAAATGAAGGCCATTCGAAAAAATTGGTCGCCTTTTGCCCCCATTTTTCTGACATTTAAGGCCCTCTAAAAAATATCAAGTATCAATATATTTGAATGACGGTGGTTCAAACTCCAGTGAAAAATGTGGAGAACCAGATAATACAAACTCAAATCAATCTGTTTCATAGTTTGAAAAAAAAGTTTCTGGCCAGCGAAAATTAAGTGGTTCCGAGAAAGTTTTGGCACACTTCTCCAATTTGGGAGATTTTTACCTTTAGTCAGCTATGCCAGCTCCGCACAGTAGGCCCTCCACTTCCTCTAAAAGCTGGGTTTGAATGATTTGCTCGTGCCAGCGTTGTTGGATGGCCTCGTGAACTGCTGGAGTCAGGCGAAATTTGGCGCTCTGCGTCGGTCCACACCTGGAAGGCCTTGGCTTGCAGGCCGATACGGATTCCCAGTGTCTCCATCGTGTTAAAAACTGCCGAGTATCCGTCGTTGTAGATGCTGGTGGCCAGGAAGAAGGCGATAGCAACGGTTTTCGCACCACAGTTGAGGTGCTTCTGAGTCAGCTTTCAGACACAAGCATTCAAACTTTCATTTGAGTTCTGCGTATTTGCACCCAGGCACCTACTAGCAGCTTACTTCAAAAGCGAAAAACTAACTAACAAATTCCCGTATCAAAAAACGGCTTCGGGGCATAAAACTAGATACTAGAAAGTATCAATAAGTGCAAAAAAAATCTATTTTTTAAAACTTCCGAATGGTAATACCCATTTAACGTCCCTTGTGTGGATCCATAAAATAGTGGAAATAAAACATCAAATGCGGCAATCAACCATGAAAAAGAAGAAGCTAGTTAAATTTTTGTGTAATAAGCACCCATATTACACAAAAATTTAACATGGATAAATTTAAAACACGCAATGAGAAAGATTGCTAGTGAAAGCAAGAGAAACATTTTTAAAAATGGTGAAGGGGAATTTGTTAGAGAATATTGAATATACTTTCTTTTGTTAGCCTAAATCTAAAATAAAACTGCTTGCTATCATACTTTTCCAAAAAGTTATCCCGTTGATAAATATGATGAGGTATTGCTAGCAAGTTACGAAATCTACATCATATCAACTTATAGCCAACCTTCAAATAATTCATCTTTTATTTTAAAAATTCATTAGGCACATTAGAAGTCACTTTGACTTTTAGGTTAGAATCCGCTTCTTAAGACGCCAATTTTGGTGTCTTATAATGTAAGATCTTTTTATGACTTTAAGATCTGATTTATGGTTGGAACACTTTAAGACCGTCATATTTATAAGATTGATTTTATTTAGTTAAGGTGCATTGGAGAAATCGGGCGTTACAGTTGTAAAGTGATTATTATTCTTATAAAACATGTCAATAATCCAGAACATTCACTTATAAAATTGGTACTTACGAGGTTTCGGAAGTAGATCGATACGTATAGCACGGAAAATTTAAGTTGGACGCGCAGAGAAGAAGCGAAAAACAAACATAAGCTAAAGCGAGACCGAACTCGCCACAAACCTATCGAGTGCACCCATTCCTTTTCCGCTACAATTTTACCACTGCGCATCGGCATGTAACGTTTTCCGTACTATATACCTGTAAATTTTCCAAACATTTATTGTTTTTTTTAAAAGAGTTCAAATTGAAGCAAACCGAGTGTTTTCTACTCTCAGACTAAGCATGAAGTAAAATTTCGAGTTTAGAAAAGACTGAAAATTTGGATTTGCCGGGTGGAGCGAAACGAGCTCGGCAAATCCAAATTTTCAGGCTTTTCTAAACTCGAAATTTTACTTCATGTGCCACACTCATTAGGCACTAAATTATTGTTAAGTTTAAAATATTCGTTCCTTTCAGATCAAAACTGTGACTTCCACATTTCCAGCAAATGACCAACCTTCGACAGACAGCAGCTCGTAACTTGGACATTTTCATAAGAAACGACTTGAAAACAATATTACATGTAGTTGAAACCAGGGGGGCGACAGCCCACGTGTTCCCTTTCTGGTTGAAACTATGAAATGATACCAAAGTTTGAACAGATTCCAATTATTTTATCCGCCTCAAAACAATCGCCAGAAACAACCTCCTAATGTGTTTTGCCCCTTCAATGCACAACTTAGTTTTTAACGTGGATTACCCGTTGAGCTAATGAATAACTTTTTCCAATCGCGAACGATATAAATTTACAATTGTTTGTTTGAATTCCAGCTGAATTTAGACTCGCACTTCATAAACGATCTAGGTCTTGACTCGTTGGATCACGTCGAGGTGATAATGGCGATGGAAGACGAATTCGGATTCGAGATCCCTGACTCCGACGCCGAGAAACTGCTGAAGCCGGCCGACATCGTGAGGTACGTTGCCGACAAAGAGGACATCTACCACTGAGAGCAGACCAAGCGTAGCTTTAACCTCCAAACTATTTTTTTCACCCATTTCCGCTGTAATTGGTTAATTAACACACGGATTATTAGAATTACTGCAGTGATATGTTGTATAATTATTCTTAGAAATAAAAAAAGATAAAGTGTATTTTTGTTTATTTATATGCATGCATAGTGACATACAGGGAGTTGTTCTTTTAAGTATACTGTTCGGTCATTGTGTCGAGAACGATCAATGAATTTGCCATATTTGGTATATTTTCATATTGCGTTGATGCAGCTTATTTAGGGGCTATGCCCATGCACGACTTTGCATAAACTAGCGAATGGCGAGTCGGTAGAAGAAGACCAAAGATGGTGGTCCAGATAACATCGTGAGTGTTTTGTGTCGTATTATTCTTATCGTTAAGAAGGAAAAGGAGATACACGTGCGATACGCTCAAAGAAGCCAAAAGACCAGAAGCCGAGAACATCGAGGTAAGTCCCAAAGTTCGCGGCTCCGCTACTGCAGGAAGTAAATTCGCATACAATCAACTATAACAACCTTTTCCACTGCACAGGCAAAAATGTCTTTATATACATACTGATCAACTACTTCTAAAACCTCGTAAGCGCAAAATATGAAATTTGAGGAGCACAAAATTTCGTAATCCTTCTGATTTTTTTTTATGGTAGGTATAACTTCATCTTGAGCAATTTTTAATAAGTGTTTTGTGTAGATGTTTATACTAATATTACTGAATTATTAATATCTGAATTACGTTGATTTTTTTTTTTTGTAAAAAAGTACTTACGAGGTTTTGGAAGTAGTGCATATTTTTAAATACTTCAAATTGAAGCCTAGAACGAGTGTTTTCCACTCCCAAATCAAGCATAAAGTAAAGTTTCGAGTTTAGAGAAGCTTGAAAATTTGGATTTGGGAGCGGAGCTAAGCATAGTGCCCAAATCCAAATTTTCAGGCATTTCTAAACTCGTAATTTTACATCATGCGCCACGCGTATAAAACACGGAATTGTTGTTAAGTTATCACTTGAATGCTTACAATTTTAATTTAATTTAAAACAAAATTATTTTAATGGTATTAGTATACACGCATGAAGTTAGATTTGTTCCAAGTCGATACGTGGGACGGTCAAGAACTATTTTCCTATATATATTTTTTAGTGTGTCTGTGTTCAAGAGTTGAAAATACTCTAATACTGTTTTAAACTTTACTTTAAACCAGTGTTTTATACGCGTTGCGCATGATGTGGAATTTCGAGTTTAGAGAAGCCTGAAAATTTGGATTTACCGGGGCGCAACTCACGCGCTCCAGCAAATCCAAATTTTCAAGCTCTACTAAACTCGAAATTTTACTTCATGCATAGTCCGGGAATAGAAATGGATTTTTCTATGAATAGTTGACAGCTGTTGCAAAAGTGCGTTTACATATTTGGAGTTACTATAATTTATTTTGTACTTATTCAGGCCGATTTTCTACGCAAAATGTATAATTTAACTTACACATTCTATTCTTGAACATCATAATCTAAGCGGTTTTTCGAATTGATTATGAGAGATTATGTGAGTTTGACGAATGAAGCACTAATAATTTTTCTTCGCACGTTTATTTGGATTAACACTGATAATGGTCACTTTGTGTCAGAAATGTATGTACATTTGGTAATTCAAATAAACGTGAGAAGAAAGGTTATTAGTGGTTTATTCGTCAAATAATTTGATCTTCACGTAACTCAATCAATCAACTTAAGATTAAATGAGTTTGGGTGAGTTACGTGAAGATGATAATAACTTGAAATAAAACACTTTTTCTCCTTTCTTCACAAGTTTATTTTATACCATGGTATAAAATAAACTTGTGAAGAAAGGAGAAAAAGTGTTTTATTTCAAGCAACTTAAGATTGTAAAGTTAAAGAATAACATTACTTACCATTTCTTTTACAGAATCGACACGATTGTTAGAGAAAAGTTATAATCAATGTAAATGAGCATGAATAAATACATTTTCAATTAAAAATTATTGCTTGTTTGAATACTTACGGTTTTAATTCAATCTAAAAACATCCAATTATTTGAATGGAATATATATGCAACTTAATATACACGCGTGAAGTAGGCTTGTTCCAAGTCGATACATAGGACGGTCACGAAATATTTTCCTATTTTTTTTTTAGTGTTCATCAGCGACGGCTCGCAGCCTAACTTCAAGGTAGGCCACAGCGCCAAGGCACACAAAATTTGAGGTTGGGATCGCGCTTTATAAATACGCGGAATTGCACAACACAGTCACCTTTTAATAACGGATACATATTACCTTGGGTCTCTGGCCTACCCTGAAGTTAGGCTGCAAGCCGCCGCTGGTGTTCGAGTCTGTGTTCAAGAGTTAAATATACTTGAATACTTTTTTAAACTTCACCTTAGATCAGTGTTTTATACGCGTGGCGCAAGAAGTAAAATTTCGAGTTTAGAAAAGCGGCAAATTACATTAAAGTGAAGTTTAAAACAGTATTAGAGTAATTTTAAGTCTTGATCGCACGAGCCGATTGCATTGAACACAGATACGCACACAAAAAAATAAGTGGAAAATAGTTCGTGACTGTCCTATGTATTGACTTGGAACAAACCTTACTTCATGGGTGTATATTAAGTTGCATTTATTCCATTAATATAATTTGATTTTTTTAAATGAATTAAAACAGTTAACATTCAAACAAACAATAATTTGAAATTGAATATGAATTCATTCATGCATTGATTATTACGTTTTTCTAACAATAATGTCGATTTTGTAAGAGATTATTCTTTAACTTCACAAACTTAGTATACACAATAAATACCAAGTACCGCATCAATTGTGAATTGCAAGAATAACATGTGTAAGTTAAATTTAATATTTCCCTAAAAAGTCGGCCCGTATAAGCACAAAATAATTGAAATATTCCAAATGTAATTATTCTAGTGTAAACGCATCTTTGCGGTAGCTGTCAACTACTCGCATAGTAAAATCAACATTTTGTCCACTCCCAGACTAAGCATGAAATCAAATTTCGAGTTTAGAAAAGCCTAAAAACTTGGTTTGGTCGCGTAGCGCGAAGCGGGGAGCGACCAAACCAAATTTTCAGGCTTTTCTAAACTCGAAATGTTACTTCATGCGCCACGCGTATTAAACACTGACTTTACGTGAAGTATAAAAACAGTCATCGTTTTTAATTAGAATAGCAAAGAATCAAATATTTAGTGTGTTTTAATTGATGTTTAGTGTTAATAATACATAATTAGGTTTAGTTGAAAATTTAATAATTTATGAATTTCAATTACATTTCCAATTAAAAACATATATATTAGTAGAAATGTTTGACCGATGAGAAACAACCCACTGAGCAGAAAAATATGATTCGAATCACGGATACAAATCCTTTAAAATTAAATTTGAATTTACCCACTGAGCAAATCCATTTAAGCAATGTTTCATTAACATTAAAACAACGTTTAATGTTGCTACACTGTTGATATAACGTTATTTGTTTGTTTTTTGCTCAGTGGGAAGTTAATGATATTTCAACATATATTTTCCCACTGAGCAAATCCAATTAAGTAATGTTTTATCAACATTAAAACAACGTTTAATCATTCAAACATTAAAAGTGCGATTCTTTTCGCAATATACAACAAGTTAGTCTTACAAAGACTATATCAAACACTCATTGAAACAACTACTTCCCGGGCTAATACCCCGACGGACATTGAATTATACAACAAGTGTTTGCTGTTACATACAGTAACCTACTGCAAATGTAACGATTTGGGTCAAATTATTCAGGCCGTCTATAGACGCGTTTCGAGATTTATCTATCATCAGTATAGCTTTGCCATTCCCTCTAAACAATTTGACACCTTAGACTGGCGGTCACGTTACCGTTCAAACATAAGTATAAATGAAATTGCCAATTCTTGGTTGCAGAATACTTCAAACATTAAAAGTGCGATTCTTTTCGCAATCTACAACAAGTTAGTCTTACAAAGACTATATCAAACACTCAAGGTGTCAAATTGTTTAGAGGGAATGGCAAAGCTATACTGATGAGAGATAAATCTCGAAACGCGTCTATAGATGGCCTGAATAATTTGACCCAAATCGTTACATTTGCAGTAGGTTACTGTATGTAACAGCAAACACTTGTTGTATAATTCAATGTCCGTCGGGGTATTAGCCCAGGAAGTAGTTGTTTCAATGAGTGTTTGATATAGTATTTGTAAGACTAACTTGTTGTAGATTGCGAAAAGAATCGCACTTTTAATGTTTGAAGTATTCTGCAACCAAGAATTGGCAATTTCATTTATACAACGTTTAATGTTCCTACAATGTTGATATAACGTTATTTGTTTGTTTTTTGCTCAATAATAATACCCACTGAGCAAAAACAAACAAATAACGTTATATTAACATTGTAGCAACATTAAACGTTGTTTAAATGTTGATGAAACATTACTTAAATGGATTTGCTCAGTGGGTAAATTCAAATTTAATTTTAAAGGATTTGTATCCGTGATTCGAATCATATTTTTCTGTTACGAGTTGTTTATTAGAGTATTCGTAATTCGAATCATATTAGGTGATTCGGCTTCGTGATTCGAATCCTTTTTATGAGGATTCGTCCCAGCTCTGTAATGAAATGATAAATACAATTTTTTTAAATTTTTTTATATGAATGAATTAATACGTGGATTAAAGAAGTTTTGTTCTAGTTATGGTGTTTATGATTTTAAAAAATATAAATTGTTACATTACAACCAGGGCGTTGAATAAATTTCAATTAATTCAGATTTTGTACAGATGTCACATTATTACTGTCATATTTTTTCTCTTAGATTTTTTTTGTCACTGATCAATTTGTAATTTTTTTAATGGGTTCCTCGAGTTCAAAGAAATGCGCACCGGCGAACGTGTTCGACGCCAGAAGGAACTCGAATTACTACGAAGTCGGAGGAGTCGGCTCCTTTTCGAATCCGTCTCTGGTCACGGCTTCTTCAGTGGAAAGCAACCTCGTGGAAATCAGTCCCAGCCAGCAATTCACCGATGAGTACATCGACATCGTCTACAATCAATATAGACAAGAAAACGATTTGGGAAGTAATTTATCTTACAACGTCGTGAGGATCGTGTCTGGAATCGTCGAGACTTTGTCCATGGACGATCACATATTGTTCATTGCTAATAAATTCTTCGAAAGGTAAAGTTTGATTCGGGAAAAAACAATATCTTGTAGCTAAATTACTGTTCATACTATGAAACCAACCGAATTATGATTATTTTAGAGTGTATTTGGACGATTCGCATCACATGAATTTGTTCAACAACTCTTTGGCGAAGAATGAAATCACCCAATTCGAGAATAAAAACCTCCTGTTGGAACACCACATGATCCTGCACATAATGTTCTACATGAGGTTGCACAAGTTCATCCTCACGACGCTTGACGACGGCAAAGAAGATAAGGCTTACGAGATCTTGAATCTGGTCGCTTTGAGTCACATGATCATGAAAGTGGAACCGGACAGTTTTAGAGTGAGTCACTGAAATATTTAGGGCCAGTTGCACCAAACACGTTAAACTGGTTCATCTCTTAAGTACATATTTTTTTGAATTTTGTTTTAAAAACGCCTCTAATTCCAAAAACTTTTCAGAAATATTTACCAATTTCTTAGCCATTTGCTTCTTCGGCATCGAATACTTGGTCCACAACGAATTAGGAGCAATGTTCTCGAATAATTCTTGGAAATATCCCAATAAGACCATTTCAATAATTTCCGCTATATCGTGAATATCGGACCATTCTTTAAAATTATCAAATTCCTTTTCGTAGGCTTCTTTTGATTTTATTGGCATTAACGCCTCTCTGGCTTTATTTACTCGATGCGACACATCTTCTGGTAAATTGCTTGTAGCCATTACACGTTTACAGTAAACTATTTACTCCGTCAAATATTACAAATATTTCAGTGTCAACATGACAGTTGATACTACGATCCATGTGGAATAAAATACTGATCATATTTCTCGTTTTAAATTAATAAACAGGTAGGACATAAAACGTTGAAGGCACCGCAGAGCGTTAGTAGGAAATAATGCCCTTCGCCGACGTACAACCCTCGGCCAGAGGCCCTCGAGCTGTACACTGTCGACGGCAGGCATTATTTCCTTACTAACGCCCTCGGTACCTTAATTACTATTATTCTCTTCGACTAGTATCGACTTGATACGAAAATGTTAATATCATCCGTAGATCCGTCTATTAGTAAGGCTGATTATGTTTTTTGCGCAAATGTTTACTATTTGCACTTTAATAGATAGTTTAAAGACTGTACTAAGATTATAAATATTAGAACAGTTCAAAAACCCTCCATTAACTGTTTTTAATAATGCAATAAAATGTTAAGAATACTACAAATTTTGCAGTGACAAAGGTGTTATTAGAAAATAAATAAAGTTACAGTGTTACCATTTTCACTTAAAAGTCAATGCTGCCATCTTTATCAAACAACACCGAAGTTTATTTTTTAGCATTTTAGTGCTTTCTTTTTTTAAATTATATCATATGTTTAATAAAAAAAACCTAATGTGCTATGATTTAATCTTTTTGTTTTTTATTTAAGTAGGCTACACGCTTTAGGAATTGACATATAAAACGCCAGACATAATAATGATAATATACAGGGTGTCCTATTTTAAAGTACCACCTGGAATATCTTCAGAACCATGCACCGAATGAAAAAATGTATCAAATAAAAGTTTATTGATTTGGAGGAGGTCATCCAATTCTGTAAGAAAATTCACCTCCCCCCCCACCCCCAGTGTGAGGCTGGGGAGGGAGGGGGTAGCTTTGAAATCTTGAATGCGACCCCTATTTTTTATTGCATATTTGGATAGAGCGTGGAAAAGTAAATAAGTTTTATTTAAAAACATTTGTTGTTACTTTGATAGATAGCGCTGCAATCAACAAAATTGAACAATTGATAATTGACATACTAAATTTATTTTACTCTAGCCAATTAGTTGGATTTCACTTGAAGTTAGTGATTTTTACGCGTGGCGTATGAAGTAAAATTTTGCGTTTAGAAAATTTGGAATTGCTGGGGCGCGACTCGCTTAGTTCGCGCGCCCCAGCAAATCCAAATTTTCAGGCTTTCCTAAACTCAAAATTTTACTTCGTGCTTAATCTGATAGTGGAAACTCACGTTAGACGATCAATTAGCAACTTAGTTAGCAATTTCCTTTATTGTCAAATTTATGACGTAAAATAAATAGAGTTGATGTTATTTCTTGCTTCAAATTTAGAACGAAAACAAATTCCTGTGCATTGTTTGTGTGTTACTAAATTTCGACGAACAAATTGGAAAAGCTTAAATTCTGTAAAATATAGCCTAAAAAATATTGCAAAAGTTCAAAATGATCAGAAATTATTCAAAATGAATAGAATTTAATTCAATAAAAAAAATACTCATAAGTATTTTAAATCAATAATTTTTTTTTGTTTGTTTGTTTGGCATAGGTTCTAGCCATTCAGCCACTAACGATGATTATATTAATTAATTTAACATATATTTGGACGTCACGACACATTCACACCACACCCAGGGACACAACGAGAAATTATTTTTAAATAAAGTCTCCCCGTGCACGGGAATCGAACCCGAGTTTGTGGCTCGCCGAGCGATACAGCCCGACGACGTTACCGCTCGGCCACCACCTGCCCTCAATAATTTTTATTTGATATTTTTAAATATCCCGTGACGATATTTCAAAGATAGCCTATTAAAATTTTATTTATTTCTGTGTAAATTCTATAAATTTTATTTATTTTCTTTTTAAAAAAAGCACGTGTGCACACCGCTTTCATTGTTTTTGAGAAATTTACATAATAAAAACAATTTTGTTGATTGCGGCGCCATCTATCAAAGTAACAAAAAATATTTTTCCATAAAACCTACTTATTTTTTCACGCTCTATCCAAATCTGTTAGGGGTTCCCATTTAAAATTTCAAAGCTACCCCCTCTCCAGCCTCCCTTGGGGTGGGGGGTTGAATTTTTTTACAGAATTTAGTTTAATTAAACTTTTATTTGAAACACTTGTTCATTCGGTGCGTGGTTCCGAAGATATTCCAGAAAGTACTTTAAAATGGGTCACCTTGTATACTTTTAGAGTGGTCAACCTATAATATTTTCCATGGCACTCTAGAGGTTTTATTTATATTGAACATACGATACAAGCCCGTTTAACTTCAATCTATTTTTCGTCTCAAAAGTAGGAGGACCACAACAAACTTTCCAGTTTACACAGGCGAAATATACGCGAAAATATTGATAATTTGGGAGAAGTAATACAAAAAATTTCACTTCATCCACAACACTGTTCAACACGAAAATACTGAGAGTTTTATGTAACACCGAACATTTTCATAACGAGAATTTTTCTTTTTAGTAATAAAACGAGCGTCGGAAAATGTACAACGTATGCATATTGAGTTCAAAGTGACATTAGAATAATAGGAACTGTCATCTTGAACTCCAGTTCGAAGATAAACCAGTTCAACGTGTTCTGGTGCAACTGAGCCTTATTTATTTATTTATTATCCAACAGATTCATAAGATCTAATCACACGAAAAATTAAAACAAATACAATTATAAAGAGTTCAATTTGAAGCGTGAAACGAGTGTTGTCCACTCCCAGGTTAAGCATGAAGTAAAATTTCGAGTTTAGAAAAGCCCCGCGTAGAAAATTTGTCGAGGGTCGCGCAGCGACCCGAGACAAATTTTCACGGGGCTTTTCTAAACTCGAAATTTTACTTCATGCGCCACGCGTATAAAACACTGATTTGAAGTGAAGTTAAAAACGCACTGAAAATCAACCCAACTTTGATATTTTTTCAAAATTAGATGTTTTCTTTCCTATCCATGCTGTAAACCTTCAGATATTCGTTGTTTTCTTGTAAATAAACTTCGATTCCCTGTAGTCCTTCGGTCTCCGAAGACCATGATTGGTCCGTCGAGCTGTAGCCTTTGTAAAACGGTAATAAACTTAGTAATCTAGAGTAATCCTTCAATTTGAAACTTCTAAGACCGAGTGTTGTCCACTCCCAGACTAAGCATGAAGTAAAATTTCGAGTTTAAAAAAGCCCCGCGTAGAAAATTTGTCGAGGGTCGCGCAGCGACCCTCGACAAATTTTCACGGGGCTTTTCTAAACTCGAAATTTTACTTCATGCGCCACGCGTATAAAACACTGATATGAAGTGAAGTTAAAAACGCACTGAAAATCAACCCAACTTTGATATTTTTTCAAAATTAGATGTTTTCTTTCCTATCCATGCTGTAAACCTTCAGATATTCGTTGTTTTCTTGTAAATAAACTTCGATTCCCTGTAGTCCTTCGGTCTCCGAAGACCATGATTGGTCCGTCGAGCTGTAGCCTTTGTAAAACGGTAATAAATTTAGTAATCTAGAGTAATCCTTTAATTTGAAACTTCTAAGAACGAGTGTTGTCCACTCCCAGACTAAGCATGAAGTAAAATTTCGAGTTTAGAAAAGCCCCGCGTAGAAAATTTGTCGAGGGTCGCGCAGCGACCCGAGACAAATTTTCACGGGGCTTTTCTAAACTCGAAATTTTACTTCATGCGCCACGCGTATAAGACACTGATTTCGTGAAGTTCGCTTGTTCACAATATTTTAGGGTTTTTAGTTTAGAAAAGCGTAAAAATTTGGTTTTGGTCGCACCGCTTCGCGGAGCGACCAAACCGAATTTGCACGCTTTCCTGAACTCGGAATTTTACTTCATGCTTAATCTGGGAGAGAAAAAGACTCGTTTATAGCTTCAAATTGAACTATTTCAAACTTGATAAAAATAAAACTTAAATAAATAGTAGAATTTGTGACTGCCCCACTGAGCAAAAAACAAACAAATAACGTTATATCAACATTGTAGCAACATTAAACGTTGTATTAATGTTGATGAAACATTACTTGAATGTGTTTGCTAAGTGGGGCAGTTCCCTACAATAAACAAAACTACACATGGGCCCATTTGCACCCCGACTAATTAAAATTGCATACCGATAAAAAAGACATGTGTAGGATATCTTACAAATTTAAAACATTCTTATATTCTAGAATTATGACTTAATCAGAGGTTTCATCAATGATTAGTTGATTAACTAATCATTGATGAAACCTCTGATTAAGTCATAATTCTAGAATATAAGAATGTTTTAAATTTGTAAGATATCCTACACATGTCTTTTTTTATCGGTATGCAATTTTGTAAATAATTTATACATAAAATTGCTGTGTTTTTAAAGAGTACTAATCACTGATTAACTTAATCGACTTAGGTGCAAACGGGCAATGAACTAACTTTTGTCTACGGCAATTAAAACATATTTTCATCTGTGCAATTCTTCAGGAAAAGTAATGAATTTGAAAGCATTTTCACAGAATAACTGTAATTATTTTTTTGTTTTCAGCATCAAACTATAAAAATTATGCAAGCGGTGATTCACTTTAATTTAATAACGGAAGATCAGCTGCCGCCATTTGTTTATTATTTGTGCACCGTGATAAACTACATCAGCGTGATGATGAAGAAGTACACAGAGAGAAATTTGCTTCTTTACAAAACGGTCACGGATTACAATTCACCTGCTAGAGGTAAGTTTTTAACATTCAGATTGATTGAAACAGCCCATCGAGCAGCGGCGGCTCGCAGCCTAACTTCAGGGTAGGCCGGAGACCCAAGGTAATATGTATCCGTTATTAAAAGGTGACTTTGTTGTGCAATTTCTTGTATTTATAAAGCGCGATCCCAACCTTAAATTTTGTGTGCCTTGGCGCTGTGGCCTACCCTGAAGTTAGGCTGCGAGCCGTCGCTGCTATCGAGTTAAAAAACGAACGTTTATCAAACATTTTTTCAATATGTTTGCTCATTACTGGAAAAAATTGAGTATTTTAAAAAATAAAATAATTCCGATAAATACCGACCATCATTTTCACTCATTCCATTTCTGTGTACCTGTTCATTCCACACACACACCACTTTTTCCAAGTAAGTTTGTTTTAATTTTATTCCTTATTTTTTGAAACGTCATAAGCAAAGCTATACTGAAGAGAGATAAATCTCGAAACGCGTCTATAGATGGCCTAAGACATTAGTTTTAATCCAAGTCCTTTCACTTCTAATTTGTTGCTATCTCTCCTTTCATTTTAAATATGTATTGTTAGTTGGTTTGAAGAGAATTTGACCTAAACGTTACATATACTTTAATAGAGCGTTGTAACAAATCAAATTAAATTAGATTTTAAATATTTCATTGTATAATTCAATATCCGGAGGTGTATTTGCACGGGAAGTAGTTGTTTCAATGGATATTTATCGTCTTAAGTTGTCTTATTAATTAAGACATTGTTTGCATATTCACGAATAGTTTTTTCGTAATTTTATATATTAAATAAAATAATTTCACTGCTGGCTGTGGAATTTCATTTTTGTTCGCTTCGCATAAAACTTGAATGAATTTTAAACAAATTAAAAAAAAAAACATAATTTATGTTTATCAACAAACATAAATTATGTTTTTTTTTAATTTCCATACACAAACCCTTCTCATTAACTACTTAATAATTACTCATTTTCAGCGCTTATTAACCCATTTGTGGTCCAGCAATTAAAATCCTGTTTTAACAGTGATTGATTTTAAGCCCCGGTTGCACCAAAAACGTTGAACCCGAGTTCAAGCTGAGCTTTAGCTCAAGATGACAGTTCCCATTCTTCTAATGTCACTTTGAACTCGAGTTCAGAGCTGAACCAGTTTAACGTATTTGGTACAACTGGCCCTAAATAATTTAACGTCGAATCGTAAAAATCGGCCAACATATTTAAAACTTACAGCGGAAATATTTCTATTCTTTGTATTGCATACGCTGTAAAATATTTAAAGATTCGTTGTATTTTTTTTAAAGCGGTTAGTTTGAAGCTGCCAATGAATGTTTCCACTTCTAATTAAGCATGAAGTAACATTTTCAGGCTTTCCTAAACTAGAAACTTGCCAATGAGCAAAAAACAAACGAATAACGTTTTATGAATATTGTTACAACATTAAACGTTATTTTAATGTTAATGAAACATTATTTAAATGTGTTTGCACAGTGGGTTTATTTCATACTCCAGGCGCATAAAACACTGATTTAAAGTGAAGTTCAAAATAGTATTTTTCACTCACAGGCACGCGCACAAAGTTGTACTAAAAAATCGGAAAATACTTCGTTACCATCCAATGTATTGAATTTGGAATAAATCTAAGAAGTAATAGGCAACTTAGTATACACGCATGAAAATGCGTATATGTTAAGTTACATACAGAGAGTTTTATGTAACACATGGCTGTGCGGGGTCAGGGGGGGGCGGCTCTGTCAGGTGGCTCACCCAGCAGGCGTGTGATTTAGAGTAACTACTAGGTTTTCCCACTCTTCCCAATTCATTTGTATATTGGATCCGCAGAGGAATGTTTATATTTTTTCCTCTCTAACGGTACCGACGGAACGAAAAATGATGACGCTCGGTTTGTTTATTTTATCAAAATAAACAAATCGAGCGTGAATCTACACCATTCAATTTTTAATTCCACATATAATATTGAAATCTAGATTTACTCTCATGTAATGCAATTTAAATTAAAATAAATTCAGTTATATGATACAGGTAGGGATTGGAATACCGGCATACCGGTTAATCGCAAAAATTGCTCTTCAAAATGTACCGGTATTTTGGTAAATCATATCAACATTATGTACATTTATTTCACATCTTTAACTATACTTCTGACAAAAATAGTAGATCGATTATGTGTTTTTGAACTTCATAATAAATCAGTGTTTGTACGCGTGGCGCACGAAGTAAAATTTCGAGTTTAGAAAAGCCTGAACTCGCTTCGCTGGTGCCGCCAAATCCAAATGTTCAGGGTTTTTTAAACTCGAAATTTTACTTCATGCTTAATCGGGGAGTGGAAAACACACAAATCCATGTTTTATATTTATAGATTTTTTAAATAGGTTTTTCACTAATTTCCACGATTTATATTTATAGATTTTTTAAATAGGTTTTTCACTAATTTCCACGATTTCTTATTAATCCACTTCATTTGAAATGTTGTAACAGGTTTCAAGTTTTTGCCAAGATTTTATAAATAAAATTTAATATTCAATATAATTTGTCAATCAACCGAACAAAATAAAGGCTAGTATTTTTGAATTTTACAATATGTCAGTGTTTTATACGCGTGGCGCATGAAGTAAAATTTCGAGTTTAGAAAAGCCCCGTGAAAATTTGTCTCGGGTCGCTGCGCGACCCTCGACAAATTTTCTACGCGGGGCTTTTCTAAACTCGAAATTTTACTTCATGCTTAGCCTGGGATTGAAAACACTCGTTCGAATTTTAAATTAGACTCTTTTATAGAATCAACGAATGTCCGCAAATGTACAGAGTATACGAATATATAAGGATATGATATATAAAAAATAGTAAATTATTATGTCATATATTAAAAATTTTTGTTTATTTTTGGGGTTAAAAACCTTACTTCTTTGGATTTAGATGGCAAATCCTCTTCCAATTTTCGGGTGTACATGTGAATGGGCTTTAACACTTCTAAATCGGAATCCGAATCACTTAATACAAGGTGGGGCATAATGGAGGGGCGTTTTTAGAGCGGCTAGTACA
This sequence comes from Philonthus cognatus, assembly GCA_932526585.2. NCBI lineage: Eukaryota > Metazoa > Arthropoda > Insecta > Coleoptera > Staphylinidae > Philonthus > Philonthus cognatus. Next base: position 21,720,036 of record OW052249.1, on the reverse strand, counting down.
CGCGAACAGGTGGGGGTAGAGGGCCGCGGTTGACATCGTTCGATTCAGGCAAGCTTACCGTTTGTTAGTCACAAGATATTAGTTTTCTATGGTCACAATGGTTATCTGGACAAGAGAACATCGCGCGTTCGCAGTTGAGGAGTATATAAAATCCGGCGAGTCCGTTATTGTTGTGCAGCGGCGCTTTCGTCGACGCTTCAATATTGGTCGTAACGGTTCAGTTCCTAAACGTGACACAATCAACAGGTGGGTACAGATTTTTAGAACGACGGCATCAGCAATTAATCCAAAATCTAAAGGCCGTCCCCGAAGTGTAAGGACACCAGTTACCGTAGAAAGGGTGAGACAAGCAGTAATTCAAAGTCCACAGCGTTCTGTCCGAAAACGGGCTGCAGCAGTTCGAATGAGTAGTCGAACACTTCGCAGGATTTTACACAAAGACCTTCACTTTCACCCCTATAAGCTAATGGTTGTCCAACAACTGAATGAAGGAGATTTTGCTCAACGCCAGCTACTCGCCGAAAGAATGCAAATGATTGTTTCGGATGAAAATGAACCTGTAATAATGATGAGCGATGAGGCTCATTTTTATTTGTGCGGTTCTGTTAACAAGCAGAACTGCCGATATTGGGCAGCAGAAAACCCCCGTGAATTGCATCAACGCCCACTTCACAGTGAAAAAGTCACCGTTTGGTGTGCCGTGAGCCGTCTTGGAGTAATCGGCCCTTATTTCTTCGAGGATGCACAAGAAGCAACCGTAACTGTAAACTCCGAGCGGTATATTGCTATGTTAGAGAACTTTTTCATCCCAGAATTTAGACGACGAGGAATCGATACAAGAAATGTTTGGTTCCAACAAGACGGTGCCACGGCACATACAGCCTCCATGGAAGTTGTGCGTCGCAGTTTCCCTGGACACGTAATCTCCCGCTTCGGTGATGTGCCATGGCCCCCTCGTTCCCCTGATCTCTCAGCTGCTGATTTTTTTTTAATGGGGATACCTAAAAGCAAAAGTTTATGCCGATAAGCCTCGAAATCTGCAAGAGTTGAAAGAAGCAATCACAGCACAAATTAGGGCAATTGACATCGACTTGTGTGCGTGGGTGATGCGAAACTTTGAGCAACGACTACAGCAGTGCATTGCAGAAAACGGTCGTCATCTGCTTGACATTATTTTCAAAATATAATTTCACATTTTAGTTGTTAAATGGTAATATGTATACTTCAATTTTTGTTAAATACATTTTTTTTTAAATTCAAAAACGGCGGAGTTATTGTTATTTTAAAAACGCCCCTCCATTAAGCCCCACCCTGTACTATGTCAAATGGTTTTGGAATTGCTGATTTTAACAGGCACATACAGCCTCCATGGAAGTTGTGCGTCGCAGTTTCCCTGGACACGTAATCTCCCGCTTCGGTGATGTGCCATGGCCCCCTCGTTCCCCTGATCTCTCAGCTGCGGTAATTTTCTTGGTAATTTGTAAAATAACTTGCTCGAAAATGTTTATTACACAGGCGCTTTGAAGAAAGTTTCTTTTCGGACAAAATAAAGAGATCCATATTACCACAATTTTTTAACCAATGATCACATCTTTCGCTATTATTTACAGGAAATGTAAAGAAGCGTACTGTACATCCTCGGTTTTCCTCGCGCCACAATCACGATAGGCGCATTTTAAATAATTAGTCATATTTTTACAACTAAATATCACTAGAACTACAACTATTATGTAAAACACTAAATATTCACTATACTTAATTAAATTATAGTTTGTCCGTATAAAATTAGAAACCGTTAACGTGCACACTGGAGAGCGAAAAACATACTGATTATTTTTCTTAAAATATTTCTCACTGACGATAGTACTTTGAAGAGGGTACTTTTACAAATATTTTTCTATGTATTTTTTACATCCTTAGTAATTGATTTCTAGGGCTTAAGGACAAAGGCAGATAAGAAGGGTACGAATTTGGACTGTTTTTTTAGATCATCTGTGGGGCGAGTGAACACTTGAAAACGAACACTTTAAACCAAATTATCAGTAGATTTATGGGTTTCCAAACAGTCGTATGATGCATTATTTTTACTAAAAAATTTAACTATATTAAATAAATCGATAAAAGTTGAGATAAAAATATAATTTATTGCTCTCTATAAATAAAATACAGTATGTCCGTTTCAAGACGCATATATACTTACGATTGAAAAATAGTTTCAATATACAGGGTGCCCCGGTTAAGCAGTCCATGCATGTGTATCTTCTAAACGGCAAGAGATACAGATCTGTTAAATGGTAGAAAATATGCAAGACGATGAGTACCAACTATACCCGGTGTTAAATTAACAAAAAAGTTGAACCTTCAGAGCACATTGCGAAAAACTGATTTTTGCGATTTTTTTATTTTCCTTTATAACTTGGTTATTATTGAAGATAGAACGATATAGAGCAAAAACCGCTGGAGATATCGAGATGAAACTTAAAACTTAAGCTTTTTGAAAGGAAAACCGGAATTAGTACTTTACTCTTAGCGTTTTTTAGTTTTTTCCAGATATTCACAAAACTAAAAAATGTTTCAAATGAACATTGTATACAATAAAAAATGAAGATATATTGTATATTCACTTTTTATCATAGCACTCTTAGTTTAGGAGTTATTTAAAAATAGTGTTTTTTTAGATAATTATTGTTGGTTATAACACCGATAGGCCATGAAGTGTCGTGGCGCAGGCGGTAACGCGCCGGACTCATAATCGAAAGGTCCCGTGTTGAAATGCAGTCGCCGGTTGCTTTTTCTTTTTTATTAATTTATATTTAATTACATTTAATTCGAAAATAATAAATCTAAACGGGGAAAGTACTATGGTGGACACATCACCATTTTTTTTTATATGGGCGTCAAAGTTGGCCAGGATATCATTTTGTAGATATTTCTTTTTTAATTTGATGTATCATATGGTAGGTTTGTTTTCATTAATAGAAAAACTGGACGATATTTTCATAGTATTTGAAGTTGGCTATGAATATACCAAAATAAATGAAATAAGAACAATAACAATACTAACATAAAGCGTTATTTGTTTTTGAAAAAATAAACATATCATATGATATACCAAATTAAAGAGAATTAAAAATCTATAAAATTAGCTCATGGCTAACTTTGACGCCCATATAAAAAAATGAAGTTAGTATGCATATATTGGAAAATATTTGCTTTATGATAAATCTGACTACATATTATTAAAAAGCATAAAAAAGTGCCCTAATAATGTCAAAATATTATCCTTCTATCATCAATAATAAGTATGGTCTGAACTTTCAACTGTTTTGTTAATTATATAACGGATATAGCTAGTACTCATCGTCCTGCATATTTTCTCCCCTTTAACCAAATCTCTATCTCTTACCATTTAGAAGATACCTATGCATGGGCTGCTTAATCGGGACACCCTGTATAGATTATTTAACTTTTTTTAATTTAGTAAACCTTCATGGAATTCGTTTAAATATCAATTTTGAACTTGAAAATATTACAAAAAGCATTTCAGTGTTTGCCTCCCGGCAAATTTAAATTTTCACGCTTTTCTAAACTTGAAATTTTACTTCATGCTTAACCAGGTAGTGGAATACACTTGTTTATAGCCTCAAATTGAACTTTTATAAACAATAGAATGTCGGAAAATCTGCACTTAAATATTACATACTTACTTAATTTTAATATTTTTCATTACAAGAATATTTATCTAGGAACAATAAATTGTACAATATATGTATTAAATAATCATCAATTTTATTTATTAAATTTGATTATACAATAAACAAAATATTCAAATTTTCAGACGTTTCTAAACTCGATTTTACTTCATGCGCCACGCGTATAAAACACTGATTTAATGAGATGTTTAAAAAACGTATTCTTTTTAATCACTCTTGTTCCCTCATGAACACCGATAATAATAAAATAAACCGTTCAAAATACACGTTTTTATTTTTCAAATATTATATTATAAGCTCCCACAGTTACCTCCCCGTGGATCCGTGCCTGATTGACATAATTAGTTCTCAGGTAATACCTTGGCGGTGGCGGAGAACTTTGCTTAATCGCAGAGGAAACAATATTATTGTTTACTCTGTGGCTATACATTAGTGGAGATATAAAAGATCAAATTATCTATAAACTGAACGCATTAAAACAATAATGTTTTTATTTCACATCTGTCAATCAGCAGTAAATTGGTGTATGGGTCTATTGAAATATGAGTATATTTATGTTTACATTAACATTCCAATGAGCGAATCATCCTTTAACATATGTTTTTGTGCCTTAAATCGCCATCAAAATTACAGGAAACTGTTTTGGTTGAAGGTTTTAATAGGTGGATGTTTTGATAATTGCCTCAGAGATGGCTACACTATGCAAACTGTGGATTCCGAGTTACAGGCGTGATTACTCTGGTTATTCTTTCCTCTGTGGTAACACCGAACATGCTAAAATGTACTCAATGTTAATTTTCCTATGTTCGATGTGCACTGGGAAGCATCACAGCATTGAGTGCGATGTGATTGGCTACGATTTCTAATAGTAATATAGTCAACCCAATTTACACTCTTCCTGTCAAAAATTAATTAAATCTGTCAATTGTTATGTCAAGTGCAACATGTTGTAATGTGGATATTTTAGTTCAACGGAATGCATATCAACTTCTGTTATATTCTTAATCAGTAAAATACTTAAAGAAGGCATAAAGAGTAATTTAAAAGAACCAAATAAATAATTCTACTATTCACCTTTTATTAAATACTTAGCCAATAAGTTAAAGGATATAGTTTACGAGAAACAAGTAATATTTATAATAAATTTTCAAAATGACCTCCTTCGCGCTCTAAGCAATATGCTAGACCCTGGGTCTCCAAACTATCTTCTTCGCGGGCCACAAATACAATTCTACATAATAAAGTCGGCCAAGATCCAATTAATTTTATAAAATTATGAAAAATTTAAGGAACAATTGTTACAATATTTCATAATATGACATTTACAAAAAAAATTACAAACAATCGCGGGCCGGATTCATGCAAGTCGCGGGCCGTAGTTTGGAGACCACTGTGCTAGATGATGATAAAATGATTCTACAGCATTTCTTAAAAAAATTGTATTCATTTCTTCACATACTAACCGTACTCGAGTCTGAAGTTCTTTCACATTTTTAATTGGAACATCACTATAAATTTTTGTTTTCATATACCCCCACAGAAGAAAATCATTTGGAGAAAGGTCAGGCGAACGTGCAGGCCAAGATATGGGACCATATCTTCCTATCCACTGACGAGGAAAATGCTGGTTCAAAAACCGCGTTACCTCATTCGTAGAGTGTGGAGGAGCTCCGTCCATTTGAAAAAATGAGTTATTAATATTTAAATTCTGTATGCCTGGTATAATATCACTTTGAAGAAGAGTTAAAAATTTACTAGAATTTAGATTTCCGTTAATAAAAAATGGGCCAATCAAGTGCGTGTCAATAATTCCAATCCATACATTAATTCTCTTGTTGTACTGAGTATGAGTTAAATTTTGAAGGTAGGTATTACTTGTAGACCATACCTAAAAGAAAAGGAATAATGGGTCTAGAAAGGATACAATTAAATAGGAATAACTGACCTGTAATTTTGAGAATTTACTGATCCATCCAGACAAAAAGATGTTTCGTCAGTAAACACTATTTTCCGCAAAATGTCGTTATTTTCATTTACCATATTAAATAAAATTTCACAAAAATTTGATCGCTTAATTTTGTCATCTTCATACAGCAACTGGTGATTTTGAAATTTGTAGGACCTAAAATTAAATTCTCATAGAACTCTATGTACGGAGGATTTTAAAATATGAAGTGATTTTGCAATAGTATTTAAAGATACTATTGGACATTCTTCAACATAACACAAAATGTTTAATTTCATCTCTTCTGATAAATTTGACGGTCTTCTTACTCTTCGTTTGTGAAATTGATCTAAACAGCCGGTTCAATTAAATTGTTTTATAAGGTCCGAAATGGTTGAAATCGATGGGATCGGGCGATCAGGAAATTTAACAGAAAATAAATCTCGGGAATTTCTAAAACTGTTTCCTCCATGATACAAGTTCACCAGAAAAATCTTCTCCTCCTTTTTATACATTGTATAACTATCCGTTCTTCTTCTGAGTCTGTTTTAAATGCCAGAACAACAAATATCACTTGCTTGAGATAACTGACAGATTTAATTTATTTTTGAAGGAAATAGTGTACATTGGGTTGACTATATTACAATTAAAAATCGTAGCTAATCACATCGCACTCAATGCTGTGATGCGTCCCAGTACACATCGAACATAGGAAAATTTACATTGAGTAGATTCTAGCATGTTCGGTGTTACATAAAACTCTCTGTATATTCAATTAATATAATTTGATATATTTTAAGATTCCATTAAAACCAAACAAACAATAATTTTGAATTAAAATTGAATTAATTTATGGCCATTTATATTGATTAATACCTTTTTTAAACAATAAATACAAATATTGTTTGTACTGCAAATCCCGATGAAAACGCTTTAAACATTTTCTGACATTTGTTGTTTTTTTTTTTTTAATTTAATGCTCAAACGAGTATTTCCACTCCTTGATTTAGCATTTTTAAACTCGAAATTTTACTTAATGCGCAACGCATGTAAATACTGATTTAGAGCGAAATTTATAACACACGCACACTATACAAAATATAGGAAAATAGTTCATGGCAGTCCCATGTATCGACCAAGGAACTCGACCGTCCTTGGTCGATACATGGTAATACGGTAAGAAGGATCGACAGAATCGAAGATTTTGGAGTGGGGGTAGAGATCGCTTACGTCACAAATGCGCGTTGAATTTAAATGTGGTTACTTCATGGTAAACTTTAGGTAAACATGCATAAGCTGTAAATTTTCTGACATTCGTTGTTTTTTAAAAGAATTAAATTTGAGGCTTTAAACGAGTGTTGTCCACTCCCAGACTAACCATGAAGTAAAATTTTGAGTTTGGAAAAGCCCCGTGAACATTTCGCGCAGCGACCCTAGACAAATTTTTCTGCCTATTTAAAAGCAGAAGTCCCTGTATACAACTTAATATATCGGTTAGAAAAGACCCGTGAAGATTTGTCGAGGATCGCGCAGCGACCTGAGACAAATTTTCTGGGCTTTTCTAAACTCAAAATTTTACTTCATGCGCCACGCGTATAAAACGCAGATTTTAAGCGAAGTTCGAATATACATACATTTTACAATATTTTTGTATTTTATACGCGTGGCGCATGAAGTAAAATTTCGAGTTTAGAAAAGCCCAGAAAATTTGTCTCAGGTCGCTGCGCGATCCTCGACAAATCTTCACGGGTCTTTTCAAACCGATATATTAAGTTGTATACAGGGACTTCTGCTTTTAAATAGGCATGTGCTGTAAAATTTCAGGCATTCAATTACTGCCTGAAATTCAGTCAATTGCTGCCTGAAATTCAGTCAATTGCTGCCTGAAATTCAGGCAATTGCTGCCTGAAATTCCAGCAATTACTGCCTGAAATTTTACTTCGCATGCCTATTTAAAAGCAGAAGTCCATGTATGCAACTTAATATACATATTTAGCGTGTATAAAGTTGCACATAAAATTTTACTGTCGCGGAAATTAAATAATAATAACTTAAGGGAATATAACAGTGGTCTGATATTTAATGTTAGGTTTATTTGAAAACTAAAGGTCCTAGAGAGTTGAAATTTTGACAGCGTATATTAAGCCCAATTATCTAGTAAAATATCGAAGTACTTTTTTTTAAACAATTTGCTTTCAGAGGTATGAAAAAATAATGTTATATTTTTCAAAATTAAAAAAAATATTCCCATATCTTACTAGTTTATACTATAAGGAATATAATGTGAACATTTCATAAAGATGCGATAACTCATGCCCGAGTCAGGTTAAAATAAAAATCTTGAAAAATAAGACCGTAAAATACCGCCGCCTTGCGGATCTTCTCTTAGTTGAACGCGTTGTACACTCATCTGCACAATTATTGGAGGGGCGAGCAGCATGCGGCCAGCGTTTATCCCTGGGCCGGTGAACGCTGCGCGGCTTCGCGTTTGTTTTTCTTTTCTTTTCTCCATCATAGTTAACAAAAACGGCTCGCGTCGTTAGCATTTATTCTTGTAAAATTAATATTTCGCAATTATAATCGATATTTTATTGTACTATTGTTTTATTTTTATGCTTTCTGACTACTAATGGAATAAGTATTTTTTTATACTGCATGTTCACTAATATAGAAAACACGAAATGTTTCACTAATTTAAATAAAGATGTGTAATATACCTTTAATATTGGCTTCCCTAATTATTTGACAGTGTCGGTATTATTAAATTATTTTTAAAGTTTTTTAAGCTGATTAATAAGCCAGAAGCAATCAAATAACAATCAGTCTTGTTCAAATCATTATTTCGTCTTAAATCTTTCGTTGTTAAAGCAGTTGTTAAATGCCATTAAACTTTTCGCAATAAAACTATTAAAGTAAATTGTAAAGTTTCTAGCAACCAGACCTATTTGAACCAACTGCGACTTCATGAACGAATCAATGATATCAAAACTATAAGAATAGTAAGAATAACGTCACTAATATGACGTTGTTACAAATCAACTATTTTTTACTGAGCACAGGTAATATATTTTTGACGAATGTTTAAAAAAATGGAGGGTTTAACTGCGTGCATATTCATTGTTAATTAGAAATTTAATTTAGAAAAAATAGAACTAGAATAATAATAAGGTAGTTATTATAACGCATTTCAAATAACAAGCTTCTTGCTCAACATTGCACCGAGCCCAATATATTTTTTAAGGCCCGGCTTGGCCCGACCCGGTCATAAAATAAGAGAGATTGAGTTTTGCCTGACCCGGCCCGGTCAACATTTCAGTTCTAAATAAATAAAAAATATACTTATCTGATTATAGGCGTAGTTTTTAGAAAAAGTAAAAAATATATATAAAATTAAGATAATTTAAATATTCAATATGATACGGGAAAATCGCCTAAGAAAAATTTAGGCCCGTGCAGTGCTCCAATTGACATATCTTCCCTAAATATTTTAGATGACAAATCTCAAATATATTTTTTGTTGAGTATAAAATGTCTGCCTGAAGTCATTTTATTATTTATTTGTTGCATTCATAAAAACTAGAATATTTGATAAAATAAAAATTGAAATTCTCCCGAAAATTTGGGGTATTTACCCAATTTGGCAGAGGCCAAATTAATACACATTATTTTCATGGCCATAGCAGTAAGGAAAGATAATATTCCTATATAAAAAATATCATTGAAAAACCTATGTTCCGCGTTTTTCATATAGGGTGTCTACGGTAAACCGTTCGTTAAAAGTTTATGGGGTTGCCGTTGCACTAAAAATTTGAAAAAAATCTTTGTCATACGGTTAAATCAGTTCTCCTCGTGTGAAATATTTTCAACTTTATATCACTTCCGGTTCCACCGGAAGTAGCACCAAATTTGTTATTTCAAATAGAACACCCTATATATTAGTCATTTTTTAAATTCCTCGATTAAATTGCAACATATTTTATTCAAATATATGTACATTTATCTCTTATAGTTTTTAAGCAAAAAAAATATTTCTAAAATTTTGACCTCTAAAAGGCATCTTGAAATCTGTCTGTAACTTCTCTTAAGAATAAGATAAAAATATGATTTAAATCTCTACTTGTACCTAGGGGATGCCTCTATAGGTATATTAATTGACAACTGAATTTTAGTAGGCAAGTAGTAATGTTTTTATTTTGTCGCGTATGTAATGCAAAATGTCAAATAATAACAGTATATTACGTAACCAGAGTAGTATCCACTATATTACATATGAGCGGACATGTTGCGCACGAGCCGCGCAGCGGCGAGTGCAGTATTCTGCGAGTATGTAATTGCCATACCACTCGAGAAACGTACGATACATTACCTACGCCCTAACAAAATAAACAATGAGCATTAAAGAACAACTTATTTATTGTAATAATTTTTAATAGTACCATGACAATGATGGAAACTAAATTACTACTTGAATAATATACAGGGAATAAAGAGAAGTTCAATGTTAAGCTTTAAACGAGTGTTTTCCACTCCTAGACTAAGCATGAAGTAAAATTTCGAGTTTAGAAAAGCCCCGTGAAAATTTGTCGAGGGTCGCGCAGCGACCCGAGACAAATTTTCTGGGCTTTTCTTAACTCGAAATTTTCCTTCATGCGCCACGCGTATAAGACAGTAAAATATTGTGAAATTTATTTATATTCGAACTTCAGTTGAAATCTGTGTTTTATACGCGTGGCGCATGAAGTAAAATTTCGAGTTTAGAAAAGCCCAGAAAATTTGTCTCGGGTCGCTGCGCGACCCTCGACAAATTTTCAAGGGGCTTTTCTAAACTCGAAATTTTACTTCATGCTTAGGCTGGGAGTGGAAAACACTCATTTAGAGCTTCAAATTGAACCATTAAAGAAAACAACGAATAACTAATGATATAAAGAAAACAAGCTCGATTTGGTATACGTATATTTTAAAGGAAAACTCCCTGTACATCAAAGAAATGTCATTACCCTGCATAAATGCGACGAAAAACGAATTTTTGAAATAATTCGAAAACTACTCGCTTTAGAAGTATAGTTGTATAATACTTTTTTGTAGGAAATTTTCCCCCCAATCGTACTACGTGACAAAAATTGGATCATTCCATTAAAAAAAAATGAATTACTTGATATTGAAGAGAGCACTTAGATATTGACATTTTAAAAACACTTATTGTCAAAATTGACAGTTTCCAATTAATTCACTCATAGAGGCATTCTCTAGGTACAAGTAGAGATATAAATCATATGTTTATCTTATTCTTAAGAGAAGTTACAGACAGATTTCGAGATGCCTTTTAAAGGTCAAAATTTTAGAAATATTTTTTTTTCTTGAAAACTATAAGAGATAAGTGTACATATGTTTGAATTAAATATGTTGCAATTTAAACGAGAAACCCAAAAAATTGCTAATATGTAGGGTGTTCTATTTAAAATAACAAATTTGGTGCTACTTCCGGTGGAACCGGAAGTGCTATAAAGTTGAAATATTGCACATGAGGAGAACTGATTCAACCATATGCTAAGGATTGTTTTCAAATTTTTAGTGCAACGGCAACCCCATAAACTTTTAACGAATGGTTTAGCGTAGACACCCTGTATATATCCGGCATATAAATATTTACAAGGAGCTTATGAACATGAATTATTTTATTATTATATTTTTAAGAAATAATCTCTAGTTTAATAAAATAAAACACATAGTTTGTTCGGCTGTCGAAACTTTAGTCTTAAAAGAAAAAATAATGTGTTATAATGACAAGAATAAGAATCATCGGTTTTGTAAATACCGAAAAATAACACAGGATCCGATAACGCTTTCTAACGAATTAAAAACAATACATAGCTTGTATGTATTATCAGCGTATTTTAATAATACGAATCGACACTTTCCTTAGATCCGTCTTTTTTATACGCTTTTTTTTTCGTCTATTCCACGCGACGCAATGCACAAATGCACAGCGAGCTGCCGCTTTTCTCTCTGACTGTATTCGTCCCACTTGTCCTGTAAATTTGGCATCGGATGAGCTACTCTAAACTATGTGGGTCTTTCCAACACGATCGGCGTGTTACACTGCTATAATCCCCTTAATATACACATTTAGAGTGTATAAGGTTGAATATAAAATTTTACTGTCGCGCGAATTAAATAATAATAACTTTATTTACCACTTTGTTATATAAATAGTATGTACATATTCGTTGGTTTAAAGCTAAAAGTCGTTATGTTCAAAGAAAATTAATAGTGTTTCTTGCATTCAAACAATCGCAATGAAATACAATATAATTTTAAATTATACGTGCAAAGCAAAATAGATTAAATACTTGTGCCCGTTTGCAACAGAGTCGCTTAACTTAATCAGTGATTAGTAGTTTTTAAAATCACGGAAATTTTATTCACAAGTTGTTTATAACGGGTGATTCATTTAGAGGTACTTTTTCCAAAAACAAAACAATTTAATAGCGTAATATTTATTATTATACAAAAGAACCATTCTTTACATTTATTTTTTAAAGATTATTTCTTTAAAATGCTGGCCGTAACTGCGGCTTCTGAAGCTTCAATTTTCAATCCTGTGTTCGAGTATTTCGAGTGGTATTTGTTGAATGACGCAAGTAATGTTGGCTTCTAATTCCTCATTCGTAGCCGGCTTATCCATGTAGACTTTGAACTTTAAATAGCCCCAAAGGAAAAAGTCTAGAGGTGTGGTATCACATGATCTAGGCGGCCAATTTACCGTTTCGAAGCCGAATTGTTCTCAGAATAAAACCACAGTTTCACGGGCTATATGGTATGTAGCACTGCCTTGTTGGAATAAAATGTCGTTAAGATTACGGGCTTCAATTTCAGGCAGCAAATAGTCCGTTATCATAGTGCCATTCACAGTTACGTTCTGGGCGGCCTAATTTTTGAAGAAATATGGACCGATGATCCTACCAGCCCATGAACCACATCGAACCGTTGTTTGTCTGCATAGACTAAATTAGATTGAATATCTTGTGGTGGAGGCGGTTACTTTGTGATACATTGTAAATATTTAAATAATTAACACTGATTACTTTTTTGTATCATCACAAAACATTTGGTTCAATCAACAGTGCATTAAAACAGGAATAATACCACATTACGTTCAACTGAAATCAAACTGCAAAACGTTCGCCGCCAAGAAAACGATAAAAATCGCTCAGAAGCTCTGGATAAAGGAGGAGATAAAATTCTGGTTCAAACAACGAGAAAGTATTTTCACGTACTTAAAAATACTTCACATTGAACTAGCTCGTCAACTACATCCAGTCGAATTTGACCTCCTAGACGACTACATTAGATGGAAAGCTAGTGTCGCAAAACACCAGAAGTACACAGCACAGAAGAAGAAGTTGGAAAAACTAAAAAGCCAGAAAACACCGGAACAGAACCAGCACAAAACCCAGGACACAACGTACCTTCCACTCCAGAGTTATAAACTGCACCGAGGTAAATTTCACCGAAAAGGAAATCGCCCTTATGGAACTTGGCCCTAATTATTCACCACATATTCAGGCAAAAAACCTCAAAGAATTGTTAACAGTCGAGTCAGAATTAGCATTGAATAGTATTAAAAATAGCAACCTCATAAAATCAAAAATTTGCAATATTATTATAAGTTCAACAAAAAACCCAAATAAAGTTTACCACTCAGACCATTTCACAATTAAGTCTATTAATAAGAAAGTTAAAGCCGAAAACCTCACAATAACTAAAGCCGACAAAGGGAATTCAGTGGTAATTTTAAGCAAAAATGCGTATTTTGAAAAAATCAACAATTTTATTGCCTCTTCAAACATTGTGGAAATTAAAAAAGATCCAACCACACAATTTGTTAACATCTTAAAATCAAATATTCAAAACTGTACAGCCATATTTTCAGAATATGAAAAGCGCTTATTATTACCAATGAATCCCCTCCCTCCAAAACTTTATGGTTTAATGAAAATCCATAAGCAGGATTGCCCAATTAGGCCAGTGGTCTCTCACATTAATTCACCTGCTCGTAAAATAGGTATACATTTAAACAAAATTTATAGAGAACTGACAGAATTTAAGGATGAGCATGCAGTTAAAAATTCAATTGATTTAACCGAACAACTTAAATCCTTTAAAATAGAACCTAACTACAAATTAGTATCCTTTGATGTGTCCAACATGTTCGCGAAAATCCCACCACAAGAATGCGTAAAACTAATAAAAGAGTCTTTTGATATTAACAATATAAATCCAATAATACAAAATGAATTTCTCCTACTATTAGAATCCTTATTTAAATTTAATTATTTCACATTTGACAATAAATTTTTCGATCAAAAAGAGGGGCAATGGGGTCGCCACTTAGTCCATTACTTGCAGAAATTTTTATGAAAAACATCACATCAGTTATTTTAAATTCCCCTCTCGGACAGAAACATATTGTTAAGTGGTACAGATATGTGGATGACATATTAGCCTGTTTTGTAGGCTCCAATAGACAATTGGATCAGTTTTTAAATTTTATTAATTCCTTACACCCCAATATAAAGTTTACACTAGAAACAGAACAAAATAATCAAATAAATTTCTTAGACCTAAAAATCTCAAAAATCAACTCTAAATTAGAATTCGAAATTTATAGGAAACCAACATTTACAGACACAATAATTCCTCAATCATCTAGACATCCTATGAAACACAAATTAGCGGCATTCAATTCAATGATCTATAAAGCTCTAAACATACCCCTAACAAAAAACGCGTTTAAAAAAGAAATCGAAATAATTAAGAACATTGCGAACAGTAATGGATACAACACAGGACTAATAGATAATTTAATAGAAAAACATAAATTTAAACAAATGAAAAAATACTTGTATGCAACCATTAAAACTAATAAAAATGAACAAAAATACGCCCCACTGACCTATTTCGGCATTTCAAGCCTTAAAATTAAAATTATATTAAAAAAAAAGAGAAAATAACAGTCGCATTTAAACCATATTCGAAACTAAAATATGAAATTTTCAATTCAAAAACAAAAACCAACATTCACAATAAATCCGGGGGGGATGGGACGTTTCATCGCCAGGCCAGTTCATCGCCGGGCCAGTTCATCGCCGGCTGTTTCATCGCCAGGCCAGTTCATCGCGAGGCCAGTTCATCGCCAGGCCAATTGCGATGGGATATGTCAGGATAGGTTTGGATGGGTCAGGATAGGTTATGATACGTTAGGATAGATTAGGATAGGTTAGGATAGGTTAGAATAGGTTAGGATAGGTTAGGATAGGTTAGGATAGGTTAGGATAGGTTAGGATAGGTTAGGATAGGTTAGGATAGGTTAGGATAGGTTAGGATAGGTTAGGATAGGTTATGATAGGTTAGGATAGGTTAGGAAATATGACATTTAAATTATTTATGATTAATATGAGAATAACAAACTTAGAATCTACATATTTCCATTAAATACAACAACTAGGAAACATTTATTTAATTAAAATTGGTAATTGTGTGCTATTCCACGAAGATATTCTATACGCTCCCTATTATCATAATCCGACACAATTTTTTTTATTTTTTCATCAGCCTGACGATATTTGCGGAGTTTAACAGGTGGATCATTCCCTGCAACTAATTGTTCGTAGTAGGTGTCTCGACCTTTCTGTATTTTCCGTAATGCGTCAATAAATTTCCAAATTGTAGGATGATGAACTCCTAATTCAACTTGCAGTCGCCGATGCGCAGCTTCAGCATGATTATTTGTTCGGTCTTCTTCGTGCAATACACGCTCATAAAGATTCCATATTTCAAGTGGAAACATTGCAGGCTGTCTTCCTTTAGTGCGTCTATTTTGACGTCCAATATATATATCTTCAAACCAATTTAACAGTGGTTGTAACTCTGGAGGAATTTCATCATCCAAATAATCGTCAATATTTTATTTTATAAAAATATTGGCGATGAACTGGCCCGGCAATGAAACGGCCGGCGATGAACTGGCCCGGCGATGAAACGGCGGCGATGAATCGGCGGCGATGAAACGTCCTAGACCGAAATCCGGGATATATAAGGTAACATGTCAGTCTTGTAAAGGGGTATATATAGGTCAGTCTAGTAGAAATTTCAATATTAGGCTGAAAGAACATCTTAGAGCGTATAAATTAAAACAGGATAAATCCACGTTTTCTAATCACCTCATGGAAGAAGGACATACTTTTGATAAAGATGTACTTTCAGTTTTGCATTGTGTAGAAAAAGGCCGTAAAATGAACCTTCTGGAGTCATTAGAGATTCATAAAGCAAAACTGAATCCGGGAATCCCGCTAATAAACGACCAGACGGAACTTATGTATACGCCTCTATTTGACGCTTTTCTACCTGATAAATAATTTTAAGTATATATAAGATTGCAATGTTAGTTTTAAGTAGTTAGTTTGAGAATGACTCGCTGTTGAGTCGAAACTAGTCACAGTACAAAATAAAAAGTGAATACAAAAAAGTAATCAGTGTTAATTATTTAAATAAATTAGATTGATAACTCCTAGATGGCTCCACGTATCATGATTTTAGTTAACCGACCCACTCGATGGGAAAGCGCTGCAATCGCAAATGACGTCAATAGGCGCGGGGAGCGGGTGGGCTTCTTGCTAAGCGGGGTGTGGGGTACAGGGGGTCATAACATTGAATGGAGGGTGCGGTGCGGGGAACATGGCACGGTATTAAATTACCATGCGATGCGAAAAATAACAAAGACCTAATGAACATGTTAAATGTATATTTTAAAAGTTATTACAAATATATTTCACTATATGGCAAAACCTAATTACATTTCACTTTTCAACAAAATGTCTGCAGTTCGTCAAAAAATGCATCTTAGAAATGAAATAAGAGGTCTCCTTATCCGGATAAGGATGTTGGCGTAAGTAGTGTTCCATACAGTGAATTTTTCTCTAAGGTAAACATATGCACAAGCTGTAAATTTTCCGGCATTCGTTGTTTTTCAAAAGAGTTCAATATAAAGCTTTAAACGAGTGTTTTCCACTCCCAGACTAAGCATGAAGTAAAATTTCGAGTTTAGAAAAGCCCCGTGAAAATTTGTCGAGGGTCGCGCAGCGACCCGAGACAAATTTTCTGGGCTTTTCTAAACTCGAAATTTTACTTCATGCGCCACGCGTATAAAACACTAAAATATTGTGAAATTTATGTATATTCGAATTTCACTTGAAATCTGTGTTTTATACGCGTGGCGCATGAAGTAAAATTTCGAGTTTAGAAAAGCCCCGTGAAAATTTGTCTCGGGTCGCGCAGCGACCCGAGACAAATTTTCTGGGCTTTTCTAAACTCGAAATTTTACTTCATGCTTAGTCTGGGAGTGGAAAACACTCATTTAAAGCTTTAAATTGAACTTTAAAAAAAACAAAGAATATCTAAAGATTTACAGAAAATAGGTTGAATTTGAAATACGTATACTTAAAAGAAAACTCCCTTTATGTATAAATACAAATAAAATATTTCCAGAAGAAAGTTATTGTTACTGCAAAAATGGTCAGCAAAAATATTAAAAGGAAAAGTATTTGGTATATAGTGAAACTCATTTCGTAAATCGGGAAATCTTTTGACTTATATTTGGTGAAAGATATTTGGGATATAGTGAATCTTATTTGAACAATAGTAAAATGCAAGGCATTATTTTATGTTCTGGGATCGTACTTTGTGACTAGATGGAATTTCAGAATTGCTTGATCCAACAGCAACAAGAACATTCTCCATGGAAGTATGCTCCTAGCCCGGTGTGAAGAAAATCTCCACGTCCGTGATTGTTTCATGCATGGTACTTGCAGATCATTCACGAATGCTAGGAAGAAATAAAGAGAAATAATGTAGACATACTAAATGTGTTTGACTACAGATTTAATTAAAAGAATAAACAATGGCTTGAAAACTTGAGATATTAAATAAACTTACGGTTTTAATTATTAATGTTAACGCCCATCCCTAAAGATTCAGAATTGCTTAATCCAACAATAACGGGGATATGATGAAAATATCATGTATCATGTACTAGAAAGAAATAAAGAGAAATAATGTAGTAACACCCTGGTTTTAAATTTGTTTGTAGACTTATTTAAAATAATACACAATAGGTTAATATTTAAAAACATTATATATACTTACGGTTGTAATTATTTATATTTATTAACGCTCATCTCGAGACGATTTCGCCTTATTTTCATTTTTGTGCCTTCAGATCCGACGGATCTGACAGCTGTTGATTGAAAACGAGCCCACGTTAGAAATTGCGGGAAATTTGAAATTCCGACTATGCGCCCTCCCATCGAGTGGGTCGGTCAACTATATATGTGAACTTATAGAATCATATGGAGTCGACTGGGTCTGGTTTGTCTGGATGTAATGGCAGCTCTTGAACCTCGTCTGGTGTTCTTCAGGCCAAATACAACAATGTTGCCTATTGACGTAGCCATTAAGCCAGAAATGGGCCTCATCGCTCCACAAAATGTTAGTCGAAAACAGTGAATCTTCAAGCTTTCAAGAGCTTAAAGACTGACAGGGTGATGATTCGAAAGGTGGACCGGCTTGAATTCTTGCACTAGTTGAACTTTTTATGCTTTTAATGGTTGACGATTACGTACCTTTATATGTTGTGCTATTGGAACAGCACATTTTTCTTCAGAAGGTCCGTTTTATGTTTAGGTTAGGATACGTAAAATTAAAAAAAAAGACGTAAAATATGCCAAGTAGTTCCATACAATAAGCCAAGCTGAATCGATTCATCACGGTCCTCGCGTACACTCACAGCTACTGTGGCTATATTTTGTTCACCATATGCTGGCTGAGGTCTCTTTGGTCGCATGTTATCCAATAATGAAAACAGGGTTTAAAAATGTTCGATGGTACAGCAAATTGTGGGTTCGGTAGGCCAATTATATGGACTATAAGTCGCTCTAAGCACAGAAAACATATTCCTCGCAGAGTGCTGATTTTTGTAATACAGCTGAATAATTTGTAAACGCTGTGCAAATTACCACGCTGAACAAAAATACCATGGCAGTTTGACTAGGCGCACGCTTGATCTGCCATAGAGTCCCTACTGAAAAAAGTACTTCTAAATGAATTACCCATTACAAATAATTGTATAAAATTGTATCGATATGCAATTGCATAATGCTAAGTAATTCGCTTAGAAATCTTGATTTTAATTAATCAACGCCACGATTTTAGTTGGCTAATGTATGTTATATGTTTTTATTTGTTTTTTATGTATGTGTAGTGTTTTTTATCAAGTCAATAAAAAAAACGTTATCAACACAAGTCGTTATCATTGGCACAACGCTTCAAATTCACAACACATAGTGATGAAAGAGACAAGTTTAGGGTATCTTACAAATTTATAGCATTTTTATATTCTAGAATTGCAACTTAATCAGAGGTTTAATCAATGTTTAGTGGATGATTGCTGCGGTTGAATTAACCGAAAATTTTATGTTCCTAAAAAATCATCACAGCTTTGATTTTTGATCATAAACAAAATGCGAGCAAATCGCACATCAAAATACAACTGTCGAAAGCATTTATAACATTCCCCTCTCCTCTCAGAAAATTACCGTGAGCTGAAAAAGTGGAAATCGATCGTCATGACTCTGAAGAAATCCCTAACCAAGCCGATGTTGCAACTGGAAAGGCAAATCGAAGAGGAAAAGAAGAAAATCAATTCAGGAAACGTTGAAGACGAGGAAGAACAATGGAACATCATCAGGCTGCTGAAGAAGGGATACAAGTACAAGAATAAAGGGAAGGATAATTTACGATTGATACAAACTAATCTACAGTAAAAAAAAAGGAGGAACGGGAAATTTGCGAGAACGTTGCGACAGTACGGCAAAAATAATATTTTTACATGAAAATAATTTCAACGTTAATCAACTAAAAGTAACTATTTTTATGGAGTAAATATGCTTGTACATTTTTATGGCGCAATTTAGTATTGCAAAGCTTTTAATTAGCAAAATTTGTTTACAAGCAATAATAATTAATTGAAGTGACACTTTAAATTTAAGCTGGGAATTTTTTAAATTCAAATGTCCGAATATTTATTCATGTATTCTTATAATAATTTTTTTAATCTTGTAGTGGATTAACAGTAATCAAGTATCTTTTTAGACTTCATCTCAAATTTTATTTTATTTTAATCCTGTGGTGGATTAACAATAACTTAGTATGTTTATAAACTTCATATTAAATCAGTGTTTTAAAGCGTGGCGCATGAAGTAAATATTTCGAGTTTAGAAAAGCCTGAAAATTTGGATTTGCCGGCCTCGCTTCGCTCCGCACGGCAAATCCAAATTCTCAGGCTTTTCTAAACACGAAATATTTAATTTTTTATTTCATGCTTAATCAAGGTGTGGAAAACCCTCGTTGATAAACCATTAAAACCTTTAAAGAAAAAAATGAAAAAGATAATTAACAAAACTCACAAAGATTACGAAAATTACTACGATTTGTGTTTGTTTCCCATTTCTTTGGGAAATCAGTGTCGTAATTAAAAGTTCTAATACTTGTTATGCAACATAACAAGTATTTTCCACTCCCAGGCTAAGCATGAAGTAAAATTTCGAGTTTAGAAAAGCCTGAAAATTTGGTTTGGTCGCATAGCGACTAAACCAAATTTTCAGGCTTCACTAAACTCAAAATTTTACTTCATGCGCCACTGGTATAAAAACACTGATTTCTAGTAAAGTTTAAAATATACTTAATTCAATACAGTTGACCTTGCGCGATTGATGAACTTGACCATTACATCACACGTGGAATTCTTCATGTGACGTTCGCGATTGAAGACCTTGACCATTACGTCACGCGGTCGACTCAATTCAATACAGTCGACCTTACTAGTTTAAAGACCTTTATAAATGACGTTACGCGTGGAATTCTTTATGTGACGTCAAAGTTCAAGGTTATTAAGCTTATAAGGTCGACTGGATTTAATATAGTAATTAAGCTTATAAGGTCGACTCGATTCAATATAGTCG
The DNA here is from genome assembly GCA_932526585.2 of Philonthus cognatus. Taxonomy (NCBI): domain Eukaryota; kingdom Metazoa; phylum Arthropoda; class Insecta; order Coleoptera; family Staphylinidae; genus Philonthus; species Philonthus cognatus. The sequence goes on along the minus strand of OW052249.1, from coordinate 21,699,301 downwards.
ACCTTACGTGATTGAAGTCCTTGAACAATACGTCACGCGAGCAGTTCTTCACGCGACGTCAAAATTCAAGGTTTTTATTATTACAAGGTCGACTCAATTGAATACAGTCGACCTTACGCGATTGAAGTCCTTGAACAATGACGTCACGCATGCAGTTCTTCACGTGACGTCAAAATTCAAGGGTATTAATAATAACCTTGAATTGTGATAATCTTTGTAAGTTTCTTTATAATAATAACTTATTATTATAAAGAAAGATAAAGAAACTTACAAAGATTATAAAAATTACTACAGTTTGTGTTTGTTTTCTATTTCCTTTAAAAAATCTGTGTTATTAAAAGTTCGAATAGTAGCGTAACAAGTGTTTTCCACTTCCAGACTAAGCATGAAGTAAAATTTCGAGTTTAGAAAAGCCTAAAAATTTGGATTTGCCGGGCGGAGCGAAGCGAGCCCGGCAAATCCAAGTTTTCAGGCTTTTCTAAACTCGAAATTTTACTTCATGTGCCACCGGTATAAAACGCTGGTTTTAATTGAAGTTCAAAATATACTCGAAAGTTTTCAAATTTAATTATTCATTGAGGAACCATTTAATTATTTGAATTATTTCAATACGTGAATATTCAAATATGTGAATAATTTAGTGACTGAAATAATCATATTTAAACATTCGACTAATTGAATTATTCGCTTAGTTGCTTATGTAACGAAATTAGAGTAAAAAGAAGATTTTAAATTGAGATTTTATTGTTTGTAAATGAAACTTGTTATTAAAAAATGAAGCAATAAAAAGTTGCGTCTTCAAATGTACAAATGTAAAAGCACCATTTGTTATTAAAATAATAAAATGAGTCGCCTACTTCCAAAAACCCCTAAATCCATTGTTTTCAAATGGATTTAGGGATTTTAGGAAATAGGCAACTTAATTGTCTTATAGTTTATTTTCATGTAATTATAATTAAATTCAAAACCTTCACAAAAATCTTCATTGTTTAGAATCGACTGAAAAGATAATTTAACCCTTCCGAAAATAAATTCTGATAACAAAAACAACATTTTTTTGTACTCACAATTTTATATAAATAAATCCTCATTGTTTAGAAACAACCGAAAGAAAAATTCAACCCTCCTGAAAATAAATTCGCAAAACAAAAACAACATTTATTTGTATTCACAATTGTATATAATTATCACCTATTAATAATAAATCTACAACAATCCATCTACTCACTTTTATCTAAACACACACAAAACTAAGCCTTAAATATGTCCTTCACGTTTATTTTAACGTTTGCATTTTTCCGCTCGGCCGGTCTGAAAGCCGAAGCTAACGTCGGTTTAAACTCCTCGTCTTCCGGCTGCTGCTGCTTCTGCTGTTCTCTCCGGGCTTCTCGTTCACGTTTCAGCGCTTCGAGTGTTTCCGAAAAGATCTGCTCTTGAGAGCCCTCGCCTCGGTATTGGGCTTCCAGTTGTTTGTAAGTATCGATGAAGCGTTGAGTGAAGGATTTCGTGCCCGATTGAAGGTTCACCAGACCAACGTTTTTGATATTTTTATGTAATAACCTAAAGTTTTAATGATAATCAAATTTATGTGGAAAATTAAATTTTATTAACGCGATTGTACACCGATGTTTTGGATATAATTACGTAATAACCTAAAATAATTGTAAGGACAATAGAATTCTTGTACAAAATTCAATTTTATTGATGCGATTGCATACTGACGTTTTGGATATTTTTAGGTAATAACCTAAAATGATTGTAACGACGATAGGATTTTTGCAGAAATTTCAATTTTATTAAAGCGATTGCTTTATTTTAAAATAATACAAAAAAATGGGTACCCCTTTTTCATTAAATGGACAATATAAACAATATTGGTAAAAGAACAACATTAAAATATACTTTTTAATTTATAGGCATTTAAACACAGAGGTCAAAACTTTCGAAACGGATATAAATAACTTCCCGACAACGGCGGCTCGAGGCCTAACTTCAGGGTAGGCGCCAAGCCACACAAAATTTGAGATTAGGATCGCTGTTTATAAATACAAGGAATTGCACAAAAAAATCACCTTTCAATAAAGGATACCTACTACCTTGGGTCTATCGCCTACCCTGAAGTTTGGGCACGAGCCACCGCTGCTTCCCGTGAACTTGGTAACTTTGAGCCGTATGATTATCTCTTCGTCAATGCTTTTCTTAACAAAATAATTGAATAAGGTGAGTGGAAATACATCAAAATAAAAATGTATGATGACGAACAAACAACGACTGCCTCTACCTTTAAAAAAGTGGAAATCATACGGACCTTTGACTTCTGAAGTCTAATTTGTAATAATGTGATATGATACAATGTTTTTTTGTTTCAACTTACGCTCTAACTTTATCTTCCTCGTAGAAAATCTCTTTAAGCTTCATGTTTGGTGCGGGACGGTCGAATTGCGGGATTTCCGTTGGTGGGAATGCTTCGTAAACATCATACCAGATTGGTCTGTCGGCCCACTTTAAAGCTTGAGATTGTATTAAGCCCCTCGTTCTATACACATTATAAAATGTTTAAATAAAATTTCCTTAGGGGAAGCACACTTTTTTTTTAATATTTTAATTACCTTGTGTAGATTGTGCCGATTTTCTCCAAACGACTGTTTGCCATTGTTTAATAGGATCTGGTTGAATAATTATACAGTTTTTTTTGTATAAATAATACACGAGAATTGTGTTTGTGAATTATTTTTAAAAGTTGTAACCTAATTTTATAAATGTTGATTTTTCTAAAAGAAAAGTTGACAGCTTGCAAATAGGCACGTTTACACTGGATTAATAAATAATATTTCCAATTATACGAAATAGTATTTATTGTTGTCGCAATAAGATTGTAATTAAACTAAATTAGCTTGAATTAATTTAATTTTAATTCCAAATTGTTAATTTGGATATTTACAGCCATTTTCCTTTTAATATAACATATGCAACTAAATATACACGCATGAAGTAGGTTTGTTCCAAGTCTACACATAGGAAGGACAAAAAATTGTTTTCTGATTTCTTTTAGTACATTTTTATGCGTTCGTCTAATTTTAAGAGTTACATATACTGTCTTGTGTGTATATCTAATTTTGAACGTCAAAGATAGTGTAACACTCATGCCAAATTATTGAATTGGTTTGATTTATAAAATTAGTACAACATTTTTTTACGTAGAATGTTACAAATCCATTGCTTTATTAATATACGTTAGCATACAGCTTAAACGTTTTAATCTAAGGACGATATGGTTTATTCGTATTGCCAGTTATACCATTGAGGGCCTGTTGGATCAAACACGTTGAACTGGTTCAACTCTGAACTCTAGTTCAAAGTGACATAGGGCCCGTTCAGCAGAGACAACAGTTGGGAGTTTACTGCCAACTGTTGGGGAATGCTCTGATGACCGGATTGTTAATCGTGAACGTATTAGGGATTTTTGCAATCGTACGAAATAGACCGACCGGTTTCGGTGAAGTACGACCGTTACCTGAGTTTGATTGTGCCAATTTTCTCCAAACGACTGTTCGCCATTGTTTAATAATGGCTGATTGGATAATTACACAGTTTTTATAAATAGTTTACGAGAACTACCTATGCGAATTATTTTAAAAAATTTTAAATGTAGACTTTTTTAGAAGAAAAGTTGAGTTTGCGAAAAGGCGCGTTTACACTGGAGTCATAATATTTGGAATTATATAAAATCGTAATTATTGTTGAAATCAGATTGTAACCAAACAAATAAGCAAGAATTAATTCAATATTAATTTCAAATTATCGTTTGTTTAAATATTTATGACTTTTTTTATAATAATGCCTATAACGTATGCAACTTAATATACACACATAAAGTTTAGCTTGTTCCAAGTCGATACATGGGATGGTCACGAAATCGATTTGAGATCTTTTTAGTGTAATTTGCAACTCTTGAAATTAGATACAGGGATTATTTTTTCAAGTGTAGTTTTAAACGAGTGTTATCCATTTCCAGATTAAACATAAAGTAAAATTTCGAGTTTAGAAAAAAAAACAAGTTTTCAGGCTTTTTTAAACTCGAAATTTTACTTCAAGCACCAGAATTTTTAGGCTTTTCTAAACTCAAAATGTTACTTCTTGCTTAATCTAGGAGTAGAAACTCATTTGAAGCTTTAAATTGAACTCTTTTAAAAAACAACGAATATCTGAAGATTCACAGCATATAATTGGGATATGTATACTTTAATTTTAAGAGTCAAAGACGTCGAAAGCTAAGGTTATTTAACAAATAAAGTCGCCCCAATTCGTAGAATTCTTAATGTGATATGTGTTCATCAAAATGTTCAACATTCAACATGTTTGGATTTGTTTGAGATGCATGTTGGTACCTGATGAACGATACTCAGTCATTTTGAAAACGATAACCCGCTAACACCAATCGGTCTATTTTGTATCATTGCAAAACTCCCAAACACGTTCATGATTAACAGTCCGGTCATCAGAGAATTCTCCAACAGCTGGCAGTAAACTCCCAACTGTTGTCTTTGATGAACGGGCCCATTGGTTCATCAAAATGTTCAACATTCAACATTCAACATGTATGGATTTTTTTGTGATGCATGTATCTAATGAACGATACTCAGCCATTTAAAAAACTTTAACCCGCCAGGTTCATTAAACTTATAAGGTCGATAATTCAATACAGTCGACCTTAAGAGCTTAAAGACCTTAATCAATGACATCGGTTCAATATAAACGACCTTAACGCAATTAAAGTTGTTGGACAATGACGTCACGCGTGGAGTTCTTCACGTGACATTAATATTCAAGGTTTTTATTATTATAAGGTCGACTCAATTCAATACAATACAGTCGACCTTACGCGATTGAAGTCCTTGAACAATCACATTACGCGTGACGTCAAAACTTAAGATTATTATAAGGTCGACTCAATTCAATATATTGGACCTTACGCGATTGTAGATCTTGACGAATGACGTCACACGTGCAATTCTTCACGTGACGTCAAAATTGAAGGTTATTTTACTCAAGGTCGACTCAATTAAATACAGGGTGTCCGTATTTCGACGCGATTGCAGACCTAGCTCACAGACGTGACGCGCAGACACTTTTAAGTGACGTCAAAATTCAAGGTTATTTTACTTACAAGGTCGACTCCATTCAATATAGTCGACCTTACGTGATTGAAAACCTTCACCAATGACGTCACGCCTGCAGTTCTTTAGGTGACGTCAAAATGCATGGTTATTTTACTTATAAGGTCGACTCAATTAAATACAGGGCGTCCGTATTTCGGCAGAATGTCTAGGGATCTCGGTTATTTAAAGAGATAGAGAGTCGGTTGAATTGGGTTACAGTTGCGTATTTTAGAGCCCAATAATAATCTAAAAGCAAATTTAAAATATATTGTTTTGTTTTCGAAATATATTTCGCTTTTATTTTTTTATTCAAAAACTATTGAATCTGGACATTTATGAATTTAATATTATACAGGCACTTTTTAATAAGGCTTATTTTAGCTTAGCTTATTTTATTTTAAGATAACTATAGCATTTAATTGGTTCAGAACTTACGGACCAACACTTTCTTTCTAATATTATAAAAAAGAGAGATATCTATTAAGAAGAGCCTCTCAGATTTTTTTTTATAAAATGCAAGAAATATGTATAAATATAAATGTATATTCAGGAATGGTATACCATTTTATTATTCGGTAAATCTTAATAATTCTGAGCCTAAAAAATTAGATATTATTCAAAAGACGTTTCAGCTAATTAAAAAGCATGCAGTTTTACAAAATGTGTAGTTCTTTAGAAATTACTTACTATAATACTAGTATTGTGAAGCTCATTTTTATTTAGTCACAATACAATCCCTATTAAAAATAAATGTATATTTAAGAAAATCAGTATGATATTTTTTATTTATATGATAATAATTAGGATCAGTACTCAATATATCGAAAATTGATTTGAAGTATTTATCCGAATATATCGAAAATTGATTTAAATTATTGATCCGAATATATCGAAAATTGATTTAAATTTGAGTTATCTATGATTTGTGTACAATGTATTGTCTATGTTATATTTGTGTGTATTGGGTTGCCTACGTAAGCCTGACAACCATCATTTTTGAATAACGCAGAAATGATTTTAAACAGAATTATAATTAATACATGTAAACAAATGTATACAAATTATGCAATACTATTTATTTTTGTTCTGAGTTTATATACAAAAAATGGCAATGTCTAATATAAAACAAAAATCATTTACACTAAAAATATATGTATAATATACTAGAAAATTACAAAAAAAATGTGGTAACTGCGATTTCATCATCATCATTTCATCATCGAATAGATCAATTATTAAGTACTAAAAGTATAAAAAAACTTACATTAAATAGAACAATTTTGGTAATACTCAAAGATTATAATTAGGGTCGAGCCATAAAATTTAGTTTCTGAGTGAATAATTCTGATTTAATGTCGTATTTTACCTTTACATGAAGATAATTGTTACTTGAATTACAAATCTATAACTGAGCAAAAAAAAATTATTAGATTTATCAGTTTAAAATAGATTTAAATTTGAATTGTTGCCCAAATTACAAATCTGTAATTATAAAAAAAATTAATTAGTTAAAAACAGATTTAAATTTGAATCAAGCATTCTGGTTACTGTAAAAAGTTTGTAGTTTAGTTAAAAATTACGTTTTCAATGTTTTGAAGCTTTAAACGAGAGTTTCCACTCCCAATATATTTTTAACACTGAATCAGTGTTTTATATGCGTGGCGCATAAAGTAAAATTTCGAGTTTATAGAAGCCTGAATTTGGATTTGCGCGTCCAAATCCAAATTTTTCATGCTTCTTTAAACTCGAAATTTTATCTTCATGCTCCGTCTGGGAGTGGAAACACTCGTTAGAAACTTTAATCTTAACCTTTTCAAAAACGACGAATGGCTGAAAATTTTGCATCGGGATTTATATAAATAAAATAAAAAATCCTTGTATATTTTCTGAATATAAATAAATATGCAATGTAATAAGTGCTTAGTCCTCGAAATGTACATTTAATGAAGAAAAATAAAAGTGAAGTAAGGAAGAAAACAATTTTTATTGTATTAAATGTAACAATCATTCAAGTTTAATTTGAAGGCGAATCTCAGAAATAAAATTTAACGGCCCATTTGATAGATTATACATACATACATGAAATTATTGCACATTAAAAGAATACACGACTTATGTAAAGTAACAATAAAATAGAGTTGAAATATACAGGGTGTCTCACGAGGGTCGGCTTTTAATTAAGTAATTATGAAGTTGCAACACTTAATAGCTTTTATCATAAGACCAATTGCATGTATAATACTTTGCGATTATTTAAAATATAAATTAGAGAAGTGTTTGAATTTTAAATTAGATTGGCACTGCTGATTGTTAACACATAGTTTAACATAACCTCAAATTTCATTCAATTAGTATTCTGGGTAACCGCACACAAAAAAGGCTACGTACTCTAATTTATAATTCAAATGATTGCACAGTATTATTATATTAAGTACAATAATAATTTTGAGCAAAGGAACCTAGCTGTTTATATATTGTGGGCCTGAATTGTGCAATTTTTGAATAGCACTGGGCCTTACATTTCTTAATCAAAATTATATGTTGCACATACTCAGGACCGCTTTGTATTTATTCTTTTCTTTTACAAATGAAGAACAATGAGAAAGGTGGTGAAAATTCACTAGAATAATAAATTAATTAACGAATTGAATTATGCATGTATTGGTTACTTACAGAGACAAAAAAATATAATAAATGGTTTCGGATGGCAATCTAGGGAAATTTACAAATGGCATCGTTTTTCCATCGAATAAAAATATATCACCTGAATGCAGGAATTACAATTTTATTAAAAAAATAAATTAGTTTTTCATTTCTGGTTTTAGTCTTTTATTAACCCACTGAGGAAACACATTTAAGTAATGTTTTATCAACATTAAAACAACGTTTAATGTTGATACAATGTTGACATAAGGTTATTTGTTTGTTTTTTGCTCAGTGGGAATTGTATTTTATCATTTCTCAAAAGTATTGTTTGAAAAACACAGCACTCTGTTTAATGGAGATAGGAAATAGTTTTGAGAATTAGTTAAATACAATTGAGAAAAGAGGAAAACCTAAAGAAAAAGGCTGTAAATTTGAGACAAAACAAAAACAGATATATATTTTGACTCTTTCGCTGGTTTCTAAAAGCTATAATCTTTTCGTAGCTTCTACTGAATACGCTTTGTTATAGTACACTTCGCTTTTATGGAAGATGTTTTACAATTAACCCACTGAGCAAACACATTTAAGTAACATTTCAATAACATTAAAACAACGTTTATGTTATTACAATGTTGATAAAACGTTATTTGTTTGTTTTTTGGGTAGTGGGAAGTTTTACAATTACGTATATTTTTTTGTTTTGAGATATGTACTTACATATTTTTTTGCTTTCAGATGGTGATATTTTATATTTAATGTTTGTTAGTTTTGTTTGTTTGTGTTATCGTTGTTGTTTGGCACCGTTGTTTTATAGTTTAATAATGTGTTGGAGAAGTGATGGTTGGGTGATTAAGTTGGATTGCATCGACACACACAGCACGAGGGGAATAGGAACCAGTCCATGAAGATGCCTTTGCAGTCGTTGTCTGGGTCGTAGGCCAACAGACGGTGCCATTTGTACTTTTGCTCGCAGCCGCATTCGCCCGAACATCGGTTTGTACGTGATTTCCTAATAACAAACAAACAATAATAATTTTCAATTTGGTTCAAATCTAAACTAAAAATGTATGAAGGCAGAAAATATCAATTATGAATAAGAAAAGAACAGACAATGGGCCCGTTCATCAAAATATTCAACATTCAACATATTTGGACTTTTTTGTGATGTATGTTGGTATCTAATGGACGGTATTCCATATGATCTGTTTTGTACGATTGCAAAAATCCCAAACACGTTCACGATTAACAGTCCGGTCATCAGAGAATTCCCCATCAGTTGGCAGTGAACTCCCAACTATTTAGAATATTATATTATGGGGCAATTTAAGAAGAGTCAAATATTTTCAGATTTGGTCGTCTCGTTTATTTACACAATCATCTGTAAACAGAACGACATTCTTGCTAAACGTGTGTAAAACGGGAAATACTTCCCGGCGCACTCGCCATTATTTCACGCATTAATAATTACATTGCGCCATAGATTAAGAATATTATTAGATACGCAACGTCCATCGCCCGTCATGAAGTGGGGTAAGAAGGGTGCATCCATACTAATGCGCCACAACGGAAATTTTTGGAAACGTTTAATACGCGAGGCCAAAGGCAGCCAAAAGCCCGAACATAAATTTATCACAAATCAACAGATACTTGAGATAAATAAGCTCTTTCGGCTCGGCTCGAGCGCACTTCACACAAGGCTGAAATTTCTGTTTACTGCCGTTTTCGTATATCGTTCGTTTTTATATTTGTTACCGTTCCAATTTCAAATAGATGCAAATATGTTTGTGCTTTATTTTTTAATATTTTTTTTAAATGTAAGATCACAGGTATATTTGTTTTTCGAAAAGAATTCCTAACGACCGTATATATGTAATGTAACAAAGTAATTTCCTTCGTAAGAATTGGCAACGAAATTGACGCACACAAGCAGGGTTGTTATGATTAAAAAACATTTTTTAAAAATCAATGTTTATAGCATATTAAAAAAATAGTAATGATTTCAACAGATTTGTTTTAAGCAGAGTTAAAGAATTTTTAATGAATTGCATAATTAATGTTTAAGGGGAATATAACAGTGGTCTGAAATTTAATGTTAGGTTTATTTAAAAACTAAAGGTCCTAGAAAGTTGAAATTTTGACAGCGTATATTAAGCCCAATTATCTAGTAAAATATCGAAGTACTTTTTTTTAAACAATTTGCTTTCAGAGGTATGAAAAAAATAATGTTAAATTTTTCAAAATTAAAAAAAATATTCCCATATCTTACTAGTTTGTACTATAAGGAATATAATGTGAACATTTCATAAGGATGCGATAGCTCATGCCCGAGTCAGGTTAAAATAAAAATCTTGAAAAATAAGACCGTAAAATACCGCCGCCTTGCGGATCTTCTCTTAGTTGAACGCGTTGTACACTCATCTGCACAATTATTGGAGGGGCGAGCAGCATGCGGCCAGCGTTTATCCCAGGGCCGGTGAACGCTGCACGGCTTCGTGTTTGTTTTTCTTTTCTTTTTTCAATCATAGTTAACAAAATCGGCTCGCGTCGTTAGCATTTATTCTCGTAAAATTAATATTTCGCAATTATAATCGATACTTTATTGTACTAGTGTTTTATTTTCATGCTTTCTGACTGCTAATGGAATAAGTATTTCTTTTATACTGCATGTTCACTAATATAGAAAACACGAAATGTTTCACTAATTTAAATAAAGATGTGTAATATACCTTTAATATTGGCTTTCCTAATTATTTGACAGTGTCGGTATTATTAAATTATTTTTAAAGTTTTTTAAGCTGATTAATAAGCCAGAAGCAATCGAATAACAATCAGTCTTGTTCAAATCATTATTTCGTCTTAAATCTTTCGTTATTAAAGCAGTTGTTAAATGCCATTAAACTTCTCGCAATAAAACTATTAAAGTAAATTGTAAAGTTTCTAGCAATCGGACCAATTTGAACCAACTGCGACTTCATCAACGAATCAATGATATCAAAACTATAAGAATAGTAAGAATAACACCAATATGACGTTGTCGTAGATTAATGTTACAAATCAACTATTTCTTACTGAGCACAGGTAATATTTGTTTGACGAATGTTTAAAAAAATGTAGGGTTTAACTGCGTGCATATTCATTGTTAATTATTTTAGAAAAAATAGAACTATAATAATAATAAGGTAGTTATTATAATGCATTTCAAATAATAAGCTTCTTGCTCAACATTGCACCGAGCCCAATATATTTTTTTCAAATTTGGCTGATTTATGATGAGTCATATTTTGATAGTAAGTAAATAAGGAATAAATGAATTGAAATTGAATGTTATTGCAATCCTCTATTTATACGGCTCAGTCAACTTAGCCCCCCGAAGTTCGACTTTTTAAAAAATAACTGTTGCGCTAGACGGGCCTTAGCTAGCGCTAGCTAGCGCCACAAAAATTAGAGCTAGCGCCGTTTAGACAAGAAAGTTACGGGGGTTTGAACTTTCGGGGGGCTAGGTTGATGCTGGATGTTTCAAGTTTTCTTACAGTATTCGGATTCCTCAGAGCTAGCGCTACCAATTTAAAAGCTAGCGCCACCCCCACAACCCCAAAAGATTATACAACATTTTAAACCCTAGCCCCCCGAAATGAGATTTTTTTAATCAAATTGGGTGCAAAAGTTCAATTCAAGGCTTTAAACGAGTGTTCTCCACTCCCAGACTAAGCATGAAGTAAAATTTCGAGTTTAGAAAAGCCCCGTGAAAATTTGTCGAGGGTCGCGCAGCGACCCGAGACAAATTTTCTGGGCTTTTCTAAACTCGAAATTTTACTTCATGCGCCACGCGTATAAAACGCTGATTTCAAGTAAGGTTCAAATATACACAAATTTCACAAAATTTTAGTGTTCTATACGCGTGGCGCATGAAGTAAAATTTCGAGTTTAGAAAAGCCCAGAAAATTTGTCTCGGGTCGCTGCGCGACCCTCGACAAATTTTCACGGGGCTTTTCTAAACTCGAAATTTTACTTCATGCTTAGTCTGGGAGTGGAAAACACTCGCTTAAAGCTTCAAATTGAATTCCTGTAAAAACAACATATATCTAAAGATTTAAACAAAATAAAGTGAATCTGGAATACGTCTACTTTAAAGAAAAACTCCCTGTATATCGTAGAATCAGGATATTGAGATAGATTGTGTTAGATACCCATGTTTTGATTAGGTACATACATAACCCGATGTGTACTAGGTAAATTTTCAGGCATTCATTGTTTTTGAAAAGCGTTCAGTTTGAAACTCCCAACGAGTGTTTTCCACCGAGTAATAATGATTTAAGTTATCATAAAAAAAACAACCGTGAGGTACGCCACTGTCTTGCCAGCACTAGCTATCTCTTGAATAACTTTCTCATTTATCACTTGGTGAAACATTTTGAAATAATAATAAAGGATAAATTAAAAACACTTGGTTTGTTTCACAATTTGTTTCTATTTACTTGACTAGTTTCGCTTTTTACGGCATTATCAAGAGTGAATCAAGAGTGAATCAAGAGTGAATCAAGAGTGAACTTTGATAATGCCGCAAAAAGCGAAACTAGTCGAGTAAATAGAAACAAATAGTGAAACAAAGCAAGTTATTTTAATTTATCCTTTAATATCACTAGCTATGTCGTTGTTAGTGTTTATAGACTTCAGTATAGCAATTACAATGCCAAAAAAAAAATTGATATCGTACGGTTAGTTTCCGAGTTATAACGATTTCAATTATCAAAAACAATCGTCAGTTACGTCACTGTCTTACTAGTGCAAGCTATCTCGTTGCCAGTGTTTATAAATATTAGTATAGTAATTACAATGCCAAAAGAGTTTCTTAAATCGTACGGTAAGTTCTTGCGTTATAACGATTTAAATTAGCTAGGAGTGAAAACACAATTGTCAGTTACGCTACTGTCTACTAGGCATCATGTTTCTAATAGCCAGTGTCTACGAAAATAAATAAAGTAATTACAACGCCGAACTATTTGTTGAAAGCGGTATATTATATGCCAAACATCATTTTGTATTAAAATTCAGGAAGTAAATGGTAATACGCATACAGGATCTGAAAGCTCTTGCATCAAAATTTGGACGTGAACTTTTTTTTACCTGATATTTTTGAGAGAATATTTTTGTCATATTCTGTTGGCGCTAGCTCTAAGTTATATTTTCCACCCAATTTGATTAAAAACATCTCATTTTAGGGGGCCAGGGTTAAAAATGTTTTATCATTTTTTGGGGCTGTGGGAGTGGCGTTGGCTTTTAAATTGGTAGCGCTAGCTCTGAGGAATCCGAATAGTGTAAAAAAACTTAAAAAATCCAAACTCGGGGGGCTAGCATCAACCTAGCCCCCCGAAAGTTCAAATCCCCGTAGTTTTCTTGTCTAAATGGCGCTAGCTCTAATTTTTTCAAAAAAGTCGAACTTCGGGGGGCTAAGTTGACTGAGCCTATTTATACACATCATCATTTTGTAAACCCTGTACTAAACATAAAAAAAAAACAGGGCAGCTTTCCGTTTAATTTTTTTCAATCTATTATTTATTTGTTGCATTCATAAAAACTAGAATATTTGACCGAATATAAATTGAAATTCTCCCCAAAATTGGGGGTATTTACCCAATTGGGCAGAGGCTAAATTAATACACATTATTTTCATGGCAATAGCAGTTAGGGAAGATAATATTCCCATTTAAAAAATATGATTGAAAATCCTATGTTTTTTTTCATATATGTGCGGCATATAAATATTCACAATGAGCTTATGAACATGAATTATTTTATTATTATATTTTTAAGAAATAATCTATAATTTAATAAAATAAAACACATAGTTTGTTCGGCTGTCGAAACTGGAGTCTTAAAAGTAAAAATAATGTGTTATAATGACAAGAATAAGGATCATCAGTTTTGTAAATACCGAAAAATAACACAGGATCCGATAACGCTTTCTAACGAATTGAAAACAATACATAGCTTGTATGTATTATCAGCGTGTTTAAATAATACAAATCGACACTTTCGTTCGATCCGTCTTTTTTATACGCTTTGTTTTTTTCGTCTATTCCACGCGACGCGAGACCCCATCCGTTCATGCCAAGGAGCAATGCACAAATGCACAGCGAACTGCCGCTTTTCTCTCTGACTGTATTCTCCCCACTTGTGCTGTAAATTTGGCATCGGATGAGCTACTCTAAACTATGTGGGTCTTTCCAACACGATCGGCGTGTTACACTGCAATAATCCCCTTAAGATGTTTTATAATTAAAGAATAATAACATGTTTGTTTTAATTAAAATTTAAAGAAAAACGTTTTCGATATCAATCCTTTGCGTGAATTTACTTATGGAGCGAATACACTTGTACACTTTTATGCCGCAACTTTCTCAAATAGCATACTTTGTTTACAAACAATAAATTGTCAATTTACAGATCGAATTGAATGACTTTAAACTGACATTTTGTTATTTACAAATGCAACTTGCTATTGAAAAATTGCGCAACTAAAAGTTGCAGCTTAAAATGTACAAGTGTAAATGCACCATTAGAAATGTTTTTGTTTGAGAATTACCAAATCGAACATTTTACATTGAGATAATAACGTAATTGTATACAGTAAACATAAGTAATTACTATATATGAGGGAAAACAATGATTACTTTTCTAATAAAATAACATTAAAGAATGCGTGTCACATGCGTAACGCAACTTATTTTTCAGGGCTTTGGCGCAAACAAGAATAACTTTTGCTAGAATATGTAAGATATGAAGTTTTAAATTCGTAAGATTCTTATTCCTTTCTTCACTATGTTTATTAGATAAACTATATGTACATTTCGGGCACGAAGTGCCCTCTTTCAATAGATAAAATTCAAAATTGTAAATAAAAATTATTTAAACAAACAAGTGTGATTTATTTGAAATCGTATAAAGGCCGGCTAGTTTATGGAATTAAATTTAGAAGAGACAAATGTATTAGCAGTGGGATTCTTAGAACCTCTTAATTTACTTTCTAATTTGTTTATCTTTTTTCTTAATACATCATTTTCTTTTCTATGATTTCGCAATAATATTGATTGCTTTGCTAATTTCTTTTTTAGTTTTCCTTTATTTTGGTCTTGTGATCTTGTTTCATTCAAAGAAAATAGCGGATTGATTGTCAAGGTAGGTGATAATTTCAGTTTTCTGCGAGCAGGTTTTGGCGGTGTTAGTATTCTTACCTCCGTAGAAGTAGAAGGCGCGTCAAAATTATTTTCGTCGTAATCCCGTTTTCGCGTGTAAGTTCTTTTAGGGGTTAATACCTTTAAATTGTCCACAGCAATGTTTTCAGGTTCACAATATAACTTAGGAATCGCGGTACACAATAATTTATTTTTATATTCTTTATTTACAAAGTCGTTATCACTAAAATGTTTTTCACATGTCAGACTTCTTGAAAGTATCTTGTCGGGTAGAGAAATAAGATCTAAATTTCCGCAATTTTGTAACCAGTTATCACACCGCGCTTTGTCTTTCACAGGGAATTTAAACATATGTATTCCACCTATGGCTCGATTTGAATCATACGCGAAATACGAACATCTACGATATGCCATAATGACTTTACTAGTTGGTCACCAACGGTCAACTGATTAGTCTCGAGCCAATTCAATGTCAGACTACCCTTAAGTTTTCAAATTTGAAAAAATATGTTTGTCTCTTTTCACTTTCTTAGAAAATTGAAAAAAGCAATGGGGTAATAAAAGGCCGGAAGAGTCAATAAAAACGTTCCAGAACCCTATGTACACGCAACACATATTTTTTGGCAACCGTATCGAATTAGGGTTGAATTTGTGTAATTTTATAACAGGAATTCTAAATAGCCTATTATACAAAACACCAAATATAAAAAATAAATAAATACAAAAATGCACAAAAACAGGAATAACCTTTTTAAGTCCTATGAAGAACTAACTTTTAAATTAATTCCTTAAACTAGCCGGCCTTTATCTGATTTCGAATAAATGACACTTGTTTGCGAATTAAATTGTATATTTATTTTTTTATTCACAAAAATCTTATATTACTTTTTCTATTGAAAAGGGGTACATAGTACCTGAAATGTACATATAGAATTTAATAAAAAAAAGTTAAGAAAACGGAATCACTACTACTATTAATTTAGCATTTAATACAACTAGAACTTGTAAAAATGTAATTGTCGCGTTCCGCTTACAAAATTTTAAACTTAATTCTTAAAATCAATTGCAGAACAGGTAATAGTCTATAACCATTGTCTGTATAACTTGTTTTAGAAATTTAAATATCTGTAATATTTCGCCGTTTCTTCATTCAAAAAATACAATCTTAAATAAATCCAAGATTTTATATAAAATCAATTGTGCTGATTTTGTTTGCAGAGCTTACTAGCTAAAACAAAAATAATATTTACAATGAATTTCCATTTATGACATTCTTCAACGAGGCCCCACAGAAACCTATGGTCAGAAAGTTTCATTTTTCACTGAATTTAAAACATACTTTTGTTTTTTTTTTTCGCCGGAAGATTAGATTTTCAGCGACGCGATTGCCTACACACTCCATCCGCCCAATTAAAACCCTGTCTGGAGTAAATCGACAAGCACACTATTAAAACATATGTTTGTTTACAGTCATAAGTATCATATATCAACAACGCATTCACCGAAATCGTTCAGACGAAGGTCGATAGGTTCAATTTCTGTATTATTATTGTTTGAACAAATGCACACAGATGTCGCAACAGTCAAGCGCGTCTCAGATATTGCTCACGGTGTACCGGCCGTGGCGCCTCTAATATTCTAATTACTCTATGATTGCGCACAATTTATAAATAAACTAGCGGGAACACTTTTGATTTCATTATTGAGCTACTTAAATCAAAACAGTTTTTAAATACACAAGAACATTTCAGGATAATACTTCCTAAGTGAAATTAAATTTGCCAATTGTTTTCAAAATATTTACAGAACACAAATTCGAATTAAATTTTATATCGACTTTCTGGAAAAATTTTGTCTCGTTGAAACTTTTGCAAATATTCATAAAAACAACAAATTTCCTAACTAATATACCGATAGATATTAAATAAAACAATGAATATTCAAGTTACACAACAGATTTACTGTTTTATGCATAATTTATATGCAAAATGTAACATCAGGTCAAATTATTCTCTCACCTAACTAAATGACAAAATCTGGAATAGCCCCCACTCGACTTTTCTTCACTCTGATTGCTTGCATGGAACATCAGGTAACATATAACCTATATATCGTTAGATATATAGAATATCTATTCTCAAAATAAATGTTTTAATAACTCTGTTAACAATAAAGATACATTTATAAAACAAACATGATTATTCGCAGAATTACATGTATTTTCCATAAATCAAATAAAATTGCTATATATATATATATATATATATATATATATATATATACAGCGTGTAAACGAACTACTGTACAGGCTCTCTACCACATAAGGGGCAGCGTTTAAATAAACAATACCTACATTTGAAATTACCATACCTTTAGTAGATAGCTCACAAATAATTATTAAAAATAATTAATAATAATAGGCCACATGTTTGTGGTATCTGGTATACGCGCACATTGCGTATTT
This sequence comes from Philonthus cognatus, assembly GCA_932526585.2. Classification (NCBI taxonomy): domain Eukaryota; kingdom Metazoa; phylum Arthropoda; class Insecta; order Coleoptera; family Staphylinidae; genus Philonthus; species Philonthus cognatus. The sequence goes on along the minus strand of OW052249.1, from coordinate 21,681,839 downwards.
TAAGAGAGATTCCACATAGACTGGTAGTTTTTAAAAGATTTGGATATCGAATTACACCATCCAGAGAAAAGTGGGTCAGATTGTAAAGAATTATGTCTATGTTATCGTTTTCATAAGTACCCATTGATGACTAAATTCCGAATATTTTCTAAACGTGCGCCTCGCAGTAGTAAAAGTAAATAAAAATACAACAACTTAAGCATCCACGAAAAATATCATGAACACAGGTAACTAGAAGTTCTCAAAAAGTAAAAAATGCATGAAAAATTATGAAAAATCCAATATTTTTTTCCCGATTTTATTTTTGCTGCAATTGGTGTCAAAATATTTTGTGTATACGCCCTTAAGAGGATGTACATTAGTTCGATTACACGCTGTATATATTTAGGAAAAATTAAAGTTGGTGTTACTTCCGGCTAAACTTCCTTTAAAAATGTCATAAAAAATTATGAGGATTTTTTTTGTACCAATAGCAAAAAACTATTTTTTTCTTTAAAAAAATTCAAAGGGGTACGGGTACCCCTTCATTCAAATTTAACATCGAAGCCCGCATAAGTCTGTCCTTTTCCCACTCATGCTATTTATTAGCCAGCACATAAAAATCTTCCAGAATTGTAAAATACTTAAAAATTGAGCTAGGGCAATGACATATTTAACAATATAGAGATTTGTATTTCATATTTATTAATCCAACTTCCATTGTTGTACTATAACTGATACCAAAGTTAAAAAATAAAAGTTGTATTTTAAAATTGAAAAGGAGAAAAAACTATCAATAACAAGCGAGCGAAGGGAGCAGTGACAGCAGCAGGAGGCGCTAGCAAGTGCGAGCGAAGCGAGCAGTAACAGCAGCACAAAACGCGAGCATTATGTGAGACGAGCAGTAACAGCAGCTTGATGCGCCAGCTAGCGCGAGTTAAGCGAGCTGAGTACGAGCGAAGCGAGGCGAGTGAAGCGAGCAGTCAGAGCAGCACGAGGCACCAACGTACCCGGGTCCCTCTAGCCCGGGATCGAGCTTTGCAGAACGAGGCGCTAGCTGAGTACCCGGGCCCGCCAAGCTCGGGATCAAGCTTTGCAGAACGAGGCGCCAGCCGAGTTCTGCACCCCAACCGCAGCACGAGGCGAAGTCGAGTGCTGTAATGGCAAGCAAGCAGTCACAGCAGCAGACCCAGTCGACTCCATATGATTCTATAAGTTCACATATATAGTTGACCGACCCACTCGATGGGAGGGCGCATATGTCGGAATTTCAAATTTCCCGCAATTTCTAACGTGGGCTCGTTTTCATTTAACAGCTGTCAGATCCGTCGGATCTGAAGGCACAAAAATGCTAAGACGAAATCGTCTCGAAATGAGAGTTAATAAATATAAATAATTACAACCGTAAGTATGTAAAATATTTATAAATTTTAACCTATTGTGTATTATTTTAAATAAGTGTACAGTCAAACAAATTTAAAACCAGGGTGTTACTACATTATTTCTTCCTAGTACATGTGGATGATCTTCAAGTATACTAAATATCCATGGTCGTGGATATTTTCATCATACTGAACTAGGAGCATTTTTTCATGGAGTAGATCCCCGTTATTGTTGGATTAAGCAATTCTGAATCTTTGGGGATGGGCGTTAACATTAATAATTAAAACCGTAAGTTTATGTAATATTTTAAGTTTTTAAGCCATTGTCTATTCTTTTAATTAAATCTGCAATCAAACACATTTAATACCAGTGTGTCTACATTATTTCTCTTTATTTCTTCCTAGCATTCATGAATGATCTTCAAGTACTATGCATGAAACTACCACGGACGTGGAGATTTTCTTCACACCGGGCTAGGAGCATACTTCCACGGAGAATGTTCCCGTTGCTGTTGGATCAAGCAATTCTGAAATTTCATCTAGTCACAAAGTACGATCTCAGAACATAAAATAATGTCTTAAATTCAATTACACGGTTTTTCCATTGCATTTCACTATTGATCAAATGAGATTCATTATATCCCAAATATCTTTCACCTTGTCAAATATAAGTCAACAGATTTCCCGATTTACGAAATAAGTTTCACCATATACCAAATACTTCCCTTTAATATTTTTGCTGAACATTTTTGCAGTAACAATAACTTTCTTCTGGAAATATTTTATTTGTATTTATACATACAAGGAGTTTTCTTTTAAGTATACGTATTTCAAATTTAACCTATTTTCTGTAAATCTTTAGATATTCCTTGTTTTTTTTTAAGTTCAATTTGAATCTTTAAATGAGTGTTTTCCACTCCCAGACTAAGCATGAAGTAAAATTTCGAGTTTAGAAAAGCCCCGTGAAAATTTGTCGAGGGTCGCGCAGCGACCCGAGACAAATTTTCTGGGCTTTTCTAAACTCGAAATTTTACTTCATGCGCCACGCGTATAAAACACAGATTTCAAGTGAAATTAGAATATACATAAATTTTACAATATTTTAGTGTTTTATACACGTGGCGCATGAAGTAAAATTTCGAGTTTAGAAAAGCCCAGAAAATTTGTCTCGGGTCGCTGCGCGACCCTCGACAAATTTTCACGGGGCTTTTCTAAACTCGAAATTTTACTTCATGCTTAGTCTGGGGGTGGAAAACACTCGTTCAAAGCATTATATTGAACTCTTTTGAAAAACAACGAATGTCGGAAAATTTACAGCTTATGCATATGTTTACCTTAAAGAGAAATTCACTGTATGGAACACTACTTACGCCAACATCCTTATCCGGATAAGGAGACCTCTTATTTCATTTCTAAGATTCATTTTTTGACGAACTGCAGACATTTTGTTGAGAAGTGAAATGTAATTAGGTTTTGACATGTAGCGAAATATATTTGTAATAACTTTTTAAATATACATTTAACATGTTCATTAGGTCTTTGGTATTTTTCGCATCGCACGGTAATTTAATACCGTGCGATGTTCCCCGCACCGCACCCGTTATGACCCCCTGCACCGCACACCCCGCTTAGCAAGAATCCCGCCCGCTCCCCGCGCCCAATGACGTCATTTGCGATTGCATGTATATTCTAATTTCACTTGAAATCTGTGTTTTATACGCGTGGCGCATGAAGTAAAATTTCGAGTTTAGAAAAGCCCAGAAAATTTGTCTCGGGTCGCTGCGCGACCCTCGACAAATTTTCACGGGGCTTTTCTAAACTCGAAATTTTACTTCATGCTTAGTCTGGGAGTGGAAAACACTCGTTTAAAGCTTTATATTGTCTCATCGAGTGGGTCGGTTAACTAAAATCATGATACGTGGAGCCCCCTATGAGTTATCAATCTAATTTAATCTATGCACAGCAGCAAGAGGCGCCAGTCGAGTGCTGCGACAACCAAAGTACCCGGGTCCGTCTAGCCTAGGATCGAGCATTGCTCGAGGCGCCACACAATGTGGCCGATCTGAACGAACGCACCAGCGGTAGTTTGGGAAGGAAAAATAAATGTCAAAATTGACGAATAAAGAAAATACTATTATATTGTAGATACTTAAAACCTCATAAAATTTCAAGTTTGCGATTTTTTGGACACACACCTATTGTGCAATTAATGTTTAAAATTGATCAATTTCAGACCGCGAACAACACGCGAAAAATGGATGAGTTTTGATATTTGATTACATCGCACTCACCTAATATATCAATACAGTCTTTTTAGCGTTTATTAAACATACATTTCTCTATAATATACCACTAAGTATTAATTAATCGATAATGTTTAACGATAGTTATAATTATTTAAACGGAGCAACTTTAATTTATTGTATTTAAACTTCTAAGTGGCCTATATAAATATTATCGAACCGCGGAGGGTAGGGCTCATCACCAAAAATAGCTCAAACTATGCTCTATCACACTCCATCAAAATCAAATTTTTATCGATCCGTTTAAGGGCCTTTTTTATTTTTTTTATTGAGCGCGACCGTTCACCGCAAAAGCGCTCGAGTGCTTCTATGCACAGATTTCATAAACAGTTTCTGCATCTTTGTCATACATCCTTTTTTTCACTAATTTTATTAAGATAACATTCCTCTACAGTATAACATTATTTAAAATCATTTCTTCTCCTCGGATTTATAATTATTTAAAATTAATACTGTCATTTTAATTTGAAGTTCAATTAAACTTATATTAAAAATACGATGTACCGGCCCGCGGCCGTCGATTCTCTAAAATGTATTGTTTAATATATCTTTTAACTAACTTATAAAAATAACTTACTAATCGACTCGTTTCTAATGGTTTGTTTTTATACAAAAGATAAGGGAGAAATCTTGTAATTTGCTCAAGTATTTATAAGATGATCAACATCTGTGTTTTCATTGACAATCAATTCTTGGTCGTCTGTTCTGTCAACGCCTGTGAGAAATGGGGTGAGTGTATTATTTTTAATACGCCAAGTACTTAAAAACTGATAATTTCACGAGAAGGGATTTGAAGAAGAGAATTAAATTAGTAAAATCTCGTTTCTTGAAGAGTTCGGATATATATTTTTAAAACCTATCGGAGTGTTGGACTATTTCTTTTTAATTTTAAGTAATCTTAGTTCTGTTAAGCGTTAGTTAATTTGTGTATAAAACAATTTTAGTGTATAGTGTTTTTAGTTAATTATAGTGTATATATAATTATAGTTATTAGTATTTTACTAATTTAATTCTCTTCTATTAAAATAAAATGCAAGAAGATATGTTCAAGATATGGTATAATTTGGAAGGTAAACCAAATATTACCTCGGATGCAACATATCAATCTTTAGTTAAACATGTTGAAGATCATTTTAATGTTTCTACACCAACTAAACAAAGCAAACTACGTAAGAAAATTAGAGGTTTCTGTAGCACTCTTAAGAAAAAATGGATTTTAGCATAGTATTCTCATGTAAATTTTATCAAGTTAAATAGCGAATGGAATCAATTGATGTTTATGAGTTGTGTAAAACCAAATAGTGACAATTTACAAACTATTAGACCGGTGCCGAGTACATCAACTACAAATTATTCAAATCTTAGCGCAAGTACTAAAAGAAAAAGAATTGAATAGTTAGTTAAAGATACGTGTCCGAAAGTAATATTTTCTGCAACTAATAAAATTTTGCGATTTTTTATGTTGAGTCTTAGCCCCTGCAATTGGATATATTTTATATAAGCCACTGCAAAGATAAAATTTAATTAAAAAAAGTAGTTTCTTTCAAATAATTATAATTACAATTCGAAAGGTGGGCTACAGTTTTTAAATAAAGTGATATTGTAAAGATATGTTATCTTAATAAAATTCGTGAATAAATAAAATGTATGAACTGCGTATGAAATCTATGCAGAGGAGTGGCGCGTTCGGTGGACGGTCGCGCTGAATAAAAAAAATAAAAAAGGCCCTTAAACGGATCGATAAAAATTTTATTTTGATAAAGTGTGATAGAGGAAAGTTTGAGCTATTTTTTAGTGGTGAGCCCTACCCTCCGCGGTTCGATAAAATTTATATAGGCCACTTAGAAGTTGAAATACAATAAATGAAAGTTGCCCCGTTTAAATAATTTTAACTATCGTTAAACATTATCGATTAATTAATACTTAGTGGTATATTATAGAGAAATGTATGTTTAATAAACGCTAAAAAGACTGTATTGATATATTAGGTGAGTGCGATGTAATCAATTATCAAAACTCATCCACTTTTCGCGTGTTGTTCGCGAACTGAAATTGATCAACTTTAAACATTAATTGCAGAATAGGTGCGTGTCCAAAAAATCGCTAACTTGAAATTTTATGAGGTTTTGAGTATCTACAATAGAATAGTATTTTCTTTATTCGTCAATTTTGACATTTATTTTTCCTTCCCAAACTACCGCTGGTGCGTTCGCTCAGATCGGCCACATTGTGCGCCAGCCAAGTTCTGCACCTTAACCGCAGCACGAGATGAAGCCGAGTGCTGCAACGGCGAGCGGACGAAGCGAGCTGAGTACGAGCGAAGTGAGGCGAGCGAAGCGAGCAGTTACTGTCCCGAGCGCCGCACAGTGGTCGGAGAGCGGAAATAAGTTAGTTTTTGGCAGGCCAGTTAATCGTCTAACTGATGTAGTATTTCTATAATAAATACTTAAGAGAAACATACCCCAAAAGTTTTCGAACATAAAGTATACTATTATAAGAGTACCATGGTATCAAATCAAAGCTACGAAACACTCACAATTTTACAATAGAAAAGTGCTCTTTTCAAATACAAAGTATTCGGTACTTATTTCGTGTTCGCAGAACTTTTTTTTGTTTTGCTTAGGTTAGCAATAGACTATTAAAATAAATCGATAAAATATAAATATTTATTATTAACTAAGTCAAAAACAATTTCAAAGAAATATATCATTTTACTGCTAGTTTCTATAAAACCAATGACTGATAGTTATTTCCGCTGTCGACCGCTGTCTTCTAACATACTTTAAAAAATTCTCTGAAATCTCAGGAACATATCAAAATTAATTTCAGCTGCAGTAAACTGCGGTCTTAGAATTACAAGCCAAAATATTACATTTTTACAAGAAGTAAGAAACTTTATTGAAATAAAATATTATAATAATTATTTGTAAATAATATATATTTATTTGAATGGAGTGCAACAAAACAATTTATGCAAAAGTCTAACATCACACTTTACGCACATAGTACGAACTATACAGTTCAACCCCGCACATCTCCGTCGGTTGCAAAAACAAACATTCCACCAGTATGCATCCTTAGGATGTTTACGTAAAAACTATGAGATGAAAAATGTTTTCAGTCAGGCTGTGGCTAGGGCTCACTCAAGGATAGACGCGTTCTGCGTGATTATATGGATACCTGGGCGCGAATGGCTGTCAGAAAAATAACTTGCGATCAACAAAATATTTGATCAAGTAGCTTGGCACGTGCTTTTGTTTGTACTCGTTTGTACACATTTCATTTAAATCTATTTGTCAGAAAGTAATATCCGTTTGTGAACCATGGCGAGTTTTACCATTTTATACGCGGAATTAGTTGAAATCATAATTTCGAGCAACCGTGAAGTACTTAAGTGCCTCGACAATATCAAGCGCTCCTATCCGAACCTCAAGGAGGCAGTTATGGAGGAAATTTACGAGGAATTGAGTCGAAATTTCTTGCCCAAATTCACGAAGAGGTGGCAAGCGGCTGCAAGGAATAAGAAGACATTTCTTAATAAAAACCAGAAATGGTTGCAGAAAACTGTTGTCATCACTGTAAGTCCTGTACAACCTGATATGGTAGAAGATGAACCAGGTCCTTCGAAGCGATCACGCAGCGGCCCTCCAGAAAAACATTTTGATGAGTGTTGCGACCGTACCAAACGATATAAAGTCAAAATTTTGTGTGAGAGTTTTCCAGAGAAACTCATTACTAGAGCTGCCGATAAATTAAAGGATAAATCTACCACATCTACATCATTTACACCAGAGAAAGCATTGGCTTTATTGTTAGATGCATCAAAACATCAATATCAAATTATTAGAAATGCTGTAAAAGATTTAGGATGTGATATTTTTCCAAGTTATGATAAAGTACTAGACGCAAAGAAAGAATGTTACCCCACGGATATGGAAATCACTGAAAGTTACGCTTGTATAGGTTTACAAGATTTGCTGGACCACACTACAAAAAGAATTTTTAAGTCCAAAACTGAAGACGAACTGGCAAGTATGGGTGAAGAATGTGTCCTTATTTCCAAATGGGGATGTGATGGTTCATCCGGCCACAATGAGTATAAACAAACTTTTAACGAGGAAAACATTACAGATGCAAATATGTTTTTAACATCACTAGTTCCTCTTTGTTTATCTACAAAAGATAACGATACTTTACTTCATTGGAAAAATACATGTCCATCTTCGACAAGATACTGTAGACCCGTACAGTTTCAATTCAGAAAAGAAACAACAATGGGCACGAAAAAAGAAATTTCAAGGATGTACTCAGAAATAGCAAACCTAAACGAAACCGTGATATAATTGAATGGAAAAACTTACGAAGTGCATCACCAGCTTCTCTTTACAATGATTGATGGCAAAATCGCACAAACTATCACCGATACATCTTCTAATGCAGTATGTTTCATTTGCAAAGCAAAACCAACAGAAATAAACGATTTAAAGAAGTTGCGTAGCAAAATTGAAGACGAAGATGCATTAAAGGTGGGCTTGGCACCCCTACATGCGCGCATCAAATTCATGGAGTGTATAATCCATATTGCATATAATAAATCCTTTAAGAGCTGGAGAACCAATCAAACCACTAAGCCGCAAAAAGAAGTGGAGAAGAAAAGGATTCAAGAATTATTTAAACAGTTGGGCCTTAAAGTGGACTTCGTGAAACAAGGAATGGGTACTAGTAATGATGGCAACACATCTAGAAGATTTTTCAATAACCCAGCTGTAACAGCCGAAATCACAGGAGTAGATGAAATTTTAATTCACAGATTTGGTATAATTTTACAAATAATAAACTCGGGTGCGACAATTGACGCCGAAAAATTCGACAACTATTGCACCGAAACTGCTGAATTGTACGTCAGTCTATATAGCTGGTACTACATACCCAACACGGTTCATAAAATCCTCATGCATGGCAGTAAAATAATAAATTTGGCTAAGCTACCGATCGGCATGTTGACAGAAGAAGCTCAAGAAGCTCGCAATAAAGATTACCGTCATTACAGGTTAAGCCACTCTAGAAAATGTTCTCGAGAGTCTACAAATGAAGATATTATTAATATGCTACTGGCTTCCTCGGACCCATTCATCAGTAGGCTTAGAACAAAACTCAATAAAAAACATGTACCCCTACATGAAGATGCCCAAGCATTAGTAGTAAGCAATAATTAAGGTATTTATTTTTATTATCATGTATTTGTATGCCATTCATATTTCGTGTAGTCATTAAGTCTTCGATTTTTGTTGTTTTTTTTTTTACTGTACTTCTTTCTGCAATAAAATTTCATATTTATTTAACGTCACATTTATGCAATGTATCCTTATTCCACCAAATACCGTTTATTTTGATAAATAATACTTTAAAATACTTAATGAGCTATATTTAGGGTGATTAAATAATTATTTCCGTGATCCTATGCTACTCCGACCACTGTGCGCCGGTACCATAGAGTCCTTTTAATACATGGACTGCTTCCTCTATCCACCGCATCCTCACTACCGCGACAACATTTCAACCTCAGATCCAGCGTGTGCTGTGTCCACTCTTTTTTTCGTCGAACACAACTTTCAACTGTTGCGAAGCTGTAGCGTGCGCAGCGAGCGACAGCGAGCAAGGTGTTCGCGCCAGCGAGCTACCGAGTTCTTCTTATATACGGACTGCTCCTCCATCCACCACATCCCCACTACCAAAACAACATTTAAGTTCCAACCCCAACCATTCGGCTTACGCACCCAACCAAAAATGATCAAAATCTAATTATTTATTATTACTGAACATCGTTGATAACAGATTAAATATCTGATTCCATGTTACTCTGATTAAAGATGTATTTGTGTGTTTTTAAACTTCACTTCAAATCAGTGTTTTGTACGCGTGGCGCATAAAGTAAAATACTGGGCCGATAGTAATGACTTTAAATTACACACACACGGAATTGGTAGGCCACGGAGGGGAATACACAAGAGAACAAATGTGATCAATTGAAGGAGAATTGATAGTAAAATTAATAAATGAGGACGGAAAAATAGTGAGAGCGCTAAAACTTGGGAATTCACAAAAAAGATCAGTGGGCAACGAGCAACGATAGATCAGCTGTATTGAATTAATAAATGTTGCACGTGTTTTTATTGTTTAGCCAAGACCCATTAATCGTACGAATTTGTAAATTTAACAGTAGTCGTACCTGAGCAGCGCACATCTAGTATATACATTTCATATTTATTAAATGACAATTAATCATGAAATTAATTAGAAATAACTGGAGCTCACAAATACACTTATTCACTGTTTTACTGTTCTTTTATAAATAACTATTTTATAAAACTGTATAATTCAATATTCGTGCAAATTATATCAATTTTGCTTATTTTAAAGAAAAAACTCGTTGATTTAAAAAAATTGGAATGTATATTTACAACAATTGTTTCGCAAATTTATTGCTTCTTCAGGTGAAGAGAGTTACAAAATGTACAGATTTCTTATGACTATTATCTCAATATTAATACAATTTGATGATTTTTGACGATCTCTCCTACTTGTTTAGAATAATTATTTAAATTTATAATTTTAATAATTTATACATTTTATTATTTTATATTTATTGATATCATCTTTCATTATTTTATTATGTTGTACTGTTCTATATACACTTTATTATTTTATATATATTGACATTATCCGTTTACTATTTTAACATGTTGTACTGTCCTATATACACTTATTACTTTATATTTATTGATATTATTCATTTATTATTTTAAGATGTTGTACTGTTTTACATACACCTTTTATTTTATTTAATTGATATTATCGCATTGTAAGTGATTATCCTTAATTGTATAATTTTTAACATGAACCATGACCTGTGTACACTAAAATGTAATAGCACGAAATAAAGTGTTATTATTATTATTATTATTATTATTAATTTGAACAATACTTGATTTGCAATAAATGGTTGTTTGCATTGTCGTTTTTGATGATTTTCTCAATTTAAAAATTTCAACATCATTTTTCCGAACATTGTAAATTTACGTTAATTAAACAATGCCTCCATATTTTCAAACCAAAAAAAAAAATTTTGTATATCTTGGAAAGTATTGAGAATATCAAAAAATATTTAAAAGTGTTGTAAGAAATACTTGAAATTGGTAAGATTTCTGGTTATTTTTTTTTTCTAATTAACCAATGGATACAAAATCTATGATGGCAGATGAAAATAATACAAGATGCGAGAATTGTCAAAACTTTTTCCGCTCATCACGTAAAAATACCGAATAATAAAACTTGAAAATAATTTGATTTTACACGATTTCAAGTAGGTAATTCTATAGATTTAAAACCTGAATTTGAAAACTGTGTGTTTTTGAGTTTACGTGAAGTGATTATTACACATAAAATCACTGTTATTCCTTACTTTATTTTTTATTTGTATCGTTAGATGTACATTTCGAGACACAAGGTGCTCATTATCAATAACAAATTGAATTTTTACTATTTGCGCGGTATACAGAGAGTTTTATGTAACACCGAACATTTTCTTAACGAGAAATATTCTTTTAAATATACATAAGCATACGTTGTACATTTGCCGATGCTAGGATTATTAAAAGAATTTAATTTGAATCTTTAAACGAGTGTTTCCACTCCCAGGCTAAGCATGAAGAAAATTTCGAGTTTAGAAAAGCCTGAAAATTTGGTTTGGTCGCGTAGCGCGAAGCGCGGAGCGGCCAAACCAAATTTTCAGGCTTTTCTAAACTCGAAATTTTACTTCATGCGTCACCGGTACAAAACACTGAAGCAATGTAAAGTTTAGCGGTGTGTTTTAAATTTCGTAATATGTCAGTGTTTTGAACCGGTGGCGCATGAAGTAAAATTTCGAGTTTAGAAAAGCCTGAAAATTTGGTTTGGCCGCTCCGCGCTTCGCGCTACGCGACCAAACCAAATTTTCAGGCTTTTCTAAACTTGAAATTTTACTCCATGCTTAGTCTGGGAGTGAAAGACACTCATTTCAAGTTTCAAATTGTTTTTTTCAACGCGGAGCGGCCAAACCAAATTTTCAGGCTTTTCTAAACTCGAAATTTTACTTCATGCGCCACCAGTACAAAACACTGAAGCAATTTAAAGTTTAGCGGTGTGTTTTAAATTTCGTAATATGTCAGTGTTTTGAACTGGTGGCGCATGAAGTAAAATTTCGAGTTTAGAAAAGCCTGAAAATTTGGTTTGGCCGCTCCGCGCTTCGCGCTACGCGACCAAACCAAATTTTCAGGCTTTTCTAAACTCGAAATTTTACTTCATGCTTAGTCTGGGAGTGGAAGACACTCATTTCAAGTTTCAAATTGTTTTTTTCAACGCGGAGGGGCCAAACCAAATTTTCAGGCTTTTCTAAACTCGAAATTTTACTTCATGCGCCACCAGTACAAAACACTGAAGCAATTTAAAGTTTAGCGGTGTGTTTTAAATTTCGTAATATGTCAGTGTTTTGAACCGGTGGCGCATGAAGTAAAATTTCGAGTTTAGATAAGCCTGAAAATTTGGTTTGGCCGCTCCGCGCTTCGCGCTACGCGACCAAACCAAATTTTCAGGCTTTTCTAAACTCGAAATTTTACTCCATGCTTAGTCTGGGAGTGGAAGACACTCATTTCAAGTTTCAAATTGTTTTTTTCAACGCGGAGCGGCCAAACCAAATTTTCAGGCTTTTCTAAACTCGAAATTTTACTTCATGCGCCACCAGTACAAAACACTGAAGCAATTTAAAGTTTAGCGGTGTGTTTTAAATTTCGTAATATGTCAGTGTTTTGAACTGGTGGCGCATGAAGTAAAATTTCGAGTTTAGAAAAGCCTGAAAATTTGGTTTGGCCGCTCCGCGCTTCGCGCTACGCGACCAAACCAAATTTTCAGGCTTTTCTAAACTCGAAATTTTACTTCATGCTTAGTCTGGGAGTGGAAGACACTCATTTCAAGTTTCAAATTGTTTTTTTCAACGAGTATCTAAAGATTTACGACATATACATATACGGTGTAATTGGGACATGTAAACTTGAAAGAAAAACTCCCTGTGTGTACAAGTTGAGGCATTAATTGCGATTGATTGGCTACAATTTTTCAAAGTCATATAGGCAACCCAATTTACACATAACTTAAAAAATAAAGGTGTTAAATTGTATTGGGAATATGTTCGGTATTACATAAAACTCTCTGCATATATCTAAAGGGACTTAGGAAAAACCAATAAGTAATTAAGCTTGGTGTTACGGGGGCTAAGGGTTCGGCGTGGTTGTCGGTGAGATAACATTCTCTGTGGGGTTCTTTTTGGGTAATAAATCTGATAATGGATTAACTAAGGGGCTAGGATCAAAATTTAGCTTTATTTTTATTTTTGTACATTTCAATAGATTCAAGCATATTTAATCTACGATGACTTGACTGCTTTAAAAGTTTAATATTGTTAACCGAAAATGTGTGTCCTGTTTCTAATGACTGGTGTGCGACCGCTGATTTGTCCGGGTGTTCAATTTTAAAATAATATTGGTGTTCCTTAAATCTTTTATTGCATTGTGTTTGACCTACGTATATTTTATTGCAATTGCTGGTCTATTGAATAAATTCCGGATTGTTCTAGGTGGTTTGTTTTTGCAAGAGTGTTGCCAAGTAAACTTTTTAATTTTGTGTTTTGTGTTGTAGGCGTTCACTTTGTGTTACATCTTAGATACACTTGTAAATAAAACACTTTTTACTTTGTTTAACCACTGTATTTTGCACTTAATTTGTGACAATAGTTTCGACTATCTTTATCACTTTAATGCTCGGTATTATAAACGATTAATAAATCATTAACTCTTAACATATAACTATTTGTGGAGTACATTTATTTACGTAGTAAACTAATAGGCAAATAAAATTGCGTGTTATAATGCAAACCTACCAAATAAATATAAATTCTATCAATAAATAATTTAGTAAGTAGATTACCGATCGAAACTATACATTTTCATTGTGGTGATAGATTTCTAAAATTGAATTGTCAATCTTTTATCCTCTTGAAACAGGATTATCAGACCACAGAGGAATTATTTTTACCGTTCCACTAAACAAAAATCAGAATCCCAAACATAACAGACCGATAAGACAAATCACTGCGGCTGGAAAACATACCCTCTTTAAACTATTGGAAGAGGAATCATGGAGCTTTCTGAATATAATAAGTGATACCAACGAATGTGTGGACAACTTCTTGTCTGTCTTCCTCGTATATTTTGAGTCTTGTTTTCCACTCAAAACAACCAAATCGCACATACAGGAAAATCATATCAGATGGTATAATAATTCTTTAAAAATAATGAGAGAACACCTACAGCTACTATCCGAAATATACAACACCACGCGTGATCCAGAAGTACGAGTATTAAGGAACAATCATAGGAAATGTTACAGGCGAGCAATTGAATGTAGCAAATTTCAGGCCAATAACTTGTATATTGTAAAGAACAACTTTAAACCAAAAGCCGTGTGGAAAATTATTAATTGCTCAAGACCCTCGAAATCAATTACGCGTCCAACCACTTCTGCAATGACCTTCAATGAGCACTTTACTGAAATTGCTGATAATATTATATCATCCTTACCTCATTCAAATATAGACCCAATAACCTTAATGTCTTCAGAATTTAATAGCAGTACTCAGTTTTTCAGTTTCAGTCAAACATCGATGAATATTGCAGTAAGTAGATTACGATCCAGTTCAAGCAGGGACATCTACGGATTACGAATTGATGTCATCAAATCCGTATTGAACACTATTTTATCTCCACTCACAAAAATGCTCAATATGTGTATTAGAAATAACACCTTCCCGGATGCTTTTAAGAGAGCCTTGGCCATACCGGTCCTTAAGAAAGGAGATTTAAACGATCCTGACAACTATCCAATTTCTCTGCTGCCCTTGTTTGGCAAAATATTTGAAAAAATCTTGCAAGATCAACTGTCTACTTACCTAGAACAATCAAACATATTAAGAAGCGAGCAATATGGTTTTAGGAAAGAACGTTCAACGGGGATCGCTTTATAGAAGATGGATCTATAGCAAGAGCTACATTTCTAGACCTGTCTAAGGCTTTTGACAGCGTATCTCACGACGTTTTACTGCGCAAACTTTATTTTTACAATATTCATCCAGACACTTGCAGGATTTTACTCTCATACCTCACTGGAAGGACTCAGAGGGTACTATCAAATGGAATCATGTCTGAGGACTTGCCCATTAAATACGGTGTACCACAGGGATCTATTCTTGGGCCTCTGTTGTTTCTGATATACATCAATGACTTACCTAATGCGACGCCAAACACCAATACAATATTATATGCAGACGATACCACTGTTATTAACAAATCTAAAGATTACTCTATTGCTAATAATTTGCATGATAAGCACTCGGGGAGGTATCGGAGTGGTTCATATGTAATCGACTAAAACTGAATATCAAAAAATCTGCTTCCCTAACGTTCACATTAAGGAAATATAAATCAACTAAATATGAATCAACTAAATTTCTTGGCTTTCACATTGATTCCTTTCTATCTTGGACTACTCATGGGGATATACTCGCTAGAAAGCTTAGTTCGAGTATATATCTTATTAGAAACCTGGCACCCATAGTATCAAGGAACGTAGCTCGTACGACATATTTCTCGCTATTCCAGTCCAACATCACATATGGGATACTTACTTGGGGTCATGCCGCTATTCGACACCGAATATTTGGTCAGAGAAAGGTAGTAAGAGTGTTAGCTGGCCTGAACTACTGTGATGACTGCAGACAAGCTTTCATTGATTTAAGAATATTAACATTCCCATCACTATTTATTCTTGCCTGTTTGTCTCATATTAGACACAATTTGGATAGCTACCAAACTTGTAGCGACATCAATAAGTACCATACTCGCCAAGAATCAAACATATATCTACAAACAACAAGACTCTCGAAAGCGAAGACTGGTACTAGATTCCACGCTGTTAAATTCTTCAATGCACTACCGAAAAACATACAGCAATTGCCTCCCAAGCAATTTGCAAATCGTCTGAAAACGCTACTTGAGGATAAAGGTTTTTACTGCTGGGAAGAATTCCTTAAATTTGATTTTAAAACTCATTTTAAATTGTGAACGTCCGTATGTTACTTCAATATGTTATTTTAATGTGTTATTTTAATGTGGTATTTTAATATGTTGTTTTAATATGATATTATAATATGTTATTTTAATATGTTATTTCTTAATAAGTTATTTTAATATGTGACTATAGATCTATTTACTTATTTACATCGATGTTTCTCACTATACAAACTAGCTTATAAGGTTTTATTATTATTATTATATTTTTTATTATTATATACTCGTAGGTTAAGGTGACATATGTAAAACATGTACTTTTGTTAATACATCAATAAATATGAATATGAATATGAATTGAATTGTCAAGCTAATTGTAAATTTGCCACTTATTATTAAGGAGAATAACCGTGAGAAATAGGACAGAATTACACAGAACAAGAAAAAGAAAGCTTATTAGAAATTATAAAAGACTTAAACGAGTGTCTGCCACTCCCAGATTGAGCATGAAGTAAAATTTCGAGTTTAGAAAATTCTGAAAATTTGGTTTGGTCACGTAGCGCGAAGCCCGGAGCGGCCAAACCAAATTTTCAGGCTTTTCTAAACTCGAAATTTTATTTCATGCGCCAAGCGAATAAGACACTGATTTCAAGTAAAGTTCACTTGTTAACAATATTTCATTATTTCAGTGTATAATACGCGTGGCGTATGAAGTAAAATTTCGAGTTTAGAAAACCCTAAAAATTTGGTTTGGTCGCACCGCGCTTCGCCTGAAAATTCGGTTTAGTCGCTCCGCGAAGCGGGACGACTAAACCAAATTTTCAAGCTCTTCTAAACTCGAAATTTTACTTCATGCGCCTCGCGTAAATAACACTGAACTAGTGTGAAGCTTAAAATATACTGTTAAGAGTATGCTAAAGCAGTATATTTTAAACTTCACGTTAAATCAGTGTTTTATACGCGTGGCGCATGAAGTAAAATTTCGAGTTTAAAAAAGCCTAAAAATTTGGTTTGGTCGCTTCGCCTCGCGGAGCGACCACACCAAATATTAAGGCTTTTCTAAACTCGAAATTTTACTTTATGGGGGAGTGGAAACACTCGTTAGACGTTTCATATTGAACACTTTTATAAAAACAACGAATGACTGAACATTTACAGAGTATGCATCGACATATGTATACATACAAAAAAATCCTTGTGTAGTGTTTGTAAAACTGTATTTTAGCATTTTTTAAGACTTCGAAACCATATCAAAACATATAGATTTTGCTACTTACGCACAAACTTCTTGATGAATAGCTTGCTCGAAATGCTGCGTGTTGACGATGGCTCTAATTTTTCCAGCGGAATTTGAGGCCCAATATGGCGTCACGATTTCCACTTTGCTTTCACAAGCATCAACCCTAAACAAATACCAATAGCATTAAAAACAATAACAATGAAGAAATTAGAAGAAGAAAGTAAAGAGTAATAATGAAGTTATTAATCTTGCAAAGAAAGTAGTGCAAGATAAAAAATAAATAATATTAATGAAATTTTTTATTTCATTGAATTAACATGTATAACGAAGTAGAAGCCTCCACAGTTCATAATAAATAATATTGTTTATATTTTATGTCTATTGTTTAATATATTATTTATTGTAATATAAATGTAACATTCTATGGCAGACCACCGTTATGAATAAATAAATAAATAATAAAACCAACAGCTGGCATTAAACAAACTCAAGTTGTGACCAATCAACTGAATGTGATTAGTGACAACTTAATTTTGATTATTGCCAACTTGCATTTGTTTACTTGAACTAACTTGAACTTGAAAAGGTATGGTCCATACCTTTTCAAGTTTACATACCGTATGGATGTAAAGGTATTAAACGATTCCTATATTTAAAATTAAAAAAGGACTATGGATTTGTGTTACCAAAATATTTTAAGTATTGCATGTTAATAATTTTATAAATGTAATTATTTGATTTGGAATCTCACATTTCTAGAAAAGAAATTTAAAGATATTTTTTTATACGGTAAATACTTTGTTCACTGCACTCTTGATAAAACGAAATTATAATATTAGGTAATTTCAAATTAAAACACTTGTTTAGTTTCACGTTGTTGTATTAAATAACTTATTATTTTTTTAATTCCTTTGAGAATGGATGGTCGTCATTGACCGAAACACGTGTCAGGAAACTGAATACAAAAACATGAAACTAAACAAGTGTTTTAATTTGAAATTACCTAATATGATATTCTTTTTTTAAATTTAATGTTTAATTACCTGCCGGTTTCTGAACTTTGATTATTTCTAAAGCTCTGCCTGGGAGTCCTGACTTTTCCGAAAAACGAGTCCTCACCGGGGGGCGCGTGAAGATCCGGAACTCCAGGCTGGGCCTGCCTCTTCGTTTTTCTGGGAGGTCCAGGACCGTACTCTGGACCCATTATGAACTCCCCGTACATTCTCTTCATTAACGCTTTGTTTTCATCTATGAACACTTCTATTCGATCTCTGAAAACAACAATTGAATATCATTAAATAATACATTTAGAAAAATTGAATTTGTGTTCAGTATTCCAGCACCAGGTACCCACAGACGCGTTTAGGACTTCAAGGTCTTCTTCAGTGTGGTCCCGACCCAGTGCTGAGGAATACTGAACATTTCTGACTATTTCAAGCCAATATGTAAAAACTATTAATGATTTCGATAGCTAATGCTTCATAGTGGCATCGTATTATTAACTCATCTGTGGGTACCTGGTGCTGGAATACTGAACACAAATTCAATTTTGATATTTGTTTTCTGGTTTCACAAACAGAGTTCTGCTCGCTCGTGGACGAAACAGTGACCTGTATATGCACTTTGTGCATTCGTGTCACTGACGATGCCACTATGAAGCATTAGATGGCGTTAGCTATCGAAATCATTAATAATACATTTAGAATTATATTTCACATTGTAGCGCTTTTTTATTTGTAGGTACCCGCCCTGATCACTTAATTATGCATTTAACATGCATTTTCAAGGGTAAATACATTGATTTTTGTTAAGAAAATCATCAAAGTTTAAAATAATGCAAATGTAAATTTCCCACAAACATTATTGTGTGTGTATTATGGCATTCAAGGAACGGACGTTAAAAAAAACACGTGATAAATTAAATCCAGTGGCCTATGAACATCTCGTCCATACTAATTAGCTCGAGGTAAAAATGTTCCACATAAATCTCGCTTTAAATGCAGTCAATTAGCTGAAATTTGCATCTTTTTCGAATAAGTCGTACGGTTTCACACATGCAAATCGGAAATTTGAAAAAAGTGATAAATTAACGAATAAATTTATTCCGCTATAAATTGTTGTAAGATTATGAATATGTCAACACTTTTAACTTTAATTAATAATAACATAATTTTTCTGTTATTATGCGTCTGCATTATATTAAAATAAAAACCATGGCATATAAACAAATCCATTTATAACGCTTTATTCACGAATATTTTATCTCATTAAGACTGATTGAAATATTCATAATAACTACGTCTGGGGCTAATACTCCGACGACGGGTATATAATTATATAATGAAACATTTGTGGTTACAACAGAGCCTTTCTGTACGTGTACACGTTTTATATGCAAAATAAAATATTAACATCAATATCAACTGTTTATTATTAAATTAGGTACAAATTATAAAAACTTACAATGGATAGGTGTTTCCCGCCGTAGGACAGAACAACTGCTGGTATCTCTTGATGCATGGCACTCCCCTGATGTACTCGCCCCTCAATTCCAACCCCAGGGCCACCGAAAGGGCCGTCCATAGGATCTGCAACATTTTTAATACGTACATCAGCGACTCGCTCGACAAAACTAATAACACTGACTCAATTATAATAAGTGCATCATTCGCGTGGTTTAACACATATACACACACATACAAACCTAACGATAATTTCGCTAAAAATAGAATATTATTATAACTATTATAAGTAAACCGCAGCTTCAGACGATTACTGACGATCACTGATGCATTTAATAATATTAGATCAGCGCTCGTCGTTAAAATTGCTCCAGGTGTTTTTATCTGAGATAATCATGGATGATTGTGGAATTAAGCATTTATGGAAAGAAGGAATAGCAACTATGAAATTATATGAGTATTATATGACATTATTTTTAATCAATCAATCAGCAAACTGAAAACAAGACTATTTACATTTTGGTGCAATACAATTATGCAGTTACTGGTTAAAAAGATTTAGTTGACATAACATCAAGAAGATCAAAAAGTAGCGGAAGAAGAAATATCTAGGCAACACAATATAAAATCAAGCCCAAATTTCAATTGAACTGAAAATTTAAAAAAATGTCTATCAAAAGTATGTAAGTTTAAGTAGGCAGAACTTTTTCCTACGTCTCTTTTCTTGTATATCTTTTGAAAATGTAATGCAAATTTATACAAATGAATCACAGTGGATGTGCTCGTTTCGACGTGAACACGGTTATTATGTAACTAGAAAATGGTCGGTCAGTGTGGGAAAAACGTCTGTGTCTAAATTGCGAAAGTGTTCGCGAGATGACAAGTCTTGTCTTGTTGCTTTCGGCCCGCGACCTTACTAAACTATTTTCAATGTGAAACGATTCTTTGCAAGAGAAGGTCGAATAAATATACACATTTTTCATGAATTGCAGATAAAATAATAAAGAAGGTTAATTAATGTTCTCTATCTAATAAATACGATTTAATGAGGTTATGTATGCAACAATGATAATCACAATGAAAAAACTGTTTTTATTCCTTACTTCACTTTTATTTTTATGTGTTAGATGTACATTTCGAGTGCTAAGCACTCATTATCAATAACTAGTTATTATAATTGGTTATTGATAATGAGTGCTTAGCACTCGAAATGTACATCTAACACATAAAAATAAAAGTGAAGTAAGGAATAAAAACAGTTTTTTCATTGTGATTAAATACTCCACATAACTCAAATCAAACAATTAACAATGATAATGTTTGATAAACAATGAGTACTTCATATTTTTTATTGTTCTTAATTCCATGGCAAAGATGATTTTAAGTTAGCGTAATAATAGACTCGTAGCAAAATCATTTTTAACGATAGAATGTTTGTTTAAAAAATTAGATATAAAATTAGATATAATAAAGCCATTAGATATGACGAAAAATAATTATGGCGTCCATAAGAAATAACAAACTTGATGATGGTTCAAAAAAGCGAAATATGTTACAAATAAATCAATTACCCTAAATGTTAGAAAATAAAAAAGTGCTATAAGAAGGACCGTTTTTAAATATTGCCTCAAATAACGAAAATATAAAAATATAAATAAAAAAAAACAGTTTGTTCAGTTTTTTATACTTTACTCGAAAGCAAAGGAATTTAAGTAAACTTGTTTTCGGATTATAAATCAGCATCAAATTTTGCGAAAGTGTCGAATTAAAACATACCCTCTACATACCCTCTATCTCATATAATAAGCGAGATCCCAATGGTGAGGCTCGAATTTGAAACACCCTGTATTTTGTAGAAGTTGACGCAGAAAATAACGAACAGAGCCAATAAGTCAACGAAAATATATTACTCAATGAGTAAGACAATGGGACACAAAGACATGATTGACATGAAAGTGACAGTTACGATACACATTTTACCACTTGTGATATATTTTAAAGTAACAGGTGTTTTCCACTCCCAGGCTAAGCATGAAGTAAAATTTCG
The DNA here is from genome assembly GCA_932526585.2 of Philonthus cognatus. Taxonomy (NCBI): domain Eukaryota; kingdom Metazoa; phylum Arthropoda; class Insecta; order Coleoptera; family Staphylinidae; genus Philonthus; species Philonthus cognatus. The sequence continues at coordinate 21,660,271 of OW052249.1, read as the reverse complement.
AGTTTAGAAAAGCCCCGCGTAGAAAATTTGTCGAGGGTCGCGCAGCGACCCGAGACAAATTTTCACGGGGCTTTTCTAAACTCGAAATTTTACTTCATGGGCCACGCGTATAAACCACTGAGTTATAGTCAAGTTAAAAATATATAACGCTTAGATAAGATGGTGATGAATATTTACCGAGATGTAGCAAAAAAATAGAAGAATTGTTTTTTTTGTGAATAGTTTTAAAATAATAATAATAATACTACAATAAATTTAAAAGAGAGCCCAAAAGTCAACAAAAATTTATTACTCAATGAATACGACAATACTGGGACACAGAGACATTAAAGACATGAAAGTAAATAAGAAACTTGATTAATTGCACAGAGATACAGATATGTTCACATTTCTTAGAATTTCTTGATTAGTTAACTGAAGCGAGCTTTATTTCTCTTATTTTCCTGCAAAAAATTAATGACAATAAACAATACTAATAAACTGTTGATAATACACGACGATAGTTAACATATAGTAAAGCAAAAAATCACATTTTACCACTCGTAATATATTTTAAAGTAACAAGTGTTTTCCACTCCCAGACTAAGCATGAAGTAAAATTTCGAGTTTAGAAAAGCCCCGCGTAGAAAATTTGTCGAGGGTCGCGCAGCGACCCGAGACAAATTTTCACGGGGCTTTTCTAAACTCGAAATTTTACTTCATGCGCCACGGGTATTAACCAGTGATTTATAGTAAAGTAATAAAATATATAACGCTCAGATAAGATGGTGATAAATATTTACCGAAATGTAGCGAAACAATGCAGGAATTGTTTTTTTTGTGAATAATTTTGAAATAATAATACAACTAGAATAAATTTAGAAGAGAGCCCAAAAGTCAACGAAAATTTATTACTCAATAAATAAGACAATACTGGGACACAGAGACATTAACCCATTAAGCGCCATTGATGCATACACGCAACATTATCATGTTTTTGTTAATTAAATTAGTTAATAAGTTAATTTGATATATTATATTATTTCACCTGACTTTAAAAGGTATAAAGAAAACTATAAATATTTTGTTATTTAAATATTTCGATTATTCCTCATATAAAAATGGCTGTGCATTTCTAACTTCACAATATTTCAACGTTTTATACGCGTGGCGCATGAAGTAAAATTTCGAGTTTAGAAAAGCCCCGTGAAAATTTGTCGAGGGTCGCTGGCGCGACCCTCGACAAATTTTCACGGGGCTTTTCTAAACTCGAAATTTTACTTCATGCTTAGTCTGGGAGTGGAAAAACTCGTTCTAAACTTTATATTGCACGTTTTTATGTAAAATCGACGAATGCCTAAAATTTACATCGTATACATTATGTATATTTAAAAGAAAAATTCAAAGTATATCATAAAATAAGTCATTCGTAGAAATCATAAAAATATGTGCAACATTTTTACCTAAAACCAACTATAAGAGTTAACTCTATAATTGCTCGGCCGTTATTGGGTTAAAGACATGAAAGTAAATAAGAAACTTGATTAATTGCACAGAGATACAAATATGTTCACATTCCTTAGAATTTCTTGACTAGTTAGCTGAAGCGAGCTCTATTTATCTTATGTTTTATCTTAGGCTGCTATTAAAGATCGTTTATATAAATATCTAACTAAATATTTGAGTAACAGCCATCACGGTTATGTTTCAGGAAGGTCAACTGTTACAGCCGTAATAGATCTGATAGAAAACATATATGAAGGATATGAAAGTGGGGAAATAACAACAGCAGCTTTTCTTGACTTGAGCAAAGCTTTCGACACAGTGTGCTGGAGCAAACTTTTGGAAAAATTTGAATACTACGGTATCCGGGGTATTCCTCTATCATTGATCAAATCATTCTTGGACAACAGAGAACAAGCGGTTTATTTTAAGAACGAGAGCTCCAGGACAACTGTGTTAAAGCAAGGCCTACCTCAGGGAAGCATTTTAGGCTCACTGTTATTTCTAGTATATACAAATGATTTAAATGCTAATGTAACAACAGCTGATACGTACCAATATGCCGATGACACAACGTTAGTCAGGAAGTTTAAATCAGATTCAGCAGCGGAAGAATTGCCTCTAGAATCTGAGGCAATACATTGTTTTAAATATAATAATCTTTCGATTAATGAAGATAAGACAAAAATACTTTCTTTCTCACCACGATCCGAATGTAACACAGACACAGCTATATTTCTGGGTATTACATTAAACCCAACTCTCTCTTGGGACCAGCATGTATACAAGATCGGCAGCAAAATAAGCAGAAACACATACTTGCTATATAAAATTTCTGAACATGTTAATCCCCCTATCGTTCGTACTGCATATTTTGCATACATACACAGTATTATAAAAAATAACATAATCTTATGGGGGGAAACCAAACGGCACTAAACAAAATATTTGTCCTACAGAAAAAATGCATTAGAATCCTTGTGGGTTTAAAACCAAAAGAAAGCTGTAAAGGTCATTTTGCTGCTCTGAATATAGTTACAACTCCCGGCTTATATATCTTATCGTGTTTGTTATATATCTATGATCGGATAGCCTCTTATACTTATCACGAGGATATCCACAACTACAATACTAGAAATAACAAAAATATATACCTTCCGAGATGTCATTTGTCTAAAACAAGCAAGAGTTTTAAAATTCTTTCAATAAAATTTTATAATCACTTACCGAGACAAATTAGAACTTTACCAAGAAAAAAATTCAAAGATTCAATCCAAAAGATACTAATAAAATCCGAATTATACAACATAAGTGGTTACTTTGAAATCGATTTGAATAATATATACTTAAGAATTTTAACCCATCATTCATTGTGTATGTAACTATTTACTTGTCACTTATATTTTAGTCTGTCTGTTCTGTCCCCATATACATTTTATCTTAATTTTAATCTGTTTGTTATGTCCCCACATACATTTTATCCTAATTTTACACATATTATTTTACTTATTCCCATATATTTTAATACAATAGTCATATTTTTATATACTTGATCAGATATTTAGTTTTAGTTTATAATTATATAGATAATTTTAATCATTAAGTATACTTTATATATCTCGTGTTCGACAAAGCCAAATATGTATTTACATTATTTTTGGAAATAAACATTATTATTATTATTATTATTATTATTTTCCTGCAGGAAATCAATAACAATTCCTCTATGTTGATAATACACGACGATAGTTAACTCATAATAAAGCAAAAACGAATCACATTTTACCACTTGTGATATTTTTTAAAGTAACAAGTGTTTTCCACTCCCAGACTAAGCATGAAGTAAAATTTCGAGTTTAGAAAAGCCCCGCGTAGAAAATTTGTCGAGGGTCGCGCAGCGACCCGAGACAAATTTTCACGGGGCTTTTCTAAACTCGAAATTTTACTCCATGCGCCACGCGTATAAACCACTGATTTACAGTAAAGTTGAAAATATATAAGTCTTAGATTAAATGATCAGGAGTATTTAGCGAGATGTAGCGAAAAAAATGCAAGAATTGCTTTTCTTGCGAATAGTTTTAGAAAAATAATAATAAAACTAGAATAAATTGAGAACAGAGCCTAAAAGTAAACGAAAATATATTACTCAACGAATAAGACACTACTGGGACAAAAAGACATGATTAACATGAAAGTAAATAAGACACTAAATTAATTGCACAGAGATACAAATATGTTAACATTCCTTAAAATTTCTTGATTAGTCAACTGAAACAAGCTCTATTTCTCTTATTTTTCTCCAGGAAATCAATAACTATAAACAATTCTAATAAACTGTTGATAATACACGACGATAGATAACATATAGTAAGGCAAAACAATCACATTTTACCACTTGTAATATAATTTAAAGTAACAAGTGTTTTCCACTCCCAGACTGAGCATGAAGTAAAGTTTCGAGTTTAGAAAAGCCCCGCGTAGAAAATTTGTCTCGGGTCGCGCAGCGACCCGAGACAAATTTTCACGGGGCTTTTCTAAACTCGAAATTTTACTCCATGCGCCACGCGTATAAACCACTGATTTACAGTAAAGTTGAAAATATATAAGTCTTAGATTAAATGGTCAGGAGTATTTAGCGAGATGTAGCGAAGAAAATGCAAGAATTGCTTTTCTTGCGAATAGTTTTAGAAAAATAATAATAAAACTAGAATAAATTGAGAACAGAGCCTAAAAGTAAACGAAAATATATTACTCAACGAATAAGACACTACTGGGACAAAAAGACATGATTAACATGAAAGTAAATAAGACACTAAATTAATTGCACAGAGATACAAATATGTTAACATTCCTTAAAATTTCTTGATTAGTCAACTGAAACGAGCTCTATTTCTCTTATTTTTCTCCAGGAAATCAATAACTATAAACAATTCTAATAAACTGTTGATAATACACGACGATAGATAACATATAGTAAGGCAAAACAATCACATTTTACCACTTGTAATATAATTTAAAGTAACAAGTGTTTTCCACTCCCAGACTAAGCATGAAGTAAAATTTCGAGTTTAGAAAAGCCCCGCGTAGAAAATTTGTCGAGGGTCGCGCAGCGACCCGAGACAAATTTTCACGGGGCTTTTCTAAACTCGAAATTTTACTTCATGCGCCACGCGTATAAAACACTGAGTTACAGTAAAGTTAAAAATATATAACGCTTAGATAAGATGGTGATGAATATTTACCGAAATGTAGCGAAAAATGCAAGAAAAACTTTTTTTTTTTTTGACCTCGGCTCTTGGCCATACAGTCAGCAGCCATTTGTATTATTATTTTTCGATTTTAAATTAACTTATCCACATACACACGTTATACAACTCATATGGACGTCACAACGCATTCATACAACATCCATGGCTCCAGAGGGTGCCGATTTTCCCATAAGAAAGTGACACCCCCCGGTGGGATTCGAACCCACGACCCTCTGGTCCAAGAGCAGGAGCTCTACTCACTGACCCACGAGGGTCCCCAAACTTTTTTTTGTAAATAGTTTTGGAATAATTATAATAATAAAACTAAAAGACTTATCAGAGAATACAGGACGGACATGTGGATAAATACGTGCAAGGCCATTAACGAAAAGCAAGGAAAAGATTACTGGAATGCTATCAAAAAACTAAATATAGAAAAGAAAGATCCTCTCTACAAATTAAAACATCCTTTAACAAACGATATCACCACTGACTAACAATCAATAGCAGATACGTTTGCAGACCACTTCGACAAACTATACAAATTTACGTATGACGATACATATGACAACGACTTCCTAAACCACGTAAATTACTGGTATATGTCCTTTAAACAAATCCCTACATCCCACTCCCATTGCGATGAAATAAAAGAAGAACAATACTATGCCACACTGCATAAAGGTAAAATACAGATTAATGTGTCTTGGACATTTTTCAAGAATTTGAATTGTTTAATATAGCAAAAAAATGTAATAACACGTGTTAGTTTGTATATCATGTACAAGTTCCAAAAGTCAATTATTCTCTCTAAAACTTATTAGAATTCGTCTGTAGATGGCTTAAGACAAATAAAATTCATTCCCTGTAATTTTTTTAATTTATTTCAATTTCCTTTTGTTTCATTTAGTTTGGTTTGAGAATAGTTTGACCTGATGTTGCATTTTGCATACAAATTATGCATAGAACAGCAGTGCTGTCGTGTAACGCAAATATTCATTGTATAATTCAATATCTGTCGGGGTATTAGCTCGAGAAGTAGTTGTTTCAATGAATATTTGGAGACAAACTTTTTGCAGAAAGTCGATATTAATTTTAATTCGTTTTTATATTTTATAAATATTCTGCAACCTATTGACAAACTCAATTTTTCTTTATGATAAATTGTCTTTATGTTATTAGAATTCATTAGAAAATGATAAGCCAAAAATAAAATCAATTTGCAGCAGACACATTAAGCTACAATTAATCTTATTTTAAAATCGATTCAATTAATTACTTTTTTATCACAAAAACAAATTAACAATGGAACATATTTATTACACGTATTTTATAATTTTGTCCTTGGTGTATTTTTATTTCTGTTCCTGGCTTATTGACTTCCTGGGCGTTGGCGGAAAGTTTGATGTTCAATCCTGATAAAACAACCCTCTATATATATTTTTTCAGTCTAGATAGAAATTTGGCAATCGATGAATGAAAGGTGAAGGTAATTTGCGAGGAATGGCAAGGGCGCGCACTGGTTACATTTTTTTTTTGAGGAGTCCTTGATTCTACAAAGAAAAACCGCGAGTGAATATTGCTAAATTAACTTCCGAAAGAAGTTTGATTGTACATTTCCAAAATCAAATTGTTTTAAATGCATGCTTGTTATTCTGAGATTACAATTTTGAATTTTAACCATTAAAAGATCATTGTAGTAATTTCTTTCTTCATTTAATTTTAATTTTATTTATTTATTTATATACGGGAAACCCCTTTATAAAAACAAGAACTAAAGTTTAATTATATACAATACCTTATTTTAAATTAAACTAAATACAATTAAGTATAAATGAAATTGCCAATTCTTGGTTGCAGAATACTTCAAACATTAAAAGTGCGATTCTTTTCGCAATCTACAACAAGTTAGTCTTACAAAGACTATATCAAACACTCATTGAAACAACTACTTCCCGGGCTAATACCCCGACGGACATTGAATTATACAACAAGTGTTTGCTGTTACATACAGTAACCTACTGCAAATGTAACAATTTGGGTCAAACTATTCAGGCCATCTATAGACGCGTTTCGAGATTTATCTCTCATCAGTATAGCTTTGCCATTCCCTCTAAACAATTTGACACCTTAGACTGGCGGTCACGTTGCCGTTCAAACATAAGTATAAATGAAATTGCCAATTCTTGGTTGCAGAATACTTCAAACATTAAAAGTGCGATTCTTTTCGCAATCTACAACAAGGGAAGTAGTTGTTTCAATGAGTGTTTGATATAGTCTTTGTAAGACTAACTTGTTGTAGATTGCGAAGAGAATCGCACTTTTAATGTTTGAAGTATTCTGCAAACAAGAATTGGCAATTTCATTTATACTTATGTTTGAATGGCAACGTGACCGCCAGTCTAAGGTGTCAAATTGTTTAGAGGGAATGGCAAAGCTATACTGATGAGAGATAAATCTCGAAACGCGTCTATAGATGGCCTGAATAATTTGACCCAAATTGTTACATTTGCAGTAGGTTACTGTATGTAACAGCAAACACTTGTTGTATAATTCAATGTCCATCGGGGTATTAGCCCGGGAAGTAGTTGTTTCAATGAGTGTTTGATATAGTCTTTGTAAGACTAACTTGTTGTAGATTGCTAAAAGAATCGCACTTTTAATGTTTGAAGTATTCTGCAACCAAGAATTGGCAATTTCATTTATACTTATGTTTGAACGGTAACGTGACCGCCAGTCTAAGGTGTCAAATTGTTTAGATGGAATGGCAAAATACTGATGAGAGATAAATCTCGAAACGCGTCTATAGATAGCCTGAATAATTTGACCCAAATTGTTACATTTGCAGTAGGTTACTGTATGTAACAGCAAATACTTGTTGTATAATTCAATGTCCGTCGGGGTATTAGCCCGGGAAGTAGTTGTTTCAATGAGTGTTTGATATAGTCTTTGTAAGACTAACTTGTTGTAGATTGCGAAAAGAATCGCACTTTTAATGTTTAAATACAATTATTTTAATAGAATGAAACTATTTAAATACATATAAACAATACAAATATATATACAGAAAATATAATATAATTAAATAAATTTGAACTAAAATTAACAAAATTAAAACATATTAAAAAAAAATTAAATGCAGCAAATTACATAAAATCAAAAAGTAAACAGAATGAAATTCAATATTATAAACAGCACAGTAAACTAAACTAAAAAAAATCATATTAAATACTATAAAATTAACGAAATTAACTTGATATAATATTCAATTATATATACAAATGCTCTACCCTATTTAAACAAGACTTAAAAGAATTCAAATTGGATCCAAATAATAAAAACTGCAGTTGATCAGCTTAATTATTTGCAGCTCGCATCGTCCTTGTCATTGGATTGTTGTAACCATAATAATCAGGCGAAAAATTTGGTTGTTCCTTAGATCGTGACATGGTATATAAAAGTTTAGCACTGATAAAATGTCCGGGCAATCAATTAATCCTGTGACAATTCTGTGCAGGTAAGTTAGATCAGTTATCTTCTAAGCGTTTTATATTTCACTCATCCATTATATCTTGATAAGAACCTTGCACGTGAAAAATATTAGAATCTAGTACAGAATTATATAATCATTTTCTTATTCAAAAACAATTCCCACAACATAAGAGTCAATTTCTAAGCAGAAAAAAGAACATGCAATTTTGGTGAATACAACAAAAAAAGAATTTTACCAAAATAAAATATTTTCTTCTTCAAATGTACAAAAAGCAACATGGGATGCGATCAGAGAATTAACCTCAATAAATAAATTTAATAAAAACAATAAATTCGAGATAGAAGCGGATAACTCTGCCATCATAAACACTTTAGGCATAGCCGAAACATTTAATAATTTCTTTGCTGAGGAACCGATGCAAATACATACAACCTTTTCACGTAATGAACCATGTTATGATTCTGTCGCTCAGCTTACGAATACCATTTTCCTGCATCCATTTACAGAGGCGGAAGTTATCAATATCCTATTATACAAACTTAAAAGCAACAAAGCACCGGGCTTCGATGATGTCCCTGATTTTATAATTAAACGTTCAATTAATGAATTGGTGAAACCACTAACATACTTAATAAACATTTTCCTGGAAACAGGAACATTTCCTACTAAACTAAAATATAGCATGGTTGTACCAATATATAAAAAGAGAAATAGACAGCACATGAGTAATTACCGACCAGTATCCTTAGTGTCTGCATTTTTTAAGATCTTTGAACTTTGCATGCTGGAAGGGTTGTTACATTTTATTAAGAAAAATAACGTCCGCAGCAATAGTCAACATGGATTCCTTGCAAAGAGATCTACAATGACAGCGATTGCTTCATTCTATAAAATATTACTGGCTTATCTAGACAGTGGAGAATTTCCCATAGGTGTGTTTCTAGACCTTAGTCGGGCTTTCGACTGTGTCGATAACAAAATTTTGCTTGAAAAACTGAATATGTATGGTATACGCGGTGTGGCTCAATCCTGGTTTTGCCAGTACTTGGAAAATAGACAAAATTTTGTTCGCATTGTAAGTGACAGCAATATATCAACCGCTAGCCCTCGTAGCATTGACCTTAGTGTACCTCAGGGGTCAATTCTTGGACCAATGTTATTTATACTATATATAAATGACATTGTCAATATCATCCCAGACAATATCTTCATATATGCTGATGATATGTCTGTGGTTACGAGCGGAAAGCATGAGCAAGGTTTGATTGATAAATCCACTGAATTAACACAAAAATTATGTTCCTGGTTTTCAAATAACAAATTATTGCTAAATGACAAAAAGTCAAATTTCATTCTATTTAAGACAAAACAGTCTAAAATAAATATAAATAATAATATTTGTACTGACAATATACCAATAGAACAAACTGCAGTAACAAAATTTTTGGGACTCCAGATAGATCAATTTAGTGATTGGAAATTACAATACGAACATGTTGTGAAATGCCTCAATAAAACAGCTTATCAGATGAGATGTCTAAGAAAGGTTTTGATAGTGGAACAATTGATAAATGTATATTATGCAAATGCACAATCACGAATGGTGTACGGTGTGTGCTTTTGGGGCACATCCTGCCATTGGCAATACGTATTCGTAGGATAAAAGTGTATAATTAGAGCAATGGCAGGGGTGCAACCAACACATTCTTGTAAGCCTTATTTTAAGAAATTTCAAATCTTGCCTTACCCTTGTCTGATGATGTACGAATTAATATTATTCACACGTGAAAATCAACATAACTTTACTAAACATAGTGACATTCTCATTCGTACAACACCAGACACGTAGGTGATATGTATGTAGAACGTTGCCTGCTTAATATAAGACAAATGTCACCAAACGTATTAGGGCCTAAATTATATAATAATTTGCCGAATGATATAAAATCAATTAAATTTATTCACAAATTCAAAAAGAGCTTAAAAACCTTTCTCTTAGAAAAATTATATTACGATATAAATCATATTATCAAATAATATTTATTGTATAACATAATTATAAGAAACTAATTTATATTATGTTACATTTCTCTTTTTTGACGCTTCTAATACTGTACGATATATGTAACTATATGTATCTGTTCAGTCAATGGAATAAAGAATTATTATTATTATTATTATATCTGCCTAATTTATACTCTATCATGCATGCGAAAGAACTCATTTTGTATTGACTCTAACCTGTTAGTAAGACTTGACGTATGTGGTGACCAAATTATATAAGCATATACCAGGTTTGCACGGACTAAAGAACAATACAATCTTTTTAAGCATTGAGGACCCAAACAAAACCCCACATTTTCAAAGACTTACTACTTATATTCATAATATGTGCTTTAAATGAAAGCTTGTTGTCAAATATAAAGCCCTAATCTTTTATTTCACTTACTTCTGGGATATTATTATTACCAATGGTATATGTGTAATTAATGTTGGATGCTTTCTGGAAAATGAAATCTTGGTGCATTTATTTATATTTAAGGGTAAGTTGTTTACATGGCACCAGTCACTAATCCGATCTAGATCTTCTTGTAAATATTGGCAATCTTGTAAAGAGTTTATTATCTTAAATATTTTGATTTCATCTGCATACAGGAGTATTTCACTATTGTAAATACTACGTTCAATGTCATTTATAAATAGCAGGAACATAATTCGCCCCAAATGTGTTCCTTGTGGTACCCCAGAAGTAACGGAAATGAGCTTTAAAGTAAAATTATCAATCTTTACCATTTGCACTCTATCATGTAAAAAAAATCAGATAACCATTGAATTGTTAGCCTATTGAAACCAAGCGATGCCTGTTTATCTAATACGATAGCGTGATTAACTCTATCAAACGCTTTAGAAAAGTCCAGATACATGCTATCAACTTAGCGGTTTTCATTCATAGCAGTCCCGTGGAATTGATGGTAACATAAAAGATTTGTAATTAACATAAATAAGACACTTAAACTTTGTTTGTATAACTGAGGTTATTTTTATTATGACTATAGTTTCGATAACTTTAACTTGTCATTATCAGACTACAAGTGTAGTCTGATAATGACAAGTTAAATTTGTCGAAACTATAGTCACAATAAAAAAACCTCAGTTATACAAACAAAGTTTAAGTGTCTTATTTATGTTAATAATGATGTATAACGAAGTAGAAGCCTCAACAGTTAACAGTTAGATTTGTAATTGTCGATCGTTTTGGTGTAAAGTCGTGTTGTTTATTTGACAGAACGGCTTTAGACATCCAATTAATCTGATTTGAAACTAATTTGTTAAGAATTTTGAGAATGCAAGATTGTAGGCATCCATCTCTGTAGTTTGAGACCATTTTCCGATCACTTGATTTATAAATTGGGTAGATAAAGATATTGAAAATAGATCGTGCAAGGGACTACACAGTGAATAAATGCAATTAAATAAAACGTAAGTTGAGATTCTGTCTGGATCACGAGCCTTGCGTATTTTTAGATGCGATATTTCATTAAAAATGCCTTCCTTAGATATTCTTAGCTTATAGCAGAGCTAGGCGATTCATTCAGGATTCGAATCCTGGAATCGAATCTTTTTAGAGAATTCAAAAGAGGCATTCGAATACTTTAGTTAAACTGGATTCGTTACATTTTTTTAAGAGGATTCGTATTCGAATCCAAATGCGGGTGATTCGAATCCTCATAGAAGGATTCGAATATTTATAAAAGGATTCGAATACTTACAAAAGGATTTGAATCGTCAAAAATAAATTGAATTAATTGTGAGGATTAACGTGAAAAATTTGTTTTGTGTTTTTTTAAAATTTCTCAATCAATCACTGTTTAATACGCGTGGCGCATGAAGTAAAATTTCGAGTTTAGAAAAGCCCCGTGAAAATTTGTCTCGGGTCGCTGCGCGACCCTCGACAAATTTTCTACGCGGGGCTTTTCTAAACTCGAAATTTTACTTCATGCTTAGTCTGGGAGTGGACAACACTCGTTCTTGGAAGTTTCAAATTGAAGGATCACTCTAGATTACTAAGTTTATTACCATTTTACAAAGGCTCCAGCTCGAAGGACCAACCATGGTCTTCGGAGACCAAAGGACAACAGGGAATCAAAGTTTTTTTTACAAGAAAACAACGAATATCTAAAGGTTTACAGCATTTATAGGTAGAAAACATATAATTTTAAAAAAAATATCGAAGTTGGGTTGGCTGCGCGACCCTCGACAAATTTTCTACGCGGGGCTTTTCTAAACTCGAAATTTTACTTCATGCGCCACGCGTATAAAACACTGATTTAAATTGAAGTTAAAAATGCACTGAAAACCAACCAAACTTCGATTTTTTTTTAAAATTAGATGTTCTCTTTTCTATCCATGCTGTTAACCTTCAGATATTCGTTGTTTTCTTGTAAAAAACATCGATTCCCTGTAATCCTTCGGTCTCCGAAAACCATGATTGGTCCTTCGAGCTGTAGCCTTTGTAAAATGGTAACAAACTTAGTAATCTAGAGTGATCCTTCAATTTTAAATTTCCAAGAACGAGTGTTGTCCACTTCCAGACTAAGCATGAAGTAAAATTTCGAGTTTAGAAAAGTCCCGCGTAGAAAATTTGTCTTGGGTCGCGCAGCGACCCGAGACAAATTTTCACGGGGCTTTTCTAAACTCGAAATTTTATTTCATGCGCTACGCGTATTAAACAGTGATTGATTGAGAAATTTAAAAAAAAACACAAAACAAATTTTCACGGGGCTTTTCTAAACTTGAAATTTTACTTCATGCGCCACGCGTACAAGACACTGATTTGAAGTGAAGTTCAAAAACACACAAATGCATCTTTAATCAGAGTAACACAGATATTTAGTCTGTTATCAGCGATGTTTGGTGTTATTAATAAATAATTAGGTTTTGAATATTTTTGTTAAAACAACTGATAACGATATTTATATGTTAATGGTTGTAAAAAAAAATATAAAATCAAATTTATTCGTAAAGGATTTGTATTCGTGATTCGAACAAATAGGATTCGAATCCTCGATTCGAATCATTATCTCTTACGGATCCTTTATTCGAGTATTCGTGATTCGAATCATATATGGTGATTCGGATTCGTGATTGGAATCCTTTTCACGAGGATTCGTCCCAGCTCTGGCTTATAATTTATAGTGGCACAATCAAAAGTTGAATTGATATTGTATGCACTTGCATCATTGGTATATACTGTAGCAAAATAATCAGCAAATAAATCTGCGATCCGTTCACCACCTGATCCCTTTCTTGACTCGTAATTCAATAAATTAGGTGTATCAGTATCACCTCTTTAATCTCTTACATAGTTCCAAAAGTAGTTTGGATTGACATTTACTTTTGTCTCTACATTTGTTAGGTAGTTCTGGTACAGATTATCTGATAGTATTGCATTTTCTACGCAAGGATTTAAAAATTTGATATGAGCTATTTTCTTTTTACGTAGGAGCATTTTAAGTTCATGAGTCATACATTTCGGATAACAATTAAAATATGATTAAATATTCTTTGAGGAATTAATGTATTAGTGCCTTCATTAATAATACTATAAAAAACATCTACTTAGGCTTAATATCTACATTTGCAACGGTCGACATCATTCATTGCTATTAAAAGAGTTATTGTAGAAAGTATTTAACGAATCAAAGTCTGCCAAGTGATAGAGGTACATTTTACTTTCTGATTGTAACAGATTAGCAACATTAAGGGAAATGTCGTAAGCCGAGTGATGGTGTCCTATGTTTGATATTAAATTATCAGAAAGTGGTACATCAACACTTTGAAAAAAAAATCAAGAAAAATATTTCTATTATTGGGGATAGTATTAATTTGGTTAAAAATAAGAATGTTGAAGGTATCTAAAACTACTTGAGATTTTAAATCAAGGTTAACCTTGTCATCAGAATGGTTATCAAACCAATTGATATTAGGGAGATTATAATCTCCACAAATTAAATATTTACATTCAGAATACTGTTCTACTAAGTATTTCATAACTCTACATTGCTCTGAATAACTATCTATAGTAGATGAAGGCGGTATATAAACACCCCCAACGATATAATTAGTGTTATTAGTTGATAACAAAACAAATAAATGTTCTACAGAATTATTTTTTAATATAAAGGATGATATAAAACAACGTTTAATAGCAATTAAAATACCTCCACCCCTTATATGACCCCTAACACTACGCTCGACTCTATACAGCGTATAATCGAACTAATGTACATCCTCTTAAGGGCGTATACACAAAATATTTTGACACCAATTGCAGCAAAAATAAAATCGGAAAAAAAAATTGGATTTTTCATAATTTTTCATGCATTTTTTACTTTTTGAGAACTTCTGGTTACCTGTGTTCATGATATTTTTCGTGGATGCGTAAGTTGTTGTATTTTTTATTTACTTTTACTACTGCGAGGCGCATAAATCACTTCGCACGCACTAAACTTTAGTCAGCAATGGGTACTTATGAAAACGATAACATAGACATAATTCTTCACAATCTGACCCACTTTTCTCTGGATGGTGTAATTCGATATCCAAATCGTTTAAAAACTACCAGTCTATGTGGAATCTCTCTTAAAATACGCAATGTGCGCGTATACCAGATACCACAAACATGTGGCCTATTATTATTAATTATTTTTAATAATTATTTGTGAGCTATCTACTAAAGGTATGGTAATTTCAAATGCAGGTATTGTTTATTTAAACGCTGCCCCTTATGTGGTAGAGAGCCTGTACAGTAGTTCGTTTACACGCTGTATATATTATAATTTTTTAACTGCAGTTCATTATTACCGGTGTTTTCAAAAAGCCAAGTTTCAGTCAAAATAATTATATCATAATCATTATTAGTAATCGATAACATAACATTTCGAAGTTTGCTTCTTAGCCCCCACAATTTTGGTAATAAACCATTAGTTTTTTTGTACAGAATTGGAGTTCTTTGAGATCTGCGGCTGCTTAGAAGTAATAATTGAAACTCCTTTGCTGTATTTAATTGTAAGGTTTAATGCACTCATTGATTTACTTGATTCCAGGCCAGTTTATATTTTTTTACAGATAATCAAGTTGTTTTATTGGTCCGAAAATGGAAGGGTTTATTACTCTCCAGTGCATTACTTTTTATGCTAAATGTACATTTCAAACACTAGGTGTTCATAATATATAAAATTACGAAAAAACTATTCGTGAAAATGCAAACAGTGTCTTAATTAATACGACAATTTAAGACGATAAATATCCATTGAAACAACTACTTCCCGTGCAAATACACCTCCGGATATTGAATTATACAATGAAATATTTAAAATCTTTTTTAATTTGATTTGTTACAACGCTCTATTAAAGTATATGTAACGTTTAGGTCAAATTCTCTTCAAACCAACTGACAATACTATTTGAAATGAAAGGAGAGATAGCAACAAATTAGAAGTGAAAGGACTTGGATTAAAACTAATGTCTTAGGCCATCTATAGACGCGTTTCGAGATTTATCTCTCTTCAGTATAGCTTTGCTTATGACGAGAGATAAATCTCGAAACGCGTCTATAGATGGCCTAAGACATTAGTTTTAATCCAAGTCCATTCACTTCTAATTTGTTGCTATCTCTCCTTTCATTTTAAATTGTATTGTCAGTTCGTTTGAAGAGAATTTGACCTAAACGTTACAGATACTTTAATAGAGGGTTGTAACAAATCAAATTAAAAAAGATTTTAAATATTTCATTGTATAATTCAATATCCGGAGGTGTATTTGCACGGGAAGTAGTTGTTTCAATGGATATTTATCGTCTTAAATTGTCGTATTAATTAAGACACTGTTTGCATTTTCACGAATAGCTTTTTTCGTAATTTTATATATTATGTTTAAAGTGTGCAAACTATAAGAAGCGTAAGCCTATTTTCTCGAATTCAAATAGTTTTGAATTTGAATTTAACTAGGTGTTCATTTTCAATGCCAATACAATTGACGAAAAATGTACATTAAGCATAATAAAAATAAAGTAGAGAAAGGACTTACTACAATAATTAATAGAAAAACACTTCACGTAACTAAAAGAAGAATATTGATTAAAAGATTAACTTACCAAAGTTAAATGAACTTGATGGAAGATTATTTCAGTGGTATATTTATTTATTCAGTCAACGGAGTCCATTTAAAAAAGATACATGATATAAATAGAACAACTATGATGTAATTATCGTAACAATCAGTGTCTAAAATGAAGATTTAATCAATTAATAACCAATACGCGTTAAGTATGCAGAACAAATGATTCTAAATTGCTTGTAATTAGTAATCAGGAACGCATTAGAATAAACATTTAGACAAGGAGAAGCAATAACATTGCGAAAGATATACAGTCTGGAACACTATAGTGGGCGTGGTCGCCTCCACATTTCCGCTCGCTTTTTTTTTCTTCTTCAATTCAAAATAAATACGCGCAGGTGGATTACTTCCATACAAATTACACATCATTTATGTAAATCGTGTCCATTTACATTTACAATTGTCAATGATTTGTTGTATTATTTGTAATTTGTTATTAATTATTTTATTATATACTTGATGTTATACTGTTTAACAAATGGTAATATTTTGTGTGTTGGGAAATTTTTTAATTAAAATTCATTGCAATTGCTCCGTAAAATAAAAATAAATAACACAAAGAAGAGAAAGCGAACGATCGAGATTGACGTTTCCTTTTATTCATCCGCGCGCGCGCTGAATAATTCAAATTTGATTCCACTTTTATTTTGGCATTCGTACAAAAAGTACGCGACATTTCACCAAAAAAAAAAAACGATAAATTAACCAGTTACGTAAAGCTGTTTGCAAAATTTTCGTGGAAAGTCACAAATAAATTTACATGAAATTAGTTTACATTTCAAATTTTAAATTAGTTTACATTTGCACAACATTAAAAAAAAAAACAAGATCTCTTGCATAGAATCAACTTCTGTACTTAGTGGTAGAAAAATCCAGAAAATGGCTGAACGGGAAAATAGAAAAAACAACTTATTAATATTTGGTATGCCTCAAGGGAATTTTAAGACATTGCAGGAACAGATTAACCTGACATGTGCAACAAAGCAATTAAAGGGTGTTTTTTTTTAGAAGTATAGAACTTCTTTTTCAAATAAAACACTTACAAATCGATAAAACAACAGATTGTTTGGCTTTAATAGGTAACCAATGTAATGGCATTTTACGTTTAAAAATAATTTTGGACATGCGACCACCGTGATTGCGTCTTAGATGAATCTTCTATTGGTTTAATTTTTCATAACTTTTTCCAATGTGGCCGGGCTAATCTCTCCAATTACGCGCCGAACGTTTATCAGCATAGACCAGTGATTTGACGTAGCCCTAAAAAAGTAGTCCAATGGAATCAAATCACATGATCTAGGCAGCCAATTAACAGAAACACTTTTTTTTAAATTAAATTTTTATTTATATGGTTTTAGTTAAATAATCACGTATTCAGTTCATTAAACTTATCCATATTTTTCTCTCATGAAGAATGCGTATCTTTTAATAAAAATCATGGGCGCGAATCGACCTTGGCTTTTAAACAATTACATAGAATTTCGTGGGTGAATTTTAACATTTAACAAAAACATCATTACAAAATGTAGGAGGAATGCACTTTTTGCATAAATAAAGTTACAACAAAAAGAAACACCAATTATTTCATTATAAATGTAAAATTTTGATATATTATGGGATTAATGTTTGCTCTTTGTTTCCATTTTGAGTATTTGCACGTGTGGGTGTGTAAATATTAATATTTATTCATAGTAAGTTATTGACATTAAATATAGACTCGCATATATTAACTAAACTAATTTGAATACGCTTGTAATAAAAACAAAATAATTATCTGAATTAATTATATCTAAAGTATTTTTATTTGATAGTTCATCGTAATTTTCATTCGTCAACTTATTGTTATTAATTTGCATTAGAATAAGACACAGGGTATTTGGGTGTTATGAATTATTTATGATTGTTATTGATTGATTGTCTTTTACACCAGAATAATTTGTTGTAATATTGGTTTGATATTTAGTTGTTCAAGTTTTTTACACTTATTTAGTTATATACAGGGTCCTGCAACAGTGCGTCGGGCTTTCCTAGCGCCTTTCCCGTGAAAAAAAACAAAAAAATGTTTCGTACAAAAAGTTATTGATTTGAAAATCTTCATGGTGTAAAATTATTTTTAAACATACAGGGTGTCCCAATTTTGCGGTATAACAAAAATATTTGTTTTTTTTTAACGGAACACCCTGTATTTATTCAACTTTTCTTATGACATTTTTCAACCTCTACATTGTTATAAATGGTTTTTTATTATGTTACAGTGTTGCCAATTTACATTTTTTTTCTCCAAGTATCATGCATAAGCAAGCTCAACTTTAAAAAATCGTAGCGACCTCGTTTTTTGAATGTAAGAATAACTTTTAGCAAATATCTCAGTGTAGTTAATAAGCAACGTTTTATTAATGAGCAATTTAAATTTAGTAATACAGGGTGTTCAGAGAAACATGCCAAACTTTGCAAATTTCAAAGCGGTATAACCCATTTTTTTTTAAATGGAATGCTCCCTATTTTATGTCATTATTCGAAAGGTCTATTTCTTCTCTTCAATTTGATGGGGCATATCTTATGTCTAAACCCCATAGTTGTTGAGATATTCAATATTTTTCACAAAAGTATCCATTTAATTACATTTCTATGCACTCTAGTGGGCCATGCTGAGACGAAACAACTGTCAAAATGTAAGTAAAAGTCAATGTGAGATGAATAAATACAGATAATACTTCAAAATTATTAATACAAAAGAGAAACGATACTACAGTAAATTTCAAAATGTTTTCCATTTTCATTTAGGCACAAATTAATTCGCCGCTGAAAAGACCTATTCACTCTTCCTAACATTTCAGGTGAAATACTTGCAAAAGTATTAACAATTCGTTGCTGCATATTCATTGGGGTTGTTGGTGCTTCATTATAAACAATTTCTTTTACATATCCCCACAAGAAAAAGATCAATTTTTGTTAGATCCGGAGATCTAGCAGGCCATCTAGTGGCTCCATTCCTACCAATCTATTGGTTGGGGAAAATACCATGAAGAAATGTCCTCACATCTCGCGAGAAGTGCGCAGGTGCCCCATCTTGTTGAAACCACAGCCTGTTTCTTGTATGTTGAGCTAATAACCCGGGTAATACATTTCGCATAAAGTGCAAATACATATGCCCATTTAGATGGCCTTCGAAGAAATGTGGACCTACCACATGGTTTCCAATAATTCCTCCCCAGACATTCAATGACCATCGATGCTGATGATCAACTTGTCTCATAACATGCGGATTTTCAGTTGAATAATAATGAAAATTGTGCCTGTTGACAGATCCGCTGTTATGGAACGTCGCCTCATCCGTGAATAAAACATACTGGAAAAACGCAGGATCCTCCCGTATTTTTAGTCTTGCCCAGATACAAAATTCAGAACGAAACTGAAAATCAGTATTACTCAGTTCTTGATGTAACTGAATATGATATGCATGATATCGATTTTTCTTCAGAAAGCGTTGTACTGACCTCTCGCTTATGCTGGTTGCTTCACAGATGTCTTTTTGGCTCAAGTTGGTATGCTCAGTTGCTGTTAAGAGCACTGAAAATTGGTTTTCCTCATTGGTGATAGGTTTTGTTCTTTCTTGTTTTCTGTAATGTACACTTCCCGTTTCAATAAATCTATTGAGCAGGTTCCTAAAACTTTTCTCTTCCGGATGTCTTCTGTCGGGATAACGTGTCGCGTAAATTCTAGCCGCCAATAAACAATTTCTATCAGTCTCCCCTAATACAAAAATCATATCGACTAGTTCGTCTTTTTCGAAATTCATCGTAATTATATGCTGTCTACTTTTACCACGAAACGAAGAATCACTTTACAAATCACAAATTAACGTTTCGAATTTCGACATAATCAAATGTCACACTGACACTTACATTACATTTTGACAGTTGTTTCGTCGCAGCATGGCCTACTAGAGTGCATAGAAATGTAATTAAATGGATACTTTTCTGAAAAATATTGAATATCTCAACAACTATGGGGTTTAGACATAGGATATGCCCCATCAAATTGAAGAGAAGAAAAAGACCTATCGAATAATGATATAAAATAGGGAGCATTCCATTTAAAAAAAATGGGTTATACCGCTTTAAAATTTGCAAAGTTTGGCATGTTTCTCTGAACACCCTATACTACTAAATTTAAATTGCTCATTAATAAAACGTTGCTTATTAACCACACTGAGATATTTGCTAAAAGTTATTCTTACCTTAAAAAAACGAGGTCGCTACGATTTTTTAAAGTTGAGCTTGCTTATGCATGATACTTGAAGAAAAAAATTGTAAATTGGCAACACTGTAACATAATATAAAACTAAATGGACAACAATGTAGAGGTTGAAAAATGTCATTAGAAAAGTTGAATAAATACAGGGTGTTCCATTAAAAAAAACAAATATTTTTGTTATACTGCAAAATTGGGACACCCTGTATGTTTGAAAATAATTTTACGCCATAAATATTTTTAAATCAATAATTTTTTGTACGAAAAATTTTTTTGTTTTTTTCACGGGAATGGCGCTAGGAAAGCCCGACACACTGTTGCAGGACCCTGTATATTTCCTTGAATTAATTATAATAATAACTTTATTTACGTATACAGGGTGTCCGTACTTCAACAGAATGTATGGGGATCTCGGTTATTTGAAGAGATAGAGAGTCGGGGGGCAAATTTGCGTAATTTAGGGTCCAATAATAATCCAAAAACAAATACGGATTTTTGGAAATTTCGTTTCAATTTTTTTATTCAAAAACTACTGAATCCAGACATTTACAACTTTAACATTATACAAGCACTTTTTAACGATAAATCTAGTAACATATTTTATTTTAAGATAACTATAACATTTACCCAGGGACCATAGCTAATTTTTGTTTTTATTATGGGAGCCATTTTAGATTTTCATATTTTTTGGAAGAATATTTTTTTACTGAATTCAATGATGTATTACACTTATAGTTTATTGTATATTTTATATGTAAAATATCCCAGACTAAGCATGAAGTAAAATTTCGAGTTTAGAAAAGCCCCGTGTAGAAAATTTGTCGAGGGTCGCGCAGCGACCCGAGACAAATTTTCACGGGGCTTTTCTAAACTCGAAATTTTACTTCATGCGCCACGCGTATAAACCACTGTTTTACAGTAAAGGTAAACATATATAATGCTTAGCTGTGATGGTGATCAATATTTACCGAGATGTAGCGATAAAATGAAAAAATAACTTTTTTTGTGAATAGTTTTGGAATAATAATAATAAAAGTAGAATAAATTTAGTTTGTGCAACTTTTGTGTGATAATCGATACTTATTATAATTATTATTTTACTTCATGCTTAATCAGGAAGTGGAAACACTCGTTTGAAGCTTCAAATTGAACTCTTTTCAGAAACAACGAACTCGTAAAAATGTGCACAGTATACATCTCGATATGTATTATTAAAAGTGAAAATCCAAGTATATTTTTTTGCATTATTTAAGATCAATTTTGAATATAACAATTTATCATTCCAATAAATTATTAACAATATCTGAAAGTAACGATTCGCTTTGAAACAAGCATAAATCAAAAACATTTCCTTTACAATCACAACAAGTAATAACATTATGTATTTGCTTTGAGTTACGTGAAGAGTTTAATATAATAAACTTAATAAAACATTAATAACATCATTACGCTTTAACAGATAAATGGATTTCTGTTTAAAGAGTTCCTTTCGTTAACATGCATACCTTTACAATAACCATAAATTATGAACAATTACCAACATTAATAACATCATTATACATTTATAAATGTTATAAAAAAGAGTCGTGTCCGTTCAAAAGGCGAATACAGTAAACCTGTCTTTTAATAAATTAACACGTTCGGATTTAAATTGTGCTCTTAGTATTCGATTCAATTAACAATATTTCATGTTTTCACGCATGAACGAGAAGCGAATGTACATAATACATTATTTATTACAGAGACAGAGAGAGAGAGAGAGAGAGAGAGAGAGAGAGAGAAAGGGAAATAGAGAAAAAAATATCCAATACAAAGAAATAGTTTAATACACTAGGATTTTCTTGTATACTAATGGTGAAAACTTACAGACTATTAAATAATGCATTGTTAATAATTATTTGAATTATTCTAGAGAAAAAAATACACAACGAAGTATTAAATATATTTAATAAATTAATTTAATTTTACTTCTAAATAAAACACTTTTTACTTTGTTTAACCACTGTATTTTGCACTTGATTTGTGACTATAATTTCGACTATCTAGTAGTCATTATCAAACTAAAGACTTTTAGTTTGATAATGAGTACTAGATAGTATCTACTACTCAGTATCAAACTAAAAGTCTTTAGTTTGATGATGATTACTAGATAGTCGAAGCTATAGTCACAAATTAAGTGCAAAATACAGTGGTTAAACAAAGTAAAAAGTGTTTTATTTACAAGTGTATTTAAGATGTACCACAAAGTGAATGCCTACAACACAAAACAGTAAATTAATTTAATTTAATTATGTATGTGGTTTATATTAAATATATTAATGAATTAATTGTTAATTAAAATTGGCTTTAAATTATACAGTTTTTCGTTAACATTTAATGTATTATTTTTAAATGTCATAAATCTCATTGGTATTTAATCTATAAAATATTTTTTTGATATGTTTACTTTTATAACCACCTACACAATTACTTATTTTCAATGTTCTCGAATTTAAATATCCAATTTAAAACGAATTAAAAATATCATAAATCATATTTTTTAAAAGTTCATATCTGTGTATACATATACATTTGTATGTCAAAATATTTTGGAGAGAAATAAAACACAAGGAAGTGATTTCTGAAGTGTGAGTTACGAATTGGGAAGTATTATAAATTAGTCTAATAATAAACAAACGGTTTGCATTAATAAACAAAAACCCACGCTTGTGTTCGACTGTTCGACTGAAGATCACTGGAAATTCTCAAGGCGAAACCGCAAACATACATTGACTCACTCACTCACTCAATGAGAAAGATCTAATTAACATCATTAACTATTTATGATAAAACATATTTTTTTTTAAATTGATTAAAATATACCAAAACATGCGTGGAAAAGAGACGTTTTGGAACGGAGAAAAGATAATCCTGATAAAAGCAAACAATTGTACCGATATTGAAAAGAAACTTAATGGTAGGACTTCGAGATTAAGAGTGCGCTCTGCCCTATGGAAACTGAGAATACTGATTTTTTTGTTATTATTTTGAATTTTGTAATTTTTTCTTTACACATCTGTCTAAAATTCAATTGCAGAGGGCATGATGATTTGATTTAATTTTTTATTTTAGTGTAGTGAAATATAAAATTAAAAAACTCTAAAATGTGACTTTATCATGCTCTCCGCAATGATTTTGTAATTATACAGGGTGCCCGTTTTTGGAGCTCAAGCATGGGGATCTCGGTTATTTGAAGAGATACAAGGTCGGTTAAATTAGGGCAAAGTTGCCCAATCTTTAGTATAACATAATGCTGTTTGAATCATAATGTATTCCGAATACTTCCGAAGATATCCGAAGAAAATCGAAATTTTCAAAAAGCGTTTTTATTTTTTTGCGAGACTATTTAAAGAGATACTTCAAAACAATTTACACATTATCATTGCCACTTTGTACGCTCTACAACGTGGTGATTTCATAATAAAAATTCGACGTTTTGATTTTCGGCAAACATCATTAACTTGGTTTTTTCTTATGGGCGCCATCTTGGATTTTTACATTTTCAAATACAGCTTTTTTTTCTAATTATGGTGATGTGTCATGTGTTGGGGTTTGATCTAGTAGTTTGATGGAAATGCCAAAAATCCTGTTTTTGCAAAGAGTGCCTTGGAAATGACAGCTACACTTTTGTTTAATGAGGTAGTTTTTGACACTTCGACTGAATTTCTCTTATCCTGACCTACAGTTACAAAACTAGTATAAATTTATAACAAAATCCGTTTTCAATTGAAGAAAAACGCGATATGCTAGAACTTTATTACGGATCGCATTGAAATGTGCAAGTTACTTCGGATGTGATCAGCGGTATCCAGAAAGACAACCTGCTCAAAATTATTTTCTGATTTTTCATAGAAATTTAGCTGAGTTTGGTGCATTTTCTAAGCCTAGAAGACGTGTTCATAGGCCCACGGAAATGAAATGGAAATTTTACAAGCAGTAAGTAAAATGTTAAAACCTTCTGTACAGCAGTGTGGACGTTACAATTTTGCTCTGCAGAAAACATTAAAATATCGTGCTAATACAGTGCATTAAATAATAAAAAGTAAACCTACATAAAATAAATATCAGTGCCTAAACAGAACACATATCATAATGGGAATCACAAGAGCTCCAAAAAGAAGAACTAGCTGATACGATGATGGAGTTACTTACACGGGAGGATTTTATGAATAAATTCGCAGATTTGGTCGTCTCCAAATTGAAATCGACCTTCGCCGAGTTCGAAAGTCAAATTACTGATATAAAGAAGGAATTGTCTACGTTCAAAGAAGAAAAAATGGCAATAATAAATGAACTGGAACGTAAAAACGATATACTCGCTCAACAAAACAAACAAAACAATTTACGCATTTACGGGATTCCGGAAACTGCAAATAAAAATACAGAAGAAAAAACAATGGAAATTATCAAAAAAAAGCTGAAAATCGACTTGGAACCACAAAACATACAGGAATGCTATAGAGTAGGAAAGCAAATAAATGGAAAACTGCGCCCAGTTCTTTTAAAATGTGTAAATTACAAAGTCAAATCAAATATATATTCGAACAAAAACAAATTAAAAGGGACGAATATCGTAATTCAAGAGGACCTTACTCCAGAAAGAGTTAAATTAGTGCGCGAATCGCTGAATAAATTTGGCAAAGGCAACGTAAAAACAAATGGAGGTAAAATATTTGCGGTTTACAATCAAACGAAACTTAAAATAGTTTCGATAGAATGTATCAATAAAATATGCATTTAAGGTTTACTTATTATATTTATTATATGAGTAATATATAGTTTAGCACGCAAAGTTACAAGCTAAAATGTCATCCTATATTTTTGCAGAGCAATAAACAGCTGATTGTAGTACTTTAGCAATATCACATTATTGTTTTCCATGAACGGTTTTGATATAGATCTTCCCAAAATCGTTGACAAAAATGTATATACTTTAAAAGAATGTAATTTAAATATAAAAGAATTTACTAAGCTCTCACATAATCTGAATATTTTTCAAACTAATATAGGAAGTATTGCAAAAAATGTTGATGAACTTCAAACTTATCTACATATTTTAAACATAGATTTCGATTTAATAATATTAACTGAAACGTGGAAATGTCATGACACTAAATATTTTCAGCTGGATGGTTATATGTTATACAGTAATAAAAGTCAATTAAACCAGAATGAGGGAGTATCAATATATATTAAATCCAGTATTCCTCATTCTAATGTTGTGATTGAAATTAATGACTTAAAATTCATGAGATCGACTATTAAAATACAAAATACAAATATTGCCATTACATCGGTCTATAGACCCCATACTTATACAATTCAAAATTTCATTAACTCAACTAAACTATACTTAAATGAACATACTAAAACTCAATTCGAAATATTTGCAGGAGACACAAACATAAATATCGAAATGTTGAATGATAAACTAATAAATGAATACATCAACTCACTGTGCGAATTTAGCCTACAACCCTGTATTAATCAAAGCACACGCATCAACAAAACCCATAAATCTTGTATAGATCACTACTATATAAAATCAAAAATAAATTATAACAATGTGCTACCGCTTATACTACACAACAAAATTACAGATCACTGTCCAATCACACTAAGTATTAAACTGGATGAAATTAAAAATAATAATTCGAATAATAATCAAACCAACAGCTTTGAACTGAAATTTGTAGACTATAAAAAGTTAAAAACAAATCTATCTCTCGTGAACTGGGACTTTATAACAACATCAACTGTAGATGAAGCTTGTAATAAATTAATAACTACCCTAAAAACAAATTTAACAACGGCATCTTACATAAAGAGAATTAAAAAAGTAAAACATCGCAAACCGTGGATAACAAATAAAATCATCGAACAAATAAAACAAAGAGACTACTTACATAAACTCTACCTAAAAAGCAATAATGACAATGACCACTATACTAATTATAAATAGATAAGAAACTCCGTTACAAGCTCCATTCGCGAAGCTAAGAACATTTACTACAGAAACAAAATAAATGATTGCCATAACAAAAGCCAAGTGTGGAAAATCATAAAACATTCCACTAACATAACTGAAAATAGAACTGCACCAAAATATCTAAAGAATGCTCAAGGTAACAAAACATTCAGTGATTTTGATATGGCAAATGAGTTCAACAATTATTTTGCCAATATTGGAGCAAATATGACACAAAAAATGGGTACAAGGGGTAACAATAATTACGACCATAATATTCGCACAAACCCTCATTCGCTATATTTTAATCCGATTATAGAAGCGGATATAATCATTGCCATAAAGTCACTAAAAAAAATAAAAGTGCAGGTTGTGATGATATAACAATAAACGTGGGGGTACCACAAGGTACTGTGCTGGGACCACTGTTCTTTATCATGTACACGAATGATATAATTAAACCAGTGGAATCAGACACCATTAATATAACATCATTCGCTGATGACACGATGGTACATGTGGTAGGAGATAATTGGAATGATGTATTTCAAAAAGCCACGAATGCAATAATAACCCTAAAACAGAAATTTAATTGTAATCTGCTCAGTCTAAATTTGGATAAAACAAAACTAATAGCTTTCTCTTCATATCAAAATAACTTACCTCACCTTGATGAATTAAAAATCCATGAAGTAAATTGTACAAGAAACCTGGGCTGTAAGTGCACAGCAATAAAGAGAGTAAGTTATATAAACTACTTAGGTATAGCAATAGATCAACACCTGAAATGGGATATACACACAACCATGATTAACAGTAAACTTAGGAGCTGTATTTATCTATTTAATAAATTAAAGCACATTCTTGACTTAAAAAAAACTTAATTAAAAATGACTTATTATTCTTTTGTGCAATCTATACTGTCATATGGATTATTGGTATGGGGAGGTTGTTTGAAGTCACACAGGAGTAATATCGTAACAACTCAAAAATTGCTCCTTAAAACGATGTATAGAAAGCCATATACATATTCATCAAGTCAAATCTTTGAAGACTCAGGTGTTCCAGATCTCAACAAGCTTTACTTTACGGCAATAGCTAAATATATGTACAAAAATAAAACATGTCCATCCTTATTACACCCTCATACTCATTCATACTCAACACGAATGGCAACAAATTATTTCTAGTATAACAAAATAATTAAAAAGACAATTTCATCAACGAGCTATATGTATTATACTGTGAAAGTATATAACTATCTCTCTAAAATAATTAATTTAAATTACATAAACAACTTCAAGGAGTTCAAATATAAATTAAAAAAGCATATCAAAAATGTCAATTCGGAAGAAATGTCTATGATTTTGGGAAGAATGGAATAAAATTGTTTGTTTTCTATTAATAATATGGTTCAGACTTTAATCATGGTGTTTTCTAATTTTTTGCTTAATTAATAATCATTTATATTAAGACTAACTTTTATTTTAGTTTTTAAGTAAATATAGTTATTACATAAAACTGTGAAAGTTTGCACTTCTCTACAAGCTTATAGCTTCCAATTATATTGGAATTAAATATTGTATTTTATATCCTCAATAAATGGTTTAAAAAAAATAATAAAAGGGTTTAAATTTAATTCTCCATTAGATTCAAAATAATTCTTCTACTTCGACAAAGGCTATAGCAGAAGAAATGAATTTATTTTATCAGGTAGTGTCAAGAGTCTTAAAAAAAAACATAAGTATCGTCCCTTTAAGATTCATATCACGCAAGTCTTGCATCCAGGAGACACTGAACGAAGAAGAAGTTTTGTAGGAACATCATGACGCTGTTATTGCAAAATCCCCATGTTCTTTCTAACGTGATATTCACGGATGAGTGCAAGTTTAATAACACAGGCATGTTCAATCGTCACAATGAACATGTATGGTCCGTTGAAAACCCACACGAACACCAAGGACGACTATCTATAGGTTAGTTTATTTGGCGATAAGATCATTGGCCCGTACATTTACGAAGACAATTTGACTGCAGATGGGTATTTGCACTTTTCAATGACCTACCTGATCGATTAAATCGATGACAACATTTGCCTCAACCACCTAAATAGCCTTTGGCTCCAGCAAGATGGAGCTCCACCACATAACGCTAGGAGAGTGTCTGATTACTTGTCTAAAATATTTCCCGATAGAGTCATTTCAAATAGTGGGGACGTACGCTGGCCGGCACGTTTGCCGGATCTTTCCCTATTAGATTATAATTTATGGGAATCTATAACAAACATAATTTATAAATCTGTACCCACCAATATCAATGACTTTGCGAAGAAAGATCATTACAACTTCAACAACCAAAATAATAAGAAGGGATATTTTAAGATCAATATAATATTTAAGAAGACGCATACAGACGCATATGCTTGGAGATGGAGGGTTGGCCAGTCGAACACCTCTTATAATTGTTATTTTAATTTATTCGTTTCTCATGCTCTAGTTTCATTCTATGTTATAAATTAGAATAATATTTTTGTACGTTTTATATCTTATAATGAAATTGTAATAGAAAACAATTTTGCGTTAGTTTTATATTATTGTTTATTAAATTACTTTATTCAACAAAAGTGTAGCTGTCATTTCCAAGGCACTCTTTGCAAAAACAGGATTTTTGGCATTTCCATCAAACTGCTAGACCAATTTGACACATCACAGTAATCAGAAAAAAAGCTGTATTTAAAAATGTAAAAATGCAAGATGGCGCCCATAAGAAAAAACAAATTTAACGATGTTTGCCGAAAATCGAAACGTCGAATTTTTATTATGATATCACCATGCTGTAGGGCGTACAAAGTGGCAATAACAAAGTGTAAATTGTTTTGAAGTATCTCTTTAAATAGTCTCGCAAAAAATTAAAAACGCTTTTTGAAAATTTCGATTTTTTTCAGATATCTTCCGAAGTATTCGGAATATTTTATGTTTTAAAACGGCATTATGTTATACTCCAGATTGGGCAACTTTGCCCTAATTTAACCGACCTTGTATCTCTTAAAATAACCGAGATCCCCATGCTTGAGCTCCAAAAACGGGCACCCTGTATAATTCTAATATCATTTTCTCATAAAATGTTTAGTTATCAAAAAATCACTTTTTCCTTCAAAAAATGAATCGTTCATAATATCAATACAAACCATTTTATTATATCATATGTTCAATTAAAAATTCTAGAGTGCCAAGGAAAATATTCTAGGTTGGCAACTCTGAAAATATACATTATAATTATTATATCTGACGTTTTATATGTCAATTCCTGGAGTATGTAGCCAACTTAAACTTGAAAAAAAATTAAATCATGGCACTCTAGATGTTTTTCTTATTGAAGATATGATATAATTACATTTTTTTTAGTAAGGGTGTACAGTTAGTTATGTACTAAAATATATATTTTTAAACCACAACTTCACAAGTTTTTATATTATTAAACGATTGAAACGACACACAGTAGATCAGAATCCCGAAAAGCTGGCCCAAAGTAAAAAAATAAAATTACTATCTGTGGATTTTGACGTTACTATTTTAATAGATTAGTATTAGCTCTATTAAATTTTCTATGCAGTTACCGTTTATATCTTACACCTAACCGTAGTGCCAATTTCAAAAGTAACCCTGAAGCGGTGCATATCTGGCGAGCAGAATTGCGGGATTTTTACGAGTTTTGTATTCGTGGATTGATAAGCGGAATTTAGATCTGTGAAATCTATTCATTTCCTTAAAGTAAGTAAAGGGTGATTCATTTTGGATTTCCACATTAAAAATAATAAAAAAACACGTAGAAGTTGAAAAATATAAAAAAAATTATTTGCCCTTTAAGGTTAGTTCATTACAATTATGTGTGAAAGATGATATCATGTAAATGACCGCCGCGGCTCATGTGACAGGACGTAATTCGTTTGTTAAAATTTTCGACTACTCTGCGACACAAATCAGGTTCTATGCCGGCTATTTCGCGTCTGATCTCCTGTTTCAGCTCTGCAATGGTGTTCGGTTTATTCTTGTATACTCTGCTCTTCAGATACCCCCAAAGGAAAAAATCTGCGGGAGTTAAATCACACGATCGCGGCGGCCAATTGAAGTCACCGTTACGTGAAATAATGCGACCGGGAAACTTGCCGCGCAGTAATTGTATCGTTTCTCCTGCT
This sequence comes from Philonthus cognatus, assembly GCA_932526585.2. Lineage (NCBI taxonomy): Eukaryota > Metazoa > Arthropoda > Insecta > Coleoptera > Staphylinidae > Philonthus > Philonthus cognatus. Next base: position 21,629,414 of record OW052249.1, on the reverse strand, counting down.
GTGTGGCAGGTGGCACCGTCCTGTTGAAACCATAAATCTTCGATATCCATATCTTCCAACTGCTCCCAAAGAAAATCTGTTATCATGTTCCGATAACGAACGCCATTAACCGTAACAGAGTTCTCCGCATGATCCTCGAAAAAAAAATGGCCCAATTACGCCTCCGGACCAAAAGGCACACCAAACAGTGACCTTTTGAGGATGCATTTTCATTTCAACAATCTCTCTTGCATTTTCCAATCCCCAAATACGACAATTGTGCTTATTTACTAAGCCATCAACGTGGAAATGTGCCTCATCGATAAAGATAATTTTCATTGAAAAATGTACCCCTTGTTCTCTTATCCATTCGGCAAACACACGACGCTGTTGATGGTCTCGAGGCTTCAGGTCCTGTGTTATTTGGAGTTTGTACGGGTGTAACTTCAAATCTTTTGTTAAAATTCGCTGTGTAGTGGAATACGTAAGGCCCACTTGCTGCGATCGATGAGGAATCGAGGTGCTTGGATTTTCGGCCACGCTTTCGCGAACAATGGCAATATTTTGTTCCGAACGACCTCTACGAGCACGCTGAGGGGTTTTGATGTTAGCTACGGATCTAGTTTGTTCGAATTTTTGGACCACATTCCAAATTGTCCTCTCACAAGGTCGATTTTGCGCACCACAAACTTCACGTAAAGCACGAAATGCACTTTTCCTCGATCGGCCATTTTCATAATATGTTTGGATAATTTTAACACGTTGTTCTTGCGTATATTGCTCCATGACTACTTTTGTTTAACTTTTTAGGTTAGAAATCACACGCTGCCCTTGACAAATACAGTGGCGTGTCAAAAATATTTTAGATTGTAATGTGGAAATTCAAATTGAATCACCCTTTAGAATTATTGACTGCATAATAAAAATTGTCGAAATGATTTATTTTGATAATTAACAATCTTTACCAATGAAAATCTGCATAAAAAATAATAAAAATATTATTTTAAACAAGGAAAAAGTTATTTGTTCTGCGGTGTTCGGTCAAAAGCCAACCCCACCTTTTTTGTAATGCAATTGTGAAAATAAACAGCAAAAAACTAGCTGCCATTAGGTGCAATTTCGTTTGCAGTGCAGCTTTATTTTATTAAGGGTCCTATCTGGTTAGTTGCTTAAATAAATTTATTCTACTTTTATTATTATTATTCCAAAACTATTCACAAAAAATAAATGTTTTCGCTACATCTCGTTAAATATTGATCACCATTAAATCTAAGCGTTATATATTTTTTACTTTACTATAAACCAGTGGTTTATACGCGTGGCGCATGAAGTAAAATTTCGAGTTTAGAAAAGCCCCGTGAAAATTTGTCTCGGGTCGCTGCGCGACCCTCGACAAATTTTCTACGCGGGGCTTTTCTAAACTCGAAATTTTACTTCATGCTTAGTCTGGGAGTGGAAGACACTCGCTACTTTAAAATGTGTCACAAGTGTTAAAATGTGTATCGTAACTATCACAAAGACACTATAATGAGATCGCCATGTTATTTTTTACATGGCGATCTCATTATAGTTCAATTCAAACTCGCGTCAAGTTGGCACGATTGGTTGAATGTCCTTTGTTACTTATGTTAGCTGTCATTCTAGTTTAAATGTCGGGTACCGCCGACTTGTGTCAACTGTTATTATAGTCTAAATGTCAGCTGGCGACGACTTGTATGTCGTCTGTCATTATAGTTCAAATGTCGGCTGACGCCGACTTATGTCAAGTTGAGACGATGGACTAAATGTCGGCTTGCGCCGACATAATGTCAACTGTCATTATAGCAGTGGCGTAGCGTGGGTTTCAGCCGCCCGGGACGTAGGCTAAATTCGCTGCCTCCTCTCAGTAATTATAAAGATCTTTTCGGCAAGAATACATTTGTTATTGTGTATTGTACAGGGTGGTCTTGTATCATTGATATTATAGGGTATAGGCTAAGCGGTACGAGATACAAAAAAGCTAAGATATGTGTCCCGTTCTCTTTTTTAGTGTTTACTTTAATGGCCAATCAGACCTACGCTAATTAGATTGGTTTAGAAGATACAGGGTAATTCTTAACATCCACTGGTTTTTATTATCTCTTATCACTCAGTTATTTATAAAGATAAAAAAATATTTTAAATACGAATGTTTTTTGACTTTTTACGTAGAATCTAGTGGTTTACTTAAAAAAAAGTATAGATGTTTTAATTTTTGAGATATTATCAAAACTAACAGTTTATTAAATGGGACACCGTGTATCTGAGTATCTCAAAAAATCGCATTTTATCTTGTGATTGCAAAAATATATTTAACACTTAATATTTTGCTTTGTCCTAAATAGCTAAAATACCAAAAAAAAAAACAAAAACAAAAAAGATTTTCTAGATGGCCATGATTTGAATGATTATTCTTTTCTTTTATAAAAGGTATATTAAAAACCCAGTTAACAAGAATATTGAAACATTGATAAACTAAAACAACAACTACAAAAAACACAAATATTTATAAAAACTTAACAATTATCTCATATACTTATACAGGGATTTTTTTTAAGTATACATATGCTTGCGCTGCAAATGTTCCGATATTTGTTGCTTCTTAAAAGAATTCAATTTGAAGCTTTAAATGAGTGTTATCCACTCCCAGGCTAAGCATGAAGTAAAATTTCGAGTTTAGAAAAGCCCCGTGAAAATTTGTCTCGGGTCGCGTAGCGACCCGAGACAAATTTTCTGGGCTTTTCTAAACTCGAAATTTTACTTCATGCGCCACGCGTATAAAACACTGATTTCAAGTGAAGTTTAAATATACATAAATTTCACAATATTTTAATGTTCTGTACGCGTGACGCATGAAGTAAAATTTCGAGTTTAGAAATGCCTGAAAATTTAGTTTAGTCGCATAGCGTAAAAAACAATATTTTCTTATCGTATTGGACACAGGGAAAGTATTAAATGGAATCAATGCATAAATTATCGTTTGGAAAATATTTATTTCATAACTTGTTTTATATAACACTAGTTGCGAAAAAGTGTATTAATCAAGTGTCATAATTATTTCGGTATGTCAGTAAAAATTCCAGATAAATTCGTTCCACTTTTCTGGATCTGTTTATTCTGTTTACATACAAGCAAAATTTACTGCTAGAGAACTGATAATAAAATGAATCATTTACACGTGAGTCCGCATAATACGATCGACATTCACTAAATATTGGGTATCTGTGAAGAATTTCATGAGGGTCCGTTAACTTGCCCCCCTCCTTTTTAAAATTTTGAAATAAAAACTATTGCACCATGAAGTCCTTAAGTTGCACCGCAAAAACTAAAAGCTGCACCAGCAAGGGGAAAAGGTTACAACGGTTTGAAATTTAATGAAGACACATCGTTTGCATTTTACACGAAAAACATTTTCGTAATTTTATATATTATGTTTAGAGTGTGGAAACTACACTCGACCGCAAAAAAACGCGCCACTTGAAAATTCACGTTTTTTCGTGAATATTCAAACAGCCATAACTTCGGTCGATGTGGATGAAATTTGATGAATTTTTGAGTTTTTGGAACGCTAAAGTTTTCACTTTAAGGACACATAAGTGGATATAACGAAATTTAAGCACGTATGCATTTAAAAGTCCTACCAACAAAAAAATGTTCAGAATGTTAGAAATGATAAAAGTTGAGAAGTTATACTGTGCCCAAAAAAAATCGTAGCTCCGCTTCAAAAAGAGCGCAACAAAATTCCATCATTATCCTTTAAAATAAGCAAAAAATCATGTCGATCTAATGATTTGGCTCGAAGTTATGGCAGTTTTTTTAAAAAGTGTATTTTGGGGCATAACTTTGGCGGACAGGCATAACTCTGCTCGCAAACCTAGCAGTAGTTTTTTGGCAGTAGTTTTTTTCAGTAGAGGTGAAATGCAAGTTTATGTAAGGCTTTTGCCTTATTTCAGGCCAAAATTAACTTCTGCTCATTGAGTTTGGGAAAAAATCAATTTTTCTTAAATTGTCATAACTTTACTCCAAATCAATTTATCGATCTGAATTTTTGCGCATATTAAAGGAGAAGGACTGAATTTATTCTGGATGTCCCTTGCTTGAAGCCACAATTTTTTTTGCGCATTGTACAAGTTAACAAAGTTAAAAGTTTTAAAGTGAAAAACGTTTCATCGCCTTTAGGGGGTAGAAGAGGGTAAAATGTGCATGTTTAAAGATCTGACTAACATGCCTCAAAGAGAAAACTTCAAGCTTTTTAAATCGCATAATGTCACAGCTTTGCGAGCAGAGTTATGCCTGTCCGCCAAAGTTATGCCCCAAAATACACTTTTTAAAAAAACTGCCATAACTTTGAGCCAAATCATTGGATCAACATGATTTTTCGCTTATTTCAAAGCAAAATGATGGAATTTTGTTGCGCTTTTTTTGAAGTAGAGCTACGATTTTTTTTGGGCACAGTATAACTTCTCAACTGTTATCATTTTTAACATTCTGAAATTTTTTTTGTTGGTAGGACTTTTAAATGCAGAAATGCTTAAATTTCGTTATATCCACTTATGTGTCCTTAAAGAGAAAACTTTAGCGTTCCAAAAAGACAAAAATTCATCAAATTTCATCCACATCGACCAAAGTTATAGCTGTTTGAATATTCACGAAAAAACGTGAATTTTCAAGTGGCGCGTTTTTTTGCGGTCGAGTGTATAAGAAACGTAAGCTTATTTTCTCGAATGCAAATATTTTTTAATTGAAATTATTCTTGTATGGAATCTATTCTACGAAAGTTGCACTATCGAAACCACTACTTTTCATAAGTTAAACCAGCTAAATACACCCCCTATTAAAAAGAGAACTGAGGGTGCCAGTTAATATGTAAATTGTTTAGGGGTTGTATTTGAGATTTCTGTATTAAAAGTGATGAAGATTGCTTTCACTGAAAAAACCTACAATAATAACCCCAAATGAATAATTATAGTGCATTTATGGTTTACTCAACAAAGTTATCAGTTTTAAACACAAAAAACGACAATTGAGTGATGTAATTTGCAAATCGTTTGGCCTGCCCAGACTCAATCACGTCTCACACAATAATCTCACCACAGCACACAAACAATAATAACTAACAATTTGTAAAGATTCACACACACACAGACACATTCAAAGTAAATACGAACATTAAAATAAAGTTGCAAACACGCACAATATAAATTCATCTCGATTGTTTAGCCTTTAAACTAAAATGCCACAAAAGCCACAATACGCAATGATGTAACCTAACGACTCGCTTTAAGCCTACTATTCATCTCATTAATACTCACCAGAATGTCATTCGTAGCAAACAAAAACATTTTCACTCACTACTTAAATCACAGATTTCTAAAATAAACAATGTGTTTAATTAAAATTCAAACACATACACACAGTTTACTCAAATCACAATTTAAAATAAGATAATTGTCTTTTATTACAGTTCACTCAAATCACTATTAAAAATTAAATAAATGTCTCATTGCCTGCGATTATTTCCAAAAATAGAATTTACTTTTATTATATATAAAAAACTGCACTATTAATGAGTCATTATATTTAAAAAAGTGGTTTATTTAAATCATAATTTGCTTTTTCTTTTTCTTCTTGTTGGTAACTAGCACCTTTGCACCAGACACAGATGATTTTCAGGTTTTGAAATCACTTCTGAAAAATTATGAAACTTTCCATTTATAAATGTTATTGCAAATTATTATCTGCTGCATTTATATTGATGTAATAATTTACACTACTGATAAATTATTAAACCGTCCATATTATTTTCTGTTGTATTTATGTTGTTGTAATAATCACTTCAGCCACACCTGCACTGAGACACGAAGATGAGCACGGGATGCGTAATGCGCACTTGAGCACTTAACCTCCGTGTTAAGACTAAATACGAGCGTTCGGAGAGGATCGCGATGTGTATGCTAATGTTTAATTTGGCGCGTGCGTTTAATCAAAGGAGAAGAAGTAAAAAAAAAGGTGGAAAAACGAGTGTTTGCGATTTGTTGGATTTTTCTGTGTGCGAGTGTGTTTATTTCTGAGTTTCCAGAGTTTGATCAAGGACGAGGCTTTCGGGATTTTGGAATTCCACTGGTAAGTGAATGAATGTGTGTGTGTGGATATTATGGAAATATGTGTGATGAGAATTGCTCAAAATGACAGATTCTGTCTGCTTTCACTTGTGTAATAATTATGTAATTTTTATATATGTTATTTAATAAATCAGTGATTTTTTAATTAATCGAGTAGTAATAAATATCTTATTATCATCTTTTATATACATTATTTTATAACATGATAAATATATATATATATATATATATATATATATATATTTATATATTATAAATATATATATATATATATATATATATACATATATATATATATATATATATATATATATAAAGTATACGAAGTGGCCTCAAAAATAGGTACAGACTATACGTTGACGACTCTATAAAACGTTGTCACCTCTTTTTCGTGAGGTGACAACGTTTTGCATTAAAAATTATGCCATTCGATTCAGAACGTTCTGAAACGTGTAAATCCGAAAAAAGTGTCTGAGGTCACAAGGATACCCCCAAGCATGTCATATATAAAAATAGTTCAGCGGTTGACCGCTGACGCTAGCATCTTTTCGATTTAGAGACTCCGAATGCGCTATGGCCTCCTAACACGCACACTGTACCTTGATGCTTCGGAAGTATTGGCAACACAGCATTGTGTATATGCGTTTATAAGAGACACGTAAACACCTCACACTATTTAAATCTAGTTTTGTAATACAATCAAGTTTATAGTAAAAAAATAAAATTAACTTCAAAATGATATCTAGAGGACAGATGACTATTACAAGTATAGAATTAATCAATTATAATTATTTTACGACACATAATAAAAATAATATATAGGAATTATTCAATATGCCGAAACATTTTTTCGTAAATATTTTGTATACAGGGAGATTTTCTATTAAGTATACATACTCTCAATTAGAGCTGGGAAGGATTCGAATCATTGAGGATTTGATTCCTGGATTCGAATCCTTTTATAGGATTTAATAGAGGTATTCAAATACTTTAGTAAAAACGGATTCGTGATCCGGATTCGGTACATTTTTTTTAAAGGACTCGTATTCGAATCCAGAGGTAGGTGATTTGAATCTTTATAAAAGGATTCGAATCCTCATAAAGGATTTAAATCTTCCCAAATAATTCAAATCATCACTATTAGGGCTACGATTCGAATCCAATTATTTCAAATAGTCGAATATTCTAATATGAATATTTGAATCAAAAAATTATTCATATTTAAATATGTTTTTAAACGAATAAATCGAAAATTTAAATATTGAAAATTTTCGAATAGTTCATTTGTGAATGCATATTCGGGTACTTAAACTTAAAAATTTGAATCTATTTGCATTTTTAATATCGCCGTCAGTTTTTGTTAACAAAAATATTCAAAACCTGATTATTTACAGACTAAAAATTTGAATCTATTTGCAACCATTAACATTTTTAATATCGCCGTCAGTTTTTGTTGACAAAAATATTCAAAACCTGATTATTTACAGACTAATATCATTATTATTATTATTATTATTATTATTATTATTATTATGTATTAATTATTTTAGTAAATGATGAGTTATTGAACTTTAAGATAAATCAGTATTTTATACGCGTGGCGCATGAAGTAAAATTTCGAGTTTAGAAAAGCCCCGTGAAAATTTGTCCCGGGGCGCTACGCGGGGCTTTTCTAAACTCGAAATTTTACTTCATGCTTAATCAAGGAGTGGAAACACTCATCAGAAATTTTAAATAGTTTATTAACAACCTGAATAAACTTCTGAAAAATAGTTATATTCTGCTGTAAAAAGATCTAGATCATTTTATATAGAATAATATTTTCTGTTGAAAATAAAAACGTGTTCTACCTGGGACAATCTGTATGTGTACTTAACAGAAAAAAATATTTGTACACTTAGTTACCATACTTTCTTGTCACGTGTAAAATATTTATATCAAAACATTATTAAATTAACAAAATTGATCTCTTTGGGTATACTTTTAAGTAGCGATACTTTTCAAGTAATTTCAGTTGTAGAATGAACTTATATTTTTGTTTATTTTCATTTTGTAAAGCCATATTTTCCTTAAATAAATAACCAACATATTTAAAATTTTTCTACAAGTCTTTTTTTTGTAATAAACAATTAATGGAGTTCATTTCTATCCGTCCACTTGTAATAGATGAATAATTGATAATTTCGTAACCGTCATAAAACTAGTCTTCGCAATATTATCAATCTTAGGTGAAGGAATTTAAAAAATAATTTACAGCAATATATAATTGTAAATATTACATCTAAAATATCTGGTATCAAAAATTACCGATATTTTCAATATTGATACTTTTCACTATGATGTGATGTATTTTAAACTAACGAGTGTCTTCCACTCCCAGGCTAAGCATGAAGTAAAATTTCGAGTTTAGAAAAGCCCCGCGTAGAAAATTTGTCGAGGGTCGCGCAGCGACCCTCGACAAATTTTCACGGGGCTTTTCTAAACTCGAAATTTTACTTCATGCGCCACGCGTATAAAACACTGATTTATCCTGTAGTTCAATAACTCATATATCATCATTTACTAAAATAATTAATTAATCAGATATTTAGTCTGTAAATAATTAGGTTTTGAACATTTTTGTTAATAAAACTGATGGTGATATTTAAAATGTTAATGGTTGCAAATAATAGATTGAAATTTATTTTTAAAGGATTTATATCCGTGATTAAAAAAAGAGGAATCATATTTTTCTCTTAAGAATCCTTTATTCAAGTATTCGTGATTCGAATCATATTAGGGTATTCGGATTGGTAATTCGAATCCTGTTTTTGAGGATTCATCCCAGCTCTGCTCTCAATATACTGTATATGCTGTAAATTTTCGGACATTCGTCGTATTTGAAAAGACATCAAATTGAAGCTCTACGCGAGTGTTACACACACATTTAGATAAAAATATATTACTAAAGCAGTATGGTAAAGATACATATTTTGAACTTTACAATATTTCAGTGATTTGGCCGCGTGGCGCGCATGAAATAAAATTTCGTTTAGAAAAGCCTAATATAGTTGTCTGAAAATTAGGCTTTTCTAAACTTGAAATTTTAGGTCATGCGCACCACGCTTATAAAACACCGATTTATTTGAATATCATTTACACACACATCAAGCTCAAAATATATTGCTAAAACAGTATGGTAAAGATGCATATTTTGAACTTTACAATATTTCATTCGCGGCGCGAATGAAGTAAAACATAGAGTTTAAAAAATCCTCATTTATGTTCCGTTTGATCCATCTACTACATAAAACTCTGTATGTATTAAAATTACGAATTTCCTGGGAGCCGTATATCATTTAATCAAAAAATCATAAGATACGTTTTTTTAGAGATCAAAAACTGGGTCTAGGTCTGAAACAGCCATTTGATTTTATATATATATATATATATATATATAAATCTTTTTTGGCAGATTGTACAATAAATAATTAACATAAAAATAATTTGCATCACCAACTCGACAATAAATTCTTCTGCCAATTGGCTATCGACCATTGGTCTTTCCGCCTGAATTTTAATTGTTTGTCCTTGTCCGTTCTTGTGTAAAAAACCTCTTGTTTGTTAGTGTCGTCCAATGTCTGTCAGATGATTACTGTTCACAAATCGTCATGATCACTAATGCCATGGAATGATGCAATGAAATCATGAATGGTGATGGTGAAACGTTTACGCTTGGGAGTGATGTTTTGGTTTCGAGGGATACATAAAGGGTGAAGGAGATTGTAGAGGATAGGATTTGAGGCGAATTTTTCAGCTAAGTGTGATAGTCGGGTTTCGATGGGAGTGACTGCTGTTAGTTCATAAAGTAGGGTATTGGATGGGTTATGTAGGGGGTTTTGGGGGTGTCGGATTTTGGTCAACACTCTAAGGGCCGATCTTTCGGCGACTTGCAAATTTTTTAGGGTGGTAGGATGGGGGTTGTGATAAAGGATTGAGGCATAGTCAAGTAAAGGGCGACAGATCATTTTATATATATATGTACGGCTGTGTTTGTACTGATGCCTTGTTGTTTGAAGGTCAGACTTCTAAAGTGGGCCGCCCGATTCTTGACTTTTGTTTTAAGGATTGCGGAGTGGGTTTTGAATGTGAATTTGGGATCAATGTGAATACCTAGGTACTTGCAGGTGGCGGAGGGGAAGATGACTTGGTCGTTTATGGTAATTGAGAAGGTGGAGTTGTTTTGTCGATGGAAAGGAATCAGGAGCTGGGATTTGTTTGGGTTTATGGAAATTCGCCACTTCGCGAACCACGTTTGAATCGTGTCGATTAGGCCCTGAAGGGTGCTGAGAGCTTTAGGGAGAGTGGGGGCATGTGCGATTAACGCAGTATCATCGGCGTAGAGGAGAGGATAGGCAGATTTATTTATGTGATTAGGATCAGGATTGTAAATGTCATGTACTAGGAGATTATAAAGGAGTGGTGATAAAGGGGAGCCTTGAGGTAAACCTTGTTCAGGTGTGAAGGAACTGGAAAAGGATTGGCGTATTTTAACTTGAAGGGATCTATTGTGAAGGAAGCTGTCTAGGAGATTAATCAGGTGTGGGGGTATATTGAGGGTATTGCATTTAAACAGCAAGCCCCGGTGCCAGACAGAATCAAATGCTTTTTTGACGTCTAAGAATAATACAGCAGATTTGCGGCCTTCGAGGCTCGCTGTTTGGCAGTTTGATGTTAGAATGGTTAGAGGTAGTGCTGTGGAACGATGTTCAAGGAACCCAAGCAATATAAATACAAATTAAATTTGAACGTTTTTAATGTACGTTTTACGACCCTTTTTTAATATTATTTTTTATTTATATATGCCTTCATTCGATCTTGTGTCTAACACACAAGCATGGGCGCCCCCAGAAGATAAGAGTCTTCATTGTCCAAATGAAAAAAAAGTACTCAACGTAAAACAAATATAAACATATATACTGTTATGTATTGCTTTTGGTATATATTTGTTTTGCGTTTTTGCATCTATACAATCACAATCATACCATTTTTCACATTTTCCACATTTAAGAGACTGAGAATTTGGGCTTGCATTTTAATTGCATTGTGTGCAGTTAATTACCATTTATTATTATTATTATTATTATTATTCTTTATTTACGGAATTCACCTTTTTTACAATTGAAATTAACAACATTAAAGCAATGAATAACATGTAGGAATAAAATATTGAATTAAAAGATAAATATAAATAATTATGATCACTGGTCATTGTATGAAAGGGTATCACCGGATAAGGGGGTGAAAAGTGCCCCCAATGTAAATCCAGAATTGCGATACTCAGACGAAAGACAACTGAAAATACCGACATTCCCCAAATTTTCAGCTTCCTAAACCAATTTGTTACTGAGATACGAGGTAAAACGTGATTTTTACATTTAATTTTTTTCTCAGCATGAACTGCGTGTATCGAGCTAAAAAAAAATTATGCTGTGAAGAAAATAAAAAGTTACATGTCGAGGTATTTTTTTCAAAAAATCTTGGCGCCAAATTCAAATATAAAAAAAATAAAAAAGTTTTCAAACTCGATTTTCGCACTGTAGGCATTGAACTACTGTCTCAAATTTTGTACATGTAATGTGTTTTTTAACCCTCTATAACATATATTTTTTGTAGATTTTTCAACAATGTGGAAGATAGTAAAATAAAATAAAAACCAACTTTACCGGTTTAAATATTAAAATATCGCGCCCAAATTGCAATTAAAATATGAGTTTGTCCCCATTATGATTAATTCATATTAATATTAATATTTAACTGTCATTTTCAATTAGTTTCTCTTGTAATTTGTTAATGAATAAGATTTGTGATGTTAAATAGATTTAACATTACGTAATAATAGTATTAAACTCAATTTTTAAATGATTTTTTCGTTTAGCAGTTCATAATTGTTTTGCATAGGTGGCGCTACTGAGGCGGCCGGCGACTCGTGCGCCTGCGCCACAATGCTAGTGGCGCGGCGTACATAACCTTACCGTATTATGTCGACTGAAAGCGAGCGTGCTTCAAAAAAGCCGAAACACGTAAGATGTGTAAGCTGCGATATTTTGATTTGGCGATCAACAGGCCAAGTAAAGGTTATTCGGTCTAAAGTTCAAGGAGACCATTTGGCAAATGTTTTGCATAGAGAAGTCGCAGTTGGTGATGAATTGTGCAATAAGTGTCGGGCTATTGTTTACACTAAAACTGATACAAACATGGAAGAAAGTCGAGTTTCTACCTTTGTTCAGAGCGACTCATTTTCATCAGAATTCTCGTCGCAGAATTCGATTTCCTCAAATTCAGCCGATGATCCGTCGTTCGTTATGAAGGAATTTGACCAACAGCCGTTCGAATTCGTTGAGTTACCATTTCAGCGAGTCGTGTCGACCCACAAATATTGCTTTGTTTGTGGGAAGGCTCAAAATATTATAACAGTTCCAAACGATGCGAGAAGACAAGCTTTCAGTAAAAGAAAAATATTTATTCCAAAAGGCAACCGTTGTTGCCCGGGTCACCTAATGAGAAAACGGTTTTACGAAAATATTTTGATGCAGCTCATTGTCTATGCGAACTCTAGTTTTATCGATGTTAAGGATCTAAAAAACTATTTGCACTATTTGTCAGATCGTTCCGAATCAACCATTTTGGACAAATTGGGCGATTACAATATTTCGGAGGAGCAAATTAAAACATTTACAGTTATGTAGCAATTTAAACAATATTTTTCTCCTTTGACATAAAATAGTAATTGCCTGGACAACTACAGATTTCACAATCATTTAACTGTGAATTCGTAGATAATTCAATGTTAAAACTGCGGATATCTGGGTAACAACGCTAAATCTTGTACAATTATTTAAATATCTTTTTGTATTTTGAGGTTTAACGTAGGAAAATCTCACAGAGCTTCGTGACATGATGACGTCAATGAGATCTTCTAAAACCCGAAGCGTGACTCAAGCACTCGTGGTGTTTCTCTTTAAGATACGCACCGGAATCTCGAATAGTCTCATATCTACAACTTTTGGCTTAGGAAATGAACAACAGGTGTGAGAATATTGCAGTTCTGTCATCGAGCCGTTTGAAAAAGATATATTGCCTTTTCATTTCGGTCTCAGAACAATTTCTCGACAGGATTTGATTGAAAAGCAAACATCAACATTTGCGCAAGAGTTGTTCAATGCTGATAAGAAATTGACACTCATTTTTGACGGCACTTATGTCACGCACCACAAAAGTAGAAACAATGAGTATCAGCGAAAATCGTACTCAGGTATTATTGTTTTCACTAGAATTAGTCGCCTCGGAATCAAATTGTTGAAATATTATGTTTTCGTTTAAAAAACATGCAATTCATTTTCCAGTTTCCATACAATATCACGTGTTCAGAAAAAATATTTTTTTCTGGAATGTTTTTATTACATTATATCACACTTATGAAATTGTTATATCTCACCGTAGAAAAAACTTATCTTTTAGGACAAAAAAGAAACCGTTGTTGAAGCCATTTACAATTTGTACAAAAAATGGTTTTATTGTTGAAACGCTTGGACCATACGCTTGGACCATTTAAATGATGCTCAAATAATGCGCCAAATCATGGAAGATGAAAATGGACTAAAATGTCTTTTAGAACAAGGTGATATTTGCATAGTTGACCGGGGATTTCGAGATGTCAAGGCTGAGTTAGAAGAGCAAGGGTACACAGTCTGTATGCCTTAAAGGTATATTTATCATTTATCTTGACATTTTATTAATTTCGAAAGAATAATTACGAAAATGTATTAGAGGTTTATTTGCAATAAAACAATTTCATGTTTTGACATAAATTATTAATTATTGCAGGGCAGCTTGGTGGTGTAGTGGTTAGAGTGTTGTACTGCCGCGCCACGGGCCGGGGTTCAAATACCGGCCTGACAAGTTGTCTGCATTTATATAGGTTAGGATAAAAATGCCAAACACTCCGTCTTCTCGGATATGACGTTAAATGCATGTAGGACCCGTGTACTGCCTGGATGTTGCGTGCACGTTAAAGATCCCTACCGGTGGGTTGCAACTCCCACCGGGTTCGGCAAAATTCCCGGATAGCTGTAGACCTAATCTCCGGCGTCATGATTGGCCATAGCAGCGGAAATAGATGACGTAAAACCCAAAATAAAAAAAAATAATTATTGCAGGCAAACGGAAGCAATTAACAACTGCTGAATCGAATGCATCTCGGATTGTAACTAAGGTTCGCTGGGTGGTTGAGGCGGTTCATGGAATCATAGGGCAAAAATATAAATTGTTGCATCACCAACTCGACAACAAATTGCAGCCTAAAGCAAAAGCATTTTGCAGAATCGCAAGTTTTTTAAACAACAAATTCGGAAAGCGACTCAATTCTGACGTCGAGAATCGAGAAGAAATTCTTCGCCAGATTGCATCTAAGAAGAATACCACGAACACGTTGGAGGCTGAAGTGGAGGATTTGGCTGACTTTCCGGAAATGACTGAGAATGACTTGAAAATATTTTTCACTGGGACTTATCAGTTGAAGCAAGCGGAATTATTGGATAAAGAGGGAACCCTAAAACTGCAGTTTTTGAAAGAACAATCGAATATTGTTAAAATCCAGGTTCGATCCCAACACATAAACGCGAAAATATATAGAGTATATATAGATTACGTACCGGACTCAATCCGAATAGCGGGAGTGAAACGACACTATTGTGAATGTGCGAACGGGAGTCGCACCCTGGGATGTTCTTCTCACATCGCTGCGATTATTTATTACTTAACACATGCGCGTTACTTAGCCAAAATCGTCAAACCGGCCGAAATTTTAAGTCGGCTGTTTGTGAACGAACAAGTAATACCTGTTATAGAAGAAGATAATGACGACGAGTAGATATTATAAAGCATATCTAAAACTGAATACATAATTTTTTAAATGCCTTTACTCGTATCTTCTCGTACAACAATAAACAATTATGAACTGCTAAACGAAAATGTCATTTAAAAAATGAGTTTGGTAGTTTTATTACGTAATGTTAAATCTTTTTAACATCAGAAATCTTATTTATTATCAAAATACAGAAGAAAGTAGTTGAAAATGACAGTTAAATATTAATATTAATATGAATTATTCGTAATGTGGACCATCACATTTTTTTATTACAGTTTTGGCGCGAAATAGGAATATTTAAAACGGTTTATTTTATTTGACTATCTTCCACATTGTTTAAAATTCTACAAAAAATATATGTTGTAGAGGGTTAAAAAACACATTACATGTACAAAATCTGAGACAGTAGTCCAATGTCTACAGTGCGAAAATCGAATTTGAAAACTTTAATATTTTTTTATATTTGAATTTGGCGCCAATATTTAAAAAAAAAAATACTCTGACATGTAACTTTTTTTTCCTTTTAAGCAATATTTTTTTCCAGCTCGATGCACGCAGTAGATGCCGAGAAAAAAAAAATAAAACGTAAACATCACGTTTTCCCTCATATCTCAGTAACAAATTGGTTTAGGAAGCTGAAAATTTGGGGAATGTCGGCATTTTCAATTGTCTTTCGTCTGAGTATCGCGGTACTGGATTCGCATGCGGGGCACTTTTAACCCTCTTATCCTGTGATACCCTTTGTCAACTTAATGCGCTTTAATCGGTTTTTAAACTGCGGCAGTGAAGATGTGAATAATAAAAAGTCGTTACTACGCGACAGTAGGTTTGCGTAACGCATCATACGATCCATGGGATTAAACATCCCATAGTTCGTTGAGTGAAATGCCAATCTAAACAAGGGTTTATGTCTAGACTGAGCATTTCTTGGTATATTGAAATTTAACATCTCCAACAGTTCGCCGCAATTCAAAATTTTTAAAATTTATCATCAAATGTTTGCAATGTTAAAAAACGTAGGTCAATCGATCGAATCCAAAAGACGACGAACCCAGGTACCTGGCAATAAGTGATCCCGACACGGCGAGGAAAAAAAAATGCCTTTGTCGATTTGTAGAAAAAGAACAATTGTACTCAATGTAGATTGAAAAGCAATTTCAACTCTCCACAGAATTACAAAATTGAATACATTTTTACAGCACACTAATTATAAATTACCAAATATAAATGCCAAATTGGAAATTTATTCACGTAAACCGATTGAAGATATTCAAGCAAAATCAGAGCACTGCAATTCGTGACCTCTTTTTCGCAATTTACATTTCAATTTTGATATAGATAACTAAATTCATGTAACCTTAAAAATACACATTTAAACTTAATAATATTCAACAAAAGTTATCAGCAAAATTAGATAACTGAAAGTAGTAGTTTAAATAGAAAAAATAGTGATGTGTCCATCATAGTACTTTCCCCCGTAAATTGCGTATTAAATCACTTTTAAAATATTTGTAGCATTATTATTTTCAAAATGTCTTCAACTTTTTGATAACTACAACTTTTATTTGAAACATTTTTCAATTGTATCAACACATACACTGAGACAAACCAATGACTAGATAAAAGAACATTATTTATTAATTATCTCAAAAACTAAGAGTGCTATGACAAAAAGTGAAGATACAAAAAATCTTTAGCCATTTTTCATTTCCTACAACTTTTATTTGAAACATTTTTCAATTGTATCGACACTTTCACACACCAATAACTAGATAAAACACACAACTTTTGAAATATCTCAAAAACTAAGAGTGCTATGACAAAAAGTAAATGAACAATACATCTTCATTTTGTTATTATCTACAACTTTTATTTGAAAGAATTTTTTGTTTGATGAACATTTATTGAAAAAATCTGAAAAAACTGAAAAACGCTAAGAGTAAAGTACCACTTCCGGTTTTCCGATTTTCACCAAAAGCTTTTCAGTTCTTCCGATTGTATCAAAAAGCTTAAGTTTCAAGTTTCATCTCGATATCTTTAGCGGTTTTTGCGGTACAGCGCACACAGACTCACACACAGACACACAGACACACAGACAGACAGACATTTTTCAAAAATGGTCTTATTCGACTCAGGGGACCTCAAAACGGATATTTCCGCAAAAATTTTTGATTCGAAAATTTTCACGAAAACAATACTTTCCCTTTGTATTACATACAGGGGAAAGTAAAAATAGGAAAACTATAGTTAATAATAATATAGTAAAAATAAGATAGTAAAAATAAGATAAAAGAAATAATATAACGAACATAAATGGATCCTTTACAATCCATATTAGTAGCGCCAAAATTATTGAAAGAATAGTTTTGCCCGGCGCATCCACCATAATTGTATATTTCGTATTAAAGTATGTCGGGCTTTTTATACCACAAAAATGGCTAAACGGTAATTTTGTAAATTTATGATTCTAAACTGGTTCACAAATAATTTTACGACAAATAACAAAAACGTTGTTTTACAGGTAAAAGTCATTTGATGGAAGGCATTTAGATGTTTTATGCATATATATACCTCCTGCCATAAGCATACACGAATACACCGACGTCTTCGAATATATTGAAACCAAACTAGATATTGAGCAGTCTTTGATCATTGGCGATTTTAACTTTCTGGGTTACTCAAATTTTGTTAATAATGGTGAATCATCAAGCAGCATCATACCCTTGAACAATTTTATCAGTTATACCGGCCTCATTCAACGGAATATTATATTCAATTCGAATGGTAGATTATTAGATCTAGTTATGACATCACCAGCCATTAATTGTAAGGTAGAACATTCCCTTGACCCAGCCGTAAGGGAAGACCCACATCACCCAGCTCTACTTATAACTATTGCACTACCCTGTAAGGTGAAAGTACCTAGATTTAAAGGGGACCTTACACGACAATACAATTTTAAAAAGGCGAATCTACATTCCCTCTATAGCGAACTATGCACCGCTGATTGGAATTCGATATTTAAACCAAATTCTAACGTAAATGATATTTGTGAAGAGTTCTACAAATTATTATATTCAATGTTTGATGCTCATGTTCCAAAATATAAAATTTGTAATAAATCGTATCCTCCGTGGTATAATCTGGAACTGATTCGACTTTTAAAGCATAAACAATTCCAAAGAAGACGTTGTAAGCGACATCCAACCACCTATAATAAATTTTTATTAGCGGATGTACAAAAAAGATTTAAACAGAAATCCAAAATTGCTTACAATATATTTATTAAAAAGTCAGAAGATGAAATTAGTAACAAACCCGCGCGCTTTTGGTCATTCATTAATAAGAAGAGAAAGTGCACAAAAATTTCTGGTGAGATGACATATGATAACCAGTCACTATCGAATACAGATGCTATTGTTTCATCATTCGCTGACCATTTTGCCAAGAGCTACGGGCCATCGAAAGATACCGAACCAGTATTTAGCAGATTTACTCATATGGGCGATTATAACATCTCAGAAGATATTGTGTTACAGGCCATGAAAAAAGTTAAACCAAATTTAACCATGGGAATGGACCAAATACCGGCCTTCTTAGTAAAGGACTGCGCGGGAATACTATGCGAACCGATTGAGCGAATTTTTAATCTAATTCTTAAGCAAGGTGTATTTCCAAGCTGTTGGAAAACCGTGCGCGTTGTTCCTATTTATAAGTCTGGAGGTAGGCAAAATGTAGTAAACTACAGGCCAATTTCACTTCTTAGTAATTTTTCAAAGGTCTTCGAATGTATACTATCTGACGAAATCTATAGCCGTGTACAGCAAAATATATCAACAAGTCAACATGGTTTTGTTAAGAAACGTAGTACAATGACGAACTTGCTTAATATGACTCATAAAATATCATCCGAATTAGATCAACAAAATCAGGTTGACGTCATTTACACAGATATTTCGAAGGCCTTTGATTGCATGCCTCACCACATTATAGTGAAATTTTTGAGTATGCACAACATCAATGATAATATTATTTCTGTCATAAAGTCTTATTTATATAATAGACAGCAAATCGTTGAAGTTGACGGCTATAAATCACAACCATATGTTGCTACTAGTGGTGTTCCACAGGATTCCAATCTTGGGCCACTGTTGTTTATAATATTTATAAACTCGATAACTGAAGCACTGAACTGCGAATTTTTAATGTATGCAGACGATATTAAGCTGTTTAGAACAATTAATACAATTTCAGACTGTGTTGTACTCCAGAATAAAGTTAATCATTTATATTCTTGGTGTGTAAAGCATGGCCTTAGTATTAATATAAAAAAATGTAACATCATATCATATTATCGTAAGTCAAATCCAGTAATGTTTAATTATACAATTAACGCCAATCTCATTAACAGAACAACCGAGATGTCTGATCTTGGTGTTATATTTGACCAACGTTTGAGCTTTGTGCCCCATCTCACTAGTACGATTCAATCATCATTAAGAATGTTAGGCTTTATTATAAGAAATTGTAGACAATTTAATAATGTGGAAAGTATTATTCTATTATTTAACTCATTCATTCTAAGCAAACTTAATTATTGTGCGCCTGTTTGGAGCCCTTACTATCGCTGTCATATTCATTCCTTGGAAAAAGTTCAGAGAAAATTCCTTAAGTATCTATATTATTTTAAACATGGTGCGTATCCTTTTGATACTGTCACTTATGACATGCTACTTAATGAATTTTCGATGCCATCAATGATACAGCGTCACAAATATATATTGCTACTAACTTTATACAAACATGTGCACTACCATTTGGACAATCCGTTTTTCCTCAACATACTTTGCGTTCATGCTCCTAGAGTTATCACACGCAATTCGTTAACGTTCTACAGCAAAAAACCTAATACTCTTCACTTTTCTCAATCACCTATGCATAATATGTTAAATTGTTACCATAGTGTTGAAGATTATGTCGATGTATTTATGTCAAGTCTTTTTGAATTTTCACATAATTGTAAACTGGCCATTAGCCGTTCGTAATTCTTTTTTTTTTGTTTTTAATTTTAATTTTTTATAATTATCGTTATGTACGAGTATATATATATATATATATATATATATATATATATATATATAAATTGATTTTTAGATTAGTCTTTATATGTATATAATTTAGTTTAATTTTTCATATGTTATAATAGTTATATTTTAAAATTTTCCCTGTAATTGGATTATTTCTATTGGGAATAAATAAATAAATAAATAAATAAATAAATATCCATAGAAAATTAGTAGCATTTAATGACTTAAATTAATCGAGTGTCTTCCACTGCCAGACTAGGCATGAAGTAAAATTTCGAGTTTAGAAAAGCCTGAAAATTTGGATTTGCAGGGGCGCGCGAGCTAAGCAAATCGCGCCCCTGCAAATCCAAATTTTCAGGCTTTTCTAAACTTGAAATGTTACTTTATGTGCCACTCTTACAAAACACTGATTGAATCAGATTCAATACGATAACCACAAGTGTTAATTAAGTTTCTGAATGCATAAATGTCTTTTTTTTTATTTACCTCGACGACCACCCTGTATATTGATTATGCGTTATTTTATTTTATTTTGGGTTTTACGTCATCTATTTCCGCTGCTATGGCCAATCATGACGCCGGAGATTAGGTCTACAGCTATCCGGGAATTTCGCCGAACCCGGTGGGAGTTCCAACCCACCGCTAGGGATCTTTAACGTGCACGCAACATCCAGGCAGTACACGGGTCCTACATGCATTTAACGTATATCCGAGAAGAGATTATGCGTTATTATCTATTAATCTAATGTTACTGTTTTATGATCTTATATACTTTTCCCCTGCAACAGGATATTCTATATCTGTTAGGAAATAAATTCTATTATTATTAATAAAATATGAAGTATAAAATTCCGGGTTTTGAATTTATTACTATCAAATTATTCTTTTAATTCTCCCTAGTTTCTCAATACGTGTGGGAAAATCCTTCAGTTTTATTTCAAACACTGCACCGTTGATTAGTAGGTCGGACATTAAATAAGAAATCAAACAAGGCGAAACGCAATTTTAATTACCACGTAGATAAATCTAAATTGCATTATCTCTTTATAACCGCCAAGGAATTAAATCGAACGTGACTCATAAGTTTATTTTTTTTCTCACTCACAATTATTGCATTCAACGGTGGAAAATGGAAACGTTGACTTTAAGGTAATGATCCTCGGCGGTTTTATGGCACTTCATTGTTCGTAAATAGAAACGTGCAGTAAACGAATTTATGTAATCATGACATATTGTGATAGACATTAAACGTACAATGATATTTATATCAATTAATTTATTCGTTTGTATTAACAATTATAATGAATTGGGATATAAAATTTGAAATAAAATTTGAAATAAAAACACTTGGTTTGTTTCACTAACGTTAACGGGATATGTTTCTTTTTTTGCAATAATAAAATTAACATTTTGTTTAACCCAATAACGCCCTAAAAATTATAGAGTTAACTTAAAAAGTAAATATTTATTGTCTTAAGTTGTTTCAATAACTAAGACACATTGATATATAGGTATTTTGATTGAAAATCACTTGGTTTGTTTTACTAATAAATTGTTTTATTTTTAACTAGTTTCGGCTTAATGCCATTTTCAAGAATTCTTGAAAATGGCATTAAGCCGAAACTAGTTAAAAATAAAACAATTTATTAGTAAAACAAACCAAGTGAATTTGAATCAAATACCTATATATTAATAGAAATGTTTTACCAAGTGATCAATGAGAAACAAGTTAACGATATAAGACACATTGTTTGCATTTTACACGAAACAAATGTTTGTAATTTTGTATACAGGGTGCCCGTATTTCGACAGAATGTATAGGGATCTTAGTTATTTGAAGAGATAAAGAGTCTGTTAAATTAGGGCAAAGTTGCGTATTTTATGGCCTAACAATAATCTGAAAACAATTTTGAAATATCTTCTTTTGTTTACGAGATATCAACAAAAAACAGATTTTTTGAATACGCCTTTTCTTTATTTTTGTTATTCAGAAACTACTGAATCTGGACATTTAGAACTTTGACAATATACAGGCACTATTTAATAAGGAATCTAGTAGCATATTTTGTTTTAAGATAACTATAACATTTACCCGGGAACCATAGCCAACTTTTGTTTTTCATATTTTTTGAAAGAATTTTTTTTCCAAACCTACTGATTTATCACACTTATAATTTATTTTAGATTTGATATTTAAAATTAAGATATTTATTTTTTTTGCAAAGAGTGCCTTGGAAACAATGACGTGATATCTGTTAATTAATAAAATCTTGACAGCAGTCAATTATTGTTAGCACTCAAAATTAATTAATAACTGTCAGTCTTTTGTAATAATTATAATAAGTATCGATTATCACATACAAGTTACACAAACTAAATTTATTTTACTTTTAATATTATTATTCTAAAACTATTCACTAGAAAAGTAATTTTCGCAATTTTTCGCTACATCTCGGTACATATTGATCACCATCACATCTAAGCATTATATATTTTTAACTTTACTGTAAATCAGTAGTTTATACGCGTGGCGCATGAAGTAAAATTTCGAGTTTAGAAAAGCCCCGTGAAAATTTGTCTCGGGTCGCTGCGCGACCCTCGACAAATTTTCTACGCGGGGCTTTTCTTAACTCGAAATTTTACTTCATGCTTAGTCTGGGAGTGGAAGACACTCGTTAGTTTAAAATATATCACAACTATTAAAGTATGTATCGTCGAATGCCCGTCTTTAGAGGTGATATGTAAGCAAATTATAGGTCCTAGGAGTTGCTAAATAAGTGAGTTACTCAACTGTTTCCAAGGCACTCTTTACAAAAACCAAAAGATTAAAATTTTACGTATAAAATGTACAGGGCTTTCATTAATTCCCGAACCCCACGTGACTAAATTTAAAATTGCCGCGTAAATTATTGTATTTGTACGTTGGAGGCTTTGAAAAAAGTAACCAAACGTTACTAAAGTCAAATTTGACATAAACGTTTATGCGCGGTGCATCGTTAAACCAACCTTTGAGATCTTACAAGATTCGCCCGGAATTTTCAGGTAAGCAAAAATTGTTTAATTATTCTGAAACATTGAGTTTTATTTCTATTTTATTTATTTATATCTTCAAAAATAGGATCCATACTCTCGAAAATTTTGAAGTAGCAATTATGCAAGAGGTACAAAATATCACCGAAAATGAACTCCATCATGTGTTTGATAATATGCGGCGTAGGATAAATTTATGTGTAAGAGAAGAAGGAGGACATACAGAACACTTATTATAATTTTTTTTGAATTTTAAGCTATTAATCTTTTTAGTTATTAGGTTTAATATTTGTTGTATCTTTATTTGTTGTTAACTTTGTATGTTCTGTTCGTGTTTAAGAAAAAAAATTAATAAAAATTAGTTACATTTTTGAAGATGAGCCTATTTTTTAATCATTTTAAATATAATATTTTCAGTCGTCATAAAAATACGCCGGCGAATAAATATTTTTAAATCTAGGGAATTTTTGTGTGAGCCATACCACCTTGTACATTTGGTTGCCTATTATTTTTGGTCACGTGGGGTTCGGGAATTAATGAAAGCCCGGTACAATAAACTATAAGTGTGATACATCATTGAATTCAGAAAAAAATATTCTTCCAAAAAATATGAGAATCCAAAATGGCCCCTATAAGGAAACCTAAAGTTACCTATGGTCTCTGGGTTAATGTTATAGTTATCTTAAAATAAAATATGTTACTAGATTTATCATTACAAAGTGCCTCTATAATGTGAAAGTTGTAAATGTATGGATTCAATACTTTTTGAATAAAAAAATACAAACGAAATTTCACAAAATCCGTATTTTGACAATATCTCAAAAACGAAAGAAGATATTTCAAATTTGTTTTTAGATTATTATTAGGCCCCAAATTACGCAACTTTGCCCCAAGTTAACCGACTCTCTATCTCTTTAAATACCTTGTATTATGTTTATTAAAAAATACATAAAGTTGCACTTTTACATAATTCGTGATTCAACGCTTATTCTCTTACCCAATAAAGAGCACTTATCCTCTTAGCCAACAATCCAATTTAATTACTGGAATTTATAGCTTCGAATGACTCACACTTCCATCCAGCATGATGTCAAAAATGTCTCAACACAGATAAATGATTAAGGGTTGGTTGGTTTATCAGAGCATGACGCTCGCTGAGCATTTACTTTCAAGAACTCTACAATACAAGCAGGTTCATTGCTAACCGGCATCGGTCGTTGCTGTTTTGTTTTGTTTTTTTATTTATATAATTGGAAGGCGTTCGTTCTTCTGGTTATTGTCGTCGTTTAGCCATGAGTTGTGTTGCTACATTTCACCCGGACAGGATAATGTCTGCCTTGTCTGAGTAATAAGTAATAACAGCGGATTGATTAATTACACAGGAATTCCAAGTGCGGATTTCAATGCGTGGGCGTGTGTTGATTACTACTGTTTCACTTGGTTTACGTTTGTGAAAGTCATAAATTTATTCTACTTTTAAGTAAATAAAAGAGTTTTGTCTGATTACAAAATCTTCTTTTAAGAATGGTGATTTGTCGTCCATCATTAGCAATTATTCCGTAAATAGTGTGTGGGCTAGGACCATAACGATGCGACCTACTAAAATCGTCTTCATCGACAAATCCGGCAAAACCTTTTTTACTTTATTCAACGGGGAAGCTAATTTTGCCCTTTTTGTGCAATCTTTGTCGGTTTTATCAAAATTCAGTCTTCAGTTGTTTTTTGATTTTAAAACATGAAACGTCTGATTTTTATGAAATTTTTAGGGATTGTAAAACTAGAAAACGAGCTTGGTTTCTGTGTAAGCATGAATAAAATACTTCAACTGGAAAATTAATGACAGCAGATAAAACTGACTAAAATTTTAAAAAAAATGGTGATGTGTCCATCATAGTACTTTCCCCCGTAAATTGCGTATTAAATCACTTTTAAAATATTTGTAGCATTATTATTTTCAAAATGTCTTCAACTTTTTGATAACTACACCTTTTATTTGAAACATTTTTCAATTGGATCAACACATACTGACACAAACCAATGACTAGATAAAAAAACACTATTTATTGAATATCTCAAAAACTAAGAGTGCTATGACAAAAAGTGAATCTACAAAAAATCTTTAATATTTTATTACCTACAACTTTTATTTGAAACATTTTCCAATTGTATCAACACACACACTGACACAAATCAATGACTAGATAAAAAACACTATTTATTAAATATCTCAAAAACTAAGAGTGCGATGACAAAAAGTAAATGAACAATACATCTTCATTTTGTTATTATCTACAACTTTTATTTGAAAGATTTTTTTGTTTGATGAACATTTATTGAAAAAATCTGAAAAAACTGAAAAACGCTAAGAGTAAAGTACCACTTCCGGTTTTCCGATTTTCACCAAAAGCTTTTCAGTTCTTCCGATTGTAACAAAAAGCTTCAGTTTCAAGTTTCATCTCGATATCTTTAGCGGTTTTTACGGTACAGCGCACACAGACACACACACAGCACACAACAGACAGACATTTTTCAAAAATGGTCTTATTCGACTCAGGGGACCTCAAAACGGATATTTCCGCTAAAATTTTTGATTCGAAAATTTTCACGAAAACAATACTTTCCCTTTGTATTACATACGGGGAAAAGTAAAAATTAAAAAGTTTAAACTCATGATGCATTTTACAAAATCATAAAAAAACTGTGCCTAATTATTGTATGTATCTTTAATATTCTAACATATTTTTGTTGAATTATAAATAACTAACTAGTCTTAAGGATATGTTTGTCATTAATAATGAAATATTATATTGTTGCAAATAACATAATAAGTTATTTAAAAACAAATTCATTATCCTTGCCTCGTGAGTATAAAAAAACCAGACCATTGGAAGGAATTCGAGTATATATTTATACCACTGGCATTGTCTCTGTTTATTTTTTTTTTTTCTCATTTCCGGGTGTTCACATTCATTCATAATACGTTTTGGGAGTTCCCTGAGCGGTGCAGGATCCGTCATCGCGCAGCCACAACACGAGGCTGTTACACATTTACATTTTTACACTCACGCATTCCGCACACCGAAAAAATGAAATTGAAAATAAAATCCGCATATCCTGTTTGTCTTATCAAAAACTTGATCTAATTGCGGGAAATCAAATCCGCATATCATGTTTTTTTTTGTGAGGTATGAGGGTTTTATTTCTTTCCTCTGATAATAATTGTGAAAATTGTAGTAGTAACAACTAGAGAGTCATTTGGCTCATTTGCATTTAAATTGAGTTAGATCGTTCAATTAGATTGGGTTCAGACGTTCAATTGGATCGTTCAAAGCGGATTAAGCCCTAGGGGTTGTTGTTTATGTAAGTATTAATAAATGATATATGTATGCAATAGGTTTTTTCTCTAATTGGATAATTGGGGCTATTAAAATAATATAGATGTTTGCTGTTTACTACTATAACTCTTTAGTGCTATTTATTGGAAGTGTGATATTTATTCTCTGATTTTTAAAATCTATGCTACTGGTAAATAATTGAAGTACACTGAACATGATTTTTTCAAGTCAAGTACTATTTTAACAGTGGCGTAGCGTGGGGTTCTGCCGCTCGCACAGCAGAGCTGGGCAGGATTCGAATCATTTAGGATTCGATTCCCGGATTTGAATCCTTTTGGAGGATTCACAACAGGTATTCGAATACTTTAGTGAAAACGGATTCGTGATCCGGATTCGTTACATTTTTTTAAACGGATTCGTATTCGAATCCAGAGGTAGATGATTCGAATCCTTATAAAAGGATTCGAATTCTAATAAAAGGATTTGAATCCTTATAAAAGGATTCGAATCCTTTTATAAGGATCCTACACGGATTCAAATTCTCCCAAATAATTCGAATCATCGCTATTAAGGCTGGGATTCGAATTCGATTAATTCAAATAGTTAAATATTCTAATATGAATATTTAAATCACTAAATTATTCCTATTTGAATATAAATATTTAAATTTTCGAATAATTCAAATATTTGTGAATGCATATTTGGTTACTTAACCATAAAACATTTCCAACCTTAATAGTATATTAGTTGTTTCAATGGATATTTATTGTCTTAAGTTGTCTAATAAATTAAGACATTGTTTGCATTTCCACGAATAACATATTCGTAATTTTATATATTATGTGTGAAGTGTACAAACTATAAGAAGCGTAAGCTTATTTTCTCGAATTCAAATAGTTTTGAATTTGAATTATTCTTGTATTGTCTTGTTTTCAGAGTCATACTTTTAAGTGGAAAACCCTGTATTAATTTATTTTACAGTACCTAAGTCTCGGTAATACTATTTTTAAACGATTATATAAACCAATTGTTATGATGAATGGAAAATTCCGTGGGATTGTTTTAAATAAAATCAGGGGACTGGTAGTTTCCAAAGACGTTCCGTTCCGGTTCATGCACTACTGATCTCGTCTGATAATCCGAATTGCCCAAAACCATTAGAGAACATGAAAACCCATAGATTATACAACATCCAACGTAGAAAGATGCCTTTCTGACCCTTATAATTATACATTTTCCTGTCCATAGGAAAAAAATAGTGATGTGTCCATCATAGCACTGTCTCCGTCACGCAAGCAATTGATAATTGACACAGTGAAGTTATTTTACTTGTAAATTTAAAAAAAAAAAAAACATTTCGCATTGAATCAGTGTTTTATACGCATGGCGCATGAAGTAAAATTCCGAGTTTAGAAAAGCCTAATTTGGCTCGGTCGCTCCGCTTCGCTACGCGCCCGAACCAAATTTTCAGGCTTTTCTAAACTCGGAATTTTACTTCATGCTTAGTCTGGGAGTGGAAGACACTCGTTTGTTTCGTCATTGAAACAATTGAAAATTGACGTAATAAGTTTATTGGTGTATCATTGACGAAGAATGTTCTGTATTCTTAAAACGGAATGTCAATTTTGATAAAAGGGATACAAAAGATAATAGGTAAATTACAGTCAATTTAATAATGAAATACTATCAAAATGCCATAATAACAAAATAACTATCGAAATGTTACAAAAGTCATTTAATAATGAAATACTACCAAAATGCCGTAATAGTGAAATTACCGTAAAAAATGTTACAATAGTCATTTAATGATAAAATACTATCAGTCAAAAAGTGTGATTTTAAGGCAACATTTCATAATGGTTAATAAACAATTGACACAGTAATGTCACAATGATCCTTAATTAAAATACATCATGTATAATCATTATCATTATGGAAAAAGGCCAGGTTAGTTTAGAAAAATAACATTAGTTTCATCGCAACTTGTCATCTAACCTAACTTAATTTTATTAAATTAAAAATTTTCAGAAATGTCCTGAAATGTCATGGTTGGCCAAAATTCTCATTTCGTGTTAAAAATTTACAACTTTAAAATTATTTATGACACTTTAACAAATTTATTTAAAACACTTAACTTTGTTCTGCCACTTTATATAGTTGACATACTAAAGTGGTAAAACAAAGTTGTGTTTTAATTAAATTGTTTTGAAGATGTACCACAAAGTGAACGCCAACCAAATTAAAGACTTTAACAAATGTTTACACTTTGATGAAAAAAAAAAAACACGAAATACTGTAATTTAACTGTGTTGATTACAATAACTGTACTAACTATAAGTAGACTCATCTCATCTCATCTCATTGTATCTCATTGTATCCATTATATTAACTATTTTGACAGTACTAAATATATATCATCAGTATCGATTATATTGACTATTTGGATAGTACTCATTGTATCGATTATGTTGATTATTTTGACATTACTATTAAAATAAAAAATGATTATTGAAGTCTATTTTAAATAAAAGTATGATTATTATCTTAATTATTAAAATCTTTTCGACTCCCAAACCACTGCAGCGTCCTACAGGCGGAAGTCATGGCTATCCGAGTGGCAGTGGACTGGATAGGTAAAACCGACCTTCAGGTAAACCATATCACTTTCGTCACCGATATCCAGGCCGCCATTAGGACATTAAATAGTCCCTACTGCACCTCCAAGGTGGTCAGAGACTGCAGAAAAGTGCTTAACAAGCTCGCTAACAGCTGTTATGTGGGGCTCATCTGGGTACCAGGTCACAGTGATATCAAGGGAAACTCAATTGCCGACGGCCTCGCAAGGAAGGGGGCAAGGATGAGAGACCTATCTACTGAACTTTCCGCCGACATTCCTCTTGGGGAATGCAAGAGACTATTAAGGGACCAAATGACATCATGGGTTAACCTTAGGTGGAAGGAAGAAGACACGTGTCACATAACAAGGCAGCTATGGCCTATGTGTGACACTATAAACAGTATAAGATTAATTGCACTTAGCAGAATCGACATAAGGAAGGCAGTAGGCATCATCACGGGTCACTGTTTTCTGGGTGGACACGCACAAAAGATGGGTCTCAAATACAATGACTACTGCAGAGAATGCCTAGATGAGGAGGAGGAAGAAACAGTACTCCACTATCTAGGTCAATGTCCTGCTCTTGAGGGAAAACGAATGAAGTACATAACCTAACCTAACCTATGATTATTATCGGGATTTATAGTCAGAATAAAGTCTATTTTGTCTATCAAAATGAAAATGGATACAGTTAATATAGTTAGTATTGTCAAATAGGTCGATATAATCGATCTGTCAATATAATCATTGACGATCTCGATTATATCGACCTATTTGACAGTACTAACTATATTGACTGTATCCATTTTCATTTCGATAGTCAAAATAGACTTTATCCTGACTATAAATCCCGATAATAATCATATTTTTATTTAAAATAGACTCCAATAATAAAAAATTTATTTTAATAGTCAAAATACCCTTTATCCTGACTATAGATCACTATAAAAAAAAAATTCACGTGAAAATGACTGCAATAGTCAAGTTTTCTTTTCAATGTGACGATAATGGTTAAATATTCGTTTCAAAGTGACGATACTAGTCAAATGTTGGAGTTAACCGTTGATCACTGTAATAGTCACATTTTGACGTAAGACTTTGACTATTGCAGTTCTTCAATAGTCAAATGTTCGTTATAATGTAACGCTAATAGTAACATTTTCGTATCAAAGTGACAATAATAGTCCCATGTTGGCAGTATCGGGACTGTAAATCACTATAATAGTCACATTTTGACTATAAAAAGCCTACAAGTATTAAATTTATGTTATAATGTGACGATAATAGTGAAATGATTTTGTTAATGTGACGATAATAGTCAATTGTTCGTTTTAAACTAACAGCAATAGTAAAATTTTGGCTTTATGGTTTTATTCAGAATTCAGAAAGTTTTCATTCGTGATATTTTTCAAATTGAAATTCCAATAAGTTTACTTTAAATTAGTGATATATATGCGTGGCGCATGAAGTAAAATTCTTCGGGCTTTTCTCAACTCGAAATGTTACTTCATGCTTAGTCTGGGAGTAGAAGATACTCGTTTAATATTTTAAAACTGTTGATGAATTTTAAAGATTTTAGTTAATTATAAAAGTTTTGACGGTTTTTAGTGAGTTTCCACAGTTTTACTCAATTTTTAACGTAAGTTTACAAGATTTCCTGTAATTTTCAAAATTCTGACGTATTTCCTGAATTTCCGTTGGTTTCAAAAGTTTCGATACTTTTCTTCATTTTTAAAATTTTCAAATTATTGGTAATTTTTACGAAGTTCCCAAATAATCGTTAACATAAAAAATGTTGCATTTGCATGAAATTCCAAGTTTTCAGTTAGTTTTCAAAATTCTGACGATTTTCTTGAAGCTCCATAATTTTCGTTAATTTTAAAAATTTCGATAGTTATCATAAATTTTAAAAATTTTCTTGAATTTTTAAATTTTTGGTAATTTTTATGAATTTCTTGAATATTCCTTAACTTGAAAAACGTTGAGGCCTTTTATGAAACTCCAAGATTTCCGTTAATTTTTAAAATTTTTATGAAAAGTATCAAGGTTTTTAAGATTAACGAAAATTTTGGAAAATCAGTAATACCGTTAGAATTTTGAAAATTGAAAGAAATTTTGGAAATCTACGAAAAGCGTGGTAAATTAACTAAAACCACGTAAGATTTTAAAAATTCATCGATCTTTTCAAAAAACTAAATAAATGTCTTCCAATCTCAGATTTAGCATGAAATAAAAAACCTGAAAATTTGGATTGGTCGCGTAGCAAAGCGGAGCGACCAATCCAAATTAGGCTTTTCTAAACTCGAAATTTTACTTCATGCGCCATGCGCATAAAACACTAATTTCATGGGAAGTTTAAAATATACGCCGTGTTAATTAATTTTGCAAATGGAATATGTAAAAGTATACTTAAATGAAAAAAAAAAACATTAAACTTGCCTTTTTTTCGATTTTCCAACTATAAACCCAAAACCAGCTCGGGTTGTTCAAATGTCGTCACTTTCGTTGTCCTAAATCACTTTGACAAATATCATATGATCTTTCAAACTGTAATTTATTGGAAAAATTCAAATTTTAAAACAGCTTTAATAAAATAACTAAAAGAGCTACGACATAAAGTGAATACGCAATAAATGCTAATTTTTCGATTATCTACAACTTTTCTTAACAAGATTTTGTTATAAGATCAATATTAAAGAAACATAAAAAAACGCTAAGAGTAAACTAGCACTTTCAGTTTCCGGATTTGCACCAAAAGTTGATACTACTATTGTAATAAAAAGCTTGAGTTTATAATGTCATCTTAGCAGCTTAATCGGTCTAGACACGTGGCGACAGAATTACAGGACAGAAGGACAGACATTTTTCAAAAATGGTCCTAATCAAGTTGTGGGACCTCAAAATGGATATATCCACAGACATTTTTGATTTGAAAATGTTCGCGAAAACAATACTTTCCCTTTGTTTTGCATATGGGGGAAAGTAAAAATAATAGTGTGCCGTCAGTCATTATACTTGCCATATATTTTTATTGAAAAATAATTGTTTAATATGGACAATTATGATACAATAATAAAAATTATAAGATATAGTTGAAAACAGAAATTATAGCGAGTAAAAAATAATCAATGGCAATGGGAACTTTGTTTGTTCCATTATATTGAACAATTTTAAATGAAAAAGGTAAAGATTTGCTTAAGTACGTACA
The DNA here is from genome assembly GCA_932526585.2 of Philonthus cognatus. Taxonomy (NCBI): domain Eukaryota; kingdom Metazoa; phylum Arthropoda; class Insecta; order Coleoptera; family Staphylinidae; genus Philonthus; species Philonthus cognatus. Next base: position 21,597,110 of record OW052249.1, on the reverse strand, counting down.
AACTGTTGACAGGAGATTCATACCAAACGATTTTCTTTTGTACATCATTCTTAAAAATGGCATTAAGCCGAAACCAGTTAAAAATTCAAATAAATTATTAGTTAAATAAACTAAGTGAATTCAATTACAAACCTATACAGGGCGTCCGTATTTCAACAGAATGTATTGGGGCAAAGTTGCGTAATTTAGGACCCAATAATAATCTAAAAACAAATTAAATATATCTTCTTTCGTTATTCAAATATTGTCATAAAATTTCGTTTTTATTGTTTAATTCAAAAACTATTGAATCCCGACATTTACAACATTGACATTATACAAGCACTTTTTAACGAGAAATCTAGTAACATATTTTATTTTAAGATAACTATAACATTTACCTAGGGACCATAGCCAACTTTTATTTTTCTCATAGGCGCCGTTTTAGATTTTCATATTTTTTGGAAAAATATTCTTTTCTGAAATCAATGATGTATCACACTTATAGTTAATGGTACATTTTATATGTAAAATTTTAATGTATTGTTTTTTGTAAAGAGTGCCTTGGAAACAGTTGAGTAACTCACTTATTTGACAAATCCTAGAACCCATAATTTGCTTACATATCACCCCTGAAGACGGGCATCCGACGATACATATTTAAACAGTTGTGGTGTATTTTAAACTAACGAGTGTCTTTCATTCCCAGACTAAGCATGAAGTAAAATTTCGAGTTTAGAAAAGCCCCGCGTAGAAAATTTGTCGAGGGTCGCGCAGCGACCCGAGACAAATTTTCACGGGGCTTTTCTAAACTCGAAATTTTACTTTATGCGCCACGAGTATAAACCATTGATTTACAGTAAAGTTAAAAATATATAACGCTTAGATGTGGTGGTGATCAATACACACCGAGATGTAGCGAAAAAATGCAAGAATTACTTTTTTTGTGAATAGTTTTGGAATAATAATAATAATTAAAGTAGATTAAATTTAGTTTGTGCAACTTTTATGTGATAATCGATCCTTATTATTATTATTATTACAAACGATTGAGAGTTATTAATTAATTTTGAGTGCTAACAATGATTGACTGCTGTCAAGATGTAATTGATTAACATATATGACGTCATTGTTTCTAAGGCACTCTTATTGCAAAAAAGAAAATATCATAATTTTAAATATCAAATCTAAAATAATTCATGAGTGTGGTACATCACTGAGTTCAGAAAAAAATATTGTTTAAAAAAATATGAAAATCCAAAATGGCGCAAATAAGAAAAACAAAAGTTGGCTATGGCCCCCGGGTAAATGTTATAGTTATCTTAAAAACAAATATGCTACTAGATTTTTTATTAAAAAGTGCCTGAATATTGTTAAAGTTCTAAAGGTCCAGATTCAGTAGTTTTTGAATAAAAAAATAAAAAACGAATTTTGAAAAAATCTAATTTCTGTTGATTTCTCGAAAACCAAAAAAGATATTACAAAATTGTCAGATTATTGTTAGGCCCTAAAATACGCAACTTTGTCTTAATTTAGCCGACTCTCTATCTCTTCTAATAACCGAGATCCCCATACATTCTGTCGAAATACGTACACCTTGTATATTAGGAGATTCAATCTTCCTCCTAGATTGATGCAATAATTTAATTCTTCTACTTCTTCTAGTTTAATGGCCTTGGCAAGTGGTCCCTTTTGACTAACCACAATATTAAAGGAATTCGTCTATCTCGGTATTTTTTCGAATCTTCAGTGACATTCAGTTTATTAATTCAAGTGTAGTCATTTCCTTGTTTTACTTTTTTTTTATTATGGATTTCTCCTCTTCTTTTTTGATCCATATTGTGCATTACTTGTGCTTTAAATTCTTTAGTTTAAAGATTTTAGTAACAGAATAGCGTTTTGTAAAATAATTATCAAAAATAATCATTAATATTCATGATTGTTCTTGACGTCTGTTGTTATAAAAAGTAAAAGCAATTTCCGGTCTGCGGTTTGGTTTTGTAAAAGTCAAACATTTCCCATAGAATAGTGCACGTAGACAGGACATGCGAAAGCCATTTTCACAGTGAGATATATGCTCCATTCGAGTGTGACAATGTCAACAAAAGGGAGAGCTGAGGTGTTTTTTTTTTAATTCTTTTCTTGCTGCTATTACAAATGCCATAGTTACCATAGTAGTAGGCGAAGGCTAGACGATCGGTGAAAGGGGCCACCACCACAATCATTCCTGACACAACAATGAAATGTGACAAATTCATTCTGTATTACTAACATAAATACAATTCATGTTTTTTTTAGATACTAATACATAAAAAGTTATTCAGTTAAAGTGGAATAGCGATACAAATGAATATAACTATTTGTTGGTTATATTGAAGCTCTTTAATCTGTAATAACGAGTGTTTATAAACTGTCGGTATCACAGTAGGTTCTGACTTCAGAAATATACGTCGTAATTAGACATTTAATTAATAACTGTATGTTTTTGAGTTTAGGTAAAGTAATTATTACACATAAAAAAGACTATTATTCCTTACTTCACTTTTTATTTTTTATTTGTATCGTTCGATGTACAGGGTGGCCCAAATTGGATGTTACTATAGGGAATCTCGGTTATTAGAAGAAATAGAAAAAAATCGATGGCGCATCCTCGAGCTCTTTTTTAGAGGAAAACTCAATGTCGAAAACAGAAATCAGCTATCGTCTTTTGTTTTCAAGTTATAGCCAAAAATTCAATATTTTCCATATTCGATTTTTATTAATATCACAGTCATTTATTATTTTATCAAGATAAGAATTGTATGTTCTAAAAGTACTTTTTCGAGGAGAATCGAATGCAATTTACAGATTATTTTTATCTATATTAATAAAAGAGATACAGCCCAAAGTTATATTTTTTTTAATTAGAAGCTATAGTTGGCTGTGCTATTAATAAATTTGTTATTTTTTTCTCTTTTGATTGATATATAATATGTTGATGTTATATTTGCAATTTATTGAGATATATTATATTTTTATTAAATTTTAAATATTTCTCATTAAACGCAGTAGGCTTGTAAATAAAATGATGCCTGTTACGCATGAAACAAAAAACAACAACGTTGTGATTATATTAGTTGTTTGTTGTATTGTGTTGTGTATTAATAAATTAAGTGTTTAAACATGAAGTACGAAAATTATGAAAAGTTTGATATGTTAGAATGCTTTATTCAAAGCAACAGTAATTCTAATATTGCATTGGAAACATATTATACTCGATATCTGAAGAGAAGACAGCCCGATAAATCCATATTCCAGCGGTGGAAGACGAATCTCATCAACCACGGTTCCTTTACTAACCCGAGATTCAGAAAATATAATATATTAGACGTAGAAGAAGCTGGATTTAGTGTTATTGGGGCTGTAATTGAAAATCCAGAAATATCAAGTAGGCAAATAGAAGACGAACAAAGAATTTCAAGAAATCGTGCCTTAAGGATTCTGAAAAAAAAATCCGTCCTTACACGATTCGAAAAAGACACCATTTGAACCCTATGATTTTGAATGAAGATTAGAATTGTGTAACTGGTACAAAGCTAGATGAACAATGGCAATCAATTTGAACATTTATTGTAATTTTTCTGTCAATCTTTAGAATAATCGTTTTTTTGGTATTGACCAACCAGATTTGGTTATTTTTTTAATAAAGTTGGATAATTGGTTGCATACTCTGGTTGTAATTGTGACTTTTGTCTTCAAAATAAATTTGAGGTTATGTTTACAGATGGTTTGCCATGTGCTTAATTACGCTGTTGTAAAGATTAATTTCGCGGCGGAACAGGTTTCATTTATTAGTCCCACTTTTTGTCAAATAATAAATCAATGGCAACATGGCATTCATATATCAATGTCATTTCATGACAAATAATCAAAGAACCTAAGAAAAATAAATCTAAATTCTGGTTATAATATATTCCATTTGTTTCTGGATCTCGCCTAGCCATGCTTTCGTGTTGTTATGTTGCAGTATCAACATTTACATTTTTTATTAGTTGCCACTCCTGATTCCTTATTTTAACAGTGTTGCAATAATTTATGATATCATAAGTAATCCTCTTTTTAATTTTCAAGAGGTTTATTGTTAATCTTGCAACAATTATTTCGCCACGCGGTCGCTTCTTCGAGCATTTTATTATTAAATCAAATTAATCTAGTGTTGCAATGCTGTGTCAATGTCAAAGTGAAAAATAATTTCAGGCACATATTAAATATTAACATGCCAAAGATTATCTCTGAATCAAAAAGGTTACAAATTCTGAAATCCTACAAACATTTTAGGCAAAGTAATCCAAATCTACAGAATCACAATATTATTACGATTTTAATAGATATTTTTGGGGTATGTCTAGTATTTTAATTATCATATATATTTAATTAATGATAATTACGTTTCAGGTAGGGAGATCTTCATTACAATTAATTTTACGACAAAGACCTGACGAATTGAAATCTACTACTTCTGGCAAACGATCTAAAAACAGCCATTTTTGGAATCACCTAGCTAGAAAAGATCTGCAACAACTAATTTGGCAATATAACTCTAGAAATCAGTATTTTACTTTGAGAAATCTTTTGAATGATATGAAAGAAAATTATGAGTTCCATGGGAGTAGAACAACACTTTATAGGGTTGTTAAAAGTATGGGGTATAAATTGAAATTAATTAATGGGCGCAAAATTCTCTGTGAACAAAAACATGTTGCAGCTAAAATTATTTTCCTTAGAAAATTTTTACAGTATCAAAATTCCAGTGAAGATATCCAATTCGTATACCTGGATGAAACATGGATATATCAGAATGGATCCGTGGTTCGACGCTGGGTACATGAAACGGATATAAAAAGTAATCCAACTAAATTCAAAAATGAAGGCAAACGCTTCACCATTTTACATGCTGGGTATAGGGGTGGGTTTTTGGATGGGTGCGATTTTTTATTACATTCGAAAAACAATGACCGAGATTACCATGCCACAATGGATGGTAATACTTTTCAAAATTGGGTGGTTAATCAACTTATTCCTGCTTTGGCTAAGCTTTCAGGGAAATGTGTAGTTATTATGGATAATGCTGCATACCATTCTGTGCAATTAGACAAAACTCCTTCATTTTCTTGTAAGAAATGCGAAATGCAGGAGTGGTTGGTTAAACACAATGTAAAATTCAATCCAAAATTAACCAAAAAGGAACTATGGGCTTTATTTATACCTTTTCGATCAAATGACAAAATTTACGTAGTTGATGACATTTTGAGAAAGAACGGGCACGAAGTTCTTAGATTACCGCCATACCATTGTTAATACAATCCAATTGAAATGGCATGGGGGTTTTGTAAGACTTACTACAATAAGCACATAAATTCTAAGCAACCATCTAAGGATCGTGTTCAGAATTTATGGCTTGAGTCTCTCTCAAAATGTACATCCGATATGTGGCAAAATTTCTGTGATCATTGTGAAAAACTTATTTCGGATGACTGGACAAAACACATGGGGAACCTTTCTTTTGAAACCATTCCTCCTTTTATTATTTCGCTTGGGGAATCTGGCTCAGAACAAACATCAGAAGATTCAGATGCAGGTTCTCTTGACTAAATAATAAAAGTGGAATGAGGGCTTAAAAATTGTTTGACATGAAAATTATCAGTATCACAAGAGGGTGGGAATAAATTTGCAATTCTACAAAAAAATACTGAGGGCCAACAGAAGAGAGAATGACGAAAATTAAGGTGGATGGATGGAGTTGATCAAAATGTGTTAACGGGAAGACCCAAGCGAGAAATACAAATGGATGACGAAATAAGTTTGCAGAGCCGAATTCATTATATTTGTTATATACAATATTATTGATGTGTTTGTATGTACAAAAACCAAGTAGTAAATTTTGTTAATCTTAAAACTGCATATTATTATCCTTTTATATCTGAAAATTTGTAAAACAGGCAACAGTGTAAGATCACAATAGTCAGAAATTATAACCTTAAAATCGAACATCTGACAGTGACATTTAAAAACCCTGATTTAAAACACAACCAGCCCCATTTACAATACTTAAACTGTCACTTTTCCATAGCTAGGCGAGATCCAGAAACAAATGGAATGGTGTATAGTCAATAAACAAAACCTAGGTATAGTATCCATTTATTTTCATTTAATTTTTTCGAAATAATTGTAATTATTATCACATCCTAATATAAGCCTACTCACATTCCAGCAATTATTAATATAATATTAAACATATCTACTGCGATTAATAAGAATATTTAAAATTTAATAAAATATAATATATATCAATAAATCTCAAATAAAACATCAACATGTTATATATCAATGAAAAAGAAAAATAATAACATTTTTTTTAATAGCTCAGCCAACTATGACTTCTATTTAAAAAAATATAACTTTGGGCTGTATCTCTTTTATTAATGAAGATAGAAATAAGCTTGTATTCGATTCTCCTCTAGAACATACAATTCTTATCTTGATAAAATAATAAATTACTGAGTAATTAATAAAAATCGAAAATGGAAAATATTGAATTTTTAGGTATAACTTGAAAACAAAAGACGATAGCTAATTTCTGTTTTCGGCATTGAGTTTGTCTCGAAAAAAGAGTTTAAGGATGCGCCAATCGATTTTTTTCTATCTCTTCTAATAACCGAGATTCCCTATAGTAACATTAAATTTGGGCCACCCTGTACATTTTGAGACACAAGGTGCTCATTATCAATAACAAACTATATATATAATTATATTTATTTGACGTTTCCGAGACTCACCGAATCGTATGACGCAATCTAAGATCTGTTATTTGTTTTTCAAAGCAACCGAGATGCCGACAGTTTATAGACACCCATTAGTTTACAACAAAATTAATCATAGAAAGCGTTAATCATAGAAAAAAAAACTACACTAATTACAGTTTAAACAAGCGCAACTAACAGAATAATCCACACAGATCCAAATCTCCCAATCTCCCAACAGATACAAATCACTCTATTTTCTTCCTTCTTCTGTCTGGTTCAAAGCAAGGCCAACATTGTTGTCTCTCACACTGATACTATCTAAGACTTAAACTAATTTATATCCAGCAATTATTATAACAAACGTTGATTCAAGCCGAATTATTGATTCGCAATTTGCCAACAGCAGAATGAACAAAAAATAAGATAATAGTTTCCGTAATTGGGTAATAAATTCGGTAAGCGCGCGCGAAAAAATCGCTCACCTTGTCCTTAAACAGTGGCATTAAGACCAATAGCGATTAACCAATAAAGCATAATATGGTAATGTGGGCAGAGCAAATGTCTTAATATTTAGATCGATAAGCTTAAACAAAACAAAAAAACACTCACATATAAACTTATTTATAACAATAAAAAATATTACCTACTAATTTCGTATACATATATGTATAATAAATAAAAAAATAGATCCTGTTTCGGACTACTATTAATATGTATTAATTCACACTGTTTGCTGAGATTGCGATATTATACTGCTGATAGACAAACATACATTTAATTAAAATAAAATTGATATGTCTATCGTAGTACTTTCCTCCATGTTAAATACTTAAAAACAATAGCTTTCACCTACCTTATTTGTCAACAAACGTTTCTTAATTCTGTTAAACTTTGTTCCAAAGCCTCACTTATGTTTTCAGTTTTCCACAAAATACAAGGTAAAACTAACATCAAACCAATAGCAATAGCTTACTTATTCAATGGAATTAATTCGTAAAATGCACATTTTTGAAACAATTTTAATAAAATAACCAAAAGAGCTTCGGCATAAAGTGAATACGCATTATTCAATGAAATTGTTTCGATTATCTACAAGATTTTATTATATGATCAATATTAAAGAACAATCCAAAAAAATGCGAAGAGTAAACTACCACTTCTGGTTTGTGAATTTTCACCAAAAGTTGATTGGATACTACTAATGTAATATAAAGCTTAAGTTTATAGTGTCATCTTACCAGCTCAATCGGTTTAGACTTTATCGTGGCGACAGAATTACAGGACAGAAGGACACAATTATAGACATTTTTCAAAAATTGTCTTAATCAACTTAGGGTACCTCAAAATGGATATATCAAATAAAATTTTGTATTTGTAAATTTTCGCAAAAACAATACTTCCCCTTTGTTTTGAGGCGAAAGTAAAAATAGTGATGTGTCCTTACCCCGTAATTTAAACAATTGATAATTGACATACTAAATTTATTTACTTACTTACTTACTTAAGGCATTTATTTTCTTTTGGATATACATACATATAATAATAAGTGAGTATATAACAAGGAAAATCGTCACAAAAAAAACAACTACTATAACTATTGTAGGCCTGGCCCAATTCAGAAATAATTGAAATATTCTGCCATCGTATATGGTTCTATTTGTACTAAGAGAGTTTAAATTTCATTCTTAAAAGTATGTGAATAAATCATGTTTCTGTATCTAGCTGGAAGAGTATTAAATAATTTCATCATGGCGTAGTAAGGGGTCTTTTCAACCATAGACAAATTGTGTTTTGGGTAGATATAACTAATATTTGCATTCCGTGTATTGTGGGAATTTTGGTTAAGGAACAGTCTGAATTTTTCTTTGTTTTGAAAAATATATGAAAGACTTTTATAAATGTACAGTGCCATTACTGTTAATATGTGATTTGTTTTAAATAGGCCGCGACATGAATCCCTGTATCTTTTATTAAATATTGTTCTAATTGCGGCTTTTTGTGTTGTCAATATTTTCGAAATGTCATTACTTACACCCCAGCATATTATGCCGTATTTCATAAGAGAAGTGAAGTAGCTGTAACATTAAAGTAGAGAAGTGTACATATGGTTTTATCCTTCGTATACCGTATAAAGTGTTATTCAGTTTACTGTTTAATTTAATAATCTGACCTGTCCAATCCATGTGTCTATTGATAATAATACCCAAGAAGTTACATTGCGTTTCAATTTTTAAGTGCGAATTATTTAATTTTATATTATTTGGGAGTTCGTTAGTAGATCTTTTCGTTGCGAATATTATTGAATTGGTTTTAGTTTGGTTTAGAAACAATTGGTTTTTGTTCAAGTATGTGGCTATATCCTGTACTATATTGCTTGCTATATTGACTAGATCCAAATAGGTCTTATGTTTCAACAATACATTGTTGTCATCTACATAGCTTACCATTATGCCATAATTAGGATTCATTATTTGAAATATGTCATTTATGTAAATGATGAATAGAGTAGGTCCTAAGATGCTGCCCTGTGGTATGCCTGCACTGATCTCAAGTGTACTAGATTCTTTTATACTGTTGAACTTTTTGCTTTCGATTGTGTAAATATGATTTTATTATGTCATTGGCGACTCCTCGGATGCCATATTTATTTAACTTGCTTAGAAGTATGTTATGATTTACACAATCGAAAGCTTTCGATAAATCTAGAAATATTCCTAAGTGAATGTCTTTATTGTCTAGAGCATTGCCAATGAAGTCAACTAAGTCAACGAAAGCCGATTTAGTCGATTTGTTCGTGGGTATGTTGCGCTTGATTAAATATTTTATATTTGTCAAAAAATGAAACGAATCTAGTATTACGAGACTTTTCAAAAATTTTGGAGAAATGTGAGAGAATGCTAATTGGTCGGTAGTTTGAGAGTACTTTTGGATCTCCATCTTTAAAAATAGGTTTAACTATTGAGGTTTTTAGACTATCGGGAAATTGTCCTGTTTCTATGGATTTGTTTATTATTTGACATAAAGGATATTTAATCAGATGTATACAACTTTTTATTACTTTTAGCGAGATTCCATCGGTTCCACACGATTCTGTTTGTTTAAGACAATTTGTAATTTTGTGAATTTCACTCTCAGTGACCGGCTCTAAAAAAATTGAAAAATCATTTGCTTTTATGTCATCATCATAATTTACTTTAGTGATTTGTCCTAACACTCGCGAGGATGTGTCAATGAAATATTTATTGATCTCGTTTGGATCTACATGAAGACGATTCTTAGGCGCGTTTGACTGCTGAATTTCTCGTACAATGCTCCAAGTCGTTTTATTTATATTGCTACTATTAAAAAGTTTTTGGTCATAGTGTTTTTTCCTAGATTCAATTAGTAAGCTGATGTACTGTTTTTTTATAGATTTGTATTCTTCATTGTATTTTTGATCGCGCATGCGTAATATTTCGTAGAGATCTAATTTATCTTTCATAAGTTTAACTTCAGGTGCCTGTTTATTAAAGTGTTGTCCTTTTTTATGTAATGAATATCTTACACGTGGAAAACATGCATTATACAATAAGGTAAATTGAGCAATGAAAGCGTATTTTGCTCTAACCAATTGGTTGGAGATTTCACTTGAAGTTAGTGATTTATTCGCGTGGCGTATGAAGTAAAATTTCTAGTTTAGAAAAGCCTGAAAATTTGGATTTGCCGGGGCGCGACTCGCTTCGCTCGCGCGCCCCGGCTAATCCAAATTTTCAGGTTTTTCGAAACTCGAAATTTTACTTCATGCTTAATCTGGGAGTGGAAACACTTCGTTAGACGATCAATCTGAAACTTATTTTACAGTTTCCTTTAGTGTCAAATTTATGACCTAAAATAAATAGAGTGATGTTATTCATTACTTCAAATTTAGAACAAATCAAAATTCGTGTGCATTAGTAAACTTTGACGAACAAATTGCAAAAGCTTAAATTATCCCGAAATTATGTAAAATACATACATTTAATGTACGTTTATTTAAATTGATTGATTAAGTTACGTGAAGATCAAATTAATTTGACGAATAAAGCACTAATAACCTTTCTTCACACGTTTGAAGAAAGGTTATTAGTGCTTTATTCGTCAAAAAGTGAGTTTATTTACTTTTTCATAATTTCAATAAACTTTAAGCTTCTGTAACTTTTCCCCAAATTGACAGATTTTATTTAATCTTAGGTAAAAACAAAGCCCTGTCATTTTTTTAACAATACCAGCAAATCTCATAAATATCTGATGTTTCAGTCATTTTTCAAAATTCTTTAAGCGAAACATCAATTTAATGAGATTTCGTGTCCTTTTTCATAATGTCAATGAACTTTAAGCTTCTGAACTTATCCCAAAATTACCAGATTTTGTTTAATCTAATATATAAACAAAGCCCAATCTCTTCTTCTTTAACTCCTGTAAATCTCATAAAAATCTGGTGTTTTAGTAATTTTTCAAAATTCTTTAAACGAAACATCAATTTAATGAGATTTTGTTTATTTTGTCATAATTTTAATGAACTTTAAGCTTCTGTCATTCTTCCCAAAACTAACAGATATTGTTTAATCTAACATAAAAACCAAGCTCAATCCTTTCTTCATTAACTTCTGTAAATCTCATAAAAATCTGATGTTCAGTAATTTTTCATAATACTTTAAACAAAACATCACATTTTGTTTACTTTTTCATAATTTCAATCAACTTTAAGCTTCTGTAATTTTTCCCAAAATTAACAGATTTTGTTTAATCTAACATAGAAACAAAGCCCAATCTTTTCTTTATTAACTCCTGTAAATCTTATAAAAATCTGATGTTTCAGTAATTTTTCAAAATTATTTAAAGGAAACATCAATTAAATGAGATTTTGCTTACTTTTTCATAATTTCAATGAACTTTAAGCTTCTGTAACTTTTCCCAAAATTAACGGATTTCATTCAATCTAACATAGAAACAAAGCCCAATCGTTTCTTAATTTACTCCTGTAAATCTCTAAAAATCGAATGTTTCAGTAATTTTTCAAAATTCATTAAACGAAACATCAATTTAATGAGATTTTGTTTACTTTTTCATAATTTCAATGAACTTTAAGCTTCTGTAACTTTTTCCAAAATAAACAAATTTTGTTTAATATAACATATAAACAAATCCCAATCTTTTCTTCATTAACTCCTGTAAATCTTATAAAAATCTGATGTTTCAGTAATTTTTCAAAATTCTTTAAGCGAAACATCAATTAAATGAGATTTTGTTTACATTTTTATAATTTCAATGAAATTTAAGCTTCTGTAACTTTCCTCAAAATTAACAGATTTTGATTAATCTAACATGGAAGCAAAGCCCAATCTTTTCTTTATTAACTTCTAAAAATCTCATAAAAATCTGATGTTTCAGTAATTTTTCAAAATTCTTTAAGCGAAACATCAATTAAATGAGATTTTGTTTACATTTTTATAATTTCAATGAAATTTAAGCTTCTGTAACTTTCCTCAAAATTAACAGATTTTGATTAATCTAACATAGAAGCAAAGCCCAATCTTTTCTTTATTAACTTCTGAAAATCTCATAAAAATCTGATGTTTCAGTAATTTTTCAAAATTCTTTAAACAAAACATCAATTTAATGAGAGTTTGTTTACTTTTTCATAATTTCAATGAACTTTGAGCTTCTGTAACTTTTCCAAAAATCAACAGATTTTATTTAATCTAACATAGAAACATAGCCCAATCTTTGTTTCATTAACTCCTGTAAATCTCATAAAAATCTGATGTTTCAATAATTTTTCAAAATTCATTAAACAAAACATCAATTTAATGAGATTTTGTTTACTTACTTTTTCATAAATTCAATGAACTTTGGGCTTCTGTAACTTTTCCCAAAATTAACAGATTTTGTTTAAACATTAAAAGTGCGAATCTTTTCGTAATTTACAACAAGTTAGTCTTACAAAGACTATATCAAACACTCATTGAAACAATGACTTCCCGATGGACATTGAATTATACAACAAGTGTTTGCTGTTGCATACAGTAACCTACTGCAAATGTAACAATTTGAGTCAAATTATTCAGGCCATCTTTTATTATTCTGCAACCAAGAATTGGCAATTTCATTTATACTTATATTTGAACGGTAACGTGACCACCATTTTAAGGCGTCAAATTGTTTAGAGGGAATGGCAAAGCTACACTGATGAGAGATAAATTTCGAAACGCGTCTATAGATGGCCTGAATAATTTGACCCAAATTGTTACATTTGCAGTAGGTTACTGTATGTAGCAGCAAACACTTGTTGTATAATTCAATGTCCGTCGGGGTATTAGCTCGGGAAGTAGTTGTTTCAATGAGTGTTTGATATAGTCTTTGTAAGAATAACTTGTTCAAAAGAATCGCACTTTTAATGTTTGAAGTATTCTGCAACCAAGAATTGGCAATTTCATTTATACTTAGATTTTATTTAATCTTACATAGAAACAAAGCCAAATCTTCTCTTCCTGCAAATCTCATAAAAATCGGGTGTTTTGGTAATTTAGAAAACTTCGTTAAACGAAACATGAATTTATTGTGATTTTTTTCTATGTTCATTCTTTTTTATAAAAAATTAAGCGGTTATTAAATTTAAATTAAATTCACGAGAGTTATTGAGGATAAAATGAGATTCAATTTGAGCCGCTGATGTTTTCAATCGGTTGAAAAATGCGCTCAGCACTAGCGCTCAAATTTAGAAAATAGTGGATTTATTGATTTGCTAATAGACGTTGCAAACAATTGACGTTTTTAATAAACGTTTATAACGTTGTTGTTTATCCACGATATTGTTCTAAGATTTAAAAAAACAAAAATTTCACAAGAAAATTGTTATTATTTAGGGAAATTTTTTGTTTTTTTTTAATCTGACGAAATCGGACGTATTGCTTTTTTTTTCTTTACTAAAACAATTTTTGATTTGAAATTTTTCGCGAAAATAATACTTTCCCCTTGTTTTGCATATGGGGAAAAGTAAAAAAGTTAATGACTTCATAGTTTATTAACAATGGAATTTGAAACATTACTTTGACATTAAAATTGGTTTACATTTGCATGATTTCCATTAAAGTTTTATTTTGAAATGAAGAAACAAATAAAATGGTTATAATTTCATTTAAAATCTATTTATTATGAAATTTGAAATGAATATACTTTTATAACTTTTGGCATTTATTGATAAAATATATATTTATTATTTATTTTTTCTGTTTGATGTGTCTTCTTATAATGACCTTTGCGAAATGCGCCAAGAAAGAACGAAAGTAATAGAAAGCTGATGACGATTTGCATAATTTAGTAACGTAGTGTTCTGGATGGACCTGTTCATCTTTAATAACATCATAACATTTTAAAAAATATCGAAATTGATATCAAAATTATATGTTTATAATAAGTTGTGTAATTCTAGAATGTTTCATTAACATACTGTCGAATATAAACCAGAGTGTCCTACAAACTTTTGAATATGCAGCAAATCTTAAGAAGTAAATTGACGATTAATTCCAAAATTTATATTTTAAAAGTATTCTGCATATAATTTATTGATCATGTTATTATCCGATAGTCCCCCCCGCCCTGAAATTTTCAAAATGTTAAATTTTACTATGTAAAAGCTGCCCCGTAAGGGCAAAAACAACATTTTTACCATTAAATTTTCGTCTTCAAAATCATGTGGACGATTAATCATAGGTACGAACAGAATAATGAAAGTTAGATTGAATTACAATTATTTAAAGTATTAAATTCGAGAGATAGTTTACTTTTCTTTTGTGAAATGGTGAATGAATTAACCTTGACTTCTTCTGATTGAATTTTAATATGATTTTTCCGTAAAAAATCGATCATTATGTCTATTTATTTATTTTTTTAATATATGCAAAAATGTCGATTGTGGTGATACATGTATGTAAATATAATTACTGACTAACTTTTTGTTCCTTAATAGACAGTAATCTGATTGTTTATGCAAAAATATTTATTGGAATAAATCACGTGTTATATTTACGATATGACAATAAAATGGTAAATAGTTGTTTACGAAATCTCCTTTGAAAATTAGTATAAAAACAATTAAAAAAAAACGTTATTTCTTGGATTATTTTGATTTAAATTCTATATTAAATGACCTCCATTTAGTCATACACATAAAGTAATATCTTAGTAGATAGTGCATAGGCAGGGGAAGGCTCTGGCTCCCCTTCCTCCTGGATATGCGACGACATGAAAATATCTAAAATGTTCATATTTCTATCTCTTTCCTAAAATGTTGGAGGGTAAGGGGAAAGAGACCGAGCACTGAGGGGGTAATCCATTATGAACACCAACCGCATTTTTTGATGTCAATGTCAACCCGATATTAGCAGGTAGTAAGAAGTATATTTGTTTTCAGCCGGTGCGTAGCGTTATCTTTTGTCCGACTTGGGGTGGTTTTGATAGGAATATTTATTTGATATTTATGAAATGATTTAAAATGTAATTATAATTAATACGATATTTGTAAAATAAAGTCGAAATTATGCCTACGTGTACAATTTTAGGTCAATAGAATTTTTTAAAACGTATCTGACGTTTACATCTCGGTAAATATTGATAATCACATCTAAACGTTCTATATTTTAACTTTACTGTAAATCAGTGGTTTATACGTGTGGCACATGAAGTAAAATTTCGAGTTTAGAAAAGCCCCGTGAAAATTTGTCTCGGGTCGCTGCGCGACCCTCGACAAATTTTCTACACGGGGCTTTTCTAAACTCGAAATTTTACTTCATGCTTAGTCTGGGAGTGGACAACACTCGTTCTTAGAAGTTTCAAATTAAAGAATCACTCTACTAAGTTTATTACAATTTTACAAAAGTTACAGCTCGAAGGACCAATTATGGTCTTCGAAGACCGAAGGACTACAGAGAATCGAAGTATTTTTACAAGAAAACAACGAAAACCTGAAGGATAGGATAGGAAAGAACACATCTAATTTTGAAAAAATATCGAATTTTGTTGGTTTTTACTACATTTTCAACTTCACTTTAAATCAGTGTTTTATACACGTGGCGCATGAAGTAAAATTTCGAGTTTAGAAAAGCCCCGAAAAAATTTGTCTCGGGTCGCTGCGCGACCCTCGGCAAATTTTCTACGCGGGGCTTTTCTAAACTCGAAATTGTACTTCATGCTTAGTCTGGGAGTGGAAGACACTCGTTAGTTTAAAATACATCACAATTGGTAAAATATGTATCGTTGGATGCCCGTCTTCAGGGGTGATATGTAAGCAAACTATAGGTCTTAGGAGTTGTCAAATAAGTGAGTTACTCAACTGTTTCCAAGGCACTCTTTACGAAAACAAAAGATTAACATTTTACATATAAAATATACAAGGTGAGAAACTCGATGTCTCAGCTCTATTAAAAGAGAAGGAAAACCAATAAAAAATCTGAAAAGAGGTTCATAATTGAGATTGAGTAAGGTACATTTTAAAGTAATGACGTCATCGAATATTTTTTACCCAGAAACATACCTATATTTTTGGATATTTCAAAAGAGCTAATTTTTCTGAACTTTGTAGAGAAAAAAATTTGCTATCTTCTTTCGTTAAAAAATTAAAAGCAAACTTAAAAAATCAAAAATTTCAAATTGTCACGACTTAAACAAGTAGCCTTTGGAAGCAAATAACAAAGCCACACCTGTCAATAATTAAATTAATGGTTGACAAATATTGTTTTGTTGTCATTTAATTTTAGATTTCAGATTTTTCTATCGTTTTTCCTTTTCATATAATAGAGCTGAGACATCGAGTTTCGCTCACCCTGTACAATAAACTATAAGTGTGATACATCATTGAATTCAGAAAAAAATATTCTTAAAAAAATATGAAAATCCAAAAGAAAATCTAGAAAACGTGAACGCCATCTACTCCCAATAGCATTGTCGATGGTACTCACAGAATGAGCATTATAAATGTCAATTGATTGTGCATTTTGAAATCCAGAAGAAAACTGAACTTCTATAACCATTTTAGTAGTCATATGTAATTTTCATATAAATTGACGATATGAACGCCATCTATTCGATTATCGATTTATATACTCCTAGAACTTTAGAAAAACTATCTACCTGTCGGGAGCATCAGTTTCCGAAGTGGTTTAGCTTGGAACTTATTGAACTTATTTCCCTTAAGAAAACTCACCACCTAAACTTTAAGCGTTCAGGCTTGGAATCAGACTATGACATTTTTAAAGAAACCCGTTCACGGTGTAAAGAATTGTCCAAGATTTGCTATAGGAACCATGTTCAATCTGTTGAGGAATCTCTGCTTCGTAACCCCAAACTTTTATGGAATCATGTGAACCTAAATCGATCAAGCTCGACTATTCCTGGTACTTTTGAACACGATGGCGTTCTAGTAAATAACATGCAGCATATTGTAGAGTTGTTTGCTAATCATTTTGGTTCAGTTTATAATGCACCCCTACACAATGATACTTTGCCTTTGTCTGTATTATATTCTTACAATCACATTAATTATAGCAAAGGTGATAAAATAAAAATTACAGATGTCCTAAACGAACTAGCCAATTTAAAAGATTCATACTGTACGGGCCCTGATGGTTTACCACCAATTCTGTTAAAACAATGTTCTTTTTCCCTTAGTCGTCCTCTATGGATACTTTATAACCAATCCCTAGTTTTAGGCTGTTTTCCTTCTCTTTGGAAAAGTGCCATAGTTACACCAATTTTTAAAAGCGGCAAAAAGAACGTTGTTTCAAACTATCGCCCGATCTCTCTTCTATCGCTTATACCAAAAATATTTGAAAAATTAATCATTGCACCCCTATCTGAATGTGTAACTAGTGTTCTATCCGATAAACAACATGGTTTTAGAAATAGGTGTTCGACTTCCACCAACTTACTGACTTATAGTAATTATATTGTTACAGCCTTAGAAGCGGGATTTGAAGTAGACTCAATATATACCGATTACTCTAAGGCTTTTGACACAGTAATCATAGCATCCTTCTTTCGAAACTTAAGCTTATAGGAATCGGAGGGTCCATGTTAGATTGGATACAGTCTTACTTATCCAGAAGGTCACAGGCCGTGCGAATTGGTAGTATTATATCATCTGAGATACTTGTAACTTCAGGGGTTCCCCAGGGATCACACCTGGGACCTCTTTTATTTAATATCTTTATAAATAATGTGGTCGATTGTTTCCATAATTCCCAGTGCTTGCTATTTGCAGACGATATAAAATTATTTTTACGAATCGCGGATGATAGATCTTCTGCGTTATTACAGGAAGATTTAAATAGATTTTCAGTTTGGTGTACTGACAACCGTATGAATCTTAACCTAAAAAAATGTAATTGCATAACTTTTACTAAAAAAAGGGCCTCGATAATGAGAAATTACTATATCTCTAACGTCCTTTTACTTCGCGTTTTAGTCATTAAAGACTTGGGTGTATTATTGTCTCACAACTGGAACTTTAGCAACCATCTACGCAATATAACTGCTAAGGCATACCGTGTTCTGGGTTTTTAAAACGTAACAGCAGAGATTTCTCAAACATTCATACCCTTAAGACCTTGTATGTATCCCTTGTCCGCCCCCACCTTGAGTACTGTTGCACTATTTGGAATCCTTATAGCAAATCGGACATAAAAATGGTTGAGAGAGTCCAAGTTAAATTTACAAAATTTATCTCCTACAAGTTCGGGATTGTCGGCTCCTACAATGACGTCTTACAATCTTTAAATATTCATTCGTTAGAGCAGAGACGAGGGAATGCAGACGTCATGCTAGGATACAATTTAATAAATGGGGCGATTGATTGCCCCTATTTACTTAGCCAACTTAAATTCAATGTGCCAGCTAGAGGTTTGCGTTCCTTCGATCTGTTTCATGTACCATATTGTAGGACGGACTATGGTAAAAATGTTGGTATATCCAGAATCGCCAATAATTGTAACGCCATCAATCCCGACTTTGGTGCTATTAGCAGGAATGCTTTGAAGAAGATCTTCCGACAGGGTAAATAGTCTACATATTTTAATCTGTTGTTTGTTCCTAAATGTGTTGTTTGTTTTATACTTTTTTATGTACCTATATTTATTATGTATTTGTATTTATATTTCATTTATTTTTATTTTTAGTTTTATATTATTATTGTACTCAAATGGACATCCGTTAATAAATAAATAAATTAATCTGCTGCCAATTTTTGAGTAGTATCGTTACAGCTATTTACAGTAGATGGCGTTCACGTCGTTATTTTATATTTAAATTACATATGAGACTATTAAAATGAATAAAGATGGTTAGTTTTCTTCTGGATTTCAAATTGCACTATAAATTGGCAATTTTAATAGTCATATGTAATTTAGGTTAGGTTAGGGACGATGTGAACGCCATCTACTGCCAATAGTCTTGTCTATTGTACTCACAAAATGACTATTATAAATGTCAATTGATTGTGATTTTAAAATCCAGAAGAAAACTAAACATCTATAACCATTTTAGTAGTCATGTGTAATTTACATATAAACTGACGATGTGAACGCCATCTGCTGCCAATTTTTGAGCAGTGCTATTGACAGTAGATAGTGTTCACGTTGTTAATACAAAAATAATATATATGTTCATTATAGCAATTTTTCCGTCATTTAAAGAATTGATGATTGTCGTACTAAACTTATTTCACTTGCTTATTTGTTGGTTATAGACCATTTCACATTAAATCCGCGTTTTATACGAGTCGCGCATGAAGTAAAATTTCGAGTTAGAAAAGCCTAATTTGTCTCAGTCGCTCTGCTGCGCTATGCCCGAGCCAAATGTTCAGGCTTTTCTAAACTCAAAATTTTACTTCATGCTTAATCTGGGATTGGAAACACTCGTTAGATGATCAATCATAACCAGGGTTGTTATGTTTAAAATACTTGGTTTTAAAATAGTGTTTTAAACATGTTTAAAAACAGCCGTCGTGATTTAAACGGTTTTTTCTTTAAACATGTTTTAAATCTAAACAAATTGTTTAAACATGTTTTAAACGTTGGATTTGTTTAAAACCGTTTTTTATTATCTTAACTGCTAAAAATAAATATTTGCTAAATTATATTTTATATTACTTCATTAAAGTTTTTTGTTCGTTTTTAAATTCTAGCTAAATTATTGAAGATATTCCAAATTACATTATCAAACATAACATTTTATTACAATAAAACTGTGTGTGCATAGATGTGGTTTTTAAATACAGGGATTTTTTCTTTCAGGTATACATAAGCATACACTGTAAATTTTTCGACGTTCGTTGTTTTTTGTTCAAGATTTCAATTTGAATCTTTAAACGAGGGTTTTCCACTCCCAGACTAAGCATGAAGTAAAATTTCGAGTTTAGAAAAGCCTGAAAATTTGGATTGGCCGCGTAGCGAAGCGGAGCGGCCAATCCAAATTAGGCTTTTCTAAACTCGAAATTTTACTTCATGCGCCACGCGTATAAAACACTGAAATATCGTAATGTTTAAAATATACGGCTTTAGCAATCTAATATGAAAATGTGGATAAAACGTGAGTCAAATTCTGCGCTGAAAAAATTGTTTAAAGCAGTGATTATAGGCAACCCAATAACTCTAACGTATATTAGGTTGCCTATAACCGTTGTTGTAAGTGTGTGTTTTTTGAACTTCACTGTAAATCAGTGTTTTTAAGCGTGGCGCATGAATAAAATTTCGAGTTTAGAAAAACCTAATTTGGATTGGCCGCTCCGCTTCACTACGCGGCCAATCCAAATTCTTAGGCTTTTCTAAACTAGAAATTTTATTTCATGATTAGTCTGGGAATGGAAAACACTCGTTTAAAGCCTCAAATTAACCGCATTTAAACAACGATTTCCCACAACTTTTAAAACGCTGTAATTATCGGGGTATGTATACTCAAAAGAAAAATGCCCTGTGTATTCTGTTTTAAACACGTTATAAACGTGTTTTAAACACATTAAAAATGCCCTGTGTATTCTGTTTTAAACACGTTTTAAACGTGTTTTAAACATGTTTCACATATTGGCTTGAAATAGTCAGAAATATTCAGTATTCCTCAGCACTGGGTCGGGACCACACTGAAGAGGACCTTGAAGTCCGAAACGCGTCTGTGGGTATCTGGTGCCGGAATACTGAACACAAATTCAATTTTGATGTTTTGAACACGTTTTAAACCCAGATCATAACCTTATTTTGCATTTTTTTATTGCTAGATTAGCGTGCTCTATTTAATCGATTTGATTAAAACGTAACCAAATAATACCATTGCATAACATATTGATTAATGAGTTAAATTGTTGGAGTCATCATATGAACATGAACGACCGTTTAAAACGCTTTAAAAAGGGCAAAAAGGGAAACTACCTGCTATTCAAACAGATAAAGTCCTAAATTGTAACATCAACACACCATAAATTGTGGTTTCTTTTCTTCCATAATATTCCTGCGCTTGTAGAGAGTGTCTCTCTTCAAAATTTGCTGGTTTAGATATTTTGGAGAGGCCCTCTGGATATCAAGAAATAAGAAAATTCAAAACTATTACATTTATGAGCAAACATTGTGTTTTATTTTATAGGTACGAGTATGTGATTTCGAAATGACAAGAATGTGTTTATCGAGATAACCTTTTTTAAGTTTTATATTTTTGTCAATTAATTCATGCTATCAAATGTTACTTCATGCTAAATTAAGGAATGGAAAACACTAAGGAAATTCTCACCTATCTCGTTACTATTAAATCACTTATCACATTTTTGAAGATGAATGAGAAGGACGTGATAATGTGAACTGGTTGCTACAGTTGAAAATTCAAAAACATTCTTACAAACCTATACAGGGTGTCCGTATTTCAACAGAATGTATGGGGATCTCGGTTATTTGAAGAGATAGAGAGTCGGTAAATTTTGAATTTCGTTTTTATTTTTTTATTCAAAAACTATTGAACCAGACATTAACAAGTTTGGCATTATACAGGCACTTTTTAACGATAAATCTAGTAACATATTTTATTTCAAGATAACTATAATATTTGCCCAGGGATCATAGCCAACTTTTGTTTCTCTTATGGGCGCCATTTTGGATTTTCATATTTTGTGGAAGAATATATATTTTTTTAATTTAATGATTTATCACACTTATAGTTTATTGTAAAATTTTAATCTTTTGTTTTTTTTGTAAAGAGTGCTTGGAAACAGTTGAGTAACTCACTTATTTAACAACTCCTAGGACCTATAATTTGCTTACATATCACCCCTAAAGACGAGCATCCGACGATACATATTTAATAACCGTTGTGATGTACTTTAAACTAACGAGTGTCTTCCACTTCCACGCCCCGAAAATTATCATTCCCGAAGGTTCGAAGAGGGTCTGCGGGTTGGCCTTGGACCTGGGTCACATCGTGATGGAAAACAGATCGAACGACTTGGCCATTAAGAACCGAGCGGGACACTACGCTGCATTGACGAAATTGTTTTGAAACTGAACGACTTGAAATTGGACAAACTGAAACTCGACGCGGATTTGAATGATTCTACAAATTGGTGCTTTTGGAACCGCAGGTTGTTACGATTGTTGTCTATAGGAAGTTGACTTTGTGGTATAAAGCGGTGCCTGATTTGGATGTTATTATTTCCGTCAATGATGTTGAGGTTCGAAATAATATATATTCAAAACGGTTTAAATAGTTATTGACAGCCTTATTAATATCTAATTATAGTATATTATCGCCTTATTAATAGATGTTAGCATACAGCTTTAAGACGGTTCTAAGGATATTAACATTTTCGTAGTAAAATAGTAGATTAGTATTATCAGCTCTACAACTAATAATTTAATAGCGTAGCACAAAGGACAACTTATACAAAGGACTAAGCATGAAGTAAAATTTCGAGTTTAGAAAAGCCCCGGGTAGAAAATTTGTCGAAGGACCCGAGACAAATTTTCATGGGGCTTTTCTAAACTCGAAATTTTAATTCATGCGCCACGCGTATAAACCACTGATTTACAGTAAAGTTAAAAATATATAAAGCTTAGATGTGATGGTGATCAATATTTATCGAGATGTAGCGAAAAAATGCAAAAATTATTTTTTTGTAAATAGTTTTGGAATAATAATAATAAAAGTAGAATAAATTTAGTTTGTCCAACTTTTATGTGATAATCGATACTTACTATTGTTATTACATAAGATTGACAGTTATTAAATAATTTTGACTGTTAACAATGATTGACTGCTGTCAAGATCTTATTGATTGATAGATATGACGTCATGTTTCCAAGGCACTCTTTGCAAAAAAGAATATATTATAATTTTAAATATTAAAGCTAAAATAAATTATGAGTGTGATACATCACTGAGTCCAGAAACATTCTTTCAAAAAATATGAAAATCTAAAATGGCGCCCATAAGAAAAACAAAAGTTGGCTATGGTCCCCGGGTAAATGTTACAGTTATCTTAAAAAAACAATATGCTACTAGATTTCTCATTAAAAAGTGCCTGGATTTTGTCAAAGTTCTAAATGTCCAGATTCAGTAGTTAATGAATAAAAAAATTAAAACGATTTTTCAAAAAATCCGTTTTTTGTTGATATCTCGAAAACAAAATAAGATATTTCAAAATTGTTTTCAGATTTTCAAATAAGTGAGATTCCCATACATTCTGTCGAAATACGGACACCCTGTATACACCACCTATGATAATTGACAATTTGTTCACTTCTAATAATATAAATGATTGTTCTATTGAATTATTACACGAGATAAATGAAGATTTGAATGATTTTTTTACAGCGATGAGATTCCTCCGCCTCTTACACTCCCGTCAACTGTTCTATCACATCTATAAATAATATAATTGAGTAGTTGTAATTGAGAATTATATATATTTTCGGAAAGCCAGGTTTCAACAACAATAATAATATCGTAATCATTTAAACATACAGCAA
The DNA here is from genome assembly GCA_932526585.2 of Philonthus cognatus. Lineage (NCBI taxonomy): Eukaryota > Metazoa > Arthropoda > Insecta > Coleoptera > Staphylinidae > Philonthus > Philonthus cognatus. The sequence continues at coordinate 21,573,334 of OW052249.1, read as the reverse complement.
CAGAAAAGTCGACTATTTTAGTTCTAAGGCCGCCACAATTCTGGTAGTAAATATTTAGTTTTTTAAACGCTCAGGGTTCGATTGTCCACGAACGTCTTTTACAATGCGATATCTATAAGTGATTCGTATGTTCGAATCACCATTAGACTTTCTCTTATTTAGTTCATCTTTCAGAGACTTATAGTATTTAATTTGTTTTAAAGTTCTGTCAGCTTGAAATACACTTGACCGCAAAAAAAAAAACGCGCCACTTGAAAATTCACGTTTTTTCGTGAATATTCAAACAGCCATAACTTCGGTCGATGTGGATGAAATTTGATGAATTTTTGAGTTTTTGGAACGCTAAAGTTTTCTCTTTAAGGACACATCCTACCAACAAAAAAATGTTCAGAATGTTAGAAATGATAAAAGTTGAGAAGTTATACTGTGCCCAAAAAAAATCGTAGCTCCACTTCAAAAAGAGCGCAACAAAATTCCATCATTTTCCTTTGAAATAAGCGAAACATCATGTCGATCCAATGATTTGGCTCGAAGTTATGGCAGTTTTTTTAAAAAGTGAATTTTGGGGCATAACTTAGGCGGACAGGCATAACTCTGCTCGCAAACCTGTGACATTATGCGATTTAAAAATATTGAAGTTTTCTCTTTAAGGGCATGTTAGTCAGATCTTCAAACATGCACATTTTACCCCCTTCTACCCCCTAAAGGCGATGAAACGTTTTTCACTTTAAAACTTTTAACTTTGTTAACTTGTACAATGCGCAAAAAAAATTGTGGCTTCGAGCAAGGGACATCCAGAGCAAATTTAGTCCTTCTCCTTTAATATGCTCATTAATTCAGATCGATAAATTGATTTAGAGTAAAGTTATTACAATTGGAGAAAAATTGATTTTTTCCCCAAACTCAATGAGCAGAAGTTAATTTTGGCCTGAAATAAGGCAAAAGCCTTACATAAACTTGCATTTCACCTCTACCGAAAAAACCTACTGCCAAATAAATGTTTTGGCTGGGTGACAATTTTTTGCATTTTCATTGCAGAATGAAATTTGACGCTAAGCTGTGCATACACTTTTTAAAAAAAAACTGCCATAACTTCGAGCCAAATCATTGGATCGACATGATTTTTCGCTTATTTCAAAGGAAAATGATGGAATTTTGTTGCGCTTTTTTTGAAGTAGAGCTACGATTTTTTTTGGGCACAGTATAACTTCTCAACTTTTATCATTTTTAACATTCTGAACATTTTTTTGTTGGTAGGAATGCAGAAATGCTTAAATTTCGTTATATCCACTTATGTGTCCTTAAAGAGAAAACTTTTTTTTATCAAATTTCATCTACATCGACGGAAGTTATGGCTGTTTGAATATTCACGAAAAAGCGTGAATTTTCAAGTGGCGCGTTTTTTTTGCGGTCGAGTGTATGAATGTTTTATTTGTAGCATTTGCGTTACTTTTTAATATCACCTTTATTGGCTAGAATGATTTTTAACGGTCTAGGCTTATTATTAATAGATGATTTACCTAACCGTATGGTTTTTATAGGCCTTATGCTTGATTTTCAAGATTCTAATATGTTATTTATAACAGCATTATCATGTTTGGATTGATTGAGTTACTTGAAGATAATTATACTTTGATTAAAAAACACTTAGAACCTTTCTTCAATACTTTATTTTGTAACCAAATGTACATTTCGGACACGAAGTGTCCATTATCAATGATTTGATACTAATACGAAAAATATACATTTTACACTGATATATATATATATACACTAAAAAATGAGGGAATTAGAGGGATCTACACACTATCATTTAAATATGTTGGAGGCAATTCAAATAAAAAAACAAGAAAACCTACTGTTAAATTTCGATTTAAGTCCACTCGAAAATGTTTTATTAGATTTAGTGTGTCCACCTGAAACTCGGGTGTTTTCCTAATCCCTTGGAATCTCCATCAAACACGTACCTACTTACCCACAGATAACCTTTTTTCGGCTAAAATTAGTTTATTACCACCATAACCACACCCCCTACCGACACCCTCTAATTCCCTCATTTTTTAGTGTATATATATCAGTGTAAAATGTATATTTTTCGTATTAGTATCAAACCATTGATAATGGACACTTCGTGTCCGAAATGTACATTTGGTTACAAAATAAAGTATTGAAGAAAGGTTCTAAGTGTTTTTTTATCAAAGCATTATCATGGTTAATTCGATCATCACTCGATTTGAGATTAAAAATGATTACATTAGAAGCTCTATAATGCCTACCCTCAAGTTCCGATATGAGTTTGTGTTTAGGTCTTAAATAGAAGGTAACGATGTTATACTTGTAATAAACATTAATTTCCTCGTATAACGAATGAATGAATGTTAAGTAAGTATAATTTGCGTTGAAAATAAAGCGTGTGGGAGTTTTAATCTAAAGCGAATGCACGAGTAGGTGTGACAGGTAGAGCATCTCCGTTTACAATTTACACGTTTTCAAACGCGTCAGGCGTTCATTACTTTAATAGTAGTAGATGGTATCTAGTGTTTTTGCATCATTCATTTTCGCGATTAGCGAGAATCCAGTGTGGGCGATTCCTTTCTATTCCGTTGCGAAAGTTTCAATAGTTAATTGTCAGTTTTGCATCTTGAATGTCAAGATTCGCAACTTAAGATGATAATACAATGTTGCGATTGATACAAATTACTGTAAAAGTGATTCTAAAACCAATTTTTTTTTGAATAATTTTTGATTGTATTTTTAAATATAAATTACATTGCTTTTACGATAGGACATACCGAATACTTTTTTTAAAATATTTTATTATAGCCTTTTATCTTTCTTTACGTCTTTCTTTGTAGTAGTTAGATAACTTACAAATATCCATTTAGTTAAAATATAAAAACGAATTAAAATCAATATCGACTTTCTGCAAAATGTTTGTCCAAATATTCATTGAAACAACTGGACAAACATTTTGCAGAAAGTCGATATTAATTTTAATTCGTTTTTATATTTTGTAAATATTCTGCAAACTAATTGACAAACTCAATTTTTCTTCATGATAAATTGTCTTTATGTGATCCATTTAGTTTCTTCTTGATTATTTTTTGCTTTATTTAAACCGACGACAAAAAGTATACAAACAAAATCGTTACGCAATTTACTTATATAAAAAATAATAGCTTCGAATAATGAACGAACGCATCCATCATGCGAAGATTTCACAATTTCGCTATTTATTTGAAGTGCTGCACGAACCTTGGGGAAACTGGAGCGAATTTAGCTTGCTTGCGCAAAAGGTCATTGCTTTCTTAGAAGTAACAAGCAAAAATTCTGTTACTGTTCGTGAAATAAATTACGATATATTAATATGCTGGGCCATTCATGTTTTACTCGTAGTTGGTTGTAGGAGTGAACGTGTTTCTCTGCTTAAATGTTTCTAAACACAAATCTAGTAAATTAAAAATCACTTTACTTGTTTGACTAACTATAGTGAAACTAAGTGATTGTTCATTTAAAATAAATAATGAGAATATAGTGAGAGATGTTTTAATATGAGTAATTTTAATTTGGAACAGATTTTCTCGGATAATCTGTACAATTTGACATTTATCTTTTTTTCTGTTCGTCTTTCTAGGAGCGCTGATTATTATTTTAATTTGATGGCATCAAGGTGAGACTATAAAAGCTTCACCATTCCCACAAAAACGACGATTAAACCAGTTAAAGATGGTCGGATCTCCAAATTAAGACATGAATTAGTGACATTCTAAATGGCATCAACATTTTGAATAATTTATAACATTTCTGTAGGCATATCAATTAATTTAATTAAAATTCTAACAAAACATAAGATAAAACACAGCGTAGGTTCATGCCATTCATTAAATAGACAAGTTTATACAGAAAAATGGTTTGAATAAATCAATACATTTATGTGTAGTAGGTATTTACAGGCCCGTCTTTACGCTCGGCCTCGCTGTGGGCCCTGCGATCTAAGGGGCCCCTGAGCCAAGCCCTTTGCTTACATAATTAACCAACAACGAATGACAAACAGATCCAAGGAGCCCCTGAGCCAAAAGACTTGGCTAACATAATTAACCAACAACGAATGACAAACAGAAAACATATTTTTTTAGGGGCCCTTAAAGTTATAAGCGTCCAGGGCCCCATAAAAAATTAAGAAGGCTCTGAATATTTACCAGAGCTGGGATGAATTCTCAGAAACAGGATTCTAATTACGAATTCGAATCACCTAATATGATTCGAATCATAAATACTCGAATAAAGGATTCTTAAGAGAAAAATATAATTCGAATCAAAGATTCGCATCCTCTTTTTTGAATCAAGGATACAAATCCTTTAAAAATAAATTTGAATCTATTATTTGCAATTATTAACATTTTTAATATCGGTCAGTTTTTATTAACAAAAATGTTCAAAACCTAATTATTTACAGACTAAATATCTGATTCATTAATTATTTTTGTAAATGATGATATATGAGTTATTAAACTTCAAGATATATCAGTGTTTTATACGCGTGGCGCATGAAGTAAAATTTCGAGTTTAGAAAAGCCCCGTGAAAATTTGTCTCGGGTCGCTGCGCGACCCTCGACAAATTTTCTACGCGGGGCTTTTCTAAACTCGAAATTTTACTTCATGCTTAGTCTGGGAGTGGAAGACACTCGTTAGTTTAAAATACATCACATCATAGTGGAAAGTATCAATATTGAAAATATTGATAATTTTCGATACCAGATATTTTAGATTTAATATTTACAATTATTTATTGCTGTAAATTATTTTTTAAAGGCATTCACCTAAAATTGATAATATTGCTAAGACTAGTTTAATGCAGGTTATGAAATTATCAATATTCACCTTTTACAGGTGGACGGATAGAAATAAACTCGACTTTAATTGTTTATTACAAAAACCAGACTTGTAGAAAATTTAAAATCTGTTGGTTATCTCTATAAGGAAAAAATCTCTTTATAAATTGAAAATTAATAAAATATGAACTTATATTTTTATTAATTTTCAATTTATAAAGAGATTTTTTTTCTACAACTGAAATTACTTGAAAAGAATCGCTACTTAAAAGTATACCCAAAAAGATCAATTTTGTTAATTTAATAATGTTTTGATATAAATATCTAACACGTGACAAGAAAGTATGGTAACCAAGTGTACAAATATTTTTTTCTGTTAAATACACGTACAGATTGTCTCAGGATAGGTGGAACATTTTTTTATTTTCCACTTTACGAGAAACTATTACTCTATATAAAATCATCTAGATGTTTTCCAACAGAATGTAACAATTTTTCAGAAAACCGTGCGTTTTATTTAAGTATGGCCATAGGGATTTACATGGTAAAAATTGTACCCCATCTTAACTGTTATTGTCATACAAGTTTCAAACAATTTTTTGTTTTTATTAATATATTAAACATCTTTCTACAAAATTTTAATTGTTGGGAGGAAATTCTTTATTTTTTAATCTTTAAATTAACAAACTAAAAATAAAAAATCTACTTGTAAACAATAAATTCAACTAAAGGAACAACACGAAAATAAAATAACAAATATCCTTCAATACCGCTAGCCCGCGATCGGGTATCAAGCCAACATCACGAGGCGAGGACAGAAGGAATGAAACCAAAGGAATCAACTGCAATGAAGCTGGACGAAATCACCACTTATTATAAAATAAATGTGTATATATATATATATATGTCATTGTAATTGTTTAAAATAAACCAATTAAAAAAAAAAAAAAAACACAAATAATTAAGCCAAAAAAATCAACTTGGCTAAAATGTCATAATGCATATATGCCGTTACAATTTCTATTCGTTCTTCAATATTATAAACAGACATTGTCTTCAATATATCTGACACTTTTTTCTCATTAATCACTTGGTAAAACATTTTCTACATCCAATTGAATTCGACCTTATCGATACTACATTTAGAGGGGAAGCCAAGATTTCATCATATGAACATTCCATAAAACAGAAAGCTAAAGTGTCTAAATTACGCAGTGAAAAATTCAACAATACAAAAAACAATAGTGATAAAATTAGTATAAATGAAATTGTAAGACTAACTTGTTGTAGATTGCGAAAAGAATCGCACTTTTAATGTTTTATGATAAAATTAGTGTCAAAGGTTGTGGTAAGCAAAATAATGTTAAATTCTTTCCTAGAATCACCAATCTTACTAACACCCAATTTAATAATGTAGAGACAGAACTGCTTAAAAAGGGATTGAAATACAACCCACACATTTATAACAAATCAAGTCTAGAAACAGTGGGAATTAATGCAGAAACTATTTGTTACAAAATATCCAGAGACGAAGAACGGTTAATTTTAAAAAATTAAACTTCAAAATTAATAAAAAAGTATAAATCACACTGTAAAAGTAATGCTCGCAATTATGACAACAAAACAATAACCAGCATAAGAAATAAACTAAAAAACCATAATTTGATACTATGTAAAGTTGACAAAGGTAACACCATAACAGTCATGAATAAAAAAGATTACATCCAAATAACAAAGGAGTTATTAGAATCAGATACATTTTGCATTAAAAAAATTGATCCAACAAACAAATTTCAAATAGAACTCAAAAAAGTATTAAAAAATAGTAAACAATTAATTTCAGACAGAAATAGATTTAAATTAACATTGATGAATCCAAAAGCCCCAATTCTCTATGGATTACCAAAAATTCATAAAGAAAATATTCCAATGCGTCCGGTGGTGTACTTATATGCTCCGACGTATAAATTGTGTAAATTTTTAAATAATTTAATTCCGACACTCATAGGCTTTAAACCAAAATATTCAATAAAAAATACATTACAACTAATTAATAACTCAAGAAACTTATCAATTCCCCACAACGCAAAACTAATTTCATTCGACGTCAAAAGCTTGTTTACATCAGTTCCAATAAATGAATTAAAAATTATATTAGAAAATGAAATGAATATGTCGAATGAATCTAATTCAAAAAAAATTGAACTTAAATCATTAATAGAAATTTGCATAGACCAATGTTACTTCGAATTTAATAATAAATTTTATAAACAATCAGACGGACTACCTATGGGATCACCTTTGTCTCCTTTATTATCTGACATATATATGGATCACTTTGAAAATAATTTATTAACGAAAACAGAAAGCAAACACATTTATTTCTGGGCAAGATATGTAGACGATGTATTTTGTATATGGACAGGTACAAATAGACAACTGGAAACATTCACAAATTTCATTAATAAAATTAACAAAAACATTCAGTTTACAGTTGAAAAAGAAATAAATAACAGACATTACATTCACGAAAACAGTAAACAATAAATTGTCATACAAAATATATAGAAAAGAAACTTGCACAGATGTCATCATACCAGAATGTTCAAATACACATAGTCAGATTAAATACAGTACATTCCACGCCCTTTTACACAGACTTATCAATATCCCTCTAAATAAAATAGACTTTGAAAATGAACTAGACACAATAAAAATAATAGCAGTTAACAATGGCTACACTGAAGATTTAATTAATAAAATTTTGAAAAAAGAAACAACACAAACAATTACGAAATTACTTTTATAGTGGGACAAATTCACACACAATAACATGGAATAGATTAGAATATATTAAGCCACTGTCTTTACAAATCAAACATAATTCAAAAGGAAAGAATAATAACATAATATTGACAAACACAAATAATTTAGGAAAATTAGTAGTTAACAATAAAATCAAAACTAAAAATTGTAAATTGAAGAAAAGTGGTATTTATAAATTAAAATGTGACGATTGTGATGCAGTGTATATAGGACAAACCGGCAGGTCTTTTGATATCAGGTTAAAAGAGCATAAAAAAGACATAGAGAATAAAAAACAAACCACCGGTTTTTCTAAGCACTGTATCACATCTAATCACCATTTTTCTTCAAACGATTTAAAAATTCTGCATACAGGTAATAAGGGATTAACGCTTAACTACCGGGAGGGTTTAGAAATTTCAAAAGCCATAAAGGCAAGTAAAAATGTGGTCAACAACAACGAAGACCTTTGAAATTCCCCGATATTAAATGCCCTTATTACCCAATAAAACCTAAAACTCGAAACTGTATATATTCCCAAACAAATCCATTTGTACATCATTCTTGATAATGGAATTAAGCCGAAACTAGTAGAAAATAAAATACATATAAGTGAAACAAAACCAAGTGAATTTAATTTACAAACGAAACATGTTTATTTTAATGATACTACCAAAAAACTACTTCAAATTTGTACGATAACGAAAGTTAATATCGGGTACCATTTTTACCATGTAAATCCCTATGGCTATACTTAAATAAACCGCACGGTATACAGGGTGTTAATAAAATATTTAAAACTTCTGACGAGTGTTTCCACTCCTTGTTTAAGCATGAAGTAAAATTTCGAGTTTAGAAAAGCCTGAAAATTTGGCTTTTCTAAACTCGAAATTTTATTTCATGCGCCACGCCTATAAAACACTGATTTCAAGTGAAGTTAAAAATATACTATTAAGGCTGGGAATTTTTCAAGTTTAAGTAACCGAATATGCATTCACAAATATTGATTTATTCGAAAATTTTAAATAAATTAATTTTCCATAATTCAATATTCGTTTAAAAACATATTTAAATATGAATAATTTTGTAATTCAAATATTTATATTAGAATATTCGACTATTTGAATTAATCGGATTGGAAACCCAGACTTAATAGCGATGATTCGAATTATTTGGGATGATTTGAATCCTTTATGAGGATTCGAATACGAATCCTTTAAAAAAATGTAACGAATCCGGATCACGAATCCGTTTTCACTAAACTATTCAAATATCTCTTTTAAATCCTCTAAAAGGATTCGAATCTGGGAATCGAATCCTGAATGATTCGAATACTGCCCAGCTCTGGTATTTACTAAAGGTATATTCCATTAACTATTGTTTGTCTTCCTAGTAAGTGTCAGATCAAATACATTAGCTAAAACAACTTGTAAACATTCTTAAACGATTTATGAAAAATGAACTCACCGGTATTTGTATGAATGTCCCATTATTAAGTTGAGGATATGAGTAGAGCGGCACCACTGGCACCGAACCATTCTTCAGGTAAATCGGACCCTGTATTGGCGTAACGGGAGGCGGTTTGACCACCTGCCCGCCCCCGTCGTCGTAATAATCTCCATCGTAATCTATCACAGCATGCACTTGGGCTTTTGAGCCGCCCCCGCGGACCCGGGTGTAATGAGGGGTGGCCGGGGGCGGTAATTCTTCGGCCGCGAACGGTACACTTGGTCGGGGATAGTGGTAAGGGGGAGAAGGCGCGTATGGGGGCGCCGCCAGCCCGGGGGGCTGGTAGGGTGCACTGTAGTTCAGCAGGGCCATCACCCGCTCACCATTTCACAATTATCACTCACTATTCTGAAACAATTAAAAAGTCAAAAATAAATTCTCCAAACTGACTTTCTTGGATGGATTTAAAGTGTGGTGTAATAAGCTAATTCTATATAATTTATGTCAATTTTACAAGTACTAAGAAAATTAATTAATCAAAATTAAGACTTGTTTCAATATTTTTTACCACTTTATTTAAATAATTCTACGACTTGAGTTTCGACATATTTTTTTGTAATTTTCAAGTTTGACAAATTTACAGTGTTTCTATAGCTAAATAGTATTTAACATTATTAGCATTGTTAAAATGGTTTTTACTGGCGGACAGAAGGATATGACTGGCGAGTCGCTAGACGAGCCAGTCACCTTCTGGAGCCAGTAAAACCCGTTAACTTGCGTATATTGTTATATATTTTATTTGTCAATCATTTGTAATTAATTAAAATACAATTATTTGGTAAATTTAATCAAATTGGAATTACAAAAAAATATGTAGTAAGTTATGAAACATTTCCGTGGATACTTATGTTGTTTATTTGATTGTTGTTTATTTCGATTAAATTAGGATCACGATAAAAATAGTATTTATTGTATTTTTCTTTAATAAATTCAATTCACAAAAAACTATAAATTACTATTCCAGTACTAACTTGTTAAATTTTAACAAGTGAGTATACTGACGTGTTAACATTTTACAAGTCAGTAGCTTGAAAACATGTTTACATAATCTTACTTGTTTAATACTGTCTACTGATAAATAGACGTTTACAAATGAGAGACAAATAAAAGTATTAAACAGTGGTACATACAACACATCCGTTTGTTCGTTCTATTTTACACATGGATTACGGGATTGTTTGAAAATCTCAGCGGCTTCTAAATAATTCAATTTTGTACCTTCGCACAGTGCGAAATGTCGGCAATCTAGCAGGATTAAATTAAAACATTGAATTTTGTTCATTTAAATAAATAATGGACTAAACGTGTAAGAAATATTCCAAATATTAGAAACAAGTAGTTTTTGTTGAGTTTTTGTATGTAAACATGTCAATATACAGCGACAAGTGACAGATTTTGTGCCTACGAAAACTGTCTGTAAATTACTTGTTAATTCATATTATTTAATCAAAGTGAATATATATTTAATCAAAGTGAATATAATGTATAGTGACAAGTTATAATTTTTATGTGAAATATCCACTTATGTAAGTAAACTTATTAGTAGTTACCTTATTTTAGCTATTGTAGATTTCACATAAAACATTAAGATATTTAGTTCGAACAAAATACATTTATTTTCCAAATAAATGGGCTTAGTTTTGAATTTAGTATATTATTTTAAATTGGTCCAATCTTTTGTATGATATTTTTGATAGAACTACTTATTGGCTATTTGTTCGCGCCAAATGTCGCTCGTGGAATTTTTTACATCTTTATTTCTTATTTTCGTGCTTGTGCTTGTCTTTTGTATATATATTTCCTTTGTGCGTGACCTTAAAATTTCTGCTCGTTTATTATCTTTTCTCAATTGTGTATTTTCTATTTGTATTTATTACTGTGTGAATGAGTTTGAACCACACCAGATATTTCTTAGTATTTTACACCAAACTGCATTTTTCAAGGTTCGCCTAGCCTCTACCCCAATAAAGCTCATTGTGTTAAATTTGGATGAGCGACAGTGTCCGCCCGAACGTGGCTTTCGCGGACCAGTCTTAATTAGTTCCGCTCGAGCTTTGTTGGGAAACTTTCTAAAAATGCAGTTTGGAACAATACAACCCTATTGTTATCTCTGAGCAACTCGATCGCTGGAATTTCTTCCCACGTCCCCTTTTATACCTGATTCTTGAAACCCCACCCTTTTCTTAAATCATTCCAGAATATTCCTTCCAAAAACTTATCACTTTTCCATCAACCAGCGTTCGAGTAAGTTCTCCTTTTCTTGTAATGTGAAACTTGTAATTTTAACACTTCTTTTAATTTGTAAACCTTTAACTTAGCTTTCATTTCACTTTGTCTAAATTCTTTCATATTTTCAATACTATATACTTAAATTCATTTTGTTATTTCATTGTTATATATTTATTTTATTCGTTTTATATTTGTACATTTTATCTTTGATGCACGTATATTTAATAAATATTTTTTGTTAACATTCTACGTGTATAAGTAATTAAAAAACCCAAACCGTCTAATGGTGTAAACACTATTTGTAACAAAAAAAAATACTGAACATATTTGCGTTTTTAAAAGTTATGCCCCCTTGTTTCAGAATGTATCCAAAAATATCGCGTAAGAGCATTTTGGATATTTGGAAAGTTAGTAAGGTAGAGAATTATGTATTGCAAAAGTTTGGCAATATTTCAATGCCTAGTAAAGAACTAGCAGATTTGAAGTCATGTTTAAGGAAGGTTTGCCAAAAATGTTCCCAAAAATGAAAGAAATGTAACATCGATTTAATTTTTTACGGATAATTCGACATAGCTGGATGAATTGTATTACATTTCCTATAACTGTAAACCGGCGTTTATCCTGTAAACCCCGAAGGCCATCCAAACCATTTGATATATAAGATATATAAAATTTCGCAATCTACAACAACTTTGTAAGACTAACTTGTTGGAGATTGCGAAAAGAATCGCACTTTTATTAACATTTGATATATGCTGCGAAAAAACAAAAAAAAAGGTAAGTGAAAAGATTGACATCTACTACTTAAGAACATTTAACAATAGCAACAGAAGCCAAGTTACGTAAAATACGCAACCGAGATTCCGCACCATTAGTTAGAGAGATATCGCTCGCTTCACCTAAGCGTGGTACAGCATTAAAAGTGGCAAGGAAACAATATAATCCTCAGCCAAATTCCCTATCCGGCGACCAAGCACTTGCTCTCACGGTGGATACAAATCTTTCAACGCATCAATATAATATAATGAGAGAGCAAGTTAGGGAAATCAGTCCCAAATTATATTATCTTGTAAGACAGGCAAAGAAACAGTATTATCCAACGGACATATCGATTTCTGAAACTATGGCAGAAATAAATCTCCAAACATTAATTGACCATAACAATTATTCGATTATGTTTTGCACAAGAAAATGCCTTTAAATTTAACTCCAACGAAACAAACATATTCATAAATTTTGAATGGGGCTGTGATGGAGCTGTTCAAAATCGCTACAAACAAAAATGTTTTCAAGAAAATGTTTCCGATGGACATTTATTTCGTATATCGATGGTTCCAATACGAATGTATTCGCAGAATTATTTAATTTGGCAAAACCCATCACAATCGTCCACCCGATATTGCTGTCCTATCAAGCTTACGTTTGCAGAAGAAACATCTGAGTTAATTAAAGGGGAAGTCAATAATATAGAAGAACGAATTAAATTACGTGAACCAACGAAATGTACAATAAATGGAAAGGAAGTCATCGTTAAATCTATACTGAGTTTGTGCACGATTTATGGAAACTTTTTACATATGTGGCGCTACCCCTATTCTAATAACCCGATTGAGTATTGTTTCCAAAATGAAAATTGATGAGAAAATGGTTTCGTTTCTTGAATTCGATTTATGGAATGCGTACTTCATATATCGTATAGACTTGATATACAAATGTGGCAAGCAAGAGGAAATTCCAACGATGGAAATACTGCAAGAAGATTTTTTTCGGAAGCCGAAAAATCAGCAGATATTACAGAAGTGAGCATTAAATTAATAGAACGATTCCATGTCATTCTACAGGTTATGAATTCTGGTTGTGCTAATAATTTAAATGCATATAAAAAATACAGTATAGAGACATTTAATGTATTTATAAAAAAATAATAAGTGTCCATAAGATATTGCTTCATGGTAGAGACATAATAGATTCTTGCATACCTCCTATTGGGCAAATGTCAGAGGAAACTCAAGAGGCAAGAAATAAATATGTTAGGCGGTATCGAGAATTGTTTTTAGGTAAGACTTCTCGATGTGACACCATATCAGTACAGGGTGTCCCGTTAATGTGAGGAAATGGCTTAACCATAAATTCCTGGGATCAGAATATTATGATTTAACATAACTTATCTATGTCCAAAAATTTACGGTTAAGCCGGAATTAGCCATCAAAGTTTAAAACAATATTATATTTATAACAATTGAACGCTTTATTCGATTCGACTTCAATTTATTATGGTTGATTATCATAATATAACACATCATTTAGTCAATATGGTCATCATTGATTGACAAGAAGTATAAAAAACAATAGTACCACAACATAAAAACTAGAATATGTTTTTATTGGCGCACTTTATAAAAATTTAAAAAATCCACTTTAAAAGATTAGTTTATTTAAAAGCTATTTTGTGTCTTAATAATGTTTGATATCCTGTAGGGTTATGCCACAAAAAATTAAAATGCAAATAATTTTTTTTTATTATTTAGTAAAAACAAAATCTAGTTTTACGGCAGATTAAAAATACATGTATTTTCTTTGTCGCCGCCATTGTTTAACAAACGTCAATTGTCTATAATATTAATTAACGACTGTTTTTTAAGAATAATTTGTTATCTTCATTATGGTTTATAATTATTCATATTCCGTATTCCATTTTCAGCCTATTTTCTGTAATTCTTTGGATATTCCTTGTTTTTTTTTAAGTTCAATTTGAAGCTTTAAACAAGTGTTTTCCACTCCCAGACTAAGCATGAAGTAAAATTTCGAGTTTAGAAAAGCCCCGTGAAAATTTGTCGAGGGTCGCGCAGCGACCCGAGACAAATTTTCTGGGCTTTTCTAAACTCGAAATTTTACTTTATGCGCCACGCGTATAAAACTCTAAAATATTGTGAAACTTATGTATATTCGAACTTCACTTGAAATCTGTGTTTTATACGCGTGGCGCATGAAGTAAAATTTCGAGGTTTTCTTGTAAAAAACAAATATTGTCGGAAAATTTATCTAAAAGAAAAATTCACTTGTATTAGGATTTCACCAAGGAAATTGAGGGATTGTACGACATTTTTACCACTCTATTTTTACCACCATATATTTTTTACCACCAATTCTTTTTACCACTCCGGTTCTACTACCATATATTATTTACTACTAATTTTTTACCATTAGTTATCTTACAAATATTTCTGAAGTATTTCCAAGAAATTGCAGATTATTTTGAGGATAATTATATAAGAGGCAGACCCGCGAGAGGAAGACGTCGTGCAACTGCACCTAGGTATTTTATGATACTGTGATACTATGATACTGTGATTTCTTATCGATTATTTATTCAAGTACCCACCAAGGCTGTGGAACATGTACGAGGCCGTGCTGCAGAACAAGTCAAGAACTAACAACATGAGCGAGGGGTGGCACAATCGGTTCGCAGTAGTCGTCGGCAAGGATCATCCCAGCCTCTACGCGTTCTTGGCGGAGTTGCGGAAGGAGCAAGGGTATACTGAGACGATGCTTCGAGAGTTGGACTTGGGAAGAAAAATTAAGAGGACTGAAAATCTGTCCAGCGTCAAAGCGGAAGAACGAATTTCCAACATCGTGCGCGATTATGAAACCCGTAAAAATGAAGACGAATTTATTGCTAAGTATCTTAGGGCCGTTGGTCACAACATCCAATTTGGATGTACCCAATTATGATGTAAATCAGGAAAAATATGATTTGTAATAAAATATGATAGTAATAAAATGGTGGAAAAAATATAGTGGAACAAAAATATAGTGGTAAATATAGAGTGGTAAAAGTGGAGTGGTAAAAATGACCCCTAACTAAATTGAGGATACCATATTCATATTTTATATTTTTGTAGCAAAACCGTACAAGATATCAAACATTATTAACAGACAAAAATACATTCAAATGAACCAATCTTTGAAGTAATATTTTTTAAAATTTTTATAAGGTGCGCCAGTAAAAACATATTTTAGTTTATATGTTGTAGTACTACTGTTTTTTATACTTCTTGTCAATCAATGATGACCATATTAACTTAAATGATGTGTTATTTATGATAATCAACGATAACAAATTTCAGTCAAATCGAATATAGCGCTAAATCGTAAGAAATAAAATTAATAAAATTTGTTTGAACTTTAAAGACTAATTCCGGCTTAACCGTACATTTTTGAATATAGATAAGTTGTGTTAAATCATCATATTTTGATCCCAGGATTCTAAGGTTAAGCCATTTCCTCACATTAACGGGACACCCTGTATTAAACAGACTATTAGTGACGTCTGATCCTTTAATAGCTAAACTGAGAAGACCTTGCAAAACAAAATATTCAAATTTAAAATAATACTAAGACCTAATTATTTATTGTTGTTTTTATCATTATAATAAAAATGAAACATATTCTTTCTTGTATATTTTAAAATATGTCTACCAAATAAAATTCTATACTATGTTATTTTCTTGTACAGAATGAGAATTATGTATTTTTGTTGTTTACAAAATTTGAAATGTTTAATATAGAAAACTACAGTGTCCTCATAAATGACCGAAAATTATCAAATAACGCACTAAAACTTGAAGATATTTTTACTATACAATAATACAAAAACGAAATCGAAACGCCAATGAGAAATGACCGGTTACCACCACCCTCAAATAGTAAAAATACCTTGCGATGTTTTGGCGCGTTATGAATGGTAATTTTTAAATTTAGATTTTATTTAAAAGTATCTTACTATTAGTTACATTAATAAAAGACAAATACAAAATTTTGCACTGTGCTTCGGTACAATGATGTATAATTTTTACTTCATTCAAGTCTCAATATTGATTAATTAATATGGATTACCACGTAGTAACGCTCAATACTCTACAAATACTAAGACAATTATTTCAATCTACGCAGGCAATTGCATTCAATCAGCAATAAAATACAATTTCTTTAAGAGCAGGTATTTTCCATAAAGCGAATGATGATTTTATAAAATGTATGCGGATTTATTCGATTTGGCACGATAGGTAATCGTAATTTATGCAACGCATGCACTTTGCAAGGTTTTCTCGAGTGACTCGAACGTATACTGCACGTTTTACGCGTGATTTACAAATGATCAGATTTCGATTAATAAAATGTAACGTTATAAAGCGATTACAATAATGAAAGTCGTTTCGTACACCTTTAAAAGGAGTGTAAATATTAACAGTTCTTATTTTATATAATATTACATTAATTAATCAATATTTCACAAACTAAACATTTACATTTGCAAATAAATGTAAAGGAAAAGTTTTCTGAATTAAAAGAAGACTCAAATTATAAATGATATTGGCAATTTTTGATTGTATGAAAGAATATTCTACGAAATAATAAATTACATATTTATTTTTAAGTTTCATTTTTAGAAAACGCGACTTAAAATGATTTAATTAGTATATTGTTTAGAATAACAGAATTATTTAGAAATTGTTCAATTATAATGCTATCAGTATATTTTAAACTTCAATTAAAATCAATGTTTTATACGCGTGGCGCATGAAGTAAAATTTCGAGTTTAGAAAAGCCTGAAAATTTGGTTTGGTCGCGTAGCGCGAAGCGCTACGCGAACAAACCAAATTTTCAAGCTTTTCTAAACTCGAAATTTTGCTTCATGCTTAATCTGGGAGTGGAAACACTCGTTCGAAAGTTCAAAAAGAACACTTTTATAAAAAATGACGAATGTCTGAAAATGTACAACGTTTACATCATGTATATTTACAAGAAAAAAAAACCAGTATGTAATATAACAAGTAATTCATAAAAATCATAAAAATAAGTGCAGAATTTTACCTAAAATCAACTTTTGGAATTGACTATAATTGCACGGCTGTTAATAGGTTAATTTGACAAATTATTATTTGACCACTATTATTATGTTACATAACAATTAATTATTCTAAAAAATACATAGATTAAATAATGTACTTATCATAAATTCTAGTTATAATTACCTTCTTAAAATGTAAAATTAGTAATTATTATCAGAAATAGATACATTCATAACTATTAATGGTTGTTATTAATATTATTTATAGATTCATTAAAGATCCAAGTAATATGTAGTTGCTATAATTAAATCACTGAAGCGAACTTAATTTATTGTGCAGTGTGTATTTTTTTTATTTGTTGTAATTATAGATTGTGAAATTTAATGGTATGTAAATGTGTGCGAATTTGCCATTCAACGACCAGATAATTCAGACATAAAATTCTGGCTCACGTACACGTACGCACGCTTGATTACAAATTTATTCTTTGAGATGGGTTTCGCAAATCTGAAGAGGTGATGATTATATTTACAAAGATATAACATACTCAAATAAAAATAACACCTCTAATTTAAACCACAGATCAGTAAAGTTTAACAAAATTGAGTTTGAGTTCAGTATTCCGGTACCAGATACCCACAGACGCGTTTCGGACTTCAAGGTCCTCTTCAGTGTGGTCCCAACCCAGTGCTGAGGAATACTGAACATTTCTGACTGTATCAAGCCAATATGTGAAAACTATTAAATGGATTCGATAGCTAACGCCATCTAATGCTCCATAGTGGCAAGAATATTGAAAGCGCATTATCCAATTTTTAACCAAGCCCCATAAAACGAACCAAAATTAGTAAATTTCATGAGAGACGAAAAAATAAACGAAAATTCTAGAACAGTGAGTGTCAGTAAAATTGATATAACACATCACTTTTATAGTTTCTACACAACCTTATTAAAATGAAACAATGCAGTGTGTTTTATTTTCAATGTTCGTATTTCAAATAAAATATTCTTCATACTCTCGCAAATGGTATTTAAGAGTCGACTTTTAAATACTTATTTGTTAATAACCGAAACTATAAATCTATATACGCAGTGTGGCAGAAAATTGGGTACTTACATGGTTCATAATTGTAATAAAAAAATATTTAATCTATCATTTTGAAAGATAAACAGAAAAATACTCGAGACAAACATTTGGATTTATTTGTATATTGTGAAACGTATCTTACTTTTAATATTGAATAAAAAAATCTAAAATCAATGTTGACTACCTCTTAATATTGTTTTTTTTTTTTGGGCCTATGTAGGTAACTACAGTCTATTTCACGAATGTTTACACTCACGTCATCAACTATAAAATTCCGAATCAATCTGTTCAAGGTCATATGTAATTGTGCTCATTGGCGTAACGTTAAAAAGGGTTTTGGTGTTTATTTTTTTACTGAATCCTGCATTGAAACCAGAGCGGGACGAATCCTTGTAAAAAGGATTCGAATCACGAATCCGAATCACTTAATATGATTCGAATCACGAATACTCGAATAAAGGATTCGTAAGAGATAAATATGAATCCTGTTTTTTCGAATCACGAATACAAATCCTTTAAGAATAAATTAAATTTTATTATTTTTTTGCAACCATTATTATATAAATATCGTTACCAGTTGTTTTAACAAAAATATTCTAAACCTAATTATTTATTATTAACACTGAACATCGTTCATAAAAGACTAAATATCTGACTCCCTGTTACTCTGATTAAAAATGTATTTGTGTGTTTCAGAACTTCACTTCAAATCAATGTTCTGTACGCGTGGCGCATGAAGTAAAATTTCGAGTTTAGAAAAGCCCGAAAATTTGTCTCGGGTCGCTGCGCGACCCTCGACAAATTTTCACGGGGCTTTTCTAAACTCGAAATTTTACTTCATGCTTAGCCTGGGAGTGGAAAACTCTCGCTTAAAGCTTCAAACTGAAACGAGAAATATCTAATGATTTACAGAAAATAGGCTGAATTTGGAATACGTATACTTAAAAGAGAAACTTCCTGTATCTGTTTGCTCCGAAGAAATATAAATAATTATAAACCATAATGAAGATAACAATAATTTCTCATAAAACACTCGTTAATTAATATTCTACAAAATTGGAGTTTGTTAAACAATGGCGGCGACCAAGAAAAAACATGTATTTTTAATCTTCCAGTAGAAATGCGTTTTATGTTAAAAAAATAATAAACTATCTATCTTTCAGCTAGTAGTACAAGTTCTTTCTGCTAGCAGCAATCGTCCTTTTAGTAGTAGATGAAACAACTACTATTTTGTTCCTTCTACTATTACTAGGACTTTCTGCAACTAGTTGTAGTACAGGCTCCGTCTGCTGGTGGCAAGATACGATAAGCCAGAACCATCTGAACTAGGGGTTCTGTTAATAGCAGCAGTTCTTTCTGCTAGTAGAAATTGTGTTTTTTGCTATAAAAAAACGACTGCTAGGTCTTTCTGCTACTAGTAGTAGTACAAGCTCCATCTGCCGGTAGCAAGATTTGAAGCTAGAACCATCTGAACCAGAAGCCTTGTCTGCTAATAGCTTTAGTTGTTTCTGCTAGTAGAAATAGCGTGTTCTGCTAAAAAGTAAACGTTTCTATCAGTAGTAATAGTTATTTCAGCTAGTAGTACAATTTCTTTGTGCTAATAGCGTTCGTCCTTTCAGTAGTAGAAAGAACAACTACTATTTTGTTCCTTCTACTACTACTACGAGTAGGTCTTTCAACTACTAGTACGGACGGAACCTGTACTATAGGTTCCGTCTGCTAAAGACATCATTAACGGAGCTTCTAGTTCAGATGGTTCTAGCTTTAGAACCATCTGAACTAGAAGCTCCGTTAATAGTTCTTTCTGCTGTAGTAATTCTTTTAGGTAGTAGCTGTTGTTTTCAAGACCGTAGCCGGAGGAGGAGGGGATGTGGGGGCTCAAACCCCTGAAATTTTCAAAATGATAAATTTTTGTATGTAAACGCGGGACTGTAAGAGCAAAAACAATATTTTTCCCTGAGCACCCCCATAAAATGTTTATAACCCCCTCCAATTCTCTTTTCTGGCTGCGGCCTTAGTCGTTCTTTCAGCTTAATAGTAGTTTTTTATTCTACTACCACTAGTTTTTTCTGTTACTAGCAGTGTTTTCAGTACAAACTCAATGATTTTAGACACGATCGGCAGTACAGAAATGGGTCTGTAGTTGTTTATGTCGTTTCGATCACCTTTTTTAAATATAGGTATAACTTTAGCGAGTTTTAGAATATCTGGGAATACTGAGCAATCTATTGATGCATTGATTAGTTTGGTTATCGGTTCTACCAGAATATCTTTTATACACTTGATTATACCTATATTGAGGCCATGTATATCGGTGGCGGAAGCGTTTTTCAGATTCCTAATAGCGCCCGTTACATGGATTTCTGAAATATTTGTAAATTTGAAATGTATGCTATTATTAGTCTGGATTTGAATGTTAGTACTGTTCACTAGTACTGGTAAAGACGAGTGTAACTTGGCAGCCACGCCTGTAAAAAAACCATTAAATTCATCACATGTTATATCACACTGGTTTATGGTAAATTGGCGTTGACTTCGTTGGCTATTTATAATTGACCACGCTGCTTTGGACCTATTTTCCATACGAATTATAAATTTATCTGTCGAATTCCGCTTTTTTTCCAAAATTGCTCGTCTATATTCCTTCCTATACGTATCACGCTTATATTTTGATTTGTTGGAAAGAATAAGAGACCAAGTAGAGGAAACCATAGAGGACACGCAATACGAATTCAGAAGAGGAAGAAGTACAAACGATGCAATATTCATCTTAAGACAACTAAGTGAAAAATACATAAATAAACATCGAGAAATGCACATATGCTTCATAGACCTGGAAAAGGCATTTGACAAAATCAGAAGAAATGACATATGGACTGAGCTAGAAAAAAGAGGGACAAGCAACAGAATAATAAAAATTATAAAAGCGATGTATAAAGATAACAAATACATTGTAAGGACGAACAACGAAGAATCCAAGGAATTCTGCACTAAGACCGGAGTTAAGCAAGGATGTATCTTAAGCCCTCTTTTATTCTCACTGGTTTTGGATGGAGACATGAAGAAAACAAACAAAAATATAAGGCCACTAAAAGTAGGAAACTGGAAAATGAAACAAACAGAAATAGAATCACTAATGTTCGCGGATGATATGGCCATATTAGCAGAATCAGAAAGGGACTTACAACACAACATCGATATTGTGGTAAAAGAACTTGGAAAAATAAATTTGAAAGTAAATACAGAGAAAACAAAATCAATGATAATATCCAGACAAAACAAAATGCACTTAATAAAAGTTGATGGAACACCGATTAAACAAATAGACAAATGCAAATATCTTGGGACAACAATTGACAAACACGGAACAATCGACGACGAAATAAACGACAAACTGGGAAAAGCAGGGAAACTTTTCAACATGACAAAAAATTCCTTCTTTGGAAATAAAGAAATCCCAAAGACAATAAAAACAGTAATATTGAAAAAAGTGATTAGACCAACTATAATGTATAGCAGTGAAACATGGACCATTACAAAGAAACAACAACGAAGAATAACTGCAATGGAAATGAGATTTCTTAGAAAGATCGAAAATAAGACAAAAAGAGACAGAATAAGAAATGAAACATACAGACAAATCTTAAATATCGACGATATTAACGAAAAAATAATAGAGGGCCAGTTGAGATGGTTTGGTCATGTGTGCCGTATGAAAGACAGTAGAAAAACCAAAATAACATTCGAAACACGAGCTTCGGGGAAAAACTGCAGAGGAAGTCCAAGAACAACGTGGATAGATGGAGTCAGAGAAGGAGCTGTAAAAAAGGGCATAACATGGAAAGGAATTGAAAACCTTACGCAAGACAGGACAAACTGGAGAAGTTTGTACTCTACTGGACAACAAATAATATAAATACAAAATGTGTTGTATATATGGGTGTATATTATATTGTATATACAGGGTGTCTACGCTAAACCGTTTGTTAAAAGTTTATGAGGTTGCCGTTGCACTAAAAATTTGAAAAAAATCCTTGTCATACGGTTGAATCAGTTCTCCTCATGTGAAATATTTTCAATTTTATATCACCTTCGGTTCCACCGGAAGTAGCAACAAATTTGTTATTTTAAATAGAACACCCTATATATTAGTAATTTTTAGAATTCCTCGTTTAAATTGCAACATACTTTATTCGAACATATGTACACTTATCTCTTATAGTTTTCAAGAAAAAAAAATATTTCTAAAATTTTGACCTCTAAAAGGCATCTTGAAATCTGTCTGTAACTTCTCTTAAGAATAAGATAAAAATATGATTTATATCTCTACTTGTACCTAGAGGATGCCTTTATGAGTATAATAATTGAAAACTGTCAATTTTAACAATAAGTGTTCTTAAAATGTCAATATCGAAGTGTTCTCTTCAATATCTCGTAATTTAATTTTTTTATATGGAATGACCCATTTTTTATAACATGGTACGATTGGGGGAAGATTTCACACAAAAAAATATTAACAACTATACTCCTAAGGCAAGTGAGATTAGTTTTTCGTCGCATTTATGCAGGGAATAATGCGCGCTTAAGTCTCAACTGAATTTTAGTAGGCAAGTAGTAATGCTTTTGTTTTGCAAACGGCAACCTCATAAACTTTTAAAGAACGGTTTAGCGTAGACACCCTGTATATCCTGGGGATTTCATTACATTTAGAAACGACGACTGTACATTTGTAGATATTCGTTGTTTATTTTTATAGAGTTTAATTTGAAGCTTTAAACGAGTGTTATCCAGTCTCAAGTTAAGCATGAAGTAAAATTTCGAGTTTAGAAAAGCCTGAAAATTTGGTTTGGTCGCATAGCGCGAAGCGCGAAGCGGCCAAACCAAATTTTCAGGCTTTTCTAAACTCGAAATTTTACTTCATGCGCCACGCGTATTAAACACCGATTTCAATTTAAGTTTATTTGTTTACAATATTTCAATGATTTCAGTTTTTAATACGCGTGGCGCATGAAGTAAAATTTCGAGTTTAGAAAAGCCTGAAAATTTGGTTTGGCCGCTCCGCGCTTCGCGCTACGCGACCAAACCAAATTTTCAGGCTTTTCTAAACTCGAAATTTTACTTCATGCTTAGCCTGAGAGTGGACAACACTCGTTAGGGATAATTTATATTAATTTTTCAAGTGTTAATGACTTTTTCACATTCTTGATTTATGAGTTACGATTTCTTCTTTAAATTCAATTCACACAAAAATCACGTTAAAATAACAACATTTTGACTTTGAGTGGAAATAACTTAAAGACTACAAAAGGGGCATTTTCTAATTTTTACATATTGTGAAAGAGCATAGTTTTCTTAACACCTGCAGAAAGTTTTATGTAAATTCATGCTTGGTTTTTTGAGTTGTGATGTGTTTTAAATACAACTTCTTCAAAAATCAGGATGAACAATAAACTACGTGACTACTATTGTACAATTTTGGATATTTGTTGTTTTTTTAGAAGAGTTTAGTTTGAAGCTTTAAACGAGTGTTATCCACTCCTAGGTTAGGCCTATTAAAATTCAATTGCGGTTAATGCGCGCATTATACCCTGCATAAACGCGACGAAAAACGAATTTTCGAAATAATTTGAAAACTACTTGCTTTAGGAGTATAGTTGTATAATACTTATTTGTAAGAAATTTCCCCTCCAATCGTACCATGCGATAAAAATAGGGTCATTCCGTTTGAAAAAATTGAATTACTAGATATTGAAGAGGGCACTTAGATATTGACATTTTAAGAATACTTATTGTCAAAATAAACAGTTTCCAATTAATTCACTCATAAAGACATCCTCTAGGTACAAGTAGAGGCGTAAATCATATTTTTATCTTATTCTTGGGAGAAGTTACAGACAGATTTCAAGATGCCTTTTAAAGGTCAAAATTTCAAAATTTCAAAATTTATTTTTTTTTTCTTGAAAACTATAAGAGATAAGTGTACATATGTTCGAATAAAATATATTGCAATTTAAACGAGGAATCTAAAAAATTACTAATACATAGGGTGTTGTATTTAAAATAACAAAGTTGGTGCTACTTCCGGTGGAACCGGAAGTGATATAAAGTTGAAAATATTTCACATGAGGAGAACTGATTCAACCATATGACAAGGATTTTTTTCAAATTTTTAGTGCAACGGCAACCCCATAAACTTTTAACGAACGGTTTAGCGTAGACACCCTGTATATATATATATATATATATATATATATATATATATATGTATATGTATATTTTGCCTTACACCACACAGTGGTAGAAGGGTCAATGATTAAAAAAAAATCAAAATATGACACTTACGAAAAATTTTACAGTCGCAGGGCCGCTTTTCCCCCGCGGGTCGTACTTTTGAGACCCCTGATGTAACAGAATGAAATGTAATGGATATTTAAGTTTGTAACAATATTCATACATTTGTAAATTCTTTATTACAAAATAGTTCAACGTAATACGTTAGTTTTTTGTTAATTGTAATTAATAAACGATATATCTCGTGGTAATTGTACGTAATTAGCTTGAGCTGTTTGGCCACATGCGCACACAATACGAATGAGTAACAATTTACGATTCATTATTTCTGTTTACTTTCTTTTTTCCCACGCTTAAACTCGAGCTCTTAAAAACAATTACATTGGAAGGAAATAAATATTATCAAATTATCAAGAAGAAAATGTCGTTGGTTCATAAAAGACAAATTAAGAAAAATGCTGCTAATTAACAATAAAATATCATATGTTCAATTAAAAAAAACCTCTAGAGTGCCATGATTTGAACTTTTTTTAAATTTAAGTTGGCTACACACTTTAGGAATCAATATATACAATGTCAGACACAATAATTATAATGTATATTTTCAGAGTTGCCAACCTAGAATTTTTTCCATGGCACTCTAGAGATTTTTTTTAATTGAACATACGATATTATCCGTGTATTTTATTAAGTAAATGTTCTAGTATTGTATAAATTGAATTCAAAATTTAAGGAGCGATTTTGAGTGAATATTGATTTGATTTTTCTCTGTTTTATAAAAGCGTTCAATTTAAGGGAGTGTGACTACTCCTTGATTAAGCATAAAGTAAAATTTAGATAAGCCTGAAATTTTACTTCATGTTTAACCTGGAACTGGAAAACACTCGTTTAAAGCTTTAAACTGAACGCTACAACGAATACCTAAAAATTTACAAGGTATTCATCGGTATATGTTCATGTATACTTACAAGAAAAATTCCCTGTATATGTTATACAGGGTGCCCGTATTTCAACAGAATGTATAGGGATCTTGATTATTTGA
Source organism: Philonthus cognatus (assembly GCA_932526585.2). Lineage (NCBI taxonomy): Eukaryota > Metazoa > Arthropoda > Insecta > Coleoptera > Staphylinidae > Philonthus > Philonthus cognatus. The sequence continues at coordinate 21,547,687 of OW052249.1, read as the reverse complement.
AGAGATAGAGAGTCGGTTAAATTGGGGCAAAGTTGTTTGTTTTGAGGCCCAATAACAATCTAAAAACAAATTTAAAATATCTTCTTTCGTTTTTGAGATATTGTAAAAAAACGGATTTTTTGAAATTTGGTTTTTATTTTTTATTCAAAAACCATTTAATCCAGACATTTACATGGTATGTCTTTAACGAGAAATCTAGTACCATATTTTATTTTAAGATAACTATAACACTTACCCAGGGACCATAGCCAACTTTTGTTTTTCTTATGGGCGTCATTTTGGATTTTCATACGTTTTGGAAAAATATTTTTTTCTGAATTCAATGATGTATCATACTTATAGTTTATTGTACATTTTAAATATAAAATTTTTATATTTAGTTTTTTGTAAAGAGTGCCTTGGAAACAGTTGAGTTACTCACTCATTTGACAACTTCTGGGATCCATAATTGTTGTTAAAATATATCACTAGTTATGATGTATTTTAAAGTAACGAGTGTCTTCCACTCCCAGACTAAGCATGAAGTAACATTTCGACAAATTTTCACGGGGCTTTTGTAAACTCGAAATTTTACTTCATGCGCCACGCGTATAAACCACTGATTTACAGTAAAGTTAAAAATATATAACGCTTAAATGTGATGGTGATCAATATTTATTGAGATGTGAGTTTTGGAATAATAAAAATAAAAGTAAAATAAATTTAGTTTGTGTAACTTTTCCATACTGTTGAAATTTAGGTCATCATATCTTTAACGGGGAAAGTGCTATGATGGACACATCAATTTTTTTTTCAATTTATGTTTTCTGTGATAATACTTATTATTAGTATTACAAAAGATTAACAGCTATTAAATTATTTTGACTGCTAACAATGATTGACTGCTGTCAAGATTTTATTGACTAACAGATATGACGTCATTGTTTCCTTTGCAGAAAAGAAAATATTATAATTTTAAATATCAAATCTAAAATAAAAAGTAAAAATCAAGAGAAATGCTTCAGTAATCATAGGAAAATTAGATAAAACTAAAAACCTCAATAAATTATATGAATAAACTTTATATTCAACCAAAGTACAAAAATGTATTGGTATTGTCTAACTAATAAAAATGTAGTAAACAAAATGAGAAATCCATAAAATCCATTCACTCAATTACAAATCAGCATTTAGTTGTACAATTAAAATAAGCTACAACAATTACCTGAAGATGTAGATCACACCCGAAACACCCACACACCGCACACCGTTTCCAGAAAACCAAGTTCGCACTGATAGTGAAGAAACAGGTACAATTTAAGTAAACACTGCGCACAGAAAGACAACACAAACTGTACTGAGCGATATCAGTGTATGGTATGGATTCAGTGACCGCGAGTGGAAGTAAGTGTATCATGAGAGGCAGAAATGCGTGCTGCTTTAGAAGTGAACTGATAAAAGGAGGTGACAGTCGACTTTTAGCGCTCGCCGGTGGTCTTGAACGGAGGCCCGACGACTGACCTTCGCCAATTGCTAGCAACAAATCGACACCCACACGATCAAACCAGATTACCACTAAGAGAATGGAAAAAAATCTAATACAATTATTTTAACACTTTATTTCTTTATTCTTTAACACACACATTAGTTCAATGGGATATCGGTAAGGATACGCATTTATAATGTAACACCAAAGACACACATATAAAATAAATAAATAAATACCTTTCCCAATCATTAATAATGTGTTTGACTACTTTAGTATTAAATGATTAATTAGAAGTTAAAGGTGGCTACAACTTCTTGTTAATTACTTATAACCATCAATTTTAGTAAACGTACTCTTGACCATTTTTGATATCGATTCTTCTGGTCAACACTAACAACCATGGAGAACAGTGAGAGTTGAAGACTGAACTTCTTATTGATATAGTTTACTATTAAATCAATAAGAATGCATGATGCAAGATGATATCGATTTGTAAATAAACCGACAAAATTATACAAAACTAAAATCAAAAAATACTCTTACAAAACGCATTCTAATCAGTTGACGAATTTTTGCAGAAAGTCAGTGAAGGCATATGATGTTTTGTGAATCCACTGGTGTATCGATGTCTTTTTCTATTTACTTATCATTTTATTGTGTTTCTTTAAAAGTTGGTATAACTTTATTTTATTATTCATTGTTTAAATATTATTATAGAAAATATTAATTTTATTTGACGTGTGTAAGACTTTATGTTGTAACTAATACAGATTTTTATTCTATTCTATTCTATTCTACTCTATTCTATTCTATTCCTATTCTATTCCTATTCTATTCCTATTCTATTCCTATTCTATTCCTATTCTATTCCTATTCTATTCCTATTCTATTCCTATTCTATTCCTATTCTATTCCTATTCTATTCCTATTCTATTCCTATTCTATTCCTATTCTATTCCTATTCTATTCCTATTCTATTCCTATTCTATTCCTATTCTATTCCTATTCTATTCCTATTCTATTCCTATTCTATTCCTATTCTATTCCTATTCTATTCCTATTCTATTCCTATTCTATTCCTATTCTATTCCTATTCTATTCCTATTCTATTCCTATTCTATTCCTATTCTATTCCTATTCTATTCCTATTCTATTCCTATTCTATTCCTATTCTATTCCTATTCTATTCCTATTCTATTCCTATTCTATTCCTATTCTATTCCTATTCTATTCCTATTCTATTCCTATTCTATTCCTATTCTATTCCTATTCTATTCCTATTCTATACTATTCTATTCTATTCTATTCTATTCTATTCTGTTCTATTCTATTCTATTCTATTCTATTCTATTCTATTCTATTCTATTCTATTCTATTCTATTCTATTCTATTCTGTTCTATTCTCTTCTATTCTATTCTATTCTATTCTATTATCTTCTATTATCTTCTATTATCTTCTATTATCTTCTCTTCTCTTCTCTTCTCTTCTCTTCTCTTCTCTTCTCTTCTCTTCTCTTCTCTTCTCTTCTCTTCTCTTCTCTTCTCTTCTCTTCTCTTCTCTTCTCTTCTCTTCTCTTCTCTTCTCTTCTCTTCTCTTCTCTTCTCTTCTCTTCTATTCTATTCTATTCTATTCTTATTGATTTAAAAGTAATCTATATCAATAAAAAGTTCAAGGCTACTTTCACTGTTATTCTTTGTTGTTTGTGGTAATTAATATTTGGCGGAGGTCCGTAAAAAGAGCCTAAATTTATATCAATAAGAAGTTCAAGATTACTTTCATTGTTGTTTGTGTTATTAGTATTGGAAGAGGTCTGGAAAAAAGAGCAAGTCAATTAGCGGATGAAGGGAACGCGCTGTTTCTTTATATTGATTTAATTGACGCGCCACAATCACTTAGTTATAGTTCATTCGGTTGGTAATTGTTGCAAAATCGCGGATTAGAAATGGTTTATATGCGTGGTATTTAACAATTGAAAAGGTCATTAATTATCGTTACGAATTCGCTTGTAATTATAAATCCAATCTTTTTCTTTATCCGGAGTGCTTTATGACATTTTATTTGTGATATATGATACAGGGTGTCCGTATTTCAACAGAACGTATGGGGATCTTAGTTATTTGAAGAGACAGAGAGTACATTAAATTGGGGCAAAGTTGGGTATTTTAGGGGGCAACAATAGTCTAAAAACAATTTTAAAATATATTTATTTATATTCGAGTTATCAACAAAAAACTGTTTTTTGAAAAATCGTTTTTATTTTTTTATTCAACAACTACTGAATCTGGACATTTAGAATTTTGACAATATACAGGCACTTTTTAATGAGGAATCTAGTAGCATATTTTTTTTAAGATAACTGTAACATTTACCCAGGAACCATAGCCAACTTTTGTTTTTCTTATGAGCACTATTTTGGATTTTCAAATTTTTTGTAAGAATATTTTTTTCTGAACTCAGTGATGTATCACACTCATAATTTATTTTAGATTTGATATTTAAAATTATAATATTTATTTTTGCAAAGAGTGCCTTGGAAACAATGACGTCATATCGATTAATTAATAAAATCTTGACAGTAATCAATCATTGTTAGCAGTCAAAATTATTTAATAACTGTCAATCTTTTGTAATAATAATAATAAGTATGGATTATCACACAAAACATAAAGTAAAAAAATGGTAATGTGTCCAGCATAGCACTTTTTTCGTTTAAGATGTGATGACTTAAATATCAACAGTTTGGAAAAGTTGCACAAACTAAATTTATTCTACTTTTATTATTATTGTTTAAGCTATTCACAAAAAAAGTAATTCTTGCATTTTTCGCTACATCTCAATAAATATTAATTACCATCACATCCAAGCGTTATATAGTTTTAACTTTACCATAAATCAGTTGTTTATACGCGTGGCGCATGAAATAAAATTTCGAGTTTAGAAAAGCCCCGTGAAAATTTGTCTCGGGTCGCTGCGCGACCCTCGACAAATTTTCTACGCGGGGCTTTTCTAAACTCGAAATTTTACTTCATGCTTAGTCTGGGAGTGGAAGACACTCGTTAGTTTAAAATACATCACAACTGTTAAAATATGTATCGCATTAGTATTTTGTAATTAAATCACTATATTGACTGTGATATAGTGATTTAAGTGACATAAAATCATAATATTACAATAGCCGAAATACAGTCCATATAGAGATATAATCAGACAAAATCCTAGCATAGTCAAAAGACAGTCAATCAAGCCACTTACAGTTACAATAGTCAAAACACGGTCAATAAAAATATGATATGACAAAATTCTATGACAATCCAAAGACAGTCAAGCAATTTATTACGATTCAAAATGTCACACCAGTATTTCGTTTATAAACAAATACATTTCCTATAAGTACAGTAATTAATCAGCTGGATGTCTGTCTTCAGGGGTGATATGTAAGCAAATTATGGGTCCTAGAAGTTGTCAAATGAGTGAGTTACTCAACTGTTTTCAAGGCACTCTTAACAAAAAACAAAAGAATAAAATTTTACATAAAAATTTACAATAAACTATAGGTGTGATACATCATTGAATTTAGACAAAAATATTCTTCCAAAAAATATGAAAATCCAAAATGGCACCCATAAGAAAAACAAAAGTTGACTGGGTAAATGTTATAGTTATCTTAAAATAAAATATGTTACTAGAATTCTCATTAAAAAGTGCCTCTATAATGTCAAAGTTGTAAATTATGAACTGTGGAGGCTTCTACTTCGTTATACATGTTAATTCAATGAAATAAAACACTTTAACTTTGTTTGTATAACACACTATTTTTATTTTCGTGACTGCAGTTTCGGCAATTCAACTTGCCAGTTGAATTGCCGAAACTGCAGTCACGAAAATAAAAATAGTGTGTTATACAAACAAAGTTAAAGTGTTTTATTTCGTTTAAAGTTGTAAATGTCTGGATTCAATAGTTTTTGAATAAAAAAATAAATACGAAATTTCAAAAGATCCGTTTTTTTACAATATATCAAAAATGAAAGAAGATAATTTAAATTTGTTTTCAAGTTATTATTGGGCCCTAAAATACACAACTTTGCCCCACTTTAACCGACTCTCTATCTCTTCAAATAACCGAGATCCCCATACATTCTGTTGAAATACGGGCACCCTGTATACTTTGTGGACCTAGGGAAGGCTCGCTTCTTGATTACGATTTTATTGCCTCTAGGTTTGGAGAAAATGCTACACTATTATTGTCTTGGCATTTTAATTTATCCAGGTAGGTTTAAGCTGTCTTTATAAAAGTCAGGTGTCAAATTGGTGTCTTAATTTAAAATCTGACAGAAAAATCGACTTAATAGAGTAGTAGCAAGTCTCGTGGGGGCGGTGTTATGATTGCGGTAAAATCTCATATTAAAAGTAATGTTTTCAATAATTTTTCTAATATTGAAGAAATATATGTAACATTGGGGAAAGATTTGATTATCTCGTCGATTTATATTCCTCCGGGTCTATCTGCATCATCGTATATCGGTTATTGCTCTTCAATTGATTTTATTTGTAATCAACATTCAAATTATAAGTTCATCTTTTGCGGTGATTTTATTGTGCCACGTGCGTCTTGGAATTTTAAAAATACCGGTGTTTTTTGTTAACGGACAATAAATGTCCTAATGCTCAAATCCTAGCTGAGACTTTAGGCCGGTCGTCCACTGGAAGCGACAACACGCGGCTACGCGCTCACGCGCTACGAGCGGCAACGGGCGGCTGCAAGAGTAGCGGCTACACGCGAGAATCCGCATGTCCGCGCACGCTTGCAGTGGACGTGATTCATTGGATTTACACACGTCAGGATCTGTCGCGCGTATACGCATGTTGCCGCTAGGATCGCGTGAGCGCGTAGCCGCGTGTTGTCGCTTCCAGTGGACGACCGGCCTTAGATTTTTTTAATTTGCGCCAATCTAATACAATACCTAATAATCGCGGTATTCTTCTAGACTTGTTATTTTCAAATATTGAAGATGTTAATGTATCGCCATCTGATGATCCTTTATTTACTCAAAGTACTCATCATATACCTTATACCATATTGATTAATATTAACAATGTCAAAAATTCTCTCAAGTATGTTGATTATATATATAATTTCAAGGCCGCAGATTATAATGAAATAAATTTATTTTTGTCTTCAATTTCATGGAGAGAGAATTTTGATCACTCTGACATAAATGTAATCCTTGACAAATTTTATGATATTTGTTTGTATGAATTGATAAATACGTTCCTATTAAAATTATTAAATCATCTTCTTACCCAAGGTGGTTCAATGGCACTCTCATAAATATGATTAAAAGGAAAAAAGAAGCTCATATAAAGTATAAAAGAAGTGGTACATTTTATGATTATGAACAATTCAAAATCTAGCGTTGCAATTGTAAGTTACTCAGCGATCAGTTATATGAAAATTATGTCAAAAAAATTGAATTAGATATTTCCCATGAACCTAGATCATTTTGGAACTATGTGAATGAATCCAGGAAAATTAATGGATTTCCTAAGGTAATATTTTTCAAGAAAAAATCAAGTGATTCTGGAGATGATTGATTGTGTTGAGTTGTTTGTAAATTATTTTTCTGGTGTATATACAATGATAGCGCGCCAATGCCCGGTGGGGCGTGTAACAATTTTGTGAATGATCAGTCTGTTAACTTATCCGAATTTGTTGTCAATATTAGTGACGTCTTTAGTGCAATCAATTCATTAGAAAACTCATGTAAACCTGGCTCCGATGGCATACCATCGTTTGTTATAAAACAATGCATTTATTCATTATGTAGATCCCTGCACACAATATTCAATTTATTAATAAATCAGGGCAATTTCCCCTCCATCTAGAAACGAAGCTTTATAAGACCTATATTTAAAAGTGGAAATAAGGGAAATAATGCAAAGTACAGAGGAATATCCATTCAATCTGTTATACCAAAAATGTTTGACAAATTGATAGCTGATCAATTATCGTTTTATTGCAAACATGTTATTTGTGAAGAGCAGCATGGATTTTCTTACGGGAGATCCACAATATCAAATTTGCTTGTATACCAATCATAACATTTTTTGAGTTTGTGAACAATAAAAAATCTTCATCTAGGATCCCGGGAATTATGAACTATAATAACAAAGTCCTAGAAACTGAACAGGAAATTGTAAATAGTTTCGCTGATTTTTTTAATAGTGTATTTAGATCTAACGATATTCCTATTAACTATCAATGGTTACCCTCCCAATATCACCTAGGGTTTAACATACACAAAATTACTGAAGAAGATGTTATTGCCGGGTCCAAGATTCTGAAAGCGAAGTTCACTGCCGGCCCTGATAAAATAACGTCCTTTTTAGTAAAAGACTGCATGCCATCTTTTGTAAAACCACTGACCCACATTTTTAATTTCATTTTAAAATCATCATTGTTCCCAGATTTGTGGAAAAGAGCTCGAATATGCCCTATACACAAATCCGGAGACAAAAATTTAATAGACAACTACCGACCAATAGCATTCAAGATTGGTGTACTTCCTTATTAAATAACTTCTCATAGATATTTGAAGCTGTGTTAACGTCAAAAATTTATCAGCATGTACAAAATCATTTTACAACTTTCCAACACGGCTTCATTCGTGGCCGCTCAACAGCCACAAACCTATTTAAGTTTGTACAGTTCGTGTACGAAGTAATTGATAGGCGTGGTCAAGTAGATGCCATATATTTAGATTTTAAAAAGGCTTTTGACAGCATCAACCACAACGTTATAATCAGTAAACTCAATAACTTCGGCTTTTCTACCTCTTTATGTTATTTAATGAAATCTTACCTAGTTAATCGCAGTCAGTATGTTGAGTATAACGGATTCGAATCCCCTGTTTTTATCCCTACAAGTGGTGTACCACACGGGTCAAATTTAGGCCCTTTAATATTTATTTGATTTATCAACGACATAGTGGATGGCTTCGAATCAAATATCTTGTTGTACGCTGAAGATATTAAAATATATCGAGAGATCAATACGGTGGCTGACAGTATCGCCTTAACTAATGACCTTGATCGCATTCAAGATTGGTGTACTTCCAATGACTTATGCCTTAACTTTAATAAATGCAATTTCGTGAGCTTCAACAGAAAATTAAATCCAATACCCTTTGACTACTTTATCTCTGGTCATGGAATAACGGGCAGTCGAACGGTGAAGGATCTTGGAGTTCTGCTGGACAGCAAATTAACATTCCAGGAGCACATTAGCAAGATGTGTAATGCCAGCTATAGAATGTTAGGATTCATTGCTCGTAATTCTAAGGACTTGAAGAGCACCGAAGCATTAACAAAAATGTATAACACGTTTGTGCGAACCAAACTTGAATACTGCTCTATAATCTGGGAACCGCATGGCCACTGTTATATTGCTCAAATTGAAAACATCCAGCGAAAATTCTTAAAGATACTGTATTTTAAAAACACCGTATTTATCCCATTCGAAATTACGACCACAGCAAGCTGCTTCAAGAGTTTGATATGCCAACTTTAGAATCGCGCAGGCAACTAGCTTCTTTATTATTTCTATTTAAATTATTACATAATCGCATTGCTGAAATAAACTTACTTTCTAAACTTAACTTCTATGTCCCTAGGTTAAACTCTAGGTGTTCCCATACCTTTGCGTATCCTACATCTAGAACAAATGCTCTTTATTACTCCCCTTTAGTTCGAATCATTCGAAATTGCAATAACAACCCAAATATTGATATATTCAATGTAACGCCCCAGCTAATCAAGAATGCATTTTTATAAGTAATTATCTATAGCGCACAACCTTATATATATATCCATACTTCAAGATTTATACACTCCAAATTTTCCATGCTTTCTTTATATGTATTATTATTAGTAATAGTTACACTATATTTTAGATATCATTATACATTTCTCTGTAATTCGAAGTAATTCTGTTGAGAAATAAAGCATTATTATTATTATTATTATTATTATATATCTTAAATGCCTTTGAATGTAATTGCCAAGTTGATGCGGTGTACACCGATTTCTCCAAAGCGTTTGATCGCGTTTCGCGGGATATTTTAATGCATAAATTGCAGCGAATGGGCTTTGGAGTAAAAATCACTAAATGGATACAAAGCTTTTTGTCAGACAGGTTACAGTATGTGAAAATCAATAATTTTACTTTAAAAGAAATTAATGTCACATCAGATGTACCGCAGGGGTCGCATTATAACCAATACTGTTTTTACTCTTCATTAATGGTCTGAAGTTTTATATCAAGCATTGTAAATTTCTTCTTTTTGCAAACGATCTTAATTTTTTTTGTAAAATCAAAAACCCTAACGACATCACAGTCTTACAACAAGATTTGAATAACATTTTTCAATGGTGCTTAAATAACCGTCTCTATTTTAATAATGACAAGTGCGTATCTATTTCCTTTGATCGTGGTCATATCATTCAATCAAATTATGAAATCAATGGATACCAACTATCCACAGTTCCAGATGCCAAAGACCTAGGAGTAATATTTGACTGTACTTTGTCATTTACGAAGCACATTGACAGCATGTGCTGCAAATAATTGCAAGTGCTTGGCTTTGTAAACAGATTTGGTAAGAATTTTATAACAATAAAATTGATCAAATAGAGACGGTACCAAACAAATTTTTGTTTTCTCATTCTTTTAGATTGGGAATTTGCAGAATTAATTATAGTCGCAGTTTTACTCTAACATTTTAAACTTAACATCTCTGAAAGAGAGGCGTATTTTATCTGATTTAGGAATTCTTTTCAAAATAGTAAACGGCCTAATGTACTGCAATGAATTACTGGCTGGTGTAAGGTTTCTAATCCCATCTAATACACGTTCACAATTAGTTTTTAGAGTAACAGTTCATCGTGAGAACCACACCAGCAATAATGCACTTTATCGTATGATAAAATTATGTAATTTGGTTCGTATATCACCACATTTTGAGCTGGACGGTATATCGTTCAAAGCATTTATGAAACCATTAAAGCTGATTGATCCATCTCTATACAACAACGTCTAATTGTTTTTGTCTACAGGGCAGGGAGTTAATTGTAATTAAGTGTATTGAATATGTATGATTTTATATTAAATTGATAAATATATATTATAAGTGTGTAAAATTATAATTAAAATAATGTAAAAAGGTTTATTCCGTAAATAAAGTATTATTACTATTATTATAATTATTATTAATATTCAGGATATACCTACACAATATACGTATGTACTTCTACTTAAAATTATTTTCTTAAAAAAAATGAACCATAAAATTGGAATGCTGTGTGAACCAACAGGATTTTACTCATAAACTATAATTACAACGAAATCCGGAAATAACACAAGTTTGCCGACAATGCATGAAAATAAAATTGTCCCGAGAAATTTTCCATACGCATTGAAAAAAGCCTTAAACAGACAAGGTTACCGAACGACATTTTTCGCAAGGTCCATACCTCCTCGTATGGCATGACCTGCACTTACCATTCTTGTTTTCCAATCATACGCATTTTTTACATTTCATAGAAATAAAATTTAAAAATATAAGAACTATTAATAGAGTCAACACTTTTAGTAAATAACAGACTTGGTTAAGATTTTGTAGCGTAAGAAGGTGTTGCTTGTCGTTACGGTTCTTTTATATATTTTAGATTTCCTGTATTTGTCGTTGAAGACTGTAACGGTTCGACCCTAGACATTACACAAATTTAAAATTTGTGCAAAATTTACGTTGTGTTGTGTATGTAGTAACTCTTTAATTTATTTACCAGGTTCGTTCCTCATGTCGATGTGTTTTATCTTGCATAATTGCTATCTTATTTGTCGGACCAGGTATGCTTGGGAACACATAAATAAAAAGAAATAAGTGAGATAAAACCAATGCCAATTTATTAAAATGGAAATTGAAATCAGATTTACAACAACATAATTTTCAACTATTAAATTACGATCAAATGCATTAATTTATATACTAAAAAAAAAAACATCTTTGAGATTAATATACAATTTTAGAGTTTACCTCATTGGACAGTGTGCTCAAAGGAAACGTATGTAAAATAATTGGGAAATAATTCATTTGTTTGTGCTGATTTATTCCTTTCAATCGGCTTTTACGTATTTGTAAAAGAATTGGGAAATAATTCATTTGTTTGTGCTGATTTATTCCTTCCAATCGGCTTTTACGTATTTGTAAAAGAATTGGGAAATAATTCATTTGTTTGTACTGATATATTCCTTCCAATCGGCTTTTACGTATTTGTAAAAGAATTGGGAAATAAATTATTTTGTTTGTGTAAATTCGTTCCGTTCAACGTCTTTTGCGCAGCAAAAGAATTGGGAAACAAATTCATTTCGTTCCTTGGATTCTGCTCACTTTGTTTTACTTTGTCACCATGTTCACTCGTACTTACAGTTATTTCAATCTCAGTTTGAACTTACACTTAACTTCCCCTCGCCGTCCTAAAATGATTGGGCTTTTTTCCCTCTCGCGACTTCAGCTTCACTGTCCTATTTCCCTTTTCTCCTGATCTTTTATACGGCGATTAATTCGAAAATTTGGAGGTGGAAATCGGCTTCCGCCGCTCGCGATTCTTCCCGGAATCCCCTCTCGTCTATCTAGTTCATTAACCCTTACTGCTGATCGTGTTTTATTTTTAGATCTCTCCTTCTAAAACCTACATATGCATTTTTCCCTCGCGCTCTTATCTTAATGACTTCAAGTGTTTCTGTCGCGTGCTTCCCTAACTATTCAACAAAAAAAATAAACTGAAATCTTATTATTCTCGATCCCCATAATAATACTGACGCATTAATTCATGAAAAAAAAATACAAAAATAAAATCGCACATGTGTGCCCTTTGACCCATTACAAGACGCTATTTAGTTAACTTGGGTCCAATCACAGAGATTCAAAATTAATAGTTTAGTTGGTATTTAATTTGATACTTAATAAATGATATTACAGATTGAAACAGACTTAGATTTAAGATTTAGAGATCGAAGATTAAGAGTTTAAGATTTAATATAAAGATTTAGAATTTACTGTCTTGATCAACTGCCGAAGTAGAAGTGTTCTCCTCAACACCAGAACAACTACATTTCTTTAGTGATAAGATAAGACACTGATTATGTGTACGTATAACATGGAATAACAAAACGAGATTATAATTACTAAGAAAAGGTTTGGAATGTGAAAAATATTTGAATTGTGAAATATTTGCTATTTCCAATATTATCTATACAAGGAGATAATTACAGTATAATGATAAATATATACAGAGGTATTCATAAACACATTAAAAATAAATTAAACTGAGAGATCCATTACATTTTCACTGTTTATTAGTTTTACTATATAGTGGCTTCATCAGGCAGATGATGTGAACATCATTCATTTGCGTGATGAAGCCACTGTGTGGGAAAACAATTGTTGTAGTGTCAACAAATAAACAGTGAAATCTTAACCAAGTGTGAGTTGATTGATTGAATTACGAGAAAATCATATTAATTTGACGAATAAAGCACTAATAACCTTTCTTCGCACGTTTATTTGAATTACCAAATGTGCATACATTTCGGACCATTAGTGACCATTATCAATGGATTAAGAGAGCCAATTTTTGTTGGCCGTGTATTTCTGGTATACGAGATGGCGCAGAAATAGCAAAATTGCAAAAAGTAGTTTTGACTATGTATTAGTTTATAGTGCCTGCTGAATTTTATCATAACGAATAATAAAAATGATAAGTGCGGAGCGCGTTGTTTGTTTAATTACATAGCGCCGTGCGAATAAATGAATGGGTATTGAATTACAGAAGACACAAGTAAACTGGATAAATATTCACGATTTTAATTTCTATCGACATACATACAACTGTATAACGAAGCAGATGCCGTTTTCGTTTGATATTCAATATGAGAATATACAGTGAGTTTTTCTTTAAAGTATACGTATTCTAAATTCAGATTATTTTCTTTAAATATTTAGATATTTGTTGTTTTTTAAAAGAGTTCAATTCGAAACTTTAATCGAGTGTTTTCCACTCCCAGACTAAGCATGAAGTAAAATTTCGAGTTTAGAAAAGCCCCGTGAAAATTTGTCGAGGGTCGCGCAGCGACCCGAGACAAATTTTCTGGGCTTTTCTAAACTCGAAATTTTACTTCATGCGCCACGCGTATAAAACACTAAAATACTGTGAAATTTATGTATATTTGAACCTCACTTGAAATCAGTGTTTTATACGCGTGGCGCATGAAGTAAAATTTCGAGTTTAGAAAAGCCCAGAAAATTTGTCTCGGGTCGCTGCGCGACCCTCGACAAATTTTCACGGGGCTTTTCTAAACTCGAAATTTTACTTCATGCTTAGTCCGGGAGTGAAAAACACTCGTTTAAAGCTTCCAATTGAACTATTTTAAAAAACAACGCATGTCAGAAAATTTACAGCTTATGCACATGTTTACCTAAAAGAAAAATTTCCTGTATTTATATTGTAAACAAACAGTTAAATTCTGCCAACATAAAATTTATATATTCATGTTATTTGCAACTAATTGATTTAAATGATTACTATCAAAAATCAAATAATGTACATGACTGTCGCGTGCTGCACTCCTTAATTTGGTAAATTGCAATGAAGCAAACACGAGAGGAGGTCTACCCTCTAAGCTGGGTAGGCGACACTTCAAGCTGAGTAGGCTAAGCCGTACAAAAAATGAGAAATTACAATAAACCAATTTGAACTCTAGACGCAAAGCTGACTAAGTGCCTCGGTAATCAAATCGCCGAGTGTCGCACATTCAATTTGTTAAATAAATGAAAAAGGAATTTTTCCGACTCATCACTTGAATCAACATATACCGGCTTTCCACATTCCTATTCAAAACATGAATCCAGAAATGCACTTATATTTAAACAATGTATTGGTAAATATTTTAATAATGTCTTTCTTTGTTGTGTATCAACAAAATAATCAATGAACAGTTCGCGACGAAAAATTACATTCGCAACTCAAGGCCGAGCACCGGGAACCCGTGTCGCGACAAATGCCGTACACGAATTCTACATATCAAACCCAATTTCTTTTCACATGTTTTTGGAAATTACAGTATAATTTTAAGATTTTACTAAAATAGCTCGATGCTGCCCCCTATTTATTAAAAGCATAATCAACATTTACATTGTTCTTATGGAGATTTATAAGCAACGATTAATTTTATTTATCATTTATTTTAGAATAATCTATTTAATACAACATGTTTATAATAATTACTTCAATAAATTGAAGCAATATGAAGAAGAAATAATGTTTTCTATGGAAGTATTGCACGGATTTATGTGATTATTTAAGAGTGTTTCATTAGTTGATTTATATATAATTCAAGAAACATTTACAAAAAATAGAATAGTGTTAATTTAATCGCAAAGCTTCAACGTGCAATATGTATAAGTTTCAAAGATCTATTTTCATTATTGTGAAAGATCAATCGTTGTTCGTTCTTATGGCCAAATAACATGTGAATTTCCGACCTTAACACTAAATACAAAACAGAAATTACAGACTATATATAGAACTGCGGATTATTATACAAAAGCGTCAAATTAACCAATTGTAATTTACTAAAAGTGTTGATATGGAATTTAACTAAGTAACAACCTCAGCTATTAAATTTTATTTATATTGAAATATAATTATTTGATATATTTATATATGATATATTTGATATATTTATTTTAATCCAAGTCCTTTCACTTCTAATTTGTTGCTATCTCTCCTTTCATTTTAAATTTGTATTGTTAGTTGGTTTGAAGAGAATTTGACCTAAACGTTACATATACTTTAATAGAGCGTTGTAATGTAATTAAATAAGATTTTAAATATTTCATTGTATAATTCAATATCCGGAGGTATATTTGCACGGGAAGTAGTTGTTTCAATGGATATTTATCGTCTTAAGTTGTCTTATTAATTAAGACATCGTTTGCATTTTCACGGACAGTTTTTTCGTAATTTTATATATTATGTTTAAAGTGTGCAAACTATAAGAAGCGTAAGCTTATTTTCTCGAATTCAAATAGTTTTGAATTTGAATTTATCTTGTTATAATTATTTGCTTTCACTCAATTTTTATTTGATTTATTTTGCCTTTTCTAGTTTTACTTAATGATCTTTACACAATGAAACAGAAATTTCGAAACGTCTCGACGCTTTGATGAAATAACAGCCAAAGATTTGATCTTCTGTGTCGTTTGAAATGTCGATGCAATCGCGAATATACGGGATTTTATTTATAATTGACGGTGTCCCGCGGTTTTATTAAATAATAAAAAAACGTCCCGAGTTATGAGAACGATTTCCATTCCACAATTCTTCTGTGCTATTATGAGTAATTTTATGGACGATTGTGAAATGCTTGGACTGGCGTTGCCTCTTTTTTTCGCCAATTCTATTGCGACACTTTTACATCCTAGATAACTAATTAACGAGGTAAATGGAGATAAATATTTATATTGACTTTATTTTTACGCTAATTGCGTTCATGACAAAATATTGTTAATTAAAATAATATCGAATTTCTGCAAAAATGTAGTCTTATTGAGACAAGTCTCCAAATATTTATTATCAATGAGACTAAATGTTTGCAGAAAGTCGATATTAATTTGGATTCGTTTTTACATTTTGTAAATATTTTGCAAATTATTGGCAAACTCAATTTTTTTTTTCATATCGTTAATTATAAACCAAGTTAAGTCAATACTTCATTTTTGTTTTGTTTTTAGGAAAGTAAATAGTAAATAAAAAACTAAACTATAGTCGAGTTAACGAGAAATGACCTATAGTATTTTATATAAAATTTAAATAGCTTTAATAATACGAATCCCTTAGTTTAGAGGATTTAGCATTCGTTGAAATCGAAGAAGCAAAATAAAAAGATATCATGTCAATATGAAAATATCTCAAAGAATCGTTGTAGCAAACATGTAAAGTCTGTAATCATAAGACACCTCTCGTGATTTGTACTATACTTAATTGCCTTTAAAACTAAATATGCCCTGAATACTTGACACGTACTTCTTTACTTGAAGAAGCAACAATGTTACAAAACAATTATCGTGTAATATAAAAATTAGATGAAAATCAGAAGTTGTTTTATATAAATATGAATGAAATTGCCAATACTTGGTTGTAGAATACTTTAAAACTTTAGTGCCAAGATTCTTTTCGCAATCTACAACTAATTTGTCTCACAAAGACTAATTCAAACACTAATTATTTTTATTTAAGTGATGTATACAATTGCACGAGAAAAAAACTAGTACAGCAACGAGCTTTAGACACTTCTAAATTATCGTTTTTTTTTTTTTATTGTAAAACAAACTTTTATGTAAGGCTAACAACAATTATCTGACATTTCCAAAGTTTGACACACACTAAACAAATTTTACGTGTCCCAACATTTTGTTTCCACCGATGGTACCTACCTATATCAAATATTTAACTAGATTTTCTCATTTAAAAACAATACGCTCAAATAAATGCAATTTGCATTTATTTGTGTATTCAAAATATGTATGTATTTTAAATTAGTTGACCAACTAATTATTGGCATTAAAACTAGCACTATTTATAATTCTTGTTTTGTAACGTTGTATTGCAATAATCAATGAATGATCCGAAAATGCGTCTCTGCTGAATCACCAGAAGGAATGCGGTATTAAGGACGGTTACAATGTCGTTTCGTTTTGGAATTAGGAAAGTCGCGTTCATTAACATTTTATTTCTAGGAAATTGAAATATGTAGTTTGATGCTAACATTAATACATAATTCTATGACTAATAATACATGTTAATAAGATTTACCAATGCACTTTTTGAGAAAATTATTAACTGTTTAAAAAAGAAACACTCGAAACTATTTTTGTATATTACTGTTACTAAATTCATAGGCTGAGTAAATGATTGTTTTGAAACTCACACGCAATATTAACAAATTAGTCAACATGTCGTTTTTGAATTGTATTTTTAAGATAAACGCGAGTATTCGAAGTGTTGGGATTAATCAATAAATTATATACATTCATTTTGCTATTTTATATAATAAAATCACTTGTGTATGTCAAAATAGTGAAGAATTGAACTTGACTGCGTATTTTTGGTTTGTATAATCTTTTTGTGTTGCTTGCAAAATCGTTAGTTACGATTAAAGTTCGTTGCGCCCGGCGCATCCGCCAACAATGTTTAATTAAGTTTTATTTAATTTCAAGTGCAGTAATATAGAGAAATAAGTTATTATCTTTAAAGAATATCAAAATATATTCTTTTTTAGATGAAATATGAGTGTTTCAAATAATTTGAGTTGTGTACGAATTTTTATAAAATATTCAAAACAATACAATAATCATCACTGATATTTAAATAACGAATCTAATGGTATAAATAATAATATAATATATATAATAATATTATAAGGCCACGAGAGTGGTATGCAGCATATTACATATGAGCGGATATGTTGAGCACGAGCCGCACAGCGGCGAGTGCAGTATTTCGCGAGTATGTAATTACAAAACAATTATCGTGTAATATAAAAATGAGATGAAAATCAGTTGTTGTTTTATATAAATATGAATGAAATTGCCAATACTTGGTTGTAGAATACTTTAAAACTTTAGTGCCAAGATTCTTTTCGCAATCTACAACTAATTTGTCTCGAGAAAAATACGATACTTTACCTACGCCCTAACAAAATAAACAATGAGCCTGAAAGAACAACTTATTTATTTAATAGTTTTTGTCAGTAACATGACATTGATAAAAACTAAATTACTACTTGATCAATATACATCAAAGAAATGTCATTTAGTTGTGCGGTAATCAATCAGCTGTTCAGCTGTCAGCATGTAATATACTTGTCAAAGCTATTACGTGCATGTGCAGATAATGTCAATCATACGCGTCAAGATGACAGTGTGGTATGATGCAGTTACTTTTGTTTTTCTTATGGGCGCCATTTTGGATTTTAATATTTTTTATAAGTATATTTTTTTCTGAATTTAATGATGTACCACACTTACATTTTATTGTACAGGGTGGTCTAATTTCGATGTTGCTTATGGGCATCTCGGTAAATATATGAGTTACAAAAAATCCAATGGCACAGTCGCGATCTCTTTTTTTGAGACTTGGATAATGCTGAAAACAAAAATGCACCGTCTTGTTTTTTTCAGAAATTATAGGCCAAAATCTGGTTTTCTTGATTTTTAACTTTAATTAATATGTTGCGTAATTTGTAAGATAGAGAAAAGCTATAAAAAAACCTATAAATTCCTTCTTAAGTACCTCACTCATTTGACAACTTACAGTTCAATCTGCTGTGACAATGTATAAAATGATCTGCCGTCCACTTCTTGACTACGCGGCCATCTTTTACTGCAACCCCCATCCTACAGCCTTGAAAAAGTTACAGGTAGCAGAAAGATCGGCCCTGAGAGTGTTGACAAAAATCAGATACCCCAACAACCCCCTCCACAACCCCTCCAACATTTTCTATCAGAAAAAACAAGTTATCCCTATAGAAACACGAATTATCCATATAGTCCATACATTTGCATCCAGGCCCACTAATCATGATCATATAAACCACCTTTACCTACACAGAAACCCTAACACAATCCCCAAATTTAAATTTCCTCATTCCATCATCGCTGACTTCATTTCAGAAACACCCACTAACTAAACTATTATGTATTCATATTATTAATTTATTACCATCTATTCATAACATACTTTAACTAAGCACATTCCATATAACAATGGCAGAAAGACTTCGGGTCGATAGACTATTATAGGACAATTTTAAATACAAGATCGTATTATACAGGGCTTTCATTAATTCCCGAACCCCACGTGACTAAATTTAAAATTGCCGCGTAAATTATTGTATTTGTACGTTGGAGGCTTTGAAAAAAGTAACCAAACGTTACTAAAGTCAAATTTGATATAAACGTTTATGCGCGGTGCATCGTTAAACCAACCTTTGAGATCTTACAAGATTCGCCCGGAATTTTCAGGTAAGCAAAAATTGTTTAATTATTCTGAAACAATGAGTTTTATTTCTATTTATTTTGCAGAGTCAATTTGCTAGGATAAGCAAATACTGCGAAAATGGTATTTACAACGGAGCAAGACGCGTTTATTTTGATGGCACATTTTCGTAGTGCTTCACGTAATATTGACGGCAACTGGAGTTATTCTCTGCAGTCTTGCATTGAGCAGTTTCATGAAGAATTTCCAGATGCGGTAATTGCGTATGATACTTTTAAACATCATAAGCAAGTTCTTATTAAAAGATATGAAGACAAACATTGCATTTACAAAGGAAAATCCACTGGTAAACCGACAGTCTTAACTAATGATGTTGTCGAAGATATTCGAGTGAGGATGGAACGAAGTCCTAAGAAATCCGTACCGAAATTGGCAGCCCAATCAGGTAAAACAAATCCTATTGTTTGGGGTTTTTATATTTAAAAATTCCAGTATAAATTAACCGTGAATTAATAATGTGCTTCTTTATAGGACTCTCTGTTGGAACCTGCCATAAAGCACTCACAAAATCACTAAATATGCATCCTTACAAAGTCTCAGTAGTGCATCAATTACATCCACCAGACTTTATTCAACGAATACGATACTGCCAGTGGTTTAATGAACAGTTAAATAATGATGACGTACTTGATCTTACGTTTTTTTCTGATGAAGCGTGGATACATTTATCTGGGTACGTGAACAGCCAAAATTACAGGACATGGGCGACAGAAAATCCCCATGTATTGGAGGAAACACCTCTGCATCCCCAAAAGCTAGGAATTTGGATAGCTATGTCTAGGAGAAGGATAATTGGCCTAATATTTTTTAGAGAAACTATCACTGCTGAACGGTTCGGTTAATTTTAGAAGAAGCTATTGGACAAATGCACGACGATGAGCTTCGATTGGGCTATTTTCAGCAAGATGGGGCCACAGCACATACTGCAAATGCAACCATTCGGTATTTAGCTGAATTTTATGAAAACAGAATAATTAGTAGAGGTGTGTGGCCTCCTCGCAGTCCAGACTTGACACCTTTAGATTATTATCTATTTGGTCGAATAAAAAGTAATATCTTCAAAAATAGGATCCATACTCTCGAAAATTTAGAAGTAGCAATTATGCAAGAGGTACAAAATATCACCGAAAATGAACTCCATCATGTGTTTGATAATATGCGGCGTAGAATAAATTTATGTGTAAGAGAAGGAGGACATATAGAACACTTATTATAATTTTTTTTTAATTTTAAGCTATTAATCTTTTTAGTTATTAGGTTTAATATTTGTTGTTTCTTTATTTGTTGTTAACTTTGTATGTTCTGTTCGTGTTTAAGAAAAAAAATTAATAAAAATTAGTTACATTTTTGAAGATGAGCCTATTTTTTAATCATTTTAAATATAATATTTTCAGTCGTCATAAAAATACGCCGGCGAATAAATATTTTTAAATCTAGGGAATTGTGTGTGAGCCATACCACCTTGTACATTTGGTTGCCTATTATTTTTGGTCACGTGGGGTTCGGGAATTAATGAAAGCCCGGTAGTATTATTGAATAATGTATATAATCCCTAAAAAAGATGGCACAATGGGCCTAATGAGGCCTAAGTGCAGTGCAGAACTGCATACTCCCCTTTGCACCACCACCCTAAAAAAGATATTTGTATATATAGTAGAAGATAACTCAAGTTTGACTATTAATAAGTGATACAATATGAAACTATTATACTCTTATGTCTTCTATCTTGTAATAAAGATTAAAATGCCAGCTTTTGAATTTGAATCACCCTGTACAAGAAAGTGGTCATCCGATACAATTATTTTATTTCAACTACTAAAGCATAGAATCAAGTCTAATTTATGACCGATCTTAAGTATAACATTACTTTTATTTCTAAAAATTAATTTTTGTGTATTGCTTCCATTGTTTCGGTGCACTATGGGCCATTTAAAAAATTAATTATAATAGCATGACCCTATGCAAAAATGTTTACTCTACAAAAAATTATTTTATATGTTTACTCTAAAATTATTAGGGAATATAGTATTCCAATAGAAAGAAATTAACAAATTGACAGAGTTTAGACTGATAAAACAGGATTTTCAATGTTAATTTCTTTCTATTGGAATACAATCATTCCTAATTATTCTAGAGTAAACATATAAAATAACTTTTTGTACGATTAACATTTGACATTAAAAGTGCGATTCTTTTCGCAATCTACAACAAGTTAGTCTTACAAAGACTATTAGCCCGGGAAGTAGTCTTACAAAGACTATTAGCCCGGGAAGTAGTTGTTTCAATGAGTGTTTGATATAGTCTTTGTAAGACTAACTTGTTGTAGATTGCGAAAAGAATCGCACTTTTAATGTTTGAAGTATTCTGCAACCAAGAATTGGCAATTTCATTTATACTTATGTTTGAACGGTAACGTGACCGCCAGTCTAAGGTGTCAAATTATTTAGAGGGAATGGCAAAGCTATACTGATGAGAGATAAATCTCGAAACGCGTCTATAGATGGCCTGAATAATTTGACCAAAATTGTTACCTTTGCAGTAGGTTACTGTATGTAACAGCAAACACTTGTTGTATAATTCAATGTCCGTCGGGGTATTAGCCCGGGAAGTAGTTGTTTCAATGAGTGTTTGATATAGTCATATGTAAGACTAACTTGTTGTAGATTGCGAAAAGAATCGCACTTTTAATGTTTGAAGTATTCTGCAACCAAGAATTGGCAATTTCATTTATAATTAACATTTGAATGTATGGTTGTCCGTTACGTCAAATTAATAATACGAATAATAATATTCGAGTCAAACCATAAATCACGGAATTAACCTCCTTCCTCGAACAGACTCCGAATTTATAAATCTGTTGAAATCTTACAAGTCTCCTTGTCTCTCTCTCACGCACAAACACACACACACACACACACACAATATCTCTTCTCTCCTTTAATAAAAGAGATCATATATCTTTTTTCTTAAACAGACATACAAAATTTATGAATTTGTTGAAAACCGCATTTTATCTCTCTCGCTATTTCAATCATCTCAATCTATTGCTATAATAATACATTTCGTTCTCTTTCTCTCTCTCTCCCTGTTTCTGTGTTTTAATTCTCTCAATCGATTGAATATTAATACATTCCCACATAAATAATTTATCGTCCGAACCGTAATTAATAACTCGAAATTCTATAAAATAATTATACAACTAAAACTGAGCGAAACAAAAAAAATAGTAAATACCAAATCCTCGCTCCTTTTACTTTCTTAAACGATTTGTACACCAATGAATCACACACTAACATTCACACACACATTTGCACACTCACTTACATTTAAGTAATGAATATCACACACACACACATGCTTAGCTAATGGATATCACACATAGACACACTTAGGTAATGAATATCACATACACAGACATATTTAAGTAAGGAATATCACAAGCGTGTATGTGGCTTAAATAAATAAATTCGTTTAGTGAGTACTTAAAAGTAGGTCATGATGTTACAACTTTTCATTTAAAATAATTGTAAATCCGAATATTTTCAACTTCACTTAAAAATAATCGCGCATAAAGTAAATATTTTAAGTTTAGAAAAGCCTGAACATTTAGATTTGTCCAATACACCAGAACCAGAATCAGACCTATGACAAATCAGAAAAAGTTATTTCTTCGCCGAAATATCAAAAGAAGACAATTTTCATTAACTCTAATAAACATAGACAGATACTTTAATAAAATATGTAAAACTATTATTACTAATTTTTTAAGTTCCATATATCAAAAACGATTTACGTTTTGTATGTTTTTATGTCTAAATGTCAAAAACAGGGATGTTATGTTTAAAACACTTTGTTTTCAAACAGTGTTTTAAACATGTTTAAAAACAGCCGTCGTGTTTTAAACGGTTTTGTTTTAAATCTTAGATTTGTTTAAAACATGTTTTAAACGTTAAATTTGTTTAAAACATTTTTTTTTGTTATAATTTGCTAAATTATATTCTATATTAACTTGAAATAAAACACATTTTCTCCTTTCTTCACAAATTTATTTTATACCAGATGTACATTTCGGTCACCATGTGACCATTATCAATGGTTTGATCAAACCATTGATAATGGTCACATGGTGACCGAAATGTACATCTGGTATAAAATAAATTTGTGAAGAAAGGAGAAAAAGTGTTTTATTTCAAGTTATTATCATCTTCACGTAACTCACCCAAACTCATTTCTATTCTATATTACTTTATTAAGATTTTTTGTATACATTTTTTAATTTTAACTAAATTGGTGAAGATCTTACAAATTACATTATTAAACTTAACATTTTATTACAATAAAATACCACAACTGTGTGTGCATACATGTGATTTTTAAATACAGGGAATTTTATTTTTCAGGTATACGTATGCATCATACACTGTAAATTTTACGACATTCGTTGCTTTTTTAAAAGAGTTCAATTTCAATCATTAAACGAGTGTTTTCCACTCCCAGACTAAGCATGAAGTAAAATTTCGAGTTTAGAAAAGCCTGAAAATTTGGATTGGCCGCGTAGCGAAGCGGAGCGGCCAATCCAAATTAGGCTTTTCTAAACTCGAAATTTTACTTCATGCGCCACACGTATAAAACACTGAAATATCGTAAAATTGAAAATATACGGCTTTAGCAATTTAATATGCAGATGTGAATAAAGCGTGAGTCAAATTTTGCGCTGAATAAATTGTTTAAAACAGTGATTATAGGCAACACAATAACTCTAACGTATATTAGGTTACCTATAATTGTTGTTGTATGTGTGTGTTTTTTGAACTTCACTGTAAATCAGTGTTTTTAAGCGTGGCGCATGAAGTAAAATTTCGAGTTTAGAAAAGCCTAATTTGGATTGGCCGCTCCGCTTCGCTACGCGGCCAATCCAAATTTTCAGGCTTTTCTAAACTCGAAATTTTACTTCATGCTTAGTCTGGGAGCGGAAAACACTCGTTTAATGATTGAAATTGAACTCTTTTAAAAAAGCAACGAATGTCGTAAAATATACAATCCAAATTCTAAGGCTTTTCTAAACTCGAAAATTTAATTCATGCTTAGTCTGGGAGTGGAAAACACTCGTTAAAAGCCCCAAATTAACCGCTTTGAAACAAAAAAATTCCCGCAAATTTAAAAAAACGCTGTAATAATCGGGATATGGATACTCAAAAGAAAAAATGCCCTGTATATTCTGTTTTAAACACGTTTTAAACATGTTTTTAATTGTAAATGTTTTAAACGCTATTTCAATGAAAAAACATGTTTTGTTTAAAAAAACTGTTGGTTTTAAATAAAATGAAAAATCGTGTTTTTAACAACCCTGGTCAAAAATGCATTATCTTGTAAAACAAAGAATTATTTACGTATAAAAAAAATAAATCGTGAATAAATCGGATCTAACAATATTCTGATTAAAATAAATGAGTGTGCATGATTCTGAACTTTAGAATAAATCAGTGTTTTATATGCGTGGCGCATGAAGGTAAATTTCGAGTTTAGAAAAGCCTGAATTTGGATTTGGACGCTACGCCAAACGTTCAGGCTTTTCTAACCTCAAAATGTTACCTCATGCTTAATCAAGGATTGTGTTTACGCGGTGAGCGTGATTTGCTTGCATTATTTACAAATACATTAATCTCTCTATCCGCTAAGAAATGTGCTTGAAAGAGATAAAAACAAAAATAAATGAAAATAGGGTAAAGGGTACGGTTATTGGCACCTTAAGCATTTTGAATTACTGTTTTCCATTCAAATTATTTATATTTTACAGAATTATAGATGCCTTTAGTTTATGGTAGCACCTTTTATTTTATCCATACCATTATTAAATAATTTCAACTTGCCAATAAATAAAAATATATTCATAAAGACAGTTATTAGCACATCTGAGATAATTATTGTCACATAATAAAATACCCAGTGCTTTACAGGTTTTGATAAAGTAAATTCAATTTTTATTATATAGGTATCGTACTTCGAAAATACAACAAAAACTTATTTTTTTTTTTTTTAATTACATTGATTACAGGTAAATGGATCGGTGTTACCCGATTCTAATTTCATTTTGCTTAAGCACTTTACGTGATATGTTCGCCTACATGAATTATATTTAATACCTATATTAACTGGCGTCATATTTTTAACACATGTATAGCACAATCCTAAGACGACCTGCATATTATTTTTGTAAATATATTCAATTGAAGCACTATTATTTACAGCAACATCAAAAGGATTTTCTATTTTAGATGGATTAGCCGTTACTTCAGATGGTGGTTGCATATCAAAAAGATTGTCTAGTTGAGATGGATTAGGCACCACTTCAGATGGTGGTTGCATATAAGATTGGCAAATCGGTTCTTGAAATAGTTGTCGAATATGAGGCTTAGTAGCTTCTTTGGGGACTACTACTGATGAAATAATATTAATTTTGCCCTTGTTATTTTGTTGTGTTTTTCTGTTTTGCATTGTCTGCTTTGAGTTTATTTTCCTTCGATTTTATTTTCTTTTCGTTCTTTTTTCTTTCTTCTTGTTCTTTCATCTGCTTCTTTTCCAACCTTATACGTTTTCTCTCTTCCTTTTCCATTTCATCGATTTTCTTCTTGTGTTCTTTTTCTAATTGTAACTCTTTCCATTCCATAGCAGTTAGAACAAATGGTATTAATACAAATGCATATTTGTTAAATAGGTTAAACAATTTAGAGATAATCGAAAACAAAAATAAACCAACCGAAATAAAGGAAACTGTTAATAATGAACATTTGCAGAAACCTACAATAAGAGCGACAACTCAAAATACAATTCAAAATATAGAGGGAGATAATGGTTTTAATAACAAGCCGGTCTCACAAGATATGCAATCCTATAAACAAATTAATTTAGAAATAATAGGAAATGAACAAGAAGAGGACGGTAAATGGATCGAGGTAGATAGAAAGAAGAAACAAATTAACAAAGGAACGCAGGGAGTCAGAGAGTCTACAGCAACGGACGGCATACGAGGGGTTGAACGAAGAGGATATCTCCATGTATATAGACTACATTCGGATGTAACGACAGAGAGCATGACAACATTTTTAAAGTCTAATAATATTAAGGATTTTAATTGTGAACAATTAAAATCCAAACATCCAGAAGAATACAGCTCATTCAAAATTTCAGTACCCTTCAGCAAGCTAGATGAAATCCAAAACGAAAATTTATGGCCGATAGGAGTCGTCTATAATCGTTTTTTATTGCACCTACCAAGGAAGAAAGAACGAGATGTAATCAACAAAGAGGAGACCAGAATAGAACTGCAACATTAAATAATTCTCTTTCATTATTTAATCAAAATGTACAATCAATTGGGACAGCTATAGACATTTTAAATGAAGTGATAGCAAACAATTTCGATGGACAGGCAATAACACTAACTGAACACTGGAAAACTGAAGAGGAATTAAAACAGTATAGAATTGACGGATATCATCTAATATCATCATTCTGTAGAAATAGAAACGAGCATGGCGGAGCAGCAGTCTATGCAAGGAATGATCTTGAGGCAACCGTTCATCAGGATATCAATAAACTCTCCTCAGCCAATGACGTTGAAATCGCGGCTGCAAATTTTCAACTTAATAGTAGAACATTTGTCATAATTGCAATATATCGGCCACCCTCGGGAAATATGGACATATTCTTAGAAAATATGAATATTGTATTCAATATCTTGTTAACCGCTGGGGTATATTACATCATGGCGGGGGACTTCAACATTGACTTCCAAAGTAATAGCTCTAACAGCATTTCTTTTAACAATTTAATTGTCAGTTATGGTGCTAAACCTTTAATCAAATCATTCACTAGAGTAACTAGGATTAGCAGAACGTGTATAGATAACATAATTAGTAATCTGGAGTGTAATTGCACTACTGACACCATCAAAACTCACGTTTCAGATCATTATGGTCAAAAGGCAATTTTTCATGATTATTTAGGGGTAATTGATCAATCTAACGCATATTACAAATCAAATATAAATAACAATACACTAAATCTATT
Source organism: Philonthus cognatus (assembly GCA_932526585.2). Taxonomy (NCBI): domain Eukaryota; kingdom Metazoa; phylum Arthropoda; class Insecta; order Coleoptera; family Staphylinidae; genus Philonthus; species Philonthus cognatus. The sequence continues at coordinate 21,519,974 of OW052249.1, read as the reverse complement.
TAATGATAAATTAACAGAAATTGACTGGGATCCAATACTTCAGTTGAAAGGGGTTAATTCTAGTTGGGACGCTTTCATTGCTCAATTTTCCTTACTGTATAATGCATGTTTTCCGCGTGTAAGATATTCATTACATAAAAAAGGACAACACTTTAATAAACAGGCACCTGAAGTTAAACTTATGAAAGATAAATTAGATCTCTACAAAATATTACGCATGCACGATCAAAAATACAATGAAGAATACAAATCTATAAAAAAAACAGTACAACAGCTTACTAATTGAATCTAGGAAAAAACACTATGACCAAAAACCTTTTAATAGTAGCAATATAAATAAAACGACTTGGAGCATTATACGAGAAATTCAGCAGTCAAACGCACCTAAGAATCGTCTTCATGTAGATCCAAACGAGATCAATAAATATTTCATTGACACATCCTCGCGAGTGTTAGGACAAATCACTAAAGTAAATTATGATGATGACATAAAAGCAAATGATTTTTCAATTTTTTTAGAGCCGGTCACTGAGAGTGAAATTCACAAAATTACAAATTGTCTTAAACAAACAGAATCGTGTGGAACCGATGGAATCTCGCTAAAAGTAATAAAAAGTTGTATACATCTGATTAAATATCCTTTATGTCAAATAATAAACAAATCCATAGAAACAGGACAATTTCCCGATAGTCTAAAAACCTCAATAGTTAAACCTATTTTTAAAGATGGAGATCCAAAAGTACTCTCAAACTACCGACCAATTAGCATTCTCTCACATTTCTCCAAAATTTTTGAAAAGTCTCTTAATACTAGATTCGTTTCATTTTTTGACAAATATAAAATATTTAATAAAGCGCAACATGGGTATGTCACGAACAAATCGACTAAATCGGCTTTCGTTGACTTAGTTGACTTCATTGGCAATTCTCTAGACAATTAAGACATTCACTTAGGAATATTTCTAGATTTATCGAAAGCTTTCGATTGTGTAAATCATAACATACTTCTAAGCAAGTTAAATAAATATGGCATCCGAGGAGTCGCCAATGACATAATAAAATCATATTTACACAATCGAAAGCAAAAAGTTCAATACCATACTGACAACAGTATAAAAGAATCTAGTACACTTGAGATCAGTGCAGGCATACCACAGGGCAGCATCTTAGGACCTACTCTATTCATCATTTACATAAATGACATATTTCAAATAATGAATCCTAATTATGGCATAATGGTAAGCTATGTAGATGACAACAATGTATTGTTGAAACATAAGACCTATTTGGATCTAGTCAATATAGCAAGCAATATAGTACAGGATATAGCCACATACTTGAACAAAAACCAATTGTTTCTAAACCAAACTAAAACCAATTCAATAAAATTCGCAACGAAAAGATCTACTAACGAACTCCCAAATAATATAAAATTAAATAATTCGAACTTAAAAATTGAAACGCAATGTAACCTCTTGGGTATTATTATCAATAGACACATGGATTGGACAGGTCAGATTATTAAAGTAAACAGTAAACTGAATAACACTTTATACGTTATACGAAGGATAAAACCATATGTACACTTCTCTACTTTAATGTTAGTATATAACAGCTACTTCACTTCTCTTATGAAATACGGCATAACATGCTGGGGTGTAAGTAATGACATTTCGAAAATATTGACAACACAAAAAGCCGCAATTAGAACAATATTTAATAAAAGATACAGGGATTCATGTCGCGGCCTATTTAAAACAAATCACATATTAACAGTAGTGGCACTGTACATTTATGAAAGTCTTTCATATATTTTTCAAAACAAAGAAAAATTCAGACTGTTCCTTAACCAAAATTCCCACAATACACGGAATGCAAATATTAGTTATATCTACCCAAAACACAATTTGTCTATGGTTGAAAAGACCCCTTACTACGCCATGATGAAATTATTTAATACTCTTCCAGCTAGATGATACAGAAACATGATTTATTCACATACTTTTAAGAATGAAATTAAAACTCTCTTAGTACAAATAGAACCATATACGATGGCAGAATATTTCAATTATTTCTGAATTGGGCCAGGCCTACAATAGTTATAGTATACGGTTTCAAAAAATCTATAATTGAAAAAATAGTACAAACAAAACAAAGACATAAAACAATTAATTCTATTTACCCTATTATCAAAGACAAATCTATAAAAAACTATTCATCACTAACATACACAGGAGAAATAAGCAATAAAGTCGCGAAAATGTTGGAAAAAATAAATATTAAGGTAGCATTCAAAACAAATAATACAATAGGGAAAATAATTAAAAATAACAAGGATAAAACCTGTATAACTCAACAAAGTGGAGTCTATTTGCTAAATTGCAAAGACTGTCCTAAGACATATGTAGGACAAACCGGAAGGTCGTTCAAAGAAAGAATCAAAGAGCACAAAACCTCTTATGAACAAAGGAAAACCAACTCCACATACTCCAACCACCTCATCGAAGAAAACCACCACTTCGACGAAAACTTCAAAGTGCTTCACAGAGAAGAAAAAGGCCGGAAACTTAACATCTTGGAGAGCATGGAAATTAATAAAAGAAAATACACAGGACAACTTTTGAACGACCAATTAGACTTAACAAACTCACCACTCCTAAATTTAAATTTCGCTGAAAAACCCACCCCCCCATAAACATTGTATATATACCTGTACTGACAAATGTAATTTATCATTTCTTCGCCTGAAGAAGCCACAGTGTGGCGAAACAATTGTAGCGAGTTTACAATATATATTTGAAAGTTTTAAATTATTTTATTTTATTTATATAAAAGTTATAGTAGTTGTTTTTTGTGACGATTTTCCTTGTTATATACTCACTTATTATTATATGTATGTATATCCAAAAGAAAATAAATGGCTTAAGTAAGTAAGTAAGTATCCTATCTGTGTTTCTCGTTCCCTTTCTTTCGGGTGTTACAGGCCAAGCTAGATAATCCCTGAGCGCACCTCCGCCTTTCGGTTGAGTTTGTGTTTCGTTAGGCTCAATATCTATGATCATATTTTCAATGTCAAAAACCTCTCCATCAAAGTTATTAATGGTAGATGCAGTTTCATGATCATTACAAGAATTAGATAACTGGTCCATATTAATATTGAGTACTGTGTTAGATGAAATATCTCTTATTTTAATTGCGTCATTATCAATATCCATAGGTTCTTCAATAATGTCTATATCAAAATTATTTGCATAAAACGTATCTTTATTATTATTATCAACAATATATTCATTGTTATTAGTCAGTACGTTATCTTCAATAGCTTTAGAAAAAAATGTCACTTCCGTGGGCACGAGATTTTCATTTATTGAATTGATCTCATCAGCATCATATTTGTGGAATTCCTTCCAAAGTGAACATGAAAGTCGTCGGATTTAGCATGAAAGTCATCGGATTTATCTTCCATTAATTTGTCTAATTTCTGAAACTCTTTTATTTTGTCATCGCCAACTATTTCAATAAATTTTTTATACGGTAAATTGCAATTTTTATTAACTTCAGTATTATGGTTTGATTTACAGAGAGATTTATTTTTGCCTAGACATTTTAAATAATTTATAGCATCTACATTCCATGGATAAAGTCCACAAACCCGGAAACCATTTCTTATTATTTCCGGATTATTGAAATCACGAAGAACATTTTTCAAAATCGAAGCAAATTTTTCCTTTGTAAATGCTATTTCGTGATTCGTTCTTCTCCATTCTAAAACTCCCTTTTTCCATAAACTTTTCAGTGGCTTAAATGCGGATATGTCTGCAGGCTGCAGAATTCTTGTCGAGTTGGGATAAAGGCAAATTAAGATAATTTGCAATTGCGTGCAAAGTTCGCTTACTTTATAAGATAGGTGGGTGGTATGTCCATCCATAAACAACACTACTGGACAGGTAACATTATTTTTTACTAGATATGGATGCAGTACTGTGCTTATATATTCGTAAAACAGTTCCGCTTTCATCCATCCATTTGGAGTAACTCCTATGCCCCAATCGTCATCCGTCACAAATTGTGAAATTTCTGCAGGCAATCTTTTATAGGGGTATATTATCATCGGTGGGGTGATATCTCCTGCTGCAGAAAATGTAAATAGAACAGTTAAAGTAGATTTAGCTGCTCCATGATCCACTTCATAAACATTACGTATTCCGCGGGGTGCTAGTAGTTTTCACACTTGATTGAAGGTCTTCTTTTCTTCGTGGGAATCCTTTGCGGTGACTTTCAAGTATCCACTCCAACAAAAGCTCTTCTTCCCTTTGAGACAGGACCGGAGGTGGTCCGTGGGTGATTTTTGAAAATTTTTCGCTTAGTCGAAACTGTAACGTAGCTCTTGGAATTCCATAATTTTTGGACGCAGTTTTTTTTGGCATGCCATTTTCAATAGCTTCCAAAGCTTTTTGCATGTCGTTCTCGTCATTTTTTTTTTTTTTTAATGATATTCCCTGAGCTACCTTCAGCATAATAAATTGAATAAATTGAATTTCTCACAAACACTGCTTCTAAATTCAGTTATTGGCATACCCTAACCTACAGTAATTAGCACCATGCCAACAACTGTCTAGAAATAACATGGACATATTATATTACTTTTTAGCTGTTTATTTTGCTTTGTCGAGAAAAGAGATGAACATATGACTTATTTTAACAGTTTCAGTTTATACTTAGTGATTGGCACCCTATGCCAATAACTAAATTCCCCCTTACATACAACTTCAGTTATCGGCACCCATGAAAATGGTTAAATGACGGCAATTATTGAGGTTAGAAACACATTGAAAGTAGAATAAATTGATGTCTTACCTATAAAATCAATAACTGTAGCTAAAAGGTGTTTTACAAATCACACAAAAGATGAATGACAACCACTTCCTTGAAGTGAATGAATGACAACCACTTCCTTGTTGATTTCCGTTTCACTTAACAAAAACTGCAGATTGCAGAGCACACTTACAAAAGTTTGCCCGCCAATTTTTCAGAATGCCGACAGAGTGAAATCAAATATTACCTCGAGGTGCACGAAAGATGTATTTACGTGAATGCTCCAGGGCAAACGCATAAAAGTAGAACCTAGGCTTATTATTCAAACTTTCTTGAAAGTGTGCCAATAACTATCACAGTGCCAACAACTGTATGGCTTACCCTAATATGACTATTGACAAAATTGAATTTATTTAACGGTAATGAAAGATACAAATATAATAAAAGATAAAGTAAATAACACACAAAGAAAGATACAAAACAGCTAAAGATTAATAAATAAGAGAAACTACACAAGTCTCACGGAGGTAGAAATTTGACAACTTACTTATGTGTAGATGTTTGAGAAACTGTTCTTTTTTTGATTTTGTTTCCAGGGTGCCAGGATGTAGATAAGCAAAAGTATAAAAAAAAGGCAGAACCAACATGAACACACAAATAAACAAATAAATATACGATCCGCGCTAATTTTGGCGTGGACAGAGTGAAAACACTCTTTAAGATAACAGAAAATGCTTTATAAAAAAAAAAGTAAAATTGAATTTAATTTTGCAATTTATTTAATATTTGAATTGATTAAATGATTAGCTTGTGTAACTAATATTAAACATCCATTTTAAAAACTTAATTTTCCTCAAACTTCAGTTTCGAGTTGATTGATTTCGGATATAAATACTAAAATTAAATAATTCCAAGCCACAATTTCCCCCCGACATAATCTTTAATGGATTTATTGATTTACTAATAGATGTTGGAAACAATTGGAGTTTTTGAAAAAAAACACTTCAAATTGTTTATAATGTTTTTGTTTATTCACGATAACTGTTTAAAATTAAAAAAAAAATAAAAAACACTCATAAGAAAATTGTTAATATTTAGGGAAAAGTCTTAGTTTTTTAAATGTAGACTCGGATAATATTTTCAACTTTCACCTTTCTAGTTGATTTGATGTTGATGTTAACAACTCCATAATAATCCTAAAAAATGGTGATGTGTCCATAGCACTTTCCCCGTAATTTAAACAATTGATAATTGACATACTAAAATTATTTTGCTCCAAGCAATTGATTGGAGATTAGACTTGAAATAAGTGATTTATACGCGTGGCGCATAAAGTAAAATTTCGAGTTTAGAAAAGCCTGAAAATGTGGCGCTCGAGCGAAGCGAGTCGCGCCCTAGCAAATCCAAATTTTCAGGCTTTGCTAAACTCGAAATTTTACTTAATGCTTAATCTAGGAGTGTAAACACTTGTTAGACGACCAATCAGAAACTTATTTAGCAGTTTTCTTTAAAATCAAATATATGACATAAAATAAATAGAGTTGATGTTATTTATTAGCTAAAATTTAGAATGTAAACAAATTCGTTTGCATTAGTAAACTCTGACAAACAAATTGCAAAAGCTAAAATTATACCAAAATTATGTAAAACATACGTTAAATGAAAGTAAAGTAAGGAACAAAAAGTGTTTTTATTGTGATTAAATACTCCACTTAACTTAAATAAACAATTAGTCATTTAATGTGATTTTATTTACTTATTCATAATTGCAATAAACTTTAAGCTTGTGTAACTTTTCCCCAAATTGACAGATTTTGTTAAATCTTACGTAAAAACAAATCCCTGTAATGTTTTTAATAACACCCGCGTATCTCATGAAAATCTGATGTTTCAGTAATTTTTCAAAATTCCTTAAACGAAACATCAATTTAATAAGACTTGGTTTACTTTTTCATAATTTCAATCAACTTTAAGCTTGTGTCACTTTTCCCTAAACTGACATATTTTGTTTAATCTTATGTAAAAACAAATCCCTGTATTTTTTTAATAATACCCGCGAATCCCATGAAAATCTGATGTTTCAGTAATTTCTCGAAATTCTTTAAACGAAACATCAATTTAATGAGACTTTGTTTATTTTTTTATAATTTCAATCAACTTTAAGCTTGTGTAACTTTTCTCTAAACTCACAAATTTAGTTTAATCTTACGTAAAAACAAATCCCTGTATTTTTTTAATAATACTCGCGAATCTCATGAAAATCTGGTGTATCAGTTATTTTTCAAAATGCTTTAAACCAAACATCAATTTAATGAGACCTTGTTTACTTTTTCATAATTTCAATCAACTTTAAGCTTGTGTGACTTTTCCCCAAATTGACATATTTTGTTTAATCTTACGTAAAAACAAATCCCTGTAATTTTTTTAACAACACCCGCGTATCTCATGAAAATCTGATGTTTCCGTAATTTTTCAAAATTCCTTAAACGAAACATCAATTTAATGAGACTGTTTACTTTTTCATAATTTCAATCAACTTTAAGCTTGTGTAACTTTTCTCTAAACTCACAAATTTTGTTTAATCTTACGTAAAAACAAATCCCTGTATTTTTTTAATAATACCCGCGAATTTCATAAAAATCTGATGTTTCAGTAATTTCTCAAAATTCTTTAAACGAAACATCAATTTAATGAGACTTTGTTTATTTTTTCATAATTTCGAACAACTTTAAGCTTGTGTAACTTTTCTCCAAAATCACAAATTTTGTTTAATCTTACGTAAAAGCAAATTCCTGTATTTTTTTAATAATACTCGCAAATCTCATGAAAATCTGATGTATCAGTTATTTTTCAAAATGCTTTAAACCAAACATCAAATTAATGAGACCTTGTTTACTTTTTCATAATTTCAATCAACTTTAAGCTTGTGTAACTTTTCCCCAAATTGACATATTTTGTTTAATCTTACTGTTTTTACGTAAGATTAAACAAAATCTGATGTTTCCGTAATTTTTCAAAATTCCTTAAACGAAACATCAATTTAATGAGACTGTTTACTTTTTCATAATTTCAATCAACTTTAAGCTTGTGTAGCTTTTCTCTAAACTCACAAATTTTGTTTAATCTTACGTAAAAACAAATCCCTGTATTTTTTTAATAATACCCGCGAATTTCATGAAAATCTGATGTTTCAGTAATTTCTCAAAATTCTTTAAACGAAACATCAATTTAATGAGACCTTGTTTACTTTTTCATAATTTCAATCAACTTTAAGCTTGTGTAACTTTTCCCCAAATTGACAGATTTTGTCTAATCTTACGTAAAAACAAATCCCTGTAATTTTTTTTATAATACCCGCGTATCTCATGAAAATCTGATGTTTCAATAATTTTTTTAAATTCTTTAAAGCAAACATCAATTTAATGAGGCTTTGTTTACTTTTTCATAATTTCAATCAACTTTAAGCTTGTGTAACTTTTCCCTAAACTGACAGATTTTGTTTAATCTTACGTAAAAACAAATCCCTGTATTTTTTTAATAATACCCGGGAATCACATGAAAATCTAATGTTCCAGTACTTTTTGAAAATTCTTTAAACGAAACATCAATTTAATGAGACTTTGTTTACTTCTTCATAATTTCAATCAACTTTAAGCTTCTGTAACTTTTCCCAAAATTAACAGATTTCTTTTTAATCTGACATGAAAAGAAACCCAATCTTTTCTTCATTAACTCCTGTAAATCTCATAAAAATCGGGTGTTTCAGTAGTTTAAAATTCGTTAAACGAAACGTGATACATGAATTTATTGTGATTTTTTTATTTTCACGGTTTTTTTTTAATAAAAAATTAAGCGATTATTAGATTCACTAGATTAAGGATAAGATAAGATTTCATTTGAGCCCTGATGTTTTCAATCGGTTAAGAAATGCGCTCAGCACTAGCGCTAGTGGATTTATTGATTTACTAATAGATGTTGGAAGCAATTGGTGTTTTTGAAAAAAAAACACCTCAAATTGTTTATAATGTTGTTGTTTATCCACGATAACTTTTTAAAATTAAAAAAAAAATTAAAATGTTCATAAGAAAAATGTTAATATTTGGGGAAACGTTTTTATTTTTTCAAAAATCTGACAAAATTGGACGTGTTGGTATTAACCTGTTCTTTTTTTCCCTACTAAAACAAAAAATCTCAACAGCCGTTTTACGCATTTTATTTATTTATCAAAGGTGTTTTAATGAAAAAATCGACTCAAATTTTATTTATTTATTTATTAAAAGTATTTAAAAAACCGACTTGCATTAAACTGGCGATTTTGGGCGCTTGTGCTAACCACAATTTTAAATTAAAAAAACATGCACTTGAGCTTAAATTAAAGCCAGCTTAACTGTAAATCGTTTGATTTTAAGTAGTTTTTAATTCAACGCAAAATTCAATTTTTAACAATACTTTATTTCAAGAAGCGCCAGTTTTACGATTTGTTTTCCTTCTTCAACTTTTTACTCGTGTAATTTCATTTCCAGCGACAGGATTTTGTTTTTTCGAACAACAGATAAAACTTGTTTTTTTTTAAATTCAAAATGTATTTTCTTAAGAAATAAGAAAATACATTTTGAATTTAAAAAATCCACCTTTTAAAATGGCATTTTTTTACAAAAGTAGGGTTAAAAATGTTAATAATAATAATAATATTTTTTTTTTACAGGAATAACTGATCAATATACTACCGTGCAATCATTTAAATTATGATTTAGAGTAGGCGGCATTTTTTTTGTGCGGTTGCACAGAATGCTAATTGAATGATGGAATAAATTTGAGGTTATGGTAAGCTATGTGTTAACAGTCAGTAGTGCCAATCTAATTATAATGAAAATTATTAAAAGTGTTGCAATATTTGGAATGAAATAAAAGAATTCGTGTAATTACTGAAATAGTTACAAAAAAATCATGATATTTCAATATAATTAATAAAACAGAAGCAATATTATTTTACTAAAGTCCTTATTATTATTCTAAAGAGCGTTTTCTACTCTCAGACTAAACATGAACTAAAATTTTGAGTTTAGAAAAGCCCCGCGTAGAAAATTTTTAGGGGGCTTTTCTAAACTCGAAATTTTACTTCATGCGTCACGCGTATAAAACGCTAAAATTGTGAAGTTAGTAATACACTGAAAATAAGTATTATGTGCTTACCGTGATGACGTTTTACTGTTATAATTTATGTTATACAATATTTGTTGTATGTTTAATTATAGAAGCAGCATACAAATGGTATTATTTTTTTAATAAATAAATAAGAAATTGCCAGTAACAAATATTCACCTACCTAACCTAACTTAACCTAACCTGTAGAAACCTTCTATAGATTTCTATATTTATAGTTGCTCAAGGACGCCGCGTCTGTAGCTACGCCACTGGATATAAAACCATAATTTCATTAAGCCAATAAGTGTGTCATCTTCTAAAAACTTTCATTTTTTAAAACGCTCGCAGTGTTTCTAAAACGAATAAGAACAAAAATGAGGAAGCAAATACATACATGCACATATAAAATCCATTGATCGGTTTAATCTGTCATTCTCATTATCACTAGAGTCCTGCGTGCGCGCACTGTTAAATAACTGTTTCAAGCGTATGATTTAAGTTTTCGATTTCGTCACACAGAGAGAGACTCGAGAAAAAGTGAGAGTGTGGTGATCTCGCGCAGGTGAGGAACGCGATTGGACTGGGGAACGTGTTTGTTAGAAAAGATGTCTTTGGTCGGTCTTTTTGCAGTCGCCCACCATGTTTATTTAATTTGCTTGCGCCTCTCACTGCTGGCAGATGCGAGTGAGTCTACGCATTTGTTTATTGAATCGAGTTGAGTCGAATTGGGATGCGTGTTGCGAGTGGTTTCGGTTCGATGGGGATTCGTTTGGAATTCTAATTGTTTGCTTTGATGGATTCGTGACGTTTCCTTGTTTGACATTGCTCGTAAGATGAATGAATAAATATGGGAAATTACGTATTGGTTTATTTATTGTTTTATGTTTGCTCTAAAATGGCAGAATTACGCTGATTAGTGTTGCCAGGTCTACTCTATTAATTCATCTGCTACTGTTATAAACCTTAAATCTACTTTAATAAAATCTCGTGTAAGAATTCTTTATTGACTTATCGTAGTTTAGGTGTTCGTAGTTTAGTTCAGTGTTTCTCAAAATTTATGCCATGGCACATTAGGGTACCACAAAATTTTCCAACTTTATTTAAACAAAATTTTCCAAGTATTCGAATTAGGAATGTTCCGAATACCAATATTTATATACGTTTCGACAAATATTCGCGTACCCTTCTATATTCGTATTTGCATTCGTATTCGCGAAATTTTCTGCGAATACCTGCATTTTATTCGTGTTGTAAAATTGGAAATACAAATAAAAGGCACATATTCACGAAGCGACCAATCCAAATTTTCAGGCTTATCTAAACTCGAAATATTTACTTTGTGTTTATTCAAGGAGTGCAAACACTCTTAAAATATTGTTAAACACTTTTTTAATAAAACTGACAATCTGAATGATTAAAATCAAATTACGTAGTAACTTTTATTTTAAATTTACTGGAATCATTTTTATTATTGTTTTCCATGCTTTATAGCATCGATGGCAGTGGCGTAGCGTGAGTTTCAGCCGCCTGGGGCGTAGGCCATTTTTTGCTCCTAACTCTACAGGGTGAGCGAAACTCGATGTCTCGGCTCTATTATAAGAAAAGGAAAAACGATACAAAAAATCTGAAAAGAGGTTCATAAATGGGATTAAGTAAGGTCCATTTTAAGCCAAAATTGTATATTTTTCTAAATTTGGAAACTGAAGTAATGACGTCATCGAATTTTTTTTTCACAGAAACGTACCTATATTTCTGGATATTTAAAAAGGGCTAATTTTTCTGAACAAACTTTGCACAGAAGTAATTTACTATCTTCTTCCGTTACAAAATTATAAGCAAACTTAAAAAAACGTATTATCAAAATTTCACTATTGTCACGACTTAAACAAGTAGCCTTTGGAAGGAAATAACAAAGTCGCATCTGTCAATAACTAAACTAATGGTTGGCAAATATTGTTTTGTTGTCATTTGATTTTTAAAAATGTTCACGCACAACCAAAAAATCTATATCTTATTAGTTTATGGAGAATCTCAAAAGAACTATAGAAGAGCAGTTCAGTTGTACGCCCAAAGATGCCCTGAACGTATTATTCCAACCTTAAAAATATTTGCAAGATTGGAACGCAATTTACGTGCAAATAATGAGGCATTTTCTGATCGAAAGGGAAGACAAATTGCTAGAAGGATCAATTCTGACAATACTGTTGCCACTGTTTTGCAGTATTTTCAAGACCATCCAAGGAAATCGATTCGGCAAACGTGTCTTGAGTTGAATTTAAATTATAGTTTGGTAAGACAAATTTTTAAGGAAATTTTTCAAAATAAAAAAAAACAATATTTGTCAACCATAAGTTTAGTTATTGACAGATGCGACTTTGATATTTGCTTTCAGAGGCTACTTGTTTAAATTGTGACAATTGTGAATTTTTGATAATACTTTATTTTTTAACGGAAGAAGATAAACTTTAAACTTTAAAAATTAATTTCGCTAAAACGGTAAGTTTTCTAAAAAAATGGACTTCAGATTCGTTATTTTCTCACTGTCCTGCACATGCACCTTGACCTTAAATTCTTGTAGAACTCCTACGTTCAAAGGATTTTTAAATATTAAATGATTTTGCAATAGTAAGGATATTATTAGACACTTTTCGACATCACAGAAATTGTTTAATTTCATCTCTTCCGATAATATCGACGGACTTCTAATTCCTCGCTTGTTAAATTTATCCAAACTGTTCTAGAAGGTTCGAAATGGTTGAAATCAATGGTAGTCTGATTGAACAGAAAATGTTTCAGAAAATAAATCATGAGAATTTCTTGAACTGTTTTCTCCATGGTATAAGTTTTCCAGAATAATCTTTTCCTCCTTTGTATACATTATTGATATGTTTAACTCTCCGTTCCTCGTCTATATCTGCTTCAAGTGCTAGAACAGCAAATATCACTTGCTTGCGATAACTGACAGATTTCATTTATTTTTGAAGGGAAGCGTGTAAATTGGGTTGACTATATTACAATTAGAAATCGTAGCCAATCACATCGCACTCAATGCTTTGATGCGTCCCAGTACACATCGAACATAGGAAAATTAACATTGATAACATTTTAGTATGTTCGGTGTTACATAAAACTCTCTGTATATTATAAAGGTTATCAAGACATGGCATTTGGTTGTTACTAGAGGTTAAACAAATTATTATGTCAAAAGTTATAAGAATATAAACTTTTAGTACACTTTTATTTTGAACTCAAAAATATCGTAAGCCGTTACCTCTACAAAAAAGTTATTCTATTCTCTTTTGTGCTTAAATATTCAAAGTTTAAAATACATTTTTTTCCAAAACGGAAAAACTTTATTTATATACATTATTTTTAATAAATAAAACATATTTAAAAAAATAATCAAATACTTATGTTATTAAAACATATATGTTATACCCTGATCCTAAGAATTTTTCCGTTTTCAAAAGTATGGGCGCTTTAAAACTTTTTGAGATATGATTTTTTTACCGGAGCGCTGCATTGACATGAGGCGCCAATGATGTAATGGCACGGATCGCGGTGTGCGCCGCAAGTCTCGCTTAATAAACCAAGAGAACTGTATTCATTGTTTTACCCGAAATGAAGTCACTAATACAGTTTATCTAACATTATAAAGGATTTGCACTTTTAGCTATCAAAATTATATACCGATAAGGTCAGTGAAAATTTGTAACTTACTCTACAATGATTCGTTTTTTGCGGATTATAACAAAATCTTAATGAACTCATACTGACATTAATTCTATAATTACTCAATACATATCATTAACTTGTTTCTTATTGATCACTTGGTAAAATATTTTTCTTAATATATAGGTTTTTAATTGAATTCACTTGGTTTGTTTTACTAATAAATTATTTTATTTTCAACTAGTTTCGGTTTAATGTCATTCTCAAGAACAACATAAAAAAAATTGTTATATGAGCCTTTTATGTTAAAAGTGACTTAACTCCATTTCTCAATTTATTGTTGTTGACTGAAATAATCTAAATAATTTAAGGTTTTCTGACAAATAACAGTTTCTGGTTAAGTATATCTAAAATATATATTATATTTTGTGAATATACACATCCAAAAATTACTTTTATGACTGAAAACCTCAAATTATAAAGGTTATTACAGTCAACAACAAGAAATTGAGAAACCACTTTCAAAATAACCGACTTATGTATTTAGTATTTAGAACCAATTTTTGTCGGCATTTCAGGTATCCAAAAGTCCTTTTTGTCGTTTTTATATAATTATCTTTGTATTCCCTGCAGTGTTCAACCATTACCTCTATCCTTTATAAAATTAAATAAACTCTATTAGTGACCTAATTTCAGGTTAAACAATGAATAAATAAAGTCTTCTGTGTTTATTAAGCGGGACTCGCAGCGCACACCGCGATCCGGGCCATTACACCAATGGTGGAAGCGCCTCGCGTCAATGCAGCCCTCGGTTAAAAAAATCATATCTCAAAAAGTATTAAAGTGCCCATATTTTTGAAAGCGGAAATATTCTTAGGAAAGATTGGGGTATAACATATATTTTTTTCAAGAAAATTAAAACATGAATATTTGATTATTTTTTAAGATTTGTTTTATTTCATAAAAAAAAAACTATCTAAATAAAGTTTTTTTGTATTAGTAACGGTTTACTATATTTTTGAGTTCAAAATAAAAGTGTACTAAAAGTTTATATTGTTATAACTTTTGACACAATAATTTGTTTAACCTCTAGTAACAACCAAAAACCATGTCTTGATAGCGAATTTTACATATATTAAAATTCGCTAAAATCTCTGATGTACCCCTAAAAAGTGTGCACTTATTTATGGAATGGCCGAATTCATCTACTCTATTACTACGGGTAGTCAAAATTATGTTTTAATTTAGTGTACACTGATTTAGTTTAAATTTGGCGCCTAAAGGCGTCAAAATGGATGCCAGTTTGTGCTACTCTCTTCTCATCCATCAGATCTAAAGGCACTAAAATACCGATAAGCCAAAATCGTGTCGAGATAAGCATTAATAAATATAAATAATTACAACCGTAAGTTTAAACAATATTTTTAAATTTTAACCTATTGTGTATCCTTTTAAATAAGTCTACATTCAAACAAATTTTAAACCAGGGTGTTACTACATTATTTCTCTTTATTTCTTCGTAGCACATGTAGATGATCTTCAAGTATACGAAATACCCAAAAGGCTTGGTTGTCGGAAGGGCAACCGCAGCCGCGCCCTCTTAGGCCAAGTTTTAGGCCTATTGTAGTGCTTTTAGGCCCATTGTAGTGCATGAAATACCCATCATGGTGGTGGATACTTTTAATCATACTGATACCGTTGTTGTTGGATTAAGCAATTCTAAATCTTTGGGGGATGGACATTAACATAAACAATTAAAACCGTAAGTTTATGTAATATTTCAAGTTTTGAAGCTATTGTGTATTCTTTTAATTAAGTCTACAGTCCAACACATTTAAAATTAGGGTGTCTACATTATTTCTCTTTATTTCTTCCTAGCATTAGTTAATGATCTTGAAGTACTATGCATGAAACAGCCACGGACGTGCCGATTTTCTTCACACCGGGCTAGGAGCATTCTTCCATGGAGAATGTTCCCATTGCTGTTGGATCAAGCAATTCTGAAATTCCATCTAGTCACAAAGTACGATCCCAGAACATAGAATAATGTCTTAAATTCAATAAATACCTTTTAAAATATATAGGGTTTTTCAAAAAAAAGTCCTATTTTAAACGACTCGTTTCGTGGCTGATTTTTATGCATTTTTGAAAATAACAACAGTAACAGGTCTCAGGGAAAGCGGGATTTTTGTTTTACACCTTTCGGTCGTCATAGCAACAAACTTGTTTACAACAGTTGCGTGAAGAATAAAGTGTCTTCACAGGTTTTTTAAATACCTTTTTTTGTGAAAAGACATGGTTTTGCCTCTGCAAACTCGCATTGGACTTGTCCAATGTTATTACGAAAGTGGACGGTTTTTTGGCAGGTATTCGACGGTTTCGCAACCGTAACGATTTAAGAGGTGGCCCATGCACCTTAAAAGCTTTTCGAAAGCTGGTAGCAAAATTTGAGGAAACTGGTTTTGTTATGAATAATAAGAAATCAGGAAGACCCACTGTGGCAACAGATGTTGCAGTTGCTGAAGTTTTACAAGAAACGCAAAATTTAGCAAATGAAAACGAATATGAAACATCTAGTGTCAATAAAATAGCAGGACGTCTGGAGATGAGTGGCACCACAGTCTGGCGCATTCTTCGAAGGCAACTTAAAATGTATCTATACAAAATTCAAGTTCTGTTCGAACTGAAGGAAGCTGATAAAGGTATAAGGACTGATTTTGCCCTGCAAACAATAGCGGAAATTCAAGTGAATCCACAGTGGCTTGATAATGTTTTATGGACTGACGAGGCACACTTTCAACTTAATGGTGGTGTGAACACACATAATTGTCGAATTTGGTCATTAAATAATCCGCATTCGGTCATTCAACAAGGACTACACGATTCAAAAGTTACCGTTTGGTGCGGCTTTACATCACGATTTATCATAGGTCCATATTTTTTTGAACAGATTGTGGATGGACGAACAAACACAGTTACAGTAAATGGACAACGTTATTTGAATATGCTTTGTGATTATGCAATACCATTATTACAAGAGCACGACATTGAAAATATCGTATTTATGCAGGATGGCGCACCTCCGCACATCTTTAACCCAGTAAAACAGTTTTTAAGGAACACTTTTGGAAACCGCATTATCAGTAGACAATTTCCTGTAAATTGGCCCGCAAGATCGCCAGATCTTAACCCTGCTGATTTTTGGTTATGTGGATATCTAAAAGAAAGGGTTTTTTTAATGAAACCTAATTCAATTGATGAATTGAGGAGTTCATTACTCAGAACATAGCAGCTATTCCACCAGACCTACTCAGAGCTGCGGTTTACAGCATTGAAGAAAGGATACTTCTTGTTGTAGAAGAAGATGGCGGCCACATTCAACATTTACGATAATTGTAATATTTTTATTAAATCCCATTTCTTTTGGCACATAGAGACATTTTTAATTTTCAAATTGCTCAATTATTGATGAAGATATCAATTTTTAAAAATAGGACTTATTTTTGAAAAACCCAGTACATTTAACATGTTCGTTATGTCTTTGTTATTTCTCGCATCGCACGGTAATTAAATACCGTGCAGTGTTCCCCGCACCGCACCCTCCCTTCAATGTTAAGACCCCCTGCACCGCGCAGCCCATCCAGCAAAAAGCCCGCCCCGCCCCCCGCGCCCATTGACGTCATTTGCGATTGCAGCGCCGCCCCATCGAGTGGGTTGGTCAACTTAAATCATGATACGTGGATCCCCGTAGGAGTTATCAATCTAACTTAATCTATGCTTTTAAATACAGGGACACTATTATGATTTGTTCCAACACGCCCCCTCGAGTCAAGGTTCATATTCTTTTCTTTAAAATCATTTGTTAGTGAAATGCATTTCAGTCTAGCTAGTTCTATGCATCGATCATGTTTTATTCTTTGAAGAACTTTCGTAAAGAAATTGGCTATCTGGTCCTGTGTAGATACGTGCTTTATTAGAAATAGTTTATTCTTAATCACGTCTCTCACAAAATGATGACGTATGTCAATGTGCTTGCTTCTAGCATGAAAGGTTGGATTCTCTGCCAACAGAATGGTGCTTTGATTATCGCAGAAATCTATAAACTTCCCTAGAAAATCCAGACCTAATTCAGATATCGTTCTCTGTAAATAAATAGCTTCTTTAGTACATTCCGTCAGTGCCATATACTCTGCTTCTGTCGATGACAATGCCACTGTTCGTTATTTCTTCGAATCCCAAGATATTGGACTTCCTCCAAGTATAACAAATATCCGGTATGGGATCTTCTGTCATCCACGTTTCCTCCCCAATTGGCATCTACAATGGGATCTGTGCTGGCTTTATATACGAGTCCAACGTCGAGTGTTCTCTTTAAATAGCGTAGAACACGCTTAGCCGCTTTCTAATACTCTGGACCGAAGCAATTGTTAAATTGCCCTAAGTAGCTCACGGCAAAAGCGATGTCAGCTGTCGATAAGGCACGATTTCTTCATCTTAGTAAGGTATTTTATTCTTCTTTAGGCTTACTCCCGCTTCCATTAGAGTTTCGACGGCGTTACAGTCGGCCATGAAGAACCTCTTCAACAATTCTCGAGTGTATCCACATTGACTGATCGTAACTTTATTTTTTGATTGAGAAAATTCCATTCCAACAATAATATGCACGTCCTAAATCTTTCAGCTCGCATTCTCGCACCAGCATTTTTCCTACTTGAGAAATTGCATTTGAATCTTGCGAAGCTATGAACAAGTCACCTACGTAAACAGCAATTAATGTGATGTTTGTTCCCGAGCCAATTTTGAATAAGCAAGGAACCGATTTTGTAGGCCGTGCACCTAATTTCCTAAGTGCTTCATCTAATTTGAAATACCACCTTCGTCCGGATTATTTTAGACCATAGAGACACTTCTGTAGGAAACACACCTTATTTCCTTGTCTTTATCGATTGACTGTTTTTTGACTATGCTAGGATTTTGTCATTTTATTTCTCTATCGACTGTATTGGTAATATTATGACTGTAAGTCGCTAGGTTGACTGTATTTTAACTTATTCGGATTTTGTCATTAATTCACTTTTCATTTTCACTATGGCAACATTATGACTGGAAGTCACTTGGCAGAGCTGGGCAGGATTCGAATCATTCAGGATTCGATTTCCGGATTCGAATCCTTTTAGAGGATTCAGAAGAGGTATTCGAATACTTCAGTGAAAACGGATTCGTGATCCGGATTCGTTACATTTTTTTAAAAGGATTCGTATTCGAATCCAGACGTAGATGATTCGAATCCTTATAAAAGGATTCCAATCCTTATAAAAGGATTCGATTCATTATAAAAGGATTCGAATCCTCATACACGGATTCAACTCCTCCCAAGTAATTCGAATCATTGCTATTAAGGTTGGGATTCGAATTCGATTAATTCAAATAGTTAAATATTCTAATATGTATATTAATTTAAATCACGAAATTATTTATATTTGAATATTAATATTTACATTTTCGAATAATTCAAATATTTGTGAATGCATAATTGGTTACTTAACCATATAAAATTTCCAACCTTAATAGTATATTTTTAACTTCACTTGAAATCAGTGTTTTATACGCGTGGCGCATGAAGTAAAATTTCGAGTTTAGAAAAGCCCCGTGAAAATTTGTCTCGGGTCGCTGCGCGACCCTCGACAAATTTTCTACGCGGGGCTTTTCTAAACTCGAAATTTTACTTCATGCTTAGTCTGGGAGTGGACAACACTCGTTCTAAGAAGTTTCAAATTGAGTGATCACTCTAGATTATTAAGCTTATTACCATTTTACAAAGGCTGTCACCGGCACTTTTTAACAAGTTCCGTCAACTGCTATTTTGTATATGTATTCATTATTTTCCAAATGAGTAAAGTTCGCGCCATACATTGATATTATTTAAGTTAGATAGGTTGCCTATCTAGGTGGAATCTCGTCAAATAGCGCCCTCGAACATCAGACAGCTCAACTCAGCTCAAAACTCCTCTCGGCCATCCATGGTAGAACTCTACGGCATCCGCTATTTCCAGTTTCAGGGTTGTCCAAAATATATACGGATTTCCCGGTTATCCCCGAGTTCGCCACATCTGCGAAGGGTCGCAGCTACCTGGAGCCGAGCCGACCGTGCCAGCGAAATGTACGTGCGGGGAACAAGAGAATCGGGCATGACGTCAGAACGTAATAAAAGCGGCAAACACAAAGCCCCCTACGATGTTCGCGAATCGTCGCGAAAGGGGCACACGTACGCGAACACCACATACGTCATCGGATAGTTGAGAGGAAGACCATTCCAATGACACTAAACACGAGGGGGTTATTTCAATTTTGTACGCTATAGAAGACGAACTGTCAGGAGGATTAATTGTTATTAATTAAGATTCAGGCAAGGTTTAGTGTATCCCATATGCATAGGAACTAGAGCAAAAGTTGCGCATTGCAAGTTACAATTTTTTTGATCTAAGTCACATTCTCGTTCGACTTATGCTTTCGGAGTTATTAAATTAAAACTCATGAAACCACCATTTTAGCCTCCGATCAACATGTGTGACATATGTACGGATGCATAATTTCATCTCACACATGTTGATCTACTTTATATTTCAATATTTTTATATTAAATAGTTATTCTCATTATTTTTCTGTGGCGAGAAATGGTGGGTACCTGAGAGTCACAGGGGTAGAGGGTTTGTTCTTTTCGATATAAAAGAGCTACCACTGGACCACAGAATTCACTCTGTATCCAGCATCCAAAAGTGTAAGTCGTCTGTAATTCTGTGTAAGTTGTTTTTTTTTGTTTTATTCTTGTCTTGTTATTTGTTTGTTAATTTATTATTCGTGTTTTTAATATATTTGTTGAAGTTGAGAGCCATTTTTATTTCAAATCGTATTTTTTTATATAAGATAGAATCAGTGCTTCGGTCGAATTTTCTTAATTAAAAATTGAGCTTGCTAGTCGGTAGTTACTTGGTGGTGAAATAGTTGCTATTTGTAATAACTATTTTAAAGCCAAAGTACCCACCCCGTAACAAGGCTACAGCTCAAAGGACCAATCATGGTCTTCGGAGACCGAAGGACTACAGGGAATCGAAGTTTTTTACAAGAAAACAAGGAATATCTGAAGGTTTACAGCATGGATAGGAAAGAAAACATCCAATTTTGAAAAAATATCGAAGTTAGGTTGGTTTTTAGTGCATTTTAAACTTTACTTTAAATCAGTGTTTTATACGCGTGGCGCATGAAGTAAAATTTCGAGTTTTGAAAAGCCCCGCGAAAATTTGTCTCGGGTCGCTGCGCGACCCTCGACAAATTTTCTACGCGGGGCTTTTCTAAACTCGAAATTTTACTTCATGCTTAGTCTGGGAGTGGACAACACTCGTTTGAACTTTAAATTTAACTCTTTTATAAAATCGACGAATGTAATATAATAAATCATTCATTGAAATTATAGAAAAAGATGCAAAATTTTACCTAAAAAGAACTTTTAGAGTTAACTTTATAATTTGCTCGGCTGTTAATGGGTGAATATTTTATTCCTAAGAAAAACCGTATTTATTTAATATTAAAGTTGCATTAAATATAATAACAAACTGTGGATAAATCGACAAAAATCTAGAAATATCGAAACTCTCGACATGTAGAAAATCTTGACGGTCCACTCCCAGATTAAGCATGAAGTAAAATTTCGAGTTTAGAAAAGCCCCGCGTAGAAAATTTGTCGAGGGTCGCGCAGCGACCCGAGACAAATTTTCACGGGGCTTTTCTAAACTCGAAATTTTACTTCATGCGCCACGCGTATAAGACACTGATTTCGAATGAAGTTAAATAACACATATAAATTAGATAATTTATTGTTCTTTTTGTATGTATGTAGGTGGCTAAGTTTCAATAATTGTTATTGTGTTTGTGAAAAGTCATTGTCAAATAAGGACATTTTATTCTATTCTATTTTTATAGGTAACTATAAGATTTGAATTGTTATATATAATTTTGTTAATAATAATCTATTTTTATAGCAATTGTCTATTTGTCCACGCATCAATATTACAAATAGAATAAAATGGATTCACCAAAGAAAATCTACATCCACATTATAAAGCGAGGAGATAACAAATCAGAATTGGCCGCACTATCTATGGATAAAATTGTATGGTTTGGTATACCAGAAGAACTCAAAGATTTAAAGCTACACAAAGAGTTATTACAATTAAAAAGTGTACGCAATAGTCTGAAATCAATCGCGAAGGTAGGTGGTTATAGAAAAATAGCAATAACACTTACACCAGAATTGATAAAAAGGTATTTCGACGAGGAGGATAATTTTTGTATTCAGGATTACTATTTAGAAGAATATTTAGAAGAGGCTGCGAATGAATTGACAGCATTCTACAAACGAACATTTTTTGTTTAAGCGAATTAAAGAATTAGAGGAACAAATGTCATTAGTAAATAATATAAGTTTTAGTGATATTGAAAGGAAATTCCTATTAAATAAGTTTAATGGTAAACAAGAAGCTACATTTTGGATTGATTTATTTGAAAAAGAATGCACTAGATTTAAAATAGTAGATGGAGCTACAAAAGTAGAAGTATTGAAATTGTTTATAGATGGGACCGTATTGGAATGGTATTATGCTAACTTAATGAAGCTGTCATCTGACTGGGATAGTTGGAAAACGTCATTCCTAATTGTGTATGGTAAAAAAAGTTGGCTTTCTATTCGCACTGCATTTAATTACTGATATATATTTGGATCTTTAATTGATTTGGTACTTAAGAAAGAACGATTATTGCTTGAGGCTGATAAGGATATGCCAGAATTATTTAGAATCTATCAAATTGTATATAATTTGCCAATAGATGTGCAGAATAAACTAGAAAGAGATAAAATTGAGACTGTTGAAGATTTAGTGGAGAAGTTAAAAACATTTAATGATTCATATGTGACAAAAAAGAATTTTGAAGAAAAGAAAATAATGGAGGGTAAGAAATTTGTTTAAAAAAATTAATTTATTAATACATCTGAGTCAGAACGAAAACCATGTGTAATTTGTGAAAAACTTGGTTTTAAAAATCGTTATCACCGAATAAAAATATGTAGAAATAAAAATTTGAACAAAATTAATCTGAATGAAACAGACGAAGGTTTTGAGAATGGAACATTTAATATTGAAATAGAAGAAAATGACAACAACAAAAAAAACTAATTTACCCGGAAGAATCCCCACCATGCTCATTAATTAAAATTAAAGTACTTGTAGACGGACGAAAATTGGTAAAGGCAGTTTACGATAATGGGTCTACGTGTTCATTAATTAATGAAAATATTGTAAAGTTGTTAAAGGCGAAATTAAATTATAATAAAAGTATTTTAAAAACTATAAGTGGTGTGGATTTTTGCAGAAGCCGGGTTATCTTACATGTTAAAATAGGAGAAATAGAAGATAAAATAGATTTAGTTGTGAAAAATAATACATTTAATTATGATTTGTTGCTTGGCGTAGATGCTATAAAGAAATTTAAATTGATTCAAGACGATAACTTAAGAATTAGTCAAAAATTAAACGACAAAATAATAAATCTAGATGATTCAAATAATAGAGAAAAATTAGAACATAATGAATTAATGAATGAATGTGAGAAACAGTTGAATAATATAAAAAATGATAATTTTGAAATAAACATAAAGCACTTAGACAAAAATAGACAGAGAAAAATAACTGAAATGATGTTGAGTAATTATAAATGCTGTTTTGCTAAAAATAATTTTGATATTGGTTTAATGAAAGTAAGTGAAGCAGAAATTAAATTAAAGGAAGATAAATACATTTCAAAGAAACCCTACAGATGTTCTTTTCCTGATCAGGAGGAAATAGAAGCTCAAATTTCTAAACTATTGGAAAATGATTTAATAGAAGAATCTAACTCACCATTTGCATCTCCAGTGACATTAGCGTTTAAGAAGGAAGATGAAAGAAGAACTCGTTTATGTATTGATTTCAGGGAACTAAATAAAATTATTGTTCCTGAATCTCAACCATTTCCTAGAATAGATGATTTAGTAGTGAATGTAGGCGATTGCAGTTGGTTTACTGCATTAGACATCAACTCAGCTTTTTGGTCAATACCAATTAGAATGAAAGATCGAAAAAAAACTGCATTTATAACTCAGAAAGGTCATTGGCAATGGAAAGTACTGCCATTTGGTCTTAAGAACTCGCCTGCTATTTTTCAGAGGACATTGGCAAATATAATTAGAAGATATAAATTAGATAAATTCTGTGTAAATTATATTGATGATATATTGATTTTTTCAAAAACATTTGATGATCATTTAGAACATATTAGATTAGTTTTTGAAGCAGTTAAGAAAAAGGGAATAAAAATGAAATTGACGAAATGCAACTTTGCTAAAAACTCGATTAAATATTTAGGTCATGTAATTGAGAATGGTAAAGTTTATCCAATTAAAGATAATCTAATTGCAATCAAAGATTTCGCGCGTCCTTCAACAAAGAAAATGGTTCGGCAATTATTAGGAAAGATTAATTTTTATCATAAATTCATAGACCATTGTACAGAAAGATTAGCACCATTACATAATCTATTAAAGAAAAATGAAAAATTTATATGGACTACAGAATGTGAAAACAGCTTCAAAGAAATCAAAAGTTACCTATGCTCGATACCGATTTTAGTCATTTATGATCAGGCAAAGGATATTGATATTGAAGTAGATGCAAGTCGTTCTGACTTGGGTGCAGTATTGAACCAACCTCTAGAAGATGGCATCTTACATCCAGTTGGATATTTTTCTAAGAAACTAACTCCAGGTCAAATGAAGAAAGAAATAATGTATTTGGAATGCCTTGCAATCAAAGAGGCAATATCGTATTGGCAACATTATCTTATAGGTAGAGAATTTATAGTAACTTCTGATCATAAACCGCTTATGAATTTAAAATCAAAATCACGAACCGACGAAGCGATGGGTGATTTGATGCTGTATTTATCTCAGTATAATTTTAAAGTTGTTTATAAGGAAGGAAAAGATAATATTGAAGCTGACTCTCTTTCAAGAAACCCAGTTTTGGAGACGTTTGAAAAGTTAGATGATTGCTTAAAAGTGGTGAATATGATACAATTGGAAGAAATAATTAATGATCATAATTCAATTCATGATGAAATTGTAAGTTCAAATCAGATGTTAAAAGAGGGTGATGTACATTTTAAAATATTAAATAATAGAAAAAGAATTTATGTATCACAAAATTTCGGTTTACATTTAATAAATAAAATTCACACAATTTATGGACACATTGGCAGCAATCAAATAGCTGAAAAGATTCGCTCATTTTACTATTTCAAGAATATGGATGAAATGATAATACAAGTTTGTAGAAACTGTGAAATTTGTATAAAAAATAAATCTAGATCACGCACAGCAATTGGATTATTGTCAAAATTAGGCCCGGCAAAATATCCGTTCCAGATTATGTCTATAGATACAATCGGTGGATTTGGTGGCAATAGATCTGTCAAGAAGTATTTGCATTTGCTAGTAGATCACTTTAGTAGACATGCATGGATATTAACGTCAAGCAGACAAATTGCTGATGATTTCATTAAATTAATTAATCCAATTACAGAAGGTAATCAAATAGAAATGCTGTTAGTAGATCAATATAGTTCATTAAATTCTACGAACTTTATAGAATACTTAAAAAGTAAACATATTAAGCCAATATTTACTTCAGTAGATAATCCACAATCTAATGGACTGAATGAACGCCTAAACCAGACCTTGATTAATAGAATACGTTGCAAATTAAATGGCAATAACGATAAAATGCTATGGAGAAGAATCGCTGAATTATGTGTTAAGGAGTATAATAGTACTATTCATGGCACAACAAAATTTTCACCGGCATATTTGCTATATGGAGATAGGTCTGAGATTGTTCCAAAATTGTTAGAAAGGAAATATAATTTAGAAGAAGATAGGGAAGAGGCATTCAAAAATTCGGAAAACAGTTTTAGAAAAAACAAGAAGAAAATAGATCAAAATAGGAAGGAATATGATTTTTCAGAAGGAGATTTAGTCTATGTGTCAAATGGAAATAAATTAAATAGAATCAAACTGGATGAAGTTAGAAGTGGACCTTTTGTTATAAAAAAACGAGTTTCCAAATCAATTTATGAAGTAGAATGTAACAAGAAACGAAGAGAAGCCAATTTGTTCCATAGTTGCAAGTTGGTGCCTTACTCTTTTTAGTTGGGAAAAAGAGTTCTCGATCAGCGGAAGTATAAATTAGATAATTTATTGTTCTTTTTGTATGTATGTAGGTGGCTATGTTTCAATAATTGTTATTGTGTGTTTGTGAAAAGTCATTATCAAATAAGGACATTTTATTCTATTCTATTTTTATAGGTAACTATAAGATTTGAATTGTTATATATAATTTTGTTAATAATAATCTATTTTTATAGCAATTGTCTATTTGTCCACGCATCAATATTACACACATATATCATCATTAATTAAAATCATTATTTAATCAGATATTTAGTCGGTAAATGAACACTTTTGTCAATAGAAACTGATGAAATAAAATGTTACTGGTTGCAAATGATAGATTAAAATTTATTTTTAAAGGCTTTGTATCCGTGATTCAAAAATGAGGATTCGAATCTTTGATTCGAATCATATTTTTCACTTACGAATCCTTTATTCGAGTATTCGTGATTCGAATCATATTAGGTAATTCGGATTCGTGATTTGAATCCTGTTTTTGAGGATTCATCCCAGCTCTGTCACTTGGTTTACTGTTTTTTGATTATGAAATGATTTTGTCATTAAATTACTATATCGACTGTATTTCACTATTGTGACTTTAAGTCACTGTATTAACTGATATAACTCTATCGAGTCAACTCGACTTAAGACGCCGATAGTCGGCGTTTAGTCCATTGTGTCAACTTGACATGAGTCGCCATCAACCGACATTAGTCTATTCTGTTAACTTGAAATGACATTTAGTCCAATGTATCAAACTTAACACAAATCGGCGCAAGCCGACGTTAGGACTATTGTCAATTTGAGAAAACTATTATTTGAAATATATTATTAGATGATTATGTTATCATTTTTCATTATGACACACATTTTGATAGTAGTGACATATTTTAAAGTAACGAGTGTCTTCGACTCCCAGGCTAAACATGAAGTAAAATTTTGAGTTTAGAAAAGCCCCAAGTAGAAAATTTTGACGGGGCTTTTCTAAACTAAAAACTTCACTTCATGCGCCACGCGTATATACCACTAATTTAAAGTAAAGTTAAATATATACTATATGGATTTGATAGATATTTACTAAGATATAATGAAATATGACTACAATATAAATAAGGCTTTACTGTCTAGGGTAGGACAGATTAAAGACCTTGGTATCATATTTGATGACAAACTAACATTTAATAGTCATATTGAAAGTATAGTGTCTTCTGCCAATCGCTTCTTGGGATTTATTGTTCGTAACTCTAGACATTTTAAAGGTACGGATGCTATACTTTCATTATATTTTGCCTATGTCCGATCTCGACTTGAATACTGTTGCTGCGTTTGGAACCCTAATTATATAAAATACTCGAATTTGATTGAATCTGTGCAAAAACGTTTAGTCAAATACCTGTATCAAAAGAAATATAATAATAATAATAATAAACCGTTTATTGACCATATCTAGTACAAGTATAATTACATAAATCTTAAGATAAATTTAATGGTCAAAGGGTCCTGAATCAGTTTCAGTCCAAGGTATATAACCAAACACTGAACCTGATCTTCCTTCAGGCCGTACAATAATAGACAGTACAATACAAATAATATACAATACAAATAATATAGCTAGTAATAATAAATTATGATGCACTTAGCATTTCTATATATTTCTGCTTAAAATCCGTGTATGAGCCAAATCGAAACTGTACCGAGTTCATGCAACTTGTAATTGTATAAGTAAAGCACTTTTTAAATAATTGTAATCTATGCTTTGGGATGGATAGGAGCCCTCTACTTCGAATATTTATGTTATGCACATCACTTCTATACGTTATTTTGTTGAAGAGATATGGGGGCGTTTTTCTGGATATTATTTTGAAGTAGAAACAAGCCGTATGTAGTTTTCGCCTGTTGTGCATGTCCAACCAGCCACACTCGGGCAATCTGTGAGCTATACTGGTTCTCTTATTACCACCAAAAATAAGACGCAAGCATGAATTCTGTATTCTTGGGATTCTATTAGTATCTATTTTGTCGATAAATTCATGATAGAGTGTGTCACAGAAGTTAAAGTTCGAAAGCACCAAGGAATTACACAATATAATTTTTGTACTTTTATTTAGAAGGTGTCTGTTTAGGAATATACTCTTCAGTGCGATGTAAGATTTTCGTATTAGATTATTGGTATTATCTTTGAATTTAAGTTTTGAATCTATAAATACCGCAAGATTTTTAACACTCTCATCTGTAGATATCGTTTGACCATTAACTACTATCTTTAAGTTTTGTATCGCGTTTGTACGTCTTGTTGTAGGTCCAAACACGATAGCCTTAGTTTTGCTTTCGTTAATGCATAGTGAATGTGCCGACGAGTATTTTACTAAATTTTCCAAATCAAGATTCAGTTTCAGCTGTGCATCAACAATATCTTCAATTTTAAAAGATATATATAGTTGAGTGTCATCTGCATATAGATGGTAATGTAAATAAGTTATAACCTCACTTATTGATGATGTGTAAATTGAATAAATTAGTGGTCCCAGAATTGTACCTTGTCCTACACCAGACATTATTTGAAGGGGAGACGAAACACTATCATCAACCCTTTGTGTTCGTCGATTCATGAAACTATCGAGGAGTGCAGCTGCCTCAACGCTCAGACCTATATAATTTAGTAATGCTAATAATGTTTCGTGGTTGATCATATCATACGCCTTACTATAGTCTAATAGAACTAGTGCAGTAACGTTTCCAGTATCGGTGGCATTTACAACATCATCAACAATGTGAGTAAGGGCACTACAGCAACTATAATTTTGCCTGAATCCAGATTGGTTCCCAGGCAATATATTATACTCCTTAATGTGATTACTCAATTGTTTTTCAATTACCCTTTCTAATATCTTTGAAAGTGTTGGGAGAATATTGATTGGTCTTAAGTCATTTATTGTTTCAGGATTTTTATGCTTTGGTATAGGTGTGACAAGTGATTATTTCCATAAATTAGGAAAATGAGAGCTTTCAATGCAGGCATTAATAATGTGTGCAATGTACTCTACTATGGCAGGGCAGCACAACTTTATTAACTTACTGTTGATGCCGTCAATACCAACTGCCTTAGATTTAATTGTCTTTATTATATTAAGAACTTCTATATCCGTGACTGACGAAAATTTTAATAAAGTAGGGAATGCTCTTTTTTATTATTTCTATAAAATAATAGTTGCTCATTATCTGGTGTTAATGTCGAAGCTTGCGTAGCCAATTGCCGATTTATTAGATTCACATTATTCAATTTGTCTGGTATAATGTAGTTTTTCTTTTGGTATACGTTGAGATTTCTCAGTTCCTTCCACATGTGTTTTTTATTGTTCAACACGAATTGCTTTAGATGTCAGATTACGCATGCTTTTATAATATTCATAATGTACTGGATTTTTTGATTTTTTATATCTTATGCTAGCATTGTCTCTGATTTTCATCATCTGTCGTATATTGTATGTCAGCCAGGGAGTCGGCTTTTTCTGCGCGCGAAAAGTCTTTATTGGTGCATGCCTATCAAAAAGAGTAAGTATTTTTTTATTCAAGAGTGTTACTTTATCGTTTATATTATTACAATCATATATTTCAAACCAGTTTAATCGGTAAAAGTCAGTTAGAAATAGATCATCATTAAAGTTTTTAAAATTACACGTGCTAATTAACTTTGGCTGAATTTTTAATACGCCAATTTGACATTCACAAAAAATTAAAGAATGATCGGATAGGTGCATGATATCTGAAACACCGGATTTACTTATATTACAATATTCATTGGCGACAATTAGGTCTAATAGAGACTCTGAAGCTTTAGTTACTCGAGTTGGTTCGCTTATTAGTTGTTTGAGGGATAAGGCGTTAAATATTGAGTTGAAGGATTTACTTGCGCAAGTAATGTTAAGCATATTTATGTTAAAGTCGCCTACACATATCATGTAATTATTTTGAAGAATATGTTCTATTACAGACTTTTCAAATACACTTAAAAAATCCTTAACATCGCTTTTTGGTGGCCTGTACATTACACCTAATGCAAATGATTTTTGGTTTATAGCTAATACTACCCACAAATGCTCGATATGTGGTAATGATTTAGCTTGCACAACAGAGTGATTAAAACAATTTTTTATATAAAAAGCAACGCCACCCCCATGGCTAGGGCGATCATTACGTATAAGCTTGTACCCATCCAAAGCAAGTGCGTTGCTCGAGTGTGCGTCAGTTAACCATGTTTCTGATAAGGCTAATATGGTATTTATCCGGATTATAATGTAGGTTATGACACACTCTTAAGTGAATTTGGTTTGGAATCCCTAGAAAATAGACGAAAATCACACCTTATTACTATTTTATTTAAATTGTTAAACTACTTAATCGACTGCCCCGAGGCTGTAGCTCAAATTAACTTTCATATCCCCTACACCAGTGATGGGGAAACTACGACCCGCGGGCCAAGTCCGGCCCGCGGAAAGGTTTAATCCGGCCCGTTTAAGAGTGCCGTCGTGAGAATGTTGAACGCGTTCTTACTTCGTAATGTGACGACCCGCATAAAAACTACCTACCTACGATTAAGCATTATTCTTTGGCCCGCTACGATTGTCTGGTTATTACAAATGGCCCGTCTTAAAAAAAGTTTCCTCACCACTGCCCTACACACTTAGACAAAATAGATTTTTCTATACTCCTATTCCAAAAACTAATGCAATTGTTAAATCACCAATATTTAGTATGTGCAATATTTACAATAATTTACTATATGTCGATCCTTCACTTGACATTTTTAATATGCGTAACGGTAAATTTTGCTTTAACCGTATTATTGAGATACTGCACGAGTCTTAACATTTAGTACTGTAACTTTATTTTTGTTGTGTAGATTATAGTTAGATATAAGTAGCATACAACTATAATTAGGAAATTTGTAAAATAAATTTCTGTAGTTGTATTACAAATAAATAAATAAATAATACAAAAAATATTTATTTTGTGAATATTTTGTAAATGTGATAATAATAATTAAAGGAGAACAAATTTAGTTCGAGACATTTTTCCATATTCTTAATATTTAAATTATCATATCTAATGGACACATCAACATTTTTCAAATATGAAATAAAAACATTTGAAAAAATGAAATAATCACTTGGAGCTGAACCGAAAATCGCAAAAAAACATTATTTTTTCTGGAAATAAAACGGGAACCAAACCAATATATAATTATTCTTAATATACCTTGTCACTTAAATTTAACAAAATTTAAAATGTACACTTATTTCTAGAAAAAATATTGTTGTGTAAAATGATGATTTAATTAATGTTTGCGAATGTTACAAGAACAATATTTAAAAAACATTACTTATAATTAAAAACAACTTACATGGCTTTACAAAACTTGGATGGTCAGATCGAAGTAATTTGTTGGTATAATATGTAAAAATACCAATTGAAAATTGACTTTAAACACCCGGCGCATGCGCCATTTTGTACAAAACAAATGGGAAATAAAAATTAGGTAAATGTATTTGCCTAACTTATATGTATAAACAAATAATAATAAAAACTGAACCTGATTTTTTATTACCATTTTTTTTGATAGTCAGAAAAGATTGTCAAACTGAATTATAATAAATTATATAATATAATCATTTATTCACGGTTTACCATTTTACAAACTTATTACAAAATTAAGAATATTATAAAAATGTTTTTTTTTTAATTCTACATATTTATTTCTTAACAAAAAAATGCGTTATGAATTAAAAAGAAATGTAGATAAATAAATAAACCATTTCTACCTAAACACTTTTTACCTCAGCTCTTTTGTTTTTGTTCAATTAACCGAGAAAGATTTTTTTGATATATTTTGCTAATCACTCATCAACTGTAGCTTTTTTATCGAATAAATCAAACAAAGCTTCAAACAAAAGTTGCGGAGAACGAAAAAATACGAAAACGAAAATTTACGAATACGTGTCTTCCACTCCCAGACTAAGCATGAAGTAAAATTCCAAGTTTAGAACAGCCCCGACTAACCTGCGTGACCGAGCCAAATTTTGCGGGCTTTTCTACACTTGAAATATATTGTTAAAATCACTTTAAATATTAACTGAAATGGCGCCGACAATAACAGTCGATGATAATAGTGCGAAAATAATTAAGTTCAAGAAATGTAGAGAAAAAGTGAGTGATGTGAGGCAATGCAGTGTGTGTACTGAAGATTTTCATAAACCATGTTTGGATCTACACAGTTGTACGGGCCCCAAACCATCAGCCAGCATAACCAAAACGGACATAACCTCCCCCGGCGAAGAAGGAGTGGTAGAGGTAAACATAAACGCAGAAATTCAAATAAAATACTTAACTGCAATGGTTAAACAATTGGAAGAAATGAATGAATCACTACGATCAAATAATCAATCATTAATTACAACAAATAAATATCTATTAGATAGATTAAATAATTTAGAACGAAGAAATCTATAAATATACTAAAACTGCAATAACAGTTAATAATAGTTCAGAAATGGCTCAAAAGAGGGTGAAACCACAACCTATTGAACCAAAATATGTGAAAGTGATGAATGAAAACAAATCACAATCAAAAGAGGGTCAAGAAACTCGCGCGATTAACTTGGCCGTGAAAGATAATAAGAATTGCACTCCTTAAGTAAACAAATCCATTCAAAAAAAAGATGATCCCGTCGATGAGTGGAAACTATCTCAGCCAAGAAGGAAGAGAAAAAGTCAATTAATAATGGGAACGGGCAATAATAACAGCATAGTAGCAGTGCCCAGACTGACGTACTATTTCATAGGACGAGTAAATCCCAGTACAACAAAAACTGAGATTGAAGGTTACATAAGGAACAATATATGCACGAAGGGACACTTAAATATATCAAAACTTGAAATTCTTAGCAAAAGAGAAGCGGCATTTAAAGTCGAATTTGAGAAAGCGTACGAGGAAGCATTTACCGATGCAAGAAATTGGCCAGAAAACCTAAAAATGCAGAGATACTCTTTTTTAGCAGAGCGCAAAAGAATGAAAAATCCAAATCAAGAGCAGTCAGAAATAAGGGAAGACAACCACAACGTATCTCTTTAATTCATCTAAATGTAAGATCCATAAATAATAAAACACTAAACCTTAGCAATGTACTTGAAACACATAAAGAATGTCAAATACTCGGAGTCACTGAGCACTGGCAGACGGACAAAAATCTCAAACAAACAGTTATTCAAAACTTCCATTTGGTAGCAGCATATTGCAGGCCAGAAGAGGCCCGTCGAAACCGCTCATCGACGACAGTGTATGGAGGAGCCGCGGTTTTTGTGCGAAGAGGTTTCCCTTGTCGGGAGCGACTAGACATCAAGAAGATGGCAACATGTGGAATATTTGACAGCGCTGGAATTGAATGGACCTGGGAAAATAGAAAATATGTTTTTATCACTATATACCGTGCTCCCGGCCGTAATGCAATAGGTGAATTCTTCTGCAAATTGGAAATACTATTAGTAAGACTTTTAGCCGAGGAGGTGACATATTGTATTGCGGGAGATTTTAATATAGACCTTAACAGTGCATGTGAAGACGCTTTGGCTTTCAAGAACTTAATTAAATCATTTAATGCAACTGCAGTAATAGATTGTGCGACACGGCTAACGCTGAATGCTTAAACCAATATCGACAACATTATTACTAATATGGCGAACGAGTTTGAAACATTAGTGTTCGAAACACATATATCGGATCACCTCGCCCAAAAAATATCCTGGTCATCAACCAATAGATCGAAAATGAAAAAGCCAAATAGAAAGGTACGCAAGTTAACTATTGCAAATATGAATAAATTCATATATAGTTCAAATAACACTCTCGAATTGAATAACATGTATTTAATTAGAAATGTTAACCAAGCGTGGTCACACTTTATGATTATAATTAAAGAAGCCTTAGAAACGTCATGCCCTAAGGTTTCCGTATGTTCAACTACAAATACAGTAAACTATAATTCAAATCCTAATATTGCTGATACAAAAAAACTTCTAGATTACTTATACGTTGCTAAAGACTTCAATTTGCAAGCCAAATCATTATATTACCATACTAAAGCTAAATACGATAAATTATTAACAGAGCAGAAACAAAATGATATCGCGATCAAAATATCAATCAGTGATAACAGTGTAGCTGAAATGGAAGTTAGGAAAATCCCCGATTATCCATTTAGCTACAATGTGGACCGACAACTTAATACGCTATTTTTCGAACTAGTGTCAAAAACGGAAATATTAAATATTATATTTTCTCTAAAAAATAAAGCATCTGTAGGATTTGATGAATTGCCTACAAAATTGGTTAAAGCAGCAGCAAATACTATGGTAGAACCACTTGTATACTTAATAAATATGTGCTATGAAAAGGGTTTATTTCCTGAATGCCTAAAGCAAGGTATTATAATCCCTATATATAAAAAAGGTAATACAGCGGACTTGAACAATTATCGCCCGGTTACTCTTTTATCAATTTAGTCAAAAATAATTGAAAAAAGCATATCACAAAGAATAATTTATTTCTTTCAAACATAACATATTTGATGAGGCCCAGAATGGT
Organism: Philonthus cognatus; assembly: GCA_932526585.2. NCBI lineage: Eukaryota > Metazoa > Arthropoda > Insecta > Coleoptera > Staphylinidae > Philonthus > Philonthus cognatus. The sequence goes on along the minus strand of OW052249.1, from coordinate 21,485,388 downwards.
TTCTTGGCAAACAAATCAACTGGCACCGCAATATTTGATTATATAACGAAAGTTATGGAAGCACTTGAGGGGTCGGAAATGCCACTAGGCATATTTCTAGACCTATCAAAGGCTTTCGATACCGTTTACACAATTCCATTTGTTTCTGGATCTCGCCTAGCTATGGAAAAGTGACAGTTTAAGTATTGTAAATGGGGCTGGTTGTGTTTTAAATCAGGGTTTTTTACTAGATAAGCTTGAGTATTGCAGTGTGGAGGTGTGGGGCAACAACTAATCCGATCTTACTTAACAAATAGAACACACAAAACAAAAATTATGAATACATTTTCAAACACAAAAACATTGAATATTGGGATTCCTCAGGGAAGCATTTTGGGCCTTATACTGTTCATAATTTATGTGAATGATTTACCAAGATCGATTAATGACCATAGCACATTCAAAACAACTTACGCGGACGACACAACTCTGCTTATACCAAGTGCCAGCGAATCGGAAGTGATAAATAAAGCAAGCGAAGTATTCAAAACCACTCAACTCTGGATGGCAAAAAATAAATTATCGTTAAATAATAATAAAACAAATACAATAATATTCTCCACAAAAAATAAACAAAGTCCAAATGTCATCAATTTAAACAACAAAATCATTAATCTAGAAGTGAAATGCAATTTTTTAGGCATGGTAATTGACAAAAACCTAAATTAGTCTCATCATTGTGATCAACTAGAATCAAAATTAAATTCGGTGTGCTATGCAATACGCATGCTCAGAAAAATAGTAGATGTAGAAACACTTATCCTAGTCTACAGGGCAAATTTCGAAAGCCTAATAAGATACGGCCTGATCCACTATGGTATGTCGAAATCGGTGAAAAATGTATTTGTTGTGCGAAAACGTGCTCTGCGTATAATTCTAAATTTAAAACAGACAGAGAGTTGTAGGGGAAAATTCAGGAGCGCTGGACTGCTAACCCTCCCAAGTTTATATATATATATATGAAATTTTAGTTTTCAACATAAAACACAAAAATAAATTTATTCAATTCGAAAGCAACCACATATATAAAACACGAGGTATGGACAAATATGTATACCCCTGTCATAGACTGTCCCTCTTTGAAACCTCACCTGGATACGCTGCATTGAAAGTGTTCAACAAGTTGCCAAAAAATTTACAAAACATTTCGAAAGTAAACGATTTTAAAAATAAACTGAAAGAATTTCTAGTGCAACAAGAATATTATAGTATCAACGATTATCTTAATAGCTAGGTTTGATACACGTCTTGTTGTTTCGATGTTGGTTTGACGTATTTAATTAGAGGCTGGTCGTGTTACTATGTTCAGTATAGCTTTGTGTTGTAATTTAGCAGATGACATGTATTATCCCTATATTAAATAAATTTACTCTAAAAAAATGTTACTTCGAACTTGACTTCGAATTTTACTGGTACCATTAAACGTGAGATTTGATTGGAATTTATAAAGTTTAGTTAAAGTTGGTTAATATATACAAGGTATAATTACATTTCCTAAAGCAAATTGCTCGAAAGATTTGGTTACAATTAGACGAAATAAACATTTGTGAGTTTAGAAAAGCTTCAAAAATTTGCATTTGCCGGCGCGACTCGCTTCGCTTTTCTAAACTCGAAATTTAACTTCATGCTTAATCTGGAAGTGGACAACACTCGATAGAAGCTTCAAACTGAACACTTTTCAAAAACGGCGAACGCCTGAAAATGTACAATGTATGTATACTTATTCGGGGTGAAGAACATGTTTTCCTTTATAAAAAAAAAACTCAAAAATGTTAAATGCAATTTCCAAAAATTGCTAAGGGCCAATTGCATCAAACACGTTGAACTGGTTCAATTCTAAGAGGCATTAGAACAATGAGAACTGTCATCTTGAACTCGAGTTCAGCTTGAACGCAATTTCAACTTTTATGGTGCAAATGGGCCTAAGATATTTCAATGAAATTACAATTAGTCAAATTTGATAAAAATATATTTATTTATTTTTTCAATTTGCTTTATATGTTTCTCGATTTTTCTTGTTTTTTTTTTTTTCAATTTCCAGTTTAATAAACTCCCCCCTATCTTAACCCAAGGGTTAGATTTTTGCCCCCCTTCTTTTCTAAACCCTAGAGTTAAATTACTTCAATCTACTTCATATTATTCACAAATATAAAAGTTGCGAATCTAGATTTGCTACTTATGTTTGTAAATAATATGAAAGTGATTTATGAAATAATAATTTTCATAACGTTCAAATTATCCACACGAAAACCAAAAGGATTGCAAATCCCTGCAAAAAAGAAAATAATACGTGTTCCGTATTGCGAAAAATTTCATCACATATTTCGCAGCAATCTGAACGCAATCTTTCCGCATTTTCCAGAATAAATTTCATTTCAACATTAATTCAATAATTCACACTTAAAATTGATTTCAGCAATCATTCCAAAATATAGCTACTCTCAAAATTCGAGTGTGCATTATCACTTGAAATGTACAACTTTTGACAACGATTCATAATTTTATTATTATTAATTATTTTATAATACCAACATACTACTCCACATTTTGAAGTTACCACTGCGATAATTTCATATGTTCTTGAACAAAGTTAACAAGTGTATATCCCTGTATGTTTGTTAGGTGATAATTATGAAATTATTATTATTAATTATTTTATAATACCAACATAATACTCCACATTTTAAAATTACCACTGCAATAATTTCATGTGTTCTTGAATAGAGTTAGCAAGTGTATATCCCCGTTTGTTAGGTGAAAATAATAAAATAATTGGCAATTTATTTCTGCAATCATTCAGCATTTTGCAGAATACAGTTACTTACAGTGAAATTAGCTAATATAATTCCATACTTGACATTCGCGGTTCTTGTACCTAACGTTTTACAGTTTTTTCGTCTTGAAGAAAGCCGTTAATCGAATCGCCAATGGACCGTTGAAGAAACTCGCGGTGAAGAAACGCCAAGTTTTTGAGCTTAGAAAGCGGAATTATTAGAGAGCCGAAATGTCGCGAGAACAAAAAAAAAACGACAAACGACAAATTCGCCGGGAAAAACGGCGAAATCCGCAATGTTGCGCTCGGGTATATAAGAATACACTTGCACAATTGCAGTCAGTACCAGTGCCAGAGTATCAGCGTCAAGATGATCAAGTGTAAAGTGCTTTGTTTCCAAGTGAGTACAAATTTGTATAAAGTAGTAGTTCTAAGAAATCTGTAAATATTATGTTCTTCACCTGAAGAAGCAACAACGTTGCGAAACTAATTGTCGTGAAATACACAATTAGTTGAAAATCATTGAGTGTTTTATTTAAATGATCATGGATTTTCAAAAATTAAGTGCCTCAACTATTTACGAGTACAAATTTATAGTCGTATTATAAATTCAACAAACTAAATTAACACCAGTAAATAATTGCGAATCCTTTTTCATTAAAAGTAAATTTAGTTCTTCCAAAAAAAGCTATTAAAATAGAGTTGTTGTTACATCCGCCAACATTTATTCAATCATCAATTTACATGACAATAATTTTTCTAGAAGTGTGCATTTTGAGTTTTGTTAAATTTAGGTGACAAGGTATACAGTGTGGTCAACAATGATTGTAGACAAGTTAAATTTCCCGCCAAAAAATGTTGGTACAACTGATTATATGAAAAGAAAATCCCCTAGATTGCTTTTCCATTGGCGTAGCAAACATTTCTTACCAAAATTAATTTTAATATTTAATCATAACTATATACAGAGAGTTTTATATAACACCGAACATTTATATAACGAGAATTTTTCTTTTAAGTATACATAAGCATACGTTGAACATTTGCCGAGGCTCGGTTTGTTAAAAGAATTTAATTTGAAGCTTTAAACGAGTGTTTTCCACTCCCAGGCTAAGCATGAAGTAAAATTTCGAGTTTAGAAAAGCCTGAAAATTTGGTTTGGTCGCGTAGCGCGAAGCGCGGAGCGGCCAAACCAAATTTTCAGGCTTTTCTAAACTCGAAATTTTACTTCATGCGCCACCGGTACGAAACACTGATGTAATGTAAAATTTAACGGTGTGTTTTAAACTTCGTAATATGTCAGTGTTCTGTATCGGTGGCGCATGAAGTAAAATTTCGAGTTTAGAAAAGCCTGAAAATTTGGTTTGGCCGCTCCGCGCTTCGCGCTACGCGACCAAACCAAATTTTCAGGCTTTTCTAAACTCGAAATTTTACTTCATGCTTAGTCTGGGAGTGGAACACACTCATTTTAAGTTTCAAATTGATTTTTTTTAACAACGAGTATCTAAAGATTTACGACATTTACGGTGTAATTGGGACATGTATACTTGAAAAAAATCTCTCTATGTGTACAAGTTGAGGCATTAATTGCGATTGATTGGCTACAAATTTTAATGGTCATATAGGCAACCCAATTTACACATAACTTAAAAAATAAAGGTGTCAAATTGTATTGGATGAACATGTTCGGTGTTACATAAAACTCTCTGTATTTAATTTTTACAATTTTAATTAAATATACAAAGTAAATTGAAGTAAGTTAAGGTTTTGTGTATTTTTAATAAACGTAGAGTTAGCATCGCTAATTTTATAAGAAATGTTAAAAATGATGGCCATTTTCTAGGCAAATGTTAACCCTACGTATTGTATTTTGAAATACACATTGAAGCTCCTCCGGATTTATGTTCCTTATCTCTTCTTCAATTGCTGCTTTAAGCTCGTTTAGAGTATGCATTCGATTTTTAAAAACCTTATTTTTTAAATGCCCGAATAAATAAAAATCGCACGGAGTGAGGTCTGGCGAACGTGGTGGCAATAATCCGTCGCTTACCAAGCGATCATCGTAAAATTCCCTCAAGTAATTTATTGTCGCCAACGCAGTATAAGGAGTGGCTCCGTCTTGTTGAAAATAACCCATTGTCTGTTCGTCATCATGCACTTGATTCAAAAATTCATCTAGGATGAGTGTTCGGTACCGCTCCGCATTGATTGTTTCGTTGAAAAATATTGGGCCTATTATCCGACGTCTCGAAATTGCTACCCAAACACAAATTTTTTGTGGATGTAAATCCGTTTCAATAAGAGTATGAGGATTTTCTGTAGCCCACATACGATAGTTTTGGCTGTTCACATATCCTGACAAGTGAAACCACACCTTGTCAGTAAAAAAGTTCTTGTCCAACATACCATTATCATTTAAATTCTGATTAAACCAATTGCAATAATCAATTCTTTTTTGGAAATCAAGTGGCTGAAGTTGTTGAACTACCGATACCTTATACGGGTGCAAATGCATATTTTTTTTGCGGCTTTTATGCAACTCCCATACGATACTCCTGTAAAAGGATTAAACATTAAAATTTGTAAGCACCTTAAAATTACCCGTTTGAGCTGAAAGTTTTCCTAAAGATTTTGTTGGACTTTGTTCAAGTCGTTGTTGAATGTCGCCAACAACCTCTTCTGTTAAGATAGGCTGTCTTCCAGCTGACTTGCCCTTACAGATACAATTCTTTCCCTCAAAACGGTCAACATTACGGGTTTTAATAATAATAATAATAATAATAAATTGTCTTTATTCAAAAATTCAGGAATATTACAAAAGAGAATAACATACAGTAGTGCAGGCGAAGTTCAACCAGTCTGTGTGACTTTAGTTGCTCTTCCACTTAACCTGCTTCGGTAAGAAAGATAATCCATAGAGGAGTACATAATTATAATAATAAGTCTTAAAAATTAAATGAACAAACAAATGATACAACTTTAATTAACTGAGAAAATAAACAAAAAAAACTCCAATCAAATCAGATACCTAGAATTTTAGATCTAATTTGTCGGGACATGGCTTTTTTAAAAGTAAAGGGTGACAGTTGTTTGAGGTTAGAGGGAATTTTATTAAAAATGTTGTATATATTGTATTTAAAATATCTCTTAAAAAAGGTGGTTTTGAATTTAGGATGTGAGATGGTTCCTTTAAACCTCAAATTGATATTGTGGACATCAGACCGATAAACAATCTTGTTGTAGAGGTAGGGGGGTGTGCGGGTCTCAATAATTTTCTTATACATCACACAGCAATGTAACAATCTGCTCTCCGCCATATCTAGCCAGTTTCTTCAGGTTTACCTGAGATGTGGTCAAATTTGCGTATGCCAAAAATAAGTCTAATACAGGCATTCTGGACCTTTTGTATGCGTTTCGTTGTTACAGAGTCTAGGCAGGCATTGTATACGGCATCCGCAAAGTTGAAGTGGCTAAGTACCAAAGTGTCGCATAGCAGTCGCTTAGTTTTTAGGGTCAACACATTACGGTTAGAGTAAATCATTTTTAAATGAATATATGCACGAGATATGCATTTATTGATGTGTAATTTGAACCGTAGCTTATCATCAATTACTAGACCTAGGTTTCGTACAGAGTCAACAAAAGGGAGTATTGCATTACCTATTTTGATTTTTAATTTTGATTTTGCTATTTGAATTAATTTTTTTGGACCGAAAAGCATAGCTGATGATTTAGATGGATTTATTATAAGTGAATGACTGTGCGATGTATCGACTAGCTTACTGATGTCAGAGTTAATGTTGAGGTTAGCGGTGGATATATCATGAATATTGAATGCGTATGATAGTTGTGTGTCATCAGCGTATACATTTACGGAGCAATGGTTTAATACTGACGGTAGAGAGGAAGTATAAACACAAAATAAAACTGGTCCTAAGATGGATCCCTGAGGAACACCCGCCTCCACACTACATGTATTTGAGATTGCGTCGTCTATCTGTACAAACTGGGTACGACCTTTTAGAAAAGAACTAATCAAGTTTATTGATGAATTAGTAAGTCCTAGATAGTGAAGTTTAGCTATAAGGATATCGTGATTGATAGTGTCAAAAGCCTTACTATAATCCAGCAGTACGATTGATGTGAGTAAGCCATTATCCGTTGAGGAAATGATGTCGTCTGTAACATTAAGTAAGGCAGTTGTACAGCTATAATTTGGCCTAAAACCGGATTGAGCTGAAGGAAGGAGTTGGTGCTTCTCAAGAAAATCCAGAAGTTGATTTTTTATTATGCGTTCTAAAATCTTTGATAAGGTCGGTAGAATGCAGACTGGTCTGAGATCTTTGAAACTGTTAGGAGAGGTTGTTTTAGGAATAGGTAGGATTTTACCGTGCTTCCGTATGGTCGGAAAGACTGATTGTTCAAGACAGCAATTAACTATGTGTGTTATGTATGGGATAATATAGGGACAGCATAATCTAATCATGTTGATGTCTATTTCATCAGAACCAACAGCCTTTGTTTTTATATGACAGATAATATCTTTAACGATCTCCTTATTGACTAGTTTTAAAGAAAAATGACTTGAGACGTTGGGGTGGATATTTTGACAATAGTAAGTAATAAGAGAGTCATTCGGTTGACTTTTTACCGAGTTAATAAGGTAATTGTTGTAGCCATTAACGTCCTTTAAGTTATTTGGAATGGCAGTTCGCTTTTTTACAACAACATCATTACTTTTAAAACATGACCACATATTTTTCCTGTTGGTATTAATGATATGTGTAAAATAAGCTTTTTTTTCATGGGTAACAGCAGAGTTTACAATATTTCTTAAGCGTTTATAGTAAGTGAAGTCATTTGGATTTTTCGTTGTTTTAAATTTATTGTAACTGTTATTGCGTACTTTTATCATATCTTTTATGGTGTCAGTTAGCCAGGGAGCTTTCTTTTTTGTCACTCTTGAGGTTACCAGAGGTGCGTGTAAATCAAATAATTGTAAGAGGCAGTAGTTAAGATATTTAATTTTGTCATCGATATTTTGTATGTAAATCAAGTTGCCGATATTAATCAGCTCAAGGTCAGATTGGAATGTATTTAAGTCAATATTATTAAGTTTTCTGTATTTTACTAAGTTCACAGGCCGCTTGGTGTTGAAAACTAGCTTACAGTGTCTCAAATCATGATCTGCTATGTCGTGAACTTTAATTACACCGGAGTCTGTGCAGCAGTTTTTGTTTGACAAAATGATTAAGTCGATTAGAGAGTTGGACTGACTAGTCACGCGCGTTGGTTGATTTATTACTTGATACAGTGCATATGCGCTAAGAATATCAAGAAAGTTACTAGTAGTGGTAGCATCGATGTTAAGCAAATTAATATTTAAGTCTCCTAAGCATATGAGATCGTCACATTCCGGTAATATATAAGAAAACGTATCTTCTAATTTATCTACAAATACGCGGAATTGGCCGATGGGACGTCTATATAAGACTCCAACACAGTATAACTTGTTGTTAAACTTGCACTTTATCCATAATTGTTCTAACACGTTTGTAGAGTCCAAAGGGAGAGACTCAAAGTATATATTTGACCTAATGTAGATGCCAACTCCACCACCGCGACCGAATTCCCGATCCTTACGTCAAGATTGAAACAAGATGTGTCGAAATCAGAATGAAGCCATGTCTCCGATAGAGTAATTATATCGAAATCGAGTGGTAGCACAAGATTCTTAAAATTATTAAAATTACTATTAATTGAACGAATATTTATATGACAAAGACAAATATTAATATATTTTGCGCAGAAAATGTTTTGTAAGAAGTGCGGACATCGGAGAAGGCATGAATAAGTTGATTCAGACACAATTGTAACGTGTATGTCCATGTGCCATCTTCATTCATAGTTCCACTTCGATAATGAGCCTTCAGGATGAAAGTATCATGCTGTGGTGCAAACATCACGGTAAACAAAAGCGGATTCTCTTAAATTCTGTAAATTTAGGATTAAACTTAAATTTTCTAATTTTCTAACCTTAAATACAGCAAATCACTTACCACAAAACAAAGATTTACACAAAGTAGTCCTGATAAGAACTGATGTGTATGAAACAGAATGAAAAATAACTAAATTCGAAGAATGAATTAACACAATGGCAAAATACGACGCACGACGCTGCTAATGTCAAATCGAGTTACTGTTTATTAATTTTTTCTTGGCATGAACTTGGAGCGATCAAATTCCCCAGATTTTTCGGCGGGAGATTTAACTTGTCTACAATCATTGTTGATAACACTGTATTAAGAATAATTATACCGTGCGTTTTGTTTAAGTATGGCCAAAGGGATTTGGGAAAAATTGTACCCCATGTTAACTTTTGTTGTCGTCCAAATTTGAATCATTTTTTGTTTTTATTAATAAATTAAAGACTTGTCTACGAAATGTTCATTGTTAGAAGGACATAGACATGTTAAAATTCTGTATTTTAACTTTAAAGTTTATCAAAACAAATACTTACATTGTGACATTTTCGCCAAGATGATTTTTCGGCTTAATTATTTGAATTATTAATTTTTACTTTGAAAGCGAAAATAAAGAAATCTAACATGTTGAAGTCCTTTTAGCATTGTACATTTCGTATACAAAATATTGATAAAATCAAAAAAATGTTTCAAATTTGCACGACAACAAAAGTTAACATGGGGTACATTTTTTACCATGTAAATCCCTAGTAAGTAAGTAAGTAAGTAAGATTTATTCGTGTAACTTATATATAAAAGTTTACATTTGTCAAGGTAAAAGAAAATATAAGTGTTTGAACACTGAGCTGGGTACAATTAATATATGAATATATAATCGCAAACATATTAAAAATATTAAAATATTGAAAACACTAAGATAACATAGAATAAATTAATATACAGTCACAAACATATTAAAATATTAAAGTGGCAAAAATTACAAACATATTAGAATGGCAAAAATTACAAAAATTACAAACAAATTAAAATTGCCAATTCAAAGTTTATCTTATAATAATCCTCTACGCTATATAGTTACTTAAACAAAACGCAGTGTATATTGGTTTGGTTTCGGATTTCTTTCCAGAAAAAAATACGTTTTTGCGGTTTTCGGTTCAGCTCTTGTTTTAATTTTTGAAATGTTTTTATTTAATTTAAAAAAAAATGTTGATATGTCCATTAGATATGATTATTTAAATATTAAGAATATGGAAAAAGTGTCTCAAACTAAATTTGTTCTCCTTTAATTATTATCATCAATTTACAAAATGTTCCCAACACAAATGTTTTTTGGATTATTTCGCTATATCTTAGTAAATATCTATCAAATCTCAGTACTTTATATTTTCAATTTTACTTTAAATTAGTGGTTTATACGCGTGGCGCATAAAGTAAAATTTCGAGTTTAGAAAAGCCCCGTGAAAATTTGTCTCGGGTCGCTCATACACGGATTCAAATCCTCCTAAATAATTCGAATCATCGCTATTCAGGCTGAGATTCGAATTCGATTAATTCAAATAGTTAGATATTCTAATATGATTATTTAAATCACTAAATTATTCATATTTGAATATAAATATTGAAATTTTCGAATAGTTCAAATATTTTTGAATGGATATTTGGTTACTTAACCATGAAAAATATCCAACGTTAATAGTATATTTTTAACTTCACTTGAAATCAGTGTTTTATACGCGTGGCGCATGAAGTAAAATTTCGAGTTTAGAAAAGCCCCGTGAAAATTTGTCTCGGGTCGCTGCGCGACCCTCGACAAATTTCCTACGCGGGGCTTTTCTAAACTCGAAATTTTACTTCATGCTTAGTCTGGGAGTGGAAGTCACTCGTTACTTTAAAATATGTCACAACTATCAAAATGTGTGTCGTAATTGTCATAAAGAAAAACAATAACATCACCATCTAATAATATATTTCAAATAATAGTTGTCTCAAATTGACAATAGTCCTAACGTCGGCTGGCGCTGATTTGTGGTAAGTTTGATACATTGGACTAAATGTCATTTCAAGTTGACAGGATAGACTAATGTCGGCTGACGGCGACTCATGTCAAGTTGACACAATAGACTAAATACTGACTATCGTCATCACACGATAGAGTAATATCATTCAATGTGTCCACTCCCAGACTAAGCATGAAGTAAAATTTCGAGTTTAGAAAAGCCCCGCGTAGAAAATTTGTCGAGGGTCGCGCAGCGACCCGAGACAAATTTTCACGGGGCTTTTCTAAACTCGAAATTTTACTTCATGCGCCACGCGTATAAAACATTTAAAGTGAAGTTAAAAATGCACTGAAAACCAACCCAACTTCGATATTTTTTCAAAATTAGATGTTTTCTTTCCTATCCATGCTGTAAACCTTCAGATATTCGTTGTTTTCTTGTAAAAAAACTTCGATTCCCTGTAGTCCTTCGGTCTCCGAAGACCATGGTTGGTCCTTCGAGCTGTAGCCTTTGTAAAATGGTAATAAACTTAGTAATCTAGAGTGATCCTTCAATTTGAAACTTCTAAGAACGAGTCTTGTCCACTCCCAGACTAAGCATGAAGTAAAATTTCGAGTTTAGAAAAGCCCCGCGTAGAAAATTTGTCGAGGGTCGCGCAGCGACCCGAGACAAATTTTCACGGGGCTTTTCTAAACTCGAAATTTTACTTCATGCGCCACGCGTATAAAACACTGATTTCAAGTGAAGTTAAAAATATACTATTAACGTTGGATATTTTTCATGGTTAAGTAACCAAATATCCATTTACAAATATTTGAACTATTCGAAAATTTAAATATTTATATTCAAATATGAATAATTTAGTGATTTAAATATTCATATTAGAATATTTAACTATTTGAATTAATCGAATTCGAATCCCAGCCTGAATAGCGATGATTCGAATTATTTAGGAGGATTTGAATCCGTGTATGAGGATTCGAATCCTTTTATAAGGATTCGATTCCTTTTATAAGGATTCGAATCCTTTTATAAGAATTCGAATCCTTTTACAAGGATTCGAATCATCTACGTCTGGATTCGAATACGAATCCTTTTAAAAAAATGTTACGAATCCGGATCACGAATCCGTTTTCACTAAAGTATTCAAATACCTCTTTTGAATCCTCTAAAAGGATTCGAATCTAGGAATCGAATCCTGAATGATTCGAATCCTGCCCAGCTCTGTTCTAAAGATACTTTAGCTAATGCTTTAGGTGTATATTTTGTTATTCATAATATTTTGGCGAATAAAACACTGACAATATTTTGTATAGATTCAAAATATAATTTAACATACTGCTTTAGCAGTATATTTTGAACTTAAGTGTTTTATACGCCTGCCGCATAAAGTAAAATTTTGAGTTCGATTCACCAGGACAATTAAATAAATTGTATTATTTTTATTTATCATTAAAACAAATTAATTCAGACAGGACAGGTCGCAGGAGCTATCGACCTGCGACCTGTCCTGTCTGAATTAATTTGTTTTAATGATAAATACAAATAATACAATTTATATATAGATAGATTAACCTATTATAGTTATAAAAATATAAATTACATATAAATGTATATATTGTAAAGGTCTCAATAAAGATATATGTCTCTCTTTCATAATTAAACTGCATGCATGGTTTCTTTGTAGCCATATAAAGATAGTAATATTTTACATCTGGTAACTCCTTTACCCCAATTTGAGTTACCTAATGATTGCGCGGATTGTTGGGTATTTTTGTGAATGTGTTGAATTTCTGAGTGCCAAAAACTACCTAATAAATTACCCGACAGAGCTTTATGACCCCCTGCAGACCCCCCGCAAACCTTGAGGTTAACCGCAAGAACCCCGACCGTTTAAGTTTTTAATGGCCGTGGGTGAAACTGGATGCTCCTAGGATAGGTAAAGTCACTGAAATTGGCGAGTCGGAAATGTTTTGCGCATTGCAACATTGATGAAAACCTTAAAATTACGGAAATAATTAACATTGTGTAAATTGACAGAGAATACCATCAACTTTTAGAACGTTTTAAGAGAGAGGAGAGATAACTTCTAGTTCACATAAAACATGTCATAATTGGAGAAATATATTTTAATTCATCCTAAATACAGTTTGTGTGTTGTATGTATTGTACAAAAAGGTAAAAACTGTAACAAGTTAAATTGAATTGTCTTTGGCAGAAAAATTGAAAGAAGCCCGTTATGGAGGGATTTCGTGCAAAACCCTTCCTGTGACTATAACTGTCTTCTTTGGGTCCAGGCCAGGGTTGTTATGTTTAAAACACTTTGTTTTAAAACAGTGTTTTAAACATGTTTAAGATCAGCCGTCGTGTTTTAAACATGTTTTAAATATTAAACTTGTTTAAATCATGTTTTAAACGATACATTTTTTTAAAACGTTTTTTATTATCTTAAATTTACTAAATTATATTTTATACTACTTCATGAAGATTTTTTGCTTACATTTTTTAAATTTTAGGTAAATTGTTAAAGACATTTCAAATTACATTATTGAACTTAACATTTTATTACAATAAAATATTACAACTGTGTGTACATAAATGTGATTTTTAAATACAGGGAATTTTTCTTTTAGGTATACATATGCATACACTGTAAATTTAAATTTGAATTTTTAAACGAGGGTTTTCCACTCCCAGACTAAGCATGAAGTAAAATTTCGAGTTTAGAAAAGCCTGTAAATTTGGATTGGCCGCGTAGCGAAGCGGAGCGGCCAATCCAAATTAGGCTTTTCTAAACTCGAAATTTTACTTCATGCGCCACACGTATGAAATACTGATATATCGGTAAGCTTAAAATATACGACCTTAGCAATCTAATAAGATGTGAATAAAACGTGAGTCAAATTCTGAGCTGAACAAATTGTTTAAATGAAAAAACTTTTACAAAATAAAAATATTGTATTCCTCAAATAATATCCTTTTACCATTAAATTTTTTGAAAAATCCGTGTATAATGTGATTGTATCTAGTCTGTGCTTGCGTCTTCTAATTGAAATAAAATCCTCTAGCTCGAATATTACATTACAATTGCTTGTTTTTTCACAATAAAGGAATGCGAATCTGTTTCCACCTTACGAACCACCTTACGACACCGCACAATTAGCAATAATGGTAAATTAATTGCACATGCACCAACAACTTATAACACAGATAATATCAAAAACACGTTCCTCCAATTTATTCCAAAACGTTTAACCACAATCAACAAACGAAAACAATAAAATTATCAGGATACATTCAGTAACAGCACAATAAAATTTATAGAGAAATAAATTGTCCACTCTGGAGTTTCCCAATTTAACTTAATTTTCATCCTAAAATGAAAAACCACTGAAATGTATTTATTGAATTAATTATAAATCACATGAAACGGCTGTGTTTCTTTATAAAACTATTCATTAATGTTTAAACGAGTGTTTTCCATTCCTTGATTAAACCAGAAGTAAAACTTCGAGTTTAAAAAGGCCTGAAAATTTTAATTCTTTTAAGCGCGGAGCGAAGTGCAGCGCCAAAATTCAAATTTTCATGCATTCCTAAACTCGAAATTTTACTTCATGCGCCACGCGTATAAAACACTAACATTTTGGGAAACTTATGTATATTTGAACCTTACTTGAATTCCGCGTTTTATACGCGTGGCGCATGAAGTAAAATTTCGAGTTTAGAAAAGCCCAGAAAATTTGTTTCGGGTCGCTGCGCGACCCGAAACAAATTTTCACGAGGCTTTTCTAAACTCGAAATTTTACTTCATGCTTAGTCTGGGAGTGGAAAACACTCGTTTAAAGCCGTAAATTGAACTCTTTTTAAAAAACAAGGAATATCTAAATATTTAAAGAAAATAAGCTAAATTTGGAAAACGTATACTTTAAAGCAAAACTCCCTGTATGTTATTATGTTGTATCCAACTTAAATATTATTTGGTAATTACTCATATTAAGTTTAAGATTCATTTCTTGGAGCAACTCTCTAAACAAACCTAAATATCTAATCCATGTTACATATCAAATATTTAGCTTAAATGTTTTGATAGTTGTTGCTTACATTATACGGCTCAGTCAACTTAGCCCCCCGAACTTCGACTTTTTTGAAAAAAACTTGTCAGTTACGCTTCTGTCTTCTAGGTATCATCTTTCTAATAGCCAGTGTCTATGAACATACATAAAGTAATTACAACGCCAAAATATTTCTTGGAAGCGATAATTTATATGCCAATCATAATTTTGTATTAAAATTCAGCAAGTAAATGGTAATACAGGATCTGAAAGCTCTTACATCAAAGTTTGGATGTGAATATTTTTTTACCTGATATTTTTGAGAGAATATTTTTTTCATTGTCTTCTGGCGCTAGCTCTAAGTAATCTTTTCTACCCAATTTGATTAAAAAAATCTCATTTCGGGGGGCTAGGGTTAAAAATGTTTTATCATTTTTTGGGGTTGTGGGGGTGGCGCTAGCTTTTAAATTGGTAGCGCTAGCTCTGAGGAATCCGAATAGTGTAAAAAAAACTTGAAAAATCCAAACTCGGGGGGCTAGCATCAACCTAGCCCCCCCGAAAGTTCAAACGACCGTAACTTTCTTGTCTAAATGGCGCTAGCTCTAATTTTTGTGGAGCTAGCTAAGGACCGTCTAGCGCAATAGTTTTTTTTCAAAAAAGTCGAACTTCGGGGGGCTAAGTTGACAGAGCCCAGGATATCGCCGAAGGACTTTTTTGTCGAGGTCCCTTCGTTTCCTCTCGATGTTTTCGCTGGTCGCTTGCGTGTTCTCGGAGGTGTGCTGTGGGGGAGTTTAGACCGGTGTCACGATTGGACGACTTTTCCGGTTGGTTAGTGGTCTTAAAATAATAAACACACGCTCATCGGGTAGAATCGACTTTATTAGTCCGCTTTTCGGATGTCTTCTCAAATTTGGGGATTTCTTTTAACTTAAATGGCAACTCCATACCTGTTAAATTGAATACAGCACTATAATGGGGGTACGAAAATGGTTGATGGGGATGGTTTCCGTGGTCCACGGGGTGAAGAGCCGATGTCACCGCCCAGGCAAAGCAGGCTTCGTCCTCGTTCTGCACGTTTATGCAGGCTCTTTTTGATAGAGGGTTATGAGCCGCGGATGGGGGTGTATTTATTAATATCCAGGTAAGACACCTTGAGTAGTGCCCACCCGCTGTCTTACTCCTGCAAGCGAAAGTAGCACTTATTTTCTGATTTTTGAAATAACTTTTATAAATCTTACCTGGAATTCCTCTTCACTAACGCCACACTACGCAATTCTCTTACATCTCTACCAAGTCGTCGGTTGGGGTTACCACCACAAAGCGGGCGTTGAGGGATTTCAAATCGGGCTGTACATCATCGCCCGGTTTGGTGTACAATCTAAACAGCTCAATGTTGACCTTCAACGCCGCGTGCAGCTGACGTTGTACTAGGTGGACAAACTTCTCTTTGCGCTTCTCGAGAAATGTCGGGATGTCAATTTGTTCGCCCACCATGGTTTAAAGGGCATAGCTGGCGATTCGGTTCCTGAAGGCTGAACCTATCTCCATTACCCCCTCGTCATCATAGCGCGCAATGTCCTGAAGGTGTCTCTGGGACCTCAAGTGTCCTGTAAGAAGTTTGGGTGTCCTGCTGACACGCGTCGCACCTGATCTTCTTCGTAGGGGCTGCTCCAGCTGGGGGCTCGGCAACCCGCTTAACACCTCTGGGCACTGCCTCGGGGTGAAACTTCCCTACATGCCTTGTTAGGTTCCGGTTAAGGGTGAAGGTGGATGAGCAAAACGCGCACGAGAACATTTTGAAGTTAACTATAATTCAAACTGATTGTTTGCGGAGTGGGCAGCTCATTTCATATTATTTAAACCGGAAACCGTTATTTCTTATCACCTTAACTTATCTCCACCCTGCCCTTATGTACATCCTGTCCTTGTCTAAATCCGGTCTAACAGGAAACCACAATCTTATCTACATCCTGTGTAACAGAAAGCCCTTATCTACATCCGCCCCTTATCTACATCCGGTCTAACCGGAAACCGCAATCTTATCTACATCCTGTGTAACAGGAAGTCCTTATCTACATACTATTACACAGGAAACCACAATCTGCACCGAAAGCCCTTATCCACTTCCTGTTACACAGGAAGTCCTTATCTTATCTACATCCGGTCTAACCGGAAACCGCAATCTTATCTAACCGGAAACTACAAGCCCCGCCCACTTCCGGGAGCACTTCCTGGCCCCGTACCCGCTAACTCTATCTACTCTCAGGCCTAATGGCAATGATGATCTTGGATGTTGGTGTATCGGGTAGCTTATTGTAACGATTTGAATTTGAGTGGGCGTCTTCACTGCTATGCACTTATCGGATGCTTTCTCCACGTAGGCCTAATAGCAATGATGATCTTAGATGTTGTTGTATCCAATTTGTATTGGAATTGTATCAATGTGACAATTAGACATCGCTGAATTGGTTGTTGGTGGTGTGTTGCACTCAGTGACCTTTCACTAAACACACACACCACACCTGACACCAAATTTGTCGCGGTTGGGCGACTTTTCGGGTTGGTTAGTGGTCTTAAAATAATGAACACACACTCTTCGGGTAGAATCAACTTTATTCCTCTACACCGACCACGGAACTGTCTATTACATTACAAGTGTGCGACACCAAGCATTAGTGCCGTGTAAGCAAGTACAAGGTTTTTTTTTTATTTTGGGTTTTACGTCATCTATTTCCGCTGCTATGGCCAATCATGACGCCGGAGATTAGGTCTACAGCTATCCGGGAATTTTGCCGAACCCGGTGGGAGTTCCAACCCACCGGTAGGGATCTTTAACGTGCACGCAACATCCAGGCAGTACACGGGTCCTACATGCATTTAACGTCATATCCGAGAAGACGGAGTGTTTGGCATTTTTATCCTAACCTATATAAATGCAGACAACTTGTTAGGCCGGTATTAGAACCCCGGTCCGTGGCGTGGCAGTACAACACTCTAACCACTACACCACCAAGCTGCCCAAGTACAAGGTTCAAACGCTACATAATCATAAATAATCACTTTACAACACCGGTTATGCTTGGGTGACCCACGCGACCGACCCTATGCATACTGCTGGCCGATTGCTCGGTCTCGCTCCTATCCACCTCCTGGAGATGCGCCCGGTAGACTCTACAGTGACTTAATTAAACACAGTGGCGAGAACTCCCTGTCAACCGCCATGACGAGGCAATATTTATCAAGAGAATAGGTTATAATACAAACATCTGATATTCAATTGTGACAGCGAGTGTTGTCATCTTTCACTTGAAGCGTCATCCATGGGCGGGAATTAATTTTGAAATTGGAACATATGACGGTTAATAACTCAAATTAACGTGTTTGGGTTGATTCTATTTACCTTTGCAAATGTTTGAAATACGATTTTGGAGTAAGTGATTTAAAGCACAACCTTTAGACAGAATTGCTGTG
This sequence comes from Philonthus cognatus, assembly GCA_932526585.2. Classification (NCBI taxonomy): domain Eukaryota; kingdom Metazoa; phylum Arthropoda; class Insecta; order Coleoptera; family Staphylinidae; genus Philonthus; species Philonthus cognatus. The sequence goes on along the minus strand of OW052249.1, from coordinate 21,467,072 downwards.
ACCAACTTTAAATCTCATAGCTACGCCGCTGTTTGTCCGCCATTTTAGATCAGAATTACTAACAACAAATCAAAAAGAATACCACAGTTGTCGCCACTGTGTTTAATCAGGGTATTGTAGTAGCATCTGCCTCCGGCTGCCAGTCTGTACCATCGGTGTTCGGGTGCAATGGATTACAATTTACAGTTTGGAACAAAAAATAATTGCTTTTTAACATTTCAATCTATAACTTTATATCAATTGATTATTACCCTATGTTTCAGCTCATTTCTTTGGTGGTGATCACCACGGCTAGTCGCCAGACTTTGAGGCCCGTGAGGTCTTCAGTTTCTGACGCAGCAGATTCTCAACCTGCGAATACCGATGCCATTAGCGCAGAGACAGGATTTGCTGGAGCTGTTCAAGCTGGCAGCAAATATTTCCAGTAAGTACACAAATTCTACAAAAAATATATTTTTTCTACATCTATTGGATATTGATTTTAAACCATTTCATCTTTATATTTTGTAATTTAACTATATTTGGACCCTTACAAACACATTCACACACATCGATGGACCCAGGTGGAATCATTTTGTATTTTAAAATGACCCCTCCCGGCATGACTTGAATCCGCGAATTAGGTTAGGGTTAGAAGCAGGTCCTCTACCCACTACCCCACCGTGGTCCCCAAAATATAATTACTAAAATCAATGAATCAAGATCCATCCATAAAGTGACGACCGAAAATGTTTCCTAGTTATTTTAAATAAGTAGAATAAAAACCGTACAGGTTTATGCATAGAGAAATAAATAATATAAGAGAGAGATCGATTCTGTAGAAAGAAGGAGAGACGGTGACTATAGCGACCTCCCTAATAGGGGGCCGTTTTTCCGCGAACTACAGGCGTGCGCGCGATTTTTGAATTATTAAAATATATCTGTAATTTTTAAATGCAAATTAAACTAACATTTAAATATTAAAATTAAATCTGCATTACACAAATTAATTTTGACACTTAACATTTTATTTTAATCATTATTGACAAATAATTAAGGAAAACTCGCATACTTACTAAAAATAATTCATAATAATATTTAGTTCAATTGTGAAACTAGTTAAATTGACCAATAAAAGTCGTATGTATCTATAAAAACTATAACACTTTATTGCCACAAAAAAAAGGTTAATTTTTGAAAGTTTATGCAAAATATGACTGCAAGCTGCTTCATATGGAATCTAAGATACCTTTTTTAAGCGAGAATGTTGAATATGTGATCATTCGGAGGGAAGAGTAGAACCACCGCATGTTGTAGACATTGCAGCTATGTTTATGACGATTTCAAAACAAATTAACATAATATACAGAGAGTTTTATATAACACCGAACATATTCATAACGAGAATATTTCATTTAAGTATAGGTACATACATATGCAGACGTTGTATATTTTACCACGTTCGATTTATTAAAAGAATACAATTTGAAGCTTTAAAGGAGTGTTTTCCACTCCCAGGCTAAGCATGAAGTAAAATTTCGAGTTTAGAAAAGCCTGAAAATTTGGTTTGGTCGCGTAGCGCGAAGCGCGGAGCGGCCAAACCAAATTTTCAGGCTTTTCTAAACTCGAAATTTTACTTCATGCGCCACCGGTACAAAACACTAATTCAATGAAAAGTTCAGCGGTGTGTTTTAAACTTCGTAATATGTCAGTGTTTTGTACCGGTGGCGCATGAAGTAAAATTTCGAGTTTAGAAAAGCCTGAAAATTTGGTTTGGCCGCTCCGCGCTTCGCGCTATGCGTCCAAACCAAATTTTCAGGCTTTTCTAAAGTCGAAATTTTACTTCATGCTTAGTCTGGGAGTGGAACACACGCATTTTAAGTTTTTAAAAAAACAACGATTATCTTAAGATTTACGGCATATACGCTGTAATTGGGACATGTATACTTAAAAGAAAAACTCCCTGTATGTACAAGTTGAGGCATTAATTGCAATTGATTAGCTACAATTTGTAATGTTCATATAGGCAACCCAATTTACACATAACCTTAAATTAAAGGTGTCAAATCGTATTTTATGAAAATGTTCGGTGTTATATAAAACTCTCTGTATAAATATGAATACATGTACTAAAATATTGCATTAGCTGTAGGTCTAAAAATGGAAATGTATCTATCATATTATTCACGTTCATTGTAGTATAATAAATTGTTGATAATAATAAAATTTCAAGTTACTACTATAAGTTTTAAGTTATGTTCTGACCAGTTGCCAAAAAACCTAGACCTAATATGCACCAACAATTTTGTATAATTTACGTTTATATAAATTAACTACTCGGTTATAAATTGGTAAATTATATAAAAATATACTTATCTGCTAATGAGGAAGCATATCACACCGCGGTGTTAGAAACGGAAGTAAATAATGTAAATAAACATGGCCGAATAATCGACTTGCGCCCACGGTTGCCAGATGTCTAATGCTTTTCCCAGCCGTTGGAGAGCTGCTAACCTACCAAATTTCGCACACATAAAGGCTATAAATTTAAACTTTTGTTTAAAAAAATAAATTATTTTCAACACTGTTTTTATAGTTTGTGCATTTATAAATTAAATTAAAATAATGTTTAGTTAAACTAAAATATGCATATGTAAAATATCACTTTTACGCATTACTGAACCAGTTTTCCTTAATTTGACGTGCTCGTTATTAATTTAGAAAAAATCCGCAAAATCAAATTTTATTTCGCGAGATGAGCTTTTCCAGCCCAAGCGGCAGAATTCCGCCCAATCTGGCAACCTTGCTTGTACCTTGTTCGACGAAAAGCGGCTAACTTCATTCTAATTTTACTTCCATAGCTGACTTCATGGAAAAGTGCCCTGTTATTAGATGGCAAGGTACATCGGTGGGCGTAACACATATCAGAGCTGGGACGAATCCTCGTAAAACGGATTCGAATCACGAATCCGAATCACGTAATATGATTCGAATCACGAATACTCGAATAAAGGATTCGTAAAAGATAAATATGATTCGAATCCTGTTTTTTCGAATCACGAATACAAATCCTTTAAGAAGAAATTTGATTTTATATTTTTTTTGCAACCATTATAATATAACTATCGTTACCAGTTGTTTTAACAAAAATATTCAAAACCTAATTATTTATTATTAACACTGAACATCGTTGATAACAGACTAAATATCTGATTCCCTGTTATTCTGATTACAGATGTATTCATGTGTTTGTGAACTTCACTTCAAATCAGTGTTTTGTACGCGTGGCGCATGAAGTAAAATTTCGAGTTTAGAAAAGCCCGAAAATTTGTCTCGGGTCGCTGCGCGACCCTCGACAAATTTTCACGGGGCTTTTCTAAACTCGAAATTTTACTTCATGCTTAGTCTGGGAGTGGAAATCACTCGTTTAAAGCTTCAAATTGAACTCTATTATAAAATCGACGAATGCCTGAAAAGTACGTTTATAAAAAAAATCAGAGAATATTATTAAGACCGGGAAAGTTAGAGAAAATTCATGAAATTATATTCAAATTGACCACAACACTAACAAAAAAGCCATATGATATTATTCAATTTGTCAAAATCAACAGGCATCATAAAAATTACAAAACACGTAAACATTTATAAAACCAACTTAAATATTGACAAAAACAATGAAAACAATTCAACAAAATGGGGCTTTCCCACAGAAGAATGTTATATTAAAAGGCCAGGAAAAACATTTTAGATTGTGGCTACCATGTCAGTTTTACTTTAAATAATATTAAACCAAATTTTAAAAACTAGAATATTTTCTTTAAAAACATTTTCAGTTATTTAATGTTCTTATCAAAGCATTTAGTTTGAACTTTCGAACGAGCATTTCCACTCCCAGACTAAGTATGAAGTAAAATTTCGAGTTTAGAAAAGCCCCGTGAAAATTTGTCGAGGGTCGCGCAGCGACCCGAGACAAATTTTCTGGGCTTTTCTAAACTCGAAATTTTACTTCATGCGCCACGCGTATAAAACACTGATTTCAAGTGAGGTTCAAATATACATAAATTCACAATATTTTTGTTTTGTAACTGTGGCGCATAAAGTAAAATTTCGAGTTTAGAAAAGCCCAGAAAATTTGCCTCGGGTCGCTGCGCGACCCTCGGCAAATTTTCACAGGGCTTTTCTAAACTCGAAATTTTACTTCATGCTTAGTCTGGGAGTGGAAAACACTCGTTTATAGCTTCAAATTGAATTCATCTAAAAAAAACAACTTGAACATTTTTCTTTTAGGTAAACATATGCATAAGCTGTAAATTTTCCGACATCGGTTGTTTTTCAAATGAGCTTAATTTAAAACTTTTAATGAGTATGCACACGCTGTTTTTAAAGAGTTCAATTTGAAGCTTCAAAGGAGTGTTTTCCATTCCCAGACTAAGCATGAAGTAAAATTTCGAGTTTAGAAAAGCCCCGTGAAAATTTGTCGAGGGTCGCGCAGCGACCCGAGACAAATTTTCTGGGCTTTTCTAAACTCGAAATTTTACTTCATGCGCCACGCGTATAAAACAGTGATTTAACGAGAAATTTAAAAAGACACAAAAGACATTTTTCTTGTTAATCCTCACAATTAATTCGAATTATTTTTGACGATTCAAATCCTTTTGTAAGTATTCGAATCCTTTGTAAGTATTCGAATCTTTTAATGAGGATTCGAATCTTTTTATGAGGATTCGAATCTTTTTATGAGGATTCGAATCATCCGCATTTGGATTCGAATACGAATCCTCTTACAAAAATGTAACGAATCCGAATCACGAATCCAGTTTGACTAAAGTATTCGAATGCCTCTTTTAAATCCTTTAAAAGGATTCGAATCCAGGATTCGAATCCTGAATGATTCGAATCCTGCCCAGCTCTGACACATATGAACACATACAAGGTATGACAGAATTGTATCTTTCCATGTTTCCCCTACCCCTTTCCCCGCAAACCCTAGGTCCTCAGAAACAGAACAATGACGTTGTATTTGGTTACGTTTTTGAGTCTATCATAACCTCTCTTTCCGGTTTCGCTGTACTTTGATAGATAGATTTTTTAATATTAGAGTATTAAGTTTTTAAAAATACCAAAGGTTTTAAGAGCAAAATCTCTCAAATAAAATAAAATGCAAAGAGGAGAAAATTAAATAAATTGTAAATAAATAAAATTATTAACATGTTTAAAAATAATAATTTCCCCTTTTCGTACCTTCCTTAAAAGTTCAGTTTGAAGCTTTAAACAAGTGTTTTCCGCTCCCAGACTTAGCATGAAGTAAAATTTCGAGTTGACAAATTTTCTGGGCTTTTCTAAACTCAAAATTTTACTTCATGTGCCACGCGTATAAAACACTAAAATATTGTAAAATTTATGTATATTCGAACGTCGCTTAAAATCTGTTTTATACGTGTGTTATTCGGGCCGCGTTTAAAAGTACTTAGTGCATTTTAAAGTAGTGATAATATTTTTTGCGATAGATATTAGACATGAAATAATACGACAATGTTATTATAGTACAATTTATTAAAATAACAAAATGAAATTTAAAAAAATGGTACATTATAATTAAATCGTTAAATTTGCAATTGTTACAAACTACGAAAGTTAAATACACCGAAATCAATGAGACACTTGAGCTTGAATTTGGGAAACTAATCCATAGATATTTGGATTAATTCCACTGACACAAAGACGTAAAGAATTTTCTAAATTATCGTCAATCAGTCTTGTACGATGTGTTGATTTATTAACTTTCATCAATGAAAAGAACTGTTCGCATTTATAAGTACTGCCAAACGCACAAATCAATCTTCTTGCGAATTTTCTAAGCTGCGGAAAATTGTCTTCTTCTAGGTATTTTTTTGTAGAAATCGCACAACTCTACGTCTTCAAATTTGGATTTTAGGAGTGAGTTTTCTTGAATCTCGATCAACTCCATTTGTAAGTGTATTGGAGCATTTTGTAGGAGTAGCAAATAAACTGAAACAGTCTTCCATGTTTTTGAAGTCGCAAAATCTGTTCGATAATTGTTCCGACAGTAACTTGAGTTCTTCAGCATATTGAGCATAAGCAATATTTTCATACGCAGAGAGCGTGTTGAAATGGTAACTGTTACCAGACAGCATCTGTGACTCCCACAAGCGTAGTTTGATCTGAAACGCTTTTAAATGGCTGTACAAATCATTTACTAACTGTCCTTGTTTTTGAAGTTTCAAATTTAAATCATTCAAATAGCCTGTAAGATCGACCAGAAATGCTAAGTCACATATCCATTTTGGGTCACTTAATTCAGATAGTGGTTTATCTTTTATTTTCATAAAGTCTGCTATCTCATTTCTAAGCTCGTAAAACCGTTTCAACATTTTTCCTTTGCTCAGCCATCTGACTTCACAATAATATGTTACGTCGTTATATTCAGCTGATATTTCATCCAAAAACGCCTTGAACTGACGATGGTTAAGCCCTCGGGATCGAATAAAGTTGATGGTTTTTACTACCACATTCATAACATTCTGGAGTCGAATGGACTTAGAACACGAGTTCTGTTGGTGGATAATGCAATGAAGGACTATCAAATCATCTTTTTGCACATTTAATTCTGTTGATTTTTCATTCAAAATTCCGAAGAAACCTTTACGTAAGCCGACCATAGAAGGTGCACCATCAGTGCATACTCCAATTAATTTTGACCATGGCAAGCCAAAACTTGTGAATACCTTTTGAACTTCAATAAAAATATCCTCTCCTGTAGTGCTTTCCTTAAGCGGCTGTAAAGCAAGCAATTCCTCAGTAACAGTGAACTCCTTATCAACACCTCGAATAAATATAGCCAGTTGAGCTGTGTCGGACAAATCGGTGCCGGTGCTCTCGTCTAATGCTATGGAAAATGATTCAAAACCAGCCATACGGTCAGTCAATGTTGTTTTTATATCATTAGCCATCATTTCTACACGTCGAACAACAGTTCGTCTTGACAAACTAATTTTTTCAAATTCTTTTTTCTTTTCAGGACACATAATACCGCAAACTTCTAACATACACTCCTTGATAAATTCTCCTTCGGCAAATGGTTTTAATGCCTTTGCCAATTTTGAGCTAACTATAAAACTAGCTTTCACAACATTATCAAGTTGTGTCCTTTGTTTATGAAACATTTGTTGCTGTTTTTCCAAATTTGCGGTAAGCTTCTGGATTTTGACTGTTCTTAATTGTCCTGTCAGTGAGTGCAGCGTAGCATGCTTAGTTGAGTAATGCCTCTTTATATTGAATTCTTTCATTACTGAAATGGATTCATTACACAGCAAACAAATAGGCTTACCATTGTGCAAGATAAAAAAGAATTCTTCAGTCCATTTTTCTTGAAAATGGCGACCCTCTGCATCTACTTTCCGTTTCTTTCCACCAGACATAATTTTTGTTTACTTTTCGTTCAATAAACTTAATAACAAACTATAGTTAGTAACCACTCAAGATGCACACAAAGTCACAAAGCAAGTTGACGGCTCGAGCAGTTCGCTAGGATATCGCTTGTCCAAGTTATCACCTCGGTAGCTCAAATAGAACTGAACTAACGTTCGGGCCATTCACCCGCTTATATAGGCAAAATGAACGAATAATCTGGAATAAACTATTTTAGAATAATTGAGAAGCAATAAATCTTTTGATGTGTCGGCCGTGAGGCGGCAAACCTCAAAGAATTTGATCGAGCAAGTCGAGTGGCGGCGATTATCAAAGAGAGGCAGCAAACATCAAAGAATTTGATGTTTGCCACCTCACTGTCACTCCCGTGAGTATAAGTACCTAATGTAATATTTTTTTAATTGGGTTTTTTCAAAATGTCTCGCGGGCCGGATCATATCTTACAGCGGGCCGGGGGTTGCCCATATGTGATCTAAATCATGAAGTAACTACATTTAAATTCAGCGCGCATTTGTGACGTAAGCGATCTCTACCCCACTTCAAAATCTTCGATTCTGTCGATCCTTCTTACCGTATACTCGACCGTCCTTCGTTAAATGGAACGATTCCACGGTCACACATCTAATGCCATAGCCCCTGGGTTTATGGAATATGCAGTAATGTTTCATTTACCTCTCCAAGATTGTTGTTTACCTTTTCTTTAATAATATTTAGTGATATGTACACCGCTCAAGTTGCCCCACATGTCATAGAATTCGGACATGTTTGCGAGACTCCGGACGATTGGGAAGAACGTTTCGAACGACTGGACACCAGCAATTTGAAACGACAAGGAAAGGTGCAGTCACCAAAAAAAAACAATCTCAAACATATCTATTTCTTCTTCTGATAACAAGCTAATACTAATTACTAATTTTATCTTTTCTTTATTACTAACAGATACGCACATGTACCCGCCAAAGACCATTACGAAGTCGGACATAAGCGTGGAAATGAGCACCACTTCATTGAAAGGCACGAGAAAGCCCATCCGCATGAAGGAGAATTCAAAACCAAAGTAATTATTTTTTCTAAACAGCCAATTTGAAGTTAAAACTACTTCAAGCATTGTAATTCAACTCTCTTTGAACATCCATCAACTAAGAGATTTATATTACTAAAATGTTTAATGTTTATTTACCGAAAGTCCATTTAAAAGTACCATTGGTGGACATAAAAATTGAAGATTGGGTAATGTCAAACATAACCAACTTTATACCGGTTAAGTTAGGTTTTTTAAAGAAAGGTTATAATATGGAGTGGCAATAAAAATATGTAAATGTCAGGAAAAGAAAGGGACTTTCAGTTTTGACACATGAAATGACAATTAACTGACAAATCCAAAGTTTTACACACACTAAACACATTTTACGTGTCCCAACATTTTATTTCCACCGATGGTACACTTCTGTGCAGTAAAATTAAGCACAAGTCTTACAACTATTTATCACAATATGTTAGTTGTATAATTCGGGTCTATGTTAATTACCTAGCAGCAGTTTCAATAAATGATGAAACACCATAACTTAAAAATAACACCTTTACCAAAATTATGAACTTTAAAAAAAAAACGTTTGTAATATATAAAACTAAGCCGAAATAGAAAAACCATCTTCTATTTTAATTAGAATTCGAATTTTTGAATTGTTGTCTAAATTACGCAGCAATTAGACATTAAGGAAATTGACATATTTACATATTTTTGTAACCAGAAAACTCATCACGTCCGTTTTAAACTATAACATATTTTATGTGCTTAATTTTATTGCACAGAAGTGTACATAATGCTTAATGGGAAATGAAAAATATGGAAGGTAAACATTTTTTTATAAAAGAGCGTTTTAAGAATGTGAATATTCTTAAAACGCTCTTATATAAATTAATTTATTTCTCTCTCTTTGGGTGTTCTACTTAAAGATTAACTTTGCTTTTTCTACTTGAAAATTAAGTTATTTCTCTTTTTGTTGTCTTTACTTAAAACTTAACTTATTGCTCGCTTTGCTTTTTCTGTTTAATCAGTCGCGGGACTTCTTTCATTTCTGCTTCTTGTTACTTTCTGAATTGATAAAATTAATCATACAAATTGTGATTATCTCTTTAGGTAAGGTGGGGAGACAAACACGGAGGTTACGGCGAACACTACTGGGATTACAACCATGCAGGACACGACGATCACGGTGAAGAGACCCAAAACCACGAGCAGTACGTCCCTTATGAGCCCGAGCCGAAAGCGACGCAATCCGGAAGACAGAGGAGATCAACACAAGACGATGTCGAGTTCATTGATGAAGACAGCAAGTCGAAAATCCTAAACGGAATCACTGGAAAACACGGAGGGAACTACAGGAGGCTACCAGAGTTGGAGAGAAGCAGACGTCACTATTTCGATTACTGATAGGGTTTTCGTTGCTTTTTTTATTGATGGGAGTACCAAAATGTGATCAAAATTTGTTAACTAGTTTTACGCGTTTTGTTTGATTTGTTATGTAGTGAAAAGTGTTTTTTAAATAAAGTTTTATTTTGCAAAAAAAACGATATAGTTATATTTTTGGATCTTGCATAAGAATTGGGACACTTTTTGTTTGGACACTTAATGGATCACCCTGTATAAAAATAAAAGCCAAAAATCATACATTATATTTTTCTGTAGCACAAATAATTTTTAACTTATAGCGTCTTTTGTTAAAATTGAAAAATGTCGAGAATTTACGCGAGTACGCTCGCTTTTTTTGTATTTTGCAAAAGTTGCGAATAACTCAATCAATAACTTACGGGAATACAGAAAAATGGTTCAAATGAAAGTTTTAGATAAAATTTTGGACAATTTTTCTATGTTCAAGTTTTTTCGTAGCTATCTTTTTTTTTGGTGAAAGATTCGTAAAAACTTATAATTTTTACAAAATCATGGAATATAACTTACAATTATTTATTAGAATTTGTGTGTATTTTCGAACCCTGAGATAAATCAGTGTTTTATACGCGTGGCATATGAAGTAAAATTTCGAGTTTAGAGAAGTCTAACCAAATTTTCAGACTTTTCTAAACTCGAAATTTTACTTCATGCTTAACCTGGGAGTGGAAAACACTCTTGTGTTTAATATTGATAACATTAATAAACACTCGCCCTCTTGATTAAAAAAAAAAACAATTGACATTTCCCTTTAGAGACTTTATGGATCACCCTGTATAAAAATAAATAAAAAATAATATAAAAAAATTAATAAATATCATGCAGATCTCGTCGAAATAGCTGAAATGCATATATTATACTTTTCTGTAACTCTGTTTTCGAGTTATTGCGTTTTTTGTTAAAATTTAAAAATGTCGAGAATTTACGCGAGTACGCTCGCTTTTTTGGTATTTTGCAAAAGTTGCGAATAACTCAATAACTAATGGGAATACAGAAAAATGGTCCAAATAACAGTTTTAGATAATTACATTTTGGACAATTTTCTATGTACAAGTTTTTTCGTATCTATCTTTTTTTTGGTGAAAAACGACAGTTGGTTGAAAGATTCGTAAAAATTTATAATTTTTACAAAATCATGGAATAACTTACCTTTCAAATCGGCCAGGCCTAACGGTATCAGCCCTGAGGAAGCTCCGGACATGGTCACTCCATGGTTAGAAACAATGCTCATGGCTTGTCTCAAACGTTCCTACATCCCTAAGATATGGAAAGAGGTGAAGTGAAGGTTGTCTTCATCCCTAAAAGCGGGAAGGTTTTCCCTATAACCCTGTCCTCATTTTTGCGTAAAACGCTAGAAAGATTAGTTGACACTTACATAAGAGGGAGCTTAGACCCCCATTTGTTATCAACCTCTCAACACGCATCTACCAAGGGGAAATCTGTAGAAACAGCTCTGCACTCCTTGGTAAGCCAAATTAAAGGAACTATGAGACACAGGGAGTATACACTGGTGGCATTCCTCGATATAGACGGAGCCTTCAATAATATACACCCTGAAGCCATTGAGCCTGCTCTGAAAGCAACAGGAATAGAGAAAGCAGTGTGCAGCTTCTAAGAAAAGTTGCTCCGCGAAAGGAACATCTCCTCCAAACTCGGGAACTCTTGTATTAAGAGACGAGTTAGCAGAGGAACCCTCCAAGGCGCTGTTCTATCTCCGCTTCTCTGGAACCTTGCACAAAATGAGTTACTATTTAAACTAGGAAACTCGGGGTGCAATGCAATTCCTTACGCCGACGAAGTGGCTATATATATATAGCCTCGGGTAAGCACCCTAACATAATGCCGCAACTAATACAGCAAGCATTAGCTAAATGCGTGGCCTAGAGGTCAATCCACAGAAGACTGAGCTAGTCCTAGTCACAAGGAAGCACAGTATACCCTGCTTCAGACTGCCAATCCTAAAGGAAGATAGATACCTTGGTATCATACTGGACCGGAAGCTTAGTTGGAACTCTCTTACAATAGAGCGGTAGGTAAAAGATGGGGTATGAAGCCTAACATCACCTACTGGCTCTACAAAGCCGTGGTAAGGCCCATACTCTTCGACGTTGTCTTCATTTGGTGAACTGCACTCGATAAGAGGATCCACCAACAAGCATTTGGGAAGATCCAAAGAATGGCGTCCCTCATGATCACAGGTGCCATAAGGACATCACCCTCTAAAGCGTTGGAAACGATTCTCAACCTGACCCCTGTAGATCTTCTCGGAAAGCAGATCGCAGTAACAACTGCCGTATCACTAGACACTACTAGCAGGCTAAGACTAGACACGCAGGGGCACACAAAAATTCTTAAGGAATTTGCCGGTGTCCCACTGAACCGATATCTTGCAGTGCCTGCTTTCAGCTATATGTTCTCTTCCCGAATACCCACTAGGATGGACTGGAAGGAGGGCAGAATACACTGGCTCGTTTTTACAGACGTGTCTAAGAGTGGCGATAAAGTAGGGGGAGGGGTCTTCTACGAGGACCTGAACCTCCGCATCTCCTGGTTTTGGTTCTGGTGCAAAGGGGAGTGTGCCTCATTAGGCCCATTGTGCCACCACCCGTAGATCACCCATTCTCAGTTTAGCCAGCCCACCTTGCTTAGGTATTCTAGCATAGCTGAGGTGGGTAGATCTCTTATGTAGGCCATTGTAGGCCATCTATCACCCAATATGGACTCCCTGATTGACGATAGTGCCGGGCATTCACAAAGAAAATGTCATGCAGTCTCGTCTTCCATGCCCATCCCCATCCTATAGAGGTGCCCGTTTAGTCCACAGTGACCAGTAAGGATGGCAGTTAAGCGCCTGAGATTCCCTCTAGCCAGCTGCAGGTACCGTTTCGCTGATCTCTCATTGGGATACATAAGTGTTTTCTCCCCTCGATATCATCCCAACGCATCCTGAATTTCTCCAGGGCATTGGTTTGTAACATGTTACACAGGGAGAGAGGAGCTAACCGCACTAGCGGCTCCGGTGAGAGTAGATTCATCCCAGCCGCAGCTCTTGCCAGCGCGTCAGCTCTCCCGTTACCTGTGTCTGTATCATGCCCTTTCACCCAGCAGACTTCAATGTTGTTGTGCATTGCTGCCTGTCTGAGTTTCCCGTGGCACTCTATTTCGGTCTCTGACGAAGCATAGGCTTTCTGCAGAGACAGAATCGCTTGCCTGCTATCCGTTAAGATTAGTATGGCTACATTTGTCACCTTGCGGTTTATGATGTACTCAGCCGCAAGTGTTATTCCCATCAGCTCCAGTTGCGTGATGGTTCCATGAATTCCCATCGGAACCATTGCTTAGATTTTTAGGGTTTTAGAGAAAACACCAAGGCCCGACCCTTCTCTCCTTTTAGATCTGTGTAGATCCTTATAGCAGACTCTCTCATCCGCTTAGTGGATTGAATAGTAACGTTGTAGGGTGTGTTCCGTATTAGTGTTGGTACACAGCAGTCATTAACAGCCTCTAAAAGAGGTATATCTCTACAGACATTCCTCCAGAGGTGTCCTCTAACTTCCCCACAGCTGTTACTGTTCCAAATCCCACTGCACTGAAGGCGAAGTATAGTCGCCATGGCCTCCTTCTCCACGTGGATATCAAGTGGTGGAAGGCATAGCATGACTTCCATCGCCATCGTCGGAGTAGTGTGCATGGCGCCTGTTACACTAAGACAGACTGTCCGCTGCACTTGCGAGATTTGCTTCCTCGTGGCCTTCTGTTTGGTTCTGGGCCACCAAACTAAAGCTCCGTAAGTCAGCATGGGCCTTATGACAACTGTGTACAACCACAGAGTCGTGCGTGTTTTTAAACCCCAGGTTTTCCCCACTGCCCGACGACATTGCCAGAAGGCCCTTATAGCTTTGTCTGTTTTGATGTCGATGTGCGCTTTCCAGCTCAGTTTCCTGTCGAGAGTGATGCCCAGGTATTTCACCTCGTCGCTGTACTGCAACATCGTATTCAATAATTTTGGTGCTTTTTTCGACACCTTCCTTTTCTTGGTGAACAGGACCATCTCCGTTTTGGCAGGGTTTACCGATAGGGAGTGATCATTGCACCACCTAGAAACTATGTTTAGAGCTCCTTGCATCTGGTCGCATAGGGCGTCTTCAAACTTACCAGTATGTGGTAAGTATGACCAGATCATCAGCATAGACTGTCACAAACAAGCCTAGTTGCTGAAATTCGTCTAGTAGGCTGTCCAGAACCATGTTCCATAATAGTGGTGATAAACACCTTCCTGAGGACAGCCTCTGTCAATTTTACAGGTTATACGTTCCCTTCCCTGTTCCACTGTGACTATACGATTGGCCAGTGCATTGCCAATCCATTCACACATTTTAGATGGTACTCCGCGCTGCTTAGCGCGTTTCCTATCTTCGGTATGGTCTTTTATCAAACGCACCTTCTATGTCAACAAAAACACCTAGGGTGGATTCTTTAACATCCAATGTTCTCTCGATTCTGCTCACTACACTATGCAGAGCTGAATCAGTGGACCTCCCCCGTGTGTATGCATGTTGTGTCGCCATCGGCGGCTGTCTGACTAGAGCTGATGTTCTTATGTGCCATTCACAAATCCTTTCCTGTGTTTTAAGGAGAAACGAGGAAAGTGTAATTGGTCTGTATGCCTTGGGAGCAGTATAGTCTGCTCTACCGGGCTTTGGTATGAAAACAACCCTGGCTCGTTTCCAGACCTTGGGGACATATCCCAGCGCCAAACTGGACCGAAACAGCATCACTACAAACTCAGCTAGTTCATCCTGTCCCCACTGTAGCAGGGCGGGAAAGGTGCCGTCGGGTCCGGGTGCTTTAAAGGCGGAAAAGCTTGCAATTGCTCTAAGGGTGTTTTCTTCATTTATCACTTCATGAGCCAGTTCCCAGTCTTCTGGTATTGCCGAAGTGATTTCAACCACACCCCTAGATTGCGTAGATAGTAAAGTGCATCCAGGGAAGGGAGTCTTGAGCAATAGTTGCAGACTTTCACAGAGGTCGTCAGTCATGGTGCCGTCCTCCTTCTTCAGGACTCCCACAGATTGATGGTGGTCCTGTGATAGAGTCTTCTTAAGTCTGCTAACTTCTTGAGTGCTTTCAATTCCTTCGCAGAAGGCACGCCATGACGCTCTTTGTCATTGCCTTATGAGCTTTTTGTACTCTCTAAGGCGGACCTTGTAAATGGTCCAGTCGGAGGCCTCTTTAGAGCGTTGTGCTCTATTGAATGCTTTCCTGGCCTCATCTTTTAAGGAGTCGAGATCTGGGCACCACCATGGGGTGGCCGTCCCTGTCTCAGGCCTCCTCTTAAGTGGGCATCACAGTTTATATGCCCTAAGAATCTTTGCCTGCACTTCCTCCGCTGGGAGGTCTAGGCTGGCACAGCCTTAGGGCATTGCTTCTTTATATCCTGCAATCCCTCACCAAGGTGCATACGGTATGCATCCTTATCCGTAAGTCTCGGATTCCGGTAAGGTTTGCTCGGACTCAATTTTAGGCCCAGTTGAAAAGTGATCCATCTGTGGTCAGACATGGACGCTTCCCGACTGACCTCCCATTTATCTATAATGTTAGAGATACCAATGGTAGCCAGTGTGATATCAATCACTGTCTGGCCACGCGTATTCACGAAAGTGGGTTCCGTCCCACGATTGAGTATTTCTAAATTATTACTAAATAGCCATGTAAAGACTTACCTCTTCTATCACAAGCTCTGCTCCCCCATGAGATATGGTGTGCATTTGAGTCGCAGCCCATGATCAGTGGTAGTCCCTCCTTCCTGCAATACTCAACAAGCCCTTCCATTCCCCTTGTAGGGGGCGGAAGGGTGGAGTCTCCAGGTAGGTAGACCGCCGCCAGAACTGCGTCTTTCCCTTTGCCCATCGCTCCACAAGTTCTCACCACAGTAGTATCACCATCGGAAATTTGTGGCAGCAGGTGGGCTTCTATTTGCCTAGGTGCGTAGATGGCAGTCCTAGGTTTCGTGCTCGGTCTATGAAATAAATTACCGGTTAATCTCCCCATACCACATATCCTGGATTTTACAATCCAGGGTTCCTGTATTAGGGCTACAGTATCCGTAGTTAAATCGAGGCGGCGGCATAATTTTGCCGTGGCCGCTCTCGAATGACTCAGATTACCTTGGATAAATCTAATAACCTTGATAGCCATTACCCCAGTGATGTGCGGCCGGTCTCGTTCCACCAATCTCCCTCCGACCCAACGAGCGTGGACTCGAGCGACTCAGGAGGTGTGGCGTCGGACCTTTCTTCGGCCAGTGGTGATTCCATAAGGACATCCTCTGGGACAGGCCCTTCCCTTGCTGGCGAGCCTGGTGGCTGCTCCGAATTAGTCGTAGCAGCCATCTGCTCAGCCTGCTGAGGGGTGCGATTTTTAAGAAGAGGCGAGTTAGATTCCTCAGGTGTGATCTCAGTCACTTCCTGACTTACCCTACCCTTTTCCTCTTCTTCCTTCTTGGTAGACTTTACCTTCAGATACAAGGAGGTAAACCTATAACTGAGGCGGTTTCCCCTTGTACATAGAATCTTCCGATCCTCCTCGCCGACTCCGAAAACGAGCAGCTGCCCGGGTGGGTCTGCAAACTCAGCCCGGTGAAGGATCGGCCATTCACTTACCTTCAGTTCTGGGTTCTGTCTCGCCAGTCGTCTTACGATGACTTCCTCCCCTTCAGGGGTCTCGAAATCCTCCCTCGGAACCCAGACGGTGGATCTTTCGATCTTGGGGAGGCGGTCTTCAGTAAGCGCGAAGAGCCTTGCCTCAGGCCATGGTTTGATCATCGCCACTATCCTCACAAGCCAATTCACAGTGTCCTGGTCCTCGCAGTGAATTTTTACAAACTCGCCTACGTAAGACCAAGCCCTGAACCTCGGCGGAGTATTTGTGGCGATTTGTGGACCCAGCACCACCGAGTCAAGCTCTCTGAAGAGGGCCTGCCTTATCAAGGTGGCCCTCTCCGGAGAAAGCCTACCAAAGGGATTGGATCCATTTGTGATCACCAGTCTAAGGTGACTCTCCGCTGCCTCTTTGTAGGATAAGCGAGGTGGACTCCTTCCTTGCTCCGCTGTTGCCCCCACCCGTTGGCCTTGATGGCGTTTCGGAGTTGGCTCAGAGGAGGTGGCAGGGCCCTCGGGCACGCCGCTCCCACAGGTGGGTGGGTCCTCAGGTGCTCCTGCAAGTGGTCAACCTGCGGCTGGTCCCCTAGGACCACCACAGGATGACCTGGCAGGTTTCACCCGGGTGTACAGGAGGAAAAGAGACCGAATATGTGGGGCTGAGGCCAAACGGAGGAAGAAGAAGAGGGAAGAAGAGGCTCGTGCAAACCCAGTCATTACGACTAAGGTAGCCGCCTCTGGCTCGCCTCAAAATAAGGGAAAAAACCCCAAAAGATTGAACCCGGACCAAGTCGACCTGCCCGGGTCAAAACAAACCCATCGAAGCAGCCAGTTGCGACTGCAACTAAAGCTAAAGGTAAGGGTGACAAGAGGCAGCGCTCCACCACCTCCTCTGAGCCTCCGCATCTCCTACAGATTGCCGAACCACTGTAGTGTTCTACAGGCGGAGGTGATAGCAATCAGGACAGCCGCAGAATGGCTAAAGGTCAATGAGACCTCTGCCAGTCAGGTCCATATACATACCGATAGCCAAGCTGCTATTAAATCACAAACAAGTGTAATCAGCACCTCGAGGGTGGTATCCGACTGCCGAAAGGCATTGAATGAGCTACCAGGGCATAGCAATAACCCAGGTAACAACACAGCAGACGAGCTAGCAAAAATCGGAACGAAGTTAGGAAAGCAAGGCGATCCTCTAGAATATTATTTCAAGGACTACCAAGAATACGTGGAGAAATGAGAGCACCTGTGGCACCGTCAGGCAGTTATGGCCTCAGTGCGACAGTAAAAGAAGCGAGGCACTTATCTCTTTAAAGAGGAGTGACATCGCTCAAACGGTAGGCGTCATTACGGGACACTGCGCTTTCGGCAAGCACGCTCAAAGGTTAGGAACTGACTACTTCAGATGTTGCCTTAATGAAGAAGAGGAGGAAAGCGGTGTGCACTACCTCTGTCAATGCCCCTCTCTCTAGCTAGAATAAGAGGTTCATTCCTAGGCCGTTCGTACCTAGTTGAACTCTCCGACCTCGGCTCGCTAGATGTTAAGAACCTTTCAAAGTTTGTTATCAGCGTCAAATGGTTGTCCTAAGAGAATGGTTAAGCCGTGGTATTACAATGGGCCCTAAATGTGCACCTTCATGTGCGGTGCAACCACTACAACCTAACCTATGGAATAACTTGGATTTATTTATTGGAAATTGTGTTTTTGAACTATGAGTATAAAGTTAAATTTTTGGGTATAGGAAAGCTTGAAACTACCGCGATCAAATCCGAATAGGGCGGCGAAATATAATTTGCCTGTAGCAGCATAAATCCTAGCACCTCTACTGTACCACCAACAGTGCCGGTGTCAGGATTTATACCGCTACAGACAAAATCTGTATATTGAAAAAAAAAGATTTGTTTGTGGCTTAGTACATTTTTGTATTTAACATGTAAACAATCGTAGTAACAATTATTTATTTAGATATGTATACATAAGTGCACTTTAGTATTAAATATATTAAATCAGACTGAAGGACTCAAACCCGTGGGGAGGGGCAGTTTGAGCCCCCTCTGGCTAGTTAAATTGTAAAATTGCTACCTCCCCATCCCTAGACCAATTATCAATCAATTAAATAAAATCAAGCAGCAAGCATAAATTTAATAAACAATATAATAAAATAATAAAATTAAAAACTAGGTGTAATAACGACCGTTACAAACCGGGCAAATAACAGTTGATTTTCCCCCACCGCCAGCGTCTTGCCGGTGACACAAATCCCGGGCACGCTCGTAAATCTCCTGGCACATCCATTTAAAAGTGAAACCAATCATCTCCTTCAGAGTGCCCTCGATCGAAAGACTAGCTAAAATTACAGCCTTCTCCATCCAAAAAACCACCCGCGTGATGTTCCTGCGTCTTTGCAGCAACTCATCGTCGACGCCCTCCATGGCGCACTTCCTTTCCTGCTCCATCACATACTCCTTGAAATACTTCAAAATCACGTTTAGGATTACCACCGGAATCCTCACAGGGGGATACAGACTTAAGAGGTTACCTCTTAAGTTAACGTCGCTGAAAATCATGTCCAGTAGCATTTTCAGCATCATATAGATCTTCTCCTGCACGTAAAACGAGAAAATGTTCGTCAAATCCGATAAATCCCTCAATTTCATCGCCAAGTTAAGACCGGACACCACCACGTTGGTGATGTTCGTGGCGTTAAGCGAGAATTGGTTAGAAATGATATCTTGAACTTTCTTGTACTGCATGGGTTTGGAGTCTTGTTTGGGCGGCAGGTTCATCATGTACTCGCTGCGCTGCATCTTCGACATGTTGGAAAACTCGCCGATGTCGACCAGTTTGCCGTTGAAGTTGATCTGGCCGTCCTTCACCGAGAAGCGGATGCCGTTCTTGTTCAGGGCTTTGTTGGTGCGGGTGAGCGTCGCCAGGACTTCGTCGCGGTTGTTTAGCTCCTTCATGTACGAGATGACTTCGGCCTGGCCTTTCTGCACGTCTCCGGTGACTCTAATCGTTTCCGCTTTCAGTTTGTTGAACGTTTTCCTGTTTAAATATTTGAAGAAATCAGTTTGTATTTTAAAAAAAGATTAAAAAAAAGTAATATGAGTAAAATTACAGTGTATACATTGGGATATATATACTTAAAGTATGTTGATTGTAAATAAAAGATAAGATTTATTGTTACCTGTGTCTGTTGCTGCGTAAGGACGCGTCGATCTCCTGCAGACTTTTGTATTGGACCTCATTGATGATGGTGTCAGCAGTTTTGAAACTGTACACGGCGTGTCCGAAGAACAGGATGGACGAGGATAGTTGGAGTAATGTGAGAGCACTGGGGGCTTCGTCTTCCTTGATATAATTGTAGAGCACTTCAAAAGCGGAATTAGCCACGGCAACGCCGCTCGTCACCACATTGATGCCGTTCAACCCGTTCACTGTGCTCCTCACCATCTAATCAAAGAAGATCAAAATTACATTTTATTATAATTTGGCGATTTCTCCGGACTGTATCTCTTAACCACTGAAAAAATGTAAGTGTTACATTTTATAAATTAAATATGGATATTTACCAAACCAACAGTAGCGCCGTTTCTAACAAAATACGACAGCATAAAAGTGGAGCCCAATCCGGCAAAACTGAACGAACCCGCCACCAAGTTCAAGTACGCCCCTCTGGCCTGCGAGTTGGCCAAACTCATGCTCTGCAAATGGATTAGAATCAACTGAAAATGATAATCTCCCGTTTATTTAAGAGAGTACCTCATCGTGACAAAACCGATCGTGCAGAGTCACCGAGCTCCTGACCAATGAATAAATCCCAACGCCGATTCCCGTGGCGGTGGCACCGGCAGCGACCACGGGCGCCAAAGTAATGGCGGGAATTAAGGCCGCCAGGCCGATAGCTCCCGCTGCAATACCAGCAGCGGCCGAACCGATGTCCACCACTTTCAGAATATCATTTCCGATGGCGCAAGCGGGCGACACTCTGTACTCGACCCGCACTCGCCCGAAATGATCGCCCTGGTACTTGCCATCCTTGGGCGTGATGAAGATCCCCTTCGGCAACTTGTTGTTCTCCAAGTAGGAGTACCAGTTCTGGTAGACGCGCATGTCGTGATCGATGTAAACGCGACAGGGCCTCTTGCCCTCGGGACATTTCACGCACTTCCTCAGGACGAACACGGGTACCGGCGTGAAATCCAAATTCGGATTGTAGTTGGCGACGTTGCGCAGACGCTCCACTTTGGTTTTTGGCAGGGGAATCAGGCAGTTGAAAATGCAGGCCATCACCACCAAATCATTCGATTTGGCAAATTCTGCATCCACAAATTATTAAGTTTAGTATTTAGTGTAAAATGTGCGATGAGAGGGAGGGCCAAGGGGAGAATGATTGTTAGATGGAGAGAGGATGGGAAAGGAGGCAAGAGGGAGATGATGGAGGGATGCGAAGGCCTGGTGTGGATGAAATACCAGCAGGGAGGGTATCGGCTTAATGTAGGGTGGTATACGCCCACAAAAATTGGAGGGACATAAGTAGAGAAATAGATGAGAGAGCGGGCGAAGGAGGAAGGTGGATGGTGGGGGGAGGGATTTCAATGCCAGCATAGGGGAAGCGGGGGGAGGGATTGGAGAAGGCGGTTCGGTTGTGTAGAGGAGTTTGCAGGATAAATGTATAAATATGGGAGATTTTGAACGGATCCACAGAGGGCGATTGGGAGGGGAAAAACTCACATTGGGCCAAGAGGGGCATCGGTGATTGACTATGTGGCGGTCAAGGGAATAGCAAGAGGAGAGATGAGAGGTATAGATAGAGGTGGAATAGGTGTTGGGATCGGACCATTTGCCGTTAAAAGTGGAGATGTGAATGGCGAACGAAAGAGAAGTGGAGATGGGGCAAGAAAACGAATACCTTGAGTGTGGGGTAAAGGTGATAGAGGATATAAGGTAGAGGCTAGCGAGGATTCAATGGGAAGAGGTCAATACAATAGAGAAGGTGGAGGAGATGGTAGTAGGATGTGGAAGGAAAAAGAAGGGAGAGAGAAGAGATGGGAGTACGCGGTTCGTTGAGGAGTTTAGGCAGGCGAAGATAGAGTTGAGGAAGGCAGTGGGAGAATGCGTAAGAAATGGAGAAGAAGAGGGAAAACTGGTGGCGGCAACGTAGAGATATGATGGTATATGTGAGAGAAAGAAGCTGCAGGCGGTGGAAAGAGTGAGCGAGGAACTGATGGAACGCAGGAACGAGGCGGAAATGTGGAAGGTGCTGAGGAGAGGGGAATGGAAGAGGCAGTTGGGAGTATTGTTGAAAGAATAGGCAAGGAAGTGCAGAGAAGGTAGTGGAGTGCCAGTGGGGATGGGAGAAGGCAGGCGAGGAGATGGAGAAGAAGAGTTCACGGAGGAGGTGGAAAGAGCGTTCAAGGAGGTAAAGGGAGGGAAGGCAGCAGGGAGGGATGGGCTGAAGGCAGAGATGTGGAAGGAGATTGGGGAAAGGGGGAGTAGAAATTCAGGGAAGTACTGAACCAGATGTGGAGGGGAAGAGTGAACCTGCTGACAGCATGGAGGGTGGGGAGGTAAAAGTAAGGTGTGGATGTTGGCATATGCGGATGATATGGTGCTGGTGGCAAGAGAGTGGGAAGGGATAATAAAAGGGAGTTGAGCGTAAATATAGGAAAAATGAATTGAATGAGATTCAGAAATAAAGGGAGAGAGGGGAGGGTTAAAAGATTCAAGTATTTAGGGTTTATGTTCAAAGGGACGGGAGAGTATGAGGTGCATGTGAGGTGGGTGCAGGGGATGGCTAGAAAGGCGTGGGGGGTAGCGTGGAAAAAGTGGGGGAAGTGGATGGGGAACAATGTAAGAGTCCCGTGTAAAGTATGGGATGCGTGTGTGAGGTCAATGTTAATGTATGGGGTGGAAGTGTAGGGGACGAGAGGGTATGAGTGTATGGAGAGGGAGCAATAGTGGTTCCTGAAGCGTATGTTGGGGATAGAAAGGTCGACACCCGGATACATAGACGAATAGAGAGAAACGAGAGTGTAAGGAAATGGTGAGAATGGCAATGTATGAGATGAAGTTATGGGATCTGAAGGAAAAGAGATTGGTGAAGACGGTATGGGTGACGTGTGTGAGTGGGAGGGGAGAGAGGGTAGATGGAGGAGCGAGAGAAGCAGAATGTATGAGAGGGTGGGTTTGTCGAAGGCGAAGGTGATGGAATGGCTGGGGAATGGGGTGAAGGTGGATGCTTGGGTGAAGAAGGAGGTGGGAGCACAGGAAAGGCAGGGGTGTATAGAGAGGAGTGAATAGAACGATAGGTACTAAGGTGGCAGATGCATGGAGAATGCCGAGGTATTTGGTAGAAGGGGGATGGAGTAAGGATGAAAGGGTGATGCTGGCGAAGGCAAGGTGTGGGTCAGGGGAGAGAGGAAGGAAGGTGTGAATGGGGGAAGAGTATGGGAAGAGTATGAGCGGGGGAGGGATACGTGGGGTGAAAAAGGAATGGTGCGAGGGGGTGAAGGAGAAATGGATGGGAGTAAGAGGGAATAGAAGAGTAACGAAATGGATGAGAGAGGATGGGGCCGGGGTAAGGACGATGGAGAAGTTGTAGCTAGTAAAGATAAGGGCTTTTTTTTTTATTTAACTATTTATGACATAAAATGTACACATACATCCCATTTTTTTTTTTTTGCTAGAAGACGAGCTAAAGGCAAACCCTATAACAGGAATGCCAAACGATGCCATGGTCAAGAGGTTTAATTTCGACAGGAAATACAAAGTGATGATCCCGCAGAGGGAAGATTGGGAAAAGGGCCCACCTACCAACGCGGAATCAAACTGGTATACTGACGGCTCGAAGACAGAGCAAGGAGTCGGAGCCAGAATATACAGCACAAAACTGGAGACAAAGATTTCAGTCAGTCTGGCGAGGGACACCACCGTGTTCCAGGCAGAGGCGATCGCAGTCCACCTCTGCATTGGAGAAATAGCAAAGCAAGACAACAAAAGTCGATCAATAGCTATTTTCTCGGACAGCCAAGCGCTGCTAAGGGCACTAAGCACCACACAGGTCGACTCCAAGCGACTCCATTCCGCGTCTAGAGTTAAGCGGTGCACTACTTTTAGTTCAATTAATGGTTAAGGTTAAAAAGGCGATAAATATCAACATAAAAAAGTGTCATTGTTTCACAGATTCTCAAATTGTGCTTCACTGGATTCATGCTCCATCATATAAATTTAAAATTTTTGTTGCAAACAGAATTGAACAAATAAGGGAACTATCTCAAGAACTTGATTGGTCGTATATAAAATCAGAATTAAACCCTGCAGACATATTATCACGTGGCATGACACCTTCATTATTAATTAATTCAGAATTGTGGTGGAATGGACCATCATATCTTAAAAATGATGATGTTATTACTAATATCCCAAAAAATATAGAGGAACATAAAGTACCCGAAATTAAAAAGAATAGCTTTGTACATACAGTTGAATTAGCTGAAAATAGTATTTTTAATGAATATAGTAGTTTTTCTAAATTAGTTAGGTTAGTAGCGTTATGCCTTAGATTTAAATTAAATTGTAAAAATACAAAAAATAAAGTAAAAGGCTATTTAACCGTGCATGAATTGCAAAATGCAAAAAATGTGTTAATAAAAATAGCACAAAAAGAATGTTTTACTGAAGAGATAGCAGATTTAACTGCAAATAAATGCATTTCTAAAAAAAAAGTACGTTATTGAAATTAAATCCCTTTATCGACACGGAAGGTATAAATTGGGTTGGGGGTAGACTAAAACATTCTCATCAAAATTTTGATACAATGCATCCAGTATTATTACCTAAACGACATAAATTAACGTCATTAATTATTTTGGATACGCATTTAAAACATTTTGTGCAGGTGCACAGTCGACGTTAGCTGCAGCTAGACAAAATTATTGGCCGATTAATGCCAAGAATAGTATTAAGAATGTAATTAGGAAGTGTGTAGTTTGTTTTAAAATTGATCCTAAGTCAAGACAGCCAATAATGGGCAATCTACCTTCAGTTAGAGTCACGATAGACAAACCGTTTACCACATGTGGAGTAGATTATTGCGACCCCTTCTTTATAAAGGAAGGCAGCCGCAAAATTAAGATTGTAAAGGCTTATGCCACCTTGTTTATTTGCATGTGCACAAAAGCTGTGCACATTGAAGTAGTAAGCGATCTTACTTCAGAAGCCTTTATTGCTGCCTTGCGGAGATTTATTGCCCGCCGAGGTAAATGTAGTGATATTTATTAGGATAACGGAACCAATTTTGAAGGCGCAAATATCGAATTAAAAAGATTAAAAGAATTTTTTGATAACCAAGAAAATGTTAGGCGACTTGGAAGTGAAATTGCGAGCCAGGGTATAAATTGGCATTTTATTCCAGCACGGTCTCCAGATATGGGGGGTCTTTGGGAATCAGCAGTTAAAATTGCCAAAAGGCACCTTTATAAAGTAATTGGGGAAACTAAGATAACTTTTGAAGAATTGTCAACTATTTTTACTCAAATAGAAGCCATTGTTAATTCACGACTTATAACCCCGATCAGCACAGACCTAAACGATATCTCCTACCTCTAACCCGGCCATTTTTTAAAAGGACGACCGCTAACAGATATACCGAGTCCAGACCTGGAACATATCAAGATGGGAAGGCTGTCACGTTGGCAGCTCATGCAAAAAATACGGGGACACTGTTGGAAGAGATGGTCACGCGAGTACCTGTCTCAGCTTCAGGTGTGACACAAGTGGCAGCGCACAAAGGAAGCATCGGTTACGGGAGTCGAAATCGGCGACATGGTGCTGTTAAAAGACGACAACCTTCCACCGCTACGTTGGGTCCTGGGACGAGTCATCGAGCAGTACCCCGGCGATGATGGTGAAGCGCGGGTTGTGACCGTTAAAACCGCGAGTGGCATTTTAAAACGCGCTGTGTCTAAGGTGTGCGTACTACCAATTCAACGCGAGGGGATCAGTATATCCAATTAGAACTCTTAGTTAGAATCTAATTAGGACAGTTTTTATTGGAAATCTAACTCCAGGCTAAGTCGGAAGTCCAATCAGAACTCTATTTTGAA
This sequence comes from Philonthus cognatus, assembly GCA_932526585.2. Classification (NCBI taxonomy): domain Eukaryota; kingdom Metazoa; phylum Arthropoda; class Insecta; order Coleoptera; family Staphylinidae; genus Philonthus; species Philonthus cognatus. Next base: position 21,441,428 of record OW052249.1, on the reverse strand, counting down.
CATTTACTCATCAAATTATTTTCATTCTCGTTTAAATGTATTCTATTTTCATTTAGTTTGTAATTGTGTATATAATTTCTTAAAATGCAATTGTATTTGTGCATAATTGACGATTGCTGAGTCCGTTACGTAATTGGATGGCATGGATAATGTCCACCCTCCATCTGGGTGTCGGGGTGAGGGAAGATCCACCCCCTATATAAACAGGTACCGGACAGGCAAATCCCCCCTTCTTCAATAACCATCGGTCCGAAAAGTACGTGAATAATCGGTCCGAATTAGAGTTTGTACTCGCATTAAGAATTGTATTACGTGTGTGATTATTTTAATTAAACGGCAAAAAACATCTAACTTCTTTTATTAGCCTAACGGCCACCAAGACTAAACACAATCCATAATCCATATTTCTTGTTCAACATTTATAAAAAAAACATATCTGTGTTCGGTGCAAACCCGGTAGAGGTCTCTCCAACCTATGTAAGACGTCCACGTTTTACCGATCTAAAATAGTCCGGCCTCCGGCTTATTGAACCTGCCCCTGGCTACAGAATTGCCTCGGAGTTATTAGTCTACCCAAAGTTAAATTAAGGAGAAGAAGAAAGCGCCAGTCCTCCCCAAGACGTACAAGGATTAATTTAGTTTAAATGATTCCCTAGTTGTTGTCGACACTAAAGCTGTACCAGTTTTTAATTTCACGTTTTTAATGCATTGGGTTACCTTTCTTATATTATCATTTAATCAATATTTAAACTAACAAAAATAATAACGTTTACATAAGCCGACAGTGATTAATAAGCTTACTTTTGACTTGTTCCAAAATTTTGTTGTACAAATCTGTGATTTTTTCCTTCTGCTTCTCCCTGACTTTCGGGTCCATTTCGGATTCTTCTTGGGCGGGAGGGCCAAACATACCGTAAGACAATTTCTTCTTTAGCAAATCCGCCATTTCGTTTCCGTTTTTCAACTCGAAGCAATCGTAATCCCGGTCGCCCAATTGGTCGTACATCAATTGTTGGAATTGAATAGGACTAAAACAATCAGTTACTATTGCAAGTAGCATCAAAAACGATATAACGCCGATTCAGTGGCTAATGCAAATAGAAACATTAAAAAAAAAAACAAAGCCCATTCATAACAAAACTCACCCTTCTTCGTTTCCGCAATTCTGTAACGCCGTTTCCGACAGTATCTCCGCTTTCAGAAATTCCCGGCCCATTTCGAGCTTCTGCATCACGTCCGACTTTCCGAATTGCTTCCTGCCGTCTATGTAATCGTAGAGGACGAGCGTGTGCCCGATGGGCATGAACAGGTAAACGCCGGGGATCTTCTCCCTGAAGAGCTTCTCCATTTTCTCCAGGGCGAAGCACCTCTTCAGCGCCAAACAAAGGTTTTCTCCCTCCTTGTTCGACACCCTCATATCCCAAGCTATGAAATGATAGTTTGCTCTTATCGCGTTCTTCACCTCGATCGCTTTCAGCGTCTTTTCCTTGAATTCCTTACACAGCGGGTTTGTAACATCGAAATAGCATAGGAGTAGCATTTTTCTCTGCAATGTTTATACCTCTTTTCAAACCTCTGACCTAACCTAATCTAACCATTATCAAACTGTCACTAATCACAATCAATTAATGGGCCCGTTCATCAAAATGTTCAACATTCAACATGTTTGGATTTGTTTATGATGAATGTTGGTCTAATGAACAGTACTTAGTAGAATACGTTCACAATTAACAATCCGGTCATCAGAGAATTCTCCAACAGTTGGCAGTAAACTCCGAACTGTTGTCTCTGATGAACGGGCCCAATGATAACATAATTTTGATTATTGCCAACTTAAATTTGTTTACTAATCACATTCAATTATGACAGCACGATTTTGATTATTGCCAACTTGAATTTGTTTTGTGCCAACTCGAGCTTGAAATGGTATACTCGTAGTAACAAAACAAAAGGTTTAGGGACCCCGGTAAGGTCGCGGGTTCAAGTCCCGCCGGGTGGGGTCATTTAAAAGTACAAAATGATTCCACCTGGGGTCCATGGATGTCTGTGAATATGTTTGTGGTGTCTAAATATAGTAAATTACAAAATACAAAGGTGAAATGATGGAGTGGTTTTAAACCAATATCCAATAAATGTATAAAAAAAAAACAACAAAAGGTTTTTCGATTGGTTGATTACTTACCTTTTTTACAGGCGAGCATAAACAGTTCTCTTGGATGGCCTCATGTAGGGAGGTTCTGTTGAGGTAATAACTCGGTAACGACCGGTGCATTTGGATAAATCTGTCGCAAACATTTCTTTCCAGAATATCTTCAAACCATAGAATAGAATAGAATATTTGTATTTCCAGAAACAAATGCGTACATTTATGGGAGTGTCAAATAGAGTGCTGTACAAAATTAATTAGGACTAGATTATACATAAAAAAGGTAAAAAAACCATAGATGATAATCATTATTTTAGTAATGTATTTAAGTAGCAATGAATGTAATTAGTAGACTACTAAACTTTAAATCGGTTTTAGAAGTGACTTTAATATATTAAGATGAAAATTAGTAAGTGTTTCTAACTCTACACTCTACAGTATTGACAGATTTTTTTCAAAATGTTGACGTAAGCGTAAAATTTTTGTATCTCTCGAAATTTTACTTCATGCTTAATCAGGGATTTTAAACAATCTTTTGAAGCCTTAATTTGAACGTTTTTATAAAAACAACATATATATTACCTCAATAATATCGTAAACTAAATATTTAACAATCACAAAAAAAACATATGTTAAAATCCAAGTTTTAGTAGATTATACCGAGTGAGCATTTTCAATCCGGGACATGTATTTTAATTGATTATATAAATATGACTATAATTGACTTTCAATTTATTTATAAGTTGTCAAACTTTATTTGCAAACTGAATATCAATTATTATTATATTATATTAAGTAAGTGCAAGTAAAGTAATACACATATCTGCAGATGCTGCTCTACATATTAAGCTAGTTTTTGTGGTATAAAGTTAAAATTAATTTCTGGTAATTTGCAAGGACTGTACTTACATAAGGTTTAATGTGTTGAGTGAGTTTGGTTAAGAAATTACAACTATTACATGATAATTTGATCGATTTACATTCCGTAATTCTCCACCGTGAGTGTCTCGCTTCACGCACCTCGCCTAGACAAGGCTACTACCGCAAAAAAATCGTAATAAAGTGCATTGACTGAAATTAATATTATCTAGATTTCAGATCATTGATTCGTGAATTTATTTTAACTGTATTGACGGAATTCTTTATTGTTTACCTATCAATTTATAATTTCCTCCCTCCACTACCCTTTCCGTGGTCTACCGAGTCTGTCTAAAAAGCCCTCACAAACGACCCTGTGAGTTGAAGTGTGTCCATTGTTTATTATTTGTTTACTCTTGTAGATTTCATTATTATTTTGTTTGTTGCTGTAATAAGTAATAACCAAAATAGTTATCAGTTGCAATGTTTGCGATTTAAATATTAGTCCGCGTTCAGATGCTATTAAATGTCACGGTAAATGTCGTAAATGGTTTCATACGAGTTGTATAAATTGCACAGTCGATGTAATTGAACATTATTTAAGTGAAGCCAAACAGCCTGACGCCGACCATTGGATGTGTCCAGACTGTTTACCTAACGACCCAAAAATGAAACCCCGCCAAAATACTTCGTCGTCATCTATTAATGAGACAATTAAAAATGTCTTAGAAAAGAACTTGCGCAGCTTTTTAAATAGCAGTTTCAAACAACAATGAAAGGTCTTTTGGATGAAATGAACAACAATAAAGACCGGCTTACAAAACTCGAGTCTTCAATTCCAGTTAAATCTCAAAAGGTTTCATCTGGAAAGAATATTATGGCTGAAATAGAAGAAAGACAACGACGTGCGCTCAATGTCATGGCCTATAACATTCCCGAACCATCTGGCACAACAGAAGAGAAAATTAAAAAGGATATAGCAGCTATAAAATCTTTTAATCTTTAGTTTGTAATTAAAATGCAATTAAATTGAATAATTTTTCCCTTTTATGATTAGTTATGTTTCAGATTGAAAATGCTCACCCTTAATTATATTATATGTCCCGGATTGAAAATGCTCACCCACTGATTTAGTGAGTATTTTTAAAAACACTTTATTCATCTTAATACTGATATAAAATTCTTGAAAATGTAAAAATATTCTTCGTTTTTCTAATCGATAAAACTCTTCATATTGAAGTAATTTCTTCAAATATGGCAACCCTGCTTTACACACCTGTTATTTTCCTCTGTTCTTGAAAATTATAAGACAACTGGACGAATCCTTCTTCCATATCAACGAAGCTGAAATCACCCGTGTAGGAACGAATTAACTCGGGCCTATTATCAATCGAAACAACGACGAACACCGCCCCATGCTTCTCATCGATGCACCTCTCCATCAGGTCGATGTTGAAGTTGGTCTCGACCGTCGATTTTAAGGCCGTGCCGTACGAGCCATCCACGACGTCCAACGGGACTATCACAAACAAATCCGACAGGGCCCTCCGCAGCGTCGGAGAAGTGGCCAGTAGTCTCATAAATTTCTTACAGAAGGGATCGTTTTCGTTGTAATAAAATATCACCATCAATTTTTGCTACACAAAAAGGAATGCGATCATTTTGATTGATTGTATGAAATGCCGATCATTTACCAAGTATTCAGGTTCTAAAAGCACGGTTTTCTGGATGGTTTCTTCGATCGTGTCGTAAGTGAGGGGCAAGTCTTGTAAATCGTTGGTTATTTTCTCAACAGCCGACATGATTGCTGACTTTTGGATCAAAGCTGCAATTTATACTCATTGAGTACACAAATATCGTATGCTCAATAAAAAAAAACCTCTAGAGTGCTATGGAAAATATTGTAGGTTGGCAACTCTGAAATTATATGATAATTTTATTTTTTTTATTTTTGGGTTTTACGTCATCTATTTCCGCTGCTATGGCCTATCATGACGCCGAAGATTAGGTCTACAGCTATCCGGGAATTTTGCCCAACCCGGTGGGAGTTCCAACCCACCGGTAGGGATCTTTAACGTGCACGCAACATCCAGGCAATATATGATAATTATTATGTCTAATGTTTTACAAGTCAATTCGTAAAGCGTGTAGCCAACTTAAATTGAAAAAAAAAATCATTGCACTCTAGAGGTTTTAATAATTACACATATGATACAATGACATTGTCGAGTTTAATTATATAACTTTTTTGCGTATTTATTATTATTTAACTTATTTTTTTAACTCACTGAACTTTGCCTGTTTCTCCTCCCTGTGCACCATCTGTATATTGTACAACTCGAAGAGAAACTCCTCCCTTTTGATAGTACCGTCAAAGAAACCGTTCAATTCAAGCTCCCCCTTAACACTGGAAAACGTGAAGAGACAGCTCATCCGATGCCTCATGCGCTTTTCGATTTCCAACAGACCCACGTATTCCAGCACCGTCTCGTAAAAAGTAAAGTTCTCCGATGCGTCATTCATATCCCGAGCGTAGACCGTGTACTCTCCGAAGAGATTGTTGACGTCTTTGTTGGTTAACAGCGGCCAGATCGATTTGGAAAATATATCCTGGCTGTTGTGTATGTAGACAAGTAAAGGACGGATCTGATTGAAACAAAAATATATTACAAGTTGTTGATTATGATATGATTTTGTCATTAAATCACTACATCGACTGTATTTTCACTATTATGACTGTAAGTCACTATATTGACTGACATTAGTCTATCGTATCAACTTGACTTAAGATGACGATCGTCGGCATTTAGTCCAATGTATCAAACTTGACACAAATGTTGTTGTTAGTTATTGTCAATTTGAGACAACTATTATTTGAAATATGTATATTATTAGATGGTCATGTTATTGTTTATCTTTATGAACCTTGCGACACACATTTTGATAGTTGCGACATATTTTAAAGTAACGAGTATCTTCCACTTCCAGACTAAGCATGAATTAAAATTTCGAGTTTAGAAAAGTCCCGCGTAGAAAATTTTTACGGGGCTTTTCTATAAACCACTAATTTAAAGTTAAGTTGAATATATATATACCGCTGAAATGTGACAGATATTTACTAAGATATAGCGAAATAATATAAAAAATATTTATTTTGTGAATATTTTGTAAATATGATAATTATAAAAGTAGAACGAATTTAGTTTGAGACACTTTTCCATTTTCTTAATGTTTAAATCATCATCAGTGTATTTAATATGAAATAAAAACATTTCAAAAGTTAAAACAATCACTCGGAGCTGAACCAAAAAACCACAAAAAACCGTTATTTTTTCCGGCACGAAAACCGGAACCGAACCGATACATATTTTATTGATTGAACTGGAACAAAAACCGCAATGCAAAAAAATAATGGTTCGAAGCCCTGAGATGAACATTTTTAGATATAGAATAATTTTAAAGCGGAAGCTGCGCTATTTTCTGAAAGAAAAAAATGAAATTGTACATTGGGTTGCATAAGTTCAGCTTCATCTAAATTTAATTACACTTTTATTTATTAGTCACTCAACGATACCAGAAAGAAAATTGTTTAAATTAATAATTTTCTTTCTGGTATCGTTGAATAACTAATAAATAAAAGTGTAACTAAATGGTAAATTTAGATATAGCTTAACTTATGCAACCCAATGTACAATTTCAAAGTCCACAAATACTATTGATTGAATTTTAACTTTAAACCTTTGAATATTGGAATGTTCTGTACCGTTGCAATTGAATTTTCCACAGCCTCGGTGAGAGATTTTGATAATTTCAATCCGGCTTCATCTAAGGCCTCTTTTAAGGTTTTGTTCTGGAGATCATCTTCCATGATTTTCTCTTCTGGCACCCAGGTTGTGTCCATTTCCTCTTCGGGCATTGTATTTATTGCTAAAAAGACACAAATTTGTTACACAAAGGGAAAGTATTGTTTTTGTGTAGTTGGGCAGTTTGTATTCTTTTACAAACATAAAGCAACAAGTCCATGCTTAACAACTACTTACAAGAAAAATCACTCGTCGGCATGCAAACATGTGCTTAAAAGTATGAATAATATAAATTCATATCGTGGAATGTTTTTTTACACAACCAAAATTTTCTGTTTTTTAAATTAGGCACTAGGTTCACATGCTAGGTTCAGAAACGATGAAAATAAAAAAAAAAGCAATTACAAAAAATTATACTTACATTGTGCATTGTCTTCTCCAAATATCATACTGATAATTAAATCGCAACTAGTGTCTTCATCGTAGAAATCAGTCAATTCCAGAACGCCTTTACAAAAATTAAAGACGAAGACCGCCGGCTTGTATGTCCGTATGTAACTTTCCAACAGATCGTTGTTCAAGTGCAGACTGCATATCCTAACCAAGCCTTCCAAACTCTGCGCCCCAACCAAATCCCAAACGATGAAATTGCTCTTGTTAATTATGGCCTGATTGATGTAGCACACGAATTCTCCCGAGAACGGCTCGTATTCATTGTGCAGGTAAATAACGAGAGGTTTTTTCTATGAGGAAAATAACACACTTATAGCGTTTTCTGCTTATATATATATATATATATATATATATATATATATATATATATACATATATATATATATATATATCTATATATATATACATATATATATCTATATATATATGCATATATATATATATATCTATATATATATATATATATATATATATATATATATATATATCTATATATATATATATATATATCTATATATATATATATATATATATATATATATATATATATATCTATATATATATACATATATATATCTATATATATATACATATATATATATATATATATATATATATATACATATATATATATATATATCTATATATATATATATATATATACATATATATATATATACATTTATATATATATATATACATATATATATATATATATATATATATAAAGTTCGTCCAAGAATGCAAGCAATATCTAGTTGTTTTCATTGCCATTCCGACATCTCTAAATACAACGTTAAAGCAAGCATTAAATATATGACGTTTTGTTGGTAATACCACCCAGTGTTGCCGCTTCACCTCTCGTAATAAACCCAGGCGAAAACTCCGAGTCCGAGGAAGAGTGAATCGTAATAATTATATTGTAATAATAATAACAACTTTAATTAAGAAAAAACAAAATAATATTGATAAATGGCAGTTTTATGTTATTTGGTGTTGTAGATCTGGGCCCTCTCCTTGCTGCGTCACTACAACTAAACCATAATTCACCACTTTTTAACCATTCATAATACAACGTTAGGCATCTAGCACCTAACGTTTTCGGACGGTTTTTTAGGTTATGTTGAATGTTTACATGTATTCTTAGCAACAACGCAGGGACTTTAAACAGTTAACATATTGCCTGGATTCTTGGACATACTATATATACAAAGAGTTTTATATAGCACCGAACATTGCTATCCAATACGATTTGACACCTTTAATTTTTAGGTTATGTGTAAATTGGGTTGCCTGTATAACCGTTACAAATTGTAGCTAATCAATTAATGCCTCAACTTGTACATACAGAGAGTTTTTCTTTCAAGTAAACATGTTCCAATTATAGCGTATATGCCGAAAATCTTTAAATAATCGTTGTATTTTTAAAAGTGTTCAATTTAAAACCTAAAACGAGTATGTTCCACTCCCAGACTAATCATGAAGTAAAATTTCGAGTTTAGAAAAGCCCAAAAATTTGGTTTGGTCGCGAAGTGGCCAAACCAAATTTTCAGGCTTTTCTAAACTCAAAATTTTACTTCATGCGCCACCAGTACAGAACACTGACTTATTACGAAGTTTAAAACATACCACTGAACTTAACATTGAATCAGTGATTTGTACCGGTGGGGCATGAAGTAAAATGTTGAGTTTAGAAAAGCCTGAAAATTGTATTCTTTAAATAAACCGAGCGTCGGAAAATGTACAACATATGCAAGTTACCTGACGCCAACACAACAGACTCCTTTCATTATAAACAATAGCACTTATTATCTATTTATCCATTTATATATTATTCTGCTTATTTTGCATAATTGTTATCTTATGCTTATTTCGCTATTTTATCTTATTATATTATATTTTATTACTGTACCGTTAGTTATGAATTAGAGACCAAACCGTGAACACGGGTGTTAAGAAATAAATTCCTTTTTAAAAAATCGGTTTGTGTACGAGTAAAGTTAATTGGCGCAGTCGGTAGGATCCCGAAAAGTGAAGATTTCATTCATTTTTCCTTTTCTTTGGATTAATTCGGGAGTTTTTACGGTGGACATCGAGATCTTCGAGCGAATATCGAAAGTATCCCATGGACATAAATACTTTTACTGTACGTTACACAAGTTGATTGATTTTTTTAACGCGGATAGTTAAAATAGTGATTTATTTCTAAAAGACACAAATTCTGATTCATAGCTCATTTACTAACATATCTAAATCTTGTTCCTAATAATAAACTAAAAAAAAAAATATACCAAAATGGCCGTAGCTTTAAAACCCGAATATATGCAAATAATTCCTGAGTTCAGGGGAGAACCAGAACTTTTGCCTAGATTTATTGAAGTATGTGAAAGACTTTTAAATAGATTTTATAATGCTGAGGATAATAATGATTTTGTAAATGATTACTTAATGACTACCATAGTTTCAAGGGTTAAGGGTGAAGCTGCTATTAATATATCATCGAGTGCAGTTAATAATTGGAATTCTTTAAAAAATGCATTACTAAATTCATACGGTGACAAACGAGACCACTATACATTAAATTATGAAATTTGCACATTAAGGCAAAATACGAACGAATCTGTGTTCGATTTTTATAATAAAATTCAATCTCTTTTAAATTTACAAGTTGCGTACATAACAAATCATATTGCTGACTTGCAAGAAAGACAGCACTTGCGAATATTTTTTAGGGCTAATGCTTTAAAAGTTTTATTGAGAGGATTAAAAGATCCCATTGGTTCACAAATGCGGGTTAAGAACCCTGCAGATTTAAACACAGCATTAAATATGCTTACTAATGACTTTCAAACGGAGGTCACCATTAACAATCCAATAAATAAAGATAAAAATAAAATATTTGCACGACGTCCCATTCCATCTTATTCTGATAACTTTTATCAGCCACGCAATAATTATAACAATGGTAGACGCTATCCTTCTCGTCACAATAATAACAAACAATTTAATAGTACTTATCCGAATCGGAATAATGCATTCCAAAATAAAAATTATAGTTCTTTTAATAGTAAAAATCCAAGAACATTCAATTATCATAATAATAATAATCATAATCCTTACGGACTGAGTACTCCAAATACTCCACAAAATTCTGCACCCAATTTACAAAATTCTACACCCATGTCCGTTACTACAGGACGAAACGCCATTATTCCAAATAGGAACCAAATTTATAATATTGATGAGGAACAACAAGATTTTTTAGGCAAAACCGCCTCCTAGGAAACTCTTTTGAATTAATGGGGATTACTAATAATTATAGTGAACTTCCTTTTATATTTGACCCCCAAAATAAAATTAAAATTCTAATTGACTCTGGAAGTTCGAGATCTTTTGTAAATCCGAAAATTGCTAGGAAATTATTTAAAGAAAATATTAAATATGAACCTTTCCAAGTGGCCAGCGCACATGGTACCACTTTTGGAAAAAATAGTACATTAATTCCTTTGACGCAATTATTAAAATCAAAATATGCTAATCTTAAATTTTATCTATTTGATTTTCACTCTAACTTTGATGCCCTGTTGGGAATGGATAATTTAAAAAATATACAAGCAACGATAAATATTGATAAAGAAATATTAACTACCCCTAAGTGTAAAATACCACTTAATTTTGGTAACGTTCGTGAAACCCCGGATACGAAGTGCATAGTAGTACCCGCAAGGTCCGAACAAATAATTGAGGTAGATATAAATAATATAAGTAATGGCGATGTAATAATTCCGCATAAAAAACTACATAATTTAGAAATTCCAGAATGCATAAGTCATATTAGGAATAATAAAGCAATCTGTACAATAATAAATAAGGGTGAAAAAGATGAAAATATTTATGTGAAAAAACCATTTATTGTAGACCCTATCAGCGAATATGATTGGGAAATACAAAATGGAAATAAAGAAAAATATAATGTTAATACATTAAACTATGAAAAAATTAAATTTGATATATTAAAAATACGTACAGATCATATGAACTCAGAAGAGGAAAATGTTATTTCTAATTTAATTAAAGAATACGCAGATATATTCCATATGGAAAATAATAAACTTACGTTTACAAATAAAATAAAACATGCAATTAAAACGTCCGATGAACTTCCTGTATATACTAAATCATATCGTTATCCACACATTCACAAAATAGAGGTGGATAACCAAATTAAAAATATGCTTGATCAAAAAATAATTAGACCATCTTATAGTCCATGGTCTTCTCCAATTTGGGTGGTCCCCAAAAAATTGGATGCTTCCGGAAAACGCAAATGGCGCGTAGTTATTGATTACAGGAAATTAAATGAAAAAACAATAGGTGATAGATACCCTTTACCTAATATTAATGATTTATTAGACAAATTAGGACGATCACAATATTTTACCACATTAGATTTAGCCTCCGGCTTTCACCAAGTAGAAATTGAAGAAAATGATATACACAAAACAGCATTTAATACTGAAAATGGACATTACGAATTTTTGCGAATGCCATTTGGCCTAAAAAACGCCCCTGCTACATTTCAGAGGGTTATGGATAATATTTTAAGAGGAATACAAAACGAAAAATGTCTTGTGTATATGGATGATATTATTATATTTAGCACCAGCTTACAAGAGCATGTAAATCGATTAAGAGAAGTTTTTAACCGTCTTAGGGACTCAAATTTAAAAATACAACTGGACAAATCTGAATTTTTACGCAAAGAAGTAGCTTATTTAGGACATATAGTTACCCCTCAAGGTGTCAAACCAAACCCAGACAAAATTAAAGCTATTCAAAATTTTACTATTCCAAAGAATGTTAAACAAATTAAAGGATTTCTAGGACTACTTGGTTATTATCGAAAATTTATAAAAGACTTTGCTAGATTGACTAAACCTTTAACAAAAAGATTAAAGAAAGATGCAATTATTAATATAAATGATTCTGATTATCAAAATTGCTTTAATCTATGTAAAAATGTTTTAACAAATGAACCCTTGCTTCAGTATCCAGATTTTAGTAAACCATTTATTTTAACCACAGACGCTAGTAATTTTGCAATAGGCGCTGTGTTATCCCAAGGCAAAATAGGAAACAATTTACCAATAGCTTATGCGAGTAGAACTTTGAACAACTTTGAAACAAATTATTCAACAATTGAAAAAGAGCTTCTTGCAATAGTATGGGCAGTTAAGTATTTTCGACCATATTTATACGGTCGAACATTTCAAATAGTTTGTGATCATAAACCACTCCAGTGGCTCATGAATATAAAAGAGCCTAATTCAAAATGAGTACGATGGAAATTAAAACTCTCAGAATATGATTACACGATAGTATATAAAAAGGGAGCATTAAACAAAAATGCTGATTTTCTCTCCAGAATAGAAATTAATGTAAATGATGATAATGCTAAAGTAGAATTGACGAATGTAGGAGACGAAATTGAATCAATAATAGCACAAATGGGAGATTCACAGATAGATTTAAATGAAGATGAATTAAATGAAATTCTTAATGATAATAATAATGATACAGCGCACACAAATATTGAAAACCCTATTCTTGATATTCCTATTTTAGAAAAAGCTGTAAATTATGGAAATAATCAAATTATAATCTCTGAAGTAAATTATGCCCCTTCGCCACCAGTAATTAGGTTATTATTTAACAATAAAAAACAACGTATAAACGTACAATTTTCAAAATCAGATTTTGACAATAATGTCATTGAATTCATAAAGGAATATACAGTTCCCAACATTAAATATCACTTATACTTTGAAAGCCCCATTTATGAGAAATTTTCTGTAACGATGCAAAAATACTTTAAAAATTCTGCGAGTAATTTTATTAAATGTACAGAATTACTTTGTGACGTAGAAAGTCATGCAGAAATAGATAATACAATACGAGCGTATCACGAAGGAAAGTGTAACCATCGTGGTATCGACGAAACTGAGGCACAAATTAAAAGCAGATTTTATTGGCCCGATCAAAGGGGAACAATTCAAAATTTTATTAATCAATGTGAAATCTGTCTTGTTAGTAAATATGATAGGAAGCCCTTAAACTTAAAATTTAATATTACTCCAACCGCAATGAAACCCTTTGAAATAGTGCACATTTACACTATCGCTTTAGAAAAAGTTAAATTCCTTACTGTAATAGACTCATTCTCAAAATATACACAACTTTATAAATTAAATTCACAACAAGCAACAGAGATTGCTAATAAATTAATTAGATTTTTCACACATCATGGGATACCCGAACAAATTATTTCGGATAACCACTTAGAATTCAAAAATACAGTAATTAAAGAATTACTTGAATTACATGGAGTTAAATTACATTTCATTAGCTCTCCAATGAGTCCAATGGAATTGTTGAGAGAGTCCACTCTACTATTATTGAGCACGTACGCTTATTAAATAATCAAAATTCCTCAAAAGGAGACCCTATCGAATACAAAATAAATTATGCACTCCTTGCATATAATAATTCAATTCATTCTGCGACGAAATTTAAACCATCAGAAATAATCTCTAGTCATTTAGACACCAGTGACCCATTTAATATTGACATGGAAAGTAGATTAGTGAATAATTATATTGTTAATCATAGAGAGAAAATGAAATTATTCTATCAAAAAATTAATGAACGTCTTACGACGGATAAATCAAAAACTATTACAAAACATAACGAAACTCGTGAAGAGTTGCCTCAGTCCCTTTCAACTAGAGTATTTGTCAAAAATAGACAAAAACAAGCAAAAACAAAAAATAAATACAAACAAGAAAATATTATAGAAATAAACCCTGAATTAAAAACAGCTAAAATTAAAGCTAAACATCATAACGTCGTAGAAAAAATTCATATTTCAAATATTAAAAGACCTCGAGTCCAAACCCATAATAGTCCAAGCTATACGGACTTCATAAAGTATATGTCAAGTAATAAAAAACTATTAAATAATAATGTACAAGAAAATAACGAAAGTTTATTTTGCGCCCCTGACAATTATTCTCTAGCCCACTGTGTAAGTGCAGATTTGCATATGAGTGCAGGAATTGCCCTATGTTTCAAAACAAAATTTGGACAAATTGAAACTTTAAAAAATCAAAACCCAAAAACAAATTCAATATGTTATCTAAAAGATCGTAACCGATATATTCTTTATTTAGTAACAAAATCTAAATATTATGAAAAACCAACATATCAAGATTTTTATAACACTATAACTAATCTAAGCAATTCTGCATACAAAATAAAATTACAAATTTAGCTGTACCAAAATTAGGATGTGGTCTAGATACGCTTGACTATAATCAAATAAAATTAATGTTGCAATACATTTTCAATGATACAAAAATTAAAGTACACGTTTATTTAAATAAAACTATAGACGACGATTCTCTTGCAGGTCCGTCATCGACTTGCTGACGCAAGGTGCAGAGATAAGAAATGTTACGAAAAATTTAGGAATGATTCCTACGAATTTAGGACCCGCCAAACTACAAAAAACGGAACACACTTTTGTTCACTATTATGACTTAATGCCTATATATACAGAATTTGAAAATTTAAATACTCAATATTCATTTTTGATTTTAACAATCCAAAATATATCAACGTTTACAAAAATATTTGATAATTATAATAAAACAATTAAATTTAGTCAAAATAAAATCTCTAATAAAATCTTTGATATTAAACTTCAATCAAGTAAGAAAAATAGAAGTAAAAGAGGTCTGATCGATGGACTCGGAACGATAGTAAAAACCGTTACCGGAAATTTAAATGCAAATGATGGAAAAAGAATTGACCAAATATTAAATCACTTAGAATTAAATCAAAAAACTATATACAGTCAATTACAAATGCGATATAGTATAAATCAAATACTTATCGGAAAATTTAATGAAACTCTACGAGATATTGAACATAATGAATTAATGTTAAAATCAAAAATTCTAAAATTAAATGCTCTTCTTAAAAATGAAGTAGAACATGGTAATATTTTATTTGCTAAAGATTTATTTAATCAACTTATTATTTTATACAATGTAATTTTAAATATCTTAGAGGATATTGAAAATTCACTTTTGTTTTGCAAATTAGGATTGTTACACCCTAGCATTATAAGGCCAACTGAATTATATAAAGAAATTGAAAAAATATGAATATATTATAACGAGCAACTCCCTTTTGAACTTAAGGCTGAAAATATATTCAATTTCGAAATGGTCATGAAAGTAAATTGTAAATTAGAAAATACAAAAATTAATTATTTCCTCTCTATCCCAATCAATTACGAAAATAATTTTGAACTTTACCACTTGAACCCTATTCCTACTAAGTTCGAATCAGACTTTGTGACTATTGTACCCGATATTAAATATTTACTCAAATCAAAAGTTGAGAACAAAATTTGGCCTCTAAGCCGCTTGTGTAACAAAGGTAATAAGTATTATCAATGTCCGGATTCTCTGCTCATGAATCACCATGCCGAATGCGAGAAAACAATTCTGCTACATGAAGATAAATGAAATTGCCAGTTCACCAAGTTAAACATCAATTCAAATCACCTGGAAATTATACCTGACATAAATCAGTACTTGGCAGTATTTCCAAACCAAGAAGACATCAAAGTCGAATGCCAGAAGGAAACACACACCACATCTTTAATTGGCATCCATTTAATTAAGGAAAATGGATGTAAAATCAAGTTCCGAAATCACCAAATTAGATTTCTGGAATCTACTGTTGGAATCCCTATTCTTATCGACAACCCACAAATTAAATTTGAAAAATCACAATACAACGGGATGACCATCAACCTGAAAAAATTAAATCTACAAGAAGTACCAATTCTTCAACAATTGCCTTCTCTGGATCAGCGACCCAATATCCTGATGCCAAGTATTTGGACTACAACCCTGTACATTGCCGTCTTCATCATCGCCGGATATTTCATCACCAGATGGATAAGAAAAAGAAAAAATCAAGGACATCATCAAGATGACACCAGGATCCACTTTCAACTTCCTGGCGATGCCAGAATCTAAGGGGGGAGGAGTTACCTGACGCCAACACAACAGACTCCTTTCATTATAAACAATAGCACTTATTATCTATTTATCCATTTATTTATTATTCTGCTTATTTTGCATAATTGTTATCTTATGCTTATTTCGCTATTTTATCTTATTATATTATATG
This sequence comes from Philonthus cognatus, assembly GCA_932526585.2. Lineage (NCBI taxonomy): Eukaryota > Metazoa > Arthropoda > Insecta > Coleoptera > Staphylinidae > Philonthus > Philonthus cognatus. Next base: position 21,424,901 of record OW052249.1, on the reverse strand, counting down.
TTATTATTGTATCGTTAGTTATGAATTAGAGACCAAACCGTGAACACGGGTGTTAAGAAATAAATTCCTTTTTAAAAAATCGGTTTGTGTACGAGTAAAGTTAATTTGCATATGTATACTTAAAAGAAGAATTCTTGTTATGAAAATGTTCGGTGGTATATAAAACTCTCTGTATATATTTCTATGTTATTGTATAGCAAAAGATGGTAAATAAAGATTATTATTATTATAAAAATGTGCTTTCGAGCTAACTGAGCAAGTGCTCCATTTCCAGTGCAGTTATTTGGGGGTTCACACTGATTCCGTGTAAGCCACAAACGCTATGAATCTCTGTATTATACTTACATTTTGCTCGCATTCTCCAATTGCATCAGCCAGCGTTTTCAAAGGTAAACTCACGTCCGGATTATTTTTATCCATAAATCGAAACGTTGAATCGATGTCCATGCTGGAAACACATTCCACCCTTTTGATTTTAGCACCCGGGACTCTGCCACTTTGTTACTTACCTGAATGTGGACAGTTGGAAGGTAACCTCACGGAAAACATAAACTGAGTGAATTAACTGTTACTAACGTTCACAGATTAGTAACGTTAGTAAGTTGTGCTGGTTTAACGCCCCGGATTTTCTGACGCCGAGGGGAATCCCCTAATTGTGCCACTCAAACGTTATTTTGTAAAAAAAAAACGGAAAACCTTGATTTTTCTTGTGTGATTGATTGATTAGAAACATTTTAAAATATATGTGATGTAATCGATGTAATCTTATCAAAAATTTAGATTAGAACTTTTTGTTGGTTATGAAAAAGATAATCAACCAGACCCTGTGGACCACAGATCTACAGATGCACCATAGATTAAATTAGATTGACGACTCCTAGGGGGCATTAGGTATCGTGAGTTTAGTTCGCCGACTCACTCGATGCGGGGGCGCTGTAATCAAAAGTGACGTCATCAGGTGCGCGGTGAAGGCTTCACACAGTGCGGGACGCGCTTTGTGGGGTGACATACATATGCCGGGGGGTGCGGTGTGGAGCGGAGAACACCGCGCGGTGTTTGAATAAGTGCACGATGCGAGAAATAATAACGACATAATTATGGTATAAAATGTATATTACAAATAATTTAAATTTTTACAAATAAATAGGAAAAAACATTAATTACTTAATTTAAGTATTTACAATTAGATTTAATAAAACATTGATGACATTAATTGACTGTAGGAAAATTTGCTCTAATACATATTTGAAAAACAATAAAATTTATTAACCATAACATAATAGTTACTATGCAATGCGATTCCGGTGAATTAGTGAACGAATAATTTTAATAACCATTAAAATATCTTTCACACATTAACTTATACATAATTTTCGAATATAATGAACAATATTTAAATTATCTCTGCCAAGATGACTGCGTGAATTGATGTCCACCTTATTTGGTCTAATTAATACTTCTAATGCTTAATAATTGATAATTCATGTTAAAACAATAAGTATTATAAATGAAATACAAATTATTATAAATAAAACGCAAAACTAATATAGATTCAAATAAGTTAATGTTCAAGAAATGTGAAGGTATTAATTATAATATTAAAAACGGTTTTCTTAATTTTGCAAGTATACTGTCGATTTTTTAACTATATACAATATTTAACCATACTCGGAAAAATTTGACTAATCATTGCTAAAAAATAAATCCACATTATCATTGATTTTATTTTTATAGAAGTAATGGTTAAATAAAACTTGAATAATTATCAAATCAATAATACATTTTTATTATTGTACAACAAAAATCACATGAATCCTAAACTATATTCTATTGGTGATAGTCTGAAGCAAATTACTAATAATATAATTGATTAATCAAAACAGGTTCCAATGTTCAGGAATATTGCTAATGATTTCAATATAAATTGTTCCATATTTTAACAACTTAAAGTAACCTTTTGCAAATTATAAAATTAAATTTTTAATAATTGTTTCTTTTTTGAAATAGCCAAATTTTCCGCTCTTATTTTTCTATATTTAATTGAGGCCAAATGTTTGACAGTATCATTGATTTTTACATGTTTGGTTCCTTTTAGAATCCTACTTAGGTTTTGTACCCACGAATGAATGTAAAAGGAGATCATGTAATTATCAATGATATCAATCAAATTATGGTCTGTGCAGGAGAATGAAATTTGGAATATAATAAATTACCTTTTGATTTTAAATATTTAACAATATCAACAAAATTGCATATCTTTGATAAAAAAAATAATAATAATTTGAAAAGATTTGGAAACATATCTGAAAAAATTAGTGCTCGGCTTCAAAAGAGCTCTTCTATTGTAATCCCTACAATCAACTAACTCAACACTAACTCTTTTCTACATGTATTGCAGTCCCACACTTTCTTTAAAAAATTATATGAATTTTTAAATTCAAACACATCAGAGATATTTGAGGGAGAAGTAATTTTTGGAGCTAAAAAGTCGGTTCTAAATATTTGTAAAAAGTTTAGTGCCCCTTCACAACCATCTTTTTCCCAATTTAAATAAGGAGAATGTAAAGTAGTGAAATTATTAACAATTAACGCCTTATACGATCCCTTAAATGATGAACATGTACGATTTACTTCCAAAGAAATTTTCCAAGAGATCTTGGTTTATGTTTCAAGGATAAACATATTTAAAACCAATACAAGATAATTTTTTCCATATGCATTGAAAAAATGTTAACGTAGTTATCCAGTTAGCAATGCACGGTGGAGTAAAATTACCCTTAGGTCTTTTAAATTGCATTGATCTCAAAACATCAATCGCTTCAGAATAAAATCCAACATGTTCACTCTCTTCGTGAATCACACATCTTAAAGGTTTGTCCCCTGTAACTGATGAACCATTTACACTATCAAATAATTTATCAAAAAATAACAAAAATTCTGAAGTGCCAAGCATTGTTTCTGTTTTTGATAACTCATTGCCGTAGCGTACAAGAAATCTCAATGAAGATGAGGTACGTTGGGAAAATACCTGAGATGCTAATTTCACTTTTATCTTATTCATTTTATTTTCGTAAACATGGCAATCAGTTATTTTAGGCAGTAACATGCTATCAGAGTCTCCATTATCCATTTCATGTAGCTTCACAATATCCGACCAGCAAGCCGTAAAGTTTGTTCCCTTCCATTTAAATGTGGCATTGTAATTTAATAAATTGTTTCTGACACATTTTAGAAGGTGAGGTGGATCAAACAAAGGTATTATTTTCTGATTTCCTATCAAGAAACCCCTTGAGCGATTATCCTTACCTTCCAAAATGAACCTACGATTAGATTCCTCCAATAATTGTTTTATGAACCTAACATTGATTACATATTGTGCAAACAACATGAAAACCAATGTCTTGTAGTTGTTTTGTAATAATTTTTATGTTCCTGGTTAGATCTGGAACACCCATACCATGTTCCACAAAGAAATATGCTATGGGTTGTTTCCATTTGATGTGTATCCCACGAACCATAAAAACCATTACATTGTCAGCAAAAAGCAATTTGTTTTGCTCACCACAACAGGCAAAACCATCAATGGAGGAATCAATTTTATTAAAATATATTCCCGTACTTAGTGACATTTCATCAAATAGTCTAGTCTTCTAGTCTTCGTCCATTAATTCCCGGACCAAAAGGAATGCGATCCAGTAAACTGTGAAGATATTGTCTCGATGGAAGAGCAAATACTTTTACCAAAAATCTGTACAATTTGGGGCTTTGTTTATACATAGCTAATGCAAAAGTTTTATCTTTCATCGAGAAACGTCTTCCACGAGCTTTATAATGTTGCAACTTTATCTGTGACATAAAAAAGTTAAAAGATAATTCATTCATATGTCCCCGAAACATTTCTCCAGTTTCAAGAACATCAAGTGCATGATCAAGATGCTCCTTATTAGAAGCATTTTGAGCATGCAAATTTCTTGCAACCTTTTGGATATCTTGGGCATAGGAATGCAGCATCTTTGGTTGAGGGGAAAGCTTTCTTTTTCGTGTTACATTTATCTTACATTTAATGTTTTTAACAATTTTACCTCCAGACATTCCTTCATGTTCAGTAGTCGTACTACTTTGTAACTAGATGGACTATTATGATGGGGTTTCAAACTGTTCCCAGTAGCAGAATTATCCCAAAGGGGCTTACTACTGCTCACGCCAGCAATTAAGGGAGAATTCTTCTTGTCAGTGAGAAACTCCACAGGTAACCCCACGAGAGACTCCACGTCCTTGGATGTTTCCAGAAGTTCTGGATCATTCACGAGCGCTATGATTAAAATATATATATTTAGATATACTGTTCTCCTTGCACGCTCGCTTAATAAAATGTATTTTTTAATAAAAAGTAATGTGTGGTTTATATTAGGTATATGAAGATATATGTGTATATATAAAAGTAACAAATATTTAGCTTACCAGCCGGTGTATCGAGGTATAATGTGGGAACACTCCCTAGTTATAAATTCATTTTGCTGGTAAAGCATTTTATCCCCTCATCAAAGTGCCTGTCGCAAATGTAAGTAGACTTGATAAAGGTGCATCTTCGATTTTTAAAAAGGTCTTCTCTACCAACAGCCTCCAGCCACTTCTCATACACCTAAGAAAGAATATAAGTCTTAGATTGAGTTCTTCGTGCAGTATACATTTAAAATATATATTTGCAAGTATACATGCTATATAAATATCAACTATTAATGCATTAATAGGATTAAAAAATAGAGTCGTAATTATGAATAATATTTTAAATATTCCGACAAACTATTTATTTGGTTTTCATTTGATGGTATCAACTTTTTTAAATTTATGATTCAATAAAAATAAAAGGCTTAAAGCTAATGACCAAAAACAACTGTCAGGATAAATATATATATATATTTTATAAAAACGTAATAGATTCTATTTTGTTAAATTTATGTACTATTTCTGTACAACAAAATGTTAAATTTAAAGTATACGTTGTTCTTTAATTTTACCATCTAGGTATTGTAATGTACCCTGTACATCATTATTATATTACATTTTATTATTATATTATTTCTCATTATTATTATTATTATGTATATTTCGCACAGATAACATTAGGGCCAACAAATAGTCAGAAACCGATCAATAACAATTTGTTTATCAGTACTTTCACTAAAGATGTTATTTCAAATCATTATCTTAAGTAAATGTTTTCTACCGCGCTCATTAGACATTGCCCCTAACGTTATGCGCGCCCCTTTTGTTATAATCTCTTTCTTCCAGAGCTTGATTAGAATAAGTTGTTAGTCTTATTTCAGACATCGCGAAAAGCACTCTTACTCTTGTAATCCGTTTATACTAATTCTTTTATATTAATAAATCTGTTAAAGTCATAAACAGTATATTAATAACAATTAATATCCGCCTCCCGCTCAACCATTACACTGGCGCAGTCGGTAAACGTGAAATAAATAAGTGTAAAAAGTAATTAGCGGGTTTTTTCGCGAGTAAATAATACAAAATTGTGCATAAAATCCGAAGTACGTTCCTCAACACATAGAAGGACGCCAAAATCGTAGTGCCGTTCCCAAGCTACCATCTCAATAGCGTCCTACTCCTGTAACGATCATATCCACAGAGTGCCAGAAGGAAGCCATCCACGTCGTGAAGTTCCAAGCATTTAAACAACGAGCTACCATATCAAAACTGAGTCGTCGTACTCAGAAAAGCGCTAAGCAGATTACCCGAGAGGGTAACACAACAACCGTTTCCACAGCCCCACCAGGAAGTGCGCGTACCACCAGAAGACGAGTGATTAAATCGTGCGACGAAATGCTCATCGTAATTTTCTTCTCGATTCTAAGGTAGGAAAGAATACACTCATTTATTTTTTTGCAACCCACATTGACCTTTTATTTTTCAAAATTATTGAATTTTCAAAACTGAATTTAAATTGTTTCAAATCTTTTTAAATTATTTTTCATATTGCTATGTTTTTTTTTTTTACAAACAAAAAAGTTTATATAATGGAAACTTTAAATTTAGCATTTTTGACTCTGTCCGAAGCTAGATTCGATAACTCAAAAAAATCAAATTTAGAAGACTTTATTGGTCAGTGCAACAATGCTACGACATTGGTTACTGCTGAGCAACAGGCAACATTATTAATTTTCATTAAAAATAGAATCACTGGCGATGCAGGTGCTCTTGTTAGAGGTCGTGTTACTAATACTTGGAACGAACTTAAACAATTGCTTCGCGAGAATTTTTCAGTTAAAAAATCCTTCGATCATTTACAATCAGAACTTAGGTGCATCAAACAAGAAAGTAATGAGTCAGTAGTAATGTTCGGTAACAAAATCAAAAAGTTATATCAAGAATTAATTAATTCATTAGATCTTACATTAGATGATGCTGTTTTACAAGCACAAGCAGATTTGTTAAACAAACAATGCTTAAACGTTTTTATGGCCGGTCTAAATAGAGATTTATGCGTTATTTTGAAAGCGAGAAACTGTGATTCACTAGAAAAAGCTATAAATATTGCATCTTCAGAAGATTTTTCATCGCCTCAAAACAATTTTCAAATAAATTTAAATCAATGTCAAATATGTGGCAAAAATGATCATATTACAGCAAACTGCAGGTACAACTCGTTTCCCAAAAACAATGGAAATTCAACAATCACATGTAATTATTGTAAAAATGTTGGTCATTCTATAAACGAATGTCGCAAACGAATGTATAACAACTCACAAGGAAATTTTAGATCTCAGCAACAAAATACTAATTTACGATATTCACAAAATCTTAAACAGCCAAATTTTAATAACTCAACCCGAGAGCCACAAACCATACATTCTAATATTAACAAAAATAATTCAACACACAATTATCAACCGTGTAGTTTAGATATTTCACCTCGGCAACGTGATAATAATTTACATCAAAATCAATCATTTCCAAAAAATTCTAATAATAGATTCATAAATTCTGATTTAATTTCTTCTCAGCAGTTAAATTTAAACTCTTTGGAGTCCGAAGTTGCGGACGAACTTCGGACAGCATCTCAAGTCCCAGAACATCATTTTTTTTCAATAGACATCGACGCAATTTCTTCCTATGTCAACATAATCTCACCTCAATTAAAATCCCAAGGTACATTTTTAATCGACACTGGCGCTGAAGTCTCTTTAATAAAATTAAACAGACTACAACCTCACGTGTATGTTTTTGACGATTTGAAAATTACCTTGCACGGCATCAATGCATTTAACAAACCGACTCACACCTTATGTTATTGCACCTTACATTTTGAATTTGATAACAATTATAAATTTGAGCATGTGTTTCACATAGTTCCTAGTTCTTTTCCGATCCCTCAAGATGGACTTATTGGGAATGATATTCTTAAAAAGTTTAATTCTATTATTGATTATAATAATGATACAATTAAATTTGGAAATGCTTTATTAAAATTACATACTATCAAGAAAGTTTTAAAGAAAAGTACACCCAATAACAGAACTAATCAAATCAATCAACAAATTCCTAATAAATCTATTGCTCCAAATTCCAAACCTAATCAAATACAATGTGAACCGAAAACATCTCCTAAAATTCCTCGTAATGTATTCAAAAATCCTAATCTTCAAAAAGATATAATCAATGCAATCAATGCAAATAAAACACCCTTGCCAAGTCCAACAAGTCCAACCCCATTAAACATCGAAGTAAATAAACTAAATTCTGATAAAATTTTTGTAAAAGCTAGAACAGAAAAAGTGATTAAGATTAAAATCGATAACCCAGAAATAATTGTGGGAATTGTAAATAAACAAGAAATATTTCCTAAAATTTACTTATGTAGTAGTATTGTCACCGTAGATAAATCAAATAATACAGCAATAACAACACTGCTAAATACTAGTGATAATGTCTATGAATGCGATAATATTTCTGTTACATTAGAGCCATTAGAGTCAACAAAGAAACAATTATCTTTAAATAAAATAAATACAAGTGAATATTCGAACGATAGTAAAGACATTAAAAGTTATAATAATTATTTAAATATACTTAACAAATTAAAACCACAAACTGTTAATCACTCTTTACCTGTTTTCTCATTTTTAAATTCTTCTTTAAAACAAAGCAAAGTCACGTTTCATTTTATTCATGATCGCACCACAAAATCTGATGGCACACCTTTTGGTTATGCAGGTTTTGCAGGTGAAATAATGTCAGACTGTGGTTCATCATATTTTATAAGTCATAATTTGGAAGCAAAATTGCAGTGTAATTCCATTGACAATCGTCTTTTTACTATAACACAAGGGAAACATTTTGGGATTTGTATTAATTTAATCTGTAATCCAACAAATTGGGCACAAAAATTCACTAACTTCTTAGATATTTTTCCTAAACTGTATAACAAACCTCTGAACATTCGTACGATTCTATTAGGTACAGGTTTATTTAATATACCAATCAACGATATTGTAGATTTTCTATGTAATTTTTCTAATAATAACCCCTTCTATCCACATCACTATACGGTATATATTCCTGAGAAAGAAAAATTCCATTATGTTGCAAGTTATTCCGAAAATTTTATTCAACCTACTCTAAATTACACATTTAGCTCTAAATGCATTCAACATTCAAAACATTTTTCAACACAAAAAGTGCCAAGCGACGGTAACTGTCTTTTCCATTCAATTATTTACTTAACGGGTTTCTTTAAATCAGTAGAAAAGCTTAAAATATTTTTATTGAATTCAAAACAACATTAACTCTATTAGCATTCCAAAAATTACCACAACTCTCGATAATTTACAATGGAATAAAATTCGCTCTATTATTAGGTATATTTTCAAAGACACAGATATACTAATTAATATATATCATAATAAAGCTATTCTCCCGCAAACAAAAGATATCCCTGACATCCTAAAAGAAAATCATGACAGTCCAGGCGCAGGACATCCCGGTTTTCATAAGACATATCGTAGGATCAAAATGAACTACAAATGGCCAAATATGAAATCCACAATATACGATTACGTCAAAAGTTGTAAATATTGCCAAGAAAATAAATTAAATCGTAAAAAGAAACACGCGCCTATGGAAATCACCACAACCTCAATTAAACCTCTTGACAAAATATTTCTTGATGTAGTTGGCCCTTTGCCACTTACAGAATTTGAGAATAGATTCATACTTACTTTACAAGATGACTTAACTAAATTTTCTCTAGCTTTTCCTATTCCTAACCACGAAGCCTTAACTATTGCTACTACATTCACTGAACATTTTATCTGTAAATTCGGTATTCCCAAGTGTATATTGACAGATCGAGGGAAAGAATTTACCTCCATTTTGCTTAAAGAGGTGACGAAATTATTTAAAATTAAACACATACTAACTACCGCATACAGACCTCAAAGTAATGGTGCTCTTGAAAGATCACATTTAACACTCGCCGATTATTTGAAACATTATACCTCTAAACAACAAGATTGGGATAAATACGTTGCATTTGCTACATTCTCTTATAATACGTGCGTTCATTCTTCTACAAACTACACCCCTTACGAACTAATGTTTGGCCATAAACCTAATACACCTAGAGACTTAACACGGGAACCCGAGTTTAAATACACATATGATAATTATGTAGACGAGTTAAAATTACGTTTCCAATATTCCCACGATATAGCAAGAAAAAATCTATTAATTTCCAAAGAAAAAAACAAATTCTATTATGATAAAAATTCAGCGATCCCCCAATTTCAAGAAGGCGATTTAGTCTATCTGCAAAATGAACAGTTTCAACCAGGAGTTTCCAAAAAATTATCTTCCAGATATTCTGGTCCTTTCAAAATTATTAAAATCAATTCTCCCACTAACTGTACAATTAAAATTAAAAATAAACATGAATTAGTACACTTCGATAGACTAAAACATGCTACTGCTTTAGAATCTCCGGCACAGTGATGGCCAACGATTTCTACAACAACACCCCTTTACAAACTTCTTTAACTGTTTTTATTCAAAAAATCAAATAATTTTTATAATTTCCAACCCATTGATTTCGCAAAACATTTTCAACTTATATAAAACTATTTCTCTACCAACCTCTCATAATCACGATAACTACGTTTTTATAGAACCTACATCAAAGTATCTTGCCATGTCACAAGATAGACAACATTACACTCTTTTTGATGACCTAAGTTCATGCGTTAGAATATCCAACAAATATGTTTGCCAAACTAAACAACAACCCGAACGTATTGCTGAAGATAATATTTGCGAAATAGATATTTTAGTTAACGGAAAACTTAATAAATATTGTAATACGAGACTTATACCATTAAAGAACGTTCTATGGAAAACACTTAATGAGGAAAACACCTGGTTATATATTTCACCCGCGAACAAGACAATTTCTATTGCTTGTAATAATAGAGATACTTTCGACTTAATAATATCCAATAACGGAATCTTGCAGGTAGCGCGCAATTGTAAAATATTTACAGGTGACACAACCTTTTCTAGTACTACCTATAACTTCACAAGCAATCTGAGATACATTTTGCCAAATTTTAATATTTTAGACCATGAATGTTGTTCCAAAAAGGTTTTAAATGTTTTCAAAAATATATCTTTCGGAAAAGTTAAAATTAACTACTTTGATAATAATGATCTAAAAATGGCTAGTCATAAACTCGATGAAATTTCAAAACTTAGTGAGAATATAGTAAATAATAGGAACTATAGTTGGATTTCAGAAATTCATTACTCTTTCCTATCATATATTTTGCTTTTTGTTATAGTTATCTTTATTCTTTACAAGATTATTAAACGCACTAGAATTTTGCATTCATTTAGACAAATAAGACCTAACCATAACAGAGTCGCCGCATATGTACCAGAAAATATACCAATGAATATTAGAGACATGAATATAGCTCCAGACATGCTTAATGATGCTCCTGCAGTTCCGCCATTAAGAAGAAGCGAACGAATTAGATTCAATCGTAATCAATAGTCAAAAAAAAAAAAAAAAAAAACTATGTCATTACTTGGGTTTGCAAAAGATAAATATTTTTCTTTCCTTTACCTGTTTTGTATTGTCAAAGAAATACCATATTTAAATGTACGTTGTGTATATAAGTACTCTGCATTTTCTGTATAAACAATTATTGGTATTGGTGTATTTCTATTTTCAGTATCATATATTTTTATATTATTTCATGTATATATGTATTTACAAATGAATTCATTCTATTGTGTATTCATATTTATATTATCTATAGTTCTTCAAATTAGGCAAAAAAAAAAAAAAAATAAATAAATAAATAATCAATTTATCACATTACCCTCTACTCAAGTAATTCTTTTAACTTTTTAAATTTACATTGTAAATTTTTTTATAAGGGGGGGAGTGTAATGTACCCTGTACATCATTATTATATTACATTTTATTATTATATTATTTCTCATTATTATTATTATTATGTATATTTCGCACAGATAACATTAGGGCCAACAAATAGTCAGAAACCGATCAATAACAATTTGTTTATCAGTACTTTCACTAAAGATGTTATTTCAAATCATTATCTTAAGTAAATGTTTTCTACCGCGCTCATTAGACATTGCCCCTAACGTTATGCGCACCCCTTTTGTTATAATCTCTTTCTTCCAGAGCTTGATTAGAATAAGTTGTTAGTCTTATTTCAGACATCGCGAAAAGCACTCTTACTCTTGTAATCCGTTTATACTAATTCTTTTATATTAATAAATCTGTTAAAGTCATAAACAGTATATTAATAACAATTAATATCCGCCTCCCGCTCAACCATTACAGTATACGTAACATATATCTTCGATTTAACACTTCCATTGCAAAGGCGAACCGAATATCCGTAAATTAGAAGTTATATCCCCCCATGAAATAAATTTAATATTTATTTTCAAAGATTTAAACAAATTTTCTCATGTTTATTTTGATATTTAAATGAATGATTGTAACAAATGTTAAAAGCTTACCCCATTTCTTCTTGTAAATCTGTGCATACGAATCTCTTTCTTTCCTCCCTCAAGGAGAAAGCGGGCACTGGTTGTTTTTAAAAATAACCTGTATCTCCGTGGCAGGCGAAATTTCCAGGAAGGACGGATTGGAATGCGACACAAAACGACAAAACGAAAGATCGGAACGCAGGCGGAAATTTATAAAATAAATTTCTTGCCCAAATCCGAACAAAGACATTAAGTTTCACTTAAGTAAAAGACGACTTGAACGAACGAAATTGACGAAACGAATACAAAATAGCTTAAAAATCGAAAATATTCCAATAGTCACGGTTTTGTTTATTTAATGCTCGTCCACACCCGTCTTCAAAATATTTCGTTTTATCAGCACTTTTGATGAGGTGCTGATTGAAATATCTTTCTCAAAAAGTTCGAAACTGCGGGAAATTTGATTTTTGTACCATCAGATGTTCGAAATTGCGGGAAACTTGAAATTTCGACATTTGCGCCCTCCCATGGAGTGAGTCGGTCAACTATATACGTGAACTTTCTGAGTCATATGGAGTCGGCGAGGTCTGAGATGCACAACAATGGAGAAAAAGCGGTCGCAACAGGACAAACCACACTATGGTAGCGCGACAGTCGCTTAATCCAATATATGGCGGTTTATTTAAAAATATTGTTTACGGTGAAGTAAGCAATAATTTTAATGTGAACATTATTTAAATTACACAACGGGGTATAAAAGTTGCTATATAGATGGTTAATACATTTTATTTATAAAAATAATGTACATAATAGCAATATCCTTCTAAATTCGGGTCCTAACAAAATAGGGTTGTCCGGGTTGTCAGCACAGCCGAAAGAAATCACTCACCGTAGATACGTATTAAATATCTCATTTGACATAATACTGTAATAGATATAAACAAATTCGTGATTAATATCAATGAAATGATTAATTATAAATTCTTTGATGTATGCACTTACAATTTCGTACAGCCTCCAATGTATTCCAATATTACACCTTCTTTAGACAGAAAACATTATTCACGATTTTTAATGAAGAACAAACAACTTGTAGCCTAACCAAAAAGATTATTTACAAATAGAATAGAATGTACGTGACAAATTGATGTACAGACATCTAGTGCATTTTTGTTAAAACAGATTATTATTATTATTATTTAGTGGTCTTGGGTAAACCATTTTGTGAGTAAGAGCTATAGGCATGTTGATGTGCTAGACAAGGAAGACATTTTGGTCTCAGAATTCCATATATTGTTGACACCCCGTGGGATGTAGAACACGAAATTGGAGGTAAGCGGACTAATGTAACGTCTGTCTATCTAGTGCATTTTTGTTAAAACAGATTAGCATTTTTATAGTTTCCTATTATGATTTTCTAGTGGCGCTGCCTATGGCATATAAATCCTTGGGAAAACCATCGGTGAAGTAGAGCTATAGGTATTTTAATGTGTTAGAAAAGGAAGAAATTTTGGTTTTGCAATTCCATATATTGTTGACACCCCGTGCCGTCGACTCTAGACAAGAATAGATGTGCGACTCTCTGAGTGACAGGTTGCCACCAGTGGATTAGTACCTTACCCGCATTGCTGGGAGGGCGCTGGCGAACAGTCACATTTGTATCTAGGGTTAATAAATTTCTACAATGTTTTGAAAATATGAATAAAGGTAGGTGTTAATTAAATAGGTATTAATAATACAATAACGAATATATTCAATTTTACATTCACAAATATGAAAAGTGGCGTCTAAGTGTGAGTGAATTTCAAATAACAGTTTTGTGTATTTCTCACTAACCCATGCACACATCGTACCATAGATTAAAATTAGATTGATAACTCCTAGAGGGCTCCATGTATCATGATTTTAGTTAACCGACCTACTCGATGGGACAGCGCTGCAATCGCAAATGACGTCATTAGGCGCGGGAGGTGGCGGGCTTCTTGCTAAGCGGGGTGTGCGGTACAGGGGGGAATGGAGGGTGCGGTGCGGGGAACATGGCACGGTATTAAATTACCGTGCGATGCGAAAAATAACAAAGACCTAATGAACATGTAAAATGTATATTTTAAAAGTTATTACAAATATATTTCACTACATGTCAAAACCTAATTACATTTCACTTTTCAACAAAATGTCTGCAGTTCGTCAAAAAATAAATCTTAGAAATGAAATAAGAGGTCTCCTTATCCGGATAAGGATGTTGGCGTAAGTAGTGTTCCATACAGTGAATTTTTCTTTAAGGTAAACATATGCACAAGCTGTAAATTTTCCGGCATTCGTTGTTTTTCAAAAGAGTTCAATATAAAGCTTTAAACGAGTGTTTTCCACTCCCAGACTAAGCATGAAGTAAAATTTCGAGTTTAGAAAAGCCCCGTGAAAATTTGTCGAGGGTCGCGCAGCGACCCGAGACAAATTTTCTGGGCTTTTCTAAACTCGAAATTTTACTTCATGCGCCACGCGTATAAAACACTAAAATATTGTGAAATTTATGTATATTCGAATTTCACTTGAAATCTGTGTTTTATACGCGTGGCGCATGAAGTAAAATTTCGAGTTTAGAAAAGCCCAGAAAATTTGTCTCTGGTCGCTGCGCGACCCTCGACAAATTTTCACGGGGCTTTTCTAAACTCGAAATTTTACTTCATGCTTAGTCTGGGAGTGGAAAACACTCATTTAAAGCTTTAAATTGAACTTTAAAAAAAACAAAGAATATCTAAAGATTTACAGAAAATAGGTTGAATTTGAAATACGTATACTTAAAAGAAAACTCCCTGTATGTATAAATACAAATAAAATATTTCCAGAAGAAAGTTATTGTTACTGCAAAAATGGTCAGCAAAAATATTAAAGGGAAAAGTATTTGGTATATAGTGAAACTCATTTCGTAAATCGGGAAATCTTTTGACTTATATTTGACAAGGTGAAAGATATTTGGGATATAGTGAATCTTATTTGAACAATAGTAAAATGCAATAGTAAACCGTGTAATTGAATTTAAGGCATTATTTTATGTTCTGGGATCGTACTTTGTGACTAGATGGAATTTCAGAATTGCTTAATCCAACAGCAACAATAACATTCTCCATGGAAGTATGCTCCTAGCCCGGTGTGAAGAAAATCTCCACGTCCGTGATTGTTTCATGCATGGTACTTGAAGATCATTCACGAATGCTAGGAAGAAATAAAGAGAAATAATGTAGACATACTAAATGTGTTTGACTACAGATTTAATTAAAAGAATAAACAATGGTTAAAAAACTTAAGATATTAAATAAACTTACGGTTTTAATTATTAATGTTAACGCCTATCCCTAAAGATTCAGAATTGCTTAATCCAACAATAACGGGGATATGATGAAAATATCATGTATATTGTACTAGGAAGAAATAAAGAGAAATAATGTATAATATATTCCATTTGTTTCTGGATCTCGCCTAGCCATTTTTTTTTTCCACATGAGGTGGTATCGCTTAGCGTCCCTGCACTACGGTCTCCGTGGTCCTTTTGTGCTCCTCTGGTTATTTTACTCCCTGTATATTCCTGTGTCTTCTAAGAAGTCCAGGAGTTTGGGCCAGGGGATGTTCTTGAGCTGTTCTTCAGGAAGCACGGGCTTCCCGAGTGCGTTGCCGTTTATAGGCTTCGCATGTGCACAGTACGTGTTGGGGAGTTTCCTCTTCTTCCAAGCACCCACGGCATAGGGGGCTTTTCTTAAGACCCATCCTATGTTTGTGCTTATTCAGGTCACAGTGCCCAGTAACTAGTCCTGTGATTTTCCTTAGTTTCATTCTGCTCAGTCCTGACAGCGCTAATGCGCTATCAGGTACCGGGCTATCTAGGAAGAGTCTCGTGTGCCTCATTCCCATTTGGTTGTGCCATGCCTTTGTATGCTCCTCTGCTAACTTGCGTCGGATTATTTCCTTTCCGGTTTCATGTGGTATTCCGAAAGCGGGTTCAGGTCCTATAAATTCACCTGTTGCCCCTTGTTTGGCCAGCAAGTCGGCCCCCAAGTGTCCAATAATTCCTTGGTCCTTGGGTATCCATACTAGCTGTGTTTTTGTTGTTGTCGCCAGTGCGTCCAGCCTGTTTATGCAGTCTATAACCAGTCTGGACTGAACTATCGGCGAGGCTAGCGCTTTTAGGGCTGCCTGGCTGTCCGACATAATGGTAATTGGTCCTTTGTTGAGTCCCGACTCCATTATGTGGTGGGCACACCAGTCAATGGCGGCCACTTCAGCCTGGAAGATGGAGGCATGTTTCCCCAGAGCAACCGTGAATTGTTTGCTCCGGTTGCAGCCTCCATAGATACCAGCCCCGGTTCCTTTTGTGTTTTTGGACCCGTCTGTGTACCAGATGGTTCCTTTACTCGTTCCCGGGTATGTTCCATTTGTCCATTCAGTCCGCTGTGGTATGATTATTTTGAATCTGCGGGATGGGTGTACGATTTTAGTGAAATCGGACCTCATTTTTAGGATTTCTTCTTCTTGTAGCACTTTAAATGTTTCCGGTCTAGATGACCCTACATTTAAAGTGTGTCCATTTATGTGCAGTCTGTAGGCTGCCTGTCTGGCTTCCATCATAACATATAGATGTAGTGGTGGAAGCGATAATATGTGTTCCATGGCTGCTGTGGGCGTTGTTCTCATTGCCCCAGTAATCAGCAGACACGCCTGTCGTTGCACTCTTTCGAGTTTTACGGCTGCGCTCTTGGTTTGGGTTTTTTCTCCCCAAGCGAGCGCCGCGTATGTCACTATGGGTCTTATGACCACGGTGTATAGCCATTTGGTCATACTGGGTCTCAGTCCCCATGTGCGTCCTACCATTTTCCTGGTCGCAAAAAGTCCTCTCATGGCCCTTTTGCTGATGTTCTCCAGGTGGAAGTTGAAGTTCAATCTGGTATCAAGTATGACCCCTAGATATTTTACTTCATTTTTGATTGGGACTTCCATTTCATACATGCGTAGCGATGTTATGTCATCGGTTTTTTGTCTCCTGGTGAAGGGGACTATCGCCGTTTTGGCCGGGTTTACAGCTAGCCCTTCGTTCTTGCACCATCTTTCCACGGTAGTTAGTGCCCTCTGCATCAGGCTTGATACAGTGGTCCCAAACTTCCCGCTAACTAGAATGGTCAGATCATCTGCGTACCCCAGGGCATAAATGCCCTGGTTTTCAAGTAGCATGGGCAGGTCCATGACGAGGCACCACAGGAGCGGCGAGAGAACCCCTCCCTGGGGGCACCCGCCAGCGACCACCGCTTCTGCTGTCTTTCCGTATAGAGTAGTTGTTACAGTCCGGCTCCTGAGCATCTTGTTCACCCAGTGTCGGACCTGCGGGTAAATCCCTCTTTTCTCCATTGCTGTTGCTATGGAGTTGAAGGTTGTGTTGTCAAACGTCCCTTCAATGTCCAGAAAGGCCCCCAACGCAATGTCTTTGCATTGTATGGTCCTTTCGCATCTGCTCACTAGCTGGTGGATTGCCAGTTCGCATGACTTTCCCGCTTGGTAGGCATATTGTTGACGGTGTAGTGGTGAGTCCTTTAGGACTCCTTCCCGTATGTGCCTGTCTACTAGTTTTTCTAGTAGTTTTAAAATGAATGATGACAAGCTGATCGGTCTGTAAGATTTGGCCAGGGCATACGAAGCACGCCCTGGTTTGGGTATAAATACCACCCTTACAGTCCGCCAGCTGCTTGGAATGTATGAAAGGGCAAGGCTAGCTCTGAGGATATCACATAGTGGTCCCCTCAGCGCTGCTATCCCCTTTTGTAGCATGACAGGATATATTCCGTCAGGACCTGGTGATTTGAATGGTTTGAACGTGTTAATTCCCCACTCAATGTCACCAGGTTTGATAATTGTTTTCGCTGTGTCCCAGTCCTGTTTTGGAGCCTATGTATTGGGCTCGCTTAGGTCCCCGGATACAGGATTTTCAAGTATTACAGAACCCGGGAAGTGCGTCTGCAGTAATACTTGCAGGGTCCCTTCTACCGAGTCTGTGTACTCTCCATCTTTGGTCAGCAGTGAGCCGATGTTCCCAGCATGATCTTTGCTGAGCGTCTTAAGTAGACGGGAGCTTGTGGGTTCACTTTCTATGTCCCCACAGAATTTTTGCCAAGAGTCTCTCTTGGCTTTTTTGATGACATTGTTATATGCCGTGAGGGCCGTTTTGTACTGCGCCCATTCACCGTTTCTCTTGGCTATGTTGAATAGCCTTCTGGTGCATGCCTTTGCCCTATCAAGATCCCTGTTCCACCAGGTGACCCTGGTGGAAGTGGGTTTGGTAGTTCTTGGGCAGCTTGCTTCAAACGCCGTATTGATGGAGTCCGTGATGCTTTGCACCATGAACTCCAGCTCATGCGTTGTTCTCGCTCCTGTTGGACAGTCCCCGATTCGGCTGGCTAGTACCTCATTGTACAGGTCCCAGTCAGTTCTCCTCGGGTTTCTATTTTGGGTTTCCGTTGGTTTTTCTGATTCGATATCGAATCGTATATATCTATGGTCTGATAATGATGGTTCATCAGACACATGCCAAAGTTTTATCAGTTCACTTGCCTTGCGAGAGGCAAGTGTAATGTCAATTACTTCGCTTCGCACCGCGTTTACGAACGTGGGTACATTTCCAATATTTGCTATTTCAATGTCATTCTCTAAGATAAAATCTAATAGTTTCTCACCTCTTGGATTGATGTCCGTGCTCCCCCATATGATGTGGTGTGCGTTGGCATCGCATCCAAGGATCAGCGGTATGCCATCGTGGCTCCCGCGATTTATCAGCCGCTGGACGATGTCTGGCGGCTGTGGTCCTGGTTGGTCGTAGGGAAGGTAACCGGATCCGAGTATAAACTCCCTCCGCGTTCCCCTTTCCACTACTTCCAGCCGTGCTGCCACTAGGTCTCTGCAACATAGGTCCCATAGGGGCATTAGATTCAGTTCATGTTTTACGATTATACATGTACGTGGGTTACGCATAGGTTCGGCCACTATCAGTCGCCTGCCCTGTATGTTTAACCCCTTTACACTTCCCTTGTAGAGCCATGGCTCTTGTACAAGTGCAATGTCAATATTCTCATTAAGGATATATGCACTGAGGGCAGCGGATGCCGCCCTACAGTGGTGCATATTAATTTGAAGTAATTTGAACATTACTTACCCTTCGGTGATTTGGACAACGGACTGCTGTCCATTGCTCCCTCTCCGGGCAATGGAATGTCTTCCATTGTTTCCTCTGTGGTCTCCACAGGTTTGGCGCCGGTCTTTGCCGCCAGGGCCCTGAGGGTGATCGTTGAGAGGCCGAAGTGCAGCTTCTTCCTCTCGCTGACCTTCCCCCAAGAGAACTTGTCCATCAGTATGGTGTACTGAGTTCCCCTGGGGTCCGGCCTCTCGTTAACCACTCTCCAGGTATCGGTGCTCAGGTTGTTCTGCACCGATATTCTGTTGAGGAAGGTGGTCGCCTCTATGGGTGGTCCTGGAGCCCAGGTTAGCACTCTCCTGGGTTCCGGTAAGTCCTTCAGATCAATGATCTGAAGTTCCTTCCCGTTCCCCAGGAGGTTTTTCTCCTTGGAGATGCTCTCGAGCCATGCTCTGGTTTGCATGTCGGAGCATATTACTTTCAGGAATATGCCTTTGTGGGTGCATTCCTGAAATCTCGGCGATGCTTCGCCTTTCGCCGTGGCATCAATGCATTGGATGATCGAGGTTTTAATAACCTCGGCCTCCTCTGCACTGATGCTATTCTCGGGATATCCCTTCGGTATAATAGCGAGTGCTATGCCCGTAAGGATATCGCTGAAGGTCCTCTTTGGCGGAGGCCCTTTCTCCTCCCTTGGGGTTTTCGCCGGTCTCTTGAGGAGTCCCGGAGGTGTGCAGTCGCTCGACAGGTTTCGCTTTGGCGTCCCTGACGAGCCGGGTGCTGACGTTGGTCCAGGGTATCGCGGATGCGTCCCCCCCTAGCGTCGGCTTTCCCTGAGGTAGGTTTCGCCTAGGCGTCCCTGCCCTCAGGGCGAGCTTTTCTCTCCTCTGGCGTCGCTTGGTCGCCCCCAATGGCTGTTTAGGGCGTTCGGGTTCGGCTGCGGCGGCACCAGTGGAGGTAGGGTTCTCCGAAGAGCCCCCTATGGTTGTTGTTGTTTTTGTTTTAGTTTTAGGTTCCATTTTGGTCCCACGAGTACGGAGGAAATAACCGGTCGCTGTGCGCAGTGCCCCGATACGCACAGAAGGCTCACTACGTTGGGAGGTCGCCCGGTATCCCAACGGAATCGTTCGCGACACTTAACCCTGTGCCATACAGCTATTGGCACGATATCTGTACACCGTAGCTTGGGGGGGGGAGTTGGTTCGCGGCAACTGGTTTAGGCCGGTCATGCGGGGGTGTCCCACCTGCCCGACCCTATGCCAGCTACTGGCCGAATGCTCGGTCACGCTCCTATCCACCACCTGGAGACGCGCTCGGTAGCCTCTGCCTGCAGCTACCAGTCGGCCCCATTGCTGGTGCCAACTGGTTTCCGAGTCGCCTAGCCATGCTTTCGTGTTGTTATGTTGCAGTATCAACATTTACATTTTTTATTAATTGCCACTCCTGATTCCTTATTTTAACAGTGTTGCAATAATTTATGATATCATAAGTAATCCTCTTTTTAATTTTCAAGAGGTTTATTGTTAATCTTGCAACAATTATTTCGCCACGCGGTCGCTTCTTCGAGCATTTTATTATTAAATCAAATTAATCTAGTGTTGCAATGCTGTGTCAATGTCAAAGTGAAAAATAATTTCAGGCACATATTAAATATTAACATGCCAAAGATTATCTCTGAATCAAAAAGGTTACAAATTCTGAAATCCTACAAACATTTTAGGCAAAGTAATCCAAATCTACAGCATCACAATATTATTACGATTTTAATAGATATTTTTGGGGTATGTCTAGTATTTTAATTATACTAGACATACCCCAAAAATATCTATTAAAATCGTAATAATATTGTGATGGTGTAGATTTGGATTACTTTGCCTAAAATGTTTGGCAAACGCTTCACCATTCTACATGCTGGGTATAGGGGTGGGTTTTTGGATGGGTGCGATTTTTTATTACATTCGAAAAACAATGACCGAGATTACCATGCCACAATGGATGGTAATACTTTTCAAAATTGGGTGGTTAATCAACTTATTCCTGCTTTGGCTAAGCTTTCAGGGAAATGTGTAGTTATTATGGATAATGCTGCATACCATTCTGTGCAATTAGACAAAACTCCTTCATTTTCTTGTAAGAAATGCGAAATGCAGGAGTGGTTGGTTAAACACAATGTAAAATTCAATCCAAAATTAACCAAAAAGGAACTATGGGCTTTATTTATACCTTTTCGATCAAATGACAAAATTTACGTTGTTGATGACATTTTGAGAAAGAACGGGCACGAAGTTCTTAGATTACCGCCATACCATTGTCAATACAATCCAATTGAGATGGCATGGGGTTTTTGTAAGACTTACTACAATAAGCACATAAATTCTAAGCAACCATCTAAGGATCGTGTTTAGAATTTATGGCTTGAGTCTCTTTCAAAATGTACATCCGATATGTGGCAAAATTTCTGTGATCATTGTGAAAAACTTATTTCGGATGACTGGACAAAACACATGGGGAACCTTTCTTTTGAAACCATTCCTCCTTTTATTATTTCGCTTGGGGAATCTGGCTCAGAACAAACATCAGAAGATTCAGATGCAGGTTCTCTTGACTAAATAATAAAAGTGGAATGAGGGCTTAAAAATTGTTTGACATGAAAATTATCAGTATCACAAGAGGGTGGGAATAAATTTGCAATTCTACAAAAAAATACTGAGGGCCAACAGAAGAGAGAATGACCAAAAGTTGAGTTGATCAAAATGTGTTAACGGGAAGACCCAAGCGAGAAATACAAATGGATGACGAAATAAGTTTGCAGAGCCGAATTCATTATATTTGTTATATACAATATTATTGCTGTGTTTGTATGTACAAAAACCAAGTAGTAAATTTTGTTAATCTTAAAACTGCATATTATTATCCTTTTATATCTGAAAATTTGTAAAACAGGCAACAGTGTAAGATCACAATAGTCAGAAATTATAACCTTAAAATCGAACATCTGACAGTGACATTTAAAAACCCTGATTTAAAACACAACCAGCCCCATTTACAATACTTAAACTGTCACTATTCCATAGCTAGGCGAGATCCAGAAACAAATGGAATGGTGTATAGTAACACCCTGGTTTAAAATTTGTTTGACTGTAGACTTATTTAAAATAATACACAATAGGTTAAAATTTAAAAATATTATACAGGGTGAGTCGGGAGGAGCGCACCAAACTCTATAAGTGTATTATACACGTGAAAATAATGTAAAAAAACTCATTTGTTCTTATCCGATTTTTATTTGTTTTCAAGTTATAGCATATTAACAAATAAACAAGTTATTATACAAAAAAAAATTTCTTAATCATAGCGTTCTTTCAACAAATGTTCAAAAATACCGCCATTGACTTCTAAACATTTTCTGCTTCGTCTACGAAGAGCTTTTGTTGCTCTCCCAATTGATTCATTTCTTTCTTCTTTTATGTGGGCTGCAGTATTCTCAATTCGTCTAATTAGTGATTCCCGTGTGTCCACTTTTATTTTGTAGACTTCATTTTTTATCCAGCCCCATAAACAAAAATCTAGTGGTGTGAGGTCTGGAGATCTTGCAGGCCAATTAATAGGACCTCCACGACCAATCCAACGCCCTGGAAAACGTTCGTCCAAATGTTGCTTGACTTGACGAGCGACATGTGCAGGAGCTCCATCGTGCTGATAGTACATCTGCATTCTAATATTTATAGGAACATCTTCTAGCAGGCCTTGTAATTCATTTTGTAAAAAATTGAGGTAGTTGCCTCCTGTGAGACGATTCTCCAAAATGAAAGGGCCGATTAAATAACTGTCAACCATACCACACCACACGTTTACAGAAAACCGATGTTGAAAATTGCTTTCGACTGTTGCGTGGGGATTTTCATCAGACCATACATGAGAGTTACGAGTGTTGTTAATGCCATCACGGGTAAATGTAGCTTCATCCGTAAAGAGTATACTCGATACATTACGATGATTATTATTTATCCACCGACAAAATTCCGTACGGTTAGCGTAATCCCCTGGTTATAGGTGCTGTACTCTCTGAACGTGATAAGGATATAAGCCTTGCTCGTGTAGCGTGTTCATCACTCTTTTTTGTGGAATTGCCAATTGAGTGGCAATTCTCCGTGAGCTAGTAGTTGCATCTTCTTCTACTAGATGCAGAATATTTTCAACTTCTACAAAACCTTGTCGAGCAGCGCGCTCATATGTTATGTTAGCACTGGGAAGCTTACCAGTCTCGCACAATTTGTTGAAAACTCTAATAAATATGTTTTTATCAGGATGTCTTTGGTGTGGAAAACGTTCACGATATTCTTCAACAGCAGCTGTAGCATTTCCATTACAGAAACCATATACAAACACCATATTTGCATATTCTAAATTTGAATAAGTATGTGGCATTTTGCAACACTAACAATCACATTAATTCGAACTTAAACGTTCAGTTACTGTTCACCGTACACTGACAGTTCATCAAAACGTCAGAATTATCAAATTTTTATAAGCCTCGAACACGGCATACTTTGATAATGTTAAAATTCAGATAGAAGTGGAAAGCTAGATGAACATTTTTAATTACGCCATAACTTGAAAACAAATGAAAATCGGATAAGAACAAATGAGTTTTTTTACATTATTTTCACGTGTATAATACACTCCTAGAGTTTGGTGCGCTCCTCCCGACTCACCCTGTATATACTTACGGTTGTAATTATTTATATTTATTAACGCTCATCTCGAGACGATTTCGCCTTATTGGCATTTTTGTGCCTTCAGATCCGACGGATCTGACAGCTGATGATTGAAAACGAGCCCACGTTAGAAATTGCGGGAAATTTGAAATTCCGACTATGCGCCCTCCCATCGAGTGGGTCGGTCAACTATATATGTGAACTTATAGAATCATATGAAGTCGACTGGGTCTGCATCGTACACATCTACACGCAAACCAACAGGGATATACGTGTTGGGTTAGTGATAGTTATCAGGAATATTTATAGGTGGCGCCAAATAGGGAACACGGGCTGACGCCCCCGCATTTTCACATAAAAATGTTTCACGTTGACTTTTTCCTGCTATACTCAATTTATTTATTATTCCCCGTGAGTCTAATAAGCTGAGCAAGTATAAAGCAGCGACGGTCGCAGCTTAACTTCAGGGTAGACCACATCGCGCTTTATAAATACAAGGAATTGCACAACAAAGTCTCCTTTCAATAATAGATACATATTACCTAGGGTCTCTGGCCTACCCTGAAGTTAGGCTGCGCGCCGCCGCTGTTAATAAGTTATCTAGCGATGAAATAATTATTCATAGATTTCTTGTTGTTATACGTTTTTTTTTAGTAGATGGGCCCATTCAGCAAAAAGTTCAACATTCAACATGTTTGGATTTGTTTGTTATGTATGTTGGAACCTAATGAACGGTACTGCGGTCGGTCTATTCCGTACGATTGCAAAAATCCCAAACACGTTGACAATCTGGTCATCAGAGAATTCCCCAACAGTTGGCAGTAAACTCCCAACTGTTGTCTCTGCTGAACGGGCCCGATGTCACAACATATAAGAAAATTGTTTATATAGCACTTATTTATTCAGATTATTGAAATTAATTAAATGTATTAAATAACCTTCACCACTTCAAATAAAATTTGATAAATTTCATGTGTTATCATAAAATTATTTAAGCAACGTCATTCAGATGATTCATAAACTAAATAAAAGGTTTTTTTTTTTTTCATAACCTATATTTCTCGATCATTGTGTTGTTTGTTTAGATCTGTTTTTATTTGTCATAACCAATAAAACGTTAGAACAGAAAGTATTTGATAAGATTACATCATGTCTATTTTAAGATGTTTCTAATCAACACAACGTAAATCAAGGTATTCCATTATTGATGGCACAATTGGCACATATTTAGGGGAATCCCCGCGCTGTCAGAAAATCCCTGGTGTGGAACCAGCACGTGTTTCGTGTAAATAACTTCTTTACAGTTATTGCATGTCTTT
This sequence comes from Philonthus cognatus, assembly GCA_932526585.2. Classification (NCBI taxonomy): domain Eukaryota; kingdom Metazoa; phylum Arthropoda; class Insecta; order Coleoptera; family Staphylinidae; genus Philonthus; species Philonthus cognatus. The sequence continues at coordinate 21,399,657 of OW052249.1, read as the reverse complement.
CGTGAAGATACCTTCTAACTATCAACATTCAGGTAAAAACAAGTGGAAGTGTCTCGGGTGTTAAAATCAGATGGGCGGAATCTTTTTCTAGGATGGACCGGATGGACTACAATTCGGCGTCACGATTCGTGGCTAAAAATAATCTGGATGTGAATATACCTTTGAGAACGCTCGGGGTTGCAATTCTAGAATGCCAGCAGAATGTGAGTAACATCGATTTCGAATAACAATTTCAGTTGGCATTTTAATTACTATATTCCAGTCAGCACGGTTCGCAGCCTAACTTCAGGGTAGGCCAGAGACCCAAGGTAGTATGTATCTATTATTGAAAGGTGACTTTGTTGTGCAATTCCTTGTAGTTATAAAGCGCGATCCCAACCTCAAATTTTGTGTGCCTGGGCGTTGTGGCCGACCCTGAAGTTAGGCTGCGAGTGGTCACTGATTCCAGTACATGACATAAAACATACCACCGTTCTCACAGAGATTAAGCGTGTTATTTTTCTTATAGAAAAAACCTCTCGTAATTTACCTGCATAACGAATATGAGCCATTCTCGGGAGAATTTGTGTGCCACATCAATCAGGACGTAATAGAAAAGAGCAATTTCATCGTTTGGGATTTGATCGGGGCGCAGAGTCTGGAAGGCTTGGTTGAGATATGCAGTCTGCACTTGAACTGCGATCTGTTGGAAAGTTACATATCGACGTTTAAGCCGGCGGTTTTCGTCTTTAATTTGTTTAATGAGGCTCCGGAATTGACTGCTTTCTACGATGGAGACACTAGTTGCGATTTAATTATCGGTAGGATATTCGAAGAAGACAACGCACAATGTAAGTATAATTTGTGATAACAGCAGGTTTATTTTTATTTTCGTTCTTTGTAAACCTGGTACGTGAAAATAGCACCCAATTTGTAAAGAAAATAAAACAACAATAAATGTATTTTGTCAATTATCAATTGTTTTAATGCTGAAACGAGTGTCTTTCACTCCCAAAGTAAGCATGAAGTAAAATTTCGAGTTTAGAAAAGCCTGAAAATTTGGCTTGGTCGCGTAGCGTTGCGGAGCGACCAAGCTAAATTAGGCTTTTCTAAACTTGAAATTTTACTTCATGCACTACACGTATAAAACACAGACTTCAAGTGAAATCTTTAACCAATCGGTTAGAGTTAGTTTGTCAATTATCAATTGTTTGTAAATCTAGCACGTCAACTTAAAACCCAATTTGAAAAGAAAATATTAGTTGTTATCAGGGCGCTTTCTACGACATTCTAGTAGGGCGCTTTCTACGACATGAATTTGAATTGTTTATATTAAAGGATAAATTAAAAACACTTGGTTTGTTTCTATTTACTCGACTAGTTTCGCTTTTTACGGCATTATCAAGAGTGACTCTTTTTATATTAATAATGTGATTAATTTTTCAAGAGTGACTCTTGATAATGCCGTAAAAAGTGAAACTAGTCGAGTAAAAAAAAAAAAAAAAAGACCTTTATTGGCATATCCTACAGTTATTTACAATGTCGACACTATATCACATCTTGCCCTCTTTCTCCCGTCCCACTTTCTCCAGCGTCTTTACCCTAGCTCCGTCCTCCCTCATCCATTCTGTCACCCTTCTATTCCCTTTCACTCCCACCCATTCCTCACTCACACCCTCACACTCCTCCGCCAAGTGCCTCCACGTATCCTTCCCCCATTCACATAACCTACATCTCATATATTCTTCCCCCATCCATCTCTTCCTTCCCCTCTCCCCAGACCCACACCTTGCCCTCGCCATTATCACCCTTTCATCCCTGTTCCACCCATCCTCACTCATGTATCTCGGCACCCTCCCATATACTTGCCATCTCCCAAACATATCATTATATTCACTTTTGTCTATCCGTCCCTGTCTCTCCTGCGCTTCCACCTCCTTCATCTTTTCTCTCATCCACGCCGCCACCTTCACCCCTCTACCCAACCATTCCTGTACCTTCCTCTCTGCCAGTCCTCCCCTTTCATACATTCTCCTTCTCTCTTCCCTCCACCTCCCCCCTTCTACTTTCATGCACGCCTCCCATACTATTCTCACCAATCTCTCCTCTTCTACTCCGCATAATTTCATTTCATACTTCACCACTCTCTCCACCGCCTCACATTCCAATCTCTCTCTATTCGTTTCCTGCAACAGTATATATCCCGGTGTCGACTTCTCTAGTCCCAGCATCCGTCTCAGGAACCATAGCTGTTCTCTTTCAATCACCTCATATGCTCTCGTTCCCCATGCTTCTACCCCGTACATTAGTATCGGTCTTACACATGCGTCCCACACCTTGCAAGTCACCTTAATACTGTTCTCCATCCATCTCCCCCATTTTCTCCATGCCATTCCCCATGCTCTCCTCGCTTTTCCTTGTACCCACCTTATATGCTCTTCATACCCACCCGTCCCTTTAAAAATAAATCCCAAGTATCTGAAACTTTTCACTCTCTCAATCACCTCTCCCTTCCATTCTAGCACTCCCACTCTCCCCTCTCTCCCTTTATTCCTAAACCTCATCCATTTCGTCTTCCCCACATTCACACACATTCCTCTCTTATCCATATATCTTTCCACCCTTTTCAACATGCCTTTCACTCCCTCCCAATCTCTCGCCATCAACACTATATCGTCTGCATACGCCAGTAACCAAAAAAAAAAAAAAATTCATTCGTTATTTCTCCATTTCCGTATCCCTCTTACCCTCCCTTCTCTTTTCCCTCTCCCTCCCCAGCTTTTCCAACGTCCTTACCCCGATCCCATCCTCTCTCATCCACTCCACTACCCTTCTATTCCCTTTCGCTCCCAGCCACTCCTCTTTCACCCCCTCACATTCCTCCGCCAAGTGTCCCCACGTATCCCTCCCCTGTCCACACAACACACACCTTCCATATTCTTCCCCCATCCATACTTTCCTTCCTCTCTCCTCCGATCCACACCTCGCCCTTGCCACAATCACCCTATCCTCTCTACCCCATCCCTTCTCTATCAAATACTTCGGCACTCTTCCATACACCTGCCACCTCCCATACATATCATTATACTCACTTCTCTCAATACGCCCTTGCCTTTCTTGCCCTTCCACCTCCTTCCCTTTCCCCCTCACCCACTTTCACCCCATTTCCTAGCCATTCCATTACCTTCGCCTCCGACAGCCCTACCCTCTCATACATTTTCCTCCTCTCCCCCCTCCATCTACCCTCACCCCCACACACACTCGTCACCCATACATCCTTCACCAATCTCTCTTCCTCCATTTCCCACAATCTCATCTCGTACCTCACCACCCTCACCATTGCCTCCCACTCTAGCCTCTCTCTGTTCGTCTCCTGAAGCACTATGTAGCTGGGCGTGGACCTCTCCACCCCCAACATGCGCTTCAGGAACCACATCTGCTCCCTCTCTATCAGCTCGTACCCTTTCGTCCCCCACACTTCCACTCCATACATTAGCACCGATCTCACACACGCATCCCATATTTTACACGCAACCTTCATATTGTTCCCCATCCACTTCCCCCACGCCATTCCCCACGCCTTCCTCGCCTTACTCTGCACCCACCTCACATGCTCCTCATACCCTCCCGTTCCTTTGAACCAAAACCCTAAATACTTGAAAGTTTTCACCCTCTCAATAACTACCCCCTTCCACTCCAATTCTTTCACCTTCCCCTCTCTCCCTTTATTTCTAAACTTCACCCACTTCGTTTTCACTACATTCACATTCATTCCTCTTCTATCCATAAACCTCTCCACTCTCTTCAACATCTCTTTCATCCCTTCATATTCTCTTGCCACTAACACAATGTCATCCGCATATGCCAACATCCATACTTTACTTTTACCCATCACCACTCCCCCTGCCTGCCCTTTCCTCATCACCTCTTCCAATTCACTCATGTATACATTAAAGAGCATCGGGCTCAGCGGGCACCCCTGCCTCAAACCCTCCCACGTTCTGAAACACCCCGACACCTCCTTCCCCACTTTCGCCACCACCCATGTCTCCTCATACACTCTCCTCACCCACTCCACCATCCCCTCACTCACTCCTCTCCTTCTCAAGCACTCTATCAAACTCTCCCTCGGCACCGAGTCATACGCTGCCTTCAGATCCATAAATACCGCATACACACATCCTTTCTCTTCCATCACTCTCTCTACCATTCGCGCCAGGGTAAAAACCTGCTCTCTCGTCCCCCTCCCTCTTCTAAACCCCCCCTGCGTCTCCGGTATTATCCCCTTTTCCTCCACCTCCATGCGATTCCTCACAATCATCATCGCCAGCTTGTATCCAATGCTTGTTATTGTTATCCCCCTATAGCTACTGGCCTCCTTCTCATCCCCTCCTTTATATACCGGACACATCATTCCAACCCTCCACTCTTCCGGAAAGCTCACCTCCCCCCTCCACATCTGATTCAACAGCTCCTTGAATTTTTTCTTCCCTTTTTCCCCAATCTCCTTCCACATCTCTGCCTTGAGACCATCCCTCCCTGCCGCCTTTCCACTCTTCACTTCCTTAAACGCCCTCTCCACCTCCTCCTCCGTGAACTCTTCCCCTCTGTCTCCACATCTGCTTTCTCCAATCTCCCCCGGTACTCCGCTCCCTTCTCTGCATTTCCTTGTCCATTCCCTCAGCGATACCCCTACCTGCCTCCTTCCCTCCCCTCTCCTCAATATTCTCCACATTTCCGCCTCGTTTTTACATTCCCTCAAATCCTCGCTCGCTTTTTCCACCGCCTTTAGCTTCTTCTTCTCACATACATCCTCATACCTCCTCCTTACCTCCGCCACTCTCCTTTCTCCCCCTACGCCTCCTACACACTCTTTCACCGCCCTCCTCAGCTCCTTTTTTCTCTGCCTGCATTCCTCATCAAACCACGCATCCGCCCGTCTTCTCTCCCCCTTTCTCTTTCTTGCACACCCCACTATTATCCGCTCCATCTCCTCTATCGTGCTGACCTCCTCCCATTTAACCCTCCCCAACTTACTCCTCATATCCTCCATCGCTTTTATCCCGCACTCCAGCACCTCGCTTTCCTGCTCCCTTTCACTCCCGTGTCCCTCCTTTATCCACATCTTCACCTTTAACGGTAGGTGATCCGATCCCAACACCTCCTCTACCTCCATACTCCTTATCTCCCCTCTTGCTATTCCCTTCACCACTACATAGTCAATCACTGATGCCCCTCTTGCCCCTATGTACGTTTTCTTCCCCTCCCAGTCCCCCTCCGTGCACCCGTTTAACAGTTCCCACCCTTCCTCCATCACCCACTCCTTCATTCTCCTTCCCTCCCCGTTTATACATTTATCCTGCGAGCTCCTTTTCCTCATTGAACCGTCCTCCTTAAGTCCTCCCCCCGCTTCTCCTATTCTTGCGTTGAAATCCCCCCCCACCATCCACCTTCCTCCTTCTCCTGCTCTTTCATCTATCTCCCTCCTTACGTCTCCCCAGTTTTTACTCACATATAACACCCCCACGTTCATCTTGTATCCCCCTCGCTGGTACTTGACCCACACCAGTCCTTCACATCCCTCCATCATCTCCCCCTTGCTTCCTTTCCTGTCTTCTTTCCATCCAACAATCATTCCCCCCTTCGCCCTTCCCTTTTTCGCACATTTGGTCGCCTCTTTCATCTCCCATCTAAACCCCCTTGGTAACCATCCTTTCACCTCTCTCCAATCCTTCTTCACCATCCACGTCTCCACTATCCCCACTACGTCCTTCCCGATTACCCACTCCTCAAAATCTCTCCTCCACTTGCACTCCTGCCCTTTAGACTTTATTCCCGCCACATTCCAAAACCCTAGCGTTATCACCTCTTCTTCCTCCCCTCCCCTACACCTGCTTCCTCGTCCCCCGCTCCTCTCACGGCTCTTCCGTCTCTGCCCTATCTTCCCCCCTTTGACCCTTCTATCTCCGCTCTCCCCATCTCTCCTCCCCCCTTCCTCCACCTCCACACTTTTCCCAACTTCCTCCTCCATCCTCCTATTTCCACCTTCCTCCCCTCCCACTACCTCACTCCTTCTTACTTTTTTGCCACCTCCTGCCTCTCCAACATCTCCTTCTCCTTGTTCCATCTCCACTCTTCCCCGTTAATTATCACTTTCTGGTACCCCACTCTTGTCACTTTCCCCTTTTCCCTCTCCTGTCCTGCTATCTCTCTTAGGCGTTTTTGCACCCTCCTCTCCTCCTTCGTCAGGTCCTCGTCTATAAAAATCCTTTCTTTCATTTCTCTTAATTTACTTTTGCTTCTCAATATGGCCAGTTTTTCGTCTAGTTTTCCCAGTTTTACCACCACCAATCTTCCCACCCTATCCACCACATAACTCTCCTGCACCTCCGCGTCTATGCCCAGCGCCTCCTTCAGGAAGTCCTTTACTTCTCCCTTCCCCTCTAACACCTTCCCTTTTATTACGATGTTGTTCCTCCTCTCCTGTTTCTCCCTCTTCTCCGCCTGCCCCTCCAGGTCCACTATTTTGTGTAGCAACTGCTCTCTTTCCCTCCTCCATGCTTCTTTCATCTCCCTCATTTCCTCTCTCCACATCTCCCTTGCTTCTCTCATCTCCTCCTTCCACATCTCCCTCTCCTTCCTTGTTTCTCTCATCTCCTCCTTCCACATCTCCCTCTCCTTCCTTATCTCTTTTAGCACTAATTCCACCATCTCTCTACAATTCCCATTGCATCCTTCACCACTCTTTTCTTCATCCCTTCCCTTTTCTCCTCCCGTCTCAAACGAGGTGTCTGCCACCTTCCTCTTATCCCCTCCCTCTCCCTCTTTCAACTCCCCTGTTCCTTGCGGCGATCTCTGAACTCCCGCTCCTCGACCAAACACCCCCCTCCTGACCTCCTCCTCCTGCCTTTCCCATCCCTCCACCTCCTTTCTCTCTTTCTGCCTCTTTGCCGTCGCCATTCTCGCTCCTCGGCCTCTTTATGCGCGCTGTAGCCGAGCGCCAGTAACCATACTTTCTCTTTTCCAATCACCACTCCCCCTTCCTGCCCCTTTCTCAACACCTCTTCTAGTTCGCTTATGTATATATTAAACAGGACCGGACTCATGGGGCACCCCTGTCTCAAGCCCTTCCATGTCCTAAACCTTTCCGATACTTCTTCCCCCACCTTCGCTTCCACCCATGTTTCCCTATACACCTCCCTTACACACTCAACTACTCCGTCACTCACTCCCTTTCGCCTCAGACATTCTACCATATATTCCCTCGGTACTGAATCATACGCCGCTTTCAGATCTACAAACACCGCATACAGACACCCTTTCTCTTCCATCACTTTCTCTGTCATCCTCGCTAGGGTAAATACCTGGTCCCTCGTTCCCCTCCCCCTCCTAAATCCCCCTTGCGACTCTGGTAGCATCCTCTTCTCTTCTACCTCTGCTTCTAGTCTGTTCTTCACCATAACCATCAGTATTTTGTATCCCGTGCTCATAATCGTCACCCCTCTATAGTTCTCTGCTTTCCTCTCATCTTTCCCTTTATATATCGGGCATATCCTGCCTATTCTCCACGCCTCTGGCATGCTCTCCCATCCCCTCCATATTCCCTTTACTAGCTCTCGGAATTTCTTCTTTCCCCCTTCTCCTATCTCTCTCCACATTTCCGCCTTCAATCCATCTCTTCCGGCCGCCTTTCCTCCCTTCCCCTCCTTGAACGCTCTTTCTGTTTCCTCTTCCGTAAATTCCTCTCCTCCAATCCCTCGCCCTACTTCTCTTATTGTCCCTTGTTCACCGCACTCCTCCTTACACTTCCTAGTCCAGTCTTCTAACGACACCCCTATCCTCCTCATCTCTTTCCCTCTCCTCAATACATTCCATATTTCTCTCTCGTTCCTACACTCCTTCATTTCCTCCCCTGCTCTCTCTGCCACTTCCAGCTTCTTCCTTTCACACACCTTTTCGTATGCCCTTCTCGCTTCCATCATCTTCTTTCCCTCTCCTCCGTTCTTTATATATTCTCTCATAACTTTCCTCACCTCCCTCTTCGCTCGTTTACATTCTTCATCAAACCACTCTTGCCCCTTCCTCCTTGTTCCCTTCATCTTTCTTCCGCATCCTATTATGGTCTTCTCCATCTCCTCCATTGAACTTATCTCCTCCCATTGTACCTTCTCTAATTTCCTCCTCATGGCCTTAATCGCCTCTCTCCCACTCTCTAGCTTCTCATTTCCTTGCTCCTGTTTCCCTTCTTCATTCCTTCCTATCCTTAGTTCCACTCTCAACGGCAGGTGATCCGATCCCAGCACCTCCTCCACTTCCATCTTCCTCACTTCCTCTCTTGCTATTCCCTTGATTATCGCGTAGTCAATTACTGTTGATCCTTGTGCTCCCACGTATGTTTTCTTCCCTCCCCAGTCTCCTTCTGTGCACCCATTCAGAATTTCCCAACCCTCTTCCGTCGTCCACTCCTTCATCCTCCTCCCATCTCCGTTTATACATTTATCTTGCGATCTCCTTTCTATTTCCATGCCGTCCTCCCCAATCCCTCCTCCCAATTCCCCCATCCTCGCATTGAAATCCCCCATGATCACACTAGTCGAGTAAATAGAAACAAATAATGAAACAAACCAAGTGTTTTTAATTTATCATTTAATATTATTTCAAAATATTTCACCAAGTGATAAATGAGAAAGTTATTCAAGAAATATTGTTTTTTTTTTAAGCACATATTTGCATGCTGTCGAGAGATTTTTCTTTTAAGCGGCGATTAATCATATACCATATGAGCGAAAAATTGATCCTCTAGCATGTTATGACTTTTGTTTGCATTTAAATGTGAGTTGGTACCGTTAACAAATGCGCATGATCTGACCCGGCCCAATATTAGACGCGCGACAATAAGGTTATGTATGTATACAAAATATTGAGAGTGACAATTATTATTGCTTTCAATAATTTGTTACCAACATAATATTTCTTAGAAAACGATTTCATGGCCTACTAGAGGATAAAACTTTTAGATCATATGGTACTTTGTGCTTGATGTTCGTAGAAAAATAACAATTCTCCAAGTACACGAAAACGATACTTTCCTTTTGCATCACAAATTTGTATCTTTTAGCAATAAGTATAATGCCCACAGAGGAATTGGAGACGACCGGAGTGCCTGAAGAGGAAATGGACACGACCAGGGTGCTGGAAGAGAAAATCATGAAAATTGATCTCCGGAACAAAACCTTAAAAGAGGTCTTAAACGAAGCCGGATTGGAATTAACGAAATCTCTCACTGAGGCCTGGGAAAATTCAATTGCAACGGTAAAGAACATTCCAATATATATATATATATTTCTATGTTATTTTATAGCAGAAGATGCTTAATAAAGATTATTATTATTACTAAGAATATTCAAAACAGATATTTGCATCGGTTTAAAGCTGAAATTCATACATAAACGGTTTTCTCTCTCTTATCATTGAATAACGAATAAATACAGTGTGAAGCGCCACAGACGTATTGGTTTTAAACCGGAATGACACTCAGTACATATGAATTTTTTCTTCCGTATTCTACAACATTGGAAATTTGAGTTATTTTTAATTAACGTATCACCCAAATGGCACCCTTTGGAGTCTAAACACTGCTATAGCCGTTAGGCAACTCTATCCTAATGACATAGCGATAATGCAAGAACGTTCTTTGTTCCACGCATGAAACAGACAGTTTTAGATAAACCATTTATAGCACTTTCTGCTTTAATTTTATGCAATCTTTGTCAATGTTAAACAGTATTACATAACTTATCTTTCTTTTCAAAACTAGGGAATTTTGAAAATGTTAAATCACTGTGATGTCGGCGTGCAATAAAATACATGAGTTTCACATCTGCATGATTCGTAGTATATTTTTGTTTCAATCAGATCCGACCTTTACTCATCTACATCCACAACAGCCAGGATATCTTTTCCAAATCGATGTGGCCGCTGTTAACCAACAAAGATGTCAACAGTCTCTTCGGAGAGTACACGTTCTACGCTTGGGATATGAACGACGCATCAGAGAACTTTACTTTTTACAAGATGGTGCTGAAACACAGGGGTCTGTCAGAAATCGAAAGGCACATGAAGCGCCGGATGAGTTGTCTCTTCACGTTTTCCAGCGTAAACGGGCAGATGGAAATGAGCGGCTTCTTTGACGGCTCCGTTAAAAGGGAGGAGTTTCTCTTTGAGCTGTACAATATACAGATGGTGCACAGGGAGAAGAAACATGCAAAGTTCAGTGAGTTAACACGTAATCTAAATAATAAATAGGTTTAGGTTAGGTTTCAATGGCAGCAGTTAGACCGCTCACTTAGGCCCAAAGTGCCCCTTGTGATACCCATAAGGGTGAAAAGGAGTCAGATCTCCCCTCCCTCCCCATCTATACAAACCAATCAGAGCACCTAATGAACCTGATCAGATTTCTCACATCTAGAGGTGTGAGGTCCGTTAACACGCGTAGTGCATGCCAAGGTACTTGATCCTTTTCCCTTCAAGAGCAGGGCATTATCTCAGATAGTGGAGTACCGTCTCTTCCTCCTCCATATCCAGGCATCATATGTAAAAAAGTAGTATAATTAAAATTGTTATTAATTCATTTTATATTAGTGTACTTAATCACTATAAATTGCAGCTTTAATCCAAAAAAAAGCTATCGTGTCGGCCGTCGAGAAAATAACCTATGTTTTCCAAGACTTACCCCTCACTTACGACACGATTGAAGAAACCATCCAGAAAACCGTGCTTTTAGAACCTGAATACTTGGTAAACGATCGATGTTCTATACAATCAATCCCAATTATCGCATTCCTTTTTGTGTAGCAAAAATTGATGGTAATATTTTATTACAATGAAAACGATTCCTTCTGCAAGAAATTCATGAGACTGCTGGCCTCTTCTTCGAAGCTGCGGACGGTCCTGTCGGATTTGTTCGTGATAGTCCCTTTGGACGTCAAGGATTGCTCGTACGGGATGGCCCTGAAATCGACGGTCAAGAACAACTTTAATAGCGACCCAATGGAGAAGTGCATCGATGAGAAACAGGGGGCGCTGTTCGTTGTTGTTTCGGTTGGTAGTAGGCCCGAGTTGATTCGTTCCTACACGGGTGATTGCAGCTTTATTGATATGAAAGAAGGATTCCTCCAGTTGTCTTATGCTTTTCAGAACAGAGGACAATAACAGGTGTATATAGTTAGAGTTAGATATCTATTTTTTCTTTTCTTTTAAGTATACATATCCTAATATACTATACATTAATCATCAGAAAATCGTTGTTTTGGAAAGAGTTCAGGTTGGAGCTTTAAACAAGTGTTTTCCACTCCCAGACTAAGCATGAAGTAAAATTTCGAGTTCAGAAAAGCCCTCGGCAAATTTTCTGGCCTTTTCTAAACTCGAAATTTTACTTCATGCGCCACGCTTATAAAACACTGAAGTATTGTGAAGTTCAAAATATACTTCTAAAGCAGTATGCTAAAGACATACTTAGAACTTTACAATAATTCAGTGTTTTATGCCGGTGGAAGTAAAATTTCGAGTTTAGAAAAGTCTGAAAATTTTGTTTGGTCACGTAGCCTAGGAATGGAAAACACTTGTTTAAATTTCAATTAGAACTCTTTTAAAAAACCGAGGAATATCGGAAAATGTACAGAAAATTCCCTGTGTTAATTTAGTTTACTAATTGCATATCCTTGCTACTTAAATATATTACTAAAATAATTGTCATCATCTATGGTTTGTAGATATTGTGGAGAGAAATGTTTGCGATAAATTTATCCAAACGCACAGTTCCTTACCGAGTTATTACCGCAACAAAACCTCCCTGCACGAGGCCATCCAAGAGCACTGTCTATGCTCCCCTGTAAAAAAAGTACGTAATCAACTAAAAAAAATTTTTTTTTTGTAATCAAATAATTAACACCGATAACTTTTTTTACCTTTACTTTTTATTTTAAACGGTGACTAGTTTCGATTAGGCAGCGAGTTTTTTTTTTCTACAAAACTTTTCAGAGAAAAATGCTGCTCCTGTACTATTCCGACGTTACTAACCCGCGATGCACGAATTTCGTGGAAAAGACGCTGAAACAGCCTGAGGTGCAGACCTCGATAAGAGCGAACTATTATTTCGTGGCGTGGGAGATGAGGGTATCGAACGAGGAGAGGGAAAACCTGTGTTTGGCGATGGGGAGGTGTTTCGCCCTGGAGAAAATGGAGACGATGTTCAAAGAGGGGATCCCCGGCGTGTACCTGTTCATGCCCATCGGGCACACGCTCGTCCTGTTCGATTACATGGACGGGAGGAAGCAGTTCGGAAAGTCGGACGTGATGAAGAAGCTCAAAATGGGCGAGGAGTTTCTGAAAGCCGAGATATTGTCGGAAACACAATTACAGAATTGTGATAATGGAGACGGGTGAGTTTGATCGATGTAATGATGACAAATAATGATGTTGAATCTTGGTCTGATAATGATGGTTTATTAGTACTGGACGGATTTTGGTAGGGATTGCTCGTGAACCGGGGCTACTCAATTAAGTCGGACATATGACATGTGCTTCGAATCAACAAGTAGATGATTCCGGCTGTGTTTGTGTATTTAGTGCCAAGTCTTGTGCATTATACAGCGTGATTCACGACGTTTTCCCGCTACTTTATAATTCTGGAGGTCATTTTAAGCAAAAAAGTGCATATTAACACGGGTCCAATTCTCAAAAATAAGCATGATCTGTACTTAACCGTATTTTCAAATTGGGAGGCAATTGCGCGCTTCTCAGTTTATGTTTTCCTCTCAGTGTGTCAGCCTATTTTTTATCTATTTCACACACCCAAAAACCAAAAGTGGTACGAGCACAACAAGAAGAAGAGTTGAAATAGGCTTGGACCTGTATTGTTTTGCTGCTGGCTTATAATTTACTATTACCTAGAGAAAAGGAAGGTTAGTATCCTTCATCCAGGGTCGTTAAAAAAAAAAAACGTTTTTTTCGTTTTGATTAAAACAAACAGTTTTTTTTAATAAAACATATTTTTTACATTGAAACAGCGTTTAAAACATTAACAATTAAAAACATGTTTAAAACAGAACATACAGGGCATTTTTCTTTTGAGTATACATATCCTGATAATTACAGCATTTTTTAAATTTACGGGAATTCGTTGTTTAAAAACGGTTAGTTTGAGGCTTTTAACGAGTGTTTTCCACTCCTAAACTAAGCATGAAGTAAAATTTCGGGTTTAGAAAAGCCTAAGAATTTGGATTGGCCGCATAGCAACGCGGAGCGGCCAATCCAAATTAGGCTTTTCTAAACCCGAAATTTTACTTCATGCGCCACGCTTAAAAACACTGATTTACGGTGAAGTAAATAAGTAATTTGGATTGGCCGCTCCATTTAGCATCCAATATGTAGATGTGATTAAAATGTGAGTCAAATTCTGCGCTGAACAAATTGTTACTTAATACGACTAGGCGACAACGGGTTACGAGCGATTCCTGCAAATTTCCTCGTCTTGTTCATCAGACACATACTGTATAATTCACAACTTCATTTTTTAGCTGAAGGGTTGTGATGCACGTATACAGCCGCTTACAGTAATTATTTATTTTACTGATCTGCAGACCCCGCTGGCAAGTGGTGTTTTGTGGGTGACTTACCCCGGTTTTGTGTTATGTGTGCTCCGGTGGTTGGATGGCCTAAAGACACGATAGTCTTTTTAAGTTCAAGTTGTATTTTTAGGAACACGTGCATTGCACGTGTCTCACTCGACTTCTTCTCTGCAAGTGGCACTATGAATGTCACCCCTTATGCGCGAATATTCAAAATATAAATCAAAAATCAAATATTCTACATTTTGTCTTTTTCATGGAAATTAAACAAAACCAAACTCATACCAATTTTTATATCAGTTCACTTGCCTTGAGAGAGACAAGTATCGTTTATTGATTGTGCTCACAATAGTATAAATAATTTAGAATCAATTTTTTTAGTCCCATCCAATTCCAACAATTGATGTACGACCAATTGGGCGACCGAGATTACGATTGCTTCGAATTGAAGCTGTCTGGAATGGCAGATTTGCTAAAGAGGAAACTGTCTTTCGGCATGTACGGCCCTCCAGCCGAAGAAGAAAACAAAATGGACTTAAAAGTCAGGAAGAAGCAGAACGAAAAAATCCAAAATTTGTACAACAAAATTTTGGAACAAATGGATTACAATTTACAGTTTGGAACAAAAAATAATTGCTTTTTAACATTTCAATCTATAACTTTATATCAATTGATTATTACCCTATGTTTCAGCTCATTTCTTTGGTGGTGATCACCACGGCTAGTCGCCAGACTTTGAGGCCCGTGAGGTCTTCAGTTTCTGACGCAGCAGATTCTCAACCTGCGAATACCGATGCCATTAGCGCAGAGACAGGATTTGCTGGAGCTGTTCAAGCAGGCAGCAAATATTTCCAGTAAGTACACAAATTCTACAAAAAATATATTTTTTCTACATCTATTAGATATTGATTTTAAACCATTACATCTTTATATTTTGTAATATAACTATATTTGGACCCTTACAAACACATTCACACACATCCATGGACCCAGGTGGAATCATTTTGTATTTTAAAATGACCCCACCCGGCATGACTTGAATCCGCGACCCCTGGATTATTTTAGGGTCAGAAGCAGGTCCTCTACCCACTACCCCACCCTGGTCCCCAAAATATAATTACTAAAAAACAATGAATCAAGATCCATCCATAAAGTGATGACCGAAAATGTTTCATAGTTATTTTAAATAAGTAGAATAAAAACCGTACAGGTTTATGCATAGAGAAATAATATAAGAGAGATCGATTCTGTAGAAAGAAGGAGAGACGGTGACTATAGCGACCTCCCTAATAGGGGGCCGTTTTTTCCGCGAACTACAGGCGTGCGCGCGATTTTTGAATTATTAAAATATATCTGTAATTTTTAAATGCAAATTAAACTAACTTTTAAATATTAAAATTAAATCTGCATTACACAAATTAATTTTGACACTTAACATTTTATTTTAATCATTATTGACAAATAATTAAGGAAAACTCGCATACTTACCAAAAATAATTCATAATAATATTTAGTTCAATTGTGAAACTAGTTAAATTGACCAATAAAAGTCGTATGTATCTATAAAAACTATAACACTTTATTGCCACAAAAAAAACTACAATGAAAGGTTAATTTTTGAAAGTTTATGCAAAATATGACTGCAAGCTGCTTCATATGGAATCTAAGATACCTTTTTTAAGCGAGAATGTTGAATATGTGATCATTCGGAGGGAAGAGTAGAACCACCGCATGTTGTAGACATTGCAGCTATGTTTATGACGATTTAAAAACAAATTAACATAATATACAGAGAGTTTTATATAACACCGAACATATTCGTAACGAGAATATTTCATTTAAGTATAGGTACATACATATGCAGACGTTGTATATTTTACCACGTTCGATTTATTAAAAGAATACAATTTGAAGCTTTAAAGGAGTGTTTTCCACTCCCAGGCTAAGCATGAAGTAAAATTTCGAGTTTAGAAAAGCCTGAAAATTTGGTTTGGTCGCGTAGCGCGAAGCGCGGAGCGGCCAAACCAAATTTTCAGGCTTTTCTAAACTCGAAATTTTACTTCATGCGCCACCGGTACAAAACACTAATTCAATGAAAAGTTCAGCGGTGTGTTTTAAACTTCGTAATATGTCAGTGTTTTGTACCGGTGGCGCATAAAGTAAAATTTCGAGTTTAGAAAAACCTGAAAATTTGGTTTGGCCGCTCCGCGCTTCGCGCTATGCGTCCAAACCAAATTTTCAGGCTTTTCTAAACTCGAAATTTTACTTCATGCTTAGTCTGGGAGTGGAACACACGCATTTTAAGTTTCAAATTTAACTCCTTTTAAAAAAACAACGATTATCTTAAGATTTACGGCGTATACGCTGTAATTGGGACATGTATACTTAAAAGAAAAACTCCCTGTATGTACAAGTTGAGGCATTAATTGCAATTGATTAGCTACAATTTGTAATGTTCATATAGGCAACCCAATTTACACATAACCTTAAATTAAAGGTGTCAAATCGTATTTTATGAAAATGTTCGGTGTTATATAAAACTCTCTGTATAAATATGATAATTCCATTCCAACCTAAAATCATGCATATTTGCTAACAAACAAAATCGCAGAAGTAAAAATACAAGTGGATATTTTAAAATTATCTTATTTACGTTCTCCATGCCAACGACTGTACGATCGCGCTGAATTAGTGACGTTAAGTTTAATCCGTCAAATCACAACGTAATGCATAATTGTCACACAAATCGTTTCGGAACAATTTCCAAGGAGGAAATTATAAGTAATATAAATTTAACAGTGCCGCTAAATAGAATGACAATACACCTTTGTCATGGAATTATCTTATCAAATACCACTCGAGGTTTGGTTTTGGGAGAATATTTTTTCATTTAATAACTCTGCGTGGTTTTCCAATTTTACTCGAGAAAACTTGTATAGACAAAAACACTCGAACTTCGCTCTCGTGTTTTTGTCATCCAAGTTTTCTCTCGTTAAAATTGCTAGGCAACCACGCACTCGTCTAAATTAAAAAATATCCGGCGAAAACCAACCTCTTGTGGTATTGCATACGAATACATGTACTAAAATATTGCATTAGCTGTAGGTCCAAAAATGGAAATGTATCTATCATATTATTCACGTTCATTGTAGTATAATAAATTGTTGATAATAATAAAATTTCAAGTTACTACTATAAGTTTTAAGTTATGTTCTGACCAGTTGCCAAAAAACCTAGACCTAATATGCACCAACAATTTTGTATAATTTACGTTTATATAAATTAACTACTCGGTTATAAATTGGTCAATTATATAAAAATATACTTATCTGCTAATGAGGAAACATATCACACCGCGGTGTTAGAAACGGAAGTAAATAATGCAAATAAACATGGCCGAATAATCGACTTGCGCCCACGGTTGCCAGATGTCTAATGCTTTTCCCAACCGTTGGAGAGCTGCTAACCTACCAAATTTCGCACACATAAAGGCTATAAATTTAAACTTTTGTTTAAAAAAATAAATTATTTTCAACACTGTTTTTATAGTTTGTGCATTTATAAATTAAATTAAAATAATGTTTAGTTAAACTAAAATATGCATATGTAAAATATCACTTATACGCATTACTGAACCAGTTTTCCTTAATTTGACGTGCTCGTTATTAATTTAGAAAAGTTCCGCAAAATCAAATTTTATTTCGCGAGATGAGCTTTTCCAGCCCAAGCGGCAGAATTCCGCCCAATCTGGCAACCTTGCTTGTACCTTGTTCGACGAAAAGCGGCTAACTTCATTCTAATTTTACTTCCATAGCTGACTTCATGGAAAAGTGCCCTGTTATTAAATGGCAAGGTACATCGGTGGGCGTAACACATATCAGAGCTGGGACGAATCCTCGTAAAACGGATTCGAATCACGAATCCGAATCACGTAATATG
The DNA here is from genome assembly GCA_932526585.2 of Philonthus cognatus. Lineage (NCBI taxonomy): Eukaryota > Metazoa > Arthropoda > Insecta > Coleoptera > Staphylinidae > Philonthus > Philonthus cognatus. The sequence continues at coordinate 21,382,111 of OW052249.1, read as the reverse complement.
ATTCGAATCACGAATACTCGAATAAAGGATTCGTAAGAGATAAATATGATTCGAATCCTGTTTTTTCGAATCACGAATACAAATCCTTTAAGAAGAAATTTGATTTTATATTTTTTTGCAACCATTATAATATAACTATCGTTACCAGTTGTTTTAACAAAAATATTCAAAACCTAATTATTTATTATTAACACTGAACATCGTTGATAACAGACTAAATATCTGATTCCCTGTTATTCTGATTACAGATGTATTCATGTGTTTGTGAACTTCACTTCAAATCAGTGTTTTGTACGCGTGGCGCATGAAGTAAAATTTCGAGTTTAGAAAAGCCCGAAAATTTGTCTCGGGTCGCTGCGCGACCCTCGACAAATTTTCACGGGGCTTTTCTAAACTCGAAATTTTACTTCATGCTTAGTCTGGGAGTGGAAATCACTCGTTTAAAGCTTCAAATTGAACTCTATTATAAAATCGACGAATGCCTGAAAAGTACGTTTATAAAAAAAATCAGAGACTATTATTAAAACCGGGAAAGTTAGAGAAAATTCATGAAATTATATTCAAATTGACCACAACACTAACAAAAAAGCCATATGATATTATTCAATTTGTCAAAATCAACAGGCATCATAAAAATTACAAAACACGTAAACATTTATAAAACCAACTTAAATATTGACAAAAACAATGAAAACAATTCAACAAAATGGGGCTTTCCCACAGAAGAATGTTATATTAAAAGGCCAGGAAAAACATTTTAGATTGTGGCTACCATGTCAGTTTTACTTTAAATAATATTAAACCAAATTTTAAAAACTAGAATATTTTCTTTAAAAACATTTTCAGTTATTTAATGTTCTTATCAAAGCATTTAGTTTGAACTTTCGAACGAGCATTTCCACTCCCAGACTAAGTATGAAGTAAAATTTCGAGTTTAGAAAAGCCCCGTGAAAATTTGTCGAGGGTCGCGCAGCGACCCGAGACAAATTTTCTGGGCTTTTCTAAACTCGAAATTTTACTTCATGCGCCACGCGTATAAAACACTGATTTCAAGTGAGGTTCAAATATACATAAATTCACAATATTTTTGTTTTGTAACTGTGGCGCATAAAGTAAAATTTCGAGTTTAGAAAAGCCCAGAAAATTTGCCTCGGGTCGCTGCGCGACCCTCGGCAAATTTTCACAGGGCTTTTCTAAACTCGAAATTTTACTTCATGCTTAGTCTGGGAGTGGAAAACACTCGTTTATAGCTTCAAATTGAATTCATCTAAAAAAAAACAACTTGAACATTTTTCTTTTAGGTAAACATATGCATAAGCTGTAAATTTTCCGACATCGGTTGTTTTTCAAATGAGCTTAATTTAAAACTTTTAATGAGTATGCACACGCTGTTTTTAAAGAGTTCAATTTGAAGCTTCAAAGGAGTGTTTTCCATTCCCAGACTAAGCATGAAGTAAAATTTCGAGTTTAGAAAAGCCCCGTGAAAATTTGTCGAGGGTCGCGCAGCGACCCGAGACAAATTTTCTGGGCTTTTCTAAACTCGAAATTTTACTTCATGCGCCACGCGTATAAAACAGTGATTTAACGAGAAATTTAAAAAGACACAAAAGACATTTTTCTTGTTAATCCTCACAATTAATTCGAATTATTTTTGACGATTCAAATCCTTTTGTAAGTATTCGAATCCTTTGTAAGTATTCGAATCTTTTAATGAGGATTCGAATCTTTTTATGAGGATTCGAATCTTTTTATGAGGATTCGAATCATCCGCATTTGGATTCGAATACGAATCCTCTTACAAAAATGTAACGAATCCGAATCACGAATCCAGTTTGACTAAAGTATTCGAATGCCTCTTTTAAATCCTTTAAAAGGATTCGAATCCAGGATTCGAATCCTGAATGATTCGAATCCTGCCCAGCTCTGACACATATGAACACATACAAGGTATGACAGAATTGTATCTTTCCATGTTTCCCCTACCCCTTTCCCCGCAAACCCTAGGTCCTCAGAAACAGAACAATGACGTTGTATTTGGTTACGTTTTTGAGTCTATCATAACCTCTCTTTCCGGTTTCGCTGTACTTTGATAGATAGATTTTTTAATATTAGAGTATTAAGTTTTTAAAAATACCAAAGGTTTTAAGAGCAAAATCTCTCAAATAAAATAAAATGCAAAGAGGAGAAAATTAAATAAATTGTAAATAAATAAAATTATTAACATGTTTAAAAATAATAATTTCCCCTTTTCGTACCTTCCTTAAAAGTTCAGTTTGAAGCTTTAAACAAGTGTTTTCCGCTCCCAGACTTAGCATGAAGTAAAATTTCGAGTTGACAAATTTTCTGGGCTTTTCTAAACTCAAAATTTTACTTCATGTGCCACGCGTATAAAACACTAAAATATTGTAAAATTTATGTATATTCGAACGTCGCTTAAAATCTGTTTTATACGTGTGTTATTCGGGCCGCGTTTAAAAGTACTTAGTGCATTTTAAAGTAGTGATAATATTTTTTGCGATAGATATTAGACATGAAATAATACGACAATGTTATTATAGTACAATTTATTAAAATAACAAAATGAAATTTAAAAAAATGGTACATTATAATTAAATCGTTAAATTTGCAATTGTTACAAACTACGAAAGTTAAATACACCGAAATCAATGAGACACTTGAGCTTGAATTTGGGAAACTAATCCATAGATATTTGGATTAATTCCACTGACACAAAGACGTAAAGAATTTTCTAAATTATCGTCAATCAGTCTTGTACGATGTGTTGATTTATTAACTTTCATCAATGAAAAGAACTGTTCGCATTTATAAGTACTGCCAAACGCACAAATCAATCTTCTTGCGAATTTTCTAAGCTGCGGAAAATTGTCTTCTTCTAGGTATTTTTTGTAGATATCGCACAACTCTACGTCTTCAAATTTGGATTTTAGGAGTGAGTTTTCTTGAATCTCGATCAACTCCATTTGTAAGTGTATTGGAGCATTTTGTAGGAGTAGCAAATAAACTGAAACAGTCTTCCATGTTTTTGAAGTCGCAAAATCTGTTCGATAATTGTTCCGACAGTAACTTGAGTTCTTCAGCATATTGAGCATAAGCAATATTTTCATACGCAGAGAGCGTGTTGAAATGGTAACTGTTACCAGACAGCATCTGTGACTCCCACAAGCGTAGTTTGATCTGAAACGCTTTTAAATGGCTGTACAAATCATTTACTAACTGTCCTTGTTTTTGAAGTTTCAAATTTAAATCATTCAAATAGCCTGTAAGATCGACCAGAAATGCTAAGTCACATATCCATTTTGAGTCACTTAATTCAGATAGTGGTTTATCTTTTATTTTCATAAAGTCTGCTATCTCATTTCTAAGCTCGTAAAACCGTTTCAACATTTTTCCTTTGCTCAGCCATCTGACTTCACAATAATATGTTACGTCATTATATTCAGCTGATATTTCATCCAAAAACGCCTTGAACTGACGATGGTTAAGCCCTCGGGATCGAATAAAGTTGATGGTTTTTACTACCACATTCATAACATTCTGGAGTCGAATGGACTTAGAACACGAGTTCTGTTGGTGGATAATGCAATGAAGGACTATCAAATCATCTTTTTGCACATTTAATTCTGTTGCTTTTTCATTCAAAATTCCGAAGAAACCTTTACATAAGCCGACCATAGAAGGTGCACCATCAGTGCATACTCCAATTAATTTTGACCATGGCAAGCCAAAACTTGTGAATACCTTTTGAACTTCAATAAAAATATCCTCTCCTGTAGTGGTTTCCTTAAGCGGCTGTAAAGCAAGCAATTCCTCAGTAACAGTGAACTCCTTATCAACACCTCGAATAAATATAGCCAGTTGAGCTGTGTCGGACAAATCGGTGCCGGTGCTCTCGTCTAATGGTATGGAAAATGATTCAAAACCAGCCATACGGTCAGTCAATGTTGTTTTTATATCATTAGCCATCATTTCTATACGTCGAACAACAGTTCGTCTTGACAAACTAATTTTTTCAAATTCTTTTTTCTTTTCAGGACACATAATACCGCAAACTTCTAACATACACTCCTTGATAAATTCTCCTTCGGCAAATGGTTTTAATGCCTTTGCCAATTTTGAGCTAACTATAAAACTAGCTTTCACAACATTATCAAGTTGTGTTCTTTGTTTATGAAACATTTGTTGCTGTTTTTGCAAATTTGCGGTAAGCTTCTGGATTTTGACTGTTCTTAATTGTCCTGTCAGTGAGTACAGCGTAGCATGCTTAGTTGAGTAATGCCTCTTTATATTGAATTCTTTCATTACTGAAATGGATTCATTACACAGCAAACAAATAGGCTTAGCATTGTGCAAGATAATAAAGAATTCTTCAGTCCATTTTTCTTGAAAATGGCGACCCTCTGTATCTACTTTTCGTTTCTTTCCACCAGACATCATTTTTGTTTACTTTTCGTTCAATAAACTTAATAACAAACTATAGTTAGTAACCACTCAAGATGCACACAAAGTCACAAAGCAAGTTGACGGCTCGAGCAGTTCGCTAGGATATCGCTTGTCCAAGTTATCACCTCGGTAGCTCAAATAGAACTGAACTAACGTTCAGGCCATTCACCCGCTTATATAGGCAAAATGAACGAATAATCTGGAATAAACTAGTTTAGAATAATTGAGAAGCAATAAATCTTTTGATGTGTCGCCCGTGAGGCGGCAAACCTCAAAGAATTTGATCGAGCAAGTCGAGTGGCGGCGATTATCAAAGAGAGGCAGCAAACATCAAAGAATTTGATGTTTGCCACCTCACTGTCACTCCCGTGAGTATAAGTACCTAATGTAATATTTTTTTAATTGGGTTTTTTCAAAATGTCTCGCGGGCCGGATCATATCTTACAGCGGGCCGGGGGTTGCCCATATGTGATCTAAATCATGAAGTAACTACATTTAAATTCAGCGCGCATTTGTGACGTAAGCGATCTCTACCCCACTTCAAAATCTTCGATTCTGTCGATCCTTCTTACCGTATACTCGACCGTCCTTCGTTAAATGGAACGATTCCACGGTCACACATCTAATGCCATAGCCCCTGGGTTTATGGAATATGCAGTAATGTTTCATTTACCTCTCCAAGATTGTTGTTTACCTTTTCTTTAATAATATTTAGTGATATGTACACCGCTCAAGTTGCCCCACATGTCATAGAATTCGGACATGTTTGCGAGACTCCGGACGATTGGGAAGAACGTTTCGAACGACTGGACACCAGCAATTTGAAACGACAAGGAAAGGTGCAGTCACCAAAAAAAAAACAATCTCAAATATATCTATTTCTTCTTCTGATAACAAGCTAATACTAATTACTAATTTTATCTTTTCTTTATTACTAACAGATACGCACATGTACCCGCCAAAGACCATTACGAAGTCGGACATAAGCGTGGAAATGAGCACCACTTCATTGAAAGGCACGAGAAAGCCCATCCGCATGAAGGAGAATTCAAAACCAAAGTAATTATTTTTTCTAAACAGCCAATTTGAAGTTAAAACTACTTCAAGCATTGTAATTCAACTCTCTTTGAACATCCATCAACTAAGAGATTTATATTACTAAAATGTTTAATGTTTATTTACCGAAAGTCCATTTAAAAGTCCATTTAAAAGTACCATTGGTGGACATAAAAATTGAAGATTGGGTAATGTCAAACATAACCAACTTTATACCGGTTAAGTTACGTTTTTTAAAGAAAGGTTATAATATGGAGTGGCAATAAAAATATGTAAATGAGAGGAAAAGAAAGGGACTTTCAGTTTTGACACATGAAATGACAATTAACTGACAAATCCAAAGTTTTACACACACTAAACACATTTTACGTGTCCCAACATTTTATTTCCACCGATGGTACACTTCTGTGCAGTAAAATTAAGCACAAGTCTTACAACTATTTATCACAATATGTTAGTTGTATAATTCGGGTCTATGTTAATTACCTAGCAGCAGTTTCAATAAATGATGAAACACCATAACTTAAAAATAACACCTTTATTAAAAAACCAAAATTATGAACTTTAAAAAAAAAACGTTTGTAATATATAAAACTAAGCCGAAATAGAAAAACCATCTTCTATTTTAATTAGAATTCGAATTTTTGAATTGTTGTCTAAATTACGCAGCAATTAGACATTAAGGAAATTGACATATTTACATATTTTTGTAACCAGAAAACTCATCACGTCCGTTTTAAACTATAACATATTTTATGTGCTTAATTTTATTGCACAGAAGTGTACATAATGCTTAATGGGAAATGAAAAATATGGAAGGTAAACATTTTTTTATAAAAGAGCGTTTTAAGAATGTGAATATTCTTAAAACGCTCTTATATAAATTAATTTATTTCTCTCTCTTTGGGTGTTCAACTTAAAGATTAACTTTGCTTTTTCTACTTGAAAATTAAGTTATTTCTCTTTTTGTTGTCTTTACTTAAAACTTAACTTATTGCTCGCTTTGCTTTTTCTGTTTAATCAGTCGCGGGACTTCTTTCATTTCTGCTTCTTGTTACTTTCTGAATTGATAAAATTAATCATACAAATTGTGATTATCTCTTTAGGTAAGGTGGGGAGACAAACACGGAGGTTACGGCGAACACTACTGGGATTACAACCATGCAGGACACGACGATCACGGTGAAGAGACCCAAAACCACGAGCAGTACGTCCCTTATGAGCCCGAGCCGAAAGCGACGCAATCCGGAAGACAGAGGAGATCAACACAAGACGATGTCGAGTTCATTGATGAAGACAGCAAGTCGAAAATCCTAAACGGAATCACTGGAAAACACGGAGGGAACTACAGGAGGCTACCAGAGTTGGAGAGAAGCAGACGTCACTATTTCGATTACTGATAGGGTTTTCGTTGCTTTTTTTATTGATGGGAGTACCAAAATGTGATCAAAATTTGTTAACTAGTTTTACGCGTTTTGTTTGATTTGTTATGTAGTGAAAAGTGTTTTTTAAATAAAGTTTTATTTTGCAAAAAAAACGATATAGTTATATTTTTGGATCTTGCATAAGAATTGGGACACTTTTTGTTTGGACACTTAATGGATCACCCTGTATAAAAATAAAAGCCAAAAATCATACATTATATTTTTCTGTAGCACAAATAATTTTTAACTTATAGCGTCTTTTGTTAAAATTGAAAAATGTCGAGAATTTACGCGAGTACGCTCGCTTTTTTTGTATTTTGCAAAAGTTGCGAATAACTCAATCAATAACTTACGGGAATACAGAAAAATGGTTCAAATGAAAGTTTTAGATAAAATTTTGGACAATTTTTCTATGTTCAAGTTTTTTCGTAGCTATCTTTTTTTTTTTGGTGAAAGATTCGTAAAAACTTATAATTTTTACAAAATCATGGAATATAACTTACAATTATTTATTAGAATTTGTGTGTATTTTCGAACCCTGAGATAAATCAGTGTTTTATACGCGTGGCATATGAAGTAAAATTTCGAGTTTAGAGAAGTCTAACCAAATTTTCAGACTTTTCTAAACTCGAAATTTTACTTCATGCTTAACCTGGGAGTGGAAAACACTCTTGTGTTTAATATTGATAACATTAATAAACACTCGCCCTCTTGATTTAAAAAAAAAACAATTGACATTTCCCTTTAGAGACTTTATGGATCACCCTGTATAAAAATAAATAAAAAATAATATAAAAAAATTAATAAATATCATGCAGATCTCGTCGAAATAGCTGAAATGCATATATTATACTTTTCTGTAACTCTGTTTTCGAGTTATTGCGTTTTTTGTTAAAATTTAAAAATGTCGAGAATTTACGCGAGTACGCTCGCTTTTTTGGTATTTTGCAAAAGTTGCGAATAACTCAATAACTAATGGGAATACAGAAAAATGGTCCAAATAACAGTTTTAGATAATTACATTTTGGACAATTTTCTATGTACAAGTTTTTTCGTATCTATCTTTTTTTTGGTGAAAAACGACAGTTGGTTGAAAGATTCGTAAAAATTTATAATTTTTACAAAATCATGGAATAACTTACCTTTCAAATCGGCCAGGCCTAACGGTATCAGCCCTGAGGATGCTCCGGACATGGTCACTCCATGGTTAGAAACAATGCTCATGGCTTGTCTCAAACGTTCCTACATCCCTAAGATATGGAAAGAGGTGAAGTGAAGGTTGTCTTCATCCCTAAAAGCGGGAAGGTTTTCCCTATAACCCTGTCCTCATTTTTGCGTAAAACGCTAGAAAGATTAGTTGACACTTACATAAGAGGGAGCTTAGACCCCCATTTGTTATCAACCTCTCAACACGCATCTACCAAGGGGAAATCTGTAGAAACAGCTCTGCACTCCTTGGTAAGCCAAATTAAAGGAACTATGAGACACAGGGAGTATACACTGGTGGCATTCCTCGATATAGACGGAGCCTTCAATAATATACACCCTGAAGCCATTGAGCCTGCTCTGAAAGCAACAGGAATAGAGAAAGCAGTGTGCAGCTTCTAAGAAAAGTTGCTCCGCGAAAGGAACATCTCCTCCAAACTCGGGAACTCTTGTATTAAGAGACGAGTTAGCAGAGGAACCCTCCAAGGCGCTGTTCTATCTCCGCTTCTCTGGAACCTTGCACTCAATGAGTTACTATTTAAACTAGGAAACTCGGGGTGCAATGCAATTCCTTACGCCGACGAAGTGGCTATATATATATAGCCTCGGGTAAGCACCCTAACATAATGCCGCAACTAATACAGCAAGCATTAGCTAAATGCGTGGCCTAGAGGTCAATCCACAGAAGACTGAGCTAGTCCTAGTCACAAGGAAGCACAGTATACCCTGCTTCAGACTGCCAATCCTAAAGGAAGATAGATACCTTGGTATCATACTGGACCGGAAGCTTAGTTGGAACTCTCTTACAATAGAGCGGTAGGTAAAAGATGGGGTATGAAGCCTAACATCACCTACTGGCTCTACAAAGCCGTGGTAAGGCCCATACTCTTCGACGTTGTCTTCATTTGGTGAACTGCACTCGATAAGAGGATCCACCAACAAGCATTTGGGAAGATCCAAAGAATGGCGTCCCTCATGATCACAGGTGCCATAAGGACATCACCCTCTAAAGCGTTGGAAACGATTCTCAACCTGACCCCTGTAGATCTTCTCGGAAAGCAGATCGCAGTAACAACTGCCGTATCACTAGACACTACTAGCAGGCTAAGACTAGACACGCAGGGGCACACAAAAATTCTTAAGGAATTTGCCGGTGTCCCACTGAACCGATATCTTGCAGTGCCTGCTTTCAGCTATATGTTCTCTTCCCGAATACCCACTAGGATGGACTGGAAGGAGGGCAGAATACACTGGCTCGTTTTTACAGACGTGTCTAAGAGTGGCGATAAAGTAGGGGGAGGGGTCTTCTACGAGGACCTGAACCTCCGCATCTCCTGGTTTTGGTTCTGGTGCAAAGGGGAGTGTGCCTCATTAGGCCCATTGTGCCACCACCCGTAGATCACCCATTCTCAGTTTAGCCAGCCCACCTTGCTTAGGTATTCTAGCATAGCTGAGGTGGGTAGATCTCTTATGTAGGCCATTGTAGGCCATCTATCACCCAATATGGACTCCCTGATTGACGATAGTGCCGGGCATTCACAAAGAAAATGTCATGCAGTCTCGTCTTCCATGCCCATCCCCATCCTATAGAGGTGCCCGTTTAGTCCACAGTGACCAGTAAGGATGGCAGTTAAGCGCCTGAGATTCCCTCTAGCCAGCTGCAGGTACCGTTTCGCTGATCTCTCATTGGGATACATAAGTGTTTTCTCCCCTCGATATCATCCCAACGCATCCTGAATTTCTCCAGGGCATTGGTTTGTAACATGTTACACAGGGAGAGAGGAGCTAACCGCACTAGCGGCTCCGGTGAGAGTAGATTCATCCCAGCCGCAGCTCTTGCCAGCGCGTCAGCTCTCCCGTTACCTGTGTCTGTATCATGCCCTTTCACCCAGCAGACTTCAATGTTGTTGTGCATTGCTGCCTGTCTGAGTTTCCCGTGGCACTCTATTTCGGTCTCTGACGAAGCATAGGCTTTCTGCAGAGACAGAATCGCTTGCCTGCTATCCGTTAAGATTAGTATGGCTACATTTGTCACCTTGCGGTTTATGATGTACTCAGCCGCAAGTGTTATTCCCATCAGCTCCAGTTGCGTGATGGTTCCATGAATTCCCATCGGAACCATTGCTTAGATTTTTAGGGTTTTAGAGAAAACACCAAGGCCCGATCCTTCTCTCCTTTTAGATCTGTGTAGATCCTTATAGCAGACTCTCTCATCCGCTTAGTGGATTGAATAGTAACGTTGTAGGGTGTGTTCCGTATTAGTGTTGGTACACAGCAGTCATTAACAGCCTCTAAAAGAGGTATATCTCTACAGACATTCCTCCAGAGGTGTCCTCTAACTTCCCCACAGCTGTTACTGTTCCAAATCCCACTGCACTGAAGGCGAAGTATAGTCGCCATGGCCTCCTTCTCCACGTGGATATCAAGTGGTGGAAGGCATAGCATGACTTCCATCGCCATCGTCGGAGTAGTGTGCATGGCGCCTGTTACACTAAGACAGACTGTCCGCTGCACTTGCGAGATTTGCTTCCTCGTGGCCTTCTGTTTGGTTCTGGGCCACCAAACTAAAGCTCCGTAAGTCAGCATGGGCCTTATGACAACTGTGTACAACCACAGAGTCGTGCGTGTTTTTAAACCCCAGGTTTTCCCCACTGCCCGACGACATTGCCAGAAGGCCCTTATAGCTTTGTCTGTTTTGATGTCGATGTGCGCTTTCCAGCTCAGTTTCCTGTCGAGAGTGATGCCCAGGTATTTCACCTCGTCGCTGTACTGCAACATCGTATTCAATAATTTTGGTGCTTTTTTCGACACCTTCCTTTTCTTGGTGAACAGGACCATCTCCGTTTTGGCAGGGTTTACCGATAGGGAGTGATCATTGCACCACCTAGAAACTATGTTTAGAGCTCCTTGCATCTGGTCGCATAGGGCGTCTTCAAACTTACCAGTATGTGGTAAGTATGACCAGATCATCAGCATAGACTGTCACAAACAAGCCTAGTTGCTGAAATTCGTCTAGTAGGCTGTCCAGAACCATGTTCCATAATAGTGGTGATAAACACCTTCCTGAGGACAGCCTCTGTCAATTTTACAGGTTATACGTTCCCTTCCCTGTTCCACTGTGACTATACGATTGGCCAGTGCATTGCCAATCCATTCACACATTTTAGATGGTACTCCGCGCTGCTTAGCGCGTTTCCTATCTTCGGTATGGTCTTTTATCAAACGCACCTTCTATGTCAACAAAAACACCTAGGGTGGATTCTTTAACATCCGATGTTCTCTCGATTCTGCTCACTACACTATGCAGAGCTGAATCAGTGGACCTCCCCCGTGTGTATGCATGTTGTGTCGCCATCGGCGGCTGTCTGACTAGAGCTGATGTTCTTATGTGCCATTCACAAATCCTTTCCTGTGTTTTAAGGAGAAACGAGGAAAGTGTAATTGGTCTGTATGCCTTGGGAGCAGTATAGTCTGCTCTACCGGGCTTTGGTATGAAAACAACCCTGGCTCGTTTCCAGACCTTGGGGACATATCCCAGCGCCAAACTGGACCGAAACAGCATCACTACAAACTCAGCTAGTTCATCCCGTCCCCACTGTAGCAGGGCGGGAAAGGTGCCGTCGGGTCCGGGTGCTTTAAAGGCGGAAAAGCTTGCAATTGCTCTAAGGGTGTTTTCTTCATTTATCACTTCATGAGCCAGTTCCCAGTCTTCTGGTATTGCCGAAGTGATTTCAACCACACCCCTAGATTGCGTAGATAGTAAAGTGCATCCAGGGAAGTGAGTCTTGAGCAATAGTTGCAGACTTTCACGGAGGTCGTCAGTCATGGTGCCGTCCTCCTTCTTCAGGACTCCCACAGATTGATGGTGGTCCTGTGATAGAGTCTTCTTAAGTCTGCTAACTTCTTGAGTGCTTTCAATTCCTTCGCAGAAGGCACGCCATGACGCTCTTTGTCATTGCCTTATGAGCTTTTTGTACTCTCTAAGGCGGACCTTGTAAATGGTCCAGTCGGTGGCCTCTTTAGAGCGTTGTGCTCTATTGAATGCTTTCCTGGCCTCATCTTTTAAGGAGTCGAGATCTGGGCACCACCATGGGGTGGCCGTCCCTGTCTCAGGCCTCCTCTTAAGTGGGCATCACAGTTTATATGCCCTAAGAATCTTTGCCTGCACTTCCTCCGCTGGGAGGTCTAGGCTGGCACAGCCTTAGGGCATTGCTTCTTTATATCCTGCAATCCCTCACCAAGGTGCATACGGTATGCATCCTTATCCGTAAGTCTCGGATTCCGGTAAGGTTTGCTCGGACTCAATTTTAGGCCCAGTTGAAAAGTGATCCATCTGTGGTCAGACATGGACGCTTCCCGACTGACCTCCCATTTATCTATAATGTTAGAGATACCAATGGTAGCCAGTGTGATATCAATCACTGTCTGGCCACGCGTATTCACGAAAGTGGGTTCCGTCCCACGATTGAGTATTTCTAAATTATTACTAAATAGCCATGTAAAGACTTACCTCTTCTATCACAAGCTCTGCTCCCCCATGAGATATGGTGTGCATTTGAGTCGCAGCCCATGATCAGTGGTAGTCCCTCCTTCCTGCAATACTCAACAAGCCCTTCCATTCCCCTTGTAGGGGGCGGAAGGGTGGAGTCTCCAGGTAGGTAGACCGCCGCCAGAACTGCGTCTTTCCCTTTGCCCATCGCTCCACAAGTTCTCACCACAGTAGTATCACCATCGGAAATTTGTGGCAGCAGGTGGGCTTCTATTTGCCTAGGTGCGTAGATGGCAGTCCTAGGTTTCGTGCTCGGTCTATGAAATAAATTACCGGTTAATCTCCCCATACCACATATCCCGGATTTTACAATCCAGGGTTCCTGTATTAGGGCTACAGTATCCGTAGTTAAATCGAGGCGGCGGCATAATTTTGCCGTGGCCGCTCTCGAATGACTCAGATTACCTTGGATAAATCTAATAACCTTGATAGCCATTACCCCAGTGATGTGCGGCCGGTCTCGTTCCACCAATCTCCCTCCGACCCAACGAGCGTGGACTCGAGCGACTCAGGAGGTGTGGCGTCGGACCTTTCTTCGGCCAGTGGTGATTCCATAAGGACATCCTCTGGGACAGGCCCTTCCCTTGCTGGCGAGCCTGGTGGCTGCTCCGAATTAGTCGTAGCAGCCATCTGCTCAGCCTGCTGAGGGGTGCGATTTTTAAGAAGAGGCGAGTTAGATTCCTCAGGTGTGATCTCAGTCACTTCCTGACTTACCCTACCCTTTTCCTCTTCTTCCTTCTTGGTAGACTTTACCTTCAGATACAAGGAGGTAAACCTATAACTGAGGCGGTTTCCCCTTGTACATAGAATCTTCCGATCCTCCTCGCCGACTCCGAAAACGAGCAGCTGCCCGGGTGGGTCTGCAAACTCAGCCCGGTGAAGGATCGGCCATTCACTTACCTTCAGTTCTGGGTTCTGTCTCGCCAGTCGTCTTACGATGACTTCCTCCCCTTCAGGGGTCTCGAAATCCTCCCTCGGAACCCAGACGGTGGATCTTTCGATCTTGGGGAGGCGGTCTTCAGTAAGCGCGAAGAGCCTTGCCTCAGGCCATGGTTTGATCATCGCCACTATCCTCACAAGCCAATTCACAGTGTCCTGGTCCTCGCAGTGAATTTTTACAAACTCGCCTACGTAAGACCAAGCCCTGAACCTCGGCGGAGTATTTGTGGCGATTTGTGGACCCAGCACCACCGAGTCAAGCTCTCTGAAGAGGGCCTGCCTTATCAAGGTGGCCCTCTCCGGAGAAAGCCTACCAAAGGGATTGGATCCATTTGTGATCACCAGTCTAAGGTGACTCTCCGCTGCCTCTTTGTAGGATAAGCGAGGTGGACTCCTTCCTTGCTCCGCTGTTGCCCCCACCCGTTGGCCTTGATGGCGTTTCGGAGTTGGCTCAGAGGAGGTGGCAGGGCCCTCGGGCACGCCGCTCCCACAGGTGGGTGGGTCCTCAGGTGCTCCTGCAAGTGGTCAACCTGCGGCTGGTCCCCTAGGACCACCACAGGATGACCTGGCAGGTTTCACCCGGGTGTACAGGAGGAAAAGAGACCGAATATGTGGGACTGAGGCCAAACGGAGGAAGAAGAAGAGGGAAGAAGAGGCTCGTGCAAACCCAGTCATTACGACTAAGGTAGCCGCCTCTGGCTCGCCTCAAAATAAGGGAAAAAACCCCAAAAGATTGAACCCGGACCAAGTCGACCGGCCCGGGTCAAAACAAACCCATCGAAGCAGCCAGTTGCGACTGCAACTAAAGCTAAAGGTAAGGGTGACAAGAGGCAGCGCTCCACCACCTCCTCTGAGCCTCCGCATCTCCTACAGATTGCCGAACCACTGTAGTGTTCTACAGGCGGAGGTGATAGCAATCAGGACAGCCGCAGAATGGCTAAAGGTCAATGAGACCTCTGCCAGTCAGGTCCATATACATACCGATAGCCAAGCTGCTATTAAATCACAAACAAGTGTAATCAGCACCTCGAGGGTGGTATCCGACTGCCGAAAGGCATTGAATGAGCTACCAGGGCATAGCAATAACCCAGGTAACAACACAGCAGACGAGCTAGCAAAAATCGGAACGAAGTTAGGAAAGCAAGGCGATCCTCTAGAATATTATTTCAAGGATCACCAAGAATACGTGGAGAAATAAGAGCACCTGTGGCACCGCCAGGCAGTTATGGCCTCAGTGCGACAGTAAAAGAAGCGAGGCACTTATCTCTTTAAAGAGGAGTGACATCGCTCAAACGGTAGGCGTCATTACGGGACACTGCGCTTTCGGCAAGCACGCTCAAAGGTTAGGAACTGACTACTTCAGATGTTGCCTTAATGAAGAAGAGGAGGAAAGCGGTGTGCACTACCTCTGTCAATGCCCCTCTCTCTAGCTAGAATAAGAGGTTCATTCCTAGGCCGTTCGTACCTAGTTGAACTCTCCGACCTCGGCTCGCTAGATGTTAAGAACCTTTCAAAGTTTGTTATCAGCGTCAAATGGTTGTCCTAAGAGAATGGTTAAGCCGTGGTATTACAATGGGCCCTAAATGTGCACCTTCATGTGCGGTGCAACCACTACAACCTAACCTATGGAATAACTTGGATTTATTTATTGGAAATTGTGTTTTTGAACTATGAGTATAAAGTTAAATTTTTGGGTATAGGAAAGCTTGAAACTACCGCGATCAAATCCGAATAGGGCGGCGAAATATAATTTGCCTGTAGCAGCATAAATCCTAGCACCTCTACTGTACCACCAACAGTGCCGGTGTCAGGATTTATACCGCTACAGACAAAATCTGTATATTGAAAAAAAAAGATTTGTTTGTGGCTTAGTACATTTTTGTATTTAACATGTAAACAATCGTAGTAACAATTATTTATTTAGATATGTATACATAAGTGCACTTTAGTATTAAATATATTAAATCAGACTGAAGGACTCAAACCCGTGGGGAGGGGCAGTTTGAGCCCCCTCTGGCTAGTTAAATTGTAAAATTGCTACCTCCCCATCCCTAGACCAATTATCAATCAATTAAATAAAATCAAGCAGCAAGCATAAATTTAATAAACAATATAATAAAATAATAAAATTAAAAACTAGGTGTAATAACGACCGTTACAAACCGGGCAAATAACAGTTGATTTTCCCCCACCGCCAGCGTCTTGCCGGTGACACAAATCCCGGGCACGCTCGTAAATCTCCTGGCACATCCATTTAAAAGTGAAACCAATCATCTCCTTCAGAGTGCCCTCGATCGAAAGACTAGCTAAAATTACAGCCTTCTCCATCCAAAAAACCACCCGCGTGATGTTCCTGCGTCTTTGCAGCAACTCATCGTCGACGCCCTCCATGGCGCACTTCCTTTCCTGCTCCATCACATACTCCTTGAAATACTTCAAAATCACGTTTAGGATTACCACCGGAATCCTCGCAGGGGGATACAGACTTAAGAGGTTACCTCTTAAGTTAACGTCGCTGAAAATCATGTCCAGTAGCATTTTCAGCATCATATAGATCTTCTCCTGCACGTAAAACGAGAAAATGTTCGTCAAATCCGATAAATCCCTCAATTTCATCGCCAAGTTAAGACCGGACACCACCACGTTGGTGATGTTCGTGGCGTTAAGCGAGAATTGGTTAGAAATGATATCTTGAACTTTCTTGTACTGCATGGGTTTGGAGTCTTGTTTGGGCGGCAGGTTCATCATGTACTCGCTGCGCTGCATCTTCGACATGTTGGAAAACTCGCCGATGTCGACCAGTTTGCCGTTGAAGTTGATCTGGCCGTCCTTCACCGAGAAGCGGATGCCGTTCTTGTTCAGGGCTTTGTTGGTGCGGGTGAGCGTCGCCAGGACTTCGTCGCGGTTGTTTAGCTCCTTCATGTACGAGATGACTTCGGCCTGGCCTTTCTGCACGTCTCCGGTGACTCTAATCGTTTCCGCTTTCAGTTTGTTGAACGTTTTCCTGTTTAAATATTTGAAGAAATCAGTTTGTATTTTAAAAAAAGATTTAAAAAAAGTAATATGAGTAAAATTACAGTGTATACATTGGGATATATATACTTAAAGTATGTTGATTGTAAATAAAAGATAAGATTTATTGTTACCTGTGTCTGTTGCTGCGTAAGGACGCGTCGATCTCCTGCAGACTTTTGTATTGGACCTCATTGATGATGGTGTCAGCAGTTTTGAAACTGTACACGGCGTGTCCGAAGAACAGGATGGACGAGGATAGTTGGAGTAATGTGAGAGCGCTGGGGGCTTCGTCTTCCTTGATATAATTGTAGAGCACTTCAAAAGCGGAATTAGCCACGGCAACGCCGCTCGTCACCAAATTGATGCCGTTCAACCCGTTCACTGTGCTCCTCACCATCTAATCAAAGAAGATCAAAATTACATTTTATTATAATTTGGCGATTTCTCCGGACTGTATCTCTTAACCACTGAAAAAATGTAAGTGTTACATTTTATAAATTAAAAATGGATATTTACCAAACCAACAGTAGCGCCGTTTCTAACAAAATACGACAGCATAAAAGTGGAGCCCAATCCGGCAAAACTGAACGAACCCGCCACCAAGTTCAAGTACGCCCCTCTGGCCTGCGAGTTGGCCAAACTCATGCTCTGCAAATGGATTAGAATCAACTGAAAATGATAATCTCCCGTTTATTTAAGAGAGTACCTCATCGTGACAAAACCGATCGTGCAGAGTCACCGAGCTCCTGACAAATGAATAAATCCCAACGCCGATTCCCGTGGCGGTGGCACCGGCAGCGACCACGGGCGCCAAAGTAATGGCGGGAATTAAGGCCGCCAGGCCGATAGCTCCCGCTGCAATACCAACAGCGGCCGAACCGATGTCCACCACTTTCAGAATATCATTTCCGATGGCGCAAGCGGGCGACACTCTGTACTCGACCCGCACTCGCCCGAAATGATCGCCCTGGTACTTGCCATCCTTGGGCGTGATGAAGATCCCCTTCGGCAACTTGTTGTTCTCCAAGTAGGAGTACCAGTTCTGGTAGACGCGCATGTCGTGATCGATGTAAACGCGACAGGGCCTCTTGCCCTCGGGACATTTCACGCACTTCCTCAGGACGAACACGGGTACCGGCGTGAAATCCAAATTCGGATTGTAGTTGGCGACGTTGCGCAGACGCTCCACTTTGGTTTTTGGCAGGGGAATCAGGCAGTTGAAAATGCAGGCCATCACCACCAAATCATTCGATTTGGCAAATTCTGCATCCACAAATTATTAAGTTTAGTATTTAGTGTAAAATGTGCGATGAGAGGGAGGGCCAAGGGGAGAATGATTGTTAGATGGAGAGAGGATGGGAAAGGAGGCAAGGGGGAGATGATGGAGGGATGCGAAGGCCTGGTGTGGGTGAAATACCAGCAGGGAGGGTATCGGCTTAATGTAGGGTGGTATACGCCCACAAAAATTGGAGGGACATAAGTAGAGAAATAGATGAGAGAGCGGGCGAAGGAGGAAGGTGGATGGTGGGGGGAGGGATTTCAATGCCAGCATAGGGGAAGCGGGGTGAGGGATTGGAGAAGGCGGTTCGGTTGTGTAGAGGAGTTTGCAGGATAAATGTATAAATATGGGAGATTTTGAACGGATCCACAGAGGGCGATTGGGAGGGGAAAAACTTACATTGGGCCAAGAGGGGCATCGGTGATTGACTATGTGGCGGTCAAGGGAATAGCAAGAGGAGAGATGAGAGGTATAGATAGAGGTGGAATAGGTGTTGGGATCGGACCATTTGCCGTTAAAAGTGGAGATGTGAATGGCGAACGAAAGAGAAGTGGAGAGGGGGCAAGAAAACGAATACCTTGAGTGTGGGGTAAAGGTGATAGAGGATATGAGGTAGAGGCTAGCGAGGATTCAATGGGAAGAGGTCAATACAATAGAGAAGGTGGAGGAGATGGTAGTAGGATGTGGAAGGAAAAAGAAGGGAGAGAGATGAGATGGGAGTACGCGGTTCGTTGAGGAGTATAGGCAGGCGAAGATAGAGTTGAGGAAGGCAGTGGGAGAATGCGTAAGAAATGGAGAAGAAGAGGGAAAACTGGTGGCGGCAACGTAGAGATATGATGGTATATGTGAGAGAAAGAAGCTGCAGGCGGTGGAAAGAGTGAGCGAGGAACTGATGGAACGCAGGAACGAGGCGGAAATGTGGAAGGTGCTGAGGAGAGGGGAATGGAAGAGGCAGTTGGGAGTATTGTTGAAAGAATAGGCAAGGAAGTGCAGAGAAGGTAGTGGAGTGCCAGTGGGGATGGGAGAAGGCAGGCGAGGAGATGGAGAAGAAGAGTTCACGGAGGAGGTGGAAAGAGCGTTCAAGGAGGTAAAGGGAGGGAAGGCAGCAGGGAGGGATGGGCTGAAGGCAGAGATGTGGAAGGAGATTGGGGAAAGGGGGAGTAGAAATTCAGGGAAGTACTGAACCAGATGTGGAGGGGAAGAGTGAACCTGCTGACAGCATGGAGGGTGGGGAGGTAAAAGTAAGGTGTGGATGTTGGCATATGCGGATGATATGGTGCTGGTGGCAAGAGAGTGGGAAGGGATAATAAAAGGGAGTTGAGCGTAAATATAGGAAAAATGAATTGAATGAGATTCAGAAATAAAGGGAGAGAGGGGAGGGTTAAAAGATTCAAGTATTTAGGGTTTATGTTCAAAGGGACGGGAGAGTATGAGGTGCATGTGAGGTGGGTGCAGGGGATGGCTAGAAAGGCGTGGGGGGTAGCGTGGAAAAAGTGGGGGAAGTGGATGGGGAACAATGTAAGAGTCCCGTGTAAAGTATGGGATGCGTGTGTGAGGTCAATGTTAATGTATGGGGTGGAAGTGTAGGGGACGAGAGGGTATGAGTGTATGGAGAGGGAGCAATAGTGGTTCCTGAAGCGTATGTTGGGGATAGAAAGGTCGACACCCGGATACATAGACGAATAGAGAGAAACGAGAGTGTAAGGAAATGGTGAGAATGGCAATGTATGAGATGAAGTTATGGGATCTGAAGGAAAAGAGATTGGTGAAGACGGTATGGGTGACGTGTGTGAGTGGGAGGGGAGAGAGGGTAGATGGAGGAGCGAGAGAAGCAGAATGTATGAGAGGGTGGGTTTGTCGAAGGCGAAGGTGATGGAATGGCTGGGGAATGGGGTGAAGGTGGATGCTTGGGTGAAGAAGGAGGTGGGAGCACAGGAAAGGCAGGGGTGTATAGAGAGGAGTGAATAGAACGATAGGTACTAAGGTGGCAGATGCATGGAGAATGCCGAGGTATTTGGTAGAAGGGGGATGGAGTAAGGATGAAAGGGTGACGCTGGCGAAGGCAAGGTGTGGGTCAGGGGAGAGAGGAAGGAAGGTGTGAATGGGGGAAGAGTATGGGAAGAGTATGAGCGGGGGAGGGATACGTGGGGTGAAAAAGGAATGGTGCGAGGGGGTGAAGGAGAAATGGATGGGAGTAAGAGGGAATAGAAGAGTAACGAAATGGATGAGAGAGGATGGGGCCGGGGTAAGGACGATGGAGAAGTTGTAGCTAGTAAAGATAAGGGCTTTTTTTTTTATTTAACTATTTATGACATAAAATGTACACATACATCCCATTTTTTTTTTTTTGCTAGAAGACGAGCTAAAGGCAAACCCTATAACAGGAATGCCAAACGATGCCATGGTCAAGAGGTTTAATTTCGACAGGAAATACAAAGTGATGATCCCGCAGAGGGAAGATTGGGAAAAGGGCCCACCTACCAACGCGGAATCAAACTGGTATACTGACGGCTCGAAGACAGAGCAAGGAGTCGGAGCCAGAATATACAGCACAAAACTGGAGACAAAGATTTGAGTCAGTCTGGCGAGGGACACCACCGTGTTCCAGGCAGAGGCGATCGCAGTCCACCTCTGCATTGGAGAAATAGCAAAGCAAGACAACAAAAGTCGATCAATAGCTATTTTCTCGGACAGCCAAGCGCTGCTAAGGGCACTAAGCACCACACAGGTCGACTCCAAGCGGCTCCATTCCGCGTCTAGAGTTATGCGGTGCACTACTTTTAGTTCAATTAATGGTTAAGGTTAAAAAGGCGATAAATATCAACATAAAAAAGTGTCATTGTTTCACAGATTCTCAAATTGTGCTTCACTGGATTCATGCTCCATCATATAAATTTAAAATTTTTGTTGCAAACAGAATTGAACAAATAAGGGAACTATCTCAAGAACTTGATTGGTCGTATATAAAATCAGAATTAAACCCTGCAGACATATTATCACGTGGCATGACACCTTCATTATTAATTAATTCAGAATTGTGGTGGAATGGACCATCATATCTTAAAAATGATGATGTTATTACTAATATCCCAAAAAATATAGAGGAACATAAAGTACCCGAAATTAAAAAGAATAGCTTTGTACATACAGTTGAATTAGCTGAAAATAGTATTTTTAATGAATATAGTAGTTTTTCTAAATTAGTTAGGTTAGTAGCGTTATGCCTTAGATTTAAATTAAATTGTAAAAATACAAAAAATAAAGTAAAAGGCTATTTAACCGTGCATGAATTGCAAAATGCAAAAAATGTGTTAATAAAAATAGCACAAAAAGAATGTTTTACTGAAGAGATAGCAGATTTAACTGCAAATAAATGCATTTCTAAAAAAAAAGTACGTTATTGAAATTAAATCCCTTTATCGACACGGAAGGTATAAATTGGGTTGGGGGTAGACTAGAACATTCTCATCAAAATTTTGATACAATGCATCCAGTATTATTACCTAAACGACATAAATTAACGTCATTAATTATTTTGGATACGCATTTAAAACATTTTGTGCAGGTGCACAGTCGACGTTAGCTGCAGCTAGACAAAATTATTGGCCGATTAATGCCAAGAATAGTATTAAGAATGTAATTAGGAAGTGTGTAGTTTGTTTTAAAATTGATCCTAAGTCAAGACAGCCAATAATGGGCAATCTACCTTCAGTTAGAGTCACGATAGACAAACCGTTTACCACATGTGGAGTAGATTATTGCGACCCCTTCTTTATAAAGGAAGGCAGCCGCAAAATTAAGATTGTAAAGGCTTATGCCACCTTGTTTATTTGCATGTGCACAAAAGCTGTGCACATTGAAGTAGTAAGCGATCTTACTTCAGAAGCCTTTATTGCTGCCTTGCGGAGATTTATTGCCCGCCGAGGTAAATGTAGTGATATTTATTAGGATAACGGAACCAATTTTGAAGGCGCAAATATCGAATTAAAAAGATTAAAAGAATTTTTTGATAACCAAGAAAATGTTAGGCGACTTGGAAGTGAAATTGCGAGCCAGGGTATAAATTGGCATTTTATTCCAGCACGGTCTCCAGATATGGGGGGTCTTTGGGAATCAGCAGTTAAAATTGCCAAAAGGCACCTTTATAAAGTATTTGGGGAAACTAAGATAACTTTTGAAGAATTGTCAACTATTTTTACTCAAATAGAAGCCATTGTTAATTCACGACTTATAACCCCGATCAGCACAGACCTAAACGATATCTCCTACCTCTAACCCGGCCATTTTTTAAAAGGACGACCGCTAACAGATATACCGAGTCCAGACCTGGAACATATCAAGATGGGAAGGCTGTCACGTTGGCAGCTCATGCAAAAAATACGGGGACACTGTTGGAAGAGATGGTCACGCGAGTACCTGTCTCAGCTTCAGGTGCGACACAAGTGGCAGCGCACAAAGGAAGCATCGGTTACGGGAGTCGAAATCGGCGACATGGTGCTGTTAAAAGACGACAACCTTCCACCGCTACGTTGGGTCCTGGGACGAGTCATCGAGCAGTACCCCGGCGATGATGGTGAAGCGCGGGTTGTGACCGTTAAAACCGCGAGTGGCATTTTAAAACGCGCTGTGTCTAAGGTGTGCGTACTAC
The DNA here is from genome assembly GCA_932526585.2 of Philonthus cognatus. Classification (NCBI taxonomy): domain Eukaryota; kingdom Metazoa; phylum Arthropoda; class Insecta; order Coleoptera; family Staphylinidae; genus Philonthus; species Philonthus cognatus. The sequence continues at coordinate 21,359,534 of OW052249.1, read as the reverse complement.
CAATTCAACGCGAGGGGATCAGTATATCCAATTAGAACTCTTAGTTAGAATCTAATTAAGACAGTTTTTATTGGAAATCTAACTCCAGGCTAAGTCGGAAGTCCAATCAGAACTCTATTTTGAACATTTACTCATCAAATTATTTTCATTCTCGTTTAAATGTATTCTATTTTCATTTAGTTTGTAATTGTGTATATAATTTCTTAAAATGCAATTGTATTTGTGCATAATTGACGATTGCTGAGTCCGTTACGTAATTGGATGGCATGGATAATGTCCACCCTCCATCTGGGTGTCGGGGTGAGGGAAGATCCACCCCCTATATAAACAGGTACCGGACAGGCAAATCCTGAGTTTGTACTCGCATTAAGAATTGTATTACGTGTGTGATTATTTTAATTAAACGGCAAAAAACATCTAACTTCTTTTATTAGCCTAACGGCCACCAAGACTAAACACAATCCATAATCCATATTTCTTGTTCAACATTTATAAAAAAAACATATCTGTGTTCGGTGCAAACCCGGTAGAGGTCTCTCCAACCTATGTAAGACGTCCACGTTTTACCGATCTAAAATAGTCCGGCCTCCGGCTTATTGAACCTGCCCCTGGCTACAGAATTGCCTCGGAGTTATTAGTCTACCCAAAGTTAAATTAAGGAGAAGAAGAAAGCGCCAGTCCTCCCCAAGACGTACAAGGATTAATTTAGTTTAAATGATTCCCTAGTTGTTGTCGACACTAAAGCTGTACCAGTTTTTAATTTCACGTTTTTAATGCATTGGGTTACCTTTCTTATATTATCATTTAATCAATATTTAAACTAACAAAAATAATAACGTTTACATAAGCCGACAGTGATTAATAAGCTTACTTTTGACTTGTTCCAAAATTTTGTTGTACAAATCTGTGATTTTTTCCTTCTGCTTCTCCCTGACTTTCGGGTCCATTTCGGATTCTTCTTGGGCGGGAGGGCCAAACATACCGTAAGACAATTTCTTCTTTAGCAAATCCGCCATTTCGTTTCCGTTTTTCAACTCGAAGCAATCGTAATCCCGGTCGCCCAATTGGTCGTACATCAATTGTTGGAATTGAATAGGACTAAAACAATCAGTTACTATTGCAAGTAGCATCAAAAACGATATAACGCCGATTCAGTGGCTAATGCAAATAGAAACATTAAAAAAAAAAACAAAGCCCATTCATAACAAAACTCACCCTTCTTCGTTTCCGCTATTCTGTAACGCCGTTTCCGACAGTATCTCCGCTTTCAGAAATTCCCGGCCCATTTCGAGCTTCTGCATCACGTCCGACTTTCCGAATTGCTTCCTGCCGTCTATGTAATCGTAGAGGACGAGCGTGTGCCCGATGGGCATGAACAGGTAAACGCCGGGGATCTTCTCCCTAAAGAGCTTCTCCATTTTCTCCAGGGCGAAGCACCTCTTCAGCGCCAAACAAAGGTTTTCTCCCTCCTTGTTCGACACCATCATATCCCAAGCTATGAAATGATAGTTTGCTCTTATCGCGTTCTTCACCTCGATCGCTTTCAGCGTCTTTTCCTTGAATTCCTTACACAGCGGATTTGTAAAATCGAAATAGCATAGGAGTAGCATTTTTCTCTGCAATGTTTATACCTCTTTTCAAACCTCTGACCTAACCTAATCTAACCATTATCAAACTGTCACGAATCACAATCAATTAATGGGCCCGTTCATCAAAATGTTCAACATTCAACATGTTTGGATTTGTTTATGATGAATGTTGGTCTAATGAACAGTACTTAGTAGAATACGTTCACAATTAACAATCCGGTCATCAGAGAATTCTCCAACAGTTGGCAGTAAACTCCGAATTGTTGTCTCTGATGAACGGGCCCAATGATAACATAATTTTGATTATTGCCAACTTAAATTTGTTTACTAATCACATTCAATTATGACAGCACGATTTTGATTATTGCCAACTTGAATTTGTTTTGTGCCAACTCGAGCTTGAAATGGTATACTCGTAGTAACAAAACAAAAGGTTTAGGGACCCCGGTAAGGTCGCGGGTTCAAGTCCCGCCGGGTGGGGGTCATTTAAAAGTACAAAATGATTCCACCTGGGGTCCATGGATGTCTGTGAATATGTTTGTGGTGTCTAAATATAGTAAATTACAAAATACAAAGGTGAAATGATGGAATGGTTTGAAACCAATATCCAATAAATGTATAAAAAAAAAAAACAACAAAAGGTTTTTCGATTGGTTGATTACTTACCTTTTTTACAGGCGAGCATAAACAGTTCTCTTGGATGGCCTCATGTAGGGAGGTTCTGTTGAGGTAATAACTCGGTAATGACCGGTGCATTTGGATAAATCTGTCGCAAACATTTCTTTCCAGAATATCTTCAAACCATAGAATAGAATAGAATATTTTTATTTCCAGAAACAAATGCGTACATTTATGGGAGTGTCAAATAGAGTGCTGTACAAAATTAATTAGGACTAGATTATACATAAAAAAGGTAAAAAAACCATAGATGATAATCATTATTTTAGTAATGTATTTAAGTAGCAATGAATGTAATTAGTAGACTACTAAACTTTAAATCGGTTTTAGAAGTAACTTTAATATATTAAGATGAAAATTAGTAAGTGTTTCTAACTCTACACTCTACAGTATTGCCAGATTTTTTTCAAAATTTTGACGTAAGCGTAAAATTTTTTTATCTCTCGAAATGTTACTTCATGCTTAATCAAGGATTTTAAACAATCTTTTGAAGCCTTAATTTGAACGTTTTTATAAAAACAACATATATATTACCTCAATAATATCGTAAACTAAATATTTAACAATCACAAAAAGAGCATATGTTAAAATCCAAGTTTTAGTAGATTATACCGAGTGAGCATTTTCAATCCGGGACATGTATTATAATTGATTATATAAATATACTATAATTGACTTTCAATTTATCTATTGTTATAAGTTGTCAAACTTTATTTGCAAACTGAATATCAATTATTATTATATTATATTAAGTAAGTGCAAGTAAAGTAATACACATATCTGCAGATGCTGCTCTACATATTAAGCTAGTTTTTGTGGTATAAAGTTAAAATTAATTTCTGGTAATTTGCAAGGACTGTACTTGCATAAGGTGTAATGTGTTGAGTGAGTTTGGTTAAGAAATTACAACTATTACATGATAATTTGATCGATTTACATTCCGTAATTCTCCACCGTGAGTGTCTCGCTTCACGCACCTCGCCTAGACAAGGCTACTACCGCAAAAAAATCGTAATAAAGTGCATTGACTGAAATTAATATTATCTAGATTTCAGATCATTGATTCGTGAATTTATTTTAACTGTATTGGCGGAATTCTTTATTGTTTACCTATCAATTTATAATTTCCTCCCTCCACTACCCTTTCCGTGGTCTACCGAGTCTGTCTAAAAAGCCCTCACAAACGACCCTGTGAGTTGAAGTGTGTCCATTGTTTATTATTTGTTTACTCTTGTAGATTTCATTATTATTTTGTTTGTTGCTGTAATAAGTAATAACCAAAATAGTTATCAGTTGCAATGTTTGCGATTTAAATATTAGTCCGCGTTCAGATGCTATTAAATGTCACGGTAAATGTCGTAAATGGTTTCATACGAGTTGTATAAATTGCACAGTCGATGTAATTGAACATTATTTAAGTGAAGCCAAACAGCCTGACGCCGACCATTGGATGTGTCCAGACTGTTTACCTAACGACCCAAAAATGAAACCCCGCCAAAATACTTCGTCGTCATCTATTAATGAGACAATTAAAAATGTCTTAGAAAAGAACTTGCGCAGCTTTTTAAATAGCAGTTTCAAACAACAATGAAACGTCTTTTGGATGAAATGAACAACAATAAAGACCGGCTTACAAAACTCGAGTCTTCAATTCCAGTTAAATCTCAAAAGGTTTTATCTGGAAAGAATATTATGGCTGAAATAGAAGAAAGACAACGACGTGCGTTCAATGTCATGGCCTATAACATTCCCGAACCATCTGGCACAACAGAAGAGAAAATTAAAAAGGATATAGCAGCTATAAAATCTTTTAATCTTTAGTTTGTAATTAAAATGCAATTAAATTGAATAATTTTTCCCTTTTATGATTAGTTACGTTTCAGATTGAAAATGCTCACCCTTAATTATATTATATGTCCCGGATTGAAAATGCTCACCCACTGATTTAGTGAGTATTTTTAAAAACCCTTTATTCATCTTAATACTGATATAAAATTCTTGAAAATGTAAAAATATTCTTCGTTTTTCTAATCGATAAAACTCTTCATATTGAAGTAATTTACACACCTGTTATTTTCCTCTGTTCTTGAAAATTATAAGACAACTGGACGAATCCTTCTTCCATATCAACGAAGCTGAAATCACCCGTGTAGGAACGAATTAACTCGGGCCTATTATCAATCGAAACAACGACGAACACCGCCCCATGCTTCTCATCGATGCACCTCTCCATCAGGTCGATGTTGAAGTTGGTCTCGACCGTCGATTTTAAGGCCGTGCCGTACGAGCCATCCACGACGTCCAACGGGACTATCACAAACAAATCCGACAGGGCCCTCCGCAGCGTCGGAGAAGTGGCCAGTAGTCTCATAAATTTCTTACAGAAGGGATCGTTTTCGTTGTAATAAAATATCACCATCAATTTTTGCTACACAAAAAGGAATGCGATCATTTTGATTGATTGTATGAAATGCCGATCATTTACCAAGTATTCAGGTTCTAAAAGCACGGTTTTCTGGATGGTTTCTTCGATCGTGTCGTAAGTGAGGGGCAAGTCCTGTAAATCGTTGGTTATTTTCTCAACAGCCGACATGATTGCTGACTTTTGGATCAAAGCTGCAATTTATACTCATTGAGTACACAAATATATCGTATGCTCAATAAAAAAAAACCTCTAGAGTGCTATGGAAAATATTGTAGGTTGGCAACTCTGAAATTATATGATAATTTTATTTTTTTTATTTTTGGGTTTTACGTCATCTATTTCCGCTGCTATGGCCTACCATGACGCCGAAGATTAGGTCTACAGCTATCCGGGAATTTTGCCCAACCCGGTGGGAGTTCCAACCCACCGGTAGGGATCTTTAACGTGCACGCAACATCCAGGCAATATATGATAATTATTATGTCTAATGTTTTACAAGTCAATTCGTAAAGCGTGTAGCCAACTTAAATTGAAAAAAAAATCATTGCACTCTAGAGGTTTTAATAATTACACATATGATACAATGACATTGTCGAGTTTAATTATATTACTTTTTTGCGTATTTATTATTATTTAACTTATTTTTTTAACTCACTGAACTTTGCCTGTTTCTCCTCCCTGTGCACCATCTGTATATTGTACAACTCGAAGAGAAACTCCTCCCTTTTGATAGTACCGTCAAAGAAACCGTTCAATTCAATCTCCCCCTTAACACTGGAAAACGTGAAGAGACAGCTCATCCGATGCCTCATGCGCTTTTCGATTTCCAACAGACCCTCGTATTCCAGCACCGTCTCGTAAAAAGTAAAGTTCTCCGATGCGTCATTCATATCCCAAGCGTAGACCGTGTACTCTCCGAAGAGATTGTTGACGTCTTTGTTGGTTAACAGCGGCCAGATCGATTTGGAAAATATATCCTGGCTGTTGTGTATGTAGACAAGTAAAGGACGGATCTGATTGAAACAAAAATATATTACAAGTTGTTGATTATGATATGATTTTGTCATTAAATCACTACATCGACTGTATTTTCACTATTATTTTCACTATATTGACTGACATTAGTCCATCGTATCAACTTGACTTAAGATGACGATCGTCGGCATTTAGTCCATTGTGTCAACTTGACATGAGTCGCTGTCAGCCGACATTAGTCTATCCTCTCAATACGGAATGACATTTAGTCCAATGTATCAAACTTGACACAAATGTTGTTGTTAGTTATTGTCAATTTGAGACAACTATTATTTGAAATATGTATATTATTAGATGGTCATGTTATTGTTTATCTTTATGAACCTTGCGACACACATTTTGATAGTTGCGACATATTTTAAAGTAACGAGTATCTTCCACTTCCAGACTAAGCATGAATTAAAATTTCGAGTTTAGAAAAGTCCCACGTAGAAAATTTTTACGGGGCTTTTCTATAAACCACTAATTTAAAGTTAAGTTGAATATATATATACCGCTGAAATGTGACAGATATTTACTAAGATATAGCGAAATAATATAAAAAATATTTATTTTGTGAATATTTTGTAAATATGATAATTATAAAAGTAGAACGAATTTAGTTTGAGACACTTTTCCATTTTCTTAATGTTTAAATCATCATCAGTGCATTTAATATGAAATAAAAACATTTCAAAAGTTAAAACAATCACTCGGAGCTGAACCAAAAAACCACAAAAAACCGTTATTTTTTCCGGCACGAAAACCGGAACCGAACCGATACATATTTTATTGATTGAACTGGAACAAAAACCGCAATGCAAAAAAATAATGGTTCGAAGCCCTGAGATGAACATTTTTAGATATAGAATAATTTTAAAGCGGAAGCTGCGCTATTTTCTGAAAGGAAAAAATGAAATTGTACATTGGGTTGCATAAGTTCAGCTTCATCTAAATTTAATTACACTTTTATTTATTAGTCACTCAACGATACCAGAAAGAAAATTGTTTAAATTAATAATTTTCTTTCTGGTATCGTTGAATAACTAATAAATAAAAGTGTAACTAAATGGTAAATTTAGATATAGCTTAACTTATGCAACCCAATGTACAATTTCAAAGTCCACAAATACTATTGATGGAATTTTAACTTTAAACCTTTGAATATTGGAATGTTCTGTACCGTTGCAATTGAATTTTCCACAGCCTCGGTGAGAGATTTTGATAATTTCAATCCGGCTTCATCTAAGGCCTCTTTTAAGGTTTTGTTCTGGAGATCATCTTCCATGATTTTCTCTTCTGGCACCCAGGTTGTGTCCATTTCCTCTTCGGGCATTGTATTTATTGCTAAAAAGACACAAATTTGTTACACAAAGGGAAAGTATTGTTTTTGTGTAGTTGGGCAGTTTGTATTCTTTTACAAACATAAAGCAACAAGTCCATGCTTAACAACTACTTACAAGAAAAATCACTCGTCGGCATGCAAACATGTGCTTAAAAGTATGAATAATATAAATTCATATCGTGGAATGTTTTTTTACACAACCAAAATTTTCTGTTTTTTAAATTAGGCACTAGGTTCAGAAACGATGAAAATAAAAAAAAAAGCAATTACAAAAAATTATACTTACATTGTGCATTGTCTTCTCCAAATATCATACTGATAATTAAATCGCAACTAGTGTCTTCATCGTAGAAATCAGTCAATTCCAGAACGCCTTTACAAAAATTAAAGACGAAGACCGCCGGCTTGTATGTCAGTATGTAACTTTCCAACAGATCGTTGTTCAAGTGCAGACTGCATATCCTAACCAAGCCGTCCAAACTCTGCACCCCAACCAAATCCCAAACGATGAAATTGCTCTTGTTAATTATCGCCTGATTGATGTAGCACACGAATTCTTCCGAGAACGGCTCGTATTCATTGTGCAGGTAAATAACGAGAGGTTTTTTCTATGAGGAAAATAACACACTTATAGCGTTTTCTGCTTATATATATATATATATATATATATATATATATATATATATATATATATACATATAAATATATATATACATATATATATATATATACAGGGTGTCCCATTAGTGCGGTCTCGGAAGATATCTCAGCTCTCGTTAAAGATAGAAAAAAAATGTTTTCACGAAATTTGCTTGATTTTAAGAGCTGCATAACCTAAAATTATTTTCAAATATACAGGGTGTCCCATTATTCCATACTTAATACCAACTTTGTTATTTTAAATGGAACACCCTATATATTATTTTTTTATTTGATCCGCCTTTAAATAACCTACACAAAGATATATCATTATTGGCACTTTAGGTTATTTGTTACTTCAGAAAAAAATATTTTTTGAAAATTTTGGCAGTTTTAGTACTTTACTTAAAAATTCACTGTATCCTTATTTTTTAAGATATCAGTCTGTAATTTTACACACATATGCAGTAAAGAATGCTCTATCCATTGACTATAACACATTATAATATTACTTATAAAACCTAATAAAAAACTACCTTCTAATATTTAATATTTAAAATGTACATAACTTCATTTTCTTAAATGGGACACCCTATATTTCTTTACTTTATCAGATCCGAAATGAAAAATGCTTTATTTTTTGTATACCCTATATTTGACAGAAAAATGTTAATATCTCCAAAACTAATGAAAATAGATAAAGGGTATGATATACAAGAAATAAAGCATTTTTTATTGCGGATTTGATAAAATAAAAAAATATAGGATGTCCCATTTAAAAAAATGAAGTAATGTACATTTTAAATATTAAATATTCGAGGGTAGTTTTTTACTAGGTTTTATAAGTAATATTAAAATGTGTTATAGTCAATGGATAGAGCATTCTTTACTGCATATGTGTGTAAAATTTCAGACTGGTATCTTAAAAAATACGAACACAGTGAATTTTTAAGTAAAGTACTAAAACTGCCAAAATTTTTAAAAAATATTTTTTTTTTAAGTAACGAATTACCTAAAGTGCCGATAATGATATATCTTTGTGTAGGTTATTTAAAGGCGGATCAAATAAAAAAATAATATATAGGGTGTTCCATTTAAAATAACAAAGTTGGTATTAAGTATGGAATAATGGGACACCCTGTATATTTGAAAATAATTTTAGGTTATGCAGCTCTTAAAATCAAGCAAATTTCGTGAAAACATTTTTTTTCTATCTTTAACGAGAGCTGAGATATCTTCCGAGACCGCACTAATGGGACACCCTGTATATATATATATATATATATACATATAAATATATATATACATATATATATATATATATATATATACATATAAATATATATATATATATATATATATATATATATAAAGTTCGTCCAAGAATGCAAGCAATATCTAGTTGTTTTCATTGCCAGTCCGACATCTCTAAATACAACGTTAAAGCAAGCATTAAATATATGACGTTTTGTTGGTAATACCACCCAGTGTTGCCGCTTCACCTCTCGTAATAAACCCAGGCGAAAACTCCGAGTCCGAGGAAGAGTGAATCGTAATAATTATATTGTAATAATAATAACAACTTTAATTAAGAAAAAACTTTGATTAACCTTCCTTTATATTGAACATTCTAACAAAAGAAACATAACTTTCAAAGAGACCCTCGGGGTATTGTTATTATTGCAGGCGAAGGGGTCCGAATCATAGTCGCAACTTAATAATGCCAATTAGTACTAACATTTCAATACACGTTCAAAATAATATTGATAAATGGCAGTTTTATGTTATTTGGTGTTGTAGATCTGGGCCCTCTCCTTGCTGCGTCACTACAACTAAACCATAATTCACCACTTTTTAACCATTCATAACTCAACATTAGGCATCTAGCACCTAACGTTTTCGGACGGTTTTTTAGGTTATGTTGAATGTTTACATGTATTCTTAGCAACAACGCAGGGACTTTAAACAGTTAACATATTGCCTGGATTCTTGGACATACTATATATACAAAGAGTTTTATATAGCACCGAACATTGCTATCCAATACGATTTGACACCTTTAATTTTTAGGTTATGTGTAAATTGGGTTGCCTGTATAACCGTTACAAATTGTAGCTAATCAATTAATGCCTCAACTTGTACATACAGAGAGTTTTTCTTTCAAGTAAACATGTTCCAATTATAGCGTATATGCCGAAAATCTTTAAATAATCGTTGTATTTTTAAATGTGTTCAATTTAAAACCTAAAACGAGTATGTTCCACTCCCAGACTAATCATGAAGTAAAATTTCGAGTTTAGAAAAGCCCAAAAATTTGGTTTGGTCGCGAAGTGGCCAAACCAAATTTTCAGGCTCTTCTAAACTCAAAATTTTACTTCATGCGCCACCAGTACAGAACACTAACTTATTACGAAGTTTAAAACATACCACTGAACTTAACATTGAATCAGTGATTTGTACCGGTGGGGCATGAAGTAAAATTTTGAGTTTAGAAAAGCCTGAAAATTGTATTCTTTAAATAAACCGAGCGTCGGAAAATGTACAACATATGCAAGTTACCTGACGCCAACACAACAGACTCCTTTCATTATAAACAATAGCACTTATTATCTATTTATCCATTTATATATTATTCTGCTTATTTTGCATAATTGCTATCTTATGCTTATTTCGCTATTTTATCTTATTATATTATATTTTATTATTGTATCGTTAGTTATGAATTAGAGACCAAACCGTGAACACGGGTGTTAAGAAATAAATTCCTTTTTAAAAAATCGGTTTGTGTACGAGTAAAGTTAATTGGCGCAGTCGTAGGATCCCGAAAAGTGAAGATTTCATTAATTTTTCCTTTTCTTTGGATTAATTCGGGAGTTTTTACGGTGGACATCGACCTTCAGAGCGGCCCTCCGAACATTGAGCAGCCCAGACAATTTCCGTCCTGAGAGACATCGTCCACTACGTTCACGAGATCTTCGAGCGAATATCGAAAGTATCCCATGGACATAATACTTTTACTGTAAGTTACACAAGTTGATTGATTTTTTTCACGCGGATAGTTAAAATAGTGATTTATTTCTAAAAGACACAAATTCTGATTCATAGCTCATTTACTAACATATCTAAATCTTGTTCCTAATAATAAACTAAAAAAAAAAATATACCAAAATGGCCGTAGCTTTAAAACCCGAATATATGCAAATGATTCCTGAGTTCAGGGGAGAACCAGAACTTTTGCCTAGATTTATTGAAGTATGTGAAAGACTTTTAAATAGATTTTATAATGCTGAGGATAATAATGATTTTGTAAATGATTACTTAATGACTACCATAGTTTCAAGGGTTAAGGGTGAAGCTGCTATTAATATATCATCAAGTGCAGTTAATAATTGGAATTCTTTAAAAAATGCATTACTAACTTCAAACGGTGACAAACGAGACCACTATACATTAAATTATGAAATTTGCACATTAAGGCAAAATACGAACGAATCTGTGTTCGATTTTTATAATAAAATTCAATCTCTTTTAAATTTACAAGTTGCGTACATAACAAATCATATTGCTGACTTGCAAGAAAGACAGCACTTGCAAATATTTTTTAGGGCTAATGCTTTAAAAGTTTTATTGAGAGGATTAAAAGATCCCATTGGTTCACAAATGCGGGTTAAGAACCCTGCAGATTTAAACACAGCATTAAATATGCTTACTAATGACTTTCAAACAGAGGTCACCATTAACAATCCGATAAATAAAGATAAAAATAAAATATTTGCACGACGTCCCATTCTATCTTATTCTGATAGCTTTTATCAGCCACGCAATAATTATAACAATGGTCCACGCTATCCTTCTCGTCACAATAATAACAAACGATTTAATAGTACTTATCCGAATCGGAATAATGCATTCCAAAATAAAAATTATAGTTCTTTTAATAGTAAAAATCCAAGAACATTCAATTATCATAATAATAATAATCATAATCCTTACGGACCGAGTACTCCAAATACTCCACAAAATTCTGCACCCAATTTACAAAATTCTACACCCATGTCCGTTACTACAGGACGAAACGCCATTATTCCAAATAGGAACCAAATTTATAATATTGATGAGGAACAACAAGATTTTTTAGGCAAAACCGCCTCGGAGGAAATTCTTTTGAATTAATGGGGATTACTAATAATTATAGTGAACTTCCTTTTATATTTGACCCCCAAAATAAAATTAAAATTCTAATTGACTCTGGAAGTTCGAGATCTTTTGTAAATCCGAAAATTGCTAGGGAATTATTTAAAGAAAATATTAAATATGAACCTTTCCAAGTGGCCAACGCACATGGTACCACTTTTGGAAAAAATAGTACATTAATTCCTTTGACGCAATTATTAAAATCAAAATATGCTAATCTTAAATTTTATCTATTTGATTTTCACTCTAACTTCGATGCCCTGTTGGGAATGGATAATTTAAAAAATATACGAGCAACAATAAATATTGATAAAGAAATATTAACTACCCCTAAGTGTAAAATACCACTTAATTTTGGTAACGTTCGTGAAACCCCGGATACGAAGTGCATAGTAGTACCCGCAAGGTCCGAACAAATAATTGAGGTAGATATAAATAATATAAGTAATGGCGATGTAATAATTCCGCATAAAAAACTACATAATTTAGAAATTCCAGAATGCATAAGTCATATTAGGAATAATAAAGCAATCTGTACAATAATAAATAAGGGTGAAAAAGATGAAAATATTTATGTGAAAAAACCATTTATTGTAGACCCTATCAGCGAATATGATTGGGAAATACAAAATGGAAATAAAGAAAAATATAATGTTAATACATTAAACTATGAAAAAATTAAATTTGATATATTAAAAATACGTACAGATCATATGAACTCAGAAGAGGAAAATGTTATTACTAATTTAATTAAAGAATACGCAGATATATTCCATATGGAAAATAATAAACTTACGTTTACAAATAAAATAAAACATGCAATTAAAACGTCCGATGAACTTCCTGTATATACTAAATCATATCGTTATCCACACATTCACAAAATAGAGGTGGATAACCAAATTAAAAATATGCTTGATCAAAAAATAATTAGACCATCTTATAGTCCATGGTCTTCTCCAATTTGGGTGGTCCCCAAAAAATTGGATGCTTCCGGAAAACGCAAATGGCGCGTAGTTATTGATTACAGGAAATTAAATGAAAAAACAATAGGTGATAGATACCCTTTACCTAATATTAATGATTTATTAGACAAATTAGGACGATCACAATATTTTACCACATTAGATTTAGCCTCCGGCTTTCACCAAGTAGAAATTGAAGAAAATGATATACACAAAACAGCATTTAATACTGAAAATGGACATTACGAATTTTTGCGAATGCCATTTGGCCTAAAAAACGCCCCTGCTACATTTCAGAGGGTTATGGATAATATTTTAAGAGGAATACAAAACGAAAAATGTCTTGTGTATATGGATGATATTATTATATTTAGCACCAGCTTACAAGAGCATGTATATCGATTAAGAGAAGTTTTTAACCGTCTTAGGGACTCAAATTTAAAAATACAACTGGACAAATCTGAATTTTTACGCAAAGAAGTAGCTTATTTAGGACATATAGTTACCCCTCAAGGTGTCAAACCAAACCCAGAAAAAATTAAAGCTATTCAAAATTTTACTATTCCAAAGAATGTTAAACAAATTAAAGGATTTCTTGGACTACTTGGTTATTATCGAAAATTTATAAAAGACTTTGCTAGATTGACTAAACCTTTAACAAAAAGATTAAAGAAAGATGCAATTATTAATATAAATGATTCTGATTATCAAAATTGCTTTAATCTATGTAAAAATGTTTTAACAAATGAACCCTTGCTTCAGTATCCAGATTTTAGTAAACCATTTATTTTAACCACAGACGCTAGTAATTTTGCAATAGGCGCTGTGTTATCCCAAGGCAAAATAGGAAACGATTTACCAATAGCTTATGCGAGTAGAACTTTGAACAACTCCGAAACAAATTATTCAACAATTGAAAAAGAGCTTCTTGCAATAGTATGGGCAGTTAAGTATTTTCGACCATATTTATACGGTCGAACATTTCAAATAGTTTGTGATCATAAACCACTCCAGTGGCTCATGAATATAAAAGAGCCTAATTCAAAATTAGTACGATGGAAATTAAAACTCTCAGAATATGATTACACGATAGTATATAAAAAGGGAGCATTAAACAAAAATGCTGATTTTCTCTCCAGAATAGAAATTAATGTAAATGATGATAATGCTAAAGTAGAATTGACGAATGTAGGAGACGAAATTGAATCAATAATAGCACAAATGGGAGATTCACAGATAGATTTAAATGAAGATGAATTAAATGAAATTCTTAATGATAATAATAGTGATACAGCGCACACAAATATTGAAAACCCTATTCTTGATATTCCTATTTTAGAAAAAGCTGTAAATTATGGAAATAATCAAATTATAATCTCTGAAGTAAATTATGCCCCTTCGCCACCAGTAATTAGGTTATTATTTAACAATAAAAAACAACGTATAAACGTACAATTTTCAAAATCAGATTTTGACAATAATGTCATTGAATTCATAAAGGAATATACAGTTCCCAACATTAAATATCACTTATACTTTGAAAGCCCCATTTATGAGAAATTTTCTGTAACGATGCAAAAATACTTTAAAAATTCTGCGAGTAATTTTATTAAATGTACAGAATTACTTTGTGACGTAGAAAGTCATGCAGAAATAGATAATACAATACGAGCGTATCACGAAGGAAAGTGTAACCATCGTGGTATCGACGAAACTGAGGCACAAATTAAGACGATTTTATTGGCCCGATCAAAGAGGAACAATTCAAAATTTTATTAATCAATGTGAAATCTGTCTTGTTAGTAAATATGATAGGAAGCCCTTAAACTTAAAATTTAATATTACTCCAACCGCAATAAAACCCTTTGAAATAGTGCACATTGACACTATCGCTTTAGAAAAAGTTAAATTCCTTACTGTAATAGACTCATTCTCAAATATTACACAACTTTATAAATTAAATTCGCAACAAGCAACAGAGATTGCTAATAAATTAATTAGATTTTTCACACATCATGGGATACCCGAACAAATTATTTCAGATAACCACTTAGAATTCAAAAATACAGTAATTAAAGAATTACTTGAATTACATGGAGTTAAATTACATTTATTTTAGCTCTCAACACCCTGAGTCCAATGGAATTGTTGAGAGAGTCCACTCTACTATTATTGAGCACGTACGCTTATTAAATAATCAAAATTCCTCAAAAGGAGACCCTATCGAATACAAAATAAATTATGCACTCCTTGCATATAATAATTCAATTCATTCTGCGACGAAATTTAAACCATCAGAAATAATCTCTAGTCATTTAGACACCAGTGACCCATTTAATATTGACATGGAAAGTAGATTAGTGAATAATTATATTGTTGATCATAGAGAGAAAATGAAATTATTCTATCAAAAAATTAATGAACGTCTTACGACGGATAAATCAAAAACTATTACAAAACATAACGAAACTCGTGAAGAGTTGCCTCAATCCCTTTCAACTAGAGTATTTGTCAAAAATAGACAAAAACAAGCAAAAACAAAAAATAAATACAAACAAGAAAATTTTATAGAAATAAACCCTGAATTAAAAACAGCTAAAATTAAAGCTGAACATCATAACGTCGTAGAAAAAATTCATATTTCAAATATTAAAAGACCTCGAGTCCAAACCCATAATAGTCCAAGCTATACGGACTTCATAAAGTATATGTCAAGTAATAAAAAACTATTAAATAATAATGTACAAGAAAATAACGAAAGTTTATTTTGCGCCCCTGACAATTATTCTCTAGCCCACTGTGTAAGTGCAGATTTGCATATGAGTGCAGGAATTGCCCTATGTTTCAAAACAAAATTTGGACAAATTGAAACTTTAAAAAATCAAAACCCAAAAACAAATTCAATATGTTATCTAAAAGATCGTAACCGATATATTCTTTATTTAGTAACAAAATCTAAATATAATGAAAAACCAACATATCAAGATTTTTATAACACTATAACTAATCTAAGCAATTCTGCATACAAAATAAAATTACAAATTTAGCTGTACCAAAATTAGGATGTGGTCTAGATACGCTTGACTATAATCAAATAAAATTAATGTTGCAATACATTTTCAATGATACAAAAATTAAAGTACACGTTTATTTAAATAAAACTATAGACGACGATTCTCTTGCAGGTCCGTCATCGACTTGCTGACGCAAGGTGCAGAGATAAGAAATGTTACGAAAAATTTAGGAATGATTCCTACGAATTTAGGACCCGCCAAACTACAAAAAACGGAACACACTTTTGTTCACTATTATGACTTAATGCCTATATATACAGAATTTGAAAATTTAAATACTCAATATTCATTTTTGATTTTAACAATCCAAAATATATCAACGTTTACAAAAATATTTGATAATTATAATAAAACAATTAAATTTAGTCAAAATAAAATCTCTAATAAAATCTTTGATATTAAACTTCAATCAAGTAAGAAAAATAGAAGTAAAAGAGGTCTGATCGATGGACTCGGAACGATAGTAAAAACCGTTACCGGAAATTTAAATGCAAATGATGGAAAAAGAATTGACCAAATATTAAATCACTTAGAATTAAATCAAAAAACTATATACAGTCAATTACAAATGCGATATAGTATAAATCAAATACTTATCGGAAAATTTAATGAAACTCTACGAGATATTGAACATAATGAATTAATGTTAAAATCAAAAATTCTAAAATTAAATGCTCTTCTTAAAAATGAAGTAGAACATGGTAATATTTTATTTGCTAAAGATTTATTTAATCAACTTATTATTTTATACAATGTAATTTTAAATATCTTAGAGGATATTGAAAATTCACTTTTGTTTTGCAAATTAGGATTGTTACACCCTAGCATTATAAGGCCAACTGAATTATATAAAGAAATTGAAAAAATATGAATATATTATAACGAGCAACTCCCTTTTGAACTTAAGGCTGAAAATATATTCAATTTCGAAATGGTCATGAAAGTAAATTGTAAATTAGAAAATACAAAAATTAATTATTTCCTCTCTATCCCAATCAATTACGAAAATAATTTTGAACTTTACCACTTGAACCCTATTCCTACTAAGTTCGAATCAGACTTTGTGACTATTGTACCCGATATTAAATATTTACTCAAATCAAAAGTTGAGAACAAAATTTGGCTTCTAAGCCGCTTGTGTAACAAAGGTAATAAGTATTATCAATGTCCGGATTCTCTGCTCATGAATCACCATGCCGAATGCGAGAAAACAATTCTGCTACATGAAGACAACCGAAATTGCCAGTTCACCAAGTTAAACATCAATTCAAATCACCTGGAAATTATACCTGACATAAATCAGTACTTGGCAGTATTTCCAAACAAAGAAGACATCAAAGTCGAATGCCAGAAGGAAACACACACCACATCTTTAATTGGCATCCAAAATGGATGTAAAATCAAGTTCCGAAATCACCAAATTAGATTTCTGGAATCTACTGTTGGAATCCCTATTCTTATCGACAACCCACAAATTAAATTTGAAAAATCACAATACAACGGGATGACCATCAACCTGAAAAAATTAAATCTACAAGAAGTACCAATTCTTCAACAATTGCCTTCTCTGGATCAGCGACCCAATATCCTGATGCCAAGTATTTGGACTACAACCCTGTACATTGCCGTCTTCATCATCGCCGGATATTTCATCACCAGATGGATAAGAAAAAGAAAAAATCAAGGACATCATCAAGATGACACCAGGATCCACTTTCAACTTCCTGGCGATGCCAGAATCTAAGGGGGGAGGAGTTACCTGACGCCAACACAACAGACTCCTTTCATTATAAACTTATTATCTATTTATCCATTTATATATTATTCTGCTTATTTTGCATAATTGTTATCTTATGCTTATTTCGCTATTTTATCTTATTATATTATATTTTATTATTGTATCGTTAGTTATGAATTAGAGACCAAACCGTGAACACGGGTGTTAAGAAATAAATTCCTTTTTAAAAAATCGGTTTGTGTACGAGTAAAGTTAATTTGCATATGTATACTTAAAAGAAGAATTCTTGTTATGAAAATGTTCGGTGGTATATAAAACTCTCTGTATATATTTCTATGTTATTGTATAGCAAAAATGGTAAATAAAGATTATTATTATTATAAAAATGTGCTTTCGAGCTAACTGAGTGAGTGCTCCATTTCCAGTGCAGTTATTTGGGGGTTCACACTGATTCCGTGTAAGCCACAAACGCTATGAATCTCTGTATTATATTTACATTTTGCTCGCATTCTCCAATTGCATCAGCCAGCGTTTTCAAAGGTAAACTCACGTCCGGATTATTTTTATCCATAAATCGAAACGTTGAATCGATGTCCATGCTGGAAACACATTCCACCCTTTTGATTTTAGCACCCGGGACTCTGCCACTTTGTTACTTACCTGAATGTGGACAGTTGGAAGGTAACCTCACGGAAAACATAAACTGAGTGAATTAACTGTTAGTAACGTTCACAGATTAGTAACGTTAGTAAGTTGTGCTGGTTTAACGCCCCGGATTTTCTGACGCCGAGGGGAATCCCCTAATTGTGCCACTCAAACGTTATTTTGTAAAAAAAAAACGGAAAACCTTGATTTTCCTTGTGTGATTGATTGATTAGAAACATCTTAAAATATATGTGATGTAATCGATGTAATCTTATCAAAAATTTAGATTAGAATTTTTTGTTGGTTATGAAAAAGATAAACAACCAGACCCTGTGGACCAGGGCCTGTCAACTCTATAGGGCGTCAAAATTCTTGTTTGAGTTGTTTCACCCCATACCAGCAGAGGCGCATATGCTGCTAAACCTTCCATATTTTTTACAGAAATGTTCGCTAGATGGCGCAACGAGGCATTTCTGGTGTGAAAATATATTTCACATTTTTGATAATTCAAACCCATCAATGCATCAAGCGGTCTTAAGTGCTAACATAAACAAATCTGTAAGTATTGGAATATTTTCGTAGTTTCAGCTATTTTATTCCCATTTTAAATCCGTGTGGCTCACATGTGTATTTAATTAAATTGAAAAATTTCTGAAAATTGTTAAAAACATTAAAAAAAATGAGTCATTACTGTGCAGTTAAAGTGTGTTACAATTCAAGTAAAGACACCCGGATGCACAAGTTTTCGCAAAAAAACGGGGTAAGCTGCTCTTTGTAAAAACAATATGTTTAGATGTTTAGAAAATAGATCTAAATTATTTGATTTGACATTTTTAATCTGACTTAAGTGCCTAATTATGAGCTAATTTGACTACAAATTATACTCATTTACTAATTTGCGTTAGTTGAATGCATTTTTAAGTGTTGTCAATTCTAAATGTAACTTGGTTTATTTGTTTCATTTTGCTAGATGTTCAAGTATTTCTAAAAATTAATACTACAAATCAGTATTTAATTCTTAACTGCGGGGACGCGTTCCTCTGAGAGATGAGAGGGGTTGGGGCACAGGACAAAATATATGGGGGCCTCAGTAAATAATTTCAATCAAAAGTATTCAATGCTTTTTTGTTTTTTCGTCAACATGATTTTTGTCAATTTAAGTATTTATTGACTGATATCTCCATTATTAATACACAAAAAATACAAATATGATATTACCAATTGTCACATATAAGTTTAAAAAAGAATACTTAAATTAATAATAAATCAAAAAAATGTCAACATTATAATATACAATGTGGACAAAAAAGTGTAATAATCTTTATTAAGTGGAAAAGACTGAAAAATAACTAAAAAATTAATAAAAAATAAAAAAAATAAAGAAAATATATTTCATCATTATTCAGTAAGCATCACGAGACCATTAATATTTTAAATATGAAATATAATATTTATTTATGAAAATTTATATTCATTATTAAATATATTTTCATGTATGTGTTTTATCACTGTCTTGTCAGAGCTTAACTTTGATAAAACTATGCAAGTCTGATTGATTACAGCCGAAAAATAATTATAACTATTATTCTAATTGGATCCCATTCTTTTACATAATATATGTTAATATATTATAATAACCTTAAGACAATTGATCACTCAAAAGATGCAATCAGTCTTTCTTAAAGCTATTCTATTTTTAAATACAATAATATACATTTAATTTGTAATAATCATATTCTAATACATATGTTCAATTGATTAGCATTACAATAATATTAAAATATTTCATTTTTAACTATGTTTGTCCATGACTATCTTATAATATACTCATTATATTTAAGTGTTTCTTCAATTATAAATATATTCATTATTCACTACTGTCAGTGATTAATCATTATTCACTGTTTAATATACACTGTTTAATATGATATCATTTTCAAAATTTTATCTAGTAGTCCGCAAAGTGTCATATAATTAAATTGAAACGTCAAAATCATTTACATTATAAGAGAGTTTTGAAGTGGTTTAATATAAAAAATTAGAAGATACATGAAATCGACAGCAGTAGCAGAAGGCTATATAGACGACTACATTAAAAATAAAATAGACACAGCTAAAAGCCAAACCTATCAATGCAATAAAAATGTTTCAACAACTAATCAGAATCTTAGTTTTGATATAAATTCTATTCCTGCAATTAAGTTAACAAATTGTTCAAGTATTACATTTAATATTACTAAATAATATTGAATTGTATTAAATTAATGTTAAAAATAAATACTATTCCTATTTATATAACTTCTTAATAAAAAAAAACAAAAGCATTATATTGTCGTGGACAAAGTATAGTGTACAACTCGCATATAATGGCTATTGATCACTCCGAACGACTTACTCCACTTGCCTAACGGCTTGTTCCGCAAACATCGTTCTCGTGATTAATAGCTATCATTATATGCTCGTTGTACAATATACTATTAATAAATATACTTATTTCAGCAATAGCATACATTTCTTGGAAGTGTATTAAACTATAATTGTACTATATTAATATTTCTAAAATTTGGAAATAAGCCTTTAGAAAAAATAAATATAAGTATACTATATTATTTCTGGTTTTAGGTCTATCAGAAGTGGCTGGAAGCAGTTAATCGGCCTGAGTTGTATACAAAATCATTAAAGCAGCTAAGTAACTATTATGTTTGTGACAGGCATTTTGCGAAGTCGACCAAAAGTAATTTAAGATCCAGGACAAATTTACTACCTGGTAGTGTACCAACACTATTTTTGAAAACAGTTGGTAAGTTAATGATGCACTCCACATTGATTAATTATTTTAAAATAGGTATTAATTGTTTGTAAGCTACATTTCTTCATTTTGTTCATAGATGTACATGATCCCCCGTGTGCATCGACCAATGATGTACAGGTGGCAAATGCTGAGTTGGCCGAAGATGAAGACAATCCCTTGTTCGTGATGGATGTAGTTGATCCCTCATCGGTGATAGATCATCCACATACATCCACAGTATCAGAGATCAGAGGTGCCACCTGCAACAGCTCATTTGGCTGTATGTGTGGACCATTCCTATTCGGTGATAGATCGAGCTCCTTATGCGATGATGGGTCAACCACCTACATCCACCGATGATATACAAGTGTCTTCTGCCGATCAAATGTATTCGGTGATGATGAATCCATGTTCATCCACAGATGCTTAGCTGGTTACATCATCTATATTTATCAAAAACAATCCATATGATCTCAAGAAATCCCGGACCAAGAAAGAATGTAAGTTTAAAAATTGCCTATTTCATTTTTATATTTCAGTAAACATATCCCTGTGAATAATTTCGTTATTGATGTATTGGCCTCTACAGCTAAAAAAACGCCCGCTGGTGGTGATGCCGGTACCGAGAAGACGCATTTAACCGCTTTATACATCTGCCTCCTGGAGATACATTATAATATTTATAAATTTGGCTCAAGCTTGAAAAAATCCACCATGTGGACTACAAATAACGTGAGTAGGTTAAGCCCAAAAACCTCCATGTAAACACGATTTGGACACACTTACTTGCTTAAACATATACTATATAAACCACTGTAACAATGCCACTTCCTTTAAGATATCGGCAACGACACATTTTCAAAAGAAATACACTATGTGCGAAGTATACGTGTTTTCTACAGCTGGTTTCGGGCTTTGGAGCGCCCCCACTGGTAGCTTTAGAGGCCAATACATAGGGGAATGTATACAAAACAAATGATTGTGCCATTTACTTATCTAACATTTTTATTTTTTTATTTACAGGTTTGGAGGTGAAGTTGTTGACAACTGTAAATGCGAAAAGTCAAAGAAAGCTTACCCCTCAAGCTCGGAGGGTATATTCATATGTACGTGACCTTCAACGGATTGCTAGAAAATTGAATGCTCAAAACGCTTCTAATAAGAAACGTCTTGAGCAAGCAATGAAATTTGCAAAAACCGGCGAAGGATGGCGTGCAAAATTGAATAAAACATCCTTTAACTTTTTGTTGTCGCAAGTTAGGTTGCAACAGTATAAACCTCGGGGTAGGCGGTTTTCGATGGAAGACAAAACTTTTGCTTTGGCAATGTTTAAGCAAGGCCCTAAATTGTACAGGTTCTTAGCAAAAGTGTTTGCTCTTCCATCGAGGCAATCCCTACAAACCTTGTTGAATAGAATTCCCATTGGTCCGGGTATTAATAACCCAATTTTGGAGTTGTTGAAAATTTCTTGTGATCAGATGGATGAAGCTGATAAGTATTGTGCCCTTCTGTTTGACGAAATGTCACTTAGTGCAGGCTTATATTTTAATAAGGTTGAATCCTCCATTGACGGTTTTGTTAATTGTGGTGAGAGTACCAAAGCACGCTTTGCTGACCATGTAATGGTTTTTATGGTTCGTGGGATACTGGTGAAATGGAAACAACCCATAGCATATTTCTTTGTGGAACACGGTATGGGTGTTGCAGACCTTACCAGGAACCTAAAAACAATTATAAAACAATTACAAGACATTGGTTTGCATGTTGTTTGCACAATATGCGACCAACATGCAACCAATGTCAAAGTAATAAAACGGTTGAGGGAGGATACAAATCGAAGACACATTTTAGGTGGTGAGGAGAATCGGTACGAAGGTTTCTTGATACGTGATCAAGAAATAATACCTCTGTTCGATCCACCTCATCTTCTGAAATGTGTCAGGAATAATTTATTAAAATATAATGCGTCATTCAGATGGGAGGGCACAAACTATATCGCTTGCTGGTCGGATATTGTGAAGCTCCATGAGATGGATAATGGGGACTTTAACTCTAAGATGCTACCTAAGATAACTGATTGCCATATATATATGAACAGAAAATGAACAAGATGAAGGTGAAACTTGCTGCACAAGTTTTTTCACAGCGAACTTCAGCAACATTGAGATTCTTAGTAAATAATGGTAATGAGTTATCTCAGACAGACACTATGTTAGGTACGGCAGAGTTCCTATTGTTCTTCGATCAATTATTTGATAGTGTGAATGGTTCATTAATTAATGGCGATGATAACAAACTTTTAAGGTGCGCGATTTCTAAAAAGAGTGGACATGTTGCATTTTATTCCAATGCGATTAATATTTTGAGAACTATACGATTTATTAGACCTAATGGAAAATTTATTCCGCCATGCATTGCAAACTGGATAAGTACATTAAAAGGTTTGCAATGCCTGTGGAATAAATTATCTTCTAAGTCTATTGAACACGTATGTCCTCCAAATATTAATCAAGATCCCTTAGAAAATTTCTTTGGGTGTATAAGGAGTTATGGACGGCGCAATATAAATCCAACATGTTCGTCTTTTAAGTCCTCATTGAAAGCTTTAATTGTAAACAATTTTATGACAGTCAATTCTCCGTATGTTAATTGTGAAACTGATGGTACTGAGGGGGTACTGAATTTCTTACAAATGTTTTTAACTAATGATATTTCCCTACCACGTACATATCCACCCCCGAATATACCTGCTATGTTTGCATATAAAAGTTCATATAATTTTTTTTGTGATAATACTAATGCCTACATAGCAGGATATATGGGAAAACATATATTAAAGAGAGTGCAGGGCTGTAATACTTGTAAACAAGAATTAGTGTGCGATAACAAAGAGTCTTTCAATTGCTACATTGAATGTAGAAATTACTATAGGAAAACTCTTTTGAAGCCGCACACTAATTTTTTTAATTACCTTTCAAAATCATTTCAAATTATTCAATATTATATTTCAAAAATTTGCCCATATAGTGATATTGCTCCATTTTTAAAATCAAAAATAAATTTATTCAATTTGTCCACTGCCTTCACCTGCACAGAGCACAATTTAATTGATGTCATTGATAATTATATGATTTCTTTTTATGTACATATGTGGGTACGTAATGTAAATAGGATTTTGAATGGAACAGAACATATAAAAATCAATGACATTATTAAAAAGATGGCTCTACAGAAATACACAAAACTGAAATCACGTAACTCTCGTATTTCAAAAAATAAAATGTTAATTAGTTAAAAATATTTGAAAATATATGGATGATCTTATTGACAATGAGATTGTTCATAATTAAAGTTTTTAGGTAGCTTAAAGATTGTCTCATCATAAATTAATAAATTTATTCCACTATCAATAATGTTGTTGCTTTACAGTATCCACCAATAGAATAAGTTAATTTAAGATTATGTGGGGTACATATTTTTAGAGGCAAAAGGGGCAAACAATATATACATATATAATTTTAATGTGTTAACATCTTGTTTTATACATCAATTATAATGTTAAAATTGATAAGTATATGAAATGTTGACAATACTTTTGCCTTTAAATTAATTGTTATCTTAGATTTATATAAATCCCCTTATTTTTAATGTTATTTTATTTTAAAATAATATTTATTAACACTGAAAGCAGCAAATGCCCGACGTACGTAATATAATACAAAAGAACGAATTTAAAATATTTGTTTAAATTTAAATTAATTAATATAGGTGTTAAAAGGTTCATTAATATTGCAAAACGAATTCAACTAAATAATGCTTGTATTTTGTATTATAATTTTTATTTATTATTAATTATTATTTAAGAACAATTATAAATTTAACTGAAGAAGTATTCTTTGTTCTTAATATACAATATAAGTATTTACATAATACATAATATATGCAATGTGTATTACATTCATTGAATACTTTTGTATATAATAATAATAGTTCAAAGCAATACATACGTACTATATATATATATATATATAAGTGATGCACATGCATGAGCGAGTAAACACACTTGTGACAATTACAAAATAAATAAATGTTTAATATATATTTGAGAACTCATGAACATTTTCAAAAATAAATAAGTATTTTCAATTTCATGTATTATTCTGTTGTTTATTATACTAATTAATATAATACATTTATACGTAAATATGAATGAAATCGAGTGTTTTATTCTTGTCTTTGTATGACAATTAATGTGTTGTAGATTGTGTACATTTAAGAATCGCACATTATATGTTTTGAAATACATTTATGTTTATACTTCATATTTTTATAAATATATACTTATAAAACATTCCAACTAAAAGGATGGTGAAACACATTTGTTTATATCTATATTTTTCATTAAATATTTATGTTTGTATACAATAATTAATTATTTTTTTAATAAATGTTTTAAATTGTTTATGATTTTATTATTAGTCTTACCTTTCATTTTAAATAAGCTCAATTTGAATATAGGAATATACCCGCCAAAACCCCGCCCGCCCCGCATCCCGCTAATTATTCGACGCCAGCGCCTCTCCTGGTATGGGGTGAAACGAAAAAAAATTGACAGCTTGAAACGTTCCAAATATTAACATGGGAGTCATGTATCTATAAGTAATCTATGCTGTGGACCACAGATCTACAGATGCACCATAGATTAAATTAGATTGACGACTCCTAGGGGGCACTAGGTATCGTGAGTTTAGTTCGCCGACTCACTCGATGCGGGGGCGCTGTAATCAAAAGTGACGTAAAATGTATATTTCAAATAATTTAAATTTTTACAAATAAATAGGAAAAAACATTAATTACTTAATTTAAGTATTTACAATTAGATTTAATAAAACATTGATGACATTAATTGACTGTAGGAAAATTTGCTCTAGTACATATTTGAAAAACAATAAAATTTATTAACCATAACATAATAGTTACTAAGCAATGCGATTCCGGTGAATTAGTGAACGAATAATTTTAATAACCATTAAAATATCTTTCACACATTAACTTATACATAATTTTCGAATATAATGAACAATATTTAAATTATCTCTGCCAAGATGACTGCGTGAATTGATGTCCACCTTATTTGGTCTAATTAATACTTCTAATGCTTAATAATTGATAATTCATGTTAAAACAATAAGTATTATAAATGAAATACAAATTATTATAAATAAAACGCAGAACTAATATAGATTCAAATAAGTTAATGTTCAAGAAATGTGAAGGTATTAATTATAATATTAAAAACGGTTTTCTTAATTTTGCAAGTATACTGTCGATTTTTTAACTATATACAATATTTAACCATACTCGGAAAAATTTGACTAATCATTGCTAAAAAATAAATCCACATTATTACTGATTTAATTTTTATAGAAGTAATGGTTAAATAAAACTTGAATAATTATCAAATCAATAATACATTTTTATTATTGTACAACAAAAATCACATAAATCCTAAACTATATTCTATTGGTGATAGTCTGAAGCAAATTACTAATAATATAATTGATTAATCAAAACAGGTTCCAATGTTAAGGAATATTGCTAATGATTTCAATATAAATTGTTCCATATTTTAACAACTTAAAGTAACATTTTGCAAATTTTAAAATTAAATTTTTAATAATTGTTTCTTTTTTGAAATAGCCAAATTTTCCGCTCTTATTTTTCTATATTTAATTGAGGCCAAATGTTTGACAGTATCATTGATTTTTACATGTTTGGTTCCTTTTAGAATCCTACTTAGGTTTTGTACCCACGAATGAATGTAAAAGGAGATCATGTAATTATCAATGATATCAATCAAATTATGGTCTGTGCAGGAGAATGAAATTTGGAATTTAATAAATTACCTTTTGATTTTAAATATTTAACAATATCAACAAAATTGCATATCTTTGATAAAAAAAATAATAATAATTTGAAAAGATTTGGAAACATATCTGAAAAAATTAGTGCTCGGCTTCAAAAGAGCTCTTCTATTGTAATCCCAACAATCAACTAACTCAACACTAACTCTTTTCTACATGTATTGCAGTCCCACACTTTCTTTAAAAAATTATATGAATTTTTAAATTCAAACACATCAGAGATATTTGAGGGAGAAGTAATTTTTGAAGCTAAAAAGTCGGTTCTAAATATTTGTAAAAAGTTTAGTGCCCCTTCACAACCATCTTTTTCCCAATTTAAATAAGGAGAATGTAAAGTAGTGAAATTATTAACAATTAACGCCTTATACGATCCCTTAAATGATGAACATGTACGATTTACTTCCAAAGAAATTTTCCAAGAGATCTTGGTTTATGTTTCAAGGATAAACATATTTAAAACCAATACAAGATAATTTTTTCCATATGCATTGAAAAAATATTAACGTAGTTATCCAGTTAGCAATGCACGGTGGAGTAAAATTACCCTTAGGTCTTTTAAATTGCATTGATCTCAAAAAATCAATCGCTTCAGAATAAAATCCAACATGTTCACTCTCTTCGTGAATCACACATCTTAAAGGTTTGTCCCCTGTAACTGATGAACCATTTACACTATCAAATAATTTATCAAAAAATAACAAAAATTCTGAAGTGCCAAGCATTGTTTCTGTTTTTGATAACTCATTGCCGTAGCGTACAAGAAATCTCAATGAAGATGAGGTACGTTGGGAAAATACCTGAGATGCTAATTTCACTTTTATCTTATTCATTTTATTTTCGTAAACATGGCAATCAGTTATTTTAGGCAGTAACATGCTATCAGAGTCTCCATTATTCATTTCATGTAGCTTCACAATATCCGACCAGCAAGCCGTAAAGTTTGTTCCCTTCCATTTGAATGTGGCATTGTAATTTAATAAATTGTTTCTGACACATTTTAGAAGGTGAGGTGGATCAAACAAAGGTATTATTTTCTGATTTCCTATCAAGAAACCCCTTGAGCGATTATCCTTACCTTCCAAAATGAACCTACGATTAGATTCCTCCAATAATTGTTTTATGAACCTAACATTGATTACATATTGTGCAAACAACATGAAAACCAATGTCTTGTAGTTGTTTTGTAATAATTTGTATGTTCCTGGTTAGATCTGGAACACCCATACCATGTTCCACAAAGAAATATGCTATGGGTTGTTTCCATTTGATGTGTATCCCACGAACCATAAAAACCATTACATTGTCAGCAAAAAGCAATTTGTTTTGCTCACCACAACAGACAAAACCATCAATGGAGGAATCAATTTTATTAAAATATATTCCCGTACTTAGTGACATTTCATCAAATAGTCTAGTCTTCTAGTCTTCGTCCATTAATTCCCGGACCAAAAGGAATGCGATCCAGTAAACTGTGAAGATATTGTCTCGATGGAAGAGCAAATACTTTTGCCAAAAATCTGTACAATTTGGGGCTTTGTTTATACATATCTAATGCAAAAGTTTTATCTTTCATCGAGAAACGTCTTCCACGAGCTTTATAATGTTGCAACTTTATCTGTGACATAAAAAAGTTAAAAGATAATTCATTCATATGTCCCCGAAACATTTCTCCAGTTTCAAGAACATCAAGTGCATGATCAAGATGCTCCTTATTAGAAGCATTTTGAGCATGCAAATTTCTTGCAACCTTTTGGAAATCTTGGGCATAGGAATGCAGCATCTTTGGTTGAGGGGAAAGCTTTCTTTTTCGTGTTACATTTAATGTTTTTAACAATTTTACCTCCAGACATTCCTTCATGTTCAGTAGTCGTACTACTTTGTAACTAGATGGACTATTATGATGGGGTTTCAAACTGTTCCCAGTAGCAGAATTATCCCAAAGGGGCTTACTACTGCTAACGCCAGCAATTAAGGGAGAATTCTTCTTGTCAGTGAGAAACTCCACAGGTAACCCCACGAGAGACTCCACGTCCTTGGATGTTTCCAGAAGTTGTGGATCATTCACGAGCGCTATGAATAAAATATATATATTTAGATATACTGTTCTCCTTGCACGCTCGCTTAATAAAATGTATTTTTTAATAAAAAGTAATGTGTGGTTTATATTAGGTATATGCCGGTGTATCGAGGTATAATGTGGGAACACTCCCTAGTTATAAATTCATTTTGCTGGTAAAGCATTTTGTCCCCTCATCAAAGTGCCTGTCGCAAATGTAAGTAGACTTGATAAAGGTGCATCTTCGATTTTTAAAAAGGTCTTCTCTACCAACAGCCTCCAGCCACTTCTCATACACCTAAGAAAGAATATAAGTCTTAGATTGAGTTCTTCGTGCAGTATACATTTAAAATGTATATTTGCAAGTATACATGCTATATAAATATCAACTATTAATGCATTAATAGGATTAAAAAATAGAGTCGTAATTATGAATAATATTTTAAATATTCCGACAAACTATTTATTTGGTTTTCATTTGATGGTATCAACTTTTTTAAATTTATGATTCAATAAAAATAAAAGG
Organism: Philonthus cognatus; assembly: GCA_932526585.2. NCBI lineage: Eukaryota > Metazoa > Arthropoda > Insecta > Coleoptera > Staphylinidae > Philonthus > Philonthus cognatus. Next base: position 21,329,931 of record OW052249.1, on the reverse strand, counting down.
CTTAAAGCTAATGACCAAAAACAACTGTCAGGATAAAAATATATATATTTTATAAAAACGTAATAGATTCTATTTTGTTAAATTTATGTACTATTTCTGTACAACAAAATGTTAAATTTAAAGCATACGTTGTTCTTTAATTTTACCATCTAGGTATACGTAACATATATCTTCGATTTAACACTTCCATTGCAAAGGCGAACCGAATATCCGTAAATTAGAAGTTATATCCCCCCATGAAATAAATTTAATAATTTATTTTCAAAGATTTAAACAAATTTTCTCATGTTTATTTTGATATTTAAATGAATGATTGTAACAAATGTTAAAAGCTTACCCCATTTCTTCTTGTAAATCTGTGCATACGAATCTCTTTCTTTCCTCCCTCAAGGAGAAAGCGGGCACTGGTTGTTTTCAAAAACAACCCGTATCTCCGTGGCAGGCGAAATTTCCAAGAAGGACGGATTGGAATGCGACACAAAACGACAAAACGAAAGATCGGAACGCAGGCGGAAATTTATAAAATAAATTTCTTGCCCAAATCCGAACAAAGACATTAAGTTTCACTTAAGTAAAAGACGACTTGATCGAACGAAATTGACGAAACGAATACAAAATAGCTTAAAAATCGAAAATATTCCAATAGTCACGGTTTTGTTTATTTAATGCTCGTCCACACCCGTCTTCAAAATATTTCGTTTTATCAGCACTTTTGATGAGGTGCTGATTGAAATATCTTTCTCAAAAAGTTCGAAACTGCGGGAAATTTGATTTTTGTACCATCAGATGTTCGAAATTGCGGGAAACTTGAAATTTCGACATTTGCGCCCTCCCATCGAGTGAGTCGGTCAACTATATACGTGAACTTTCTGAGTCATATGGAGTCGGCGAGGTCTGAGATGCACAACAATGGAGAAAAAGCGGTCGCAACAGGACAAACCACACTATGGTAGCGCGACAGTCGCTTAATCCAATATATGGCGGTTTATTTAAAAATATTGTTTACGGTGAAGTAAGCAATAATTTTAATGTGAACATTATTTAAATTACACAACGGGGTATAAAAGTTGCTATATAGATGGTTAATACATTTTATTTATAAAAATAATGTACATAATAGCAATATCCTTCTAAATTCGGGTCCTAACAAAATAGGGTTGTCCGGGTTGTCAGCACAGCCGAAAGAAATCACTCACCGTAGATACGTATTAAATATCTCATTTGACATAATACTGTAATAGATATAAACAAATTCGTGATTAATATCAATGAAATGATTAATTATAAATTCTTTGATGTATGCACTTACAATTTCGTACAGCCTCCAATCTATTCCAATATTACACTTCTTTAGACAGAAAACATTATTCACGATTTTTAATGAAGAACAAACAACTTGAAGCCTAACCAAAAAGATTATTTACAAATAGAATAGAGTGTACGTGACAAATTGATGTACAGACATCTAGTGCATTTTTGTTAAAACAGATTATTATTATTATTATTTAGTGGTCTTGGGTAAACCATTTTGTGAGTAAGAGCTATAGGCATGTTGATGTGCTAGACAAGGAAGACATTTTGGTCTCAGAATTCCATATATTGTTGACACCCCGTGGGATGTAGAACACGAAATTGGAGGTAAGCGGACTAATGTAACGTCTGTCTATCTAGTGCATTTTTGTTAAAACAGATTAGCATTTTTACAGTTTCCTATTATGATTTTCTAGTGGCGCCGCCTATGGCATATAAATCCTTGGGAAAACCATCGGTGAAATAGAGCTATAGGTATTTTAATGTGTTAGAAAAGGAAGAAATTTTGGTTTTGCAATTCCATATATTGTTGACACCCCGTGCCGTCGACTCTAGACAAGAATAGATGTGCGACTCTCTGAGTGACAGGTTGCCACCAGTGGATTAGTACCTTACCCGCATTGCTGGGAGGGCGCTGGCGATCAGTTACATTTGTATCTAGGGATAATAAATTTCTACAATGTTTTGAAAATATGAATAAAGGTAGGTGTTAATTAAATAGGTATTAATAATACAATAACGAATATATTCAATTTTACATTCACATATATGAAAAGTGGCGTCTAAGTGTGAGTGAATTTCAATTAACAGTTTTGTGTATTTCTCACTAACCCATGCACACATCGTACCATAGATTAAAATTGATTGATAACTCCTAGAGGGCTCCATGTATCATGATTTTAGTTAACCGACCCACTCGATGGGACAGCGATACAATCGCAAATGACGTCATTAGGCGCGGGAGCGGGCGGGCTTCATGCTAAGCGGGGTGTGCGGTACAGGGGGGAATGGAGGGTGCGGTGCGGGGAACATGGCACGGTATTAAATTACCGTGCGATGCGAAAAATAACAAAGACCTAATGAACATGTTAAATGTATATTTTAAAAGTTATTACAAATATATTTCACTATATGTCAAAACCTAATTACATTTTACTTTTCAACAAAATGTCTGCAGTTCGTCAAAAAATGCATCTTAGAAATGAAATAAGAGGTCTCCTTATCCGGATAAGGATGTTGGCGTAAGTAGTGTTCCATACAGTGAATTTTTCTTTAAGGTAAACATATGCACAAGCTGTAAATTTTCCGGCATTCGTTGTTTTTCAAAAGAGTTCAATATAAAGCTTTAAACGAGTGTTTTCCACTCCCAGACTAAGCATGAAGTAAAATTTCGAGTTTAGAAAAGCCCCGTGAAAATCGCGCAGCGACCCGAGACAAATTTTCTGGGCTTTTCTAAACTCGAAATTTTACTTCATGCGCCACGCGTATAAAACACTAAAATATTGTGAAATTTATGTATATTCGAATTTCACTTGAAATCTGTGTTTTATACGCGTGGCGCATGAAGTAAAATTTCGAGTTTAGAAAAGCCCAGAAAATTTGTCTCTGGTCGCTGCGCGACCCTCGACAAATTTTCACGGGGCTTTTCTAAACTCGAAATTTTACTTCATGCTTAGTCTGGGAGTGGAAAACACTCATTTAAAGCTTTAAATTGAACTTTAAAAAAAACAAAGAATATCTAAAGATTTACAGAAAATAGGTTGAATTTGAAATACGTATATTTAAAAGAAAACTCCCTGTATGTATAAATACAAATAAAATATTTCCAGAAGAAAGTTATTGTTACTGCGAAAATGGTCAGCAAAAATATTAAAGGGAAAAGTATTTGGTATATAGTGAAACTCATTTCGTAAATCGGGAAATCTTTTGACTTATATTTGACAAGGTGAAAGATATTTGGGATATAGTGAATCTTATTTGAACAATAGTAAAATGCAATAGTAAACCGTGTAATTGAATTTAAGGCATTATTTTATGTTCTGGGATCGTACTTTGTGACTAGATGGAATTTCAGAATTGCTTAATCCAACAGCAACAAGAACATTCTCCATGGAAGTATGCTCCTAGCCCGGTGTGAAGAAAACCTCCACGTCCGTGATTGTTTCATGCATGGTACTTGAAGATCATTCACGAATGCTAGGAAGAAATAAAGAGAAATAATGTAGACATACTAAATGTGTTTGACTACAGATTTAATTAAAAGAATAAACAATGGCTTGAAAACTTAAGATATTAAATAAACTTACGGTTTTAATTATTAATGTTAACGCCCATTCCTAAAGATTCAGAATTGCTTAATCCAACAATAACGGGGATATGATGAAAATATGTATCATGTACTAGGAAGAAATAAAGAGAAATAATGTAGTAACACCCTGGTTTTAAATTTGTTTGACTGTAGACTTATTTAAAATAATACACAATAGGTAAAAATTTAAAAATATATATACTTACGGTTGTAATTATTTATATTTATTAACGCTCATCTCGAGACGATTTCGCCTTATTGGCATTTTTGTGCCTTTAGATCCGACGGATCTGACAGCTGTTGATTGAAAACGAGCCCGTTAGAAATTGCGGGAAATTTGAAATTCCGACTATGCGCCCTCCCATCGAGTGGGTCGGTCAACTATATATGTGAACTTATAGAATCATATGGAGTCGACTGGGTCTGCATCGTACACAGACCCAGTCGACTCCATATGATTCTGTAAGTCCACATATATAGTTGACCGACCCACACGATGGGAGGGCGCAAATGTCGGAATTTCAAATTTCCCGCAATTTCTAACGGGGGCCCGTTTTCAACAACAGCTGTCAAATCCGTCAGATTTGAAGGCACAAAAATGCCGAGAAGACGAAATCGTCTCGAGATGAGCATTAATAATTATAAATAATTACAACCGTAAGTATATATAATATTTTTAAATTTTAACCTATTGTATATTTTTTCAAATAAGTCTACAGTCAAACAAATTTAAAACTGGAGGTGTTACTACATAATTTCTCTTTATTTCTTCCTAGCACAGGTGGATGATCTTCAAGTATACGAAATACCCATGGTCGTAGATATTTTCATCATACTGAACTAGGAGCATTTTTTCATGGAGTATATCCCCGTTGTTGTTGTATTAAGCAATTCTGAATCTTTGGGGATGGGCGTTAACATAAATAATTGAAACCGTAAGTTTATTTAATATTTTAAGTTTTTAAGCTATTGTGCCTTTTTTTAATTAAGTCTGCAGTCAAACACATTTAAAACCAGAGTGTCTACATTATTTCTCTTTATTTCTTCCAAGCATTTGTGAACGATCTTCAAGTACTATGCATGAAACAGCCACGGACGTAGAGATTTTCTTCACACTGGGCTAGGAGCATACTTCCATGGAGAATGTTCCCGTTGAATTCTGAAATTCCATCTAGTCACACAGTACGATCCCAGAACATAAAATAATGTCTTAATTTCAATTACAGGGTTTTTCTGTTGCATTTTACTATTGATCAAATGAGATTCACTATATATCCCAAATATCTTTCACCTTGTCAAATAGAAGTCAAAAGATTTCGTGATTTATGAAATAAGTTTCACTATTACCAAATCATACGTATTTCAAATTCAAACTATTTTCTGTAAGTCTTTAGATATTCCTTGTTTTTTTTAAGTTCAATTTGAAGCTTTAAATGAGTGTTTTCCACTCCCAGACTAAGCATGAAGTAAAATTTCGAGTTTAGAACTGCCCCGTGAAAATTTGTCGAGGGTCGCGCAGCGACCCGAGACAAATTTTCTGGGCTTTTCTAAACTCGAAATTTTACTTCATGCGCCATGCGTATGAAACAGATTTCAAGTGAAATTCGAATATACATAAATTTCACAATATTTTAGTGTTTTATACGCGTGGCGCATGAAGTAAAATTTCGAGTTTAGAAAAGCTTAGAAAATTTACTTCATGCTTAGTCTGGGAGTGGAAAACTCGTTTAAAGCCTTACATTAAACTCTTTTGAAAAACAACGAATGTCGGAAAATTTACACCCTATGCATATGTTTACCTTAAAGAAAAATTTACTGTATGTAACACTACATATGCCAGCATCCATTCTCTGGATAAGGAGCCCTCTTATTTCATTTCGAAGATGCATTTTTTGACGAACTGCAGCCATTTTGTTGAGAAGTGAATTGTAATTGACAAACTGTGATAAGGTTTTGACATATGGCGAAATATATTTGTAATACCTTTTAAAATATACATTTAACATGTTCATTATGTCTTTGTTATTTTTCGCATCGCACGGTAATTTAATACCGTGCGATGTTCCCGCACGGCACCCACCATTCAATGTTATGACCCCCTGCACCCCGCTCAGCAACAAGTCCGTTGATCCTCGCGCCCAATGACGTCATTGGCGATTGCAGCGCTGCCCCAGTAGGTCGGTTAACTAAAATCATGTTACGTAGAGCCCCCTAGGAGTTATCAATCTAATTTAATCTATGATCGTACACATCTACACGCAAACCAACAGGGATATACGTGTTAGGTTAGTGATAGTTATCAGGAATATTTATAGGTGGCGCCAAAAAGGGAACACGGGCTGACGCCCCCGCATTTTCACATAAAAATGTTTCACGTTGACTTTTCCTGCTATACTCAATTTATTTATTATTCCCCGTGAGTCTAATAAGCTGAGCAAGTATAAATGAGTATGAACTCAATGCTAATAAGCAGCGACGGTCGCAGCTTAACTTCAGGGTAGACCACATCGCGCTTTATAAATACAAGGAATTGCACAACAGAGTCTCCTTTCAATAATAGATACATATTACCTAGGGTCTCTGGCCTACCCTGAAGTTAGGCTGCGAGCCGCCGCTGTTAATAAGTTATCTAGCGATGAAATAATTATTCATAGATTTCTTGTTGTTATACGTTTTTTTTTAGTAGATGGGCCCATTCAGCAAAAAGTTCAACATTCAACATGTTTGGATTTGTTTGTTATGTATGTTGGAACCTAATGAACGGTACTGCGGTCGGTCTATTCCGTACGATTGCAAAAATCCCAAACACGTTGACAATCCGGTCATCAGAGAATTCCCCAACAGTTGGCAGTAAACTCCCAACTGTTGTCTCTGCTGAACGGGCCCGATGTCACAACATATAAGAAAATTGTTTATATAGCACTTATTTATTCAGATTATTGAAATTAATTAAATGTATTAAATAACCTTCACCACTTCAAATAAAATTTGATAAAATCATAAAATCATTTAAGCAACGTGATTCAGATGATTCATAAACTAAATAAAAGGTTTTTTTTTTTTCATAACCTATATTTCTCGATCATTGTGTTGTTTGTTTAGATCTGTTTTTATTTGTCATAACCAATAAAACGTTAGAACGGAAAGTATTTGATAAGATTACATCATGTCTATTTTAAGATGTTTCTAATCAACACAACGTAAATCAAGGTATTCCATTATTGATGGCACAATTGGCACATATTTAGGGGAATCCCCGCGCTGTCAGAAAATCCCTGGTGTGGAACCAGGACGTGTTTCGTGTAAATAACTTCTTTACAGTTATTGCATGTCTTTCGTGAAGATACCTTCCAACTATCAACATTCAGGTAAAAACAAGTGGAAGTGTCTCGGGTGTTAAAATCAGATGGGCGGAATCTTTTTCTAGGATGGACCGGATGGACTACAATTCGGCGTCACGATTCGTGGCTAAAAATAATCTGGATGTGAATATACCTTTGAGAACGCTCGGGGTTGCCATTCTAGAATGCCAGCAGAATGTGAGTAACATCGATTTCGAATAACAATTTCAGTTGGCATTTTAATTACTATATTCCAGTCAGCACGGCTCGCAGCCTAACTTCAGGGTAGGCCAGAGACCCAGGTAGTATGTATCTATTATTGAAAGGTGACTTTGTTGTGCAATTCCTTGTAGTTATAAAGCGCGATCCCAACCTCAAATTTTGTGTGCCTGGGCGTTGTGGCCGACCCTGAAGTTAGGCTGCGAGTGGTCACTGATTCCAGTACATGACATAAAACATTCCACCGTTCTCACAGAGATTAAGCGTGTTATTTTCCTTATAGAAAAAACCTCTTGTAATTTACCTGCATAATGAATATGAGCCATTCTCAGGAGAATTTGTGTGCCACATCAATCAGGACGTAATAGAAAAGAGCAATTTCATCGTTTGGGATTTGATCGGGGCGCAGAGTCTGGAAGGCTTGGTTGAGATATGCAGTCTGCACTTGAACTGCGATCTGTTGGAAAGTTACATATCGACGTTTAAACCGGCGGTTTTCGTCTTTAATTTGTTTAATGAGGCTCCGGAATTGACTGCTTTCTACGATGGAGACACTAGTTGCGATTTAATTATCGGTAGGATATTCGAAGAAGACAACGCACAATGTAAGTATAATTTGTGATAACAGCAGGTTTATTTTTATTTTCGTTCTTTGTAAACCTGGTACGTGAAAATAGCACCCAATTTGTAAAGAAAATAAAACAACAATAAATGTATTTTGTCAATTATCAATTGTTTTAATGCTGAAACGAGTGTCTTCCACTCCCAAAGTAAGCATGAAGTAAAATTTCGAGTTTAGAAAAGCCTGAAAATTTGGCTTGGTCGCGTAGCGTTGCGGAGCGACCAAGCTAAATTAGGCTTTTCTAAACTCGAAATTTTACTTCATGCGCTACACGTATAAAACACAGACTTCAAGTGAAATCTTTAACCAATCGGTTAGAGTTAGTTTGTCAATTATCAATTGTTTGTAAATCTAGCACGTCAACTTAAAACCCAATTTGAAAAGAAAATATTAGTTGTTATCAGGGCGCTTTCTACGACATTCTAGTAGGGCGCTTTCTACGACATGAATTTGAATTGTTTATATTAAAGGATAAATTAAAAACACTTGGTTTGTTTCTATTTACTCGACTAGTTTCGCTTTTTACGGCATTATCAAGAGTGACTCTTTTTATATTAATAATGTGATTAATTTTTCAAGAGTGACTCTTGATAATGCCGTAAAAAGTGAAACTAGTCGAGTAAATAGAAACAAATAATGAAACAAACCAAGTGTTTTTAATTTATCATTTAATATTATTTCAACATATTTCACCAAGTGAAATGAGAAAGTTATTCAAGAAATATTGTTTTTTTTTTAAGCACATATTTGCATGCTGTCGAGTGATTTTTCTTTTAAGCGGCGATTAATCATATACCATCTGAGCAAAAAATTGATCCTCTAGCATGTTACGACTTTTGTTTGCATTTAAATGTGAGTTGGTACCATTAACAAATTCGCATGATCTGACCCGGCCCAACATTAGACGTGCGACAATAAGGTTATGTATGTATACAAAATATTGAGAGTGACAATTACAGTGAGAATTATTATTGCTTTCAATAATTTGTTACCAACATAATATTTCTTAGAAAACGATTTCATGGCCTACTAGAGGATAAAACTTTTAGATCATATGGTACTTTGTGCTTGATGTTCGTAGAAAAATAACAATTCTCCAAGTACACGAAAACGATACTTTCCTTTTGCATCACAAATTTGTATCTTTTAGCAATAAGTATAATGCCCACAGAGGAATTGGAGACGACCGGAGTGCCTGATGAGGAAATGGACACGACCAGGGTGCTGGAAGAGAAAATCATGGAAATTGATCTCCGGAACAAAACCTTAAAAGAGGTCTTAAACGAAGCCGGATTGGAATTAACGAAATCTCTCACTGAGGCCTGGGAAAATTCAATTGCAACGGTAAAGAACATTCCAATATATATATATATATATTTCTATGTTATTTTATAGCAGAAGATGCTTAATAAAGATTATTATTATTACTAAGAATATTCAAAACAGATATTTGCATCGGTTTAAAGCTGAAATTCATACATAAACGGTTTTCTCTCTCTTATCATTGAATGACGAATAAATACAGTGTGAAGCGCCACAGACGTATTGGTTTTAAACTGGAATGACACTCAGTACATATGAATTTTTTCTTCCGTATTCTACAACATTGGAAATTTGAGTTATTTTTAATTAACTTATCACCCAAATGGCACCCTTTGGAGTCTAAACACTGCTATAGCCATTAGGCAACTCTATCCTAATGACATAGCGATAATGCAAGAACGTTCTTTGTTCCACGCATGAAACAGACAGTTTGAGATAAACCATTTATAGCACTTTCTGCTTTAATTTTATGCAATCTTTGTCAATGTTAAACAGTATTACATAACTTATCTTTCTTTTCAAAACTAGGGAATTTTGAAAATGTTAAATCACTGTGATGTCGGCGTGCAATAAAATACATGAGTTTCACATCTGCATGATTCGTAGTATATTTTTGTTTCAATCAGATCCGACCTTTACTCATCTACATCCACAACAGCCAGGATATCTTTTCCAAATCGATGTGGCCGCTGTTAACCAACAAAGATGTCAACAGTCTCTTCGGAGAGTACACGTTCTACGCTTGGGATATGAACGACGCATCAGAGAACTTTACTTTTTACGAGATGGTGCTGAAACACAGGGGTCTGTCAGAAATCGAAAGGCACATGAAGCGCCGGATGAGTTGTCTCTTTACGTTTTCCAGCGTAAACGGGCAGATGGAAATGAGCGGCTTCTTTGACGGCTCCGTTAAAAGGGAGGAGTTTCTCTTTGAGCTGTACAATATACAGATGGTGCACAGGGAGAAGAAACATGCAAAGTTCAGTGAGTTAACACGTAATCTAAATAATAAATAGGTTTAGGTTAGGTTTCAATGGCAGCAGTTAGACCGCTCACTTAGGCCCAAAGTGCCTCTTGTGATACCCATAAGGGTGAAAAGGAGTCAGATCTCCCCTCCCTCCCCATTTATACAAACCAATCAGAGCACCTAATGAACCCGATCAGATTTCTCACATCTAGAGGTGTAATAATAATAATAATCTTTATTTAGCATCTTTGCTATATAATAACATAGAAAAATATATGTATATCTATATATATATATATATATATATATATATATATATATATATATATATATATATATATATATATATATATATATATATATATAAAATAAACATTTGACCATCCTTAATCTATAAATTGTGTATGTATAATAAATTTATCACATAATAATACTTAACATATAATCTTTTTACTACTTTAATAAAATCAGTCTAAAACCATACTTAAATATCTATGTAAAAATAATAAATCCATAATACAACAATACTTATACATTTATGCAAAAAAACAATAACTAAAAAGGTAATAATACTTATTTAAAATTTGTACTTATACATATAGGAACAATTAATAATATATACACATAATGCACAGCCCATACACTACGACTATTTCTGAAGACTCTTCAAGTAATCTAGCAACTTTGATTTAAACTTATTAATATTTTCTTCTTCTTTTATTTTTATTGATAGCTTGTTGTGTTCTTGAGCAGCTTTAAAAAAGAGTGAATTCTGTCCTGCCTTTGTGTTTTTGAATGGGAGAAAAATATTTCCTCTGCCTCTTGTGTTGTACGTATGGATGTCTGCATTAGTGATGATACTTTCATCAAAGTATTTGGGCATCTTCCCAGTGTAAACTTTGTGAATAAAAATTAATGCCTTAAATTTTACAAAATTCTCTATGTTTATCCAATCCAGTTGTTCTAACATCGTTCTTATACTTGTATATTTATTACAATTGTGAGTGTGAGGTCCGTTAACACGTGTAGTGCATGCCAAGGTACTTGATCCTTTTCCCTTCAAGAGCAGGGCATTATCTCAGATAGTGGAGTACCGTCTCTTCCTCCTCCACATCCAGGCATATGTAAAAAAGTAGTATAATTAAAATTGTTATTAATTCATTTTATATTAGTGTACTTAATCACTATAAATTGCAGCTTTAATCCAAAAAAAAGCTATCGTGTCGGCCGTCGAGAAGATAACCTATGTTTTCCAAGACTTACCCCTCACTTACGACACGATTGAAGAAACCATCCAGAAAACCGTGCTTTTAGAACCTGAATACTTGGTAAACGATCGACGTTCTATACAATCAATCCCAATTATCGCATACCTTTTTGTGTAGCAAAAATTGATGGTGATATTTTATTACAATGAAAACGATTCCTTCTGCAAGAAATTCATGAGACTGCTGGCCTCTTCTTCGAAGCTGCGGACGGTCCTGTCGGATTTGTTCGTGATAGTCCCTTTGGACGTCAAGGATTGCTCGTATGGGATGGCCCTGAAATCGACGGTCAAAAACAACTTTAACATCGACCTAATGGAGAAGTGCATCGATGAGAAACAGGGGGCGCTGTTCGTTGTCGTTTCGGTTGGTAGTAGGCCCGAGTTGATTCGTTCCTACACGGGTGATTGCAGCTTTATTGATATGAAAGAAGGATTCCTCCAGTTGTCTTATGCTTTTCAAGAACAGAGGACAATAACAGGTGTATATAGTTAGAGTTAGATATCTATTTTTTCTTTTCTTTTAAGTATACATATCCTAATATACTATACATTAATCATCATAAAATCGTTGTTTTGGAAAGAGTTCAGGTTGGAGCTTTAAACAAGTGTTTTCCACTCCCAGACTAAGCATGAAGTAAAATTTCGAGGTCAGAAAAGCCCTCGGCAAATTTTCTGGCCTTTTCTAAACTCAAAATTTTACTTCATGCGCCACGCTTATAAAACACTGAAGTATTGTGAAGTTCAAAATATACTTCTAAAGCAGTATGCTAAAGACTTATACTTAGAACTTTACAATAATTCAGTGTTTTATGCCGGTGGAAGTAAAATTTCGAGTTTAGAAAAGTCTGAAAATTTTGTTTGGTCACGTAGCTTAGGAGTGGAAAACACTTGTTTAAATTTCAATTAGAACTCTTTTAAAAAACCGAGGAATATCGGAAAATGTACAGAAAATTCCCTGTGTTAATTTTTTTTATTTATTTTTATTTATTTATTATTATTATTATTACATAACATGAGTACATATATTTTCAACAAATTAACATCCGTTCTATAATATATTTCTTTTATATTGAGCAGTGTTCTGCTCAACGTAATGAATATCCAGATGTAAGGATATGTAATTTAGTTTACTAATTACATATCCTTGCTACTTAAATATATTACTAAAATAATTGTCATCATCTATGGTTTGTAGATATTGTGGAGAGAAATGTTTGCGATAAATTTATCCAAATGCACAGTTCCTTACCGAGTTATTACCGCAACAAAACCTCCCTGCACGAGGCCATCCAAGAGCACTGTCTATGCTCCCCTGTAAAAAAAGTACGTAATCAACTAAAAAAAAATGTTTGTTTGTAATCAAATAATTAACACCGATTACTTTTTTTACCTTTACTTTTTATTTTAAACGGTGACTAGTTTCGATTAGGCAGCGAGTTTTTTTTTTCTACAAAACTTTTCAGAGAAAAATGCTGCTCCTGTACTATTCCGACGTTACTAACCCGCGATGCACGAATTTCGTGGAAAAGACGCTGAAACAGCCCGAGGTGCAGACCTCGATAAGAGCGAACTATTATTTCGTGGCGTGGGAGATGAGGGTATCGAACGAGGAGAGGGAAAACCTGTGTTTGGCGATGGGGAGGTGTTTCGCCCTGGAGAAAATGGAGATGATGTTCAAAGAGGGGATCCCCGGCGTGTACCTGTTCATGCCCATCGGGCACACGCTCGTCCTGTTCGATTACATGGACGGGAGGAAGCAGTTCGGAAAGTCGGACGTGATGAAGAAGCTCAAAATGGGCGAGGAGTTTCTGAAAGCCGAGATATTGTCGGAAACACAATTACAGAATTGTGATAATGGAGACGGGTGAGTTTGATCGATGTAATGATGACAAATAATGATGTTGAATCTTGGTTTGATAATGATGGTTTATTAGTACTGGACGGATTTTGGTAGGGATTGCTCGTGAACCGGGGCTACTCAATTAAGTCGGGCATATGACATGTGCTTCGAATCAACAAGTAGACGATTCCGGCTGTGTTTGTGTATTTAGTGCCAAGTCTTGTGCATTATACAGCGTGATTCACGACGTTTTCCCGCTACTTAATAATTCTGGAGGTCATTTTAAGCAAAAAAGTGCATATTAACACGGGTCCAATTCTCAAAAATAAGCATGATCTGTACTTAACCGTATTTTCAAATTGGAAGGCAATTGCGCGCTTCTTAGTTTATGTTTTCCTCTCAGTGTGCCAGCCTATTTTTTATCAATTTCACACACCCAAAAACCAAAAGTGGTAAGAGCACAACAAGAAGAAGAGTTGAAATAGGCTTGGACCTGTATAGTTTTGCTGCTGGCTTATAATTTACTATTACCTAGAGAAAAGGTTAGTATCCTTCATCCAGGGTCGTTAAAAAAAAAAATGTTTTTTTCGTTTTGATTAAAACAAACAGTTTTTTTTAATAAAACATGTTTTTTACATTGAAACAGCGTTTAAAACATTAACAATTAAAAACATGTTTAAAACAGAACATACAGGGCATTTTTCTTTTGAGTATACATATCCTGATAATTACAGCATTTTTTAAATTTACGGGAATTCGTTGTTTAAAAACGGTTAGTTTGAGGCTTTTAACGAGTGTTTTCCACTCCTAAACTAAGCATGAAGTAAAATTTCGGGTTTAGAAAAGCCTAAGAATTTGGATTGGCCGCATAGCGACGCGGAGCGGCCAATGCAAATTAGGCTTTTCTAAACCCGAAATTTTACTTCATGCGCCACGCTTAAAAACACTGATTTACGGTGAAGTAAATAAGTAATTTGGATTGGCCGCTCCATTTAGCATCCAATATGTGTAGATGTGATTAAAATGTGAGTCAAATTCTGCGCTGAACAAATTGTTACTTAATACGACTAGGCGACAACGGGTTACGAGCGATCCCTGCAAATTTCCTCGTCTTGTTCATCAGACACATACTGTATAATTCACAACTTCATTTTTTAGCTGAAGGGTTGTGATGCACGTATACAGCCGCTTACAGTAATTATTTATTTTACTGATCTGCAGACCCCGCTGGCAAGTGGTGTTTTGTGGGTGACTTACCCCGGTTTTGTGTTATGTGTGCTCCGGTGGTTGGATGGCCTAAAGACACGATAGTCTTTTTAAGTTCAAGTTGTATTTTTAGGAACACGTGCATTGCACGTGTCTCACTCGACTTCTTCTCTGCAAGTGGCGCTATGAATGTCACCCCTTATGCGCGAATATTCAAAATATAAATCAAAAATCAAATATTCTACATTTTGTCTTTTTCATGGAAATTAAACAAAACCAAACTCATACCAATTTTTATATCAGTTCACTTGCCTTGAGAGAGACAAGTATCGTTTATTGATTGTGCTCACAATAGTATAAATAATTTAGAATCAATTTTTTTAGTCCCATCCAATTCCAACAATTGATGTACGACCAATTGGGCGACCGAGATTACGATTGCTTCGAATTGAAGCTGTCTGGAATGGCAGATTTGCTAAAGAGGAAACTGTCTTTCGGCATGTACGGCCCTCCAGCCGAAGAAGAAAACAAAATGGACGTAAAAGTCAGGAAGAAGCAGAACGAAAAAATCCAAAATTTGTACAACAAAATTTTGGAACAAGTCAAAAGTGAGTCAGGCCGGAGGGGGCGACACCACAATTTTAATTATTTTTTATTGCAATAGTACTCGTCAATACTGTTAAAAGGCGCTGCTTCAAAGCAATGGATTTTAGATCTAACATATTTCCAAGCGATTTATGCGCTTTTACAAGCCAGGGTTGTTAAAAAAAATGTTTTTTTCATTTTAATTAAAACACAGTTTTTTTTAACAAAACGTGTTTTTTTCATTGAAACAACGTTTAAAATATTAATAATTAAAAACTTGTTTTGAACGTCTTTAAAACATGTTTAAAATGTGTTTAAAACACGTTTAAACGTCTTTAAAACAGAACATACAGGGCATTTTTCTTTTGAGTATACATATCCCGATAATTACAGCGTTTTTTAAAATGTTCGGGAATTCGTTGTTTCAAAGCGGTTAATTTGGGACTTTTAATAAGTGTTTTCCACTCCCAGACTAAGCATGAAGTAAAATTTCGAGTTTAGAAAAGCCTAAGAATTTGGATTGGCCGCGTAGCGAAGCGGAGCGGCCAATCCAAATTAGGCTTTTCTAAACTCGAAATTTTACTTCATGCGCCACGCTTAAAAACACTGATTTACAGTGAAGTTCAAAAAACACACACATACAACAACAATCGTAGGCAACCTAATATACATTAGTTATTGGGTTGACTATAATCACTGTTTTAAACAATTTGTTCAGCGCAGAATTTAACTCACGTTTTATTCACATCTCAATGCGTCTTAGTTATATCTATATATAACATCTTTATTTGCAACATACATAGTCAAATAATAGTAATGTTGTATAATAAGTAATTACAAGAAATAAGTTTAAATTCTATAAATTGGCTATCGACCCTGGATCTTTTAACCTATCTTAGTTATTTATTAATATTTTATAATTTGTAAATACAGAATTTGCAGAATCGAACGATTTAGTGGTGATGACCTGCATTTTCAACTGCCTGATTCCTCTGCCGAAAACCAAAATCAATCGGCTGACCAAAGTCCCCAATTACAATCCGAGTTTGGATTTCACACCGGTGCCCGTGTTCGTCCTGAGAAAGTGCGTGAATTGTCCCGAGGGCAAGAGGCCCTGTCGTGTTTACATCGATCACGACATGCGCATCTACCAGAACTGGTACTCCTACTTAGAGAACAACAAGTTACCAAAAGGGATCTTCATCGTGCCCAAGGATGGCAAGTACCAAGGCGATAATTTCGGGCGGGTGCGCGTCCAGTACAGACTGTCGCCCGCTTGCGCCATCGGGAATGAAATTCTGAAAGTGGTAGACATCAGTTCAACCGCTGCTGGTATTGCAGCGGGAGCCATCGGCCTGGCGACCTTGATTCCTGCCATTACAGTGGCGCCTGTGGTCGCCGTCGGTGCCGCCGTCACTGGAATCGGCGTTGGGATTTATTCGTTGGTCAGGAGCTCGATAACTCTACACGATCGGTTTTGTCACGACGAGGTACTCCCTTAATTAAACGGGAAAGTGAAAATGCTAATCACTTGATGCTAATCCGTTTTCAGAGCATGAGTTTGGCCAACTCGCAGGCCAGAGGGGCGTACTTGAACTTGGTAGCGGGTTCATTTAGTTTCACTGGATTGGGAGCCACCTTAATGCTGTCCTATTTTGTTAAAAATGGCGCTACTGTTGGTTTGGTAAATATCCATATTTAATTTATAAAATGTATTACTTCAATTTTCGCAGTGGTGGAGAGATACAGCCGGGTAATTCCTGTAGACTACCAAATTATCATAAAATGTGTTTTTAATGTTTTTGGTTAGTTTGTGAAAAGCACAGTGACTGGCCTAACCAGTATGAACGTGGTGACGAACGGCGTGGCCGTGGCCAATTCCGCTTTTGACGTGCTGTACAATTACATCACTGACGACGAAACCCCCACCGCTCTCACACTACTTCAACTATCCTCCTCCATCCTGTTCTTCGGGCACGCCGTTTACAATTTCAAAACTGCCGATAACATCATCAACGAGGCCCAGTACGAAAGTCTGTTGGAAATCGACGCTTCCTTACGCAGCAACAGACACAGGTAACAAGGATCTCATATTTTATTTACAATCAACATACACTATTATTTATTTATAATATTGACTTTTTTAAACCTTTATGAGTTTAAAATTGGTTTGTTTAAATTTTCAAACAGGAAAACATTTAACAAACTGATGGAGGATACGATTCATGACAACGGAAACGTACAGAAACGCCAGGCTGAAGTCATCTCGTACATGAAAGAGCTGAACAACAGCGACGAAGTCCTGACGACGCTCACCCGCACCAACAAAGAGATGAACAAGAGCGGCATCCGCTACTCCGTGAAGGACGGCCAGATCAACTTCAATGGCAAACTGGTCGACATCGGCGAGTTTTCCAACATGTCGAAGATGCAGCGCAGTGAATACATGATGAATCTGCCACCCAAACAAGACTCCAAACCCATTCAGTACCAGAAAGTCCAAGATATCGTTTCCAACCAATTCTCGCTCGACGCCCCGAACATCACCAGCGTGATGGTGTCCGGCTTTCAGTTGGCAATGAAATTGAGTGATTTATCAGATTTGACGAACTATTTCTCGTTTTACGTGCAGGAGCAGATCTACACGATGCTAAAAATGCTACTGGACATGATTTTCGGCGACGTTAACTTAAAAGATAACCTCTTGAATCTGTATCCCCCTGCGAAGATTGTGGTGGCGATCCTAGAGATGATTTTGAAGTATTTCAAGGGGCTTGTGATGGAGCAGGAAAGGAAGTGCGCCAAGGAGGGCGTCGACAATGAAGAGATACGGAAGGACATCCCGCGGGTGATTTTTTGGATGGAGAAGGCTGTGATTAGGTCAAGACTGTCGATGGAGACCACTCTGAAGGAGATGATTAATTTCACCTATAAATGGATGTGCAAGGAGATATACGAGCGTGCCCGGGATTTGTGTCACCGACAGGACGCTGTTGATGGGACGAAATCTAGTGTTATTTGCTCGGTTTGCAATGGTGTTTATTACACCTAGTTTTTATTTTTATCATTTTAGTCCAGCCTGATTTTTTATATTTAATATTAAAGTGCACTTATATATACATATCTAAATAAATAATGGTTATATACATATTTAATAAATAATCTACTCAAACACAAACAATACTTCTCTTTTTCAATATACAGATACTACCAGTAGTGAAGACCCTAGAAGCCAAGGGCAAAACTTGAATTACCACCAAAATTTAGTAAAAATTTAAATAATAAAATTACAAATGTCTAAATTACATTTATCTGTAAATAAAAGTTTTCAACAAATTACATCTTCCTGTAATAAAGATAATTTCTTGTTGTTGCATGCTTTTTTGTATATGTCGCGGCATGTAATAAAATTAATTCATGTACCCACTTGGAACGTATTGGGCCCGTTCATCAAAATATTCAACATTAAACATGTTTGGATTTGTTTGTGATGTATGTTGGTACCTAATAAACAGTACTACGGTCGGTCTATTCCGAACGATTGCAAAAATCCCAAAAACGTTCATGATTAACAATCCGGTCAACAGAGAATTCCCCAACAGTTGGCAGTAAACTCCCAACTGTTGTCTTTGCTGAACGGGCCCATTGTTTAATACGGCGTTAATATAATAATAAACAAAATACTTACAGGCGTAAACTTTAATCAACCGTTTTTTGACTAACAACAGTTTCTAAAGGATTAACAATTACGATTTACAGTAAAAAACAACAAAAATTGTTTGACAACTTGAAAATCCTACGTTTTCTCTGAAGTTGGCGTTATGAATAATCATAACCTCACTAAAGTCAGTAATCTATTCAAAACACTATGCTTCTTTTAAGCGTGATTTTAGCCGTTTGCTCTCTTTCCAATTACGCCGGTGCTTCCACGGGCGACAGTTCCACGTTTTTCGTTAACTGCGCCAGGAAATGCGAAATAAACCAGTGTGACAGTGAGTAGATGACCTGATCATGATGTTCAATCGGGCGTACCTGTCTCTCTTTCAGATAACGACTTTCTCGACCCGAAAACCCAGCCCCTGCACTTGAAGCTGTTGCTGTGGGGTTGCGAGGATGAGTGCGATCACGAGTGCATGTGGAAAACAGTGGAGGCTTTTAAGAAGCGGGGCTACGACGTGCCTCAATTTCACGGGAAGGTCAGTGCATTTTCTTTGATTGTAACAAGTTAACTGCTGCGCCAGGAATTGGGAAAGGGTCTGCGAGGCGCACCACTTTTATACGTCTTAGAATCAAATCGACCGAGGAATCTTGTATAACCTGTACCGTAGCCTTGAGTACATGCGAGTTGCATTTAACTCGTGCGGCAGTCAACTTTTTAATTAGTATACTGTTCAAGGCCAGGGGAGACATTGAGGTTCGCCAATTTTTGTCCGTAAAAGCGGCGCTGTAAGAGCAAAAACGATATTTTTACCATTAAAACTGGCTACGGCCTAGGTACTGTTTGAACAGCTTTACTAGAAAATAATTATAAATGATGTAGTTTCACCAAAATCAGTAACACATTGATCGCCCTCTTTATAAAAATATTACCTCAGGCCACTGCTTTAGTTTTTGTTCCAATTAGACAAATATTATTAAATATAACAGAATTATAAAGCAAAAATTTAAAGGGACATAAACGTTCAGGCCACCTAGTTTCTATGTCTATATAGTTATACTAGTTCCGCGGTACGGGCAGCATGCTACAATGCTTTAAAAGTTGTTTCTGGATGCGGCACAAGGTACATGCCGTGGGACCTAAACGCAAATTTAACTGCGGCACAAGTGAATGCCTCGCGGCGATCAGGTTTGATACTCTTATTTCAAAGCCGTAGAATCGATTTTATTGTACTTTAAATTGTAGTGGCCGTTCATTCGAATTCTCGGGATACAAGAACCAGCTTCCATGGTTTTCTCTCTAATGAACCTCCACGCCTACTACAAAGGTTTCACGCAGTTCAGGAAGGAAGTGAGGCCCGACAGTCCGTTTTACTGGTTATGGCATGTTTTTACTTTCGTAAGTCTCTTTTTAACTTTACGGGTGATCTTTCTTCATTGGTGTATAATAGTTGTAAATAACAGGCGGTATTAATAAAAATAAACATTTGCTTTTAAACATAATGGGCCTCTTGATTTTTCCTTCCTTAAGGCTTTTGTTAACTAAATAATTGATTAGAGTGAGTGAAAACATATCAAAATTGACATATATAACAGGAACAAATAAACGTAACGACTGTCTTTAACCTTAATGAAAGGAAAATCATACAGCCCAATAATTATAATGTAACACTGCTTATAAAATGTTCATTTTTATTAAAACCCGCGGATCTGCACGTAGGTGGGAATGAACGGTTGGGTGTGGTCGACGGTGTTCCACACGCGGGACTTTCCCACGACCGAGTTCCTGGATTACGCGTTTGCTTTCTCCATCGTGCTGATGCACTGCTATTGCATGATCATGAGGTAAACGTCTCTCTTTCACTCTTTCTCTACTTTTCGTTTGCATGTGGAGGGTCTAACTTCAATCAACGCAAACATACCTCGATCACCGATAGTAACGATCTTTAAAATGTATTTATTTGTGATTGATTCGTTTTTCAGGATTCTCAAAGATATTCCTAAGTTTATTTTAATTGTGATCTCTGTCTTCTTCGTGGCATTCTTCGCCAATCACGTGGCTTACCTCAGGATAGGCCGATTCGACTACTCATATAATATGCAGGTTAATGTATTAGTTGGTAAGTAAAATATTTGTTAGTAATTAACCTTTAGTTATTAGATTTAAGCTAGTTTTAAGTTTTATACCTTGACTATCGTAATTAATGTTTTTATAGTATGACAATTCAATTAACTCACAAAGATTACGATTACAAATGTATTTACCTATCACCGCCTCAAATTATTTGTATCTACTACAATTTAATAAAGTTTCTCTAAGGATCAGGTAGGATAGGAGGATCGGGTAATATTCCTTGCTCAGGAATATCTGTCTTCTTTATTATCTGCCCATTTATATGTTCAAATTTTAAAAATGTTCTAAATACAAGGAATTTTTCTTTTACTTGTACATGTTACGATTTTTCAATGTAAATTTTCAGACATTCGTGATCTTGATCTTTCACTTTTAACACTCTAACAAGTGTTTTCCACTCCCAGACTAAGCATGAAGTAAAATTTCAAGTTTAGAAAAGCCTGAAAATTTGGCTTGGTCGCGTAGCGCGGCGGAGCGACCAAGCCAAATCAGGCTTTTCTAAACTCGAAATTTTACTTAATGCACCACGTGTATAAAAAACTGATTTAAAGTGAAGTTCAAAATATACTTCGACTTAGTTCTGATCACATGTTTATTAATTTTACAAATGTTTATATGGATTATGTGAAAGTACACCTATAGAAAAAATCTCCATATGTGTTGTAAAGTTGCAAGTTGTAGCGTTCTCTTTTTTGAAAATCTCTGCATCGTGACGATTTATGATTTATTTGTCACATTGAAAATCATTTACCAACATCTCAAAATTTGATGTTTAAAATACCCTACTGTTAAAGCAGGACTGCAACTGTTTGCAGTAAATACACCCTAAGTTTGGTCGTATTAAAAAAAAAACAGAGTTTATGTGTATTTGTAAATGGCTTCTGTAGATTTGACACATAAATAAATTAATTTCATGGTAGTTACAGTGGCAAAAATAACAGTCCAAAATATATTTTTTTTAAGGATTCAGGGCTATTCCGTACACGAAATGTTAAATTTCACGTACTTTATTCCTTAACATCACAGCCTAAGCACGTTTAGTACTTGATGTATACGTTAAATTTAACATTTCGCGTACGGAATCGGTGGAATTATCTGCCCTAGGTCTCAGATTTCTGCTGACATTATTATAATTAATCTTTCAGGATGTTTCACGGTGATTTGTTGGTTTGCCTGGTGTGCGTACAACAGGCACAGACAGCCGTACGTTTGGAAAATGGCCGTTTTCGTGTCGTTAACTTCGGCCACAACGCTCCTCGAGTTAGTCGACTATCCTCCGATTTTCTACACTTTCGACTTCCACGCCATCTGGCACCTGAGCACCGTTCCCTTGATTTACATCTTCTACAGGTAAGTTTCATCTCATAAGCGAATAAAAAAAATGTAGACCAAATTACAACTTTATTTTACGTAAGGCTGGAAATTTTTAAAATTGACACAAAAAACACTTCGTCATTATTAATCCATCACAAAATTATAATAAAATAAGGGTACATGTTTAAATAATAATTTAATAAATACCAATTTAAAAAATACCAAAAAGTTTTGTATACTTTTTGGTATTTCTATGCACTTGAGTGTAACGTAATTTTTGTGTTGGTATTTGTTTCAGCTTCATGATCGACGATAGTAAATTCTTGAGGAAGCAAATGACCCAAAACTCGGATGAAAAAGTACTGAAAGAGCTCTGATTGTGGATCGAGTAGTAGAATATTAGATTGTCGTATGTTAAATTTCAGATTGCGTACGGCGCGTCACTTCAGTGCAGCTGATCTGTTGTCGCTTTATTTTTATTCGTGTAGTAGATAAAATATTCTGTGGTTTTTTTTGTACCTGTTTTTTAAATAAATGTGTTTTTATTCATTGACATCAACATTTTTTCTTTAATGATAAATCGTATAGACATAAATAATTTATCATAAGCACAAAGGATGAAAACATAACCTAATCTTGACTAATGACGTCACATGGAGAAATCCACAT
This sequence comes from Philonthus cognatus, assembly GCA_932526585.2. NCBI lineage: Eukaryota > Metazoa > Arthropoda > Insecta > Coleoptera > Staphylinidae > Philonthus > Philonthus cognatus. The sequence goes on along the minus strand of OW052249.1, from coordinate 21,307,168 downwards.
CGGACCAGCGACGGCTCGCAGCCTAACTTCAGGGTAGGCCACAGCGCCAAGGCACACGAAATTTGAGGTTGGGATCGCGCTTTATAAATACAATAATTGCACAACAAAGTCACCTTTCAATAACGGATACATATTACTTTGGGTCTCTGGCCTACCCTGAAGTTAGGCTGCGAGCCGCCGCTGCATTGGACATCGATAACAATTAGCTATGTGTTGACGCTAAAGTTGATCCAGTTTTTAGTGTATATAATGTTGTCTATCTTATAAACTATTTAATGAATGATAATTACAGCTAGCAATTTAACAGGGAACGCTCGTGACCCGTTGTCGCCCAGTCGAATTAAGCATATGACGCACGCCACTTGACGCTATACACACTAGCGGACCATTGCATCGCCAGGCGTAGCCGCAATCATCTACTTGTGCATTCGACACACAGTTGCATGCGTTACATACCCAACTTGACTGAGTGACCCCGGTTTATGAGTGATCCCAGCCAAAATCTGCCTAGTAATGTTAACACTCTTCGATAGATAAACATTGACAATAAAATCAATTTAATTCGACAAATGAACGTTCATTTCAAATACAAAAAAAAAATAATAAAAATATTTATATCCTATACACACACGATATCACATTTTATTCACGGTATAATTAAGCTTCGACTTCATTGCTACTGCCATCCGTCTCTTCCATTGTCATCCAAGACTCTGAAAATAAAGATTGACTGATAAATTTTGTTAATAAATAACTGATAACAATTTGTCATTAAGTGCTATTAATTTCCTAACGAGTGTTTCCACTTCCAGACTAAGCATAAAGTAAAATTTTCAGGCTTCTCTACACTCAAAATTTTACTTCATGTGCCACGCGTACAAAACACTGAAATATTGTGAAGTTAGAAGTTTTTGAAAGCAGACACTTCCCACTGAGCAAAAAACAAACAAATAACGTTATATCAATATTGTAGCAACATTAAACGTTGTTTTAATGTTGACGAAACATTACTTTAATGTGTTTGCTTAGTGGAATATTTCACAACAAAATGAAATCTACAAAGCAAACAAAAAAAAAAATACAATAAAATTCACTTACTCAATCCTTGTATTGATCAAGTAAGTGAATTTTATCATTTAATTCACTCACTTGATTAATACAAGGATCGAGTGAATAAATGTTATCATTTTTTTTTTAAATCACTACAACACAATTGTATATACCATCTGATGAATCTTCCGATTCCTCCTCCTCCACTTCCTGTCTGTACGCTCTACGATGAATAGCCCTCATGTGTATGTTAATCTCAACTTGCATGCGAATATCGAAGACCATGAAAAACACCGAAATGATTATGGGGATCCTGTATCGGGCTTCCCATGCCAGTTTGCACAGAAAGAAAAACGGCTTTTCCACATCCATTATTTCTTAAAAATACTCTCCACCATCACTAGAATTTAACATCATTCCTTTTAAAAATACAAGAAAGTTTGTTTATGCATGTTTTTTATCAGTATTTTTTGAGGTTATCTTTCAATGTCAATAAGTTTAATAGTTTCACGGTTGGTAGAATTGAAACCATAGAAGGAAACAAGATTAACAATTATGTATCAGATATTTCAAAACATGTATTTTAAGTATTCAAATGACGTTATTTATTAATCTAATAAACGCAGTAAAAACAAGGTTATAAGATAATATAATTATAGTAATTATTTTTACACCCTGTAGTATAATTGAATAACCGTACATGGTTGTGATCATTACCTCTTTTTAGGTTATGTTTTTGAAGTTAACTTAAAAAAAGTTAAAATAATTAAAAACACCTTTTCTAAAACTTAATTTCTGTTCGTATTCCAGTGTATTATAATTAATAATATAGTTATAGTAATTATTTTACTTGAATAATTATTTTTTTTACAACTTGTAGTATCATTAAATAGCCGTGCATGGTCGTGATCATTACTTCTTTATAGGTTATGTTTTTGAGGTTAACTTAAGAAAAGTAAAATAATTAAAAACACCTCTTTTTAGACCTAATTTCTAAATAAGTAAAAGTAAGTTTCCGTTTCCAACCGATTTAAATAATATTAAAAGTTATTTTAAGCAGATAAAACTTTTCCCATAATTTATTGATCGATTCACAATTTCTATTTGAAAAATGAATCGTGGCTAGTCAACAAAGCTATATAACTAAAGCCATTAAGTTTGCAAGAAGGAAAAGAAAAAGTAATCAATCAAACAATCAATAAACTGACTGCTTTCTTTATGAACCAGATGAGACACGCAAGTTTCATCGCTCGTACGGTGCTCGTGCAAAACAATGACGTGGAAGCCGCCTGTCGAGTGTTGAACCGAATTCTGGGAAAGGAGGAGATCCTCGATCAATTCAGGCGGACGCGTTTTTACGAGAAGCCCTTCCAGTACAGAAAGAGGGTGAATTTTGAAAAGTGCAAGTTCATTTACAACGAGGACATGGACAGGAAAATCCAGTTCGTCCTTCGGAAAAACAGGTTGGACCCATTCCCGGGATGTTACTGAATTAAACCCGATGTGTAATCGAGAAATTGATTGGGTTAGTAGATTGTAGTGAGTTTAATTAAAATAAATTATTATTATTGTGATTTTTTTATTTAAAACTGTGTTTTACTTTTTGCACTTCTGGTTTTTTTAAAATAAGTGTAGGTAAGTTTTTCTTTTAAGTATACATATCCGAATATACCGTAAATTTTCAGTTAATCGTTGTATTTGAAAAAAGTTCAAATCGAAGCTTTCAACAGAGGTTTTCCACTTCCAGGTTGAGCATGAAGTAAAATTTCAAGTTCAAATTGATGATATAAACGAGTGTTTTTCACTCCCAGACTAACATGAAGTATAATTTCGAGTTTAGAAAAGCCTGAAAATTTGGATTTGCCGGGAGAGCCAAATTTTCAGTCTTTTCTAAACTCAAAGTTCAAAGTATACTGCTAAAGCAGTATGCTTAAGATAGATATTTTTAACTTCGCAATATTTCAGTGTTTTATACGCATGGTGCACAAAGTAAATTTTGGAGTTTAGGCTCGTTTCGCTCCGCCCGGCAAATCCAAATGTTCAGGCTTTTCTAAACTCGAAATTTTACATCATGCTTAGTGTGGGAGTAGAAAATGCTCGTTTATAGCTTCAATTTGAACTTTTTTAAAAACGGACGAATATCGGAAGCTGTAAATCTACCGATATTATACATATGTTTACTTAAAAGAAATATTCCTAGCATTTGGTAACGAGTTCCCCGTTAAATCAAATTAAACAGACTCTTAAGCTGAGTTATATTTCATGTTGAAATGTAAGTACAGTAAAAGTTAGGTTAGGTTCTTCCATTGATAAAATCATCGTTTATTCAATAAAATAAAATCCCAATAATAAAAATATCACCATTTGCAAATTAAATCCTATCATAATAATCAGCCAAATCCCCCGACTTAAACCCCCCGTTCCCTAATAAATCCAATAACTTATTAACCGTTACATCGGCAGTCAAAATCGTCTTCTCCTTCTTCAACCCCAGGAACATCTCCTTCATATCCTCATTCGTCGAGTTATCAATCACTTCCGTTACCATATCCGTATCGACGGGCCCTGGAGAATAATTCAAAACGATAACATCCTCTTCCTCGGCGGCCAAAACTTTAAAAAACAAATTCCTTGCCGCTTTCCCCGTTCCGTACATCCCCATAGTTTTAAATGGCTGTGAACCGCAAAGCGAGCTAATATTGACGACGAATATCTTCTCGGAATTCCCCCTGAATTCACCGACAAAAGCCGAGTTCAGTAAAGAAGCCGAGAACAAGTTCAAGTCGAAGAATTCCCGCCACTCGGCGACGTCGGTCGTTTTCAGGACTTTATCGAGCTTACCTAGGGTTCCGGCGTTGTGATAAATGACGGCGTTCTCGAGTCGTGTCGAAACCTCCTGCATTAATTTCACGTAACTTTCGAAGTTGGGTTTCGATAGATCCATCGGGAATGATTTAACGGTAATCTCGGGGTTAATTTCCTTAATAAGTGATTCAGTTTGTTTTAATCCGTTTTCGGATCTCGCAATTAAAACTAAGATTGAATCGGATTTTAAGCGCCTAGCGATTTCCACACCGATCTGCCTTCCGATCCCTTTCGAAGCCCCTGTTATCACCACCAGACTCTTCTTACTGTAATCAATGGCGTTCGACATTATTTACGTGAACTATTTCTTGTTAGTATTGATCTTTAATTGTTTAGGATTGCTATTTTCTTTTTATGTTAATTGTTTCTCGTTTTCGTCGTCCGATTGGTTAATTAGCTGGTCGTACTTGATGAGCTCGACGATTTCTCCTTGATTCAGGGCAGCCCGTTGTGGCGCGATCGTTCTTATCAGGGCCGAGTTGTTCGCGGGGCCCTCGAGACTCGGGTCCTCTTCGTAAAAGCGGTTTCCGTTCGGTGACGACGAAGACAGGAGCTGGTGCATGCAGGCCTCCCGTTTGTCGGAGAGTTGTTTTATCAGGTCGGGGTCTTTTCTTATACGCTCGAGTTTCGATTCTGGAAATAAATAAACGAGCACCGTTGTTTTATTTATAATGATTACAAAAAACAAATGATACTAACTGTTGACGTTCAAGAATATCTAGGTTATATTACATGTATTCGCTGTTTCCCGAGAATGTCTGGACCCGACTTCTTGTAATCAAACAGATGGCATTTAATTTAAGTAATAGTCATCTAACTTGTAAAGTGAGTTGTTCGATTGATTTAATAACTATCTAACATAGCCTAAGCCTATTGTGACTTAGCCTAAACCTATCGTAACTTAGCCTAAGCCTATTGTAATTTAGCTTAGGCCTAACGCAACTTAGCCTAGGCCTAACGCAACTCAGCCTAAGCCTAATATAACTTAGCCTAAGTCTTACAACTTAGCCTAGGCCTAACATAACTTAGCCTAGGTCTAACAACTTAGCCGGAGCCTAACGTAACTTAGCCTTGGCCTAACGTAACTTAGCCTTGGCCTAACGTAACTTAGCCTAGGCCTAACGTAACTTAGCCTAGGCCTAACGTAACTTAGCCCAAGCCTAAGTAGCTAACTTAGTGTGCAGTTATTTGCTATTAAACTGGTTATTCATTTTTCAATAATCTCTATAAATTTCATAACAATTTCCCTGATGTATGAAAAAAATATAATGTTAATTCTTATCAATTTTTAATAGAATTGGATTTACTCAATGTGAAAAATACTTACAGTTTTTCTTTTAAGTATACATATCCCAATATACTGTATACACTGTAAGTTTCCAGACATTCATCGTTTTTGAAAAGAGCTCAAATTGAATCTTTAAACGAGTGTTACTTCTCCCAGATTAAGCATGAAGTAAAATTTCGAGTTTAGAGAAGCCTGAAAATTTGGATTTTCAGGCTTTTCTAAACCCGAAATTTTACTTCATGCGCCACGTGTACAAACCACTGATCTCAAGTGAAGTTCAAAATATACTACTACTCTCAAGTCGTAACTAATCAATCAGAAAATCTGGCATCACTGCTAAAATAATAAAGTGTAAATTAAGTATATTTTGAACTTCATTTGAAATCAGTGTTGTATACACATGGAGCATGAAGTAAAATTTCGAGTTTAGTAAAGCCTAAAAATTTTACTTGATGCTTAGTCTGGGAGTGACTATTCTTTTATATCTTCAATTTTACTTCATTTCAAAAACAGTGAGTACTAAAACATTTGCAGTGTAATGCATATGTATACTTAAAAAAAATATTCCCTGCAAGAAAATACCATAAAAAATAAGTAAATTTATAACTGTAACTTTTTATTATATAGTAATAAATAGCAATAAAAAATATGAGTCGCCTATTTTCAAAAACGCCTAAATCCATTTAAAAACAATGGATTTAGGGATTTTTGGAAATAGGCAACTCATATTTAACTGTAATTTCTTCAACTAACTCTCACTCGGTAATCTTTTTCACTCTGCCTCGACTCCGAAATAAACCACTTTTTATTTAATCAATGATTGTACAATCTTTTCAACCAATAATCTCCATTTACATTCCTTATTAAAACGAACAACTGCGTAAATTGTTATAAACAACGGACAATTCAAGACTCACCTAAAATAGCCAAGTATTCTTCAGAATCCGGGAGATGTTCGCTTATGCTTGAGTCGGGTTTGAAGTTGTCCTCGAAGCGGAGGTCCTCGTCGGGAAGGTTATCTTCTTCGTCGCGGTCTAGTGAATCGCTATTAGTCCACGGATCCATCAAAATTAATCTTGTTGCTACTTTCTCGACGAAATAGAGATAATTTACCGATTTATTGACATCTGTTGATGATTCGAGGAAACTGTTTGACAGTTGACGTCGACAGCTGTCAGATTTAGTTCGGAACATAAACACTGCCCGATAAATAGCGCTGTCTGGGAATTAAAATTGAGCAGTGTTGCCATCTTATGTTAATAGGGGAATTTTGCTACGCATTGGGGTTTAGTTCAGAACTTGACCGCTGCTAATGAATGGCGCTGATAAATTGAATGCAATTTAGCCAACTAATTAAAGTAATGTAATGTAATTTATGATGCAATGATTCCGCAATAACCTCACAAATTTACGTCTGTGTTTAGATTTTTGTAAACCTCATCCTGCTAACCTACACGTGTATTTTCCATTTTCTATCCTTCGGGAAGGGCGTTTGTCCAAATTTTAAATTCAGTCGATACCTCAATAATTTAATTATCAAAATAACTACAATTTGTTCCTTTAATAACTACCCCTTTATTTATTTATTTAAATAGTTAAACAAACATTTGTTTAAATAATACTGTGACTGGTGAAGGCCATTAAATACGCGAAAGAAGATTTGTGTAAACAAAATACCGTCACAGCTGATCATGTAAACAGTGTTTGAAGTTTCAAACCAGTGTTTCCACTTCCAGGTTAAGCATGAAGTAAAGTTTCAGGCTTTGCTAAACTTCATGCTCTACGCGTGTAAAACACTGACATATTGTACAGTTCAAAATATACTGCTTAGATGTGATACATCAATATTTTAACCATATTTCATCAATTGCTTTGTGTTGTCCGGTTAACGTTTTCTGTTGCTAAAAGTTCATTTTAATATTTTAAACTAAACATTTTCTAAAAATTAAGACATAACATATTCTGTTGCTAAAAGTTTATTTGATATGTAATCACTTTAATTATTGACGTCACACAATGAATTACTAGCGTGACGTCAAAAGTCTAGGTAATTAAAGTTACAAGGTTGTCTCAATTTAAAGCAAGTCGAGCTTGTATTTTTAATTACCTGGAATGCTGACGTCACGCGTGGAAGTCCTCACTTGACGTCAAAATCAAGGTAATTAAAAATACAAGGTCGGTTTGGTTTAAACTAAGCCAACCTTGTACAGTAATGACCTTGGTTGATAACGTCACCCGTAGAAATCCTTACGTGACGTCAAAACCAAGGGCATTACTTTATAAGGTCGACTCAGTTTAAATTAAGACAACCTCACATAGTAATGACCTTGGTTGAAGACGTCACAAGAGGAAATCTTCACGTGACGTAACAAAATAAAGGTCATTAAAAAAAGGTCGTCTCGGTTTAAATTAAACCAACCTTTACGCTAATAACCTTGATTGCTAACGTTTAATACGAGGGCTTCTTCGTTAAGAGGAAGTCGACCGCTCTCTAAACGTATAAAACTAAGCATAATGCCGTCTTAATTACATCCTTGTTTAGGGATGGATTTTGAAAAAATAGGTATACTTCAAGGAAAGTACAATTTTTAAGCCCGTCTCAAGAAAATACTTTTACCGTTATTTCATAAAATAATATTAAACATTGGTAAACTAGCGAAATCGCCTTCCTAAAAACAATAACGCCCGCACCCTACCTCCCAAGCTTGGTGGTATTACAACAAAAGATGGGCATGCTTCCTCTAGACCAGGATTTCTGAACCGGAGGGGGCACGGCAAATTATCTGAGTAGGTGAAGTGAGATAAGGCTATAATACTGTTTCATTTTTACTACAAAACCCAAAGTAAATCAGGAAGGGGGGCGTGGTGTTATGAGGGATAGGCGCTACCTGAAAAAGTGTTTTCAACCTTTTTCTGCTCTAGACTATTCAGTCTCTTTGGTTAGAAGAGCATATTTAATTTTAAAGCTTGGCTACGCGCTTTAGGCTTAGTTGGGAACACAAACAGCCGATAGAAAGCGCTGCGCGTTAAATAAAATCAATGCTGCCAACGTATGCCAACAGGGACATTTATTTTAAACCGATCGGCAGCGCCGTCTCTCCCACACCAACACGCGGTTAAATAGATTATTGTACGACACGGCGCATTGTTAAATTTCCAATCGTTTCCGCGGTTTACGAAAGCCAACATGCAAATAACTTGAGGTATTGATTTTCCCACCGCGAAAAGTCAGGTAAGCGCCAACGTTTCACGCGATTTCCATTCAGTTTTCCGCGAAAATCGGAACCCACGAAAGGGGTCCATCGAGAGCAGTCGACATTATTGTTTCCTTTTTAATCACCATTTTAATTCAATTACAGACGCAATAATTTTTAATTTGAGCGTTTGCGTTTGTTTCCATAGTAATATCACCTATTTAAACAAATAATTCGTCGTGAACTCAGTGAAGTTAAATAATGTGTTGGAAAATGCAGTTTTGAGGTTAGGTTATTTTTTTTATTCAGTAAAACGTGTAAAGAAGCCTTAAATATACTGAAGCTTATTTTAGAGTAAGCAACGATTATCCTATTAAATTTTTTAAATTCAATTTCAGTTTTCGTGTGAATTTATTTTATTGGTGATTTAATTTTATCAACATGTCACATTTGGTGTTTTATGCGTGTTCTCATTTATTAGTGATTGTTTTATCAATAAAATCTCGTTTTCAGTTATTCTCAAGACTAACTAAAAGATTTAGGTCATGTTTATTATAAATAACTGCTGTCCTATTCAATTTTAGCTTGCAGATATTAGTTAGGTTAGGTTAGTCAGGAACAGTTCAGTCTCCTGATTTTAGTTGCCATTGGCTGCGGCTTATGTATCGACGATGCCATATTGTATTCTAGCATAATACATATTTTAATCGATATTAAATTATTATATCTCGATAATCGACTGCCATGTCTCGTGTTAGTGAATCAGGGTGCAGAACTCTGCAGCCATTAAATCATTAATCGTGGATGTATTCGTGACTAATTGCTTTATTAATAGATGTTAGAAGAGAGTTTTAAAGTTTCTACTAATCAAGATGAATGACTAATTGCTTTATTAACAGATGTAGGAAGTGACATCTAAGATTCCACTAAGCAAGCATTATTAATATTGTTAGTAAAGAGTAATGACTGACTTATTTATAGATAGAATAGTTTTAAGATGCTATTAAGCACTGTGTTTGTTTTTCAATCATTAATAATATTGTTGTTTTTCAATCATTAATAATATTGTTATAATTTTAATATATAAAATGTTAGTATAAGGCTATAATTATATTGTTTGTATTTATTTTTGTAATTAATTAATTAATCAATCAATTTGCTTTATAAATTTAAAATAGTTATTAAAATTGTCATTAGTCATGCTGTCAGTTTTAGGCATGATTTAAAATTCAGTTGAATAATTCCCAATTTTAGTCGGGATATTTAATTTCACCTTGTTTCATTTTTAGCTGGAATCACTTTACGGTCTAATTTTAAATTGTGTTTATTGTGTGTACCAAAATTCCTTTCATTTTGTTCTGCTTATAAATAACTCTTAAAATAATTATTCATGGATTCAATTGAATACATTTTGTTCTGCCTACAAATACCTCTTATAATATTATCTATGAGAATTCAGTTGAATATCTTGGAAAATTTTGTAGCACATTTAGGGCCAGTTGCATTGAACTGGTTCATCTTTAAACTCGAGTTTAATGTGACATTACAACAACAGGAACTGTTATCTTGAACTCGAGTTCAAAGTGACATTACAACAACAGGAACTCGAGTTCAGAGATGAACTCAATGTTTCAATGTTTTTGGTGCAACTTAGCTGTCTTGAAATTGACGGAAAATTGATTCAATGTCAATCAAAAGTGTGATTTTGCTGACAGCTAACTTTTGATTGCATTAAAATTGTTGAAATATTGTGAAATGAGAAATTACTTGAGTATCTTTCAAAATAATGCAGGCTAATTTTGGACAGTTCTTTCGAGCACAAAGAGTTTTTCATAAGTTAAGTTAGATAAACATTTAGGTTAGGTTTTATGATGTGTGTTGAGGTTAAGTTAGAATTTTCGCCTGTGTTAAATAACAATTATATAATTTGGATAAGAATTTAGGTCATATTCAACCTTTTGTTCACTAACCTAACCTAAGATATGCATACACTCACATCTATATTAATAACCTGTTGAGAATCACTGGTGTGGGCGGTACTGCCCAGGCGCAAATCTGGATGTGGTTAGGTTTGATAACATGGACTAAAGTTAGGTTGAGAGCAGTGACGGCTCATAGAACATTCTGATGGTAGAGCCAGTCAGCATAAAATATACCCCCCTCCCTCTTTTTAAGAATTGACGATTTATCTTTTTAATTCAAGATATTGAGTGGTTAAACAAGTTTTTTTCATCACATCCTCAAAGCTAAATGTTTTTCAAGTATATACCTGGATTAAACGTTCTCGTTCAGATTTTACGAGTATTTGAAGTCGACGCACTAGAGCTGAAAGCTGTTGCCAAAGTCTGTTTTTTCACGATGATCAAATGAGGCAGGGATCTGCCTAACTGTTTTATTTGCAAAAGTAGTATTCCTCAATACTACATAAGTGAAAAGGCTTATTCCGTAATGCAATAATTTTATTCATCCTGTACGACACGGAGCGGAGCTTTTCATCCTCTAGAGCCTGGGTCTCCAAACTATCTTCTTCGCGGGCCACAAATACAATTCTACATAATAAAGTCGGCCAAGATCCGATTAATTTTATAAAATTATGAAAAATTTAAGGAACAATTGTTACAATATTTCAAAATATGCATTTACAAAAAAAAATTACAAACAATGGCGGGCCGGATTCATGCAAGTCACGGGCCGGATTTGGCCCGCGGGCCGTAGTTTGGAGACCACTGCTCTAGAGTATTAGAGTGTCGTGGCGTTATCAAAATATAATTGCACATCAGCGCCGCACGAGATGAGCCGGCAGGCGTTTGGCTCCAAATACACGTTCAAAACACGACCTCCCAACCTGTGTTCCACCTGCCACCACCATTATTCTATGGAAATGCTGAGCCAGAACTAAGTTGGCCCCAGCGCGGCATTGCGTTGGGGGACAAATGCAATGCGCTGGGGAACAAATGCGTTGTGATTTTTCTCTACTCGTTAAACTTACACAGACATTGTTAAACATTTAAATTGAGGAGAAAGTATTTTTAGAATGAATTTAAAACTCTTGCTGAAGCTGAAATTATAAGTTGTGCCATGGCCCCTTGGCTCTATTGGAAGGGCCAAGCCTGTTTGGGAGTAATTTAGTTTAGGTTCTGGTTCTTTGAGGAGTGCGCATTTCTGCACTGCACTTAGGCCTCATTAAGCCCATTGTGCTTCCTCCCGTCGATTACCCAGCCTCAGCTCAATCACTGAGAATGTGTCCGGCAGTCTCGTTTTCCATGTTACACCCTTTGCAGGATGAAAAATCAATTAGTTTAGGTTAGATAACAGTTACAAAAGTTAGGTTAGGTCAACAAAACAGTAGTTATTTGGGTTAGGATTTATGATGTGTGTTGAAGTTAAGTTGGACAGCATTTGCCTATTTTAAGTACCAGTTATATAGATTAGGTTAGATAACAATTTAGTTAAGGTTTGATAAATAGTAATTTATTTAAAATGTGTAATAAAGTTAAGTTAGGTTAAAATAACAGCTACAAAAATTACTTAAGTTCAACAGTAATTTAATTGAGCTTAAATAACAATTAAAACAGTTAGGGAAGGTTTCTACAGTATTTGAATACATTTTTAAGTAAATATTTGAATACTTATATTTACTTGTGACCTCATTTAAAATCAGTGTTGTATATGCCTGGTGCTTGAAGTAAAATTTCGAGTTTAGAAAAGCCTGGAAATTTGGAAATCAGTTTAAAAATGAACTTATGTCATTTTTTATGCTAAAACTGCCCTTTATAAAGCACAGTTGCATCAAAAATTTAATCTCAAGTTCAAGCCGAACTCGAGTTCAAGATGACACTTCCTATTCTGTCAATTCACCATTGAGTTGAACCAGTTCAACTCAATGATGCAACTGGCCCTAAGTGGTGTGATTATCATATATTTATTTTACTCTTGTTAATTTTCAGCGATTATCAGCACGTTAAGCGTGTGATGCTGAAAGGACCGGAAAAATGGCAGAGTGCAACGTAACCCTCGTCCCGTACCCCAACCTAAAACCCGACGAGAAAGTCTGCAAATACTCGTACTCTGCGTGGTGTCCGACGTGCGACCGCGACTCCCCCCGCAGACGCACCAAGAGCGAGACCCTGGCCGAACCCTGCCGGCGGAAAGGCAAGGAGATGAAAACGTTCACCCCGAAAAAATACGACCGCAGGAAAAACGAGTACGAATTCGAAAACATGGATATGGAGTACGAGTTGAGGAAATACGAAAATATGGATACCGAGTTTGAAATGCGGGATTTGAGACTGGATAGGATCAGGTCGAATTTGTGCGAGCTGCCGACGACTTACATAACCAACAACTGTCAGTCTAACGTCGGTGCGACGCAGAAGTTCCTAACCCACAACTGCCAGTCGAACGTCGGCGCGATGGAAAAGGTCAACCAGTTTCTAACCAATAACTGTCAGTCGGGCGCGAACATGTCAAATGTCGGTGTGACGGGCAAACAGGATTTTTTTGAGTTCCACAAGTTGGGGGAGGATTATGAGAAATCGGCGGAGCCGGAATTCGCTGGTTCATTGGGACTTTTAGAGAAAATGGCGAGGAACGAGAAGAGCGCGCGGTCGAAAACGAAAACGGTGCATTTGATCGACGGAACGAGTCTCCCGAAATTGTTGCTCTCGACCGGTCCGATTCTGCACCGTGGAAAATTCGAAAATTCTCAGGTTTCGCTTCAGGGATCCCACCGGGCGAAAGTCGAAAGCTCCCCGATTTTGTCTCCGAACTCGCACCGGGCGAAAATGGAGAATACTCACCGGGAGAAATTCGCGAATCCTCCGCCAAACCCATTCGCAACAAATCCCGTAATGCAAGTGTCCCCGCAACGAGCAAAATTCGAAAGCACATATGTCTACCGGACGAAAATCGAAAACGATGGAGAGCGGCGCACCTTCGACTCGACGTGCACCTTTTTCGACAAACAGTTCAACCCCGCTGAAGTCAAAGAGCGCTATTCCAAAGAATTAGAAATATTAAGAGAGAAACTGAAGGACCTACGGAATCACAAGTACAGGCCGACCAGGCCGCCTGTGATTATCAAGAATTTGGATAAATGCGCGGACGTGAAGGTCATCTCTAGTTCGGAATTTCAGGATATTAAGATTATAGAGAATGTGACTAGTCCGAAGATTGATGGGCGGATGAAATTCGGTGAGGTTAGACCGGCTTCCAGAGGGAGGATTTCGGTGAAGACGAAAGGGAGGCCCAAGTCGGTCAGAAGTCGGACAAAATTAATCAAGAAACAGGTTTCTATCAATGATGATGAAGAGAGGTGAGTGTAATAGTAATATATTGTTTAATTTTTTGGGGGGCAGGGAACAGGGTTATTTCTGACCAGAGCTGGGCAGGATTTGAATCCTTTTAGAGGATTCAAAAGAGGCATTCGAATACTTTAGTTCAACTGGATTCGTGATCCGGATTCGTTACAATTTTTTAAGAGGATTCGTATTCGAATCCAAATGTGGGTGATTCGAATCTTTATAAAAGGATTTGAATATTTATAAAAGGATTCGAATACTTACAAAAGGTTTTCAATCGTCAAAAATAATTTGAATTAATTGTGAGGATTAACTTGAAAAATATCTTTTGTGTCTTTAAATTTCTCGTTAAATCACTGTTTAATACGCGTGGTGCATGAAGTAAATTTTCGAGTTTAGAAAAGCCCAGAAAATTTGTCTCGGGTCGCAGCGCGAGCCGCGACAAATTTTAGTGGGGCTTTTTTAAACTTGAAATTTTACTTCACACTTAGTCTGGGAGTGGAAACGCTTGTTCTAAACTTCAATGAATGCTTTGATGAGAACATTAAATGACTGAAAATGATTTTAAACATAATAATGTAGTTTTCAAAATTTTGTTTAATATTATTCAAAGTAAAATTGACAAGGTAGCCACAATTTGAAATGTTACATTTTTCTGGCATTTCCCTGATTCAAGATTTTTTTCCATGACCTTTTAATATAACTTTCTTCTGTGGGAAACCCCCATTTTGTTAAATTGTTCCATTGTTTTTGTCAATATTTAAGTTTATTTTATAAATTTTTACGTGTTTTGTAATTACTGATTTTGACAAATTTAATAATGTCATATGGATTTTTTGTTAGTGTTTTAGTCAATTTAAATATAATTCCATGACTTTTTTCTGACTTTCCCGGTTTTAATAATATTCAGTGAATTTTTTAATTACGTAATTTTCAGCCATTCGTCGATTTTATAATAGAGTTCAATTTGAAGTTTTGAACGGGTGTTTCCACTCCCAGGCTAAGCATGAAGTAAAATTTCAAGTTTAGAAAAGCCCCGTGAAAATTTTTGGGCTTTTCTAAACTCGAAATTTTACTTCATGCGCCACGCGTACTAAACACTGATTTTAAGTGAAGTTCAAAAACACACAAATACATCTTTAATCAGAGTAACAGGTAACCAGATACTAAATAGGTGTTGACTCCTATCAACGATGTTCAGTGTTAATAATAAATAATTAGGTTTTGAATATTTTTGTTAAACAACTGGTAACGATATTTATACATTAATGGTTGCAAAAAAATAATAAAATAAAATTTATTCTTAAAGGATTTGTATTTGTGATTCGAAAGAATAGGATTCGAATCTTTGATTCGAATCATATTTATCTCTTACGAATCCTTTATTCCAGTATTCGTGATTTGAATCATATTAGGTGATTCGAATCCTTTTTACGAGGATTCGTCCCAGCTTTGTTTCTGACCTAGCACCGCAGCCATGTGGCTTATTGCACTTCTTCTGTTTCCATGGTTAATCGAAAAGTTGAGTGTAATTTTATATTTTAGTGATGACAGTGAAAAAGACCTGAGCGATGAGGACCCCTGTAATTTCGAGGAAGAAAAACCGTCGAGCAGTGAGGACGATAAAACGGAGCTGTACGCTCCGGTGAAAAACGTAATTAAAATACGAGAGGGTAAATAAATAAACAATAACAACACTCCTTAACAGGAACAAGCCATTCTGCTTCTATAAAAAAAATGTTTTTCATTAGGATCAGGAGATGCACACTCTTCTTGGCCTCTCAGGGAGAGTCTGTTCCCGCACATTCCGCCCTACATCAAGTTCAGCTCACACGACAACACACCCAACAGTCTGCCGTCCATCGGCCGGAGGCACCTCAAGTGGAAACTGAGCACTATCACGCCAATTGTCGTCAGGAAAACGCTGGTCAATACAGGCTTTCGGCTTGTCAGAAGTGAGTTAGGTTAGACCCTTTTCCATTCCTATATCCTCCGTTTTCTTTTCCATTCAAGATTAAAAATTGATTTATGTACAGTATTCCGGCACCAGGTATCCAAAGACTTAAGGTCCTCGTCAGTGTGGTCCCGACCCAGTGCTGTGAAACATTGTTCCATTTGAAGCTTTAAACTAGTGATTTCCATCCCCAGATTAAAATTTCAAGTTTAGAAAAGCCAGAACATTTGATTTGCTACTAAATCAGTATGCAATAGACGTATAATCTCTTTTTTTTAATATTACCAATCAAATTTGACATTTCAAGAATTTAGTGGTGTGATGCAGGTTGTGTGTTTTAGGTTAGGTCAAGATTAATCACATGTTAATGTGTAAATCAACTTTTAATTTGTAGGTTATGTGAAGGGAAATCTGACAATAATATGACAATTCAATTAACTCACAAGAATTACGATTACAAATGATTTTTCTATCACCCCCCCTCAAATTATTTGTATCTACAACCACAGTTCATATATATCGTTAGCTAGTCCCCATATAAAATTTGGAAACACGCGAATGGGAGCAGAGCGCAGGAGGCCGGGACTGGTGTATATAGACAGACGGATCGGTCGGTTACAACCATTTTACACCAGATGTCGCGAAATCAAGTCTCAGAGAGAGAGTGAGAGAGACAATTGCTTTCTCCTATCTCCTATTCCGCGCTTCTCATTGTATCATATTCCAGATGTTGATTTTTCAATCTTGAAAACATGTTTTTTTTTCTTTTAACGAGCTAAGGATGCGTGTTATATTCATTCAATCGTTTCCTTCTACAATTTTATTTTCTGCGTTCTTAGAGAATAGATTTTATGGTATTATATTTGGACGTAGTAAAGTTCACTTAATTAAACATAGTTATATTCCTTTCTTCACTCTTATTTTTCTTGCTAGATGTACATTTCGGTACTAAGTACCCATTATCAATAGCTAACTGAATATAAAACGATAAATGTTTACAATATATACCTAGTCGGATTAGGCGGAGAAACCAAAAAGGTAATTTGAATTTTGAAACGAATGCGGTATCTTGGAAACGGGGGTGTTGGGGATTATTCGGCTTCGGACTTGGGAGGGTTCACAATGGTGTTAATGAGGATTATCTGTTGGGTAATAAATTTAATAAGGGGTTCGTTATTGGGCTTAAATTGAAATTGAGTAGTTCTGTCTTATTTTTCATCATTTCTATCGCTTCCAACATGTTTAATTGTTAACTGCTAGATTCTTTTAATAATTTATTATTGCAATTGACTGAGTACATCCCTGAATTCAGCAACTGGTCTTGTTTTTCAAAAGTATTACCCAATAAAATTTTAAGTTTGGTATTGGTGTAATGTGCAGGAATGAAATTGTATTTTTTGAATATTTTATTTAAATGTTGGTTTTTGGCTCATGAATTATTTTTATATATTTCTTATTGTTGTCTGATTCTAAAGTGGTTGTGAACCCTCCCAAGTCTGAAGCCGAATAATCCCCAACACCCTCATTTCCAAGATACCACTGCGGATTCGTTTCAAAATTCAAATTACTTTTTTGGTTTTTCCGCCTAATCCAACTAGGTATATATTGTAAACATTTATCGTTTTATATTCAGTTAGCTATTGATAATGGGTACTTAGTATCCGAAATGTACATCTAGCAAGAAAAATAAAAGTGAAGAAAGGAATATAACTGTGTTTAATTAAGTGACTTAAGGGGATTATTGCAGTGTAACACGCCGATCGTGTTGGAAATACCCACATAGTTTAGAGTAGCTTATCCGATGCCAAATTTACAGGACAAGTGGGGCGAATACAGTCAGAGAGAAAAGCGGCAGCTCGCTGTGCATTTGTGCATTGCTCCTTGGCATGAACGGATGAGGTCTCGCGTCGCGTGGAATAGACGGAAAAAAAAGCGTATAAAAAAGACGGATCTAAAAAAAGTGTCGATTCGTATTATTTAAACACGCTGATAATACATACAAGCTATGTATTGTTTTCAATTCGTTAGAAAGCGTTATCGGATCCTGTGTTATTTTTCGGTATTTACAAAACCGATGATTCTTATTCTTGTCATTATAACACATTATTTTTTCTTTTAAGACTCTAGTTTCGACAGCCAAACAAACTATGTGTTTTATTTTATTAAATAGAGATTATTTCTTAAAAATATAATAATAAAATAATTCATGTTCATAAGGTCCTTGTAAATATTTATATGCCGGATATATACAGGGTGTCTACGCTAAACCATTCGTTAAAAGTTTATAGGGTTGCCGTTGCACTAAAAATTTGAAAACAATCCTTGGCATATGGTTGAACCAGTTCTTAAAAAAACGTTTTTTAACAACCCTGGTATAAAGAATGATTTAGTGTAAAGTTAAAAATATATAACTTTAGCATACTGTTTTAATAGCGTATTTAGAACTTCACTTGAAATCATTGTTTTATACGCGTGGCGCATAAAGTAAAATTTTCAGGCTTTCCTAAACTCGAAATTTTACTTTATGCATTAAACACTTGTTTAAAGGTTGAATTTAAACTTTTTTCAAAAACGACAAATATCTGAAAATGTACAGTTTATTTAGTATATTGAGTAATTTATACTATAAAAAAAACTCTCTGTATAACTAATCAATAATATAAATTATTTGCCAAATTTTGTATGTTTTTAGTTGAATTCACGAAGAAAAAAAACTAATTAAGATAAATATAATATCAAATGAATTCTGGCAAAGTGAGATAAATTTCATTCACTTTTGTGTAAACCCATTGAATTTTATTCTGTTTATTTAGCTTTTCTTAAATATATCTGACTCCCTAAGTCCCAATAATTTCGAACACGCTGGAAATCTGAAAATAAAAGAAATGCTTCGGAATAGTTTATTTTTTCTGAAGTTCATCAAATTTATCATCGTACAAGTGGTGTAGACATTATCAAATTACAAGACGAAATAAGAGCGAGCGCGTTTCTGTAACCGTTTGTGTGTATGAGTGTAGATGGAACCGGAGCAGATTTCTCTACAATATTTCCAAGTTTACTCTATTTACAAGTAGATGGACCCACTTCCTGACCACGTCTCTCCTTTTCTCTCCTCGAAAACTCGAAATCCAGTTCTCCCATAAGCATTGTCTACCCTTGCTACTAACAATTTAATAAAGTCTCTGTGGATCAGGTAATATTCATTGCTCAGGAATACATGTCTTCTTTATTATCTGCCCATTTATATGTTAAAATTTTAAAAAAGTTCTAAATACAATTAATTTTTATTATATGTTACGATTTTTCAATGTAAATTTTCAGACATTCGTGATCTTATTAAAAACTTTCAATTCAAAAAATCTAGAGTGTTTTCCACTCCCAGACTAAGCATGAAGTAAAATTTCAAGTTTAGAAAAGCCTGCCAATTTGGCTTGGTCACGTAGCACAGCGGAGCGACCAAGCCAAATCAGACTTTTCTAAACTCGAAATTTTACTTCATGCGCCACGCGCATAAAACACTGATTTAAAGTGAAGTTCTAAATATACTTCGACTTAGTTTTGCTTAGCTTATTAATTTTACAAATGTTTATATGGAATGTGTGAAAGTATACTTAAAAGAAAAAATCCCTGTATGTGTTGTAAAGTTGCAAGTTGTAGCGTTGTCTTTTTTGAAAATCTGCATCGTGACAATTTATTTGACAAATTTTTATTTATTTGTCACATTGATAATCATTTAACCAACATCTCAAACTTTGATGTTTAAAATACCCAAGTGTTAAAGCAGGAGTTTATATTTTGAACTTCACTTAAAACCAGTGTTTTATACGTGTGGTGCATGAAGTAAAATTTCGAGCATATACTTAGGGCAAGTTGCACCCAAAACGTTGAACTTATGTTCAAGCTGAACTCTAGTTCAAGATGACTGTTCCTATTGTTTTAATGTCACTTTGAACTAAAATTTAGAGTTGAACCAGTTCAACGTGTTTGGCGCAACTGGCACTTAATGACATTTTAAAATTACATTAAATTAAATACATTAAATTGAAATAACACAATATGTTGTTTTAATTAATACTTAATTGACTATATTTTATTATGTTGTGATATATGTAGAGTCGAATGAGTGGACGGGCACTTGGGGAAAGCACATGAAGTCACCGATGTTCAAAACACTGAAGAATTCCCAGAAGCTGAACCATTTCGCCGGCACATTCCAAATCGGCAGGAAGGACCGCCTGTGGAAGAATCTGCAGCGGTTGATGTTCAAATACGGCACTAAAGAGTAAGTTAATTTATACAATTTTCTGTTGTTTTAAGTATGATATTTACAATATAGTTAATATTAATGTGTAATTAATAATAATATAATATATCACCCATTATCTGTGTTACAGAGGTGTTAAATAGAATAGTTAAATAGAAAACATCATCATAAATAGTGTATAGTGTATGTTATAGAGATGTTAACACGTTTGCCACCAACTAGTTCACATACGAGCCACATGGTTTGCCCAAACAGACAAATTGATTGTATGTGGAACATGCAAATGCCGTTTTACGTGTTAGTAGCGAAATGTTAAATTGAGGTTAAGCTGTAACGAGAATCAGGAGTGCTAACGCACATCACCCTTATAAAAGAGCTTTGTGCCGTAACAGCGGTTACTTCGTTTTCTATAAATGTTCAGAGTGGCGCACATAAAACTGCCCCCCCGTAAGCCATCTCACATTGCTATGATAACTGTTTGTTGACTTATTGGGGCTTCTATGAATTTGTGCCGTTATGTCTGCTACGACTTTGGGTGTACAGTCGCTTCCTTATTTCTCTTTGAGTTAACAACACTGCCTGTTAAACGCCACTTTTTCACTAAATCCTGAATCGTTGATTTTGCTGGACCATCACTTTCAGGAAACTTCATAAAAACTGTCACAATCAATTTTAATGAGATCCAAACTGCACATATTCTTCAACAATAGATACACATTGATCAATGGAGTAAGGTATGATTATGAGTTACTCGCTTAATAATGAATAATAATCGCCTGAATACAGTTACCGGTTATGGTATGCACGGCAAATAAATTTGTTTAGCTGGTTTAAGCCCGTGCGCCACTTTGTACATAGTGCCACTTGATATATTTTCACAACTTTTCTTACATTTTATTTATTAATCTGTGTAGATTCGGTATAATTCCTCATACGTACGTCCTGCCGCAAGATCTAAAAGCGCTCAAGCAAAACTGGACGTGCAAGGATGGCAGCGGTGGTGAAAAGTGGATCATAAAACCGCCGGCGTCGGCTCGAGGTGTCGGTATCAAAGTGATAAACAAGTGGTCGCAACTGCCCAAGCAGACCTCCCTGGTCGTTCAGAGGTATATCGCCGATCCGTACCTGATAAACGGGAGCAAGTTTGATCTCAGACTGTACGTTCTCGTAACAAGTTTCGACCCGTTGAGGATCTACATATATCCCGAGGGACTCGTTCGGTTCGCCAGTGGTATGTAATGATTAGACTTTTTGATGTTGAATCGAATTTTGATAGTCAAAATGCAATAAAAATGAGTGATGGGCAAGATCGAGTATTTCAAGGATCGATCAAGCAATGATCGATCAATTGAAGTATCGAAAAAAATAACGGTGATGGAAATAATGTATATATTTTAATCGATTATTTTGAGGCAAAAAAAAAGTTCTATTTCCATAGCTGATATAAGTAAAAAATCAAATCTATCTACACCAAATACATCCATTGTGTACAGATGGATGAAAAATAAAGAGCAAAACAAAAAATATCATATCTCTTTTACTTCCCACTGCTAATAAAAAAAAAGACCTTTATTGGCATTAAAATACATTACATCTACACTAATCGCTACCCCCTCTCTTCCACCTGCTTTCCCTCTCTTCCCCCAACTTCTCTAGCATCCTTACCCCGGCCGCATCCTCTCTCATCCATTCCGTCTTCTATTCCCTCTTACTCCCACCTATTTCTCCTTCGCCCCCTCGCACTCCTCCGCGAAATGACTCCACATATCCCTCCACGTACTCTTCCCCCATCCACACCTTCCTTCCTCTCTCCCCTGACCCACACCTCGCCTTCGCCAGCATCACCCTTTCCTCCCTACTCCAACCCCCCTCCACCAAATATCTCGGCATTCTCCCATGCATCTGCCACCTCCCGTACTCCTCTCTATACACCCCTGTCTTTCCTGTGCTTCCACCTCCTTCTCCTTCTCTTTCACCCAAGCATCCACCTTCACCCCATTCCCCAGCCATTCCATCAGCTTCGTCTCCCTTTATTTCTGAATCTCATCGATTTAGTTTTTCTAACATTCATGCTCAACCCTCTCTTATTCATAAACCTCTCCGCCCTTTTCAGCATATCCTTCATCCCTTCCCACTCTCTTGCCACCAGCACCATATCATCCGCATATGCCAATTACTTTTACCAATTACCACCCCCCACCGCCTGTCCTTTCCTCATCCTCTCCTCTAATTCACTCATATAGAGGTTAAACAACACAGGGCTCAATGGGCACCCCTGCCTAAGCCCCTCCCACGTCCTAAACTTCTCTGACTCTTCCATTCCCACTTTTGCCACTGCCCATGTTTCCTCATACACTCTTCTCACCCACTCTACCATTCCCTCACTCACCCCTCTTCTCTTCAAACACTCTAACATCCTACCCTCAGTACCGCGTAGTACGCCGCCTACAGGTCCACAAACACAGCATACACGCTCCCTTTCTCTTTCATCACCTTCTCTATCATTTTTGCCAGGGTAAAAACCTGTGCTCATCACCCCTATAGCAATCCCCACCCTCCATGCTGCTGGTATGCTCATTCTTCCCCTCAACATCTGGTTCAGAAGCTGAATTTCTTCTTCTCAACTTCCCCAATCTCCTTCCACATCTCTGCCTTCAGCCACTTACTCCCTGCTGCCTTCCCTCCCTTCACCTCCTTGAACCTCTTTCGACCTCCTCCTCCGTAACCTCTTTCTCTCCATCCCCTCGCCTCCCTTTTCCCATCCCTACTGGCACTCCACTACCTTCTCTGCATTTCTTTGTTCATTCTTTCAACGATATCCCTAACTGCCTCTTCCTTTCCCCTCTTCTCAGCACCTTCTACATTTCCGCCTAGTTCCTGCATTCCCTCAATTCCTCGCTCACTCTTTCCTCCGCCTGCAGCTTCTTCCTCTCATATATACCATCATATCTTTTCCTTGCCGCCACCACTTTCCCCTCTTTTCCTCCATTTCTCACTGCCTTCCTCAACTCCCTCTTCGCCTTCATTTCTCTTCATTTCTTTCTCCCTTCTTTTTCCTTCTACATCCTACTATCATCTCCTCCATTGTATTGGCCTCTTCCCATTGAATCCTCGTCAGCCTCTTCCTCATATCCTCCATCGCCTTTACTCCACACTCAGTATTCGTTTTCTTGCCCCCTTTCCACTTCTCTTCCCTTCTCCATCCACATCTCCACAGTTAACGGTAGGTGGTCAGATCCTAACACCTCTTCCACCTCCATACCTCTTATATCTCTTCTTTCTATTCCCTTGACCACCACTGCTAATAATCGCTACTAATTTGTTACTCCATACTATTATCGTTTAATTACTAATTAGTATATCGACTGTTCGCATCATTAAAAAAGATCAATCAAAAAAATTGATCCCAATGATCGATCACAAAAGATTAATCAAAACATCGAGCTGTTTGAAGGAGATCGAGCGACTCGATCACTTGTACAGATCGAGTAGTCAATCCTTTTTGATCGATCTTGCGTATCACTAATAAAAATCAACATTTTAGTTGATTTATTATTATAAACCAGGGCTGGGACGAATCCTCGTAAGAACGATTCGAATCACGAATCTGAATTACCTAATATGATTCGAAGGACGAATCCTCGAATAAAGGATTCGTAAGAGATAAATATGATTCGAATCAAAGATTCGAATCCTGTTTTTTCGAATCACGAATACAAATCCTTTAAGAATAAAATTGATTTTATTATTTTTTTGCATCTATTAATATATAAATATTGTTACCAGTTGTTTTAACAAAAATATTCAAAGCCTAATTATTTATTATTAACACTGAATATCGTTGATAACAGGCTAAATATCTAATTCCCTGTTACTCCGATTAAAGATGTATTTGTGTATTTCTGAACTTCACTTCAAATCAGTGTTTTGTACGCGTGGCGCATGAAGTAAAATTTCGAGTTTAGAAAAGCCTGAAAATTTTCACGGGGCTTTTCTAAACTCGAAATTTTGCTTCATGTTTAGCCTGGGAGTGGAAACACCCATTCAAAACTGCAAATTTAACTCTATTATAAAATTGACGAAAGCCTGAAAATTACGTAATTAAAAAAATCATTCAATATCATTAAAACCGGGAAAGTCAGAGAAAAGTCATGGAGTTACATTCAAATTGACCAAAACACTGTCGAAAAAACCATATGATATTATTAAATTTATCAAAATCAACAAGCAAATTACAAAACACGTAAAAATTAATAAAACTAACTTAAATATTGACAAAAACAATGAAAAACTTTAACAAAATGAGGGTTTCCCACAGAAGAAAGTTATATTAAAAGGCCAGTGTAAAAAATCTTGAATCAGGGAAATGTCGGAAAAATTTAACATTTCAGATTGTGGCAACCGTGTTAGTGTTACTTCAAATAATATTTAACAAAATTTTGAAAACTAGATTATTATTTTTAAAAACATTTTTAGTCATTTAATGCTTTAATCAAAGCATTCAGTTTAAAGTTTCGAACGAGCGTTTCCACTCCCAAACTAAGCATGAAGTAAAATTTCGAGTTTAGAAAAGCCCCGTGAAAATTTGTCGAGGGTCACGCAGCGACCCGAGAAAAATTTTCTGCGCTTTTCTAAACTCGAAATTTTACTTCAGGCGCCACGCGTATAAAACAGCGACTTAACGAGAATTTTAAAAGCACACGAAAGACATTTTTCATGTTAATCCTCACAATTCGAATTATTTTTGACAATTCAAATCCTTTTGTAAGTATTCGAATCCTTTTACAAATATTCGAATTCTTTTAAAAGGATTCGAATCACCCACATTTGGATTCGAATACGAATCCTCTTAAAAAAATGTAACGAATCCGGATCACGAATGCAGTTGAACTAAAGTATTCGAATGCCTCGTTTAAATCCTGAATGATTTGAATCCTACCCAGCTCTGTTATAAACTAATATTATATGCGTTAAGAATATGGAAGGTGTGTATTGTGTGAGCATGGGAAGGATACGTGGGGCCACTTGTCTGAGGAATGTGAGGGGGTGAAGAAGGAATAGAAGGGTGATGGAGTGGATGAGAGAGGATGGGGTAGGGGTAAGGACGTTGGAGAAGCTAGGCAGGGAGAGGGAAAATAGAAGGGAGGGGATTTAGTTTTAGAACAGAATGTAAAGTTTTGTTTGTAATGAAGAATGCCAATAAATATCTTTTTTTTTATATGCGTTAATTATCAGTCGTCTTCTTTTGTTGCTTATTTTATTATAAACCATGGCTATTTCTTCAAAAATATTCGCTGCTAGCGTAAATAGAACGACATCGATAATGACGTATGCCGTCATTTCATTGTTTTATGGCGACCTTCGTTCTGAATACGCGGACTTTATTTTGATGATAGAACTGACACCTAGGGTAAAATTGATGGTGCTGGTCCTACTTTTAAATAAAGTGGAAAATCAATTGATTTGGACTGTAATAACTAATGAGCTGTTGTGTGATGTTTTAAAACTTTTTATTTTGCAGTGAAATACAGTGATGACGATAACGACCTCAAAGATCGGTATATGCATTTAACGAATTATAGTATAAACAAGCTGTCAAGCCAGTACACGGCCAACGAAGATGCCAACGCCTGCCAAGGTCACAAATGGTATGCCTCTCTTTGTTTCATTCTCTTATTCCGAAAAAAAATATGAGTAGCAAATTTATTGTCTTCCTTTAATAATTTTGTCGTTACAAATATTCATTGAAACATCAAGTACCCAATAGATATTGAATTATGCAATAGATTAAATTGAATTTGTGTTCAGCACCGGAAGATGCGTTTCCGACTTTAAAGTCCTTGTCAGTGTGGTCCCGACCCAGTGCTGAGGAATACTGAACATTTCTGACAACATCAAGCTATGGGTATCTAGTGCCGAAATACTGAACACAAATTATATTTTGATATTTGTTTTCTGGTTTCACAAACCGAGAACTGCTCGTTTGTGGTACGAAACAGTAGCCTGTATTTACACTTTGTGTAATCTTGCTATTGACTATACCATTATAGAGCTTTAGACGGCATAGCTATCGAAATGCTTGAATAGTATACAATGAATATTATTTAAGTTATACAACAGCTTTACTGTTTCTCTGCATAATGTACGAGGCCTGTTCAAATAACAACTGAACATTTTGAATCCAGAATGTAAGATTCCCAATTTTTTTCCTTTAAAGTAAACATAATTAGCCGTGTCAATTGCGCATGCGTTATAGATCTATGACATCAATCATATGCCAGCCAAACACGTCCCGCCTGGTGCCAGTAGCATGGCAGCAGTGGTCCGAAATGGAAGCTCTTTATCCTTCTCCCGCCGCCTGCGAGGTTCGGTCGGTGATAAAGTTCTTTAATGCACAAGGCATTGCGTCAATTGAAATTCATCGTCAGCTCTGTCAGGTTTATAGGCCAAACATCATAATAAGATGGTGCGTCGCTGGTGTAGGCAGTTTTCCAAAGGTCGACAAAGTGACCATGATAAAGAGCGTAGTGGGCGACCGTCCCTGATCAATGATGATCTTGTTGAGTTGGTGCGGCAGCGCATGGAGAACCGTCACTTCACGATTACGGAGCTGAGCAGCCATTTTACGCAGATATCGCGATCCTTGTTGCATGACATTGTCAGTAAGCACCTTCTGTTAAAAAAATTGAGTGCCAGGTGGGTGCCTAAAAACCTGACACTCGAACATAAAATGAAACGTTTAGGAACAGCACTAACATTTTTGCAACGGTATCATAATGACGGCGACGAGTTCCTTGACAACATCGTCACGGGTGATAAGACTTGGATTTTGCACTTCACCCCGGAAACCGAGCAGCAGTCAATGCATTGGCGGCATAGTGGATCTCCGATCAGGACGAAATTTAAACAGGCGCTTTCGGTATGGAAAGTGATCCTGGGACAGGAAGGGCATTCTGCTCATTGACTTCCTTCCAAGAGGTGAAACAGTGAACGCTGTGTTTCACAGTAACGGTCTGTAAAACACTGCGGAAATTGCGATGTGCCATTCAAAACAAGAGGCGTGGAATGCTTACTGCAGGTGTTGTGCTCCTCCATGACAATGCTCGTCCACATACGGCTCGGCACACAGCAGCTGTTTTGACGAAATTTGGCTGGAAGTTGTTTGATTACCCTACAGTCCTGATTTTGCTCCCAGCGATTTTCACGTTTTCTTGCACCTTAGGAAATTCCTGTCCTCCGGTGAGCCTTTTGGCAATGACGAAGTGCTTAAGTCTGTTACACACTGGTTCCATTCACAGGCGGCAGAGTTCTACGATAGAGGGATACAAAAGTTGATCCCACGATACAACAAGTGTTTCAATTCTGGTGGTGGCTATGTTGAAAAATAGCTGAAACATTACTGTACCTGTTGCCAATAAATTTTTTCCGAAAGTGTGTTCTTTTTATTTTAAATCGGGAAACTTACTTTCTGGATGCGCCTCGTATTATTCTGTATTTGTTTGATAATTTCGATAATAAGGCGGTAAATAAAATTAAATGAAAAATATATAATTATATTTAGGACTCTATCGAAATTGTGGGAATACATGGGCAAGCGGGGTGTTAACACAAAAGCCCTCTGGACGGATTTCAAGCAATTAGTGGTAAAGACGATGATCTCCGGGGAGTCGCCCATTGTGCAGCTGTGTGCCGAGAACATGCAGAGCCGGTATAATTGTTACGAGCTGTTTGGCGTCGACGTGCTTCTCGATCATCGGTTAAAACCGTGGCTGTTGGAGGTGAGTGTTATATTTATTTTTTTATATTAGTTCCTTAGATGATGATTATAATTACAAAGGTGATGTTGTAATTTGAGCTATTACATAAGATAGTGAACAATGCCCTTTATGTACGCTCACATTTACATGCAAGTCTGCATTTATTGCCTAATTACAACAGAATACAAACACCAATGTTTTGTCGTTATGCAAGTATGCATTTTTTTATTTCTCCTCTTCACTAATTTATTTTCACTGTTAGATGTACATACCGAGTACTCTCTTTCAACAGTTATTGAAAAAGCGTACATAGTACTGAAAATGTACCATCGGTGGACATAAAATGTTGGGACAATTCGAAAATTAAGTAATGAGAGGAAAATAAATGGGTTTTCAGTTTTGGCACATCAAATGACTATTAACTGACAAGTCCAAAGTTTGACACACACTAAACAAAGAACAATGGGCAAATTTGAGGTAATATGCCCGAGAATGGCGGCAGATAAAAAGTTGATAATAACATTTGCCATCAAAAATGACTTCGACCACTTCAAGGTCAAGTCGATATTCAGTGAGCATCATCAGTACGATAATTGCTCTTTTTCCGTTTTTAGCGTCCACGCGACACCTCTTCACATTTCAATCATGAACTAAACAATTAATACGATATTGAGCTTCAGGAACGGTTCCTAAGTTCTTTGTTTGATTTTTTAAGAGTGGCGTTAGCTAGTTTTTCACTTTTTGAAGATGTCTTCATCAAGTTTGAACGTTTGTTCTCGTTCTAATTGTAACAATCGCCTAAATCGAGGCAAAACTGGATAATTGCTCTTTTTCCGTTTTTAGCGTCCACGCGACACCTCTTCACATTTCAATCATGAACTAAACAATTAATACGATATTGAGCTTCAGGAACGGTTCCTAAGTTCTTTGTTTGATTTTTTAAGAGTGGCGTTAGCTAGTTTTTCACTTTTTGAAGATGTCTTCATCAAGTTTGAACGTTTGTTCTCGTTCTAATTGTAACAATCGCCTAAATCGAGGCAAAACTGGATCTCAAGGATGGACATTAGTTGAAGGCGAGCGTGTTTGTAATAAATGTGTTTCTAAATAAAGAGATCGAAGCCGTTAAAGTTCGAGAACAAGCAGAGCGATGCTAGGCGCTGATTCAATTGTGATCAATATACCAAAAGCAAGACATTCGAAAGGTGTTACTGACTGCATTTTCGAATATTAAGACAAACAAGATTGTAAGGATATCAAGAAAAAGGATCTTTGCTTATTATATATGAGAACAGGAATCTTGGTTGACATTAGATCAAGAGCGTGCATCAAACATTTCCATGAAAATGGTCAGTTAAACTTCGCAGAACTACCTGATTTGACACCAGCAACAAATGAAGCTCGACTCGACTCTAATTCAATCATTCTGATACTAGACAGTTTCGTTGAATTGTTAAGATTAAAGGATGGAACCAGTGGAGCTTATTTTGATAATATTCAAGACGATTCTTTGCGATATGAAACTGCTTTGACTCGTGAACAGTTTAACTATTTCAGTGATCTTATTGGTACAACAAAGAAAGAACGTTTTTCATTTGGTTTATTTATGATGCGATGAAGACGAAATATTATTCGAACAAGTAACAACTGATGTCAGCTTAAGTTTAATTGTCATATGCGACTCAACTTATTTGAAATGTGAAAAAAGTTCTAACTATGACTTTCAAATCGATTCCTGGTGTCCATACAAAAGCTATAACTGTGTAAAACCTTTCATGATGGTCACTAGTTCAGGACGTATAGTGTCTGTTGCGATTCCATATTCTGGTAAAAAGTCAGATAGCCAGATATTAGTTGAGTTCCTTCAAACTGAAACTGAGAAAGCCAAGCAATTCTTCAAACCTGGTGATATATTTGATTTAGATCGAGGATTTCGAGATGCTGAGAAATGGTTGCTAGAAAACCAATTTAAGGTTGAAATGATACCAGGTGTTAGTAAACGAAGACTAACTGCACTTGAAAGCAATAGACAACGCTTCATAACAAAAATTCGATTTGTGGTTGAAACAGTTAATGGTCATTTGAAGAGCAACTTCCATTATTTTCACATCGTCAAGAATACCAACATCGAAAATGCGTCCCAAGATTGCCTGCGCAATATATAATTATACTCGCAATTCAATTGAATCTGATCAAGGACTTGAATATGCTAGCACTTTGAACAACAGATTACATATGCCAAACAAGTTAGACGAAGTGATGGAAACAAGGAATATCAATGGCACTAAGTCCTGGTTCATAGAGAAATCAATGGAGGAACTAGACATACCATCACTTACGCTAGATCAACTCAGATCATTTGCACTTGGAACTTAACAGCTTCGATAAGCGCCGTCATAATATTTTCAAACTATTAAACATAATGGTTCATTCAAGAATCGAGTTCTAAAAGACAATATTATTGACTATGATGATTACTTTGATATTGATAACGCTGACTATGTTTGGATAAACTGTCGTTTGTTCTCAAGACACAAGAAGAACAAAAACTATTATCAAAATGTACTTCTCAATTTGAACGGTTCTGATCTTGATCTGATTGTTGGTTATACATGCGGTTGTTTCGCAGGAAGTAGAACTGCTGGTTGCTGCAGTCACATTATGACAGTTATCTGGTATCTTGTACATGCTTGGAAAATTGACGATCTGAAGTCTCCTGCAGCAAATCTTGACCACTTTTTCTACAACTTAGCTCCAGTAGATGTTGGTGATGAAGATGATGATAGTATGAATTGTTAATAGTGTTTATAATGATGATTAAATAAAATTAACAATTGCTGATTTTGAGGCTGATGCTCAATGAATTTTGGGTTAACCTTGAAGTGTTCGAAGTAATTTTTGATG
Organism: Philonthus cognatus; assembly: GCA_932526585.2. NCBI lineage: Eukaryota > Metazoa > Arthropoda > Insecta > Coleoptera > Staphylinidae > Philonthus > Philonthus cognatus. Next base: position 21,276,595 of record OW052249.1, on the reverse strand, counting down.
ACAAATGTTACCATCAACTTTTTATCCACCGCCATCAATCGGGTATATTATCTGAAATTTGCCCATTGTCTTTTAACTTCTCCCAACATTTTATTTCCACTGATGGTACATCTAACAGTTAAAAATAAATTAGAGGAAGAAAAAAAATCAAAGCGTGTTTTACTAATGTAATGTCTGATTGGCTAAAGCTTACGCTGTTTTAACACGTTAACTGCCAGCGCGTGTGATGCAAAAATGAATGCTTTTCCAAACTATTTTTTTGTATTTTTAGTACATGTATGATGATAAATTAAGTTGTATGCCTATAAATCTCATTACGAACTTTATTTCTAGTATTAATATTGGCAACTTTCGACTACCTATGGACTATAGGACCTCTCTGGTGCAGCCAGTAAATTACTTAGTCCTGGTGATTAAAGTGTTAAATTAAATTATTCAGTTGGAAAAGGGACCATGTCCATATGATTTTAATTATTGGCTATGTTCCCTTTTCATTATTTCAATTTGTACAGGTGAACATATCGCCCAGTCTTCACAGCACGTCCCCGCTGGACCTGCATGTGAAGGGCCCCCTCGTCCAAACCCTCTTCGACATCGCCCAGTTCCACCTACCTCCGAAACTAAGCAGACACCCAAACACCCCACCTTGTTACGACTACAGGGTGTACGCCACGACGTTGCTCGACAAGGAAACTAACAAGCACGAATTCTACGTACAAATGGAGAAACGGAAAGATTACCTGGATGATATTCTGAACCAGCTGACAGGCGACGACGTACGGATCCTGACCCAAGCCGAGGACGAGCTGGTGGTTAAAGGTGAATTCGAGAGGATCTTCCCCACGTCGATGACGTATCCGTACTTGAATTTCATGCCGGCGAGGTATTACAACAGGCTGTGCGATGCTTGGGAGTTTAAATATGAGAATAATCGGCAAGAGGGTGAGTAGTTTGAAGAGTTTGCTACGTTGTCAAATTAATTTAGTGTGAATTTCTTAGTAAAAAGATCGAGATTTTTTTTGGCACGGCTGTAAATATTTTTTTAAGTATAATAATATTTGTTGTACCATGGATAACTGGGATAGGGAATCCAGAAAACCAAATTATGAATTAAACAAAATTTTACAGATATAATAATTCTAAATTTAAAGAACACTATCAATTGATAGATGTTATTTTTTTATTTAAACGTGAAAGTCTCCTAGATTCTAAAAATTGTCTGACAATAAAACTTGATTACATTTTTTGCCATCAAAATAACTAGATTGGATGGAATGTCTGTATAATTGTCTGTGGTTGTACTATCTGTATATGTATGTGCGCACAAATGTATCTGTAGGAATGTATATATTTAGAATGTAATATTTAAGTTATTCTATAGCCTTCTTAGCCATTGGGATGAATAAATAAAAAAATAAATTAATAATCACTTGCCCCATGTTGGGCGCCAATTTTGCATTTTAAACTTCTATATAAATCAGTGTTTTATACGGGTGGCGCATGAAGTAAAATTTCGAGTATATCCTAATTTTCAGGCTTCTCTAAACTCAAAATTTTACTTCATGCTTAACCTGGGAGTGGAAACACTCTTTAGAAGCTTTGAAATAACCTTTTCTAAAAACAAAACAACGAATGGCTAAAAATATAGAACATATGCATCGGGATATGTATAATTAAAAAAAAAAATATACGATAAATATTATTGTTTCAGGTTTCGAAATATTTCTATCTTATTGTATAGCAAAAGATGCTTAAATAAAGATTATTATTATTATTAAAAACACATGTTAAGAATGCTGTATATTAACTAGTTAATACTATTGTTTCAGGTATCGACAGGTTAAAAATGCTGTGCGCCAAAAAACTGCACTTAAAAGTGGCACCACAATCGACTGCCAGTAAGGTGAGTCCGTTTATTCATCTCCCACTTACGCACACACTCACTAATACATAAATAAATTCAATTGTTTCTCACTCACAACACATCCCAAGAAAATCATGTATATCTATCCCGTTTGTATTTGGCTCATGTTAATTTTACGTTTGAATAATTAGAAATCAAATCATACACACACAAGTCTTGTAACTCATTCGTATTTAAATTTGAATATACATCGATATGTAATTGGGCCCGTTCATCAAAATGTTCAACATTCAACAAGTTTGGATTTTTATTGTGATGTATACCCATGTTGGTATAGTGAAATTTTTCAAATTAGGCATTCTAATGCGCAGAACGAGCGCCGTTCATGTATTTCCGCTGCTCATAATATGAGAAAGTGGAACCTGACTAACAGGTAGGCTGAAAAGTTCGTAGGCTAACATAGTGAAACATTCTTTTTTTGCAAAATTCTATTTTATTATTCAACATAGTTGCCTTCGAGGGCAATACAACGATTATAGCGGTCATGTAATTTGTTGATACCATTTTTATTATACGAATTCTCTTTAGCCTCAAAATAAGCCTCAGTTTCAGCGATAACTTCTTTATTAGTGCAAATTTTTTTTCCAGTGAGCATCCTTTTGAGGTCTGCAAACAGGAAAAAGTCACTGGGGCCATCGTTTTTATTGATTTATGACACGGTGCATTATCCTAATGAAACGGCACTTTTTTTTTAAATGAGGCCTTTTTTTTGTGATTTCATCCTTCAATAAGGTTATATAGTAATCACTGTTGATGGTCTGGCCCTTTTCAAGGTAATCAATGCATATTATACCTTTCCCAGAATACTGAAGCCATAACCTTGCCAACTGACTTTTGCTTCTTTCCACGCTTTGGATTCGGTTCATGCAGTCCACTCGGCTGACTGTCGATTGGACTCTGGAGTGTAGTGAAGGAGCCACGTTTCATTCATTGTCACATATCGACAGAAAAAATCATTTTTATTGCGGTTGAATATTGCTAAACATTGCTCTGAATCATAGACACGCTGTTTTTGATCGATTGTGAGCTCACGCGGCACCCACTTTGCAAACAGCTTTTGCATGTCCAAATATTCATGCACAATATGTCCAACACGTTCTTTTGATATCCGCAGAGTCTCAGCTTTCTCGATCAGCTTCACTTTACGGCTATTTATTATTATTTTGTGAACTTTTTTCACATTTGTGACCGTAACAGCCTCATTCGGGCGTCCACTGTGTGCACCGTCATCGGTGCTCATTTCGCCCAGTTTAAATTTGGCAAACCACTTCTCAACGGTTGATATTCTTGGTGCAGAGTCCAAATAACGTTTATCAAGCCAAGCTTTGGTTTCAACAGTACTTTTTTTCATAATAAAGCAATGCTTTAGTAAGACGAAACTTTTTTTTTTCCATATTTTTCACACTAACAAAAGTTTTTAACTGACAATGCTATATCTCACGAACCAATTGTCCGACAGCTGTCAAATTTATACACGTGTCGTTTGAAGATTAGTTCTACTATAAACCATATGGATTTAATTCTAATAACACCATCTATGTGTTAGCCTACAAACTTTTCAGCATACCTGGTAAGTTGGGTGCGCATTTATTTGAAAAAAAGGAACTCACGCGCGCATGCCAGGTGGTGCATCGGACGAGGACTCTTCGGGATTTCAATGGTGTTATCTCTGCGAGAGCCAGCGCCCAATGGTACGTTTACGGCCCAATGTTTTCAGGACTGTCTTGCCTACGTTCGGGAAATGCTGTTCTATCGCGCAAGTGCCTAATTTGGGTAATACATTTATATCTAATGTACGGTACTCCGGCTATTTTGTACACTTTAACGCGCCAACACCAATCGGTCTATTGGTATCTAATGAACAGTACTTCGGTCAATTAGTCTATTTTGTACGATTGCAAAAAAACCCAAACACGTTCGCGATTAACAGTCCGAGAATTCCTGAACAGTTAGGAGTTTACTGTCTCTGATGAACGGGCCCATTAGCACAACATAACATTGTTATCTGTTTGTGTTTGTTGTCGTTTTTCTTTTGTGGTTGGTTGAATGTTTATTTTGTCGGAAGGCGAGAAATTTCGTTGTCGCGACGCTCCAAAGCGTCTGTTCGCAGTGCCGCAGTAAGTCTTAGGCGTTTGAGATTGTAAATGTATTTTACATATTATTATTAAATGATGTGTGGAAAGCTAGGTTTTCGTTTTTACATACATAAATGGACTTTTTAGCACTGCTGACTGTATAAGGATTGAATAACTTACTGATGTGTGTATAGAAACCTCCAAATAAAGCTAGAACCGAGACAAATCTTAAAGGTAGACTAGTTTGTAGACGATTTATTTTTTGTTTAATTTAATTCACCATGCGAGTAGAGTTTAGTGGCGCATTAATTACATTTAGATTTAAAATTTTTAATAATTGTGTGTATTTTTTTTAATTGGCTCAAAATTACTAAAATGGCTTGTGTTTTATATCAAGCAAACAAAAATATAGGTGTCTTTACCAAATTCAAGTACTGTAGCCCATCCATCTAAGCAAAACTGGTCAAAATAATTGGTGGTGATGGATGTGCTATGAACATCTAAAAGAAAATAATGTGTAGATTAGTTGCCCCTAATTTTAGTTGAAAAATTAAACAACGTTGCCGTTTCATACATTAAGTATGGAAAATGAGGCTATTGAGATTAATTACCTTTATCACAATGTTTATTTAGTTTACAATTAGAGAAAATATATTATGTGTTAGAATAGTAGTTCGAAACGTTTCCGTTCATGATTTGAAATGTAATCTTTAAATTTGTCGACAAAAGCAATATCTGGTGAAAGCACAACAGATGGCGTTGTCTATTGACATTTTAAACAATTTGATTGTTTATATGTGCGGTGCAATCACTACAACCTAACCTAACCTATTGTTTACATATGGTGGGCGTACAAGAAAAATCAGCTAAGTCCCCAATTATACTTTATTGGGAAAATCGATTTCAATTTTAAATAAGGCATTTTTTAAAATTTTAAATGTTATGTTTCATATGGACAACTTTTCTAAGCATGTACAAAGCAGGGTTGTTATGTTTAAAACAGTGTTTGAAACATGTTCAAAAACAGCCGACGTGTTTTGAACGGTTTTGTTTTAAACATGTTTTAAATCTTATATTTGTTTAAAACATGTTTTAAACGTTAACTTTGATTAAAAAGTTTTTTTTTATATCCTAAATTTGCTATATTATAGTTTATACTGCTTCATTAAGATTATTTGTTTACATTTTTAAATTTTAATTAAATTGTTGAAGATATTTCAAATCACATTATTAAACTTGATATTTTATTACAATGAAATATCACAACTGTGTGTGCATTAATGTGATTTTTAAATACAGGGAATCTTTCTTTCAGCCTTCACTGTAAATTTTACGACATTCGTTGTTTTTTTAAAAGATTTCAATTTGAATCGTTAAACGAGGGTTTTCCACTCCCAGACTAAGCATGAAAATTAAAAAATACATATTAGATTGCTAAAGCTGTATGGTTTGAACTTCACGATATTTCAGTACGTGTGGCGCCTGAAGTAAAATTTTGAGTTTAGAAAAGCCTGAAAATTGGCCACGTAGCGAAGTGGAGCGGCCAATCCAAATTTTCAGGTTTTTCTAAACTCCAAATTTTACTTCATGCACCACACGTATGAAACACTGAAATATCGTGAAGTTTAAACTATACAGCTTTAGCAATCTAATATGTAGATGTGAATAAAACGTAAGTATCAATGAATGATCGGTGCTGAGTAGACTTTACTCTCACGCTCTACAACAAATAGTAAATAAATGTAGTAGTTAAACATAATAAATAAAATTAAACGAAACCACATACAACAACTTGTGCACGGCAACGAATTACCAAACAATTACCAAACAACTATGGGTGTCACGAGAGCGCAAAAGGAGGAATTGATCGAGTCAATAAAGGACATTTTTGAAACGACGGACATAACAAAAACGATCGCAGAGCTAGTCGCTCCAAATTGGAATCGGTCCTCGCAGCGTTGGAAGGTCAGATAAGAGATATGAAGAACGAACTCTCCAAAGTCACAGAAGAAAAAATGGAAATTATACACAAATTGGAACAAAAGAATGATTCACTGGAACAGCAATGTAAACAAAACAATCTGCGCATTTATGGAATTCGAGAAACGGAAAAGGAAAACACAGAAGCTAACATCCTCAACATCGTAAAAGACAAAATGAAAATTGACATAGGACCAGAAAAAGTGCAACAATGCTACAGAGTAGGAAAATACATACATACACAAGGCAAACCACGGCCAGTGTTCATCAAGTTTGTTAATAATAAAGACAAAACTAACATTTATTTAAATAAAAATAAGCTAAAAGGTACAAACATAATAATACAAGAAGATTTAACACAATTGCGACTAAAACTACTTCGAGATGCAATTCAAATATGCAGAAAAGGAAATGTATGGACAAGTGGGGGGCAAATATTTGTATTCTACAATGACAAAAAACAAAAAATTACCTCCCTAGACTGTATTACGAAATTAAACACCTAAACCTCGTCTAATCTGTTTAAAAAATATTATGAATTACGATAGTACGTATAAAAAGTAACCACGGTTTATTTATTTAAATTGCTCAATCGTACTACGTAGTATTTTTTCCTATATTCGCACTCGTTTATATACCTTTACTTAAATTATGCACAGTCCACAATTATTGTAATACACATTTTGTAGAGCAGAGATTGTATTAATTTATCTTCACATATTTGATATATGATATTTGATGACGTAGAACTTCCTAAAATAATAGATAAGTACGTATACACTTTAGATGAATGTCAATTAAATATAAATGAATTTTCACAATCCTTCAACAGTCTTAACATTTTTCAAACGAATATTAGAAGTATATCTAATAACTTTGATGAACTCCTAATCTACTTGCATTTAATAAATATTACATTCGACGTAATTATTCTAACGGAAACATGGACATTCCGTGACTCTAAGTATTTTAACATTGATGGTTACACATTGTACCACAACGAAAGTGTCTTAAACCAAAACGATGGTGTAATAGTTTACATCAAATCTAATATTACTCACTCTACTGATATTATTGAAATACATGGTTTCTGAGAATGCATTTAACACTAGCCGATACAAATATTGCTATTAAATCCATTTATAGACCCCATACATATACAACTCAAGATTTTATAAACTCCTTACAAATTTACCTAAGACAATATGTGAACACCAAAATTGAAATTTTTGCAGGAGATACCAATATAAACACAGAAGACCAAAAAGATAAATTGGTAAATGAATATAAAAATACACTATGCGAATTCAATCTACAACCTTGCATAACAAAATGTACTCGGATTGTCAACACCACAAAATCTTGCATAGATCACTTTTATATAAAAACGAACATAAATAATGATGAAGCTCTCCCTCTAATATTACAAAGTAAAATTACAGACCATTGCCCAATTACATTAACCATTAATATGGACAATCGAAACAACAAGTTAAAACTTAAGGAAAATAACATATTCGAGATAAAAATAATAGATTATAAAAAATTAAAAGACAATTTATTAAAAGAAAACTGGGATTTCATAGAAATGTTATGTATAGATAAAGCGTATGATAGAATAATAAGTATATTAAAGTCAAACCTTACAAAAGTATCATACATAAAAACTATTAAAAAAGTAAAGCACCGAAAACCTTGGATTACAAACAAAATAATTGAAATGATTAAACAAAGAGACCAATTACACAAAATGTATCTAAAAAATGATCATGATCCAGAACTATATTCTGGTTATAAAACTACAAGAAATGTTGTAACTAGCGCTATACGCGAAGCAAAAAACGTATATTACCAAAACAAAATAAATGAATGTAATACCAATAGAGAATTATGGAAGTTCATCAAACACTCCGCAAACCTAGATGTACCAAAAACTACACCAAAACATCTAAAAAACGAACAAAACGAAGAAATACATGATTCCTTGGAAATGGCAAATGAATTTAATGACTATTTTGCAAATATTGGTAAAACTATGGCACAAAAAATTATTACAAATGGGTAGGATTACGAACACAATATTACAAAAAATGCACAATCATTGTTTTTAAATCCAGTTTTAGAAACTGACATAATCGATACAATCAAATCTATGAAAAATAGTAAGAGCACCGGCCTAGATGACATAAATGGTGAATTACTCAAACACATTGCCAATGAAATAGCAAACCCATTATCCTCACTACTAAATAGATGTATCGAACTTGGCGTATACCCAAAATCGTTAAAACACGCAGTTATAACTCCAGTTCACAAGAACGGTAGTAAAGAACTTGCAAAACACTACAGACCAATTGCTATTACGCCATGTATATCAAAGATATATGAAAAACTGATAAAAAAACAGTTAAGTGCTTTCTTAAAAAAATGCAACATACTCGCTTCAAATCAGTTCGGGTTCCGTGAAGGATGCGGTACGGAGGATGCCTTGGTTCACTTTACCACCACAGTATATGACGCAATGGATAGAGGAAAACCATCCATGGCCATAGCACTAGACTTGTCGAAGGCGTTCGATACCCTGTCTCACGACATACTATACGAGAAACTAGAGCTATATGGGATACGTGGAAAGCCACTGGAACTAATCAAGTCATATCTGCATAAGAGAATGCAATATGTCAAAATCAATAATATTATCAGCAAAGCCAAGGAAGTAAGTATGGGTGTCCCACAAGGCAGTGTGCTGGGTCCCCTCCTTTTTATTATATATACCAACGACTTAATAAAAAGTGACGATAAGGAAAATATACATATAGCATACTACGCAGACGACACAATGATCAATGTAGTAGCGAGCACTTGGAATGAAGTGTACAATAAGGCAACGGAAACCATAAACAAATTAAAAAAAGTCTATGATCACAATTTACTTAGCTTAAATTTAGAAAAAACCAAATGCATCTCCTTCACCTCATACAAGAATACATTACCTAGTTTTAACGAAATCATAATTCATAAACCGCAGTGTAAAAAAAACTGTAATTGCTCAAGAATTAACAGAGTACAAACAATTGATTATCTGGGGATACGAATTGACCAACACTTAAGATGGGATTCCCAAACGGCACATGTCACTAAAAAAATAAGAAGCTTCGTTTACTTATTTAATACAATAAAAAACTTGACTAGAGGGGACACACTAAAGATGGTATACTATGGGTTTGTGGAATCTACTATCACCTACGACATATCAGTATGGGGAGGCTGCTTAAAAACACATCGAGAGTTGAAATAGCGCAAAAATTGATATTAAAAATTATGCTAAAAAAGCCATACAGGTACCCAAGTGCTAAAGTGTTTGAGGATTCTGGTGTTCCGGACCTAAATAAACTATATATCACTGCGATTGCAAAATACATATTTAAAAACAAAACTAACCCATCAATATTATACATGCATACACATAACTACCAGACCAGAATTGCAGAAAATAACTTTGCATATAATAAAAAAATTAAAAAGACGATAGGAAGACATATTATATTACACTGCCAAAGTCTATAATTACTTAACAAAAGAATTGAATATCAAAAACATTCATAACTGCAACGAATTTAAATGCAAGTTGAAGAGACTATTGAAAGATGTTGATCCTGATGTTGCCTTAAAAATTTTGGGAAGGGAAGCGTAATAGTTAGGTTAATTTTATTATTATATTACTGTGTTAGCAAAATAATTTTGTTTTTTCATTTTTCTTCTTATTTCTTTTCTATTTTTTCTCTTCTTGGATTTTTATATGTTATTTTATTTACTAGTTAATAAGAAAAATAATAATGAAGTCTCCTCCGTCTCTACAAGCTATTAGCTTCGAGACAAGGAAACTACTAAATTACAATACTTTGGAATAAGCGTTTATTTTATTTTAATTACCATACTCTGTTATATAATTGTATAAGTTATTGGGAAAATAAATGTTTATGAATAAAAAAAAAAAAAAATTCTACACTGAACAAATTGTTTAAAACAGTGATTTTAAGCAACCCAATAACTCTAACGTATATTAGGTTGACTATAATTGTTGTTGTATGTGTGTGTTTTTGAACTTCACTGTAAATCACTGTTGTTAAGCGTGGCGCATAAAGTAAAATTTCGAGTTTAGAAAAGCCTAATTTGGATTGGCCGCTCCGCTTCGCTACGCGGCCAATCCAAATTCTTAGGCTTTTCTAAACTCGAAATTTTACTTCATGCTTAGTCTGGGAGTGGAAAACACTCGTTAAAAGCCCCAAATTAACTGCTTTGAAACAACGAATTCCCGCAAATTTAAAAAACGCTGTAAATATCGGGATATGTATACTCAAAAGAAAAATGCCCTGTATGTTCTGCTTTTAATACGTTTTAAACGTGTTTGAAACATGTTTTAAACACGTTTTAAACATGTTTTTAATCAATGTTTTAAACGCTGTTTCAATGAAAAAAACACATTTTGTTAAACAAACTGTTTGTTTTAATTCAAATGAAAAAAACGTTTTTTTTAAACAACCCTGGTACAAAGGCATATTATTGCGCTGTTATTTTGGTTAATCGTATTAAACATTATAATAGCACACGATTATACAAATAATTGACAGCTGATTTTCCTTGTACACCCACGATGTTGTGTGTACTATTGACTAATTAAAATGATTTATGTTTTTTTGTATGGTCATTAAAATCATGAATGGAAATTATTAATAATGATCGATGTCATTTATCTTTATTAAAAACATTTTTATCATCGCCACGTAATAATGAAAACGTTTTGTGAAATAATATAAAAAAAATTGGGGTCGGTTTTGTAGAACTTGCTGAGTACGAGCCGAGCTACGTTGTCGAAGCAGCCACAGCCGTCCAAAGAGGGCCAGGTGCAGCCCGAGATCGTCGTCGAGACGACACCGATGAGGGAAAACGGCGAAAAGACTGAAGTGGAAGAAGAAGAAGAAACACCAACGTTACCGCCGTCCTCCTCCGCCCAGTCTCCCTCTTTAGGTGACAATCAAAAACCCCTTGTAAAATAGGTAACTTTATCTTTTCCTTATTATTTATTCGATTAATTATTATTTGTATACACTAACATTGTTTTTTTTTGTATAATAACACTATAATGCATGTTTGGTTCTTCAGTAAACAGTATTGATCAAAAAAGAATGAGATCCTGAAAAAAAAACATAAGCATGAAGTAAAATTTCGAGTTTAGAAAAGCCTGAAAATTTGGTTTGGTCGTGTAATGAATGACACATGTATATACAAATAACTTTAGATATAGAATTAATTATGTGAGTATCTAAAATGTCTTGATTTATTTGAATTGCAGATTGTGGTCGGTTCTTCATATGGATGAATCGCTTGAACATAGAGGAGCTACGTAGACTGCCAAATACACTGCGTACCTATCTGTCGTCCGATTGACTTATTTTTGTCTAAATAGAATCGGCCGCGCTGTTTTTTTTCTTCCTTCTTTGTTTTAATACGTACATACGATTGTTCTGTTTTAAAACTGTTAGTTATTTATTCAGATTTAAATATGAATATATGAGAAATTTATATTTTTACCGGTCAGATCGTGAAAGTGTTGCTGTCTCGGAGTATGTCTTTTAAATTCATTAAAATGTCTTTGAGAAATATTGTAAATTTTTGTTTGAAATAAAATATATAATTTATTATAAGTTGTGAGCTCCTCTATTAAAACTCCCATATCCCCCCGCCCCCTGGCTACGGCCTTGTCCCTATATGAAAGAGAGTACCGCAAGTTGGCATCCATTTTGACACCCTAAAAGCACCAAATTCAAACTAAATCATTGTATTCTAAATTAAAACAATTTTTACTACCCGTGGTAATGGGGTAGATGAATTATGTGTGAAAAGAACCTCTAAATCACCAAACAACTATATAAACAAATAAAACGCACGCGTTATTTTCGGCGAAATGACGTTTTTTTTTTTTTTGGGGGTTTTACGTCATCTATTTCCGCTGCTAAGGCCAATCATGACGCCGGAGATTAGGTCTACAGCTATCCGGGAATTTTGCCGAACCCGGTGGGAGTTCCAACCCACCGGTAGGGATCTTTAACGTGCACGCAACATCCAGGCAGTACACGGGGCCTACATGCATTTAACGTCATATCCGAGAAGACGGAGTGTTTGGCATTTTTATCCTAACCTATATAAATGCAGACAACTTGTTAGGCCGGTATTTGAACCCCGGTCCGTGGCGTGGCAGTACAACACTCTAACCACTACACCACCAAGCTGCCCATGACGTTTGTTGAAGCATAATGTTCCAACTAATGTTAGACAATTATAAATTAAGAAAATTTCATCAATTAAGTCGCCTAGATGCAAAACCAGCTATACACCTTTTTTGATTTTGAGGTTTTGATATCCTTGGATTCTACTCGTCTCAGACTACAATTTTAAAAATAAATCGATCTTCAAAACACTTCTTAAACCTTTTAAAATTGTGTTTGAAAAATCGTGTCTAATGCAAAACCTGCTACATTCTCGGTTGCAAAAGCCGAGATATTTTTTCATTTGCAAATCCTGGGAACTTTTTACTTAGTTTTACATAATTTTTCTTGTTCCAATTCGATACAACAGTCATTCAACACCATTTTTATTTATTATTTAAAAGGTGTTGCAAAATCGTTTTTTTTCATTTTGCCACAAATTTGTCAAAACACGTATGGCTGGTTTTGCATCTGAGCGACTCAATTAATATAACTTAATAAATAAATTGATTTAAAACATTTTAGCATTTAAATCATATAAATCAGTCAACGCGTTCAAAAGTTAAAACCAAATAAAAATGTTGTTAGCCCTCCCCTTTAAATTTCGACAGAAATCCAATTTAATTCTTGGAACGAGCGCCAGCTCGAGACGCACACAAAAAAACGTGCGCTTTTTTTTTTTTTTGGTTTGGCTTTTGCCTGGCCTTAGTTACTAGATTATTAGCCATCATCAATTGTTATTTTGTATACATTTGTTAATTAACTTATTAGTAAGTATAACATACAACTATATATTTGGGCGTCACAACACATTCACACACATCCATGGAACCGGAGACGAGTATTTTTCGTTAGAAAAATTACTCGCCTCCGCTGGGAATCGAACCTAGATCACCTCCGTGACCGATTGGCGAAACCGGCGGCTCAACGCGACGACACGAAAATATCTACAATCTTCCGGTTTCTATCTCTTTCCTAAAATGTTGGAGGGTAAGGGAAAAGAGACCGAGCACTCATTATGAACACCAACTGCATTTTTTTATGTCAATGCAAACCGATATTAGCAGGTAGTAAGAAGTCCATTTGTTTTCAGCCGGCGCGTCGCGTTATCTTTTGTCCGACTTGGGGTGGTTTTGATAGGAATATTTATTTGATATTTATGAAATTATTTAAAATGTAATAATAATTAATACGACATTTGTAAAATAAAGTCGAAATTATGTCTACGTGTACAATTTTAGGTCAATAGCATTTTTATATCTCGGTAAATATTAATCATCACATCTAAACGTTATAAATTTTAACTTTACTGTAAATCAGTGGTTTATACGCGTGGCGCATGAAAATTTGTCTCGGGTCGCTGCGCGACCCTCGACAAATTTTCTAGGCGGGGCTTTTCTAAACTCGAAATTTTACTTCATGCTTAGTCTGGAAGTGGACAACACTCGTTCTTAGAAGTTTAAAATTGAAGGATCACTCTACTAAGTTTACTAAGTTTATTACCATTTTACAAAGGTTACAGCTCGAAGGACCAATAATGGTCTTCGGAGACCAAAGGACTACAGGGAATCGAAGTTTTTTTACAAGAAAACAACGAAAATCTGAAGATCTACAGCATGGATAGGAAAGAACTCATCTAATTTTGAAAAAATATCGAAGTTGGGTTGGTTTTCAGTGCATTTTTAACTTCACTTTAAATCAGTGTTTTATACGCGTGGCGCATGAAGTAAAATTTCGAGTTTAGAAAAGCCCCGTGGGGGGATTTTCTAAACTCGAAATTTTACTTCATGCTTAGTCTGGGAGTGAAAGACACTCGTTAGTTTAATACATCACAATTGGTAAAATATATATCGTTGGATGATATGTAAGCAAATTATGGGTCTTAGGAGTTGTCAAATAAGTGAGTTACTCAACTGTTTCCAAGGCACTGTTTACGAAAACAAAAGATTAACATTGTACATATAAAATGTACAAGGTGAGAGACTCGATGTCTCAGCTCTATTAAAAGAGAAGGAAAACCGATAGAAAAAATCTTAAAAGAGGTTCATAAATGGGATTGAGTAAGGTTCATTTTAATCCGAAATTGCATATTTTTCTAAATTTTGAAAGTGAAGTAATGATGTCATCGAATATTTTTTCCCGAGAAACATACCTAAGTATATTTTTGGATATTTCTAAAGAGCTAATTTTTCTATACTTTGTAGAGACAAAAATTTGCTATCTTCTTTCGTTAAAAAATTAAAAGCAAACTTAAAAAAAAAGTATTATCAAAAATTCCAAATTGTCACAACTTAAACAAGTAGCTTCTGGAAGCAAATAACAAAGCCGCATCTGTCAAAAATTAAACTAATGGTTGACAAATATTGTTTTGTTGTCATTTGATTTTAGATTTCAGATTTTTCTATCGTTTTTCATTTTCATATAATAGAGCTGAGACTTCGAGTTTCGCTCACCCTGTACAATAAACTATAAGTGTGATACAATATTGAATTCAGGAAAAAATATTCTTACAAAAAATATGAAAATCCAAAAGAAAATCCAGAAAACGTGAACACCATTTACTCCCAATAGCATTGTCGATGGTACTCACAGAATGACTATTATAAATGTCAATTGATTGTGCATTTTAAAATCCAGAAGAAAACTAAACGTATATAACCATTTTAGTAGTCATGTATAATTTACATATAAATTGACGATGTGAACGCCATCTGCTGCCAAATTTTGAGCAGTGCTATTGACAGTAGATGGTGTTCACGTCGTTAATATATTTTTATATATACAGAGAGTTTTATGTAACACCGAACATTTTCATAACGAGAATTTTTCTTTGAAGTATCCATATGCATACGTTGCATATTTTTTCCGATGCTCAGTTTATTAAAAGAATCCAATTTGAGGCTCTAAGCGAGTGTTTTCTAGTCCCAGGCTGAGCATGAAGTAAAATTTCGAGTTTAGAAAAGCCTGAAAATTTGGTTTGGGCGCGTAGCGCGAAGCGCGGAGCGGCCAAACCAAATTTTCAGGCTTTTCTAAACTCGAAATTTTACTTCATGCGCCACCGATACAAAACACTGATTCAATGTAAAGCTAAGCGGTGTATTTTAAATGTTGTAATATGTCAGTGTTTTGTACCGGTGCCGCATGAAGTAAAATTTCGAGTTTAGAAAAGCCTGAAAATTTGGTTTGGCCGCTCCGCGCTTCGCGCTACGCGCCCAAACCAAATTTTCAGGCTTTTCTAAACTCGAAATTTTACTTCATGCTTAGCCTGGGAGTGGAAAACCCTCGCTCAAAGCTTCAAATTAAATTCTTTTAATAAACCGAGCATCGAAAAATGTGCAACGTAAGCATATGGATACTTAAAAGAAAAATTCTCGTTATAAAAATGTTCGGTGTTACATAAAACTCTCTGTATATGTTCATTATAGCACTTTTTCCGTCATTTAAAGAATTGATGATTCTCGTACTAAAGGTATTTCACTTGCTAATTTGTTGGTCGCACATGAAGTAAAATTTCGAGTTTAGAAAAGCTTAATTTGTCTTAGTCGGTCTGCTGCGCTACGCCCGAGCCAAATGTTCAGGCTTTTCTAAATTCAAAATTTTACTTCATGCTTAATCTGGCATTGGAAACACTCGTTAGATGATCAATCATAACCAGGGTTG
The DNA here is from genome assembly GCA_932526585.2 of Philonthus cognatus. Classification (NCBI taxonomy): domain Eukaryota; kingdom Metazoa; phylum Arthropoda; class Insecta; order Coleoptera; family Staphylinidae; genus Philonthus; species Philonthus cognatus. The sequence goes on along the minus strand of OW052249.1, from coordinate 21,260,690 downwards.
TTATGTTTAAAACACTTTGTTTTAAAACAGTGTTTTAAACATATTTAAAAACAGCCGTCGTGTTTTAAACGGTTTTGTTTTAAACATGTTTTAAATCTTAGATTTGTTTAAAACATGTTTTAAACGTTGGATTTGTTTAAAACCGTTTTTTTATTATCTTAACTGCTAAAAATAAATATTTGCTAAATTATATTTTATATTACTTCATTAAAGTTTCTTGTTTGTTTTAAAATTCTAGCTAAATTGTTGAAGATATTTCAAATTACATCATCAAACATAACATTTTATTACAATAAAACTGTGTGTGCATAAATGTGGTTTATAAATACCGGGATTTTTTCTTTCACGTATACATAAGCATACACTGTACATTTTTCGACGTTCGTTGTTTTTTGTTCAAGATTTCAATTTGAATCTTTAAACGAGGGTCTTCCACTCCCAGACTAAGCATGAAGTAAAATTTCGAGTTTAGAAAAGCCTGAAAATTTGGATTGGCCGCGTAGCGAAGCGGAGCGGCCAATCCAAATTAGGCTTTTCTAAACTCGAAATTTTACTTCATGCACCACGCGTATAAAACACTGAAATATCGTAAAGTCTAAAATATACGGCTTTAGCAATCTAATATGTAAATGTGGATAAAACGTGAGTCAAATTCTGCGCTGAAAAAATTGTTTAAAGCAGTGATTATACGCAACCCAATAACTCGTAACGTTTATTAGGTTGCCTATAACCGGTGTTGTAAGTGTGTGTTTTTTGAACTTCACTGTAAATCAGTGTTTTTAAGCGTGGCGCATGAAGTAAAATTTCGAGTTTAGAAAAGCCTAATTTGGATTGGCCGCTCTGCTTCGCTACGCGGTCAATCCAAATTCTTAGGCTTTTCTAAACTCGTAATTTTACTCCATGCTTAGTCTGGGAGTGGAAAACACTCGTTTAAAGCTTCAAATTAACCGCATTAAAACAACGATTTCCCACAACTATAAAAAACGCTGTAATTATCGGGATATGTATACTCAAATGAAAAATATATTCTGTTTTAAACACGTTTTAAACGTGTTTTAAACATGTTTTGAACACGTTTTAAACCCAGATCATAACCTTATATTGTATTTTTTTATTGCTAGATTAGCGTGCTCTATTTAATCGATTTGATTAAAACGTAACCAAATAATACCATTGCGTAACATATTGAATAATGAGTTAAATTGTTGGAGTCATCAAAGGAACATGAACGACCGTTTAGAACGCTTTAAAAAGGGAAAAAGGGAAACTACCTGCTATTCTAACAGATAAAGTCATAAATTGTAACCTAAACCACACCATAAATTGTGGTTTCTTTTCTTCCGTTATACTCCTGCGCTTGTAGAGGGTGTCTCTCTTCAAAATTTGCTGGTTTAGATATTTTGGAGAGGCCCTGGCTCAACCGCTCGGCCACGGCGGGCCCTAACGTGCGCTTAAATACCACAAGCCGACCAACACCTGTGTGAAATAATATATGCAACTTAAAATTCATATACACAAATACGCGTTCATAAAGTTGCATATGATATTTAACCGCTTAAAATACACATTTGGTGTGAAATAACATATGCAACTTAAAATACCCATTCGTATATAAAGTTGCATATGATATTTTACCGCTTAAAATACACATTTGGTGTGAAATAACATATGCAACTTAAAATACCCATTCGTATATAAAGTTGCATATGATATTTTACCGCTTAAAATACACATTTGGTGTAAAATAACATATGCAACTTGAAATACCGATTCGTATACAAAGTTGCATATTATATTTTACCACTTAAAATACACATTTGGTGTATGTAAAATTGCATATGTTGTTTGACTGTCACGCGAATTAAATCGAATAATTTGTTTGTTTAAAGGTAAAGATAATCGTTAAGTGCGACAGAGATTAACAGCACTTAATGAATTTTAGTTATAAATAAGTTAATTTCACTTGTTCAGGATAATTTAAAATTATAGAACGAATTTCTCTTTAAAGTATCCAGGAATTCGTTATTTTCATAAAAGCGAACAATTTAAATTTGTATCGAGTGTTTCTAATTCTAGATTAAGCATGAAGTACAATTTCGAGTTTAAAAAAGCCTGAAAATTTGGATTGGTCGCGTAGCGAAGCGGAGCGACCAATTGAAATTAGGCTTTTTTGAACTCAAAATTTTACTTCATGCGCCACGCACTAATTTAAAGTTAGGTTCAAAAAGCACTCCTTAAGATTGATTTTCCTTAACAAATGTACAAATGTTTATTTCATCCTGGCAAATCGTCCAAAACTCAAGCTCATGGATTTTTTCTTTTAACTATACTCAATGACATTAGAAGCGTAACACCAAGAAGGAATATTTTTTTTAATTCATATTTTAGCGACAGAGTGACTATATTTAAAGCATACATTGATAACAATTTCAACCTTGTGCCTTTTATATTTATTGTGAAAAAAAAAAATATTTCACTTTTTCTTTTTTGATAAAACTATTTATATGATCTGTTTAGTACAGATGTTTTTGGTTTTCGTGTTTCCGTTGAGTGTGTTAAGCTTAAATAAAATGCCTCGAGTCCGAAGACGTCCACAATATCACCATTTGAGCGATTTTGACCGGGGTCGAGTTGTTGCTTATCGAGATGTCGGTATGTCCTATCGCGAAATTGCCCGCCGTATTGATTCCACTGCAGCAAATGTAATACGTGTGTATCAGGTATGGACAGAAGAAGGTAGAGGAGCAAGAAGAAGACCAATTGGTCAACCAAGGCGTACCACAGAACGTCAAGATCGGCGCTTAAGACAAATAGCCCTGCGAGACCGTTTCGCTACTACGCGTCAAATCGGTGATCAATGGATTGGAGAAGAAGGTAGGCCCGTTAGTATGCGAACCTTATATCGCCGCATTCAATCCTTTGGGCTTCTTTCGTACGGTCCAAGATTAGTGCTTCCTTAAACAGCGAGACACTGTCGCCAAAGGTTGGACTGGTGCAGAGAACGGCAGCATTGGGAGGCAGAATGGCACGATGTCGTATTCAGCGATGAATCACGATTTTGTCTAGGCACGCATGATGGCCGTAGAAGGGTACGACGCTACCGTGGAGAACGACCTGATCTTAGGTTTGCTATTGAGAGGCATGTACACAGGACTGCTGGAGTAATGGTTTGGGGGGCTATTGCTTATGGTGGTCGATCACCTCTTGTATTCATTCGAGGCAGTATGACAGCTGCGCGTTATGTTGAAGACGTCATACGACCGACTTTGTTGCCTTATTTAGATGTCCGCCCAGACGTACTTTTTCAACAAGATAACGCACGTCCCCATATTGCTCGTCAAACTATGAACTTTCTTAATGAAGCTGGTGTTAATGTTTTGGCGTGGCCGCCCCGTTCGCCGGATTTAAATCCCATTGAACATGTGTGGGATATCATGGGAAGAAGAATATTCTCTTTGGACCATCCTCCACAAACTCTAGCACAGTTGATCGATGAAATTCAAGTTGCTTGGAACGAGATGCCTCAAGAAGACATCGACCATCTCATTTTGTCGATGCCCAGACGTCTACAGGAGTGTATACAGCAAAGGGGTCGCCAAACACATTATTAATTTTTTTTAGATTGTTTTTTAATAAAATTTCTTGAAAATGTAATCATTTTATTCTTGATGTAAGACTACCATACTGGCAACAAATCAAGTTAAAATAATAACTCCTTCTGGGTGTTACGCTTCTAATGTCATTGAGTATATTTACACATCCTAAAGAAAATTGCTCAAATTTTGGAAACCCAAGATTTGGTTAGAAATGTATATTTCAATATTTAATCAATTTCTCAAACTTAGCAAGTGGTTAAACATTTTGGAATTTATTTAATTAAATATACCACACTAAGATTCAGAAATATATATTTGTAAAATTTATTAAGTTATGAATGTATATTTTGAACTTCATTTGAAATCAGTGTTTTATGAGCGTGGCGCATGAAGTAAAATTTCGAGTTTGGAAAAGCCTGAAAATTCGTATTTGCCGGCACGCTTTGCGCAGCGGCAAATGAAAATTTTCAGGCTCTTCTAAACTCGAATTTCTACTTCATGCTTAATCTGAGAGTAGAAACAAATCGCAGCAAGTATACTTAATAGAAAAGCTGTAGTAATCATTTTCGAAATTCATAAATATTTACAAAGTTACATTCATGATTTCAGTTGAATAAATGTGCATTTACAATAGGTAAAATTGTTTAAGGCTTTGACAAACAGAATAGGTTGTAATTTGAGCAATTATTTCTGCTCTAGCAATTGTTACGTATTTTGAATATCTGAAGATTACAGCATCAGCGTATATGCTGTAAATCCACAGATATTACTTGTTTTTTTAAAAGAGTTTATCTGGGATATGTATACTTAAAAGAAACACTTCTTGTAAAGATTATTATTATTGTTATTATTCAAATTTGAAAATGTGTCACGAGAGTAAAAATAATTTTACGTTCCACTAGCGTGAAGTAAATATTTCGAATTTAGAAATGCCTGAAACTTTGGATTGGTCGCATAAATATTATTCTTGAACTGCCAATGTTTGCTCCTCATTTTATGTATGCTCCTAATTAGATATTAACTTAATGTTATTAGGCAAATGAATGGTGTTGTTCTGATATCGATAAGACCAACAAGCCAAATTAAAATAATAATCAAGTTCATAATCTTACATACTTTTATTTGACTGTCATTTTCCAACTGTGTAAAATATAAATATTAAAGTTTCTGAAGATTGGACCCAAACTGACACAACTGCGACATTAGGAAGAATCCAAGACATCTAAAACATAAAAGTACCTAGTTAGAGCGAAACGTCACAATATTGTTAAAGCCGTGCTTTTAAGCTAAGACGAATATTTAAAGATACCTACAAAAAGGAATCACCTAGAAGCAAAGTGGCATAAGTGACTAATAAAAAAATAAAAAATTTAGTTGTAAGTTCAAGTTATGTTAAAACCAACAAACAAAATAGCAGTTTGTACTCCATTTTTTTTAAATTGGCATTTACACCCCTTTGCTTCTAAGTGCCTCAATTCAATTTTCGATGGGCTAGAAGCTGACTCCAATTTAATGTATTCATTTTAATTTTTAATTTTTGAAGAGTACTGTACTAGATGAAATGATTTTCAACTAAACTTTTATTTGTGTTTTTTTATAATTATTATAAGTGAGTATACATAATTAATAAATAAGAAGAATACAGTAATCTATATCAATATATATGAATTTGTGTTCAGGACTCATTCATTCACCAGATTTGGAAAGTGCTCGAAGAGTACTTATTTTTTTATCTAGCATGTTATACCCTTCACTTTAGCGGTTTCGCTGTTATAACCCCTTCTTTCAAAATTGCGCCCCATTTTTGAGATTGTTTTGTAGAGAAACTAATTGACGCCGGCGCCTAAATTTTGCATTGAGGTACAGGTTAAGACCTCGTATACCTTCACATAATTTTTTTTCGGGTAATTTATGGAAAATGAATAATTTTTGATTGAACTTCGCATGTTGTCATTTTTTTCGAAAATTTCAAATGGCACCCCCCTAAAAAAATTACGGCGTTGTACAGCCAAAACTCTAAATTTTTCATTGGTACAAAAAAAATTACACATTGCATAACAAAATTTCGGAGAAAAAAGGAATTTCATCGCAAATGTCGGGAAACGTTTTCCGTTTCCAAGAGTGCCATGAGAAAACAAAAGATTGGTAATTGTCAAAGTAAATTATTAGACGCCAGTAGCAGCCATAAGTCATTTTTGATAAACGTTCTAAAAATGTTCCGAACTCAAGAGGAAATGGTTGACATGATATTTATTCTTGGAGAATGTAACAAGAATTGTTTCTTGGCGTCACTAGTGTACGCTGCGAGAATCCGCACAGGGCACATCCAAATGAACGTGCGTTTCAAAAAGTGTCGGAGAGATTTACTACTACGGGAAGTTAGAAAGAAGACAGTTTTTACCGAAAATAATGAACTGCAGGTTCTGGAGGCAGTTATTGAAGATCCTCATACCAGTATCCGTGATATTAGTAGGAATCACGATATTTCAACGCGATCCGTACATCGTGTTCTTCAAAAGTACAAATTCCGTCCATTTAAGATTCAACTGCACCAAGAATTGCAACCTCAAGATTTTCATGCGAGGCAAGATTTCTGCTTGTGGGCTATCAACAAAATTGAGCAGGAGGAATCATTTCTTATGCGCGTATTATTTTCTGATGAAGCGACGTTCCATAGAAATGGGCATGTCAATCGCCACAACTACCATTATTACGCCGATGAAAACCCACACGCCATGCGAATGATAAACCACCAGCAAAGATGGTGGCTGAATGTTTGGGGAGGCATACTTGGAGAACACCTTTTGGGTCTTTATTTCATCGAGGGGCACCTGAACGGCAACAGTTATTTGAGGTTCCTTCGCGACGACTTGGATGATCTCTTGGAAAATGTCCCTCTAGCCGCTCTACGACAGATAGTTTTCCAGCACGATGGAGCTCCTGCACATGATAGCCGTGTCGTTCGGGAATTTCTCGATGAAACGTTTCCGGACTCCTGGATTGGTCGTGGGGGTCCTGTGAGGTGGCCGCCAAGATCACCAGACCTCACTCCCCTTGACTTCTTGCTTTGGAGCCATATCAAAGACGAGGTTTACAGGACGGTACCAACTACTGTCGAGGATATGAGGGAGAGAATCCGCGCGGCTTTCCGCGGTATATCACCAGAAGTCCTTAGGGCAGTGTCTAGAGCCTGTGAGTCGAAGTTGCGGTTATGCCTCCAGCAGGAAGGTCGTCATTTCGAACATTTAGTTTAAGTTATTAAATTTTCTTTATCTGCATTTTTCATATCATGTTGAATAAATAGGTACATACTATTATGTTGACCGTATTTGTGTTTTTGTTTTCTCATGGCACTCTTGGGAACGGAAAACGTTTCCCGACATTTGCGATGAAATTCCTTCTTTCTCCGAAATTTTGTTATGCAATGTGTAATTTTTTTTGTACCAATGAAAAATTTAGAGTTTTGGCTGTACAACGCCGTAATTTTTTTAGGGGGGTGCCATTTGAAATTTTCGAAAAAAATGACAACATGCGAAGTTCAATCAAAAATTATTTTTTTTCCATAAATTACCGAAAAAAAAATTATGTGAAGGTATACGAGGTCTTAACCTGTACCTCAATTCAAAATTTAGGCACCGGCGTCAATTAGTTTCTCTACAAAACAATCTCGAAAATGGGGCGCAATTTTGAAAGAAGGGGTTATAACAGCGAAACCGCTAAAGTGAATGGTATAACATGTTAGATAAATAAATAAGTACTCTTCGAGCACTTTCCAAATGTGCAATAAAAAATAGGGCATTCCATTTAAAAAAAACATAAGTTTAGTACGCCACTGGAGTACGGCACGCCACTGATGATTAGAAATATTTTTGAAACATAGCGACGGTAATTATGCACCACTTTGCTCTTAGATTTTTTTCGATAGCTTTTATCGTAAAGGAGCTATGGTCCGAGGCGTCTTAAGTGCCACACCCGGTATACGCGTTTCAGACTTTAACGCCATCTATACTAATGATGGCGTTAAAGCCTGAAACGCGTATATAGTTATCCGGTGAATGAATGAGTACTGAACACAAATTCATATATAAAGCCCAAACCAGTGCTTGAATAACACTGAACATCTTTGACTATTTATTATGGCCTGTGCAATTTACATATGTTCGACAGCGAAAACGCTGTCTAATGCCCATTTGCTTAAGTAGCATCTTCAATATGACGATGCTACTTAAGCAAATGGGCATTAGATGGTGTTTACGCTGTCGAACATGTAAAGCTACCTATTTCACAAGGGTTTTTGATCGTCACCTAAACAAGATTAGACGGAAGAAGACAGCGGTAACGTTGGTGTTTTTTTTCTTCTTCCACTTCAGCCTTTTCGCTGATTCTTCTTTTCAGACTTTTCGCCATTTATTTTATGATTGTTATCTGAAGACTGCTTAAGAGAAGGTTTTTGTTCTTTTTCTTCCGTTTCGACGACGATCTCGAACTGCATCTTATTACTGGATATCCTTGGTTGCTTCGATGTTAGAACTGGGAATGGCGAGTGCTACAAAACCAGACATTGGGTATGGCTTGAGTGGGCACCAACTGAGTTTGAATGGGAAATTAATAAACGGACTCACCTTACTGGCCGTCAATTGTAGTGGGACTTCTAAGTGCAGTTTTTCGGCGCACAGCTTTCTTAACCTGTCGACACCTGAAATTTTAAAACTAAATGAATAGATCAGGTTTTTTTTATCTTTTCACTCTCGTGCCACGTTTTTTAAAGAAGGAAAAAGTGACGTTACACCAATGTAGTCAATGAAGAAGAAATTTAATGGTATGTATTGTTGTATATTCGGATAATGATGTTAAATTAAAAAAGATGAGGCGGCACACTTGGATACTGCTGCGGCACACTATCGTGCTGTGGTACATCCTATGAGAAACAACGGCCTAGATAACGTGTGAACCATACAAATACGTTAAACCAAAGAGGATACTATAGTACAGAGCTGGACAGGATTCGAATCATTCAGGATTCGATTCCCGGATTCGAATCCTTTTAGAGGATTCGAAAGAGGTATTCGAATACTTTAGTGAAAACGGATTCGTGATCCGGATTCGTTACACTTTTTTAAAAGGATTCGTATTCGAATCCAGACGTAGATGATTCGACTCCTTATAAAAGGATTCGAATTCTTATAAAAGGATTCGAATCCCTATAAAAGGATTCGAATTCTTATAAAAGGATTTAAATCCTTATAAAAGGATTCGAATCATTATAAAAGGATTCGAATCCTCATACACGGATTCAAATCTTCTCAAATAATTAGAATCTTCGCTATTAAGGCTGGGATTCAAATTCTATTAATTCTAATAGTTTAATATTCTAATATGAATATTTAAATCACTAAATTATTCATAATATAAATATTTACATTTTCGAATAATTCAAATATTTGTGAATGCATACTTGGTTACTTAAGCATGAACAATTTCCAACCTTAATAGTATATTTTTAACTTCACTTGAAATCAGTGTTATATACGCGTGGCGCATGAAGTAAAATTTCGAGTTTAGAAAAGCCCCGTGAAAATTTGTCTCGGGTCGCTGCGCGACCCGAGACAATTTTTCTACGCGGGGCTTTTCTAAACTCGAAATTTTACTTCATGCTTAGTCTGGGAGTGGACAAGACTCGTTCTTAGAAGTTTTAAATTAAAGGATCACTCTAGATTACTAAGATTATTACTGTTTTACAAAGGCTACAGCTCGAAGGACCAATCATGGTCTTCGGAGACCGAAGGATACCTGTAGTCCTTCGGTCTCTCGAAGTTCTTTTACAAGAAAACAACGAATATCTAAAGGTTTACAGCATGGATAGGAAAGTAAACATCCAATTTTAAAAAAATATCGAAGTTGAGTTGGTTTTCAGTGCATTTTTAACTTTACTTTAAATCAGAGCAAACATTTGTCTCGGGCCGCTGCACGAACCTCGACAAATATTCTACGCGGGGCTTTTCTAAACTCGAAATTTTACTTCATGCTTAACTCTTTTATAAAATCGACGAATAAATATTACTGGGGAGGGAGAGGGAAAAGAGAAGGGAGGGTAAGAGGGATACGGGAGGGTAATGAGATAATAAAATGTAAATATAAATGTAATGTAAAGTGTGGAGGTATGCCAATAAAGATCTTTTTTTTATAATAAATCATTAATTGAAATCATAGATAAAGATGCAAAATTCTACCTAAAATTAACTATTAGTGTAATAGTTCAGGGTAGAGTAGTGGATTTAAAATAGGTATATATTGTAACATAATAACTTAAATACATGACATGGTAGTTAATGGTTTAAAAGTAGAAATAACTCTGGTCAGTTGGCCTCCTCGCGGGTATTTATATTTGGTGTTGGTGCTGACTGGTAGCGTTGGCCCGGTGATTTGGGACGCCGATGGTCACAAAGTCCACAAGTCCGTTGCTGAGTTGCAGAAGTTGTTGCCGTGGATCGGCCGGACAGCCGCTCGTCATTCTTGCGTAAGTGGGGCATCAGGTAATTGTCCGGAATTGTGTTGTGTTATGATTGCATTATTGAACGAATGATGCAATCGTAATAGAATAATTAATAATTAAATATATTTCTAATCTTAGGGATTAGACATTCTGCCCGGCGGGAGTATGGGATATCAGCGGTCGTAGTTGGATGGACTCTGTCGCTGATAAGTTCCTTGGAAGTGGGTGTGTGTTGACATTTTTTGGTGTCCTCTGGACTGTACAGTATTCTGGAGATGCCCTGGAAGCTGGACTTGGAACCATTTGAAGTTCTTCTGGATGTCCTGCCGGTGAGGTTTCGCCACCTTGCTTTTTCTTCCAGATGTGCCGAATGATTGCGATTCCTAGTCCTAATACGCCAAATGTGCCTATGGATGTTACAGCACTGGTCCAGGACGAGTGGTATCTGATGTGTTTCCAGTTGATGTTCGAAAGTTGGTCCCTAAGTTCCTCTTCTTTGTTGATTATATCAGTTGCCATCTTATTGTTCTGCGATCGTAGAATAGATTTGAATGAAATTGGATTTATAGGCGGTACTGTTTGTCCACTTATAAGTGAAACGTTAGCCTTCTTTGAATATGTGGCCAGTATTGCTTTGGATTCCATCTGGTTAGGCGTTAGCATCACATGTTGTGTGTGTATGATGCAATCCTGGGTTATTTGGATTACTCCTGTGCTGCTAAGTTGAACATCCTCTCGTGTACCATTGCAGGATATGGCTATTTTGATGGGTGATGGTGTGATGAATAACCATGTGTTTGACATATGTAGTTGCTTCCATGTAATTGAATGTAATGGAAAATTTCTTGTTCTGCAATGTATCTTGTCATCTCGGTCGAATATTTGACTGATGATGCATTCGGGATGTGTCTCGATGTCCATGATTTGGGTGGGTGCGCAGACATACTTGTGTCGTGTCAGTGTTCTGCAAGCCGAAAATTCTGTGTCTTGCAAATGGAAGTAGAGTTGTTGATTGTAGTCAACTGCGATGATGTCTTGAGATATATCCAGCGCCTCGTAGTATGTTTTATGAATTTGACATGGTGTCGCTGTTGCTTTCATTATTGTGAACTGTGATGTATCCACAATAAGGAAGTGCCCATAAATGTGTATTGTGTTGCTATCCTGTTTGCTTTGCACATTTGTGATAGGTGCGGATAGTATTTGTAGATTGGATGGGAGCTTTAGGGTTGCATGTTTTATGATGGATTGAATCTGAGAAGGAGGTATTGGAATATGGAAGTTATGTTGTCTGTAATGGATGCTTAAAATTTTGGAGAGGTGTTGGTAGGTTTCGCTGAGGAAATTATGTGCTGTTTGATACGCACCAAGGAGATGGATATTTAACTGGTTGGAATTGATGGCTGCATACCATTTTGACATTTCATGGATTAATTGGAAACCTTGGTTTATCTTTAGTTGAAATTGTTCCAACTTCTTTGCCATGACTTCTTCTGTATTGTTGAATGTTGCCATGGCAGATATCATTAATTTTGTTTGATGTTGTGCTGAGTGGGTGAGCTGCTTCTGGTTGGCATCAAGGCGGTCAATATCTGTGTAAACTTCGTCATTAACTCCAAATACTGCGGTCATCAATGTTCCTAGTAATCCTCGTTTGTTGCGTGATTTGTCTTGATTTGCTATGCCTGAGAAAGTTTCTTCAATATTTTTTAGTATTTCTCTCAAATGATGTACCAGACTCTTGCATTCCACCTCTGTTGTTACTTTGTGGGTTTCTTTGCATAGTTGTAGAAATCGCAAGGTGACGTTACTAGCTCGACGTACATCATCCTCCAAAAGAGTTCGGTTATATTCTGCATGGATGCGAAAGGTTCCTCTCTCAGTTTGTGCGCTGCCAAAGTGTTCAATATATTATAATCCTCTGTGGGGATGTTTAATTGTGTAATAGCTGCTTGAAACTTGAAAAAACTGTAAGAGAATAAATATTAGTATGATGACTGGGCTTTTTTCTTTTCTAATTCTTTTTTCTTAAGGGGATTATTGCAGTGTAACACGCCGATCGTGTTGGAAAGACCCACATAGTTTAGAGTAGCTCATCCGATGCCAAATTTACAGCACAAGTGGGGAGAATACAGTCAGAGAGAAAAGCGGCAGTTCGCTGTGCATTTGTGCATTGCTCCTTGGCATGAACGGATGGGGTCTCGCGTCGCGTGGAATAGACGAAAAAAACAAAGCGTATAAAAAAGACGGATCGAACGAAAGTGTCGATTCGTATTATTTAAACACGCTGATAATACATACAAGCTATGTATTGTTTTCAATTCGTTAGAAAGCGTTATCGGATCCTGTGTTGTTTTTCGGTATTTACAAAACTGATAATTCTTATTCTTGTCATTATAACACATTATTTTTACTTTTAAGACTCCAGTTTCGACAGCCGAACAAACTATGTGTTTTATTTTATTAAATTATAGATTATTTCTTAAAAATATAATAATAAAATAATTCATGTTCATAAGCTCATTGTGAATATATATATGCCGCACATATATGAAAAAAAACATAGGATTTTCAATCATATTTTTTAAATGGGAATATTATCTTCCCTAACTGCTATTGCCATGAAAATAATGTGTATTAATTTGGCCTCTGCCCAATTGGGTAAATACCCCCAATTTTGGGGAGAATTTCAATTTATATTCGGTCAAATATTCTAGTTTTTATGAATGCAACAAATAAATAATAGATTGAAAAAAATTAAACGGAAAGCTGCCCTGTTTTTTTTTTTTATGTTTAGTACAGGGTTTACAAAATGATGATGTGTATAAATAGGCTCAGTCAACTTAGCCCCCCGAAGTTCAACTTTTTTGAAAAAAGCGATTGCGTTAGACCGGCCTTAGCTAGCGCCACAAAAATTAGAGCTAGCGCCATTTAGACAAGAAAACTACGGGGATTTGAACTTTCGGGGGGCTAGGTTGATGCTAGCCCCCCGAGTTTGGATTTTTTAAGTTTTTTTACACTATTCGGATTCCTCAGAGCTAGCGCTACCAATTTAAAAGCCAACGCCACTCCCACAGCCCCAAAAAAATGTTAAACATTTTTAACCCTGGCCCCCTAAAATGAGATGTTTTTAATCAAATTGGGTGGAAAATATAACTTAGAGCTAGCGCCAACAGAATATGACAAAAATATTCTCTCAAAAATATCAGGTAAAAAAAAGTTCACGTCCAAATTTTGATGCAAGAGCTTTCAGATCCTGTATGCGAATTACCATTTACTTCCTGAATTTTAATACAAAATGATGTTTGGCATATAATATACTGCTTTCAACAAATAGTTCGGCGTTGTAATTACTTTATTTATGTTCATAGACACTGGCTATTAGAAACATGATGCCTAGTAGACAGTAGCGTAACTGACAATTGTGTTTTCACTCCTAGCTAATTTAAATCGTTATTACGCAAGAACTTACCGTACGATTTAAGAAACTCTTTTGGCATTGTAATTACTATACTAATATTTATAAACATTGGCAACAAGATAGCTTGCACTAGTAAGACAGTGGCGTAACTGACGATTGTTTTTGATAATTGAAATCGTTATAACTCGGAAACTAACCGTACGATTTCAATTTTTTTTTTGGCATTGTAATTGCTATACTGAAGTCTATAAACACTAACAACGACATAGCTAGTGATATTAAAGGATAAATTAAAATCACTTGCTTTGTTTCACTATTTGTTTCTATTTACTCGACTAGTTTCGCTTTTTACGGCATTATCAAAGTTCACTCTTGATTCACTCTTGATTCACTCTTGATAATGCCGTAAAAAGCGAAACTAGTCAAGTAAATAGAAACAAATAGTGAAACAAACCAAGTGTTTTTAATTTATCCTTTATTATTATTTCAAAATGTTTCACCAAGTGATAAATGAGAAAGTTATTCAAGAGATAGCTAGTGCTAGCAAGACAGTGGCGTACCTCACGGTTGTTTTTTTTATGATAACTTAAATCATTATTACTCGGTGGAAAACACTCGTTGGGAGTTTCAAACTGAACGCTTTTCAAAAACAATGAATGCCTGAAAATTTACCTAGTACACATCGGGTTATGTATGTACCTAATCAAAACATGGGTATCTTTTCGATGCTACAAAATTGGGATTAAGCTCGTTTCGTTGCTATTCAATTGACTTTATTTTCATTCTAACACAATCTATCTCAATATCCTAATTCTACAATATACAGGGAGTTTTTCTTTAAAGTATACGTATTCCAGATTCACTTTATTTTCTTTAAATCTTAAGATATATGTTGTTTTTACAGGAATTCAATTTGAAGCTTTAAGCGAGTGTTTTCCACTCCCAGACTAAGCATGAAGTAAAATTTCGAGTTTAGAAAAGCCCCGTGAAAATTTGTCGAGGGTCGCGCAGCGACCCGAGACAAATTTTCTGGGCTTTTCTAAACTCGAAATTTTACTTCATGCGCCACGCGTATAGAACACTAAAATATTGTGAAATTTGTGTATATTTGAACCTTACTTAAAATCAGCGTTTTAAACGCGTGGCGCATGAAGTAAAATTTCGAGTTTAGAAAAGCCCAGAAAATTTGTCTCGGGTCGCTGCGCGACCCTCGACAAATTTTCACGGGGCTTTTCTAAACTCGAAATTTTACTTCATGCTTAGTCTGGGAGTGGAGAACACTCGTTTAAAGCCTTGAATTGAACTTTTGCACCCAATTTGATCAAAAAAATCTCATTTCGGGGGGCTAGGGTTTAAAATGTTGTATAATCTTTTGGGGTTGTGGGGGTGGCGCCAGCTTTTAAATTGGTAGCGCTAGCTCTGAGGAATCCGAATTCTGTAAGAAAACTTGAAACATCCAGCATCAACCTAGCCCCCCGAAAGTTCAAACCCCCGTAACTTTCTTGTCTAAACGGCGCTAGCTCTAATTTTTGTGCCGCTAGTTAGCGCTAGCTAAGGCCCGTCTAGCGCAACAGTTATTTTTTAAAAAGTCGAACTTCGGGGGGCTAAGTTGACTGAGCCGTATAAATAGAGGATTGCAATAACATTCAATTTCAATTCATTTATTCCTTATTTACTTACTATCAAAATATGACTCATCATAAATCAGCCAAATTTGAAAAAAATATATTGGGCTCGGTGCAATGTTGAGCAAGAAGCTTATTATTTGAAATGCATTATAATAACTACCTTATTATTATTATAGTTCTATTTTTTCTAAAATAATTAACAATGAATATGCACGCAGTTAAACCCTACATTTTTTTAAACATTCGTCAAACAAATATTACCTGTGCTCAGTAAAAAATAGTTGATTTGTAACATTAATCTACGACAACGTCATATTGGTGTTATTCTTACTATTCTTATAGTTTTGATATCATTGATTCGTTGATGAAGTCGCAGTTGGTTCAAATAGGTCCGATTGCTAGAAACTTTACAATTTACTTTAATAGTTTTATTGCGAGAAGTTTAATGGCATTTAACAACTGCTTTAATAACGAAAGATTTAAGACGAAATAATGATTTGAACAAGACTGATTGTTATTCGATTGCTTCTGGCTTATTAATCAGCTTAAAAAACTTTAAAAATAATTTAATAATACCGACACTGTCAAATAATAAGGAAAGCCAATATTAAAGGTATATTACACATCTTTATTTAAATTAGTGAAACATTTCGTGTTTTCTATATTAGTGAACATGCAGTATAAAAAAATACTTATTCCATTAGTAGTCAGAAAGCATGAAAATAAAACTCTAGTACAATAAAATATCGATTATAATTGCGAAATATTAATTTTACGAGAATAAATGCTAACGACGCGAGCCGTTTTTGTTAACTATGATTGAAAAATGAAAAGAAAAACAAACGCGAAGCCGCACAGCGTTCACTGGCCCAGAGATAAACGCTGGCCGCATGCTGCTCGCCCCTCCAATAATTGTGCAGATGAGTGTACAACGCGTTCAACTAAGAGAAGATCCGCAAGGCGGCGGTATTTTACGGTCTTATTTTTCAAGATTTTTATTTTAACCTGACTCGGGCATGAGCTATCGCATCCTTATGAAATGTTCACATTATATTCCTTATAGTATAAACTAGTAAGATATGGGAATATTTTTTTTAATTTTGAAAAATTTAACATTATTTTTTTCATACCTCTGAAAGCAAATTGTTTAAAAAAAAAGTACTTCGACATTTTACTAGATAATTGGGCTTAATATACGCTGTCAAAATTTCAATTTTCTAGGACCTTTAGTTTTTAAATAAACCTAACATTAAATTTCAGACCACTGTTATATTCCCCTTAAGTTAGTGCCATATGCGTGTGCAGCTCTGTTTTCATATTTGTTTCTTCTTTTTCGTTAGTTTCGTCTTTCAGAAGTGGAATAAGATGATGTATCGCCTTTTTTGTAGTATTTTCTCCACTTTTCATAACTGTGACCAGTCTGACTATTCCATCTTTTCCTGGATGAGTTTTAATTATTTTACCTAATGGCCAATGCTGCGGTTTGGCATCTTCTTTGATTATAACTATTGTATCTGGGGCCATATTAGGCTGCGTTTTGTTCCATCTGTATCTCACTTGAAGTTGAGATAAGTATTCGTTGTGCCATGCTTGCCAGAAATCTGTCGCTTTCTGGACGTAGATTCGCTTTTGGTTGATTAATTGAAATCTGTCGCTTTCTGGACGTAGATTCGCTTTTGGTTGATTAATTGAAATCTGTCGCTTTCTGGACGTAGATTCGCTTTTGGTTGATTAAATGAAATCTGTCGCTTTCTGGACGTAGTAAAATTAACTGGCGCTTAGGCTTGGTGCGTGCTAGACCCATCTTTCGGATTGATAGGAAAATTAACTGGCGCTTAGGCTTGGTGCGTGCTCGACCCAGTCAATTTTGATTCTTGGATTGAAAGCTGACGCTTTGGCTTGGTGCGTGCTAGACCCAGCGTTCGGTTTGTAGGAAAATTAACTGGCGCTTAGGCTTGGTGCGGGCTGACCCAGTTAATTTGGTTTTTGGATTGAAAGCTGGCGCTTTGGCTTGGTGCGTGCTAGACCCAGCTTTCGGATTGATAGGAACTAACTGGCGCTTAGCCTTGGTGCGGGCTTGACCCAGTTAGCTGTTTTGTTCGAAGGACCATGTAATAGTTCAGGGTAGAGTAGTGGATTTAAAATAGGTATATATTGTAACATAATAACTTAAATACATGACATGGTAGTTAATGGTTTGAGAGTCGAAATAACTCTGGTCAGTTGGCCTCCTCGCGGGTATTTATATTTGGTGTTGGTGCTGACTGGTAGCGTTGGCCCGGTGATTTGGGACGCCGATGGTCACAAAGTCCACAAGTCCGTTGCTGAGTTGCAGAAGTTGTTGCCGTGGATCGGCCGGACAGCCGCTCGTCATTCTTGCGTAAGTGGGGCATCAGGTAATTGTCCGGAATTGTGTTGTGTTATGATTGCATTATTGAACGAATGATGCAATCGTAATAGAATAATTAATAATTAAATATATGTCTAATCTTAGGGATTAGACAATTAGAGTTAACTTTATAATTTGCTCGGCTCTTAATGGGTGAATATTCTATTCCTAAGAAAAACCATATTTATTTAATATTAAAGTTGCATTTAATACAATAACAAACTGTGAATAAATCGACAATAATCTAGAAATATCGAAAATCTCGACATGTAGAAAATCTTGCGGTCCACTCCCAAACTAAGCATGAAGTAAAATTTCGAGTTTAGAAAAGCCCCGCCAAGAAAATTTGTCGAGGGTCGCGTAGCGACCCGAGACAAATTTTCACGGGGCTTTTCTAAACTCGAAATTTTACTTCATGCGCCACGCGTATAAAACACTGATTAAAAGTGAAGTTAAAAACGCACTGAAAACCAACCCAACTTCGATATTTTTTCAAAATTGGATGTTTTCTTTCCTATCCATGCTGTAAACCTTCAGATATTCGTTGTTTTCTTGTTAAGAAACTTCGATTCCCTGTAGTCCTTCGGTCTCCGAAGACCATGATTGGTCCTTCGAGCTGTAGCCTTTGTAAAATGGTAATAAACTTAGTAATCTAGAGTGATCCTTTAATTTGAAACTTCTAGGAACGAGTGTTGTCCACTCCCAGACTAAGCATGAAGTAAAATTCCGAGTTTAGAAAAGCCCCGCGTAGAAAATTTGTTCGGGTCGCGCAGCGACCCGAGACAAATTTTCACGGGGCTTTTCTAAACTCGAAATTTTACTTCATGCGCCACGCGTATAAAACACTAATTTAAAATAAAGTTCAATAACACATACATCATCATTAATTAAAATCATTATTTAATTAGATATTTAGTCGGTAAATGAACATTTTTGTTAATAGAAACTGATGGAATAAAATTTTACTGGTTGCAAATTATAGATTCAAATTTATTTTTAAAGGATTTGTATCCGTGATTCAAAAATGAGGATTCGAATCTTTGATTCGAATCATATTTTTCACTTACGAATCCTTTATTCGAGTATTCGTGATTCGAATCATATTAGGTGATTCGGATTCATGATTCGAATCCTGTTTTTGAGGATTCATCCCAGCTCTGCTATAGTATACTATAGTATCCTCTTTGGTTAAACAGTTCTTTAGTTACATGAAAAATAACTGCAAATAGAGGCTTTGAGAGTCAAGTGCCTCTCTAAATTACTTACCCTCTTGCCGATTATTCCTATATCTACACTCCCAAGCGTCGCACAGCCTGTTGTAATACCTGATCGGCATGAAATCCAAGTACGGGTAAGTCTTCGCCGTCGGGAAGATCTTCTCGAAATCACCTTTTACCGCTAGTTCATCTTCGGCTTGGGTCAGAATACGTACGTCGTCCGCGGTCAACCGTTCGAGAATACGGTACAAGTATTCTTTTCGTTCAATAACGTCCATGTAGTAGTTTTGTTTACGAGTTTCACTATTGTGCAACTTCGTAGCATATAATCTGTAGTCGTAACACGGCGGAGTGTTTTCTTCTTTGGCTAATTGCGGAGGGAGATGGTACTGGGCCATGTCCAATACTGTTTGGACAAGGGGGATTTTCACGTATCTCTTTACAGCCGTGTCGATCTCCCAACTGGGAAGGTTGTTGACCTGTATAAATTGCAATAATGATAATCTGTATTTAGCAATGTCTTGATTCGAATCTTTTTAGATGATTCGTGATTCAAAGAAAATATTCAGATATATTAAAGAATATTACACGAAATAATCACCGACTTGCACTGAATTGCTGAAAAATTCGCTAACCACTTCAATGAAACGTATAAAATGACACAAGACACGGACTTTGATCACAACTTTCTAAAACATGTTGAAGACTGGCAAGAGGACTTTTTCAAAACAACTGACTTGACAAAACCAAATGACTTATTTACTGAAGACGACTACAACAAGATTTTAAAAAAAGGCAAAAACACTGCACCCGGACATGACTATATCCACAGACATATCCTTAAATCCTTACCATCTCATATTCATGGCCATATCCTCAATATCCTCAACTATAATTATCAAAATAACTACTTTTCGCTAGAATGGAAAATATTTATTATAATCTGTATACCAAAACGTGACCAAACCCGATCACTTATTCCTAGCTACCGCCCAATAACACTCCTACCAGTCCTTGGAAAATTATATGAATCCCTCCTTAAAAATAAAATCTCTTCCCTAATTGCAGACCACATTCCCAATTATCAATTCGGAT
This sequence comes from Philonthus cognatus, assembly GCA_932526585.2. Taxonomy (NCBI): domain Eukaryota; kingdom Metazoa; phylum Arthropoda; class Insecta; order Coleoptera; family Staphylinidae; genus Philonthus; species Philonthus cognatus. The sequence continues at coordinate 21,240,851 of OW052249.1, read as the reverse complement.
TCCTTTCCAAACGTTTCAGCAGCCAGCACTTACCATCCTTACATCCAACCTACAAGCAACTCACCTTGAAGGTAAATCCTCCGCAGCTCTATTCCTCGATATCCAGAAAGCCTATGATTTTGTATGGCACAAAGGCCTCCTTTTTAAATGCCACCTCCTAAATATCCCTAGATACCTCATATACAGGGTGTCTACGCTAAACCGTTCGTTAAAAGTTTATGGGGTTGCCGTTGCACTAAAAATTTGAATAAAATCCTCGTCATACGGTTGAATCAGTTCTCCTTATGTGAAATATTTTCAACTTTATATCCCTTCCGGTTCCATCGGTAGGAGTACCAAGTTTGTTATTTTAAATAGAACACCCTATATATTAGTAATTTTTTGGATTCCTCGTTTAAATTGCAACATATTTTATTCGAACATATGTACACTTATCTCTTATAGTTTTCAAGTAAAAAAAATATTTCTCAAATTTTGACCTCTAAAAGGCATCTTGAAATCTATCTGTAACATCTCTTAAGTGTAAGATAAAAATATGATTTGTACCTATACTTGTACCTAGAGGATGCCTTTATGAGTGTATTAATTGGAAACTGTTAATTTTGACAATAAGTGTTCTTAAAATGTCAATATCGAAGTGCCCTCTTCAATATCTCGTAATTCAATTTTTTTAAATGGAATGACCCATTTCTTATCACGTGGTACGATTGGGGGGAAGATTTCCTACAAAAAAGTATTAACAACTATACTTCTAAAGCAAGTGGTTTTCGAATTATTTCGAAGATTCGTTTTTCGTCGCATTTATGCAGGGAATAATGCGCGCATAAGTCGCAACTGAATTTTAGTAGGCAAGTAGTAATGCTTTTGTTTTGTCGCTTATGTAACGCGAAATGTCAAGTAATAAAAACAATTAGTACAAAGCTATACAGAAATCAACAAAATGAATAAATACACCCATCAACAAATTATCAGTTTATTAAGTATAAATGAAATTGCCAATTCTTGGTTGCAGAATACTTCAAACATTAAAAGTGCGATTCTTTTCGCAATCTACAACAAGTTAGTCTTACAAAGACTATATCAAACACTCATTGAAACAACTACTTCCCGGGCTAATACCCCGACGGACATTGAATTATACAACAAGTGTTTGCTGTTACATACAGTAACCTACTGCAAATGTAACAATTTGGGTCAAATTATTCAGGCCATCTATAGACGCGTTTCGAGATTTATCTCTCATCAGTATAGCTTTGCCATTCCCTCTAAACAATTTGACACCTTAGACTGGCGGTCACGTTACATTTGCAGTAGGTTACTGTATGTAACAGCAAACACTTGTTGTATAATTCAATGTCCGTCGGGGTATTAGCCCGGGAAGTAGTTGTTTCAATGAGTGTTTGGTATAGTCTTTGTAAGACTAACTTGTTGTAGATTGCGAAAAGAATCGCACTTTTAATATCAATTTATTCTTTATACATGGCAACTGAGATAGAATTGGTACTCGAACATGTAGGATATTTAATAAAACTTATCCACATTTGCCGCCGATGAATAAAACAAGATTTAGAAGATTGGAATCAAATTTTGTTCAATTGGCAGTTGCCATGTATAAAGAATAAATTGATCATTTGTTGATTTGTGTAATTATTCATTTTGTTGATTTCTGTAAAATTTGTACTAATTCTTTTTATTATTTGACATTTCGCAATACAATCGCGACAAAACAAAAGCATACTACTGGCCTACTAAAATTCAATTGGGACTTATGCGCACATTATTCCCTGCATAAATGCGACGAAAAACGAATATTAGAAATAATTTGAAAACTACTTGCTTTAGGAGTATAGTTTTATAATACTTTTTTGTAGGAAATCTTCCCCCCAATCGTACCATGTGATAAAAATTGGGTCATTCCATTAAAAAATTTGAATTACTAGATATTGAAGAGGGCAGTTAGATATTGACATTTTAAGAACACTTATTGTGAACATTGACAGTTTCCAATTAATTCACTCATAGAGGTATCCTCTAGATACAAGTAGAGATATAAATCATATTTTTATCTTATTCTTAGGAAAAGTTACAGACAGATTTCAAGATGCCTTTTAGAGATCAGAATTTTAGAAATATTTTTTTTTCTTGAAAACTATAAGAGATAAGCGTACATATGTTTGAATAAAATATGTTGCAATTTAAACGAGGAACCGAAAAAATTACTAATATATTGGGTGTTCCATTTAAAATAACAAACTTGGTGCTACTTCCGGTGGAACCGGAAGTGATATAAAGTTGAAAATATTTCACGAGGAGAACTGATTCAACCATATGACAAGGATTTTTTTCAAATTTTTAGTGCAACGGCAACCCCATAAACTTTTAACCAACGGTTTAGCGTAGACATTACACTCATTTCTCTCTAACAGATCCTTCAAAGTAAGAATTGAAAACCGTTTCTCCTCTTCATTCACACCAGAGCAAGGGGTACCACAAGGTTCCCCTTTATCCCCACTTATCTACAATATCTTCTGTTCCGACATTTATCATCCCGATCCAAAATACTTCAATCCTACTCAATATATCCTACAATTCGCCGATGATACCGCCCATATTTCCCATGCTCCTACCCTACCCAAAGCTTTCCGAACTCTTCAAGAGCTGATTGACACTCTCGGACACTGGTTCACAAAATGGAGAATTAAAATTAATCCCCGAAAGTCACAACTCCTTATCCCCTACCGTAAAATCAATAACTACCCATCTATTATCTCCGTATCTCAAAATCCTATACATCCTTCTCCCCACATAAAATACTTTGGGCTTACTTTCGACCACAAGCTCACCTTCAAAAAGCATGCATGTAACGTGAAAAATAAAGTAACTACACGGGCAAAATTCTTTAGAGGTATGACATATAAACAAGCTGGTATAAATGTTAAAAGAGCAGTTTTAATTTATAAAATGATATGGCGTCCCTTAATAGATTATGGATCCATCCTATTTTCCTCATCCCAGAACCCTACACTACACCATATCCAGGTTAGCGAGCGAACTTCTCTAAGAACCCTCACCAAACTCACTACATAATCCCTCTAACCAATTCCTCTATGACACTACTCTTATAATCCCCATAGATGAACGCCTTCAATTCCAATCCGAAAAATTTTCTAAACACCACTACAACTACCAAATCCTATCCCTATACTGTTTCCACAGAAATCCCTCTACACTTTCCTACCAATGACAAAATTTGACATTATATCGTCATTTCACTCATTCACCTATTAATGACTGACGCACGACTGAATAACTAATCCAGGCGGAAAGACCCCTGGTCGATAGCCATTTGACAGTGACAGTTACATATCCACCCACAAATATTGTAAATACACATATGTACATTTTGTGAAATGTAACGTTATTTGTCAATAAAGATGTTAAATAATAATAAAGAATATTACAAATTAATTTATTAAATTTCCCCGAGGTTATGAGTATTTAATCTCTGGTATCTGAATCTGTTCGTTACGTGAACTGAACATCTGCAGCTGTCAATGTAAAGTTACACCAACATGCAGGGACGGAATTATAAAATTATAACAGAAAGCGCCCTAGGCCTTATAGAAAATTCGACGCCCTCCCATTGAACATAAGAACAAACTGTATTGTTTCGAGTTTACGTGAAGTGATTAATCACAAATTGTGATAAGAACAAACACCTAAATTAACCAAAATCGACCCTGAATTGCCTTGCCTACCAGAAAGACTTACTCACCTCCAAGAGCCACGGTTTTAACTGATGATCGAACATCACGTCGAAGCCAAAAACCTGGTAACAATTATATCGGTTCAGCATGTTCTCCGCACACTGCTGCACAATGGACGACTCCCCGGAGATTATCGTCTTTATCGCCAGTTGCTTCACTTCCTTCCAGATTGTTTTTGTGTTGTGGCCCCGCCCTCTCAGATATTCCCATAATTTTTTTAAAATCCTAAACACCAATTTATTTCAAACAAATAAAAACATTTCAATGACAATTAATTGAAGTTAAAATAAAATGGGAAATATAGAGCGAACATAAAAGAGACAAAGACAGACGTACCATATATGGCCTTCGAAGGAGTTGGGATCATTGTTTTCCGTGTACTGGCTCGACTCTCTGTTTATACAGCAATTTGTTAAATGCATGTACCGATTGCTGATGTCCTTATCGTTCCCAGTATATTTTACTGGAATATAAAAAAACTAAAAATAAATAAATGGGCCGCAGTGGCGGAGCGGTTGAGGCGTTGGTCTTACTTGTCTTACTTATCAGGCGCGTATTTAAGAGGGGATGGATACTGCCCCCCTTGAAATACCACTTTTCGAATCCTCTAAAAGAATTCGAATACAGGATTCGGTGGTTCATAATCATTACTTACCAGTGGCGAATCGGACGAGTCCCTCAGAATATATGTAGATCCTCAGCGGGTCGAAACTCGTTACAAGGACGTACAGTCTTAGATCGAACTTGTTTCCTTTTATCAGTAACGGTTTATCGATGTACTTCTGGACGATCAGGGTGTTCATCTTAGGCAGTTGCTCCCACTTGTTGATCACTTTGATGCCGATTCCTCTTTCCCCCGCTGGCGGTTTTATGATCCACTTTTCGCCGCCGCTGCCGTCCTTGTGCTTCCAGTTCTCCCGGAGCACTTTCAGATCTCCTGGCAGGACGTACGTGTAAGGAATTATACCGAATCTACACAGATTAAAATGCATACACAAGACAATATAATATATATAGGTAAATACTGCAACGCGTTACTTTAAACTTTTAATTAAACACAAACTTTGTAATCAAAGCCTAACGTTTCTACATCTTAGTAAACAACATAAAGTCACACCAGCATAAAATTAAAAACCAACAACTGCAGTCGTCCAGCCCAGAGAGGAGCAATATACGGATGTAAGCAGTGGATGCGAGAAGAAATAGGCGCCCTAAATGGAAAACGAATAATGATCTAACGTTGTTTGCGCCCCACCTAAGACAAAACCCTGGCTGCGCCACTGATGTATGCTGTAGATTTAGAACAACAAGAGTAAATTGTACAAATCGACTCACATTTTAGTGCCATGTTTTATCATCATCTGGTGCAGATTTTTCCATAGGTAGTCCTTCCTGGTCAAATAGAACTCGCCGGGGAAATGGTTCACCTTCTGGGCCCTCGTCGGCTTAAACATCGGTAATTTCACGGGCAGTTCCCAAGTGCCGGTCCATCCGTCCGCCCCTATGTACATCACACAACATGATCAAAAATTAAAAAAATAATTTTAAATAAACAGCAAACGGGCATTTGAATGCATTATTTGGCGCTAATTGAGTCAAATATTTTAATGCACTTTAACGGGAAATAAGTAGAAGAATACAAGAAGTTTTCGCGGCTAACAATGGTCATCGAATGGAATTTTGTGAAGAGCTGATGGATTGGTTCCCTATTTTATTACAAATTAGAAATAAAATAGGGAACCAATCCATCAGCTCTTCACAAAATTCCATTCGATGACCATTGTTAGCCGCGAAAACTTCTTGTATTAAAACGACACAAGCCGTTTTCGCGGCTAACCCACTGAACAAATCCATTAAAGTAATGTTTTTATAAATATTAAAACAACGTTTAATATTACTACAATGTTGATATAACGTTATTTGTTTGTTTTTTGCTCAGTAGGTAACAATGGTCATCAAATAGAATTTTAAACTTTAAAAGTTTTAACTTTAAAAGCATTCCTTTTAAATTGTCTATGCACTTCTGATGTCCCGGTATTAATTTTTGTATTTTTTGCAAGGGCTCTTGTTGATGAAGTGTCATTTTCTGTTATCATATTGCAAACCATAATTTCCCGCATTTCAGCTTCTTTACTTTAAGGGCTCTATTCCTTTGAGCACTTACATGGTGGATTTACAGAACCAGTTTCCTCAAACAAATGTATAACATGAAAGACCAAACTGGTGTTTACTGTCACATCGTATGCCAAAACAAATAAAACCATTTAACAATTTAAGTTTTCTGTTCCATTGTTACATTTTGAAAAAAATAACTTCACTTAACCCACTGAGCAAAGAAACGTTGCGTGACACGTTACATCAATGTTACCATGCAACACGAAACGTTGCGTTTTAAGTTGCATGAATGTTGAAAAAACGTTGAATAAACGCTGAATGTCCGCCTGCAGGAACGTTGCATGCTAACGTTCGAAGAAAAATGTTGCTACACCGTTGACAAAGCAACGCCTTTGCAACACGAGCGATTTGTATGTAACCCAATATACGAATGTATGTTTGTATGTTAAGTTGCATACGATAAATGCATAGAATCTGTATTGTATACAACCCGATGTGCAACAATTAAGTGAACGTTATAAGAAGGTTTCTCTCGCAATCTCAATGCAAAATTTATTTCTGCGTTTAAATTGGTCAAAAATACAATATCGGTAACAAGAAAACAAAAAAAAACTGTCTTACAAAAAGTAATGTATAGTCTAGGGGAAAACCTAAGTACCTAGTACCCTTAAACTCTGTAAACATTAAAATATTGTTAACAACCCACTGAGCAAACACATTTAAGTAACGTTTCATGGATATTAAAACAACGTTTTATGTTATTACAATGTTGAAAGAACGTTATTTGTTTGTTTTTTGCTCAGTGGGAAGTGTAAGCACTTCAATTGAAATCAGCGGCTTATACGCGTGGCGCATATAGTAAAATTTAGAGTTTAGAAAATCCCAGAAAATTTGTCTCGGGTCGCTGCGTGACCCTCGACAAATGTTAACGGGGCTATTCTAAACTCGAAATTTTATTTCATGCTTAGTCTGGGAGTGGAAAACACTCGCTTAAAGCTTTCGGTTGAACTCTTTTAAAAAAACAACGAATACCTGAAAATGTACAGCATATAATGGGAACATGTTTACTTGAATGAAAAACTTTCTGTATGTTCAATGTCCATGAAATTTGTGTAAACCACGATGCTGCATCACAGCAACAGTTTCAACAATTATACGATGTTAAAAATGCAATGTTATCATTTTCAATATATATCCAATGTTTACAATACAATGTTGCATAAAAGTCAAAATGTAATGATTATATAACGTTGTGTTACTTTACCGCAAGATTTTTGAAACGTTATAAAAAAATGTTGAATTTTAGTATCATATTAAACATTTCGGTAATGTATATAAATCAATATTGCACGGATAACGTTTATACAATATTTGTAATGTTGCTAAAACTTTGCTAAAACTTTGTGTGTTTAATACAATCTTTTATTTTAGTATCATGTTCAATATTCGTGCAATATTTGAAATGTTTCCGTGTTCGGTGGAAAGTGTATCAAATTTAAAGCAATCCAAGTCAAATTGACATGCATTTTAAGAATCATAGCAACCTGTTATAGTAATCGAGAAGAACAAAATCACAGTGCCTACAAACACATTACATTACACATATTCAAAATATCAGGGGACAACGTGTATGTACCCACTGAGCAAACACATTGAAGTAATGTTTCATCTACATTAAAACAACGTTTAATGTTGATATAACGCTATTTGTTTGTTTTTTGCTCAGTGGGTACATAATGGAATCGCAGGTTCTGATTTTGTTTTCATTTCAGAAGTCCCGCAAGGTTCACACTTGGGATCCGCAGATATTTACTCTGTTTATGAAAAATATCAGATTAAATTATTTATGCTGATGACTTCAAGATATTATGTTATTCTTATATTGTTGTTTTGTATCAATCTATACGATTTTTGTACGAATAAGGGCAATGCCGAGATGAGAAATAATTAGTGTTAAAAAAATGAGGACCTGTACGGATCGTCCACATCGGCTCAACAAAGCCGCTCTTCCCCAGAGCCGGCATGAAATCGAACGCTAGTTTATAGGCAAACAAACACAAACGGGACAAAAATGTTTATATCGCCTTCGTTAGATTAGTGTTTCTTAGAATATAGAAAAAAAAACTAGCGTTTGTGTTTATACCTGTCCTAACGAAAAAGGCGCTTTGTAAAGCCGATGTGAATCGCTTGAGTACGTCGCAAAAAATGGACGCTAAGAGGAATCGGGGAATAATAGAATGAGAAGAAACTTAACCTGTACTGAACAAATCGGCAAACTCAAAACCGGTGGTGGCCAACGTCGTCTTGATGAGGGGTGGCATGTTGTCGTCTAGCCACTTTAGATGCAACCGTGCGACGGGCGGCAGTATGTTGGGTTTTTGGTCTCCCGCGGCAAACTTGATGTAAGGCGGAATATTCGGGAAGAGGCTCGACCTGATAGGCCAAAAGGCACGCGGATTACTAAAATAAAATTATAATCAATTAGTTAATTAGTGAAGAAAAAGTCATCTAATAGGTCATTCCATTTGGCCCCCTTGCGTGGCTGCGCCTCTGGTACGGAAGAAGAGCTATGGGGGAGGAGAAGAACAAACAACGAGATCAAGAAAATGTACGAAAAACCAAGCAAAAGTAGGTACATAAAGGAACAGAGAGCTAAGTGACTAGGACATGAGGAATGTATGACGGAGGGAAGACATACAAATAGAGCACTGTTTTAAGGAAGAGGGGGGTTGAAAGAGAGATGATGAAGACTGAAGAAAAAACGATGTAAAAGATATCGATTCAAATTGGAGGAGAACAGTACAGAATTGAAAGGATTGGAGGAAGATAGTGAGAAGGATTGAAGAGGAAGACATAATATAACAACAAAAAAATCTTAGGCCTTCAAGGCCTTCTTCTTGCTGCCCTTCTCCTATCGGAGGCTGGCTATCATTATGGCTATACGTATTCTGTTGACGGCTGCTCGGAACAGTTCGATGCTAGTGTAACTAAACCACTCCCTTACGTTTTTAGCCAGGACACTCGGCGTTAAGTTAGGCGCACGCCATCGATCAAACAACGGTTTCTTCTATCCTGGCTTGCTAAGAAGAAGGAACAGGCCAAGCGGAGCTAACCACAGTAAGCTAGGTAACAAGAGGCCCACGTTCGAAACGCAGTGAGGAAGGTCGGCAAAGTACCTAGTGGTACCCCGGCTAATATCGCCACTGCCGCCATCGCCCAGGAAGGTGCCCAGGAGAGCAGCCCTCAGGACGAGGAATAACGCTAACTTCCGCTAAAATCTGTTTTTCTTTCTTATTTCTTCTATTATAAATTCTTTGTTTCCTTATTATTTCTTTTATTGTAAATATTTGCACATTTTTATGTACTAAAGTAATTGTATATAATAATGTTTTGTTTAATATAAAATGTCAAAATGTATTTAAATGATTGCATGTTTGTTCATAATAGAATATATATGTATGTATTTATATTGTTATAAACTGTTTTTGTTTAATCCTATCACTATGAATGTATAGTGTGCAGATTTATTTTGTATTGTAGCACATTATCGCCTAAAATCTCATAATTGCAAACATTTCCTGTCAAAAAAATTAATTTTGAACAGAATGTGTTAACATTATCAGCTTTATGCGATATTTTGCTACTACAAAATAAATCTGCATGCTGATGAAAAGATTTGTGTGAGCGGTTGCATACCTGAAAAGAGGTGTGAATGGAGGGTTGCATACCTATGAATTTTCAAACAAACAGTTTCTTGTAAATTAATTGACAGTTTCCTGTAAATTAATTTTACGCTCTACAGCGCTGCCTAGAATCCGTCCACGATTTTTGAGTGAAAGAGAGATATATTATTGAAGAGAGAAAGAGCTACTTTTAGCGTTCAAAACCCAGAGCTAGCTGTCTGTAACGGTCTGTGGCCGGCTTTATCTATTGAAAGTGTCAAAAAGCCGTCTTTAACTTTAAAGCCGACTTTTGCTTTAAATTTGCATTATAAAACATAATTTTACATTAAAGTCTACTTTAAATACTTAAAGTAGCTTTAACTTTATTATGAAACCGGCCGTTAGTCCCAGTATGAAATTGTTTATTCTCAAATTAATGTTATCTGTTCCCCTTTTGATTGTGTCCAAACCGACAACTATGTTTTAAGTTCCAATTTGAAACTGTTTAATCCCAATTTGATATTGATTACTCTTAATTTGAAAGGTATAGAGGTATGGTTGATTTTAAGATAATTATTAAATGTACCTATAATTAGTCATAGAAGTCTTCTTCGCAGCTACTTGAATCGGCTCTGACCTGCGCTTTCCGTTTGTCTTCACTAACGCTGACTTGACCTCGAGATTCAGCTCTCTCCTTAGTATTTCTAGCTCATTGTCATAGCGCTCTTGGGCTTTTCTTAAATTTTCTCGCATTAGGTTTGACGATTTTTGATTTACAGGTTTTGAAAATGAGTTTTTTTTTGCCCCCTGAGAACTGGGCGAATTTATTAATTTTGCTCGGGTTGGTCTTAACGATGATTGAATTACGGGATACACAAAATTATATTTTTTCACCCCCTGCGAGTTGGGCAACACAACCGGTAAATTGTTTAATCTTGCTCGGGTTGGACTTGACGATTTTTTAGAACTAGTGATGATCGGGCGGCGCGTCAGCTCTTTCCTTAGCTTGGCCAGCTCATTAAAATAGCTTTCTTGGACTGATTTAAACTTTACTAGGATGGGGCTTGACGATTTTTGAATTGCAAACGAGTCTTGTTTCGTCTCCTGCGAGTTGGGTCCGAAATTCGGAAACATTTCTATTTTTTCTCGGTGTTGTTTCCACGCTGATTGAATTTCGGGATTCTCAAATAAGTTTCGCGGAGGACTTTCGCTTCGCTTTAGACTAGAAGATAATTGACTTACGTGCTTTTCAAATGTAGTTTGTGAATGACTTGCGAATTTCTCCGGGTGAGAATTTTCCTTTCCCGCCCTGTGCAAGTTGGGTGAATTTATGTGTTTCGCGTGGTTTAGGTTTGACGTTAATCCAACTGCGGGGTTTAGAAATTTGCTCCGTTGCAAAAATTCAAGTATCTCCCCTAGAGCATCGTCCTTGCTCGCCTCGTGCGAAGGTCTTGATAACTTCGGGGAATTTATTGGTAATGATCGCATTATAGGATTTTTAGATGAGTTTCGTGGCGGTCTTTCGAAATCCTCCCGCTGGGCAAATTCCTTTTTCGCCCTGTGCGAGTCGTTTGATAAATTTGCAGAATTTTGGGCTTTCTTCCTGTTGGAGTTTTGAAGTAAAACCTGATGATCAATTTCAAATTTTCCTCGGTAGAAAATTGGGCTCGACGATTGCAGTACGTTCGGGTACTTTTTCCCTTTCGATTTCAACCACGAGCTTTTCTCATATTTCGCCATCTTCTCTGGAAGACCCAAGGACCACCGATTTCGAAAGGCTGCAAAATAATAATAGCACCCAATTACTATTACCTTTGAACTTATGATTTCGTTTGAGTAAGAATATTTTAAATTACCGTTTGTTTACGCAACTCTGAATAAATTGAGCTTACATGAAATAAAGATAAATCTGAAAATACCTAAATTATTTAGTAGATGTGGAAATTGGAACTATACCACTGAAACCCACGTTTATAGATTGTGCACATTTAATTATAATCATTTGTAGTTTGCTTTTCTCAATTTATTTTTACGATGACGTTGTCATAAATGTGACATTTAATTTTCAAACGGACATGGTCCGTCAAAACATATTTTTTAACAGTAAATTTTGAACAAACGATGAGTCCGATCTCTGTAAAAGCCACTTTTAGGAGCTGTATTTTAACCTAATAAATACATACCACGCCACTAAATATTCATTACACCATTTTTTCGGCTAATAATCGCCGTAAGCGTCTACTAGAATTCACTTGTACCGTACCACTTGAAAATGACACTAAACAAATCGAATCTTAAGTAATATACAGGGTAAGCCGTATAGTCTTTTTGATGTGAAACAATCATATAGTAGGATTCGGGTGAGGAGGTATTGAATTGACTTGTGACTGGTTTTTCGGCGATTTATTTTTACGAAGAAATTGTCAAAAATACTCAGGGGTTAGTAACAGGGACGTCAACCAGTAAGTAGGCTTTCTTATTTCAAGTAATAATCACAGGTCGACGTCCCTGTTACTAATCTCTGAGTGTTTTGACGAAGTACGATCATTACTTCCACCTGAGATTGTCAGAAATGTTGCGATTAACCTTAGAAGTTCGAAGCTGTATATTGAAACATACGAGTATTTCTTTTAAGTTTACATATTCCAGTTACAGCGTAATATAGATATTCGTTGTATTTTTAAGAGTTCAATTTGAAGCTTTAAACGAGTGTTTTTCACTCCCAGATTAAGCATGAAGTAAAATTTCGAGTTTAGAAAAGCCTGAACATTTGGTTTGGCTGCTTCGCGAAACAGAGCCGTATTTAAGAAGTTAGATGGTTTAAACTGGACACTATGGAGGAAGTGTATGATACAGTACTGGTAATTAACGTGACCAAGTATGTGATGAACCGTGGAGAACTGGGACAAAAGTGACGGTTATGCGACATTGGTATTTTTTCGGCAATTCAAAACAATCACTTTCAGTTTGTTCAAGAGTTGGGCAGTTCTGCAGAGATGTGGAATAAGTTGATATCCATTTATGAACGAACGGATGGTGCTTCGAAATTGGAGGCAATTGGGAATATCACCGATATCGGTACAGAGGTAAGACTATGGTACTTCATATTTCCGAGATCATTAGTTGCGAAATGCAGACGATGTGGGTATGTAAAATCACAAGATATTATCAAACTTGTAGACGGCTGACCTTTGGACTATTCCATGGTAAACATGGTGTTGACATTGGCTGCTGCTGATAAGCAAACGCCGGACGAGGTAAGCATCTTTTGCTTGGAGATTGAGGAGATTGAATCCTGAGATTACTACGGAAGAAATGTTTACCTTGAAATAATCAATGGAGCTATCATCAAATCTCAATCAGCGTATGTCAAGAGAAAAACCGACTGGAAAGCCATCGACCAATAAGGCGAGGGAGGAACCTCAGTGCTATGTCTGTATGATGTTTAGACACATCAAACGCGATTGTCCGAAGAAGAGAATATTATCAAGGAGGTTTAGATAAGTGATAATGCAATTGAGTATGCTTTGACAAGCGACCGCAGTGATCAAGTTATCAGTGATACCAGTGCTACCTGTCACATATTGAATGATTAAAAATGGTTTTTAAGTGGCTACTACGATTCACATCAATGGTTGTAATGTGTATATTTCAAAATTGCATTGCTGGTGCCTGCATTACGGAAAAATCTTGTCAGCGTTGGAAAATGTGAGAAAGCAGGATATTCTGACGAAGGCACTTTCAAAGGTGACTTACAAGTATTTAGTTGCTGAGCTGTAAATGGTTAATGAGACTCCAAACGTTCAAGCATCGGATAGACACCTTCCAGCCACAGAAATACACTCAACTGTTGGGAGTGTTATAAAAATGAAATGTTTCATGTACAGGATTGCATCTGAAATGTCATTGATTGAATTGGATCACTAACAACAAGTTTGTATAATCTGTTCATTTTACAAGATATTAAATGTTTGTTTTATTATAACTGCGTATTCACAACAAATATTAATGTAATGCTATTAGGCATAGAAATAGTGTTGTTCAGGCATTGATGAGATCAGTGAAACTTCTTAGGTCAGAATCTGACCGTCAGATACACAACTACGAACAAGTCAAATTAAAATAATAATCAAGTTCCTAATGTTACATATTTTTATTTGCCTGTCATTTTTCAACTGTGTACAATACTAAAATTAAAGTTTCTTCAGCTTTGACCCAAGCTGACACAACTGCGACATTAAGAAGTATCCAAGACATCTGAAATATAAAAGTACCAAATTAATATATTTAGGGTATCTCAGCTTTAAGATACCTTCAGAAAGAAATTAGTAATTGAATTTTCGATGGGCCAGAAGCTGACCCCAATAAAATGTATTTATTTTTATTGAGAATTTTTGAAGAGTACTGTACTGTACGAAGCGTTTCAACCAAACACACTTTGCTGTGTTTTTATAATTAATAAATAAGAGTAAAGTTACCTATTTTAAAAGAGTTTTTGATCATTACCTGAAGAGGGAGACTAGGTGGAAGAGGAGAGCAGTAACGTTGGTGTTTTTTTCTTCTTCCACTTCAGCCTTTTTGCTGATTTTTGTTTTCAGTCTTGTCGCCATTTATTTGTTCGGTTTCGACAATGATCTCGCACTTCATCTTATTGGACATCCTTGGCTTCTTCAAAATCGAAACTGGGAGTGGCGAGTGCTACAAAACCAGACCATTTATTTAAATATTTTTTCACATTTGTACAATTTTCAATTATATTGTTTAAAATATCAATTGTCAACGTCATCTATTGTGATATTTCCCAAATTGTGCTTTTGTCCACAATTATATTTGAAATCATGAACGGACATTTGTCTTACAAAGATTAAATCAAACACTCAAATACTAAATCAAACCTCAAATTTCCTAGCTAATAGTTGCATTTTACACGAAAAGCATTTTCGTAATTGTATATAATATAGCTAATAGTTGTGTTATTGATTGTTTGATTTAGGCTTTGTAAGACAAATTTGTTGCATATTGCGTAAAGAACCGCACTTTTGATGTTTTGAAGTATTCTACAAAAAAGTATGGGCAATTTCATTTATACCCATGAACGAAAATATTAAGAGCTACTATTCTATCACTAAACAAATTTATTTTGACAAAAAAAATCATTATTTTCTTTTAGATATTTATTGCACACCCTTACTTGTGCTAAATATCCAAGAATTTAAATGTTACTTGAAAATAAGCGAAATACAAAGGTACTGTATATGATTTTCTTTGGGTATGTTTTGAGTGGGCACTAACTGAATTCAAATGGGTTATTAATAAACGGACTCACCTTATTGGCCGTCGATTGTAGTGGCACTTGTAAATGAAGCTTTTCGGCGCACAGCTTTTTTAACCTGTCGACACCTGAAATTTTAAAATTAAACGATAAAAATATGCATAGATTAGGGTTTTTTTATCTTTTCACTGTCGTGAAGCAATTTCCAGTTTAAAGTCTGATGACTGGGTACACATTAACCCTCAAGTTATTGTAGACTACGCAAAAGGTCTAGACATTGAGGGGCTTAAGTAGGTCAAGGATAATTACAAAAGATCTTTCAGGTCGAGGTAATTTCAGAAGGTCCAGGAGGCCACACGACCCACCGACCTCATAATATAACATAACAACTTATGTATAAATAAAACAATTTAAACATTTTCAAATATATATTGAGCATTCGCTACAATTGCTTCGCCACACTGGCGAAGAAATGATAAATAAAATTTGTCCAACATATACTTTGGGGCAGTCTTTGCAATTCAGTAAATAGACGCCACTTTGTTGAGTTTTATTAACGTTGTCTTTATTGTTTTTAATTATTTTACCCAAGGTGTTATTGGTTCTATATGCTATATTTATATTAATTTTTTCTAACATTTTTCCGATTTTTATGCTATTTTTCCCGGTGTATGTTAATAAAGAAAAGTTTTTCAAAGAGTTTTCTTTTATAATAAAATAAAAGCAAAGAAATAAATTAATTAATTCCATTTACCCGATTATAAGAGAAAACTCTTTGAAAAACTATTCTTCATATATTAATTTTTTGAAAAAACCCGCCCCCATAAACATTGTATATATATACCGGACCCGACAAATTTTATTTATCATTTCTTCGCCAGAAGAAGCCACAGTGTGGCGAAACAATTGTAGCGAATGCACAATATATATTTGAAAGTGTTTAAATTGTTTTATTTATATATAAGTGAAGATAAACTTTCAACATTTATCAGCCTTCTCAATCAATAACATAACGATGTAGTCAATGAAGAAGAAATTTAATGGTATATATTGTTGTGTTAACGACACACTATGATGTTAACGACACACTATTGTGCTGCGGTACACCCTACAAGAAACACCGGCCTAGATAACGTGGTAACCATACAAAGTTCTTCGGTTACACAAATCCATTCTCGTCTTAACTATTTCATCTTTTACAATCACCTATATACTGAAAATTAATTCAGTTATCACCCATCTTTACAACCACGTGTGTATTTTCCGCAAATCCCTTTCCATTCCTTGGGGGTACCGAAATAGTTTATTTATTAAACTATTTAAAATTACTGTGACTGGTCAACAGGGCTTAGTTGCCAATGCCATAAAATACACATAAGAAGCTCCTTATTTACATCAAAATAGCTGCAAATAGAGGCATTGAAAGTTGAGTACCTCTCTAAATCACTTACCCTTTTGCCGATTACTCCTATATCTGCACTCCCAAGCATCGCACAGCCTGTTGTAATACCTGGTTGGCATGAAATCCAAGTACGTGTAAGTCTTCGACGTCGGGAAGATCTTCTCAAAATTACCTTTCACCACCAGCTCGTCCTCGGCTTGGGTCAGAATACGCACGTCGTCCCCCGTTAACCGTTCGAGAATAGGGTCCAAGTATTCTTTCCGTTCAATAACGTTCGTGTAGTAGCTATGCTTATGAGTTTCACTGTTGTGCAACTTCGTAGCATACAGCCTGTAGTCGTAACAAGGCGGAGTGTTTCCTTCTTTAGTTAATTGCGGAGGGAGATGGTACTGGGCCATGTCCAACACTGTTCGGATAAGGGGGATTTTTACGTATCGGTCTACAGCCGAGGTAACCTCCCAACTGGGAAGGTTGTTTACCTGTATAGATTGCAATAATAAGAGGGGTTTCAACCGCCTTGCCTATGAGTAAGACTTTCTCACCTCCAAGAGCCACGGTTTTAATTGATTATCGAATATCACGTCAAAGCCAAAAACCTGGTAACAATTATAACGGTTCAGCATGTTCTCCGCACACTGTTGCACAATGGACGACTCCCCGGAGATTATCGTCTTTATCGCCAGTTGCTTCACTTCCTTCCAGATTGATTTCGTGTTAAAGCCCCGCGTGCCCAGATATTCCCATAATTTTTTTAAAATCCTAGATACCAATTTATTTTAAAGAAACAGAAACATTTGAATGACAATTAATTGATGTTAAAATATTGAGCGAAAATAAAAGAGACAAAGAGAGACCTACCATATATGGCCTTCGAAGGAGTCGGGGTTATTGTTGGCCCTGTACTGTTTCGACTCTCTATTTATACAACAATTTGTTAAATGCATGCACCGATTGCTGATGTCCTCATCTTTATTAGTGTATTTTACTGCAATATAAAAAGTTAAAATAAATATGTGAGCCGCGGTCTCCGAGCGGTTGAGGTTTACTTATTTCACTTATCAGGCGCGTATTCAAGAGGGAAGGGATACTGCTCTTAAAATACCTCTTTCGAATCCTTTAAAAGGATTTTAATACTAAATTCGGTGATTCATAATCATTACTTACCAGTGGCGAATCGGACGATTCCCTCGGAATATATGTAGATCCTCAACGGGTCGAAACTCGTCACAAGGACGTACAGTCTGATATCGAACTTGTTTCCTTTTATCAGTAACGGTTTGTCGATGTACTTCTGGACGACCAGGGTGTTCACCTTGGGTAGTTGCTCCCACTTGTTGATCACTTTGATGCCGATTCCTCTTTCCCCCGCTGGCGGTTTTATGATCCACTTTTCGCCACCGCTGCCGTCCTTGTGCTTCCAGTTCTGCTCGAGCGCTTTCAGATCTCTTGGCAGGACATAAGTGTAAGGAATTATACCGAATCTATACAGATTAATTAGCAAATTAAACAATAATAATACTTTATTAATGCAATACAATCACAAAATGCATACATATTTATGTCAATAAAATATGTATCGTATGTTCAATAAAATAAAACCTCTAGAGAGCTATGGAATATATTGTAGGTTGGTAACTCTGAAATTTACATTATAATTATTATGTCTGACGTTTTATATGACAATTCCTAAAGCGTGTAGCCAACTTAAATATAAAAAAATATTAAAACATGGCACTCTAAAGGTTTTTTTTTATTGAACGATATAAGTAAGTAGTACAATGCGTTATATTATAACTCAGGTTAGTGGTCTCAGATGTGAACAACATATCTAAGTATAGATGTACTTAAAATAACACACAATAAACATATACATCTAAAACTGTAATACAAATGTCAGGTACCTACATAAAAAATTAAATAATGTCTATACATGTACTTATAAAAAAAGAAACAATCACAGACTACAATATATCACAGTTACGCAAAAACTCATCTAATGTATAATGTGGAGTCGAGCTGAAAATAACATTTGAATTGTTTTACTGGAAGACATCTCACAATTGCAGGTAATTTATTATATGAGGGAGGGTCAAATGAAAACCGTAATTATCTTTTAAAATATTATTTGTTGTACACAGACGGTGTAAAACTTTTTGACATGGTCTCCCCCACGCTCAATGCATATCGATCAGCGCTTCCGAAGTGCCTGAATTCCAGTAGAAAAAAAACATTTTTTTTGGGAGACGGCGCAACTACTCGTGCACTGCGTGACGTACCACATCATCTGAATGAAACTTCTTGTTTCCTATTGCTTCTTGCCGCCTATTGCTTATTTGAGTGGCCTAAACATATGGAAATCGCTCGGGGTAAGGTCTGGCGAGTAAGGTGGATGTGGGAGGCATTCAAATCTCAGGTCTGTGATTGTCGCGACAGTTGCACGAGCCGTATGCGGCCGTGCATTGTCGTGTTGCAACAGAACACCTGTCGATTTACCGACTCTGCCCTACATAACGTAGTGAACAGGATTGTGAGATCACTGGATATCAAGGAATCCGCCCTGGGTGTTTTTGTTGACATTAAAGGCGCGTTTGTTAAAACGACCATACTGAAGATAAGAAACGCGCTTAACAAGCGTGGACTACCATATAAAATGTGTGACTGGATTGGCAATGCACCGGCCCACCGTATAGTCACAGTAGAACAGGGTGGGGAACGGATCACCTGTAAAACTGACAGAGGCTGTCCACAAGGAGGTGTCTTATCACCTCTACTATGGAACATGGTTCTGGACAGCCTTCTTAAACAACTTCAGCAACTAGGCTTCTGTGTGACAGTCTATGCTGATGATCTAGCCATGATTGTAAGTGGCAAATTCGAAGACGTTCTATGCGACCAAATGCAAGGCGCTCTAAATACAGTTTCGCGGTGGTGCAATGATCATTCCCTATCGATAAACCCTACCAAGACGGAGATGGTATTGTTCACCAAGAAAAGAAAGGTGACGAAAAGAGCATCAAAATTATTGAATACGATGCTGCAGTACAGCGACGAGGTGAAATACCTTGGCATCACTCTCGACAGCAAACTGAGCTGGAAGAAGCACATCGACATCAAAACAGACAAAGCTATAAGGGCCTTTAGGCAATGTCGTCGGGCAGTGAGGAAAACCTGGTGGTTGAAACCGCGCACGACCATGTGGTTATACACAGCCATCATAAGGCACATGCTAACATACGGCGCTTTAGTTTGGTGGCCCAGGACCAAACATCTAACTACGAGGAAGCGACTCTCGCAAGTGCAGCGGGCAATCTGTCTAAGCATAACAGGCGATGGAGGTCATGCTGTGCCTTCTGCCACTTGATATTCACGTGGAGAGGGAGATTGTGACAACCATACTTCGCCTTCAAGGCAGTGGGATCTGGAACAGTAATCGCTGTGTGGAAGTCAGAGGACACCTCTGGAGGAGTGTCTGCAAAGACATACCTCTTTTAGAGGCTGGCACTGACTACTGTAGACCGACACTTATTCGGAATGCACCCTACACGGTTACCATTCAACCCACTAAACATATGAGAGAGTTGACCATAAGGATCTACACAAACGGATGGATAGATCAGGGATTGGAGTCTTCTCCAGGACCCTGAAAATCCAAACAAAGGTCCTGATGGGAAAGCATGCCACCGTTACACAATTAGAGACGATGGATATAACACTTGCGGCTGAGAACATCATAAACCGCAAAGTATCAAATGAAGCCATACTGATCCTAACGGACAACAGGCAAACGCTACTGTCTCTGAAGAAATCACATACAACTTCAGAGACAACATTAGAGTGCGACAGAAAACTCAGGCAAGCAGGATGTATAACAACATTGAATTCTGCTGGGTAAAGGTGCACGACTTGAACACAGGTAACACGAGAGCTGACGCACTAGCAAGAGCAGCGGCTGGGATGAACCTTCTTTCACCGGAGCCGCTAGTGCGCCTTGCGCCTCTGTCCCTGTGAAATATGGTACAAACCAACGCACTGGAGAAATTCAGGAAGCGTTGGGATGACATCGAGGGCTTCAAGCTCTCTAAGGAAACACTATTGTATCCCAACGAGAGATCAGCGAAACAGTATTTGCAGCTGACCAGGGGGAACCTTAGGCGCATAACTGCTGCCCTGACTGATCACTGCGGGCTAAACGCACACTTATACAGGATGGGGATAGTTGACTCTCCATCCTGCAGATGGTGTAACAAGGAAGACGAGACTGCCGGACACATTCTCGGCGATTGCCCGGCACTCTCGTCAACTAGAGGCTCCTTACTGGGTAAAAGATGACCTACAATGGCCTACATAGGGGATCTACCCACCTCGGCTTTGCTACAC
Source organism: Philonthus cognatus (assembly GCA_932526585.2). Lineage (NCBI taxonomy): Eukaryota > Metazoa > Arthropoda > Insecta > Coleoptera > Staphylinidae > Philonthus > Philonthus cognatus. The sequence continues at coordinate 21,220,256 of OW052249.1, read as the reverse complement.
TACCTAAGCTAGGTAGGCTGGCTGAGCTGAGGCTGGGTAATCGACGGGAGGAAGTACAATGAGCCTAAGTTCAGTGCAGAAATGCGCACTCCCCAAAGAACTAGAACCAGAACACTTGTCGATAGTAATCCACGTCGTTTCGTTTTGATGGCAGGCCTTAGATGATTTTTGAGGAGGTCCGAGTATGTTGTACTCGTGACAGTGGTTCCTCGAGGCATGTAGTGCTCCAAGATTATGCTGTTTTTGTCCCAAAAGAGGGTCAGAATAACCTTCCCTGCAGATGGCTGTGTTCTAAATTTCCTTGGTTTGGGTGATGTGGAGTGCCGTCACTCCTTGCTCGTTCTCTTCTTTCCGGGTGATGGTGGTGGACCCAGGTTTCATCCCCTGTGATGATTCATGCAAGAAAGGCACCACCGGCATGGTCAGCGCGTTGCAAAAGTTCTTCACACGCATCAACATGTCGCTGTATCAGTTCCAAAGTCAATTGTCGGGGCACCTTATGAAACTGGACCATGCTGAACCATGACTAATATATACAGCTATTGCAATGTCGTTTAATGTTACTCGGCGGTTTTCCATCACGATGACTTCAACTAATGTAAGATTATATTGATTTCGTTTGGATTGTCAGTCAGGATTTTGTCTGGTATGCTGTAGATTTAGAACAAGAAGAGTAAATTCTATAAATCGACTCACATTTGAGTGCCATGTTTTGTCATCATCTGATGCAGATTTTTCCACAGGTAGTCCTTCCTGGTCAAGTAGAACTCGCCGGGGAAATGGTTCACTTTCTGGGCCCTCATCGGCTTGAACATCGGTAATTTTGCGGGCAGTTCCCAAGTACCCGTCCATTCGTCCGCCCCTACGTACATCACATAACAGGACCAAAAATAATAAATTACATTTTAAATAACCAACATATCGTTGTGTCTGTATCTATCCTATCCTAACGGTAGAGGCATTTAGTGGAGCCGGGGAATAAAGGAATAGAAATAAATTTAACCTGTACTGAACAAATCTCCAAATTTAAAACCGGTGTTGGCCACCGTCGTCTTGATGAGGGGTGGCATGTTGTCGTCTAGCCACTTTAGATGCGACCGGGCGACGGGCGGCAGTGTGTTGGGCTTTTGGTTTCGCGAGGCGAACTTGATGAAGGGTGGAACGTTTGGGAAGAGGCTCGCCCTGATAGGCCAAAAGACACGTTGATTACTAAAATAAAATTATAGTCAATTAGTAATTGGTGAAAAAAAGTCATCTATTGGGTCATTCCCTCTGGCCCCCCTTCGGGGCTCCGCCTCTCGTACGAGAAAGGGATATGGAGGAAGAGAAGAAGAGATAGAGAAAATGTACGAAAAACCAAGCATAAGTTGATACATAATGGCCTTCAAGGCCTGTAGTACTGTTATATCGGGTGTCCAATAATTGTTGTAGTCCTGGGTGGCTGTGGAATCAAACATCAATGTCGATTCTTACTTTAAATTATTGAATCTGAGGTTTGTAAAGTCATAACCTATTACAGAGAAGTAAGAATCGACATTCGTGTTTGATTCTATAGCCATCCAGGAGTTCAACAACTGTTAGACACCAAAATATTGGATCTGCCTTTATAAGCTAAAATTTGTGGTATCTAGACAGTCACGTCTTCCTTGAGCAGCTTTAAAATTTGACCAAGCCAGTTTAAACACAGTCTCTTACATATATTCCTAATGCTCCAAATTTAGAATATATACCTCATTGTTCGTACTAATTTTGATTGTGTCTAAGTTAACAGCTATGTAAATCCTAATTTGATATTGATTACTCTTATTGTGAAGTTGAAAAGGTATAGAAGTATAGTTGATTTTAAGATAATTCTGAAATTTACCTATTAATCGTGATAGAAGTCTTTTTCTTGGGGATCACCACCGGATCCCTCATAGTCATGGGCTTCTTTTGAGTCAACGTCGAATTCGGCTTCCCTTGAGTCAACATCGGCTTGATCTCAGGAACCTGCGTCATCCCGTCAGGACTATTAATGACGATCTGATCGTGATTCAGCTCTCCCCTTAGTATTTCCAGCTCATTGACATAGCGTTCTTCGACATTTTTAAATTTTTCTGGCATTGCGCTTGGCGATTTATGAATTACACTTTTTGCAAAAGAGGTTTTTTTCGCCCCCTGAGATTTGGGCTTTACGACCGAGGAATTTTTCAATTTTGCTCGGGTTGGGCTTAACGATGATTGAATTACGGGATGCACCAAAGAGCCTTTTTTCACCCCCTGCGAGTTGGGCAACACAACCGGTAAATTGTTTAATTTTGCTCGGGTTGGGCTTGACGATTTTTTAGGACTAGTGATGATCAGCTCTTTTCTTAGCTTGCCCAGCTCGTTGAAATAGCTCTCTTGGACTGATTTAAATTTTGCTAAGATTGGGCTTGCCGATTTTTGAATTGTAAACAAGTCTTTTTTCGCCACACGCGAGTTGGGCCCAAAATCCGGAAACGTTTCTATTTTTACTCGGTGTTGGTTCAACGCTGATTGAATTACGGAATTCTCAAATAAGTTTTGCGGAGGACTTTCGCTTCGCTTTAGACTAGAAGATAATTGACTTGAGTGCTTTTCAAATGCAATTTGCGAATGACTTGCGAATTTCTCCCGGTGAGAATTTTCCTTTCCTGCTCCGTGCGAGTTGGGCGATAACACCGGAGAATTCATGTATTTCGGTTTGTTTAGGTTTGACGTTAACTGAACTACGGGATTTAGAAATTTGTTTTGTTGCAAAAATGCAAGTATCTCCCGTAGAGAATCGTCCTTGTTCGCCTGGTGAGAGGGTGTTGGTAACTTCGGGGAATTTATGAATGATGATTGCGTTATGGGATTTTTAAACGAGTTTCGTGACGGTCTTTCGAAATCCCCCCGCTGGGCAATTTCCATTTTCGCCCTGTTCGAGTTGCGTGATAAAATTGCGGAACTTTCGGCTTTCTTGCTATTAGAGTTTTGAAGCAAAACCTGATGATGATTGTCAACATTTCCTCGGTACAAAATCGGACTCGTCGATTGCAGCACGTTCGGGTACGTTTTCCCTTTCGATTTCACCCAGAAGCTTTTCTCATATTTCGCCATCTTCTCTGGAAGATCCAAGGAATTCCAAAACTCCGGCTCCGCCGATTTCGAAAGGCTAAAAGTCATAATAGCACTCTAAATTATTTTTACCTTTAAACCTGTGATTTAGGTTGACAGAATATTTTAATTTACCGTTTCTTTACGAAACTTTGGAAAAAATGGGGACCACGAAAAGTAGGCTAGGCTACCAAATTTTAGGATATTTGACTTGAGTAACTGGTAGCCAACTTAATCTACCCAGTAGAGATGGGCATAACTGCTACTTTTCAATCACGTTGCTATTTGTTATTGCTACTTTTTAATATCAGTGTTTATGATATGGTTCAAAATAAGTTTTTTGGTCATAAGAATTCACAAATAATTATCTCATCAAAAGTAGTAAATAAATCAACAAAAAATCCGCAGTGAATTTTAAAAAACAACTCTTAATACTGAGATCTGTAAATTGGAACTGTACCACTGAAACCCACGTTTAAAACGATTGATCACATTTAATTAAAATGATTTGTGGTTCGCTTTTCAGGGATTTATATTTACGAAGACGTTGTCATATAGTTGACATTTAACCTTCAAACGGAGATGGTCCGTCAAAAACGTAATTTTTAACAGCAAATTTTGAGCAAACGATAAGTCCAATCGCTGTTTAAGAACTGTATTTTAACCTAATAAATACATACCACGCCACTAAGTGTCCATTACACCATGTTTTCGGTTAAAAATCGCCGTACGCGTCTACTAGAATTTACTTGTACTGCAAGGTAATTAGATAACACATATACTATGTGTCTAGATATGACACAATTTGACGTTTTCGCTAGAGAAGCAAGGGGAGTGATGTGACGTCAATGGGGACAAGCACAGATCACACACAGAAAATAACGTAATAAATGTATCGTGTGTTACGTACTGGATACATTATACTTTATTATTTTCTCTGGATCCGATTTTATATACAGGGTCCGTCAACGGGTATTGACGATTTTTAAAGTATGATTGTAAGTTTATTAATTGAAACACAGGAATGAGCATGACATATATTAATTCAATACATAATGCAGTTTTTATTGATATTCAATTTTTAAAGATTACGGTTAGCAAATGCGTTTCATTCAATCTTTGACATTCTTGAAGCCGATCGGGAACTGATTGCGTGACGGCGCAACATATGCGTATTAATGGCTCTTATCTCCCGTCTAATGTCTTCTTTTAACTCTTCTAATGAATGGGGCCTGTAGGCGTTCACTTTCGACTTTTAGGTGTTACTATAGGAAATCTCGGTTAGTAGAAGAGATAAAAAAAACGGATGTCGCATCCTCAATCGCTTTTTTCAAGACAAACTCAAGGGTGAAAACAAAAGTAGGTTATAGCCTTTTGTTTCCTAGTTACAGCCAAAAACTCATTATTTTCTATTTTCGATTATTATTAATTTCTTAGTTATTTATAATTTTGTTAAAATAAGAGTTGTATGTTCTTCAGGCATTTTATTGAGGGGAACAGAATGAGATAAACAGATTATTGATATCCTTACTAATAACCAAGATACAATACAAAGTTGTGTTTTTTTTAAATAGAGGTCATAGCTGGCTAGGTCAAGCAGGGGACGTAGTCATTAGAGGAATGAAGATTTAGAGTCTCGCGTGCGCAGACAACGTGGTGGTGATAGCAAAAACGTTCAGGGAACTGAGAGAAATGAAAAACAGACTTGAAAGATATTTTGATAAGAGAAAGTTAAGAGTGAATGTGAGCAAGATAAAATGCATGGATCAAACAGATTTATTTGAAAAACACAATTTATCAAAAGTTATAAAAAGTTCAAAACATAGAAAATTTAATAACACTGAACTAGTAGTAGCAAAATCAATAAAACACAAAACAATATCAGATAATATAATTTTTACCAAAGCAGATAAAGGTAACAATAGCAATTGACAACCAAGAATATATTAATAAAGTAGAGCCACTTATGTCCAATAACAATTTCCATTTTTAAAAAATAACCCAAGTAAGAAATTTCAACAAAACATCCTTAAAACATTAAATGATTTAAATTACATATTGACAGAGAAAGACAAATAGACAATTATTAATATGAACCCACAATCACAAAAATTATATGGGTTAATCAAACTCCACAAACCCAACAATCCGATAAGACCAGTGGTTTCTTATGTTAATGCACCTTGTGAAAAATTAGCCAAAAAACTAAGCTCAATTCTTATAAATTATTTAGAGTTTAAACCAAATTTCTCATTTAAAAATACAATAGAATTAGTGAATAAAAATAAAGATCTGAAATTACTACCTAACAATAAATTGCCGACCTTTTTATGAATAACATCGAGGAAAAAATATGCAAATTACCACAATTCAAAAATTGCCTGTATTGGTGGCGTTACGTTGACGACGTTTTAGTCGCATTCAATGGTACGGACAGAATATTACATTTATTACTAAATGAAATCGACAAAATCCAGAAGAATATAAAATTCACTTTAAAAATTAAAGAAAATAAATCAATAAACTTTTTAGATATCACTATAACATATACAAACAACAAACACAATTTCTCAATATTTCACAAACCCACTCATACTGATAGTACTATTAATTTTTACTCGTTCCACCCAACCACAGAGGAAAGAATAACAGAGTAATCACGCCTGTAACTCGGAATCCACAGTTTGCATAGTGTAGCCATCTCTGAGGCAATTATCAAAACATCCACCTAATAAAACCTTCAACCAAAACAGTTTCCTGTAATTTTGATGGCGATTTAAGGCACAAAAACATATGTTAAAAGGATGATTCGTTCATTGGAATGTTAATGTAAACATAAATATACTCATATTTCAATAGACCCATACACCAGTTTACTGCTGATTGACAGATGTGAAATAAAAACATTATTGTTTTAATGCGTTCAGTTTATAGATAATTTGATCTTTTATATCTCCACTAATATATAGCCACAGAGTAAACAATAATATAACTGGGGGAGCTTATAATATAATATTTGAAAAATAAAAACGTGTATTTTGAACGTTTTATTTTATTATTATCGGTGTTCATGAGGGAACAAGAGTGATTAAAAAGAATACGTTTTTTTAACATCTCATTAAATCAGTGTTTTATACGTGTGGCGCATGAAGTAAAATCGAGTTTAGAAACGCCTGAAAATTTGGATATTTTGTTTATTGTATAATCAAATTTAATAAATAAAATTAATGACTATTTAATACATATATTGTCTTTGGAATTAACGCCTACAATTTATTGTTCCTATATAAATATTCTTGTAATGAAAAATATTAAAATTAAGTAAGTATGTAATATTTAAGTACACATTTTCCGACTTTCTATTGTTTATAAAAGTTCAATTTGAGGCTATAAAGAAGTGTTTTCCACTACCTGGTTAAGCATGAAGTAAAATTTCGAGTTTAGAAAAGCGTGAAAATTTGGATTTGCCGGGAGGCAAACACTGAAATGTTTTTTGTAATATTTTCAAGTTCAAAATTGACATTTAAACGAATTCCATAAAGATTTACTAAATAAAAAAAAGGTTAAATAATCTATACAGGGTGTCCCGATTAAGCAGCCCATGCGTGGGTATCTTCTAAATGGTAAGAGATAGAGATTTGGTTAAAGGGGAGAAAATATGCAGGACGATGAGTACTAGCTATATCCGTTATATAATTAACAAAACAGTTGAAAGTTCAGACCATACTTATTATTGATGATAGAAGGATAATATTTTGACATTATTAGGGCACTTTTTTATGCTTTTTAATAATATGTAGTCAGATTTATTATAAAGCGAATATTTTCCAATATATGCATACTAACTTCATTTTTTTATATGGGCGTCAAAGTTGGCCATGAGCTAATTTTATAAATTTTTAATTCTCTTTAATTTGGTATATCATATGATATGTTTATTTTTTCAAAAACAAATAACGCTTTATGTTAGTATTGTTATTGTTATTATTTCATTTATTTTGGTATATTCATAGCCAACTTCAAATACTATGAAAATATCGTCCAGTTTTTCTATTAATGAAAACAAACCTACCATATGATACATCAAATTAAAAAAGAAATGTCTACAAAATGATATCATGGCCAACTTTGACGCCCATATAAAAAAAATGGTGATGTGTCCATCATAGTACTTTCCTCGTTTAGATTTAATAGTTTTGAATTAAATGTAATTAAATATAAATTAATAAAAAAGAAAAAGCAACCGGCGACTGCATTTCAACCCGGGACCTTTCGATTATGAGTCCGGCGCGTTACCGCCTGCGCCACGACACTTCATGGCCTATCGGTGTTATAACCAACAATAATTATCTAAAAAAACACTATTTTTAAATAACTCCTAAACTAAGAGTGCTATGATAAAAGTGAATATACAATATATCTTCATTTTTTATTGTATACAATGTTCATTTGAAACATTTTTTAGTTTTGTGAATATCTGGAAAAAACTAAAAAACGCTAAGAGTAAAGTACCACTTCCGGTTATCCTTTCAAAAAGCTTAAGTTTTAAGTTTCATCTCGATATCTCCAGCGGTTTTTGCTCTATATCGTTCTATCATCAATAATGACCAAGTTATAAAGGAAAATAAAAAAATCGCAAAAATCGGTTTCTTCGCAATGTGCTCTGATGGTTCAACTTTTTTGTTAATTTAACACCGGGTATAGTTGGTACTCATCGTCTTGCATATGTTCTACCATTTAACAGATCTGTATCTCTTACCATTTAGAAGATACACATGCATGGACTGCTTAACCGGGACACCCTGTATATTAAAACTATTTTTCAATCGTAAGTATATATGCGTCTTGAAACGGAAATACTGTATTTTCTTTATAGAGAGCAATGAATTATATTTTTATCACAACTTTTATCGATTTATTTAATATAGTTAAATTTTTTAGTAAAAATAATGCATCATACGACTGTTTGGAAACCCATAAATCTACTGATAATTTGGTTTAAAGTGTTCGTTTTCAAGTGTTCACTCGCCCCACAGATGATCTAAAAAAACAGTCCAAATTCGTACCCTTCTTATCTGCCTTTGTCCTTAAGCCCTAGAAATCAATTACTAAGGATGTAAAAAATACATAGAAATATATTTGTAAAAGTACCCTCTTTAAAGTACTTATAGGAAATCGTCAGTGAGAAATATTTTAAGAAAAATAATCAGTATGTTTTTCGCTCTATAGTGTGCACGTTAATGGTTTCTAATTTTATACGGACAAACTATAATTTAATTAAGTATAGTGAACATTTAGTGTTTTTACATAATAGCTGTAGTTCTAGTGATATTTAGTTGTAAAAATATGGCTAATTATTTAAAATGCGCCTATCGTGATTGTGGCTCGATGTACAGTACACTTCTTTACATTTCCTGTAAATAATAGCGAAAGATGTGATCATTGGTTAAAAAATTGTGGTAATATGGATCTCTTTATTTTGTCCGAAAAGAAACTTTCTTCAAAGCGCCTGTATAATAAACATTTTCGTGCAAGTGATTTTACAAATTACCAACAAAATAGACTGTTAAAATCAGTCATTCCAAAACCATTTGACATAGTATTAAGTGATTCGGATTCCGATTTAGAAGTGTTAAAGCCCATTCACATGTACACCCGAAAATTGGAAGAGGATTTGCCATCTACATCCAAAGAAGTAAGGTTTTTAACCCCAAAAATAAACAAAAATTTTTAATATATGACATAATAATTTACTTTTTTTTATATATCATATCCTTATATATTCGTATACTCTGTACATTTGCGGACATTCGTTGATTCTATAAAAGAGTCTAATTTTAAATTCGAACGAGTGTTTTCAATCCCAGGCTAAGCATGAAGTAAAATTTCGAGTTTAGAAAAGCCCCGCGTAGAAAATTTGTCGAGGGTCGCGCTAGCGACCCGAGACAAATTTTCACGGGGCTTTTCTAAACTCGAAATTTTACTTCATGCGCCACGCATATAAAACACTGACATATTGTAAAATTCAAAAATACTAGCCTTTATTTTGTTCGGTTGATTGACAAATTATATTGAATATTAAATTTTATTTATAAAATCTTGGCAAAAACTTGAAACCTGTTACAACATTTCAAATGAAGTGGATTAATAAGAAATCGTGGAAATTAGTGAAAACCCTATTTAAAAAATCTATAAATATAAAACATGGATTTGTGTGAGTGTTTTCCACTCCCCGATTAAGCATGAAGTAAAATTTTGAGTTTAAAAAACCCTGAACATTTGGATTTGGCGGCACGAGCGAAGCGAGTTCAGGCTTTTCTAAACTCGAAATTTTACTTTGTGCGTCACGCGTACAAACACTGATTTATTATGAAGTTCAAAAACACATAATCGATCTACTATTTTTGTCAGAAGTATAGTTAAAGATGTGAAATAAATGTACATAATGTTGATATAATTTACCAAAATACCGGTACATTTTGAAGAGCAATTTTTGCGATTAACCGGTATGCCGGTATTGCAATCCCTAGCTGTATCATATAACTGTATTTATTTTAATTTAAATTGCATTAAATGAGAGTAAATCTAGATTTCAATATTATATGTGGAATTAAAAATTGAATGGTGTAGATTCACGCTCGATTTGTTTATTTTGATAAAATAAACAAACCGAGCGTCATCATTTTTCGTTCCGTCGGTGCCGTTAGAGAGGAAAAAATATAAACATTCCTCTGCGGATCCGATATACAAATGAATTGGGAAGAGTGGAGAAACCTAGTAGTTACTCTAAATCACACGCCTGCTGGGTGAGCCACCTGACAGAGCCGCCCCCCCCCCTGACCCCGCACAGCCAGCGTGAATACTCTGTTACTCCATACTCTGTGACCCAACTCAACATAAACTAGCAACTTACCGTTCAATGATTCAATCTCTTAATCCCTATGACCAAAACTAATTTAGAAAAAGAATTACATATAATAAAATACATAGCAATTAGAAATAACTTTTAAATAGATATAATCAATAAATTAATTTCACATAAAGGAAAACAGATAGTAAACCAATTAATATATCCAGTTCAAAAAACAACAAAAAAACAGTAAAGAATATGGGTTAATTACATTTAATGGTAGTTTAAGTCAGAACATTAGTAATTATTTAAAAAAATTAGAAATAAATACCGCTGTCGAAACAAACAATAGTTAAGGAAAAATCATTAAAAATAATAAAGACAAAGTTAAAAGAACTCAGCACAGCGGGATCTATCTGTTAAGTTGCAGTGACTGCCCTAAAGTTTATATAGACAAACTGGAAGAGCTTTCGAAGAGCGCATAAATGAACACCATAAATGTTTCATTAATAAGAAAAACACGTCAACATACGCGAACCAGCTGATAGCGGAGGACCACACGTTCAACAAAAACTTCAGAATCCTCCACGAAGAAAAGAAAGGACGAAAATTAAATTTGCTAGAAAACATGTAAATCAACAAGCATGTCACATCGGGACATTTACTAACTAGAGCAAACAGACCTTTCCAGCTCTCCACTGCTACGGATGGGAAACCCCAGGCGTTCCACCTCCACTTTTTAAATTTGTAAAGTAGTAGTTTTAAGAAATCTGTGAATATCATAAGTTCTTTACCTGAAGAAGCAACAACGTTGCGAAACAATTCTCGTGAAATATACAATTAGTTGAAAATCATTAAGTGTTTTATTTAAGTGAAAATGGATTTTATTTACGAATGCTGGCAGTAGAATAAAAGAAGAAGTGCTGGTGTGGAAGGGCAGAGAGGTTGAAAGAGGTAAAGAATTTAAGTATCTAGGATTTGCTGAGTCAGGGAGCAAGACAAGGCATACCGAATTCGTATGTAAAAGGGCAAGAGTGGCAATAGAGCGATTGAGGAATACATGGGAAGGTATGCTAGGGAATAATGTAAGAATGCAGATGGTGTGGTGGGATGCATGCATTAGGTCCATTTTAATATACGCGGCGGAAGTATGGGGAGTGAGAGGGTATGAAAGAGTGGAAAGAATGCAACTGCAGTACTTAAAAAGAATACTAGGATTGGAAAAGACAACGCCAAACTGTAGTAGTATGTAGTATGTAGTACTGCAGGAATGTAGTAGAATGTCTGTAGAGTGGGAGGCGGCAAAAAGGGTTTTGAAGTTTGAAAGGAAGATTGCGGAGTTAGAGAATGGAAAATTGGTCAGAGAAGCATGGACAGTGTATCATTGGGAGTGGAAACAGCAAGGTGATGCAATAAAGTGGATGAAAGAAAGATGTAAATTGTATGAAAGAGCAGGATGGTCTTTGGAAATGTTCGAAAAGAAGATAGGGTTGGGGAAAATAGTAGAGGTAGAGGTGGCACGTAAGCTGGAAGCTGTAGAGCTACAAATTAGACAGGGACAAATAGGTAGCAGCCGCCCCTGTCCGTTCTACAAAAAGCTGCAGGTGCATATTGGCCTCCCTCGCTATTTCCAAAAGTTCAAGGATGACTAGATAAGATTACTGGCACGATTGAGATGTGGAAATGAGGAAAGAGGATGAAAGGAATGGATGGGAGAGGAGAATAGAAGGTGTGTGTGTGTGTGTGTGTGTGTGTGTGTGTTGTGAGGTAGGAATTGATACATGCGAACATTGGATGAATGAGTGCGAAGTGATAAAACACGAACTGAATGGTAAAAAAGAATTAGTAAATACATGGTTATGTGAGAGTTGAAAAGGAATAGAGATATGTAAGACAATAATGAGAATGCGGGAAGGGAAGCGTAGCTAGGAGAAGGCAGAAGCAATACACAATTGTAAATATGAATAGAGGCGATAATATTATAGAAAAAAATAAAATAATGTCAAATAATGGTTATATTATTTTTTTAGCTGGCTTTGATCTCAATAAATAAATTATTTTTTTAGCTTTTTAATGATGTATAATATGGGGAGGATATACTTGCATTTTCTTTAAATTGTATATAAACTCTCCTTAATTATTGCGAGTACGCGTTTTTATTAATCGCAGAATAATTGTTGTACAGAGTATAAAGGATAAATAATATAAAAAAAGAAATTATAACATTGATATTATAAGTCAAAATGTTAATCAGTTTATAAATATAATTTTAAATATTTATGTTTATAATGTTTATAGGAGTGTCATAAAGAGATGCTGCACATATATTTTGAGTGATGGACATCAATTTAAACATTTATTGTCATTTTTGTTTGTGACCAGTAACACTTCTTTGGTATGGTATGGTATGGGGTCGGTGGGTCGTGTGGCCTCTGGGCCTTTCGAAGTTACCTCGACCTAAAAGATCTTTTGTAACTATCCCTGACCTACTTGAGTCCCTCAATGTCTAGACTTCTTATGAAGTCTACTATAACTTGAGGGTTAATGTGTACCAGTTCCTCGGTGTTTAAAGTGGCCGATGACAGGTAGTTCCCTCTTTGAAGGGACAAGGCAGGGCATTCACAAAGCAGGTGCTCTGCTGTTTCTTGTGCCTCGTTGCAGAACCTGCAGTTGGCATCAGTTGTCTGACCCATCTTGGTGAGGTGGTACTTCAGAGGACAGTGTCCAGTTAGAAGGCCGGTTATGAGCCTTAGGTTGCCCTTGCTTTACCTGAGAAACTGTCAGGCTCTTACGGCAGAGAAGGCGATGAACCTTTTCGCCTGCCGCAGACCAGGTGTGTCTCTCAAGTGAGCACTTTTGGCAGCATCTTCCTATTCCCGGATCATCCCCTTGATGCGCACTTTAGTTATTCCACTGTAAGGTTCTGGTCCGACAAATGGAGTCTTGGACCCTTCCTTGGCAAGGTTGTCGGCAATTTCATTGCCTTTGATCCCTGCGTGTCCCGGAACCCAGACCAGTTTGACTCTGTTGTTCCTAGCCAGCTGCTTTAGGGATAGCTTGCACTCCCAGGCAGATTTAGACTTGCATGTAGGCGATTTTATTGCCTTTAATGCAGCTTGACTGTCTGAGCAGATGCAAACCCTCTGTTTGTTGTATCCCCTGTCTAAACATATGTGGGCGCATGTGTTCAGGGCCTCGATTTCTGCCTGAAATATCGATGGGGATCGTCCCAAGGCCCTTGATAACTCGCATCGAGGGCCAGTGATACCGATTCCGACTCCGTTTTCTTCTTTAGATCAGATACTAAAGAACTACCAACAAGTCAAGCTAAAATAATAATCAACTTCTTAATCTTACATTTATTTATTTAAGTGGTATTTTCCAAGTGTATACAATAAAAATCTTAACATTTCTGAAGATACCGTAGTTGACCCAATTGCGACGTCAAGACAAATCCAAGAAATCTAAAATATAGAAGTACCTAGTTAGAGCAATAGTTCACAATATAAGTGTGATACACTTATATTGTATACACTTAGTGTGTACACATAATGAATAAAGTTACCTATTTTATAAAGGTTATTGATCGTCACCAGAAGAGGAAGATTGGACGGAGGACAGCGGTAACGTTGGTGTTTCTTCTTCAATTTAAGCCTTTTCGCCGTTTATTTTATGGTTGTTACCTAAAGAAGAAGACTGGGCGGAGGAGGACGGCAATAATGTTGGTGTTTATTCTTCTCTTTTTACTCTCTATATTCATCAATTTCCGATATTGGCGTTCTTCTCTTTATTTCGGATTGACGACGAACTTGCTCTGCATCTTTTCTGACGTATGTGGCTGCTGCGGCATAGGAAGTGGCGGCATCGGAAGTGGCGGCATCGGAAGTGGCGGCATCGGAAGTGGCGGCATCGGAAGTGGGGCTAGCGGGTTCTACAAACAATACAAACGTGATGTACATGATTTCCTTTGCGTATATTTCGAGTGAACAACAACTAAATTTAAGTGAGAGATGAATAAACGGACGCACCTTCGTAAATCGTAGTGGTACTTGTAAGTGTAGCTTTTCGGAGCACAGTTTTTTTAATCGGGCGATACCTGAAATTTTAAAATTGAACTATAAACCTATGCCTGAATCGGTGTTTCTCAATCTGTTCACCCTTGCGAAAATTTTTCCAAAGAAGTAAAAATTCGCGGCAATCCAATGCAGTCAAAGAAGAAGAAATTAAATGGTGTATTTAATGTTTGGAAGTACTTTACAACTAAGTGTTGGCAGTTTCATTCATACTTATGTAAGTTAGCTATCGCTCACCCTATATAATTCTCTTATATAATTATTCTTATTTCCTTTGTCTAGGATGCATATGCACGCATGCATCAGCATAATGTAATCAGCTTCTTATATTACTCTCTTTAGATAAGTGTACCGTATTGTTATTCATATTATAATTATTCAGTCTTGTATTTGTTCTGCTTGATGTAAGACGTAGTCTTGATAATAAAATCCTTTTTAAAAACTCAAGTTTAATCACGAGAAAAATAATTGGCGCAGTCGGTAGGATCTTCCGATCAATTTGAGTGAATATCAATTTGGTTCGTGTTAACGATTTATCGGGAGAACGAATTTTGTGAACTTTGCGACTTGTGATAACGGACTCTTAAAAAATCAAGACATCCGCCATCCGTCCCGTCTACAAGTTCAACATCGTCCCTGCAGCTAGCGAATCATCGAGAGCTCATGGACAGGATTTATTATCTGTAAGTACTTAAGTCTTTTAGAGGTCAAGCGCGTTGCTAAATCGTCAAAATCACGAAATAGTCAACTTAGAACAATCAAACTCAAACTGATTAGGAACATATTTAAGAAAAGTAAAACAAGAAAAATGGCTAATCCTAATTCCCATGCTGCTGGTGTACCAGTTGTACCCCCAGTTGCACCCCTAGTCGTTCAACAAATTCCTGTGCTAAAACCAGAATATTTAAATATGCTGCCCGAGTTTCGGGGCGAGCCTGAATTATTAGCAAGATTTCTTGCAGTTAGTGAAAAACTAGTTAGTCGATTTTATAATCAACATGATGTAAACGATTTTCAAAATGAATATTTGATATCGTCAATATTCGCAAAAATAAAGGGCGATGCTGCCGTTAATATTTCATCAAGTGTAATTAACACTTTTGTAGATCTAAAAAATTGTTTAATTAATTCTTATGGCGATAAACGCGATTTGTTTAGCTTAAATCACGAGTTAGGCATGTGCAAACAGTCCATTGGTGAGTCACCGTTTGATTACTATAATAAAATACAAAGCTTGCTAAATCTCCAAGTATCATGGCTAGCCAACCATTCTGGCGACGCCAACGAACGAAACATTATGAATACCTTCTTAAGAAAAAACGCCTTACGAGTATTATTGAAAGGACTTAGAGATCCAATCGGAGCTCAAATGCGAGTGAAAAATCCCGCAGATTTAGATGTGGCATTATCAATGCTCACGAACGATTTTCAATTAGATGTTTCAAATAATAGAGTTGACAGTATCAATTTGGTGCAAAAACAAAATACTACCCCACGTAATAATGTACCGACGAGAGCTCCGCCTCGCTTCGTTACACCTTTTCATAGAAATTTTCAACACCAACATTTTAATAACAATTACACACCAAATAGACCTAATCTAAATACTTTTCATAACGTAAGACCACAATATCGTGCTCCCCAAACAATTAATCAAAATATTCAACGTCAACCAAATCAAACTCGTAATAATCAATATACGAGCAATAATTATCGAAATAATAACAACAATCAAAATTTACCAACACCAATGTCTCTTTCAACCCATCATACCGCTAGAACAATGTACCCTGGTGCATTACAAAATATTGAAGAACCCGGAAATGAAGATTTTTTAGGCGAAATCGCCTCGGGGATCCAAAATTAATTGAATTATTTGGCATAATAAATAATCAAAGCCAACTCCCATACATTATCGACCCGCATACACAACTAAAAATGTTAATCGACTCAGCGAGTACACACTCCTTTGTCAACCCCAATATTGCTAATAAGTTTTATAAAAATAAAATAAAGTACGATCCATTCCAGATTGCCACTGCACATGGCAACTCTGTACAAAAATATAGTACTACGATTAATTTTAAGGATACCTTTAATACCGATAATAATTTAGTTATGAAATTTCATTTATTCGATTTCCATTCTAGTTTCGATATATTGATCGGACTCGATAATTTAAAAATTCTTCAAGCAGTAGTAGATTTTCCTAATAATATATTAAAAACCCCTAAAGCCATATTTCCGCTTTATTGTAATAATAATCACACGAAGAAAATAAAACAAATTACCATTCCTGGTAGAGTTCAAGAAATAGTTCAAATCGAAGTGTCTAATATCGACAACGGAGATGTAATTATTCCTTATATGAAACTTAAAGATTGTGAAGTTCCACAATGCGCAACGAGCGTGCGTAATAATAAAGCACTTATTTCTATTACAAATAATTCTAATGAAGATAGAATTATTTTATTTAAAAAACCATTTATTGTCGAAACACTCGACAACTTTAATTTAAATAATAATAATAATAATAATCTAAATAATTTAGAATCGAATATCAAATTCGACATTAATGAAGTTCGCACAGAACATATGAACGAAGAAGAGAAATGTGCAATTATGAATTTAATCAAAGAATATTCAGATATTTTTCATGTGAAAAATAATAAGTTAACTTTCACAAATAATGTGAAACATAATATAATTACTAGTGACGAAATTCCCGTCTATACAAAAACGTACAGATACCCAGAAATCCACAGGGTAGAAGTACAAAATCAAATCCAAGATATGCTCAATCAAAATATTATCCGACCATCTCATAGCCCTTGGTCATCACCGATCTGGGTGGTACCAAAGAAGCTCGATGCGTCCCAGAAGCGCAAGTGGCGCGTAGTAATTGACTACCGCAAATTGAACGAGAAAACAATAGGCGACCGTTACCCTTTACCCAATATCGAAGATTTGTTAGACAAATTAGGGCGTTGTCAATATTTCTCTACCCTCGACTTAGCTTCCGGATTTCATCAAATTGAAATCGATGAAAAAGATATTCCGAAAACAGCCTTCAATACACAAAACGGCCATTACGAATTCCTACGTATGCCGTTTGGATTGAAAAATGCTCCTGCTACTTTTCAACGAGCTATGGATAATGTCCTACGTGGCATTCAAAACGAAAAATGTCTCGTTTACATGGATGACATAATTATATTTAGTACTAGCCTACAAGAACACATCCAAAATTTAAGAGAAGTTTTTAATCGACTCCGTAAGTCGAACTTCAAAATTCAAATAGATAAATCCGAATTTCTGAGAAAGGAAGTTGCGTATTTAGGCCATGTTATTACGCCAGAAGGTGTAAAACCGAATCCCGACAAAATTAGGGCAATCGAAAATTTCCCCATACCAAAAACCACAAAACAAATTAAAGGATTCCTAGGACTCCTGGGATACTATAGAAAATTCATTAAAAATTTTGCTAGTTTAACAAAACCACTTACAAAGTGCCTAAAAAAGAATGCTATCATAGATATCACAAACTCTGAATATCAAAATTGCTTTAACACATGTAAAAATATTTTAACAAACGAACCACTTCTTCAATACCCAGATTTCTCTAAACCTTTTGTTCTCACAACAGACGCTAGCAATTTTGCTGTTGGCGCTATTTTATCACAGGGCAATATAGGCTCTGATTTACCCATTGCGTACGCAAGCCGTACTCTTAATGATTCCGAATGTAATTATTCCACAACGGAAAAGGAGCTTCTTGCGATTGTATGGGCCGTAAAATATTTTAGGCCATACTTATTTGGTAGGCAATTCAAAATCATATCTGATCATCAACCTCTCAAGTGGCTGATGAATGTAAAAGAACCTAACACTAGACTTGTTAGATGGAGACTTAAATTGTTAGAATACGACTATAAAATAGAGTATAAAAAGGGAACGCAAAACGTAAATGCTGACGCATTGTCACGCATAGAACTAAATGTAAATGATGAGTATGATTTTTATTTAAAACATTTCGATGAAAATGTATTCGTGGATAACGAATCTCAAATAGTGGAAACAGGTAGTTTAAAAACCGCGAAAGAACTAGATAATGAAGAGATAAATAATCAGTGTCACTCTGATTCCGTAACTATGCATTCAAACGAAGAGGATCCAATATTCAGTATACCAATTGTTGAAAAACCTGTAAATATTGGCAATAACCAATTAATAATTTCGGAAGTAAACTATAATCCGACCAAACCGAAAATTACTTATCTCTTTAATAAAAGGAAAATGCGCTTACACGTTCAATTAAGTAAAAATAACTTTGAAAAAGATGTAATAGATTTAATTAAAGAATATATCGTCCCTAAAGTAAAATATTATATTTATTTTGAAAGCCCAGTTTATGAGCAATTTTGTGTAATCTTACAAAAATATTTTAAAAATTCAGGATACGATTTTGTCAAATGTGTAACGAAATTAGCCGATGTCGAAAGCGACGAAGAAATTACAAATACTATTCAATTATATCACGAAAGCAAAACTAATCACCGCGGAATCGATGAGACAGAGTCTCAATTAAAAAGAAAATTTTACTGGCCAGATATGAGGCGTACTATCCAAAATTATATAAACGAATGTCAAATATGTTTAGTATGTAAATATGAGAGAAACCCTATAAAAACAAAATTTAATTTAACCCCAACTGCTGTAAGACCTTTTGAAATTGTCCACATCGATAGCATCGCATTAGAAGGTGCAAAGTTATTAACTATTATAGATTCATTTTCTAAATACACACAGATGTATAGACTAAATTCGTATCAAGCAATAGAAATTGCTAATAATTTAATCAAATTCTTTACCCATCACGGTGTACCTAATACGATTATCGCTGATAATCATTTGGAATTCAAGAATTCCGTAATTAAAGAGTTGCTCGAATTACATAAAGTAAATTTACATTTTATAAGCTCGCAACACCCAGAATCCAATGGCGTAGTTGAACGAATACATTCAACAATAATTGAACATATTAGATTATTAAATAATCAAGATAATTATAAAAAGGAACCTATTGAAATAAAAATTAATTACGCTCTTCTCGCGTACAATAACTCTGTACACTCTGTAACCAAATTAAGACCATTTGAAATAATTTCAGGACACATAAAAGATTTAGGTGACCCTTTTGATATTAGTTTAGAAACTCAATTAATAAATAATTACGTCATAAATCATAAAAATAAAGTAAAAATATTGTATGAAAACATCAATGAAAGATTACAAAGTAATAAAGAAAAAGTACTAGAAAGATGTAACAAAAATCGTGAGGAAATACCTCATATAGAAGAAAAAATATTCGTCAAAAATAAACAAAAACAGTCAAAGACGAAAAATAAATATAAACCTGAAAAAATAGAAAGTGTAAATAAACAATTTAAAACAGCAAAGATTTATCCTAGCCATCATAACACAGTTGAAAAAATTCACCTGTCCAATATTAAAAGACCTCGAGTTAAGAGGAAGAAATTAGATAAAGTAATCGATGACACACTATTATTTAATTATGATAATTTTAAAAATAATCAACAAAGTTTTAGTAGTAAAAACGTAAAAGAAATTAAAGCCGATTTATTTTCCGCATCAAAAGAATTTTCATTAGCTCACTGCGTAAGCAAAGATTTACACATGAGTGCCGGAATAGCAAAAATATTTAAACAAAAATTCGGTCAAGTCGAATTGCTGAAAGCGCAAAACCCTGAACTACATTCAGTGGCTTATCTCAAAAGCGAGGAACAATACCTCCTGTATTTAATTACAAAAGAAAAGTATTATAATAAACCGTCTTACAAAGACCTATTTTTATCCCTAATGAATTTAAGAAAATTCTGTGAATTAAATAACCTAACTAAATTAGCAATACCAAAATTGGGTTGTGGTTTGGACATGTTAGACTACAAAATTGTAAAATCAATGATTAGTTATATTTTTGATGAATCAAATATTGAAATTAATATTTATCTAAATGAACCTAACCCCAACGATTCCGTTGCAGGTTCTTCCTCGTCAGCGTGACGCAGGCAACAGAAATGAAAAATATCACCAATAATATTGGAATACTCCCAATTAACATGGGACCCGCTAAACTCCAAAAAGGTGTACACACCTTCGTTCATCATTACAACTTAATACCAATTTTTAACGAACTTAATAAATTAGATACCCAACGTAGCCTTTTGGAAAATTCATTAAAAAATATCTCCATGTACGGAAGAGATTTCGCAAACTATAATAAAAGTTTAATATTCTCCGTGAACGAAATCTATAATAAAATTAATAATATTAAATCACACGTTCTGATAACCCATAGAAACAAGCGAGGATTGATCAATGGTCTAGGCACAATTGTTAAAACAATTTCAGGAAATTTAGATGCCAACGACGGTAAGAGAATAGACGAAATTTTGAATCACTTACAACAAAACCAAAATCTCCTTAAAAATCAAATTCAATTTGGCTATAGCCTAAATAACGAATTTATTAAAAGAATTAATGAAACTGTCGAAAATATTGCACATAACGAAGATATTCTGCAAGCCAGAATTAAACAATTAAGTGTTATACTAGTTGAAGACTTAGATCATCATAATTTATTGTTTGCTAAAGACTTGTTCAATCAATTAATTATTTTATATAATTCAATCTTAAAAATTATAGAAAATATTGAAAATTCAATCACGTTCTGTAAACTAGGATCACTTCACCCTAGCGTCCTAAACCCCAAGGATTTATTTTCTGAACTTAAAAGAATCTCCACTTATTATAATAAACAATTGCCATTTGAATTAAAATATGAAAACGTACTAGATTTTGAATCAATTATTAAAGTAAATTGTAAAATCGAATCAACAAAAATTAGTTATTTCCTATCAATTCCAATATACTATGAAACTGAATTTGAATTGTATTACTTAAATTCTATTCCTACGAAGTTTGAGAATAAATTTATAACAATCATACCTAACGTAAATACCTTATTAAAATCAAAAGACGATAAGATTTGGCCTCTAGACCGCTTATGTACAAAAGGTATAAATTATTACGAATGTCCAAGGCACTTGCTCACAAGCCATAAGGCCGAATGTGAAAAACAAATTCTGCTGACCGGAAATAACAAAAATTGTCAATATACTATTCTGCACATCGAAGAAAATCATCTGGAAATTCTACCCTTCATAAATCAATACCTAGCTGTATTTCCCGTTAAAGAAGACATCAAAATAAGCTGTAAACATGGAACCGAAAATAAAAATATAATCGGTATTTATCTAATACAAAAAGGAAACTGCGAAGTATTCTTCAGAGGACATCAAATCTCTTATCAAGACGCGACCTTTGGCAGTCCAGCTATAATAAGGAGCAGCGAACTACATTTCAACAAAATTAACTTCACAGCATTCAAGATATCTCTACGAAAACTGAATCTTCAAGAAATCCCTGTACTACAACAGATTCCGATAATTACGGAAAACCAACATATCTACACTCCAAGTATCTGGACGTCGATCCTATACCTATTTATTTTGGTTGGTTCAGGATACCTACTATCACGCTGGATCCAATCAAGAAAGAAGACGACACAACCACCAGAAGATACATCAATCGATTTCCATCTTCCGGGGGGGTCCTAAATTTAAGGGGGGAGGAGTTAGCTATCGCTCACCCTATATAATTCCCTTATATAATTATTCTTATTTCCTTTGTCTAGGATGCATATGCACGCATGCATCAGCATAATGTAATCAGCTTCTTATATTACTCTCTTTAGATAAGTGTACCGTATTGTTATTCATATTATAATTATTCAGTCTTGTATTTGTTCTGCTTGATGTAAGACGTAGTCTTGATAATAAAATCCTTTTTAAAAACTCAAGTTTAATCACGAGAAAAATAATTTGTATATTATGTTGTTGTATAATTGGATAATGATGTTAAAATAAAACAAATATTTTGTTACATCTAAAAGCTGCAAATAAAGTCTTTGGGAGTCGAGTGCATCTTTCTAAATGACTCACCCTTTTGTCGATTATTCTCATATTGACACTCCCACGCGTCACAGAGCCTGTTGTAATACCTGACCGGTATGTAATTCAAGTTCGGGTAAGTATTCGACGTTGGAAAGATCTTCTCGAAATCACCTTTTACCACCAATTCATCCTCGGCTTGGATCAGAACACGTACGTCGTCCGCCGTCAACTGTTCGATAATACGGTCTATGTAATCTTTGCGCTGACTAATGCTGACGTAGTAGCTCTGCTTGTGAATTTCAATATCGAGCAACTTCGTGGCATACAGCCTGGCGTCGTAACAAGGCGGAGTGTTCACTTCACCAGCTAATTGCGGAGGGAGGTGAAACTGGACCATGTCCAAGAACGTTCGGACGAGGGGGATTTTCACGTGTCGGTCTACAGCCGAGGTAACCTCCCAACTGGGAAATGTGTTGACCTGTATTAATTGCAATAATAATAAACTTTCTTTAGCAATGTCTTAGTTTGAGTCTTTTTAGATACGGTTATTACCTTCTTGTAAATAAATGATAAACTAGCAGAGACATATTCATAATAATTGCGAAGAAATGTTATTTATCTTGTCCGATCGTGTAAAAAACGTCATAAGCATATCAAACAGTAAGCACAATATCGGTTTCAGACAAGAATTTTATAACGCACTGATATACAAAGATATATTTTTCAAAAATGGTCTAAATCGACTCAAAAGAAATACTTTCTCACCTCCAAAAGCCACGGTTTCAACTGATAATCGAACATCACGTCGAAGCCAAAAACCTGGTAACAATTATATCGGTTCAGCATGTTGTCCTTACACTGCTGCACAATGGCCGACTCCGCGGAGATTATCGTCTTTATCACCAGTTGCTTCACATCTCTCCAGAGAGGTTTCGAGTTAAGGCCATGACTGTTCATGTATTCCCATAATTTCTTCAAAATCCTAAATAGCAATTTGTTGTATACAAACAAAAACATGCCAATAATAATTATTTGAAATTTAAAAAACGAGGAATATGGGGCAAAAATAAAAGTGATAAAGAGAGGCATACCATATGTGACCTTCGAAGGTGTTGGCGTCTTTGTTGTCTATGTACTGGCTCGACATTTTGTTTATACAGCAATTCGTTAAATGCATGCACCGATCTTTGATGTTCTCGTCGTTATCAGTGTATTTTACTGGAATATAAAAAATAAATATTTACCAATCCAGTGCCGGTTTAAGGAACCTAAGATTTTTATGCATCCAATCAAATAATTTTCAAAGGTAAACTCTGTTTTTTTTAACCCTTTCAGCCCTGACGGTGGCCTTTGCCACCACTAAAATTTGGTAAACATACTAGGAATTTTTCTTTTAAATATACATGTACCTATGCATGAGCTGTAACTTTGCCGATAATCGTTTGTTTTTTAAAATAGTTTAATTTAAAGTCTTAAATGAGTGTTTTCCACTCCCAGATTAAGCATGAAGTAGCGCGTAGCGCTACGCGACCAAAACAAATTTTCAAGCTTTTCTAAACTCGAAATTTTACGTCATGCGCCACGCGTATAATACACTGATTTTAGTGAAGTGTAAAATATTCTACTAAAGCAATATGCTATAATCGTGTATTCTGAACATCACATCACATCAGTGTTTAGTTTGCGTGGCGCATGAAGTAAAATTTCGAGTTTAGAAAAGCCTGAACATTTGGTTCGGTCGCTGCGCTTCGCTGGTCAGGTATAGAACTACCTTATCAATCTGAACAACCAACCATGCGCCTTACAAGGTATGAGCTGGATCAGACGGTGGAGCGATTCTCTAATGCCTGCAACAAGTCTATAGAAGCAGCGACCCCATTGACGCCTATTCAACAACGCCAAACACACCAACGAGTGGGCTGTTAATAAGGATAGTCTCAGAAGCTTTAAAAAGACAGTAGGGATTGCGAAGCGGACGGTTTAAAAGAACGTCTGTAACCAAATAGAAGATACTTCAGAAGCATGCCATCTACGCAAAATCCTTTTCAAAGAGCCAGCAGTCCAAGGCTTTGTCATGAAAGAAGATATTACTTGGACGAGCTCTTGTAAGGAAACTCTTTAGGTACTGTTTGACTCTCCCTTCCCGGGGGAATAACGAGGTGCGCAATCTGCCACCGTAGTCTCCAATTTATAATGCCCCGTCCAGGAGATAGTAAGGGGGAGAAGCTATTTTGGCCTGGACAGACGGAATCAACCTTGTCGAGCTACAAGAAGCTCCGAACATCGTCATACTCTGCTTGGAAACGATGTTCGTGGCTTGTCTTAAGCTTTCCAACTTCCTTAGGATGTGGAAAGAAGTGGAAGTAGTCTCCATCCCTAAAAGCGGCAAGATTTCCCACACAAGCCCTAAGGATTACAGGCCCATAAGCCTATTCTTATTTTTGCTTAAAAAGCTCGAAAGACTAGTTGACGTTTACATAAGAGGGAGCTTAGACCCCCAAATGTTGTCAAACTCTCAACATGCTTATACCAAAGGGAAATCTGTAGAAACGGCTCTACATTCCTTGGTTAGCCAAATTGAAGGAGCAATAAGCCACATGGAGTTTACACTAGTGGTCTTTCTCGATATTGAGGGAGCGTTTAACAATGTGTTACCTTAAACCATTGAGTCCACTCTAATAGCAACAGAAATAGAGAATGCCGTGTACGGTCTTACATGAAAATTGCTTCGTGAAAGGAAAATCACCTCCAAACTAGGAAACTATCGAATGAGGAGACATTTTTATAGGGGTACCCCCCAGGGACGGGTCCTATCTCTTCTCCTCTAGAACCTGGCACTCAATGAGTTACTCCTGGTACTAGAAAACTCTGGGTGTAGGGTAATTGCGTATGCTGACGATGTGGCTATAGCCATCTTAGTCCTCTGGAACCTGGCACTCAAGAGTTACTCCTGGTACTAGAAAACTCCGGGTGCAGGGTAATTGCGTATACTAACGATGTGGCTATAGCCATCTCAGGTAAGCATCTGAACGTAATGTCACAACTAACACAGCAAGCATTAGCCCAAACAGCCCAGTGGTTCACGTGGTGTGGCCTTGGTGTCAACCTTAAAAAAATTAAGTTAGTCCTCTTTACAAATAAGCACAAAATTCCCAGCTTCAGACTGCCAACCTTAAATGGATCTGAGCTGGTAATCAAAGAACACGCTAGGTATCTAGGTACAATCCTAGACCGTAACCTTAGCTGGAAACAAAACATTCACAAGAGAGTACGGAAGGCGACTGTCGCGCTGTACTCCTGTAACAAAGCGGTAGGTAAAGGATGGGGCATGAATCATCACCTACTGGCTCTACAAAGCCGTGGTTAGACCTAGACGGTGCTTTCATTTGGTGGCTAGCGCTTGAGAAAAGGGACCACCAGCAAGCATTCGGAAAGGTGCAAAGAATAGCGTCCCTTATGATCACAGGTGCCATTAAGACATCACCTTCTAAGGAATTAGAAACGATTCTCAACTTGAGCCCTGTGGATCTCTTTGGCAAGCAGATCGCGTTAACAACTGCCGTAAGACTAAACTCTACTAGCACGCTGACAACGGATACGCAAGGACACACAAGAAATTTGCTAGTGTTCCCTTGAACATCGACCGCTGCCTACCAATTCTTGCTTTCGGCAATATGTTCTCTGCCCAAATACTCACTAAGATGGATTGAGACGAGGACAGGTTGCCGAACACAGGCTCACTCAACGTCTTCACGCACTGATCTAAGTGATCTCCTTTAGACTGCCGAACCACTGTAGTGTTCTGCTGGCGGACTGGCTAAAGGCCAAGACAGCTGCAGACTGGCTAAAGGCTAATGGGACTTCTGCTAGTCAGGTCCATATACATACCGACAGCCAGGCTGCGATTAAGGCTCTAACTGGTGTATGCAGCACCTCGAAAGTTCTATCTAAATGCCGGAAGGAAATGAATAAATTGGCAGCTCATGTACACCTCCAGCTTATCTGGGTTTCAGGCCACAGCAACAACCCAAGTAACAATACAGCGGACGAGCTAGCAAAGAACGGTATGAGGCTACACTCGTCCTCAATAAATCAACATTCAGCAATTCCCTTAGTGTCATGTAAGGCGGTTCTCAATAACACCATTTCTAATATTACAAACAGTAGGAGGAGAAACGAGAGCAGCTGTACCATTGCCAGGCAGATATGGCCTCGATGCGACAGGAAAAGATACCTAATGTGTTTAAATATCTGAAAAACGCAACAAAATTGGCAGATTTCATAAGGGGTGTCCCAGTTTCAATATAGGATATCAAAGGCAGCAGTCGTTATTGATTTTTACATCATTGAATACAGCAGGATATTTAGTTGGAAATCGTGCGTCATATATCAAATTAAAAGTGTAATTGTTATATCTAATAAAATTGTTATATCTAATAAAATTGTTATATCTAATAAAATGGAACACCCTGTATAACATTTGACAACTTTTCGTATTTCTAACGACTCTTTTAGGTTATATCGGATGATTAATTTAACCTGGAATAGCGTATATCTCGAAAAATACGCAATCTACAGAAAAAATAGCAGGATCCAAAGTTTTGTAGGAGGAATTTTTACTGACTTTACTTTTACTTTTAAGGGATTCCTCACACGAAAATATTAAACTATGGATTCTGCTATTTTTTCTGTACGATGCATGTTTTTCGAGATATACATTATTCCAGGTCGAAAGAAATACCCGGTATACATTTTGTAAAAATATGTCAATAATTTAAATATGTGGAGCCAATTTTGATCTAAACTAGAAATGTTACTTCATGCGCCACGCATAGAAATCACAAGCTTCAAGTGAAATCTTACATAAACTTATTGGAGTGAAATAAATTCACTATGTCAATTATTAAATGTTTAAATATTGGGGAAAGTGGTATGATGAAAACATCACAATTTTCTTTTGCTTAAATTTATTGTTATTATTTCAATAATGCCTTTTGTTTCACGAGCGTATTTGTTTCTTGAATTACTAGTGGTAGTTATTACCTGTCAAAAATCGAATACATTGTGGGAATCTTTCACCTACCCTGTAATCATTACTTACCACAGGCGAATCGGACAATTCCCTCAGAATATAAGTAGATCCTCAACGGGTTAAAACTCGTTACAAGGACGTACAGTCTTAGATCGAACTTGTTCCCGCTTATTAGTAACGGTTTGTCGATGTACTTTTGGACGACCAGGCTGTTCGCCTTGGGCAGTTGCTCCCACTTGTTGATCACTCTGATGCCGACTCCTCCACACGTCGCTGGCGGCTTTATGATCCACTTTTCGCCGCCGCTGCCGTCCTTCCATTTCCAGTTCTGCTCGAGAGCTTGAAGATCTTGTGGCAGGACGTACGTTGGAGGAATTATACCGAATCTACACAGATGAATAACCAAATAAAATACAACTATAAAGGAACATACTAACTCTTGCGATTATTGTCACGCAATCTGGATACAGTTTGGCCCTTGAAGGGCTTACGATCATATTAAAAATCTGTGTATTAGATTTGTTCACTGTAAGGCAAACTTTGATAACAAATCGCTGCTCGATACTTAGCTGCATGTTGATTGTTGACGCGAGCACTAAACACGCTTTAATTTGAGTACCAAGAGTAAATGTATTAATTGACTCACATTTTACTGCCGTATATGTACATCATCCGATTCAGATTCCTCGACAGGAAGTCCTTCCTACCCAAATTAAACGCGCCGGCGATATGGTTCACCTTCTGGGAAATCCATAGCGTCTTGAACGTCGGTAACCTCAACTGTATCACTTCAAAAGCGCCCGTCCATCCTTCCACTTCTATATACATCACAATATGATAAAAAAATAATAAAAGCATTACTTTTTAAGAAACTCCATTTCAATATTTACCATATCTATGTTTAACCCCTACGACATGACAACACAGAGCCTTCTCTCTGGTCGAATTACAGTCTTATCACAGGTCGAAATATAGTCTAGTCATGGGTAAAACTTTGGAACCTCATTAAGATTCAAAACACAAACGTATCACTGTCAAAATTTATTGTAAGTTAAAATAGAGTTTTACCTTATCACATATAAAAGTTACTAATGTAGCCTTGTTTTAAGTAAAACACAGCCTTATCACGCGTTGAAATATTGTCTTATAGCAGGTCAAAATGTAGCCTTGTTGTAAGTCAAAAAATAGCTTTATTACAAGTCAAAATCTAGCCTTACCTGAATCCAAAATCTAATTGTATCGCACGTCCATTAATAAAAGAAAATCGATCTAACACGTTTTGTGTTTTGTGAATAAGGATAATGTTGAGATGAGAAATAATTAGTGTTGAAATGTTGTTCAGGCTAAGAGGAATAGGAAATAAAAGAGGTGAAATAAATCTAACCTTTACTGTACGCGTTGGTAAATCGAAAACCGGTGTTTGCCACCGTCCTCCTGATGAGCTGCGGCATGGCGGTGTTTGTCCTCCACTTAAGATGCAATCGGCCGATGGGCGGCAGTATGTTCGCCGGTTGGTCTTGAGTGACGAACTTGATATAGGGAGGAATATTTGGGAAAAGACTCTCCCTGATGGGCCAATGGATACGTTGTTCACTAAAATAAAATTATAGTCAATTAATTATTGGTGAGGATAAGTCATCTATTGGGTCATTTCATAAATAAAGGTGCCAATTCGTCCCGGATTAAACTATTATAGCAACCCCAAACTTGTCACGTTTATTTTATCAATAGTTCAAAACTAACTAATAGATTTTGTTCTATTAATTTTAAATGTTAGTAATGTTTGTACGGGTCTAGTAGAAATTTACTATCTAATGATATTAATGGCAATTCTATTACTAAGGCTGTAAGGGGGTTCAACCGGGAGGGGGGAAGAGTAGCTGAATTGCCTCAAAGAACGCCGTTTCAGTTTTCCTTAAGGTTGCCGTTTAGTAGAGTGAGACACATAATAGTAAAGAACAGACAAAATAAAAAAATCAAATATTCGAATAAAAACGAGCACTGTGTCGACAAAAATTATAAAAATTAACTAAAATTTTGATAATCAATTTTCGACCAATCAAGATAAAAATAGAAAATCTTAAAATCTTAAATAGCGCGAAAACGTTGAACGTTCAGGATTTTGATTCAAAATATATATAATATTTTGGGAAGAAAGAGAGAAGACAAATATAGAGGAATGGAGGCGATACTTCGAAGGACTACTGGAACCGACAGACAGAGAGCAAGTGGAGTTGGATAAAAGCGAGAAGCAGAAACCTGCACATGGACGAGTCGATATGCCTCTTCATAGGGGAGCTGCTGACGGGGAGGCACGTTGTCTCGTCGCTGGGTGGCTCACACTCAAGAAGAGAGATTAATAGGGGTACCCCTCAAGGGGGGGGGGGTCCTCTTTCCGCTACTATAGAACATAGTCATAAATGACAATGACCTACTGAAAAAACTAGAGTCTGTAGGGTGTAGGACAATTGCCTACGCTGACGATGTGACCCTTACGGTCTCTGGCAAACACTTGAGTATCCTATCCGAACTTATGGAGCAGGCACTTCGCAAGGTAACCCGCTGGTGTGAGAAGTGTGGACTAGGGGTAAGCCCCCTCAAAACTGAGCTTGTACTCTTCACCACAGTGCATAAAGTACCGAACTTCAAAGTAGGCAAGGCTCAGAGAGCCGCCGAGTTGCTCATAACGGGGTCGGTTAGGTCCACCCCATCCAAAGCGCTAGATATAATCTACTACTAAATCTAGCTCCAGTCGACCTCTACTGCAGATATGCTGCAGCTACCACAGCGATTAGAATCAACTCAGTTGGGATATGGAGCACTAGCAAACAGGGCCTTGGAAGGATCCTGAATGAGCTTGTCGATATCCCCCTGAAGACTGACAGCTGCACTGTAGAACTTAATTTTGAAAATAAGTTCTCCGCTTCCATCCCGAACAAAACCAAATGGTTAGAGGGCAAGATAGTTCAAGGCAAGGGCGTCTGGCTCTTTACGGATGGTTCCAAGTCTGAAAACAGAGTAGGGGGAAGAATCTTTTCACGAGAATTCAACCTCAAAAAGTCTATTAGACTCCCAAACCACTGTAATATTCTTCAGGCAGTCATGGCCATCCGAGTGGCAGTGGACTGGATCCACAAAAATGACCCTCAGGGGTCACTGATAGTCAAGCCGCCATTAAAATACTGAATAGTCCATACTGCACTTCAAAGGTGGCCAGAGACTGTAAAAAATTGCTAAATAGGCTTGCAAATAACTGTGACGTGGGACTCATGTGGGTACCTAGTCATAGTGATATCAGGGGGAATTCAATTGCCGAGGACCTTGCAAGAAAGGGGGCAAGAATGAAGGACCTGTCTACTGAACTCTTCACCCACATTGCTCTTGTGGAATGCAAGAGACTACTTAGGGACCAAATGATAGCATCGGTCAACCATAGGTGGTGAGAAGAAGATACGTCTCATAACAAGGCAGCTATGGCATATATGGGATACTATAAACAGCAACAGATTAATTGCATTTAGCAGAATCGACATAAAGAAGGCGGTAGGCATCTTCACGGGCCACTGCCTCCTAGGCAGACATGCACAAAAGATGAGTCTTGAGCACAACGACTTTTGCAGAGGATGCCTGGATGTGGATGAGGAAGAAACCGTACTCCACAATGTTAGACAATGCCCACCTCTAGATGGGAAAAATCTGATCGGGATCATTAGTTGCTCGGATTGGTTTGTATAGGTGGGAAGGGATAGGAGATCTGACTCTTTTTTACTCTTATGGTATCACAAGGGGCCCTTTGGGCCTAAGTGAGCGGTCTAACTGCTGCCATTGAAACCTAACCTAACCTATATCTAAATGGAATGGAAGACGGGGTAGGAGGTATCATCCTAATTTGAAATTGCTCATTCTCAATTTGATGTTTAAACTGACAGTTATAGTGGAATTTCTGAGAGATGTTCTATGACTCATTGATGTGTAATGTGTGGTTCAATTTTTTTAGAGAGTATGTCGACAGTTGTATCTGCAACGATTTTTCCTGGTTGCGTGAAATTTTGACGTCACATGACAATGTCATACTGTTTAGGTCGCGAGTATATTAGTGTTCTTTCTTTTAGAAAAGCTTTCAATCATAATTTCTTGTGATTTTTTTCTTTTGAGTATACACATCCCAATTACGTGTTGTAGAATTATAAATATTCGTTGTTTTCTTAAAAGAGGTCAATTTGAAGTTTAAACGAGTGTTTTCTACTCCCAGGTTAAGCATGAAGTAAAATTTCGAGTTTAGAAAAGCCTGAAAATTTGGTTTGGTCGCGTAGCGCGAAGCGACCAGACCAAATTTTCAGGCTTTTCTAAACTCGAAATTTTACTTCATGCGCCACGCGTATAAGACACTGATTTCAAGCGAAGTTTACTCGCTTGGTTTGGTCGCGTAACGCTTCGCGCTACGCGACAAAACCAAATTTTCAGGCTTTTATAAACTCGAAATTTTACTTCATGCTTAGTTTGGGAGTGGAAAACACTCGTTTTAAGCTTCAAATTGAGCTCTTAAAAAAGCGTATCCATATGTATACCTAATAGAAAATTCCCTGTATGTATACTTAAAACAAAAATTCCCGGTACTAACAGATTAATCCGATGACTATTTGCCAAATTTACTTAATGCCCATTCGATTCAACTAACATTTTCGTTTGAGCTTACACAAAATCAACATAAATGCATTATTTATTTCTGTAAATACCTGAACTATTTAATAGATGTGGAAATTGGAATTATACCACCTAAACTCACATTTAAAACGATTGTGCACATTAATTAAAATGAATTGTGGCTGGGTTTTTGCAGATTCAGTCATTGTCAAAATATGACGTCTAACCTTAAAATTTTACAGCTGCATACCGGAACATACGTTTTCGTATGTTCCATCTAAAAACCATAGCAGACATATTATGAAGTTTTCTGTCTCATTTCACACACATAATCTGATTACATGAAATTATTTTCGTATTACATGTATTGGTGCAGGAAGCACTACAAATAAAGGAAACTATGGGACACCTCTCGTGAATCATATCTTATGTTTAGGTCCCAATTTGAATTTTTTCTCAATTTGATATTGATTAGTCTCAAATTTAAGTTGAAAAGGTATAGAAGTAGAAATAGTTGATTTTAAGATAATTCTAAAATTTACCTATTAATGTAGACAGACTTGGGCCTCTCTTCCGTCTTCGGAATAACCGGCTTGATCTTGTGAACTTTCGTACTCCCGCGGATTTCACTTTTAGTGACGTCATGTAAGTGATTCAGCTCTTTCTCTAGTATGTCTAGCTCATTAGAATAGCGCTCTAGGAGTTTTTGAAATTTTGTTCGGATCGGTTTTGACGTGTTTTGAGTGAAAAGAGTCACAATGTCTTTTTTCGCTTCCCGCGGATAGTGTTTGAAAAGCAAGGATTTTTTTGAATTTAGTAGCCGTTGGTTCGGCAATGATTGAGTTACGGAATGCGCAAATGAGCTTCGCGAAGGGTTTTCGCTTTTCTCAGGTTGAGATTTTTCCTTTCTCACCTGTTGCGAGTTGGTCGATAAAATTGAGGATTTTTTTAACTTCACTTGGATCGAGTTTCGCGAAGGATTTCTGAATTTCTCCACCTTATTCACTAGTTGCGAGTTGGTCGATAAAATTGAGGATTTTTTTAATTTCACTCGGCTTAGGCTTGTCGATAATTGTGATACGGGATTTTTTAATGAGTTTCGCGAAGGATTTCTAGATTTCCCCCGGGAAGAATTTTGCTTTTTCACCTGTTGCGAGTTGGTCGATAAAATTGAGGTTCTTTTTAATTTCACTCGGCTTAAGTTTGTCGGTAATTGTGATACGGGATTTTCAAATGAGTTTCGCGAAGGATTCCTAGATTTCTCCCGGTAAGAATTTTCCGTTTTCACCTGTTGCGAATTGGTCGATAAAATTGAGGTTCTTTTTAATTTCACTTGGTTTAGGTTTGTCGATAATTGTAATACGGGATTTTCAAATGAGTTTCGCGAAGGATTCCTAGATTTCTCCCGGTAAGAATTTTCATTTTTCACCTGTTGCGAGTTGGTCGATAAAATTGACGTTCTTTTTAATTTCACTTGGGTTAGGTTTGTCGATAATTGTAATACGGGATTTTCAAATGAGTTTCGCGACGGATTTCTAGATTTCTCCTGGTGAGAATTTTCCTTTTTCACCTGTTGCGAGTTGGTCGATAAAATCAAGGGTTTTTTCAATTTCACTCGAATTAGGCTTGTCGATAATTGTAATACAGGATTTTCAAATGAGTTTCGCAAAGGATTTCTAGGTTTTTCCCGGTGAAAATTTTTCTTTTTCACCTGTTGTGAGTTATTCGATAATATTGAGGTTTTTTTTAATTTCACTCGGCTTAGGCTTGTCGATAATAATACGGGATTTTTAAATGAGTTTCGCAAAGGATTTCTAAATTTCTCCTGATGAAAATTTTCCCTTTTCACCTGTTGCGAGTTGGTCGATAAAATTGAGTTTTTTTCTAATTTCACTGGGGTTATGTTTGTCGATAATTGTAATACGGGATTTTCAAATGAGTTTCGCAAAGGATTTCTAAATTTCTCCTGGTGAGAATTTTCCCTTTTCACCTGTTGCGAGTTGGTCGATAAAATTGAGGTTTTATATAATTTCACTGGTGTTACGTTTGTCGATAATTGTAATACGGGATTTTCAAATGAGTTTCGCAAAGGATTTCTAAATTTCTCCTGGTAAGAATTTTCTCTTTTCACCTGTTGCGAGTTGGTCGATAAAATTGAGGTTTTTTCTAATTTCACTGGGTTTACGTTTGTCGATAATTGTAATACGGGATTTTCAAATGAGTTTCGCAAAGGATTTTTAAATTTGTCTTGGTGAGAATTTTCCTTTTTCACCTGTTGCGAGTTAGTCGATACAATTAAGTCTTTTTTTTGTTTCACTCGGGTTAGGTTTGTCGATAATTGTAATATGGTATTTTGAAATGAGTTTCGCAAAGGACTTCCGTATTTCTCCCGGTGAGAATTTTCCTTTTCCGCTCTGTCAGGGTTGGGCGATAACATTGGGGAATTTATGATTTTTGCGTGAAATAGGTTTGACGATAATTGAGATGCGGGATTTACAAACTTTTTCTTTTGCAAACTTCCTTTCTCAAATATCGGTGATAATTTTGGTGAGAACGTAGAGCTGATGCTTCTTGGTCTGTGTAGGTATGGAGATGATTGCATTACGAGATTTTTAAATGAGTTTCGCAGCGGACTTTCGTTTTCCCCTTGGTGAATTTTTTCTGTTTTTGTCGTGTGTGAGTCGGGCGATAAAATCGGGGAATTTTTGGCTTCCTCCCTGTTGAAGTTTGGAAGGAAAACGTGAACATTTTCCAATAATCTTCGGTTCCAAATTGGGATTTTCGATGGTAGCATGTTCGGGTTCGTTTTGTCTTTTGGTTTCAACTGCGAGCTATTTTCATGTTTCGTCATCTTTTCTAGAAGTACCAAGAATTTTTTAATCTCCGGCTCCGCCGATTTCGAAATTCTGAAAATCATAATAGTACCACAGTTCATATACAAGTTTATTAGAGTAAAGTGAAAATACTTAACATTCATTTGTTTAGCAAATTGTTAACGTAATAGTGGAAAAATGTTTTTTTGGCTAATAAATATCCTACAAAAAACTGGGAACACTGAAATATTTTTGTCTGCTGCTGTAAGTGACCTGAACTTTTAAGTAAAATATAGTTTTGAACTTCTCAATAATTCAGTGTCTTCTACGCCTGACGCATAAAAAAACAGTTTACAGAAATCGTGACCATTCATAATGCAAACATAATTTATATTTGACCTACATCTTGTTCAGTATAATCACTATCAGATTAATGCTGAATAAGCAATGAACTTTAGAATAAACCAATGCTTTACGCAGCTGGCGCATGAAGTAAAATTTCGAGTTTAGAAAAGTCTGTAAATTTGGATTTGCGGGGCGCAACTAGCTTCGCTCGCGCGCTCCGGCAAATCCAAATTTTCAGGCTTTTCTAAACTCAAAATTTTACTTCATCTTAGTCGAGGAATCGAAACACTTTTTGAATAAAAATCAAATGCATCAATTAAAATACTATATGCGTTAAAACTAATTCGTTTTGTCAAATACATGGCTTATTGCTGCTTCGCTTTAAAATAAATTTAGAATTTATATAACTGAATAATCTGGAACATCATTGTAAACGGTCACTTTTATTTAATCAACGTTTCAGTTTTATTAGGAGATAAGTGATTATATTAGTAACGAACGTCTTCCATGAATTCACCAGTGCAGGGGTCGACGAAGGGATTCGCTGGTGTCATCCAATCCCTTTTCTCGTAATCCCACTCGGAGCCGAGGTCGTTTATCGGATTCGTGTGGAGGTCAATCATACGCCGCAGTTGGGCCGCCCTGCTCTCCTTGCTGAAGCTTGCCGGATATTTATCATAAACGAAAATGACTTCCAAGATAAACAACCAGACGCCCATGCAGCAGAATATGATGGCCCACCCGACCGAGTGCTTCCACTGCCTCGTGGGCGCCATGAACTCCGCGTACGTCTGGCAAAAACTTGCCCGGTAGAGCCTCTTCTTGTCCTCATATCCAGTAGATTTTTGTAATTGTTTTACTCCTTACTTTAATTTATTTTATTATAGGCTGCATGAGCATTTGGAACGCAATACAATATAATAATTATTATTAATTAAACTTCCGGAGGAGATCCAGCTCGACATGGTATTTAGCCTAATTCACAGAGATATCAGGGATAAAATTCCGAGAAGCAGCATTAACGAATTCAAGCAACTAGTAAGAATGATGCGAGAAATAGAAAATGCGCTTAAAAAAGCGAGAAACGATAAATTTCCTCGAAACAAATTTCAGAAAGCACAATGCTCTTATTACAAAAATTACGGACACACTTTCAACGATTGCTGAAAACACGAGAAAGCGACTAAAATGGAAAAAGAGTCCAATGGTCGTAACCTAGCTGGAGAAAACAACCAACAATTTTCGTGCTATGGATGTGGAAAACCTGGCGTGGTCAAAAGTAAATGCACGACATGCTGTCCTTCGCCAGCAGCGAACAACACCGCTACATTTCGGTCAGTAAAGATAACAGAAAAACATTGCCCCCATTACCCGATGTGAATGGAACGGCATGTCTTGACTCCGGCGCGGAAGCGTTCGTTGTACCGCAGATTAAGGGAATCAGGCCACAAGTTCCGACAAACAAACTTACAAGTGACACTCGCAGATGGGAAAATATGCACCGAGACAGTATTGGAAACCACAACAGTCGTGCAACTACAACACAAAATAATCAAAACAATGTTCTTCGTACTTCCCGGAGAGAAGGATAAAGACACCCTGCTTGAAGTTGATTTCATGGAAAATGCCAGAATAATATTAAATATTCCTCAACGCATATGGCATTTTCTCGAAGAGCTGACAAAACAATATGATTACCCGCCTCCGGCCGACGACACGAGACAATGCAGATCCCTCGACACCGCAAGACAGGAAGAATATGAATATTTCCGAGTGCCAAATATGATTTCCCCGATTCGCATGGAATTAGAAGTACCCGAGGACGAATACTACGAAGTGCCGCAGATGTGGATATTTACAGACAGCAGTCTAGAAAACTTTTCGGATGCCCGCCGGCGACAATCAAGTACCAAATCAACAGTGTGCAACTTGCCGAGCCCGATGATAAATCCGAAGAGGCAGAAGCCTAAGATCCGTTCATTGTTAACCGAATTCCACGACCTGTTCGGTCCGCTAACTGAAGCGACCACGATGGTAGAACACGCAATCAACACAGGAAGTAGCCGCCCGATTGCATCACCGCCATACCGTCTAACAGAGTCGCGTAAACAGCTACTTAGAGACGAGTTAAACAGCCTGTTGGAGAGCGATATTATTTAAGAATCCAGCTCACACTGGGCCGCACCTATCGTCTTGGTGCTGAAAAAGTCTTTGCATCGACTATAGGAAACTCAATGCCGTTACCATTGCCGGCGCCTACCCGTTGCCGCGCATTGACGACCTACTCCACGCGATCGCCATCCCGTCATGGATTTCCACCATCGACCTGAGAAGTGAATATTGGCAAATCCCCGTCGCCCTAGATCAGTGGACGGGCCATTTGTAATAACCAGAGAATCGTAGCGGGCCAAAGAATAATGCTTAATCGTAGGTAGGTAGTTTTTATGCGGGTCGTCACATTACGAAGTAAGAACGCGTTCAAACATTCTCACGACGGCACTCTTAAACGGGCCGGATTAAACCTTTCCGCGGGCCGGACTTGGCCCGCGGGCGTAGTTTCCCCATCACTGCCCTAGATGATCAACCTAAAACTAGATTCGTGACACCGTTAGGATCATTTTGTTTTAAACGGATGCCGTTCGACCTGCGAAACGCCCCGGCCACATTCCAAAGACTAATAGACCGCTTCGTTTGAGAACTGCCTGGCGTTCAATTACTGGTCTATTTAGACGACCTTATTGTGTTGTCTTCAACATATGAACAACACCTGGAAAATCTCCGCAGAGTGATGACTCAACTCCTCGCTTATCGTCTGAAAATAAACAAGGGGAAGACGATATTTTGCTGCACAGAAGTTCTTTATCCGGGACATCTCATCACCCCAGAAGGAATCCGCACCGACCCGGCGAAGACGCGAGCGATTAGAGAGAGACAGCCCCCTCGGACCAAGAAAGAGGTTCTCTCATTCATTCAAGCATGTTCCTGGTATCGGCGGTTCATGCCCAATTACGCAACAGTGGCGCGACCCCTCACCGATCTCACAAGGAAAAAGTCCACATGGAAATAGACTGAAGAAGAGCAAAAAGCCTTCGCCAGCCTGAAGAAGCTCCTTTGCGAAGCACCAGTCCGTTTCCTGACAGTAAACCCTTCACAATACGCACCGACGCTAGCGAGTATGCTATAGGAGCTGTTCTCGTCCAAGGGAAGAAGGAAGAGGAACACTGTCAAGTACGCTACCCGCTGAGTTCAATCTCAGTCACTACCGATCATCAGGCTTATGAGCCTGAAATCACCAACCGATCGCCTCGCACGGTGCCCATCGTTCTACTCCAGCCATACAATCTCACCATCGATTACATACCTGGGAGATTCAATCACATGGCTGACGCATTATTCAGACCTGGAGAAGAAGAGGTGCAGCCGAAGGTCTCCTACATCGAAGTTCAGCTGAGTGCTCCTCCAGGAGGAATCGAACGGAAGACACAAGAAGCAGACGAGAACCTGAAAGCTATCATCTAGAGCCTGGAAGATCCGAACGGAAATGAGAACACCCACTACTGGAGCAACAAAGGATGTCATGTTCCAAGGAGTACTTCACCGATACGACCCCGAAGGTGAATTCGAAGACGCTCAGCAGGTCGTACCTAATAGTGAAGTTCAACGAGTATTACACGCTTTTCACGAAGTACCCGAAGCAGGTCACTACGGTGTGGATAGAACCCTTCACAAGATAAAGAGCCGATATTATTGGACAGGGATGAAGAATGACGTTGCCGCACACATCAAGAAGTGTATCCCATGGTAAAATTACAAACAGCAAGCCAGCAAGATTATTGCAGACAACCCTTCTAAATCAGCGATTCAAAGCCATCGTCTTTGACCTATTTGAACCTTTGCCGACATCTCGAGAAGGAGAGACGACGATCCTGATTGTTGAAAACCTAACCTCCAAATGGATAGAGATCTTCACTCTCAACGAAGCCACAGCCGAGTGTTGTTCGATATGGATTCCCGAAGAAGATCGTGAGCGACAATAGACCGCAATTCGTTGGCACCGTACTGCAACACGTCACCTTCGTTTTCGGAATCTGATATCAATTTACTCCAGCTTATCACCCGGAAGCCAACCCCGTCGAGAGAAGAAATCGAGATCTCAAGACGCAACTATGAATCCTGGTAGGCCGTGATCACCCCCAGTTGGCCCGAAAAATTACCTTCAATCCAATTTGCGATGAATGTCGCGTAAGTATCCAGCACAGGTTTTTCACCTGCTTATCTAACCTTTGGCCGAGAATTACGTGGTCCAGATGATATTGATCGAGACTTACGCCAAGTCGTCGCCAAGTCGTCGAGAACGAGAATCCAGGAAGTGAAGAAAACCTTAATCGAGACAGCCGAAACAAGGAAGCAGTATACCGACCAGCACCGCCGACCCTGCCCACCATACCAGATTAACGACTTAGTTTGGGTAGCGACGCACGCATTAAGTAATACCCAGAAGCAGTATACTTCAAACTAGTACCAAGAAGAGATGGATCCTACGTGATCATCATCATCAGTCCAACCAGCTTTGAGGTAGTCGCACCAAATCAGCCAGATCAATCATTTGGGATATTCCACGCCTCTACCCTGACGCCATATAAATTGTTTTAAATTCAACCCTCACCATGGGAATCTCACTTATTATAGGAGATAGAGGGTAGGTCTAAATACGGCACTTTTGCAGAATTTTATGCTGAGTAATAATCCGTTTAAAAAATGTACTTAAATTATTGTTTTCGAGTAATGTTAAAAAAACTGAAAAAAACTGTTATTCTTTTATATTTATATTTTCGTTATTTGGGACAATATTTTTTTATTACAGATGGCGTAACTTATTTCTTAATAGCATGGTTCGTTTCTTTGAGACCATCATCAACTTTCTTATTTCTTATGGACGTTATATTTATTTTTTATCACATCTCATTGATTTATGTTTTGTGATGACAACGATATAGTACAACATATATCTAATTTCATAAACCAACATACTATCGTTAAAAATGTTTTTGCTAGCAGTCTGTTATTGTGCCAACTAAAAATCATCTTTGCCATGGAATTTAAAACAATAAAA
This sequence comes from Philonthus cognatus, assembly GCA_932526585.2. Lineage (NCBI taxonomy): Eukaryota > Metazoa > Arthropoda > Insecta > Coleoptera > Staphylinidae > Philonthus > Philonthus cognatus. The sequence continues at coordinate 21,180,251 of OW052249.1, read as the reverse complement.
AATATGAATAACTCATTGTTTATCAAACATTCTATTGTTTATAAATAAAAATGAAGTTCGGTGATTCAGAAATACGAGATATATTACGTTATTTATTTATTAAACAAAAATACAGAATTGGCTAGTCAAAAATATTTACATATGTATCCAGAAAGAAGGCAATAGCATGGGACAATGTTTGTGCAAATGAACAATAATTTTAGAGAATGTAACAAGTAAAATAATATAAAAATTAATAATAATAAAAATAGTGAAATTTTTAACATTAAAAATTATAATTTGTGTTCAAACAAAAAACCGTTTTCATTAATATATAATTGAGCGCGTTTTTTCATAATATACTGCCCTTTAACACTTTTTTTGGGTATCGTATTAAATGCATTAATAATCCCATCTCTGAGTTCTGCAATGTTGTCATAAGTATGATGATAAACTTCATTTTTAACACAACCCCATAAAAAATAATCTATAACGCTCAGATCAGCTACGATTCCGCCGTTCCCAATCCACTGATTTGGGTAGATTGCATTTAAATAGTTGCGAACATTTCTGGCATTGTGCGCTGGTGGACCATTTTGCTGCCACCAAAAGTTTTGGTGTTGATTTAGAGGAACATTATCCAAATATCTAGCAATGTTTGTACAAAGAAGGTGTAAATATCGTTCACTGTTTAGAGGCTCTTCGTACATATTGGACCCTATTAAATTGTCTTCATAAATTCCTGCCCAAATCGATGCTGTGGCGTAACACTACGGACTTGTCTTGGATTTGCCTTTGCCAAAAAACGCTCATTATTTCTATTAAATATGCCACTGTTTGTGAATTTGCATTCATCTTTCCAAATAATGTTATTAATAAAAATATCATCTTCATTGTACTTTTGCAGCAACCAATTGCAAAATGTAATACGTCTTATATTGTCACCAGGCACTAGAGTTTGGCTTAAATGAATTTTGAATGGTTTATAATTGAATTTATTTAAAATTCGCCATACTTGCGCTGATGGCAAATTTAAATCAGTTACTGTACGGCATGAGAGTGATGGGTTTTCATGAATCTAAAATATTCTTTGTAAGTAGTACACCTTAAATAAAATAATCAAGATAAATTTAATATTACCATTTCCGAAATATTATTACAGTCTTCTTGAGAAATGTTTTTTAGGTATGCTTTGCGGCGTTTATTAAACGATCCATACTCTCCCAAATTTCTGTCAATCTGTAGAAAAATTGTTCGATGCGGTTGCCTTCTTTCTGGATACATTTGTCAATATTTTTGACTAGGAAATTCTGTATTTCTGTTTAATGAATAGAAAAACAAAACTCAGCTTCAAGCCCCATTCCCAAAGCCTGAAGGCAAAAGTCGTTGCGAGAGCTCGGCGTTTCAGAATGTTAACTTATAAAAACCGTGGAATCACAACAAAAACGGCGGTTCATATTTATAAAATGATATGCCGACCTCTTCTCGACTATGCCGCCATCCTTCTCTTCGATCCTCGCCCAGCTGTCCTACACAATCTCCAAGTAGCTGAAAGATCAGCCCTCAGAGTGCTCACTAAAATCAGACACCCTTTAAATCCTCTTCATAATCCTTCTAATACGCTCCTATACCAAAAATGCAACCTCATCCCTATCGAAGAACGCCTCCAACACCTCGCCCACAAATTCTCTAAGAATCCTTTCATCCCTGACATCATAAACCACTTATATATTCCCCGAAATCATAACATAACCCCAAAATACAAATTTCCAGACATCACAATTTATGAATTCATTTCATCCACATTCTTCATTGGCAATAATGATCATGACGTTGAAGAACTGCCGATTGACACAGACGAATGACATTCTTTCACTTTTAGACAAAGACAGTTAAACTGACATTAGTGATCATGACACTTTAATACCTATTTTTATAAACAATTAATTGACAAAGACAGGCTGAAAGACCACCGGTCGATAGCCAATTTGCAGAGAGCTACTATCATTTTATTATTATTAATTATGAATTATTTTATTTTTGTATGTTGTCTGTAAATAAAGATTATTATTATTATTGAATAAAAAATACGTAACATATCACGCTTTTCTGAATAACCGAACTGCATTTTTGTTCATAAACAATAATAATGTTTAATGTAAACAATGAGTACTTCATATTGTTGTGTTTATTGTTCTTAATTCCATGGCAAAGATGATTTTTAGTTAGTGTATTAATAGACTCGTAACAAAAGCATTTTTAATGATAGTATGTTGGTTTATAAAATTATATGTATGTTGTAATATATCGTTGTCATCACAAAAAAATAAAGTAATTAGGTGTGGTGAAAAATAAATATATCGTCCATAAGAAATAAAGAAATAAGATGACGGTTCAAAAGAAACGAAACATGTTTTAAAGAAATCAATTACCCTGTTAGAAAATAAAAAAGTGCTTTAAGAAGGACTTTACCGTTTTTAAATATTTCCTCAAATAACGAAAATATAAATTTAAAAAAAACTGTTTTTTCAGTTTTTTAAACTTTACTCGAAAACAAAAGAATTTAAGTACATTTTCTTTTCATATTATTAATCAGCATCAAATTTTGTGTTAATACATATCCTCTATCTCATATAATCAGCGAGATCCCCATGGTAAGGCTCGAATTTGAAACACCCTGTATGTGTAAACTAGAACTCATGTATATAACGATTGTGCACATTAATTAAAATGATTTGTGATTCGCTTTTTAGCGATTTATTTTTACAAACACATTTTCATACCGTACGATCGCTTAAATTATGATTTAGAGTAGGCGGCATTTTTTTGTGCGGTTGCCCAGAATGCTAAATGAATGGGGGAATAAATTTGAGGTTATGGTAAACTATGTGTTAAGAGTCAGTAGTGCCAATCTAATTTAAAATTCAAAGCCTACTCCAAATCATGTCTTAAATGATCGCACAGTACATATGACATCTAACCTTAAAATTATGAAGCTGCATCTAAACGCAACAGCAGAGGTATTTTTAAGTTTTCCGTCTCTTTTCACACCCGCAATCTGATGACATCAAACTATTTTCATATTACATGCATTGGTGCAGAAAGCACTACACGTCAACATGTTCCGTCAAAAACGTAATTATTAACAGCAAATTTTGAGAAAATAGTAAGTCCGATCACTGTAACAAGACTTTTCCTAGTTGTATTTTAGCCTAATGAATACATACCAAACCACCAAACATCCATTAGACCATTTTTTCGGTGAAAAATCGCTGTATACGTTGACTTGAATTTAGGTTGATGTTTTCTTGTATAGTGGAATTCGACTGACTCATCGATGTGGAACGTGTGGTTCAAATTTTTTAGAAAGTATGTCGTTAGTTGTATCGCAACGATTTTTTCTAGTCGCGTCAATTTTTGACGTTACATGGCAATGTCATACTGTTTAGATCGCCAGTATATTACTGTTCTTTCTTTTATAACAGCGTACTTGCGTTACACTGTGATCGAAACCAACTTAGAGAGTATGTGTTGAGCTAGACAATTTTACCTGGATCTTTATTCAGGTAGGAGATAAGTGGCTAAATTGTGAGATTGAACCTCTGTGCTTCTTAGCATGTACGTAATGTTTGCTTATTATACTACGGAATTTAATAATAATACTTATAATCTGCTTGTTTGTCTATATTTGTCTGATTTTAAATTGTCCTGTACACCTAAAGTCAATGCGGGGCTAGCTTAAAATCAATTTTAAATCGGTAATTTTACATGTTATATTAACAGATTATTCCGATGACTATTTGCCAAATCTACTAAATGCGTATTGGATTCAACTAACACTTCCGTTTAAGCTTACACAAAATAAACATAAATGCATTATTTAAATTTGTAAATACCTGAATTATTTAGTAGATGTGGAAATTCTAACTATACCACATAAAATTACATTTAAAACGATTGTGCATAATAATTAAAATTATTTGTGGCTGGGTTTTATTTTTACGAAGACATTGTCAAAATGTCTTAAAATGTTAAAGCTGCTTGCCGGAACATAGGTTTTCACAAAGAGGTTGAATAGACTAGAGGGAGCATGGCTGTGTTTTGTTATGTATCCGGCATGTTGAGGAAATGGGGTGCCTGCGACATTGTTTTGGTGCAACGCCTGATTTCGACCACGCCTTTTTATATATTGTGATTTGTTGTTTGTTTATCGAGATTTTTGACTCTTTTTGTTAGTATAAGTTATTATAAATACTGTGTAGTGTAGTAAATTCGTTTTGATTAATTATTGACTCTTTTAATATTAAGATAGGTTAAGTGTATTGTATATTGTTGGATCCACCCTTAATAATGATTTTGTTTGTTTAATACTTGCTTATTCAGCAGTATAAATATAATATAAATACGGATCCAGCGCATCCCCAGTCAGTCTAGTTTTGTCAGCCCCGTTAACCGCGTACCGCTGCGCGTTATTTTACAAAGTTTATTTTAAGTCAATTTAAGTTAAGTTAAGTTTAGAGTTATAATGTTATAGGAAATATATTAAGTGTCTTTAATCAGTGTTTCCTTAAAAAGCTCACCCTTTAATCAAAATCCGATTCGTAAACGTTTAAAATCATATACAATTAATCATTCGCGGCTGGGATCCGTTAAAAATCACCCTGGCGTCAGAAGTTAAATAAATACAAAACCTTTCGTGATTGTGTGTCGGCCCCTAAAATTCGGGATTAGTTCGGGACGCAACAATATAAACAAAGTGGCCACGTGAGTTTCTTTAGTTAGTGTGCATTTTAATTTAAAATGGGTCGTGTCTGCATATATTGTAAGAAAAAACAAAGAGCAAACAGTGGAATATCATTTTTCCCGTAAGTAACTCTAGTATTATTTTGTGATTGTTATTTTTACTTAATCGAGGCTATTCTGTAAGATTTAACATATCTGTTATTTAGCATAATTACAGTCTAAGCAGATTTGGTGTTTATTATTTATAGAAAATTCATCCATACAAAACAGCCCCGATTTTCATATTTTGGACTGCACATAAGCCGTTTATGAAATGAACTCTCATTATTTTGAGAATATTGGAAATTTAGAAACTTTCCAATGTATATGCTCAGATACATGTAAAGACTAAATATTAACTCACTAACGCACAGTTGTTTCTGCAGATTTGATCTGCAACATTCATAAACCTCTCTACGTCTGTGGGTAGATATTCAAGTGTGTCCGCCAACACTGATTTGAATAGTGCAGAATAATATCTTAACATATCGTCAGCTAATATCTCATCAAAATGTATTGAAGAATGCTCGCTGGCACCAGGACTTATCTGATCTAAGATATGAGACCGGTCAGCGAAAATAGCTTGCTACCGGCCCATTAGTACATAAGGCCTGGCTTACTGCTTCAGTCCCTGCCCATACTGTGCTCTAGTCTCTAGAGACCACACCGGCCCACCAGGAATTGTCCTAGTCTCCCGCTGTTTGTATCCGGGCTTGGCTAGCACCATAGCTTATTAAATGAAATCATTGATAAGAACTTTACAATACACAATTGCACCTTGAGTTAAACTTATTTATTATAACTAAAAAGTATAGGTTTGTTATAATCTTATAATTTCATTTGGATGACAGTTGTTAACACGTTTGACACTAATCAGGTGTTGCACCGCTTGTTTAGAAACACACGTATTTCGGAGGTTATATCAGGCACATAATATTGCCCATCCCAACCACAGCATTATTTGTCTATACTATTCTTGGTCTGAGGGTATTCACATGTTCCATTTAAAAACCATAGTTGAAGTTTTCTGTCTCTTTTTACACACGCAATCTGATGACATCACACTATTTTCGTATTACATGTATTGGTGCAGAGAGCACTACAAATCAAGGAAATCATGGGGCCAGTATTCTCCGTCGTACTTTTCGGATATCGGTAGCATAGATTAAATTAGATTGATAACTCCTAGGGGGCTCCACGTATCATGATTTTAGTTGACCGACCCACTCGATGGGGCGGCTCTGCACTCGCAAATGACGTCAGTAGGCGCGGGGTGAGGGCGGGCTTCTTGCAGAGCGGGGTGCGCGGTGTAGGGAGTCATAACATTGAATGGTGGGTGCGGTGCGGGGAACACCGCACGGTATTAAGAGAAATAACAAAGACATAATGAACATGTTAAATGTATATTTTATAAACTATTAATTAAATTTAAGACATTACTTTATATTAGTGATGGGCAAGATCGATCAAAAAAGATCGACTGATCGATCCTTGCAAGTGATCGATCCGCTCGATCTCTTTGAGCGGATCCATCTTTTCGATCGGATCGATCTTTTCGATCGGATCGATCGGATCGATCTTCTCGATCGGATCGATCTTTACGATCGGATCGATCTTTTCGGACGGCTCTATCTTTTCGAGCGACTTGATCTTGGGGGGGGGGGGTTCGATCTGTGCGAACGGGTCGTGCTGATCGATGTGATCAATCGGCTCGATCAGATTGGTCATATCGATCGGCACAAGTGGATTGATCAGGTTGTGCGGCTCGAGCAATGATATTTTTGAGCTGATCGATCATTGAACGATCACACTATTTTTGTATTCTGTTTTGCGCAAAGTGAGACAGCATTTATTAAAAAAAGGATATAGGCAGGGTCTTGGCAGAGCCGAGAAAAAATTACTAATGAGCCGGTTATTTTTCCCGGGCTAGTCTCACACTTTATATCCGAGCGTGCCATTATATTATAGAGATTTTAATAAACATTTATAATATTTCATTTCATATTAGCTATTTATATATTTAGTAAATACATAAATAGCTAATATGAAATGAAATATTATAAATCTTTATTAAAATTAATACTATTTAGTAACAGCTGTTAAATAACGTTAAAAATAACTAGTTATCACCATTATTGAAAATTAACTGCTTCTCTCATCTTTAGTGTATACTAAAGAACAAAAATGGTGATGTGTTCATCATAGTACTTTCCCCGTTTAATTATATAATTGAATATAATTAAAAATATATTAATTAGAAATATTAACACAGCAATCCCCGGTTGGAGTCGAACCTGCACTTCTCAATTAAGGCCCTTGTCCCACCAAAGCTACGCGACAGCGACGCGACAACGACACGATTTCGACATGACACGAGCAGGCGACATGGTGTTGTCTCACCAAAACGACGTGTTTTCTACATTCAGTTCAGTGAACAATGTCATCAAGTGAAGACGACGATTTGATTGCAATGTACTGGTACTTACAAAATAGAAACAAATCTAGAAAGTCTAAGAAAAGGAAATGGTGGGTGCATCCTTTTATTTCAAGAACCCAAAAAAACAGAATGTTTGTTGCTGCTAAGGAACTCGACAGACACCCAGTGAAGTTTAAATTATTTTACCGGATGTCAAAAGAACTGTTTCTTGAGCTGGTTGAAAAAGTCAGATTTCACGTCCAAAAGAAAGATACAAATTTCCGAAAAAGTGTGAGTGTTGAAGAAAGGCTGTTAATAACGCTAAGGTAAGCAAATAATATTATTTCTAACGTGCACCAGTGATGAGAACTGTTATATAAATTAACAAAAATTGTATAGTACTGTATATTACTTTTATTGCGGAAAATATGTATAATCTACAAAGTTAAATTAGCAATTTGGTGGAAGGTTAGATGTGTTGTTGTTGTAGGAGAGAGGCCATTGATTTCCGCTGGAAATATCGTTTGGCTCACGCGAATTCGTGGTGCTAGTGTGGTTTGCCCACCGATTTTCAACGTCGGTATTGCTAGGTAAAGGTAAAGGTGCCCTGGTTGTATTTCTGCTGGACCATTCATTTTCGTCGTGGGTGCTTGCAGTTACAAGAGGTGCAGGAGAAGGAGTTGTAGTCAGACTACTTTCGTTTGTCCATGAATTTAGGTTGTAGGTGTGGATAGATGATGCAGATGAAGGCTTACTACTAGTATGGAATGTAGGTGATTGTCCATAATTTGCGTTGGATGCTGTCACTGAAAGTGGTCCATCTAAAATGTCGTCAATGAGATACATTACTTGTCTTTTAAATCGTCTGGATTGTTGAGGGTTCATCTGATTTACTTCTGGTAACAAACTCAATAAGAACATTTTATTTGGGTCCACATTTTCACTTCTGTTCTTACGACTTTCACAGAACTCGACAAATGTTCTATCAACATCGAGTACTTCTGACTTTCGTTTTTTAGCCTTGTTTTTAGCTGTTTTTTGAACGGCGTCTCCTCTTTTAATCACTGGCTCTGTAGGTTCAATCACATCAGCTTCAGTGTCCTCCACTGCAATCTCATTTTGCACCTCAAGATTTTCGGATTCGGATTCATTTCCACTCTTAATATTTTCCGTGCCTCTAGCAACTGGTGATGGTAAATTTCCTTGTGTGTCGGAGTCCGGGGCATTCGTCTTTACAAATGGCAATAAGAATTGCATGCTGTCGTTTAAATAGTATGGCTTTTTAGATTTAGTCGATGATCCACTTGGAGCTGATTTTAAATTCCTCACAAACGCTGATCTTATGTTTTTTCATTTTTGTTTACAGGTGTTTACTGCAACACAAAGTATATATAGTTGTTTCTCAAAATTATTTTTTTACGAAATTGAGTTTTACAAAATTTATCACATAGTTTTTTTATGTGTGATATAGTTTGTTGTTTTTTACAGATATCTTGCCACGGGATGTACCTTCAGTTCTCTTGCGTTTTATTTTTCTCGAGGACATAACTCTATTGCAAAAATTGTCTTTGAAACAACAGAAGCTATTTGGAAAAGTTTACATGAGCAATATATGCCAATTCCCGATCGAAATCAGTGGAAAATAATAGCAGACAGATATGAAGAATTGTGGAACTTACCAAACTGCCTGGGGTCGATCGATGGAAAACATATACAAATTCAAAAAATGCCTAGAACTGGTTCTGAAAATTTTAATTACAAATCGTTCCACTCCCTTGTCTTGATGGCTTGCAGTGATGCTGACGGGAATTTCATTATGATCGAAACTGGGTATGCTGGGAGAAATAGTGATGGTGGCATTTTCAAAGCGTCACGAATGGGTCAGTGGATACAACAAGGATTAGATTTGCCAGAACCCAAGCCTCTGCCTCGTGATGAAACTGGTCAAAATTTTCCGCATTACTTTGTTGCTGACGAAGCATTCCCGCTTCAGAAATATCTTATGCGACCATATCCGAAAAGAAGACTGAATAACAAGAATCGAATATTTAATTACCGACTAAGTAGAGGCCGCAAATCTATTGAATGCTCGTTTGGCATGATGACACAAAAGTTTCAGGTGTTATTGACTGCGATTCGTTGCAAAACAGTGAAATCTGTTAATCATATTATTCGAGCAGTGTGTATCCTCCATAACTATGTTCGCATAAGAGAAGGAAGACCGTATTTAACAGAGTATGATGTAGAGGAGGAGGGGGAAGACGACACTAATGACAGATCATCTGACATGTCTGTAAATGAGCAACATGTAATTACTCTTTGTGACAGATCAAATGCACAAACTTTAAGAGATTATTTATCCCAGTACTTCCTACGGGCACCTCTATCTTGGCAATGGAAATATACCATTAACAATTAAAACCTTTTTTAAATTTACAACGCAAGTTTTTTTTACAAATAAAGTATTAATAAATAATTTACCTGTGTCGTTTACTTTTTTGGCTACTGCCGCCCAAGCTTTTTCGGTCACATCTTTTCGAGAATATTCTGCTGACCTATAATTGTATAAGCACGTATATTCTTCTACAGCATCAACTAATTTTTCATTGAATTCCTGTTCATTTTTCTGTTGGGCCGTGATGTTCATTTTCCTTTTCGTCATTAAACGCAAAGCATCACCGCACACACAGCTTGGATGTTGCTTCGCAACTGACCTGTCGAGTCGCTCGGCAACATGAAGCCGACACGCAGCTTAGATGTTTCTTTGCTGGAGCGTTGGTGGGTATACGGTGTATATAAACCATGGGTTAAACACGAAAGATGCACGCTGGCAACATCGCGTCGTTGTCGCGTCGCTGTCGCGTAGCTTTGGTGGGACAAGGGCCTAAGAGTCCGGTGCGCTACTGCCTGCGCTACGACACTTGATATAAATAATGCCTTATCGGTGTTATAATATTCGATCCAACATTATATATCTATTTATTTGATTTTATTTTTTCGAAACCTGTTTCTGTTTTCGTTTATTATGAGTATCACATGCTAATAATTTTGTCTTCTCTGCTGGCATATAAGCCTTTGCGCTCTCTTGAACGCTAAACGTCTGTACCTTTCATTTTATGCTTACTAGAATTTCTGGATACAGATGTTTATTTATTTCATGAGTAAGTTATGGCTCGCTCTTGAAAATAAATTCGTCATCATTCCTAACTTATGATTTTTTTTTCCGTTAATATTTAGAGTCAATTTATTTTTTTATTAAATTTTATTATATTTAGCCTTGGTTTGCCATATATTTGGTGTTTACCCGTGTTTTTTCATGTACCCATTTTTGATTGTTTATTTTATTATTTTTTACGTAAGTGTTGCTAACTAGCTTTACCGAATTTAGAATGTTTTTCCTTGTCTTTTTTGTGAATTTATTATGCGCGCTTTGTGCATTCCTGCATTTCTATCCTAATAAATTTTTTTTGTTATTCTTCCTTTTTTAGTGTGTTTATTTTATAAAAAGTAGGCCAGCGATTGAACTTGAAATACCAACACGTTTGTTTTGATTTTTGAACCACTTGCGTTTGCATTTTTTTTTATTGGTGTCTGGAATGTCGGTTAGTGCTTCTTTATAGGGATGGGCAAGATCGATCAAAAAAGATCGACTGATCGATCCTTGCAAGTTCGAAAAGATCGAGCCGCTCAAAGAGATCGAGCGGCTCGATCTTTTCGATCGGATCGATCTTTTTGATCGGATCAATCTTTTCGATCGGATTGATCGGCTCGTTCTTTCTGATCAGATCGATCGGATCGAGCGGCTCGATACTTCAACTGATCGATCATTGCTTGATCGATCTTTGCAATGATCGATCTTGCCCATCACTACTTTATATTAATGATTTCGATAGCTAACGCCATCTAATGCTTCATAGTGGCATCGTCAGTGACACGAATGTACAAAGTGCATATACAGGTCACTGTTTCGTCCACGAGCGAGCAGAACTCTGTTTGTGAAACCAGAAAACAAATATCAAAATTGAATTTGTGTTCAGTATTCCGACACCAGATACCCACAGACGCGTTTCGGACTTCAAGGTCCTCTTCAGTGTGGTCCCGGCCCAGTGCTGAGGAATACTGAACATTTCTGACTATTTCAAGCCAATATGTGAATTGTTTGGTGTTGTAGGCGTTCACTTTGTGGTACATCTTAAATACACTTGTAAAAAAAACACTTTTTACTTTGTTTAACCACTGGATCTTACATTTAATTGTGTGACTAGTTTCGACTATCTAGTAGTCATTCTCAAACTAAAGTCTCACTTTAGTTTGAGAATGACTACTAGATAGTCGAAACTAGTCACACAATTAAATGTAAGATCCAGTGGTTAAACAAAGTAAAAAGTGTTTTATTTACAAGCCAATATGTGAAAACTATTAATGATTTCGATAGCTAACGCCATCTAATGCTTCATAGTGACTATGCCACTATGAAGCATTAGATGGCGTTAGCTATCGAAATCATTAATAGTTTTCACATATTGGCTTGAAATAGTCAGAAATGTTCAGTCATAGATTAAATTAGATTGATAACTCATAGGGGGCTCCACGTATCATGATTTTAGTTAACCGAACCACTCGATGAGACGGCGCTGCAATCGCAAATGACGTCATTGGGCGCGGGGAGCGGGCGGGATTCTTGCTAAGCGTGGTGTGCGGTGCACCCACCATAACATTGAATGGTGGGTGCGGTGCGGGGAACATCGCACGGTATTAAATTACCGTGCGATGCGAAAAATACCAAAGACCTAATGAACATGTTAAATGTATATTTAAAAAGTTATTACAAATATATTTCGCTACATGTCAAAACCTAATTACATTTCACTTCTCAACAAAATGTCTGCAGTTCGTCAAAAAATGCATCTTAGAAATGAAATAAGAGGTCTCCTTATCCGGATAAGGATGTTGGCGTAAGTAGTGTTCCATACAGTGAATTTCTCTTTAAGGTAAACATATGCATAAGCTGTAAATTTTCCGACATTCGTTGTTTTTCAAAAGAGTTCAATATAAAGCTTTAAACGAGTGTTTCCACTCCCAGACTAAGCATGAAGTAAAATTTCGAGTTTAGAAAAGCCCTGTGAAAATTTGTCGAGGGTCGCGCAGCGACCCGAGACAAATTTTCTGGGCTTTTCTAAACTCGAAATTTTACTTCATGCGCCACGTGTATAAAACACTAAAATATTGTAAAATTTATGTATATTCTAATTTTACTTGAAATCTGTGTTTTATAAAGATTCAAATTGAATTTAAAAAAAAAACAAGGAATATCTAAAGATTACAGAAAATAGGTTAAATTTGAAATACATATACTTAAAAGAAAACTCCTTGTATGTATAAATACAAATGAAATATTTCCAGATGAGTTATTGTTACTGCAAAAATGTTCAGCAAAAATATTAAAGGGAAGTATTTGGTATATGGTGAAACTTATTTCGTAAATCGGGAAATCTGTTGACTTATATTTGACAAGGTAATAGATATTTGGGATATAGTGAATCTCATTTGATCAATAGTGAAATGCAATAGAAAAACCGTGTAATTGAATTTAAGACATTATTTTATGTTCTGAGATCGTACTTTGTGACTAGATGAAATTTCAGAATTGCTTGATCCAACAGCAACGGGAACATTCTCCATGGAAGTATGCTCCTAGCCCGGTGTGAAGAAAATCACCACGTCCATGGTTGTTTCATGCATAGTACTTGAAGATCATTCACGAATGCTAGGAAGAAATAAAGAGAAATAATGTAGACACACTGGTTTTAAATATGTTTGACTGCAGATTTAATTAAAAGAATAGACAATGGCTTAAAAACTTAAAATATTACATAAACTTACAGTTTTAATTATTAATGTTAACGCCCATCCCCAAAGATTCAGAATTGCTTAATCCAACAATAACGGGGATTTACTCCATGCAAAAATGCTCCTAGTTCAGTATGATGAAAATATCCACGACCATGGATATTTAGTATACTTGAAGATCATCCACATGTACTGGGAAGAAATAATGTAGTAACACCCTGGTTTTAAATTTGTTTGACTGTACACTTATTTAAAATAATACACAATAGGTTAAAATTTATAAATATTTTACATACTTACGGTTGTAATTATTTATATTTATTAACGCTCATTTCGAGACGATTTCGTCTTATCAGCATTTTTGTGCCTTCAGATCCGACGGATCTAACAGCTGTTGAATGAAAACGAGCCCGTTAGAAATTGCGGGAAATTTGAAATTCCGACATATGCGCCCTCCCATCGAGTGGGTCGGTCAACTATATATGTGAACTTATAGAATCATATGGAGTCGACTGGGTCTGTATTCAGTATTCCTCAGCACTGGGTCGGGACCACACTGAAGAGGACCTTGAAGTCCGAAACGCGTCTGTGGGTATCTGGTGCCGGAATACTGAACACAAATTCAATTTTGACATTACTTTATGTTCTGTGATCGTACTTTGTGACTAGATAGAATTTCAGAATTGCTTGATCCAACAGCAACAGGAACATTTTCCATGGAAGAATGTTCCCAGCCCGATGTGAAGAAAATCTCTACGTCCATGGCTGTTTCATGCATAGTACTTGAAGAACATTCACGAATGCTAGGAAGAAATAAAGAAAAATAATGTAGACACCATGGTTTTAAATTTATTTAACTGCAGACTTAATATTATATAAACTTACGGTTTTAATTATTTATGTTAACACCCACCCCCAAAAATTCAGAATAGCTTAATCCAACAAAAACAGGGATATACTCCATAAAAAAATGCTCCTAGTTTAGTATGATGAAAATATCCACGACCATGGGTATTTTGTATCCTTGAAGTTCATCCACATGTGCTACGAAGAAATCAAGAGAAATAATGTAGTAACACCCTGGTTTTAAATTTGTTTGACTGAAGACTTATTTAAAATAACAATAACAATAATAATAGCTTAAAATTTAAAAATATTATATCTCATCTCGAAACTATTTCGTCTTATCGCCATTTTTGTGCCTTCAGATCTGATGGATCTGACAGTTGTTGATTGAGCCCACATGTTGGAAATTGCGGTAAATCTGAAATTCTGTCATATGCGCCGTTCTATCGAGTGGGTTGGTCAACTATATATGTAAACTTACAGAATCATATGGAGTCGACGGGGTCTGATCGGTAGAACACTTCGGCAAATATAAGTAGATCACTTGTACACGCTTTTAAATTTGATTTAATTAGATGCGACATACGACATATTTTAAATACTCATTGTTCAGTAGAGATTTAATGGGATGAACAGATTGGCTCGTTTTCCCAATTTATTTCTTACCTTTTTTGTTAACCCCCATCAACCCACACTTGCGCGCAGCGGGCGCGAGAGAGAGTCGCAAAGTGTTCACGGAAGAAGATGGTGGTGTGAACCGCGTGTGATTTTTGTACATGTGTTTTGATGTCAAGATTGTGTGAGCTTGACGCGCTTTATGTAACTTTGCTGAGAACTGTAAAGGGGTTCTGGATAACAGTGACGTCGATGAGTTTTGTTGAGTGCATTATATACATTTTTGTGATTAGCCACATTGGTGGTTTATTCAACATCGGTTGCCAGAAACCTCTGGACCCGATCACAACGTGAGGTAACGCGTGAAAGGACCTTACAACCCTTCCGCCTACGTTACGCACGTCACAACAGATACATCAGGTGAGTGTGGGTTCCATTTGCCCTACAGTCAATCTAGCCTGAGTCAATCTGTTTATTAACAGGCCGGAAATATTTCGTATTCCTTCTTTGAAGGACGCGTGTTTATAGACCGTTTCCGGAAATTTAAAACCCCCCCGAACACTCATTATGTTTTTAATAGATTTTTGTCTTTGAAACTCGGGGCAAGATGCGTGATTAGTGGAGCAGTTACAATGAATCCATTTAATATCTGTTAAATTATTACATTCATCAGATTCATGATCTCCCAAACAGCCACGACACCGTTTTTTTAGCTTTTCAATGTGTGCTAATATGTCCGAAATGTAAACAACGCAAACATTAGATAACTCGTTGTGTGTATGGCTCAACAGAACAAGCAACACGGAAAATTGAAATCTTTGAAGGTAATTTTTGTTCTTTGAATTTTTGTTCTTTAAATTTGACCAGACCAATTCTTGTTAAATAAAAACGTAAAGAGGGAAACAAAGATTAAAGTATCTAGGACCGTCTATCTACCAACGCTATTTCATGGGAGTGAAAACTGGACACTAACAGAAAGGCAAAGGAAAAGACTAGAAGCGGCACAAAGTAAGAAGTACATCAGAAGAGTAGCCAACGTACGAAAAATAGACAAAATTAGAAGCGCGACAATCAGAGAGGAACAGAAAGTGACTAATTTCTTGAATTAATGTCTTATCCGGCACTTGACGAACATATTAGAATATGTAAAGTTATTTAAATTAAAAACATTTGGTATTGTTTCACAACTTAAAACTTTATTCCCACTAGTTTCGGTTTGTTAGACCTTTGAAAATGGTCTAACAAATCGAAAGTAGTCGTAATAAAGTTTTAATTTGTAAAACAATAGCAAGTGTTTTTAATTTAAATAACTACAGAAAGTGAGATCTATAAGTGCGGAAATGGCAATGCTCAAATTAGGATGGTTCGGTCATTTAGCCCGGATGGAAAATACAAGACCAACGAAAATAGTATGAAAAGCCAGACCAACCGGTAGAAATAGGAGAGAAAGACCTAGAAAGGGGTGGAATGAAGAAATGGCGGACATCCTCGGGGAACGCAATTTGCATTGAGACGAAGCACTGGAAATGGCACAAGATAGAAACAAGTGGAGAGTGTTTGTCAGAGGAACAGGAAGAACCACGGAATTGGAAATTTGACCTAATTCGACATAGTCAAATCCATTGTGGGTAAAAGAGGATTAATGATAAAGAATAAAATAAATGTGACCAGAACGGACTGCGTGGGAACTTACTTACTTGCCGCCTACTTAGACGTTTCGTTTCCAGAACAGTAAAGTAAAGTTATCCCCCGAAAGTGGCTTAATCACTTCTATTAGTTTTTTTTAGGTAAAGAAGTGTCGATTCCCCTAAATACACCTACTAACCTTTTCAAAAAGCGAGACATTTCACTTTCGGATGCTGTATTTTCAAAAGAAAACATCTTGGAAAATATATAAATACGTATCTACATTTCTTGGAATGGTCCTCATTTATTTTGAGAAAATCAAATTTTTATCACATTTATTTACTGAGATATTAATAAAAATGTTTAAAAAGGTACCTACATTTTTGTGGATTTTTACTAAGATCAACTTTAACATTTTATATAAATTGATTGGCTACATATAAGAAATTGAAAAAAAAATACATGTAATAGATTACACTTATATTTATATAACGACGCAAATAAAAATTAAATGTGTCCACCTTTTATTCCCCGATTTTAAAAAAAAGTCGACACCTACGTTCTCGGTTATTTTACAATCAATTTACATACAACTAACAGATATTATATATTACACAATTATATTGCAAAATGTATAAAACAAATTATGAATATATCAAATATTCGCTTTTTAGTGGATTAAAAATTGTTCGAAGAGATATAAAATAATGACGGTGAAAGTGAGGCGTGGGGAATAGAGGGGGTCCCGCTCGGTTCATCGTCGTTACGATGCGGACGATGATGAAAGGTTTATAACGAAAGGGAAGACAGCAGTTATTTACAATTGGATTTATTTTATAATATTTATATTGACAACCACGATAATGGGATGGTGGATTAAAGAAATACTTAATTAAAATAAACGTGTATTATCTTCATAATATTTTTTAAAAATATACATTAAAGAGACGGTTTCAAAGTTGAAATGAATAAGACAAATTATTATGTAAGTAAAATAAACTTGGCGAAAATGTCATAATGATTATTATTATTAACAAGTAAATGTTATAACATCACACGAAAGTTTATTGATTTATTAATAAAAACAAAAAATGTTTCTTTGTTCGATAACAAAAGTTAACATGCGATACAATTTTTACCATGTAAATCAATATGGCCATACTTAAATAAAACACACGGTATATAAAATATTAAAATTAAAATAAAAAATATGTTTCAAGAAAAATACAATACAAAAAATATAAAATAAATATTATAAAATAATAAAAATGTACTATATAAAAGACAAAAAATATAAGATAAATATTAAATATTAAAATTATTAATGTATTTATTTAACATTTATTAAATGTAGAAATAATTATTAATAAGAATTTAGAACAAAAATATAATTTTACATAAATATAAGAAACACAATTATCATTAAAGTTACCCAGATTCACATCCGCTTTCACTACCGGTTTCGCTGTCTGTCGATTCATCCGCTCTAATATTAATAATTAATGGTTCCACTGCGACATCAACCAAATGATATTTTTTTATATAATCGCCTTCAATTTTCTTTGTATGTCTTATACAATTGGGCCACAAAGTATCAGGAACGTTTCCCATGGCTTCATTGCATAAATTTAAAACATCATTTATTTTAAATGTTTTGTTCTTTTTTGCCACATAATTTTTAACAAATGACCAAATTAGCTCTATCGCATTAAACTCAGTGAGCTACTGGTAACCAAATAAGTTTAACAGATTCTCCTCTAACCTCTTCTGCTATTTTATCTAATAGATACATTTTTGGATAATGGTGCACCTTTGCCAATGATAACAGTGCGGGTCTTGACATTTCGTCAAATGAATCATATTCGGATGGCAATCGTACATTCTTTTTAATAAGCCAGTCAACTATGTTTGCCTTTCTCCATGCAGTTGTTGGATTTCTAAAATCTGGATGCAACATAGTGTGATAAGGTGCTTGGTCAATGACTATCACTGGTATAATTGTCAAAACATGTCTAAACCATTCTTCAAAATGTTTGGCATTCATCTCATCGTGGTAGTCATTAAAATTTTTGTTGCCAATAAAACACTTCATACATCCATCCAAAAAACCATCTTCACTTCCTATGTGGAGAATAATTACTCTTTTCCCAGCTCCCGATGGAGTTATTATTCCACCACGGTATCCATTTATTTCCTGGATGGTACCTCTGTAGTAATTATAATTGTCTCGTTTTTCATCCGGTAAGATCTGTTCACACTAACCAAATTTTTTAGAGTGGTTGGCTCCACACCAAGTCTCGTCCGTATAAAATATTTTCCAGTTATCATTTCGACATCGTTTCATTTTATTTAAGAAATGTCCACGTGCTGCAGAAATTGTGTTGCTCTCCATTAACATTTGCCGTTTATTCAGTTTCACATACTTGAAATTCAATTTAATTAAAAGTATGTATAAAGTGGTACATGAAAATTTGGGTGAACCATTTGAACGGATGGAAAAGACTTTTCCAAATAGAGACTCATCACAGTACGTCTAATAACTCCTTGCAAAAACTCATCAAACACAATGGGTTTGCGTCCAGGTGATGTGCGGGGGGAACATATATCTTCGAATATTCTTTGATCAGAACTAACACGACAAACACTACGAACTGAAATAGCTAAACACGAAGCTGTTCTATTTACGACAGATTCAATGTCAATGTTTTCCTTGCCGCATCGTTTCTCTTCTTCAAAAAAACTTTCGCGCATTTACTATCATTTTTTTCTCCTTACTTGAGAACGGTGATTTTCGTTTATCTTCCATTATTAACAATTTGTTCGCTCTGCGATTGTAGTTGTATATTAACAAAAAGTCTAAGACTGAATAATTATAACGAAAAGGGCAATACTTATAGAAACATTTGAACATAATTTACCTCCCACCTTCATAACAAAACATTTCTTAGTACCTCTTGTCAAAACAACCAATAATCCCTTTATAGCCTTTTCGAGAATTAACGAAAGTGTAAACACAGAAATAGAACCCTTGATTACAAACATCCTTACGTAATAGACAAATAGGTCGTCTAATCCCTTAATCCCTTTTCGGCTAATTCGATACAACCTTTAATGGCTGTAATAAATTATGGAATTTTTACGGTGGTAAAAATAGTTATTGCAGTTTTGTGATCGGATTATGTCATTCTAAATTTTAATCCAAGTAAAACTGTTTACAAAAAGTAGGCAAGTACCTATTTTTGTTTATATGTATATTACAGGCGCGCACCCAGGAGGGTGGCTGTTTACAAAAAGTAGGTAGGTACCTATTTTTGTTTATACAGAGAGTTTTATATAACAGCGAACATTTTCATAAAATACGATTTAACACCTTTAATTTTTAGGTTATGTGTAAATTATGTTGCCTATATGACCATTACAAATTGTAGCTAATCAATTGCAATTAATCCCTCAACTTGTACATATATGGAGTTTTTCTTTCAAGTATACATGTCCCAATTACAGCGTATATGCCGTAAATCTTTAGATAATCGTTGCTTTCTAAAAGGAGTTCAATTTGAAACTTAAAATGAGTGTGTTCCACTCCCAGACTAAGCATGAAGTAAAATTTCGAGTTTAGAAAAGCCTGAAAATTTGGTTTGGTCGCGCAGCGCGAAGCGCGGAGCGGCCAAACCAAATTTTCAGGCTGTTCTAAACTCGAAATTTTACTTCATGCGCCACCGGTACAAAACACTGACATATTACGAAGTTTCAAACAGACCGCTGAACTTTACATTGAATCAGTGTTTTGTACCGGTGGCGCATGAAGTAAAATTTCGAGTTTAGAAAAGCCTGAAAATTTGGTTTGGCCGCTCCGCGCTTCGCGCTACGCGACCAAACCAAATTTTCAGGCTTTTCTAAACTCGAAATTTTACTTCATGCTTAGCCTGGGAGTGGAAAACACTCGTTTAAAGCTTCTAATTGTATTCTTTTAATAAACCGAGCGTGGTAAAATGTACAACGTCTGCATATGTATACTTAAAAGAAAAATTCTCGTTATGAAAATGTTCGGTGTTGAATAAAACTCTCTGTATGTATATTATATGTATAATATTATATATATATATAAAACCACTATAAAGTTTTCCAAAACATAAACTTATAATTATATTTTATATATTGTTTTGCTAATGTATTTTTTTTTAATTTTAGAGTTGTAATGGTTTATTTAAAAATTCGCTATAATGTATTTTTTGAAGATAACAGACAGACAGAATTTTGTTACACACCTTAAAACAAGTTTGAGAACCCCCCCAAGACAAATTTCTGGGTGCGCGCCTGTGTATATTCATATTTAATATACTTTATTTTCATTCGCACCAACAGAACACATTAATAAAATCATTTTAAAATAAATGAATTAAATATTTCATATGCGTTTTAGGCCCGCCGTGGCCGAGCGGTTGAGCCGCTGGTTTTGGCAATCGTTCACGGCGGTGATCTGGGTTCGATTCCCAGCCGGGGCGAGTCATTTTTCCAACGAAAAATATTCGTCCCGGAGTCTATGGGTGTGTGTGAATGTGTTGTGACGTCCAAATATATAGTTATATGTACTTAGTAATAAGTTAAAATAAAAAACAAATGTATACAAATAATAAAAATTGATGATGGCTAATAGTCTAGTAACTAAGGCCAGGCAAAAGCCAAAACCCAAAAAAAAAAAAAAAATATGCGTTTCGATACTTATTGAGAATCGTATATAGAAGGAATTATATAAAAATGTTCGTGTCAGTGCGGTTTGCCGCTTAGCATTAACGGCAAGCGTATGGTCGCCGTACGAACGCTGAGTTAGCAAACTCGCATCTCTCTCTACGGCCTGAAAACTGATTTCGATATAAAAACACCTCGATTGTAATGATACACCTGTACTTTTTTTAAGGATAGTATTCAATGATTCATCACATAAAAAGTACGCATACGTTATGCCAAGTCCCATTTTAATCCGATTTTTAATAACCGAGATTGTAGATTTTCATTTTTTACGCTATAATTGTGGTAATAAAAATATTTAACATATTTTGTTTAATCCATCACATTCGAAATAGATTCTAGTAACCACCTTATTTTTTTCATTAATCTTAAATATTTTATAACGGAGATACACGCAATGAAACTCGACCGTTTGAAAAGTTCATGAAAAAACACTACCTTTTTTTGGTAAACATACGCCGAATATATATTATCTTTGACATTAAAATTCTAAAAAAAAAATCATCACATGTACAAATGATGTATCTTTATGTGGTTTAAATTTCGAAACAATCGACCCCATCGACTTCATAATATTTAACTTCAAAGTGACATGCCTCGCTATTTGAAAAGGATAGTAGTCTACGCACCATAAACTGTGGGATATATGCGGCTATATTTTGATTTTTTAAATATGAAGATTCGAGAAGTATATTTGCTGATTTTTTTTTGTTTTTCTCCATGGAAGAGATTTCCATGATTTGATTATCGTCTCGTGTTCGCATCTATTCCTTTTGTGTCCTTCATTGCAAGTTACCAAATTAAGGAGTGCAGCACGCGACAGTCATGTACGATATTTGATTTTTGATAGTAATCATTTAAATCACTTATGTAGTTGCAAATAACATGAATATGTATTTTATGTTGCCAGAATTTAACTGTTTGTCTACAATAGAAATACAGGGATTTTTTCTTTTAGGTAAACATATGCATAAGCTGTACATTTTCCGACAGGCGTTGTTTTTTTAAAAAGTTTAATTTGAAGCCTTAAACAAGTGTTTTCCACTCCCAGACTAAGCATGAAGTAAAATTTCGAGTTTAGAAAAGCCCCGTGAAAATTTGTCGAGGGTCGCGCAGCGACCCGAGACAAATTTTCTGGGCTTTTCTAAACTCGAAATTTTACTTCATGCGCCACGCGTATAAAACACTGATTTCAAGTGAGGTTCAAATATACATAAATTTCATAGTATTTTAGTGTTTTATACGCGTGGCGCATGAAGTAAAATTTCGAGTTTAGAAAAGCCTAGAAAATTTGTCTCGGGTCGCTGCGCGACCCTCGACAGATTATCACGGGGCTTTTCTAAACTCGAAATTTTACTTCATGCTTAGTCTGCGAGTGGAAAACTCGTTTAAAGCTTTGAATTAAACTATTTAAAAAAAACAACGAATATGTAAAGATTTACAACAAACAGGCGGAATTTGAAATACGTATACTGCGCCATCTCGTACCCCAGAAACACACTACCAACAAAAATTGGTTCTCTTAACACTATGATTCAAATTTCTATAAATTTCCGTACTCAATCTTTTTTCTGAACTGGACGGTTTATTTATACTCGTCCTATCTGATGTGCAAGGTGTAACAGACTCGACCTCGGTTCTGCCGGTATCTGCACGAGGGTTTGATGCACTGGATTTATTCGATGAACTTTCAGCAAATTCTACATCTGTTTTTATCGCATTATCTAATGTTACATCATTTAAAATGTCTAGTGATTGCGATAAAAGACCAGAAGGTGTTGACTTAGCTGAATTTTGGTTGAGTCACTGGGTTTCTCGAGCGATGATCCATATCGGACTGCTACTCCTCAGCTATTGTTCATACACTGCACTAGTATAATTTTAATTATTCTACTGGCCACCAAAAAAATGTATAAATCAATTAAGATTTAATAGCACGCTGCACTCGAAACCGATGATCACACAACCGAAAACGAATCGAGACTGAGTTGAATTTTCGCATATGAATTAAAGTTTGCGATTGCGAATCTTTTCAAATAAACCTATTATTGGAAAGTCATTCGCGAGTGCGTAATTGCGTGCACGAATAATTTCAAATAAAGCCCCCCTGGGTTGCTCACAGAGGAAGTGATTCTGCTCCACAATAATGCGACGTAGAGGATATTTTTAATGATACTTCTAATTTAATATTATGTAATAATTATCGTGGATCATACTTCTATTGCTATTAATAATAAACCACCTAAATTACCTAAGAAGGTAGCAAACAATCCTGTTAACAAATGCTTTTCGTGGTGCGCTGGGAACAATTTGATTTTTATACTGGATCATCATGTAATGTTGTTAACCAAAGGTTCGGGTATCGATGAGACCAGTAACACTTCTTTAATATTCGTCTTTTAGTTACGTGAAGTGTTTTCTATTAATTATTGTAGTAATTCCTTTCTTCACTGATTAGTTTTATTTACTATATGTACATTTCAAACACTATGTGTTCATTTTCATAGTGTTCGAAATGTACATATAGTAAATAAAACGAGAATTTAGCTAGTACTCCGCTCCGCTGGAACTACCTGCGGGTACCAAGCTAGGGCCCGCAGAAAGCGTGAGGGATTGTTCAAATCAAAACTAAAAAATTTTTAATGCATTAACAATGCAATAATTGCAACAATCGAGTGATAACGGGGGGAAAGGAGGAGGGTACGTAAGCGGAATGTTGTGGTTGGAGAATGATGTGTTGTTGAGGTAGTGAGAATGTGGTGGATGGAGAGAGCAGTTTGTATATTAAAAGGACTCTGCTGCTCGCTAACGCTCACCCCAGCTCGCTTCGCTCGCTTGCCTGCTCGCTGCGCTCGCAAACTGAATCGGGCTTAGCTTAGATTTTTACACTTTTGAAATCGCTAAAATATCGTTACATTTGCTATTTGTATTTATTTCGATTAAAATTAAATTATTTTTAAATTTAAATTAATAAAAAAAATCATATCTCGGCGGGACAAAGAGGTGGAGAGATGGGGGCTGCACAGATTGTAGGCCCCAGTGTCTAGTACACGCGTGCAAAGGTTCCACGATAAAAGGTAAAGGAGCTGCGATTTTTTTTAAAGTCAAAACACAAGGACTGGGTCCTAATAAAAAAAAAAAACTTCCGGTTGAGAAAAATAAAACACTTGCTACAAAAACGTCATAGAAAAAGATAAGGAATTTTTTGATACCTTTAACAAAAGTTTTATTTTTTTTCAAAAAAATCTCCTTGATTCGAAATTTAACATTGAAACTCGCATAAGTGTCCTTTTCCCACTCATGGCTTTTGATAGCCAGCGCCTAACAATTTTGCAGAATTGCTAAAAAGTAAAAAATATTTATTGCTCCGGTCCTACTTGAGCTAGATAATTGAAATTTTCAGCATTTATACAAATTTATATTTCCCATCCACTGGTATAATTCTTATTATTGTACTGTATCAAATTCCGAAACAAAAAAATAAAATTTATTTATTTAATTAATATGAAAAATAAAAAAAAATCTATCTCCTATCCAAATTGAGCTGGATGAATGAAATTTTCAGTATTTATACATATTTGTATTTCCTATTTATTGGTACAATTGCAGTTGTTTCACTGTTTTAAATACTATAGCAAAAAAAATAAAAATTGTTTTTTTTAAATAATTTAAAAAGCAAAAAAAATTCTATTTCCGATCTGAATTGAGCTAGGTGAATGAAATTTTTAGCATTTATAGAGATTAGTATTACCTATTTATAGATCTAATTCCCATTGTTGTACTATAAATAATAGTGGAGGTAAAAAATAATAATTGTATTTTTAATTCGCCGTTTGAGCCTGAAAAGCGGTTTTGAAGCGCAGAAAAAAATACCAATTTCCATATTACGAAGTTTGAAACAGACCGCTGAACTTTACATTGAATCAGTGTTTTGTACCGGTGGCGCATGAAGTAAAATTTCGAGTTTAGAAAAGCCTGAAAATTTGGTTTGGCCGCTTCGCGCTTCGCGCTACGCGACCAAACCAAATTTTCAGGCTTTTCTAAACTCGAAATTTTACTTCATGCTTAGCCTGGGAGTGGAAAACACTCGTTTAAAGCTTCTAATTGTATTCTTTTAATAAACCGAGCGTGGTAAAATGTACAACGTCTGCATATACATACTTAAAAGAAAAATTCTCGTTATGAAAATGTTCGGTGTTGAATAAAACTCTTTGTATGTATATTATATGTATAATATTATATGTATATATAAAACCACTATAAAGTTTTCCAAAACATAAACTTATAATTATATTTTATATATTGTTTTGCTAATGTATTTTTTTTTTAATTTTAGAGTTGTAATGGTTTATTTAAAAATTCGCTATAATGTATTTTTTTAAGATAACAGACAGACAGAATTTTGTTACACACCTAAAAACAAGTTTGAGAACCCCCCCAAGACAAATTTCTGGGTGCGCGCCTGTGTATATTCATATTTAATATACTTTATTTTCATTCGCACCAACAGAACACATTAATAAAATCATTTTAAAATAAATGAATTAAATATTTCTTATGCGTTTCAATACTTATTGAGAATCGTAAATAGAAGGAATTATATAAAAATGTTCGTGTCAGTGCAGTTTGCCGCTTAGCATTAACGGCAAGCGTATGGTCGCCGTACGAACGCTGAGTTAGCATACTCGCATCTCTCTCTACGGCCTGAAAACTGATTTCGATATAAAAACACCTCGACAATTGCAGTTGTTTCACTGTTTTAAATACTATAGCAAAAAAAATAAAAATTGTTTTTTTTAAATAATTTAAAAAGCAAAAAACATTCTATTTCCGATCTGAATTGAGCTAGGTGAATGAAATTTTTAGTATTTATAGAGATTAGTATTACCTATTTATAGATCTAATTCCCATTGTTGTACTATAAATAATAGTGGAGGTAAACAATAATAATTGTATTTTTAATTCGCCGTTTGAGCCTGAAAAGCGGTTTTGAAGCGCAGAAAAAAATACCAATTTCCGTCCTCATAGAGCTGGAACGATGAAATTTTCGGCATTTATGCAGATTCATATTGCCCATTTATGGTCCAACTCCCATCGGTCTACTATTATTACGACCGAAGCAAAAAAAAAAAAATTGTAATTTTTCGTGATTTTCACGACTGCGCCAACGTAAACTTAAATATTTCAGCAAATATCCAAAAGATAAGAAGCGATCAGGGGCATATAAAAGGAACTACCCCAGAGTACATTCGATCAAAATTTCAGCCCTCTACGATAAACTCACAGGAAACGGTGAATTTTTTTCTAAGCAAAATTATATAAAAATGAGAAAATAAATTTTTCGAAAATTGGTCAAATTTGGCGATTTTTGACGGCCGTACGGGCCGTCTCAATGAAAGCTCACAGGGCACACGTGATAGGGGCGTCTTCTGGCTAGGCGTCGGTATTTTTTTCAGCCCGATGAGTCATCATGTGGCTGAGCAAAATGGCGGAGGACCGCGACGCGAACTTTGTCGATTATGGGCCCCATAATGGGGCCCCGGCAAAAAGTGGGCACATCTATGGAAAACCCTTTTAACGGCCTACACGGCCCCGAAAAGGGATATTTTTTTGGAGGCCCCGTCGGCCCACAATAAAAATCTAAAGTTGGGGAGAATTTTTGTTTTCTAAGAACCGTCACCGCCCCCGAGTTGGGAAAGTGAGGCGGGGCGGTGTACATGATTCTTGTAGAGCAAGCGGAGGGCTACAATTTGCCTCTTGAAAAATCGTCGTAGGTAGTCGCATAAGGGAGTTATTAAGGGGCAAAATTGAAAATTGTTTTATTTATTTGCCGCCCCCCGGACGGCGGCAGACGCTTAAACTGAAAACCGATCGGAGGCCCTTCAGAGGCCGCACCTGACGGCGTTAACCGCGAATCGATCGGAGTTCGGAGCTGGGCGCTATAAAAAAAAAAAACGAAAAACGGCGAAAAATCTCTCGAAATGGTAATTATTTCTTTTCTCGGCCCCCCGACGACATTTTTTCGACTGCTATAGCCTAAGCACTAGAAATGATGTGGCTACACTGTGGTATTTTTTTAGTGGCCGTAGTATTTACGGTTTAGACAGTGACCTCGCCGTCCCTCGCGCATTTTCACGAAAATCTCGACGTTTTTTTTCTTTTTTTCGTCCCGCCCCCGGGGGCGGTGATTTTCGGTCGGAAAAAATCTCGTCGCATACAACTTTTTGCGCTGTATCCTAGGGTGAAGGCGGCGATTTTTTTGCGCGACCCGTTTTCCCGCAAAAAAATCGCAAAGTCGGGATTTTGAGAGGGGCGGTGCGGTGCAGGGGGGTGGCCTTCGGCCGCCCCCGTCTGATAGTTTTGCCTCGGGGGGCCTCCGGCCCCCCTCGCCAAAGCTCGCTTCGCTCGCTTTGCGGGAAGTTGGTTTTATTATTATATTATATTATATATATTAATACATTAATTAAATATTAACTAATTAGTGAAGAAAGGAATGACTACAATAATTAACACTTCTTTAGATCAGATACAAAAGAACTACCAACAAAACAAGCTAAAATAATAATTAACTTTTTAATCTTACAATTATTTATTTAAGTAGTATTTTTCAAGTGTGTACAATAACAAATCTTAACGTTTCTGAAGATTGGAGCGTAGTTGACCCAAATGCCACATCAAGACCAATCCAAGAAATCTAAAATATAGATGTACCTAGTTAGGGCGATAGGTCGCAATTTAAGTGTGACACACATTGTACACACGTGGTGTGTACAGGGTGGTCTAATTTCGATGTTGCTTATGGGCATCTCGGTAAATACAAGAGTTAGAAAAAAACCGATGGCGCAATCTCTTTTTGAGACTAGGATAATTCCGAAAACAAAATTGCACTATCTTGTTTTTTCAGAAGTTATGGGGCAAAATCGGGATTTCTTGATTTTTTACTTTAATTCATATCTTGCGTAATTTGTAAGATAGACAAAAACTATAAATACCTTTTTAAGACACTTTTTTAAGTAAAATCCAGTGGCGTAGGTATTTTTTTTATTTTATGCACACATTTTTGAGTTATGGCCAATTTTTTTTTATGTAAATCATAGTTGGCTTTGGCACAGTTGAAACGAGTGTTTTTCACTGATTTCAAAAATATATACTTTTGTGAATTCATTTTTCAAAATATTCCTATAAAATAGAAAGCAGCTTATAATCTGCTAAATAATATAATACAGAAGACAATAGCCATTTTTGATATTTGCATGCTTAATTTTAATTAATTATTCCATTGCAACCGCAAAGAATTTTGTTCTTTCAAGAAGATGGAGTAGATTGCTTTTGAATGCAAATTTAGGGGGCAATTGGTTGGGAACATTTAGACCGATTAGGTGGCCTGTTAGATCTCCAGATCTAGATTTTTGCTGTTGCAATGGAATAATTACTTAAAATTGAGCATGCAAATGATCAAAAATGGCTATTATTTTCTGTATTATATTATTTAGCAGATTAAAGGCTAGTTTCTACGCTATAGGAATATTTTTTAAGATGAATTCACAAAAGTATATATTTTTGAAATCAATGAAGAACACTCATATTAACTATGATAAAGCCAACTATGATTTACATTAAAAAAAAAAAAAAATCGGGCCATAACTCGAAAATGTGTGCATAAAATGAAAAAATGCCTAAGCCACTGGATTCTACTCAAAAAAGTGTTTAAAAAAGGTATTTATAGTTTTTGTCTATCTCACAAATTACCCAAGATATTAATTAAAGTTAAAAATTAAGAGAACCCTATTTTGCCCTATAACTTCTGAAAAAAACAAGATGGTGCATTGTTGTTTTCGGCATTATCGGTTTTTTTCTAACTCTTATATTTACCGAAATACCCATAAGCAACAACGAAATTAGACCACCCTGTACACGTAATTAAAAAATAAGATGAATAAAGTTACCTGTTTCACAAAGGTTATTCATCATCACCAGAAGAGGGAGACTGGATAGAGGGCAGCCGTAACGTTGGTGTTTCTTCTTCAACTTAAACCTTTTCGCCGTTTATTTAATGGTTGCTACCTAAAGAGGAACACTGGGTGGAGGAGGACGGCAATAATTCTGATGTTTATTCTTCTTATTTTACTCTCTATATTCATCAATTTCCAATATTGGTGCTTCTTCTGTTTTTGCTCTGCACCTCTTTGGACGTCTGTGGCTGCTGCGGCGTCGGAACTGAGTCTGTCGAGTTCTACAAACAATACAAACGTAATAAACACGATTTCCTTTGGGTATGTTTTCAGTGGACAATAACTGAATTTGAATGGGAAATTAATAAACGGACTTACCTTACTGTTCGTCCATTGTAGTGGTACTTGTAAGTGTAGCTTTGCGAAGCACAGCTTTTTTAATCTGTTGATACCTGAAATTTCAAAATTTAACCATAAATGTATGCCTAAATTGGCGTTTTTCAATGTTTCAAATCTCGCGACGCATTTTCCAAAGAAGTGAAATTTCGCGGCATACTAATGTAGTCAAAGAAGAGGAAATTTTAATGAAGTACTCTACAACCAAGTATTGGCAGTTTCATTCATACTTATGTACAGGGCTATTCAAAAAGAAGGAACAGATTTCAAACATTCACTTCTTTCAAACTACAAAAGGCAGAACCATAGTTCTAACATTACTGGATAGACAACAGTTTAAAATTTAAACAGTCCAGGTAGAAGTTTTAACCACGCTGTTACTTGTCATGTTGATTGTCTGAAGTAAAATAGCGACACAAAAAGAAAAAGCATTTTGTGTGCTAAAATTAGCAAAACTTGAGTCTATTATTGAAGTTCAACGTGCTTTTCGCCGTCAGTTTAATAAACAACCGCCTCGTCATGAGCAGATTTCCCAGTGGCATAGCAAATTCGTAGACAATGGTTGCATCTGTAAACGGAAAAGCACGGGATGTCCACGCACATCGAATGAAAATGTAGAGCGTATTCATACAGTTTACGAAAAGGAGCCCAAAAATCTCTCTTGAAAATATGCGATATCGAATTGTTGAATCTGTGAATTCGATAACTAGGTGTGTGGCAAAAAATGAGCCATCGTTTTGATATTTGTCGTGTAACACATGGTGGTCATATTGATTACATAAAAAATGTACTTTTCTCGTTCCAGGAACGTTGTTTCTATCTTTTGTAGTTTGGAAAAAATAAATGTTTGAAATATGTTCCTTTATTTTAAATAACCCTGTATATTATGTTGTTGTATATTCGGACAATGATGTTAAAAAAATGGTAAGTTAAAAAAGCTGCTAATAAAGACAAACAAAAACAATTAAACGTGGTTATATAAAGATGGATTAATCAGCTTTAATCGTTTCATAAATGATTTAAAAGATATATCGTACAGCTCAAAATGTGGTGATATACAAACCAAATTACATAATATTATCATACGCCAAAGTGCATTCATTATTGCTCGTGTAGTTGTTACGATGAACTGTTTCTCTAAAAATTAATTGTAAACGTGTATTAGATGAGATTTGAAACTATAAACCAGTCAGTAATTCATTGCAGTTCATTAGGTCGTTTACTATTTTGAAAAGAATTCCCAAATCAGATAGAACACGTCTCTCTTTCAAAGATGTCAAGTTTACAAAAGTTAACGTAAAACTGTGACTATAATTAATTCTGGAAATTCCAAATCAAAAAAATATTGACAGCAAAAACTTGTTTTGCACTCTCTCTATTTGATCAATTTTATTGTTATAAAATGGTGACCAAACAGAGGAAGCATTCTCTAGTTGAGTTCTTACCAGAGAAAGAAATAAATGCTTGTACGTGTTCATTGAGAAATTCTTACCAAATCTATAAATACTCACCCTCTTGTCGATTATTTCGATATTTACACTCCCAAGCGTCGCACAGTCTGTTGTAATACCTGGCCGGCATGAAATCCAAGTACGGGTAAGTCATAGACGTCGGGAAGATCTTTTCGAAATCACCTTTCACCACCAGTTCGTCCTCGGCTTGGGTCAGAATACGTACGTCGTCCGCCGTCAACTGTTCGATAATACGGTCCAAGTAATCTTTGCGTTTATTAATGCTGAGGTAGTAGCTTTGCTTGTGAGTTTCAATGTCGAGCAACTTCGTGGCATACAGCTTGGAGTCGAAACAAGGTGGAGTGTTTTCTTCATCGGCTAATTGCGGAGGAAGGTGGAACTGGACTATGTCCAAGAACGTTCGGACGAGGGGGATTTTCACGTGTCGGTCTACAGCCGAGGTAACCTCCCAACTGGGCAATGTATTGACCTGTATAAATTGCAATCATAATAATCTTCATTTAACAATGTCTTGATTCGAGTCATTTTAGATACAGTTATTACTTTACTTAAACGACAAAATGGCAGTGATATATTTATAATAATTGTGAAGAATTTTTTTCCGTTTTGTCGGATTGTGCACAAAACGGTTTTTTGAACAGTAAGCATGATACCGGTTTCGGACTATAATTTTATAATACACTGACACACAAAGATACCTTTTTCAAAAATGGTCTTAATTGACTCAAAAGAAATACTTTCTCACCTCCAACAGCCACGGTTTTAAGTTATAATCGAACATTACATCGAAGCCAAAAACCTGGTAACAATTATATCGGTTTAAATTGTTTTCCGCACAGTGCTGCACAATGGCCGACTCCCCGGAGATTATCGTCTTTATCACCAGTTGTTTCACCTCTTCCCAGAGAGCTTTCGAGTTAAGGCCCTGGCTGCTCATGTGTTCCCATAACTTCGCCAAAATCCTAAATAACAATTTATTATATATAAACAAATACACGTCAATGATCATTATTTGAAACTAAAAAAATGAAGAATGTGGGGCTAAAATAAAAGTGACAAAGAGAGGTGTACCATATGTGGCCTTCGAAGGAGTTGGCGTCGTTGTTGTCCTTGTACTGGTCCGAGAGTTTGTTTATACGGCAATTCGTTAAATGCATGCACCGATTGCTAATGTCCTTATCGTTTTCAGTGTATTTTACTGAAACAGCAAATTTTTAGGCTTTTTTGAATTTGAAATTTTACTTCATGCGCCACGAATATAAATCACTAAGTTCAAGTTAAATCATTAACAAATTGATTGGAGTGATATAAATGTATTATGTCAATTATCAATTGTTTAAATAAGAAAAGATTGCTGTGATGGGCATATCGCTATTTTCGTTTGCTTACATTTATTGTTATTGTTTTAATAATGCGTTTTGTTTCATGGGTGTCTAGTGGTAGTTATTGCCTGTCAAAATATCTAATACATTGTGTTAATCTTTCACTCACCCTGTAATAATTACTTACCACAGGCGAATCGGACGATTCCCTCAGAATATATGTAGATCCTTAACGGATCGAAACTCGTCACGAGGACGAACAGTCTCATGTCGAACTTGTTCCCGTTTATCAGAAACGGTTTGTCGATGTACTTCTGGACGATCAGGGTGTTTCCCTTTGGCAGTTGCTCCCACTTGTTGATCACTCTTACGCCGACTCCTCCACACGTCGCTGGCGGTTTTATGATCCACTTTTCGCCGCCGCTGCCGTCCTTCTGTTTCCAGTTCTGCTCGAGAGCTTCCAGATCTCGTGGCAGGACGTACGTGTCGGGAATTATACCGAATCTACACAGGTTAATAACCAAATAAAATACAACTAGAAAGAAACAAACTTATTCTTGTAATAAGCTCGTTATTTGGATACGGTTTGGTCTTTGAAAGGCTCATGAATCATATTAAAAATCTCAGCACTAAACACGTTTTTACTATGAGTGCAATTTTCATCATCTAAAGGGTATGTTGCAACCTAATCGATTCTCCTAGCTTACCTGACATACCGCTTCCTCTTGACAGCAAAAAATCAGACTCGTTACTTACTAGACATACCATGTATGCTGTAAATTTAGAACAACAAAAGTAAATGTATAAATCGACTCACATTTTAGTGCCGTACTTGAACATCATCCGATTCAGATTCCTCCACAGGTAGTCCTTCCTGCCCAAATTGAACGCGCCGGCGACATGGTTTACCTTCTGGGAAGTCTTCAGCGTCTTGAACGCCGGTAACCTCATCCGTTCACAAGCGCCCGTCCATCCTTCCACTTCTATATACATTCCAATACGATAAAAAATAATAAAAGCATTACATTTTAAGAAGCTTAATTTCAATATTTACCATTTTTTTACCCTACGACAAGCCAACACAGAGCCTTGTCTCTAGTCGAATTATAGTCTTATCACAGGTCGAAATATAGCCTAGTCATAGGTAAAACTTTGGAACCTTATTAGGATTCAAAATATGAAACGTATCACTGTCAGAATGTCATTTTATTGTAAGTTAAAATATAGTGTTACCTTATCACACATGGAAGTTTCTAATATAGCCTTATTTTAAGTAAAACATAGCCTTATGACGCGTTGAAATATGGCCTTATAGCAGGTCAAAATGTAGCCTGGTTGTAAGTCAAAACATAGCTTTATTAGAAGTCAAAATATAGCCTTATCTTAATCCAAAATCTAACTGTATCGTAGGTCGAATAATATTAAAAAAATCAATCTAACTAACATTTTTTTATGAATAAGGATAACGTTGAGATGAGAAATAATTAGCGTTTAAATACAGGCTAAGAGAAATGGGGAAATAAAAGAAGGGAAATAAATCTAACCTTTACTGTAAACGTTGATAAATCGAAAACCGGTGTTGGCCACCGTCCTCCGGATGACGAGCGGCATGGTGGTGTTTGTCCTCCACTTAAGATGCAATCGGCCGATGGGCGGCAGTATGTTGGGCGTTTGGTCTTGCGAGGCGAACTTAATGTAGGGCGGAATATTTGGGAAGAGGCTTTCTCTGATGGGCCAATTAATATATTTATTACTAAAATAAAATTATAGTCAATTAGTTATTGGTGAGGAAAAGTCACCTATTGAGTCATCTCATAAATAAAGGGTGCTTATTCATCCCGGATTAAACTATTATGGCCAGTGGGAGGCCAGGAGAGGCAAAGCTGAGAGAGGTGTGTGTGGAGATGTGATTTAGTTTTGATTCTATTAAAGGTTTTTTTTTAAATAAAACTAGAACCAATCTACTTTAAAACACTTTTCCATATTCCTAATATTTAAATCATCATATCTATATGTTCGCGCTAAGTCGCGAATTTCGAATTATTTTAGATGTTAATAATTTTCTGTAATTTTATACATTTTAACTGAGAATTTCTATTTCTTTGTGTATATTTCGTTTGTGTTTATTCCTTTGTGTCAGTGAGGTAGGCTGTATTTTATGACGGTCAAACGCGCTCGAAGCCACCAATAAACCCTTTTGTAAAGAGTTTCTTGTTGGACAATGGTTTCGAGCGCGGACGTGCCAAATTGGGCGCAATGCAAGATTGGCCGTCCACGGCGACTAAGACCCAAAGTCATAAAATGCAGGCCCTGCCAAAATATATACCTCTGTGTGTTATCTTCTTCTATCTCTGCTTATCTCGTGTCAAATTACTTTCTTTCCTTATTACGTTTCACCCTACTCCTTTTTACTTTAATTCACTTGTGTATTTTTCTAATGCTCGAAGAGTTCTTTTCCGACCACGACACGAGTAAGTTCTAAATCTCTTCTTGCTAACGTGAAACTTTGTCTCTTATGTTTTTATCTTGTAACTTTGTGTGATCTTGTGTTTGTGTTTTACCTTTTTTTATCTGTGCTATTATTCATTTCATTTGCTGCTTTGCTCAATTGTTATTGTATCTATCTTTGTTCTAAATTAATTTGTATATATTTTTTTGATGCACGTTGTTATTAATAAATCTAATTTGTTGTAATATTACGTGTCTAAGTAATTTATTTAAAAAACCGCTGAAACGCGTAAACACTATAACAAGGACAATGCTATTGTGATGGACACATCAATATTTTGTTAAATATGAAATAATAACATTTGAAAAAAATTAAAATAACTTGGAGCAGAAGCGAAAACCGCAAAAAACCGTCATTTTTTCCGGAACGAAAACCGGAACCGAACCGATATGTATTTTATTAATTGAACCGGAACGAAAACCGAAACACAAAAAATAACGGTTAGAAACCCCGGTCTTAACTAACAGCTATGTTTGAAGTCCCGATTTGAAATTGTTTCTTTTCAATTTGATATTGATTAGTCCCAAATTGAAATTAAAAAGGTATGGAAGTAGGTGGTATAGTTGATTTTAAGAAAACTCTAATATTTACCTATTAATATCGATAGACTTAGGCTTCTCTTCCGTCTTCAGCAAAACCGGCTTGATCTTGAGTATCTTCGTACTCTTGTCGATTTGAGTTTTAGTGACGTTATGAAAGTGATTCAGCTCTTCCTCTAGTGTTTCTAGCTCATTGGAATACCGCTCCATGACTTTTTTAAATTTTGTCTGGATCGGGCTTGACGAGTTTTGAGTGAAGGGATTCACTACGCCTTTTTTCGCCCCCCGCGGATTGTGTTTTAAAAGCAAGGAATTTTTTAAATTTGCTAGCCGTAGGTTCGGCGATGGTTCAATTACGGGATCCGCAAATAAGTTTGGCAAAGAGTTTTCGCTTTTCTTAAGGTGAGATTTTTCCTTTCTCACCTGTTGGCTTAGATTTGTCGATAATTTTAATACGGGATTTTTAAATGAGTTTCCGGAAGGATTTCTAAATTTCTCCCAGTGAAAATATTCCCTTTTTACCTGTTGCGAGTCGGTAGATGAAATTGTGGATTTTTTTAATTTCACTGGGGTTACGTTTGTCGATAATTGTAATCCAGGATTTTCAAATGAGTTTCGCAAAGGATTTCTCAAATTATCCCGGTGAGTATTTTCCTTTTTCACCTGTTCCGATTTGGTCGATACAATTGAGGATTTTATTAATTTTACCAGGTTTAAGTTTGTCGATAATTCTAATATGGTATTTCTAAATGAGATTTGCGAAGGACTTTCGTATTTCTCCCGGTGAGAATTTTCCTTTTCCGCTCTATGAGGGTTGGGCGATAACATCGGGGAATTTATGATTTTTGCGTGGTATAGGTTTGAAGATAATTGAAATCCGGGATTTACAAACTTATTCTGCTGCGAACTTTCTTTCTCAAAAATCGGTGATAACATTGGTGAAAACGGAGAATTAATGATTTTTGCTCTGTGTAGGTATGGGGATGACTGCATTACGGGATTTTTAAATGAGCTTCTCGGCGGACTTTCGATTTCCCTCCGGTGATTTTTTTCTGTTTTCGCCTTGTGCGAGCCGGGCGACAAAATCGGAGAATTTTCGGCTTCCTTCCTGTTGGAATTTTGAAGAAAAACATGAACATTTTCAGATAATCTTCGGTTCGAAATTGGCACTTTCGATGGTAGCACGTTCGGTTTCGGTTTCAACTGCGAGCTATTCTCATGTTTCGTCATCTTCTCTAGAAGTACCAACAAGGATTTTTAGAACTCCGGATCTTCCAGTTTCGAAAGGCTGAAAATCATAAAGGTACCACAGTTCATATACACGTATATTGGGTGGACATTTTTAACATTTATTTTTTTAGGAAATTGTTAACGTAATAGTAAAAAAGGTGCCTTTAAGGCTTCAGGTGAAGAACTTATAAGTTCTTCATCTGAAGAAGCAACAACGTTGCGAAACAATTGTCGTGAAATACACAATTAGTTGAAAATCATCAAGTGTTTTATTGAAGTAAAGATGTTTTACCTACGCCCTATCTAGTAACCGCATCATACCACACTGCCATCTTGACAAGTATGATTGACATTACGTACACATAGCTTTGACAAGTACATTACGTGCTGACAGCTGAACAGCTGATTGCTTACCGCACAACCAAATGACATTTCTTGATGTACAGGGAGTTTTTCTTTAAAGTATACGTATTCCAAATTCAGCTTATTTTCTTTAAATCTTTAGTTATTCGTCGTTTTTTTTTAGAGTTTCATTTGAAGCTTTAAACGAGTGTTTTCCACTCCCAGACTAAGCATGAAGTAAAATTACGAGTTTAGAAAAGCCCCGTGAAAATTTGTCGAGGGTCGCGCAGCGACCCTCGACAAATTTTCTGGGCTTTTCTAAACTCGAAATTTTACTTCATGCGCCACGCGTATATAACACTAAAACATTGTGAACTCTATGTATATTTGAACCTCACTTGAAATCAGTATTTTATACGCGTGGCGCATGAAGTAAAATTTCGAGTTTAGAAAAGCCCCGAGAAAATTTGTCTCGGGTCGCTGCGCGACCCTCGACAAATTTTCACGGGGCTTTTCTAAACTCGAAATTTTACTTCATGCTTAGTCTGGGAATGGAAAACACTCGTTTAAAGCTTCAAACTAAACTCTTTTAAAAAAGAACGAATGTTGGAAAATGTACAGCTTTCTTCCCTGTATATTGATCAAGTAGTAATTTAGTTTTCATCATTGTCATGGTACTATTAAAAATTATTACAATAAATAAGTTGTTCTTTCATGCTCATTGTTTATTTTGTTAGGGCGAAGGTAAAGTATCGTAGGCTTCTCGAGTGGTATGGCAATTACATACTCGCGCAATACTGCACTCGCCGCTGCGCGGCTCGTGCCCAACATATCCGCTCATATGTAATATGCTGCATACCACTCTCGTTACGTAATATACTATTACTAAGCGATTAATGAGAAAAAAAGTGTCCAATATGGTTAAATTATGTCTGCAAATACCTGAATTATTTAGTAGATGTGTAAACTAGAACTATACCACTCAAAACTCACGTTTACAACGATTGTGCACATTAATTAAAATAATATGTCGATCGCTTTTCAGCGAATTATATTTACGAAGACATTGGGCTCGTTCATCAAAATGTTCAATATTCAACATGTTTGGATTTGTTTATGACGTATGCTGGTATCTAATGAACGGTACTTCGGTCGGTCTATTGTGTACGATTGCGAAAATCCCAAACACGTTCACGATTAACTATCCAGTCATGATAGAATTCCCCAACATTGGCAGTAAACTTCCAACAGTTGTCTCTGATCAACGAGCCCATTGTTATACATATAACCTTGAAATTTTAAACCCGCATCTAAAAGCAATAGTAGAAGTATTTTTAAGTGTCCTGTCTCTTTTTACACAAGCAATCTGATGACGTCAAACTATTTTCGTATTACATGCATCGGTGCAGAAAGCACTACTTGTCAACACGGTCCGTCAAAAACTTAATTACTAATAACAAATTTTGAGCAAACGGTAAATCCGATCTCCGCAAGAACACTTTTTCTGATTGTATTTTAGCTTAATAAATACATACCACGCCAATAAATATCCATTAGACCATTTTTTCAGTGAAAAATCGCCGTATGCATTCACTTGAATTTAGGTTGATGTTTTCTTGTACCACAAGATGAGATGGGGTGATCAATGTCAACTGTCCTGAGTTGGCAATACTATATTTAAGGTGGTATGATTGTATGATTGGCAATTATGATTAATTCCATATCCGGTTTTATTCTGCCAAACGAAAGTTATGTTTTGGTTATGTTTAAACTGGATTGTATTTGTACCGGGTTATCAATGTCAACTGTTCTGAGTTGGCAATACTAACCCACTAGGATGGACTAGGAGGAGTACAGGTTGTCGGACACAAGAGGATCGCATGGATCTAGACGTAGACAAGAGGAGTGTAAGGATCTAAACGTAGACAAGTGGATAGCAGCGATCTAGACTTAGACAAGAGGATCGCAACGATAGAGACGTAGACCAGCGGATCGCAGGGATCTAGACGCAGACAAACGGATCGCAGGGATCTAGACGTAGACAAGAGAATAGCAGTGATCTAGACATAGACAACCATCGAGACGTAATCAAGCGGATTGCAGGGATCTAGACGTAGACAAGAGGATTGCAGCAATCCAAATGTAGACAAGAGGATTACAGCGGGAGTCGCAGAATAACTTGTCAAAATCATCTATTATAATTGTATTCCTTTGTTTTCCGTACAAATAAACTCGGAAAAAAACATTCGCTGTATATAATTCTTTTATTGTTTGTAAGCAAACATTTTTTTATTGGATTATTAAAATGGCGATTTATTCACAACAAATTCTTTTAATTACCTTGTTTTTATTTCTCTCCCTGATCAGGGGGCTTATTCTGATTGCCGATAAGTTCCTTCTCTGAAGAGACGTTATTTTGGAAAAAAAAAATCGTGTGAAGAAAAACAATGTAATTTTAACGAGAGAGAAGTCACTGAGGAGAAAACTCATCGGTGTTCAGAATAGGTTTAGATTTTTCGAGATTCTGTCCAAAAAAATTATCAGCAATCGCATTCAATAAAAGGGTCCATTAATTATAATTAAACTTTTAATCACGGATATAAAAAAATACTATAAAAGATCGATGGTCTACCTATAAATATACCCACACATCAAAAATGGAAAGAATCCAACCTCAAATTTGATTTAAAAAAATGTCAAACAAGAACTGCTATGTAATTCAATAGAAATTCAAGCACGCATTAAATTTCCTAATTGTAATTACTAAAATCTGTTACACTTTATTACAAACAAATAAAATATAATAAGATATAAACTTACTTCTGTCTTTTATTGGTAGTTTTTTATATTTTATTCATATTAATTCTGATTCTATTACACATTACTTATAAGTGAGTAAAGTTCGTTCAAAAGTTAAAAAAGCAATCAGGTTTATTCTAATGTTAATAGGAATTTAAATTTTCTAGTTGTTTTTGGAAATTATGAATTTTCCTATTGTTGCTAGATCGGTTGATTACATTTTTCATTAATATTTTGAAGTTTTTATTGTTACCATAAGTAAAAATTTGTGCTAAATATCAATGTAGCAAACACAACATTGTAAAGTGCGATGTTGCCAAACTTTATTCATTAAATAGATTGATTAACTAACGAATCGCTTAAATTGAGGAAATCATAAGGCGTTTATTAAAATAAGTTGTTTACTTTAATCAATTATTTAGTTAATGTGCATTTTAATGAAATGGAACTCATACGGCCCATTGACATTATACATTTATTACAGAAATAAGGCATAACTTCGAAAACAATATATAACATCTTAAAAAACTCTTAAACAGTAAAAAAAACTAGATTATTTATATAGTTTCATGTGTGCAGAATTGTTCCCTAATTAAAAAGAACGAGTAGTATTTTTATCACAGATTTTGTAAATAATTAAAAAAATCTCGCCAGTTTCATTAATTTCCCATTTCACACAAAAGCACACAATAAATATACAAAGATTTTCTCACTACAAAAATCATTTAATTTAATAAATTTTACATGCTGGAATAAACACACTTACAAATACACTCTGGTTAAACAAAATTATTCTTCTATTGTTTATCAAGGTTGCAAAAAATGAGCCGAATTCGAACCGAGACCGGAAATTGGAATGCTGATAAAACCAATTTTTTTTTTTTTTGGCTTTTGCCTTGGGAACTTGCCCATTAGCCATCATCAATGTTTATTTTTGTATCAATTAATTTATTACAATTTGTATTATTTAACTATTCATTCGGAC
Organism: Philonthus cognatus; assembly: GCA_932526585.2. NCBI lineage: Eukaryota > Metazoa > Arthropoda > Insecta > Coleoptera > Staphylinidae > Philonthus > Philonthus cognatus. The sequence goes on along the minus strand of OW052249.1, from coordinate 21,139,842 downwards.
AATCACACACATTCATACCACACCCAGGGTCACGACGAGACATTATTTTTCAAATAAAGTCTCCCCGTGCACGGGAATCGAACCCGAACGAATCGAACCCGGCGACGTTACCGCTCGGCCACCACCTGCCCTGATAAAACCAATGAGATGCATTATTTCTGCTCGCATTTCGTTTGTGTGTGTAAATTTTGTTTTAACCTTCAGCTGTGATCAATTATTCGGACGGTGCGTATGCCATCTCCGAAATATTGAAGTCGTGTGATCGGTTTTTGAGCTATGGAAATTATTACGGGATTGTAAACAGCGCGGTTTTAACTAATTAATTGAAGATATGAGCACTAATGATACAAATTTGTGGGAAGATGAAGAATTGGTATTTTTTTTGCAAGGATCCCACTGAGCAAAAAACAAACAAATAACGTTATATCAACATTGTAGCAACATTAAACGTTGTTTTAATGTTGATGAAACATTACTTTAATATGTTTGTTCAGTGGGATGGAGCCAATATTTTCACCCTTAAGGGAGTATTACCATTCGGAAGTTTAAAAAATGGGATTTTTTTTGTTGCATTTTTTTATACTTTATAGTATCTAGTTTCATGCTGTAAAGCCGTTTTACGATACGCGACTTCGTTAGTTAGCTTTTCGCTTGTTGAAGTAAACAATGCCGCACGCTGAAAAGGTCTCTCTGCGCGGTGGGGGCTGAAAATGTACGGCAGGTATAAATTATCCTTCTAATCGACACCGATGAATTCGGGTTCTTGTAAGGGTTCATAGAGGTCACTGGCGGCTAATTTTGCTTGGTGACAGTCGGTAAGGGTCAACACAATTTGTGTAAGTCGACGATCTCGTACGCGTGTTATAGTGCATCCTTTATTTCGAAAATGACGAATATCAGTACAAAAAGGCAGGAAAAGTTCCTCTGGTTTCTCGTAGAGGAAAACAAGACGATTTTGGGTAACCAGCATACAACCGTAAACGACACTTCACACGTGAGCACGTCAACAGAAAAGTTGCGCAGCAGTTTTGAAGATATTTCGGTGGACCCCAACAGTTGCTATGTGCTGCTAAATTTCCTGACGGTGTTCAATTTTTTATCAACACATTTGAAGTGCAAAACTTGTGATGGTGACGTTACTTTTTTTCGGAGTGCGGAGCGAGGCCTCGGATTTAAACTTACAATAAGCTGCAGGTGCCCCTCGAATTCGCGTTCAGTGCCATCTTGTGCTCAAATTGACAACGCGTACGAAATCAATCGTCGCCTCATGTTTGTTATACGTCTTCTTGGAGTAGGACAGCGGGAGGTCAACTTGTTCTGCGGGCTGATGGACCTGTCAACTGGATTCGGAAATTCGACATACTACGCTATTTTGAGCAATTTGTACACCGCTTGGAAAGCCATGTTTGACGGTGTTTGCAGCAAAGTAGTTCAAGAAGAAATCACGCAGAACCAACTACATGGAAACGAACCAACTCATTTACCGGTGTCAGGCGATGGCTCCTGGAAAAATCGCGGATTTTCGTCTCTCTATGGCATATGCTCGCTTATTGGGACTTACTCGGAGAAAGTTATTGATGTCGTAAAACCATCGTTTTGTCAGGGATGCAATTTGAAGAAGGGTTCTAAGGGGACTCCTGAATACGACGAATGGCTGGAGACGCATAAAGAGACATGTTCTATCAACCATCACGGAAGTGCCGGCAAGATGGAATCAGACGCAGTTCAAGAGATGTTCGGCAGGTCAGAAGAATTACATGGAGTGAAGTACAAATACTACATCGATGACGGGGACACGAAGACCTTCAAAACTCTTCTAGACATGGATCCCTATTCCGATTTGACTGTGCAGAAAAAAAGAATGTGTCGGGCATGTTCAGAAACGGATGGGTTCGAGACTTCGTGTAGCAAAAAAACAGAATAAAGGCGTCGGTGGAAAAGGTTCAGGTAAACTGACCGATAATTTGATCCAGCAATTGACAATTTATTATGGTTTGGCAATCCGACGTCATACTAATTCGATTGAGGAGATGAAAAATGCAGTGTGAGCTACGTTTTTGCACAAATCTTCAACCGACAAAAACCCGTAACACGACAATTGCCCAGCAGGCAGCGACAGTTGGTGTAAGTGGCAGGTGGCAAATGCTACCGGTGAATTGGACAAATTCAAACACGATCCGCCGCTCGCAGAAAAAGTTCAGCAGGTCATTCGTCCAATTTACGAGTCACTATCCGACGACGATTTGATGAGTAGGTGCATGGGTGGAAATACACAGAACTTAAACGAAAGTTTGAACGCTTGCGTATGGAAGCTGACTCCAAAACATCTTAACTGTGGTACAAAATCGTCGCTGTCGCGTCCTTTTTAGCCGATGCTAGTGACGGGTACTTGGTAATTTTCAAGACAATGGAGACACTGGGAATCCGTATTGGCCTGCAAGCTAAGGCGATTCAGGTGAGAACCGACGCGGAGCGCGAGTCGCGGGCCGAACTCCGCCTCACTCCAGCAGCTCAGGAGGCCATCCAACAACACCGGCACGAGCAAATTATTCAAACCGAGTTTTTAGAGGAAGAGGAGGGCCTATTGTATGGAGCTGGCATAGCTGACTAAAAGTAAAAATCCACTAAAAGGGTTAAAACTTGTGTCAAAACTTTAAATGCGTTTTCTGAAAACTACTTCTTTTTCGCTGGCCGGAAACATGTTTTCAAACTATGAAACGTATAGACTAGTGTTTTGAGTATCCTGTTCTCCACATTATTCTCTGGAGTTTGAACCACCGTCATTCAAATATATTAATATTTGATATTTTTCAGAGAGTTAAGGCTCTCAGAAAAGGAAGGGGGGGGGGGGGATTTTTCATTGTCAGTGGTTCAAACTCCAGATAATTTAATACAAATTAATGACTGCTACTTCAGTCCGAAAAATTCTTTCCGGCCATGGGGAAAAACACGGCGGACACGGCTTTATTTGAGGCCAGATTTAGAGGTCAAGCCGGACGTTTGAAAAGAATTAAAATTCATTTTTTATAGTTCATGAAAGATCGCATGTATTAAATTTACCCCAATTTTGTTTTTTTTGAAAAACCGTCAAAAAAACGCTTTCCGAATGGTAATACCCCCTTAAGGTAACTATTACAATTATTTAAATGGTTATTGTGATTTGTAATCAGGAGATGTAACAATGTAACGTTTTATTTGTTTAAGGTAAATTAAGTTTTATAGATAATTATATATTTCGTTTCATATTCATATTCATTTTATTGTGCTAATAACAAAAAGGTATTTCTTTGTTGCTATCTAGTTTTTAGTTTTACAGGACATATTTGTTATTGAATATTATCTTAGTTTTATAATATGTATAACAAATATACGGAGTGTTTCTTTTAAGTATACATACAGGGAGTTTTTCTTTTAAGTATAGAGTCCTTGTTTTTTTTAAGAATTCAAATTGAGGCTATAAACGAGTGTTTTCCACTCTCAGACTAAGCATGAAGTAAAATTTCGAGTTTAGAAAAGCCTGAAAATTTGGTTTGGTCGCGTAGCGCGAAGCGCGGAGCGGCCAAACCAAATTTTCAGGCTTTTCTAAACTCGAAATTTTACTTCATGCGCCACGCGTATTCAACACTGAAATCACTGAAATATTGTGAACAAGTGAACTTAAATTGAAATCAGTGTTTTGTACGGGTGGCGCATAAAGTAAAATTTCGAGTTTAGGAAGGCCTGAAAATTTGGTTTGGCTTTTCTAAACTCGAAATTTTACTTCATGCGCCAACCGTATAAAACACTGATTTTAAGTGATATTGAAAGTATACTGCTTTAGAATCCTGCTTAAGCAGTATATTTTGAACTTCACAATATTTCAGTGTTTAGTACGCGTGGCGCATGAAGTAACATTTCGAGTTTAGAAAAACCTAAAAATTTGGTTTGGCCGCGTAGCCCTACGCGACCAAACCAAATTTTCAGGTTTTTCTAAACTTGAAATTTTACTTCATGCTTAATCTGGGAGTGAACAACACTCGTTTGAAGTTTCAGTTTGACCTTTTTTTTAAATAACGAATATCTGAAGATTTACACCGTATACAGTACATTGGGATATGTATACTTAAAAAAAACTCCCAGTATCACAATTACAACATATACCGGTTGGCCATAAAAGTATTGCCTACAAATTGAACTCTAAAAGAAAACAATGAATATCTGAAGATTTACAAGCATACCGGGTGGCCATGAAAGTATTGCCTACGCAATTACTTAGGCAATATAACTGGTAGGCATTTAAGTTTTAGGATGTGTATATACAAGTTAACTATAGCTTGATTTTGGTATAACTTCCACCGAAATATCATATTTTTGGAGCCAGTTAGCGCATGCGAACTTACATGAGGTCACCTGTATAAGATATACTCTACCAACGTTGGCCTAACCTAAAACACACAACCTGCATCATACCACTAGATTCTTGAAATCCCAAATTTAATTGGTCATAAAAACAGATTATATACTCAATGACATTAGAAGCGTAACACCCAGAAGGAGTTATTATTTTAACTTGATTTTTTGCCAGTATGGTAGTCTTACATCAAGATTAAAATGATTACATTTTCAAGAAATTTTATTAAAAAACAATCTAAAAAAATTAATAATGTGTTTGGCGACCCCTTTGCTGTATACACTCCTGTAGACGTCTGGGCATCGACAAAATGAGATAGTCGATGTCTTCTTGAGGCATCTCGTTCCAAGCAACTTGAATTTCATCGATCAACTGTGCTAGAGTCTGTGGAGGATGGTGCAAAGAGAATATTCTTCTTCCCATGATATCCCACACATGTTCAATGGGATTTAAATCAGGCGAACGGGGCGGCCACGCCAAAACATTAACACCAGCTTCATTAAGAAAGTTCATAGTTCGACGAGCAATATGGGGATGTGCGTTATCTTGTTGAACAAGAACGTCTGGGCGGCCATCTAAATAAGGCAACAAAGTCGGTCGTATGACGTCTTCAACATAACGCGCAGCTGTCATACTGCCTCGAATGAATACAAGTGGTGATCGACTACCATAAGCAATAGCCCCCCAAACCATTACTCCAGCAGTCCTGTGTACATGCCTCTCAATAGCAAACCTAAGATCAGGTCGTTCTCCACGGTAGCGTCGTACCATTCTACGGTCATCATGCGTGCCTAGACAAAATCGTGATTCATCGCTGAATACGACATCGTGCCATTCTGCCTCCCAATGCTGCCGTTCTCTGCACCAGTCCAACCTTTGGCGACAGTGTCTCGCTGTTAAAGGAAGCACTAATCTTGGACGGTACGAAAGAAGCCCAAAGGATTGAATGCGGCGATATAAGGTTTGCATACTAACGGGCCTACCTTTTTCTCCAATCCATCACCGATTTGACGCGTAGTAGCGAAACGGTCTCGCAGGGCTATTTGTCTTAAGCGCCGATCTTGACGTTCTGTGGTACGCCTTGGTTGACCAATTGGTCTTATTCTTGCTCCTCTGCCTTCTTCTGTCCAGACCTGATACACACGTATTACAGTTGCTGCAGTGGAATCAATACGGCGGGCAATTTCGCGATAGGACATACCGACATCTCGATAAGCAACAACTCGACCCCGGTCAAAATCGCTCAAATGGTGATATTGCGGACGTCTTCGGACTCGAGGCATTTTATTTAAGCTTAACACACTCAACGGAAACACGAAAACTAAAAACATCTGTACTAAACAGCTCATATAAATAGTTTTATCAAAAAAGAAAAAGTGAAATATTTTTTTTTTCACAATAAATATAAAAGGCACAAGGTTGAAATTGTTATCAATGTATGCTTTAAATATAGTCACTCTGTTGCTAAAATATGAATTCAAAAAAATCCTTCCTTCTTGGTGTTACGCTTCTAATGTCATTGAGTATATATCCTTTACCCTATCCGTACCTCAATGTTGCTGTCGCAGAAGAAGAACATCAACATAGATTATTCAAACAATAACATTTTCTCTATACTGCATCATCATGCTGTAATGTTATTAATTTTAGTTATAAATCGATAAAACTAGCAACATTTTCATTACATCAGATATAAAAGAACTACCTGCAAATTAAGCTAAAATATATTCGAGTCTTTAATCTTACATTTCTTTATTTTAAGTGACATTTTACAAGTGTGTACAATAAATATTTTAACATTTACCCAAGTTGACTCAACTGTGACATCAAGACGAATACAAGAAACCTGAAACATAAAAGTATCTAGTTAGATAAGTAACGTACATTTTTTCAAGATTGCGATCTTTTAAGCATAGAATTTATTTAAAGATACCTGCAAAGAGGAATTCAAAATCGAATTTACGATGGGCCAGAAGCTGACACCAATAAAATGTATTTGTTTTTAAAGATCATTTTTGACTAGTTCTGTACTGCACGAACAGTTTATTTAACCGAACATACTTTGCTGTGTTTTTATAAAATAATACTAAGTGTGTATGTAGGCGAAAGAATTAGTTTCTGTCGACTATATTTTTAATTTCATCAGCAATGATCAGAAGTGCCGGCATATGGGGCGCACAAGGGGTGACGGATCACTACTGCCACTTACCTTTAGTCCATTCCGCACCGCTAACTTCTGAATTGGGTGATGTAGACGATTTCTTAACTAATTAAGTCTATACACAACAAACTAAATAATTTTAAACCAATCTAGTGAGAAACTCGCGTGGCCATTCCACTCGAACGACCCATACTTTCTTTTCATTTCGGTGGTGTAAGTGACAGCATTTGTCGCCAGATACCGCCACCATACAGACCCCCAATATGCATGGCAGTTTTCTAATTCTCGACTGAACAGTCTACACATAATTAATAAATAAGTTACCTATTTCACAAGTGTTTTTGGTCGTCACCTAAAGAGGAACACTGGGTGGAGGGGGCAGCGGTAACCTTGATCTTCTCTTCTTCCGTTTTTTTATCATAAACTAAAAAGGGAGATTGGGTGAAGGAGTACGGCGGTAACGTTGGTGTTTGTTTTTCCAGTTAAGCCTTTTCGCCATTTATTTTTTGGTTGTCACCTTATTGTCAATGTTTCTCCTTCTACCACTTGAAATTGTGGTGTTTTCTTTTCTTTAACTTTAGTCTTTTTGCCGTTTATTTTTATTGTTAGTATTTCTCCTTCTACCACTTCAAATTTTGTTGTTTTCTTTTCCTTTACTTTAGTCTTTTTGCCGTTTATTTTTGGATTATCACCTGAAGCGGGAGACTCGACGGGGGAAGTCGTCTGTGTCTGTTTCGGCATCTGAACTGGTCGTGGCGAGTCCTACAAAACAAGACCATTTTTTTACTTTTTACTTTATTGCAGGACAATATGATAGAAAAGTATAACAGAAAACAACAGACATATCGTGAAGATGCCTTGTTACATTTAAGATAGATATGTATTGAGAGTAGTTGACTTAGTTGGGCCACAGAGATTGAATATCTAGTAAAATAAAAAAATGCGTTAAATAAAAACGTAATATACATGATTTCCTTTGGATATGTTTTGAGTGGAAAACAACTCAATTTGAATGATAAATAAATAAACGGACTCACCTTACTAGGCATCCATTGCAGTGGTACTTGTAAGTGCAGCTTTTCGGCACACAACTTTCTTAACCTGTCGATACCTGAAATTATAGAATCAAACCATAAACATATGCCTAGATCAGTGCTTTTTAATCTTATTACTCTCGTGACCTATTTTACAAAAAAGAAAAAATTCGCGACCAGAATAAATTTAATGGTTCATGGTATCTGCTATAGGGGGAAGTGCGCATTGCTGCACTGCACTTGGACCTCATTAGGCCCATTATTCTGCCTCCCACTACGGGTCACCCATCCTCAGCTTAATGGTACATATTATGCCAGGTTTTATGGATTCTTTTAATTAATTAGTCTTTTGCTAAAATTATGAACTAAAACTGGCGTAGATGCTGTGTAAACCATACAAATACGGTAAATAGTTCTTTGGTTACAACAAATAGTTGCATTAAAATCGGCTTTGAGAGCGGAGTGCCTTTCTCCAAATTACTCACCCTTTTGCCGATTATCTTCATATTTACACTCCCAAGCGTCGCACAGCCTGTTGTAATACCTGGTCGGCATGAAATCCAAGTACTTGTAAGTCTTCGACGTCGGGAAGATCTTCTCAAAATCACCTTTCACCACCAGCTCGTCCTCGGCCTGGGTTAGAATACGCACATCGTCCCCCGTTAAATGTTTGAGAATACGGTCCAAGTAATCTTTCCGTTCAATAACTTTTCTGTACTTCTTTTGCTTTTGAGTTTCACGGTCAAGCAACTTTGTGGCATACAGCCTGGAGTCGTAACAAGGTGGAACGTTTCTTTCTTTGGAAAATTGCGGCGGGAGTTGAAATTGGGCGATGTCCAAGAACGTTCGGACAAGAGGGATTTTCACGTGTCGCATTACAGCTGAGTCTATCCGCCAACTGGGAAAATTGTTGACCTGCAAAAGTTGAAATAATAATAATTTTTATTTAGCAATGGTAAAAGAGAGACAAATATTCTTTCAAAATGGTCTTAATGGACTCAAGAGAAAAACGTTTTCACCTCCAACAGCCACGGCTTCAAATTTCCATCGAAAATCACGTCAAAGCCAAAAATCTCGTAACAATTATATCGGATCAGCTTATTCTCCGCACACTCTTTTACAATAGCCGACTCCCCGGAGATTATCGTCTTTATTACCAGTTGCTTCACTTCCGTCCAGGTTGCACCCGGGTTGTGGCCCAGCTTGCGCATGTATTCCCATAATTTTGATAGAGTCCTAAATAACAATATATTAATGCAAAAGAACAAAATCACGTCAATGATAATTCACTGAAATTGAAAAGAAAAAGAGGGGACATGGAACAAAAATGAAAGAGACATAGAGAGACGTACCACATGTGGCCTTTGAAGGAGTTGGGGTCATTGTTGTCCGTGTATTGGTTTGATTGTCTGTTTACACACCAATTCGTTAAATGCATGCACCGATCGTTAATATTGCTATCGCAAGCAGTGTATTTTACTGGAATATAAAAAACTATAATAAATAAATGTGTCTGCGGTGGCTAAGCGGTTGACGCGTTGGTCTTACAATAAAACAGGGGTGTAGAGCCCGTGACCCAAAGCAAGTGCCAATGTGGCCCAAGCAAAAAATACAACAATAAAATGTATAATATTGTTTTCGCTTTCCAGTAATTTAATAAATTTTATAAAACATAAGGCTGGTAGTGTGCAAATACATGGAACTATTTCATGCAAATTTACATATTCTTTTTCTACAGACATATCGTCGCAATATCTTTGCATTGAAAGTTGTCAATTGTATATTTATATTTTGACAAGTAATGTCACGCTTGAACATTGAATTTTTAAAACTAGTTTTGAAAGTAAAGACGTTTGAGGACGTTACTGTCAAAATGATTAAAATATAATGAGTAGTGACGAAAAACAATTAACGCCGCACAGTGTAACCGTAACCCCGAAAATAGCCAAAATACAATAAAGGTATCAAAATGGAACGTCTACCATACATAAAATTATATTTTATAATCACTTCTGCAAACCTTAGATTAAATGCACAGGCTTTTTTTGCTAAGATTTATCGTCAACTCAGGAACTTATTATACTTTAAAGAAGACATGGATATATTTAATGTAACCTCCCTTGATATCAGAACCTCATTGTCACCGTTAATATAAGTCTTTTCTTTTGTTTTTTGTTATCAAATATGCCATATAATTTATCCACTACTCTACTTTATTTCTACCATTTTGTATTAATGTTTATTTTTAGTATTAATGTTTATTTTTAGTATTAATATTTATTTTTAGTTAGTATATTTTAGAAAAAACTGTATTTTTCTCTGTAAATAAAATTTATTCTGCTGAGAAATAAACGATTATTATTATTATTACTAAGACAATTTTGTGAGAGAATTTACAACGTATAAATAGCGCATACTTTCGTGGTCTATATGTAAACCATGAAGTTAAATAAAAAGTAATAGAATTATATTTTATAATAAGTGTCTATTTTGATTTGAAATTGTGAGTTTATTATGTAATTACACTTTTTTATAAAAGCATAATCAAATATCTTGTATTTAACTTTTTTTTTAATATTGCATGTTTGTGTTAAAATTACTTTTACAGTATGATATTGTGTTTAAGCGATATATTTCTGGTTGTTTTGCGAATTTAATGAATTAATGATAATTATAAAAGTCGGCAAATTTACAATGGGCCCGTTCAATAAAATGTACAACATTCAACATGTTTGGATATTTTTGTGATGTATGTTAGTATCTAATGTCCGGTCCTCCGGCCGGTCTATTTAGTACGATTGCAAAAATCCGAAACACGTTCAGGATTAATAGTGCGGTCATCAGAGAATTCCCCAACAGTTGGCAGTAGACTCCCAACTGTTGTCTCTGATGAACGGTTTTTTGCTCACCTCGTATAACCCAAGACCATAAGACCCAGTTAAGCTATAAACTAGACACCCTTGCTCTAATAGGACTCGAATACAGGATTTACTAGTTAATAATCATTATTTACCACAGGCGAATCGGACGAGTCCCTGGGAATATATGTAGATCCTCAACGGGTCGAAACTCGTCACAAGAACGTACAGTCTGAGATCGAACTTGTTTCCTTTTATGAGGAACGGTTTTTCGATGTACCTCTGGACGATCATGGGGGTATTCTTGGGCAGTTGCCACCATTCGTTTATCACTTTGACGCCGACGCCCCGCGCCGACGCTGGTGGTTTCATGATCCACTTATCTCTGGTTTTGCCGTCTGTGGCCATCCAATTCTTTTTGAGCGCTTTCAGATCTTGCGGCAGAACGTACGTGCGAGGAATTATACTGAATCTACACAGATTAATAACCAAATAAAATACAACTATAAACGAACAAAGTGACTTTTGTGTATATTGTTGTTTTTAAAAGATACTACCCACATAGCACAAACTATCGAATGTATATCCACGATACATCCAAAATGTGCAAATGCGTTTGGTAACATACAATAGATATTCAGTGTATATCCTCTAATGAATATCTATTACAATATACTCTAAGCGTGGCTCGTGGCCAACTTCAGGCCAGGCAACGTATTCGTTTTTATAAGATTTTCATAATAGTTAAAATAATTAATTAATGAATTTGAAACGTTTGTATAAACTTATTCCTTGAAAATGGCCAAAATATATGAAAAATAGTTTGCAGTGTCCCCTTGCGGGATGCCCAAGACAAAAACAAACCTCAAAATCGAATTCTCCATACCCAGAAACCCAACATATAAATAAAAATAGGAAATGTTTCAAATTAGAACTGAAATTCAAATAAATATTACATTCAGCAGCAGTAAAATCTTCAATTAAAATTAATGCGGCTCGAAATACACCGTATACTTTTTTTCTTACAATTGAACGTAAAATCAGAAAAAAACGAGACTCACTATTTGCCGTTAAAATGGGCACTCTGCCAGATAGCGGAATATGGCCTATGCTCAATCCAGTGTTATATAGAGATCAGTGGGTTTATGTTATGAAACTGTAGATTTAGAACAACAATGGTAAATTGTATAAATTAACTCACTCTTTAGTGCCGTATTTGGCCATCAACCGATGCAGATTTATCCACAGGCAGTCCTTCCTGCATAAATTGTGATTGCCGGGGAAATGGTTTACCTTCTGGTCCCTTAGCAAACCGTATTTTGGTGCCTTGGACGAGTCCCAACTACCCATCCATCCGTTCTCCTCTGTGTACATTCCAACAAAATAACAAATTATAAATTACATTTCAAAAAGAAAAATTCTATGTGCTGATGATCTCAAGATCTTATGTTGTTATTTATTTTATGAATATATATAATTCTTTAATTAATAAGAATTATAATGGGATGAGAAATAATTAGTGTTCAAATGGACGCTAAGAGGGATATGGGAATAAAGGAATGGAAAGAAACCTAACCTGAACTAAACAGATCGGTAAACTGAAAACCGGTTTTGGCCAACGTTCTCTTGATGAGGGGCGGCATGTTGGTACGTTGTTGCCACTTTAGATGCAACTTTCCGACGGGCGGCAATTTGTTGGGTTTTTGGTCTTGCGTGACGAACTTAATGTAGGGTGGAATGTTAGGGAAGAGGCTCTCCCTAATAGGCCAATGGTTACGTTCATAACTAAAACAAAATTATAGTAAATTAGGTATTGGTGAAGAATAAGTCATCCAATAAATGTAGGGTGACCAATTGTCCCTGATTTTCCGGTTATTTATAATAACATTTGAATAGAAATAGTCAAATTATATTAACATTTGAAGAGATATATATACTTAAATTATATCAAAATTTGAATAGAAACAGGTAATTTACATCAAAATTTAAAAGAAATAGTCAAATTTTATCAAAATTTTAATGGAAATAATAGAAGCGTAGTCTAGTGGGGGCCCACAGTATATCCGAATCCCGAAAAGCTGGCCAAAAGTAAAAAAATAAAATAACTATCTGTGGATTTTGACGATACTATTTCGATAGATCAGTATTAGCTCTATTAAATTTTCTATGCAGTTACCGCTTATATCTTACACCTATCCATACTGCTTGAAGGGGTGCACATCAGGCGAGCACAATTGCGAGATTTTTACGAGTTTTGTATTCGTGAATTGACCAAGTAAAGAGAACAAACGAAACGGAAACGTCTCCTATATAAACCGTCGTAAATCAAGTAAAGAACTAACTTTTATTGATAAAATTTGGTGGAACTATTGCTGCTAATACATTAAATCAAGTGTGAAGTTTTTGAATAAAAAGAACCTTACTTTAGTAAAATAGTAAGTACAACAAACTGTATACTTTTTAACCTTGCAAATAAATATTCGTACTCAAATTTTTTTGCGTTGACGCTCGATGGTCTCGTCGATCGCGAATAAAAAAAATATCTACATATACCTCGAGGACTTGGCCTGACCGGACGGATTAGTTTTAGTTATCAAATAAATCTGGACGTCCTTTGTTTAATCAACGTATTCTGCTACCATTTCTAAAGTAAACTGTACTCGCCGTTTTCAGGAAATCGTAAGAGATAGTAATCACAGACTCTAAGCAAAGTATTATGAATTTTTCTTTAGATGATGTTAAAAAAATTATCCTAGAACAGACAGTGGAAATTAAAAAGGAAATTAAAAAATTCACACTGATATCTTTCCACAAATTGAAGTTTTGAGAACTGAAAATGAAGTTCTAAAGTCGAAAATTCAACAATTGAAACAGAAATTGAAGAAAATTAACATTGTGCATGGAATTCCCTCAATTACTAACAAAAAGAAGATCCAACCCCAAGAAGTATTGAACATTTTAAACAAAAAGCTTGAGACAAAAGTTTCTGTTCAAGATGTAAATAATATAACCGTTTTGGGAAATACAGAAGTTAGTCCCATTTTAATAGAATTTATTAGATTCTACAATAAAACTGAAATGCTCAGAAATGTGGCGAAACTAAAAGGGACAAATATACTTCTTTTCAAAAAAATCAGAACACAAAGTATTTATTGGACGATTTTAATGAAATTTGCAGAATTTGATCATTGTAAAATTTTATTAAAATCGTGCAATAAATACTTGGTGTTCTGATTTTTTTGAAAGGCAGTATATTTACTTAAATAGCGACCTAACCTCCGATGAGCGTCAGATAAGAAATCTACATTTTCGTGCAGCCAAAAATGCTTGGAAGCAAGTAAAACTCTTCAATACACATGTTCTTATCGATGGGCGTAGGCATAATCTTTCGGAGCTTCAACAAGTAGCAGATGCTAGTACTGAAATAGAAGAAAACCAAGATATTCTGAATGAAGTTAGTACCAACAACCCCAAGCAGATGGCACCCGCAAACAGAGTGAAAACTAGAAACCAGTTAAAAAGCACTAACGCCAACTAATCATATTTTAGTTTTCAACATATGTAATTAGTTTGTATTTCTGTAATTTTATAATTATTAATTTTCGAATCTAATGTGTATTTGAGTTTTCAAGTTAATAATATGTATAAAAATTAATTGAAAATTTGCTATATAAATATAAGATCTCTTGCGAAAAAATTTGATATTTTTCAGGCTAACCTTGACACGATACAAGCTAATATAATTGGCATTACAGTTTACAATTAACAAGTTAGAAGGTTTTAATTTGATGAGATAGGACCGCCCTGGCCGCGGTGGTGGCGTCGCTTTATATATTAAAGATAACTTTAAATATTCAGTGATTAGTTCGGAAACTACTCAATCAATTGAACAGCTATGGGTAAGGTTGATTATAAATCATAAATCAGTAGTATACACCGTTCCATTTGTTTCTGGATCTCGCCTAGCCATGCTTTCGTGTTGTTATGTTGCAGTATCAACATTTACATTTTTTATTAATTGGCACTCCTGATTCCTTATTTTAACAGTGTTGCAATAATTTATGATATCATAAGTATGGGGTATAAATTCAAATTAATTAATGGGCGCAAAATTCTCTGCGAACAAAAACATGTTGTTGCAGCTAAAATTATTTTCCTTAGAAAATTTTTACAGTATCAAAATTCCAGTGAAGATATCCAATTCGTATACCTGGATGAAACATGGATATATCAGAATGGATCCGTGGTTCGAGGCTGGGTACATGAAACGGATATAAAAAGTAATCCAACTAAATTCAAAAATGAAGGCAAACGCTTCACCATTCTACATGCTGGGTATAGGGGTGGGTTTTTGGATCGGTACGATTTTTTATTACATTCGAAAAACAATGACCGAGATTACCATACCACAATGGATGGTAATACTTTTCAAAATTGGGTGGTTAATCAACTTATTCCTGCTTTGGCTAAGCTTTCAGGGAAATGTGTAGTTATTATGGATAATGCTGCATACTATTCTGTGCAATTAGACAAAACTCCTTCATTTTCTTGTAAGAAATGCGAAATGCAGGAGTGGTTGGTTAAACACAATGTAAAATTCAATCCAAAATTAACCAAAAAGGAACTATGGGCTTTATTTATAACCTTTTCGATCAAATGACAAAATTTACGTAGTTGATGACATTTTGAGAAAGAACGGGCACGAAGTTCTTAGATTACCGCCATACCATTGTCAATACAATCCAATTGAAATGGCATGGGGGTTTTGTTAGACTTACTACAATAAGCACATAAATTCTAAGCAACCATCTAAGGATCGTGTTCAGAATTTATGGCTTGAGTCTCTCTCAAAATGTACATCCGATATGTGGCAAAATTTCTGTGATCATTGTGAAAAACTTATTTCGGATGACTGGACAAAACACATGGGAACCTTTCTTTTGAAACCATTCCTCCTTTTATTATTTCGCTTGGGGAATCTGGCTCAGAACAAACATCAGAAGATTCAGATGCAGGTTCTCTTGACTAAATAATAAAAGTGGAATGAGGGCTTAAAAATTGTTTGACATGAAAATTATCAGTATCACAAGAGGGTGGGAATAAATTTGCAATTCTACAAAAAAATACTGAGGGCCAACAGAAGAGAGAATGACCAAAATTAAGGTGGATGGATGGAGTTGATCAAAATGTGTTAACGGGAAGACCCAAGCTAGATGACGAAATAAGTTTGCAGAGCCGAATTCATTATATTTGTTATATACAATATTATTGCTGTTTGTATGTACAAAAACCAAGTAGTAAATTTTGTTAATCTTAAAACTGCATATTATTATCATCCTTTTATATCTGAAAATTTGTAAAACAGGCAACAGTGTAAGATCACAATAGTCAGAAATTATAACCTTAAAATTGAACATCTGACAGTGACATTTAAAAACCCTGATTTAAAACACAACCAGCCCCACTTACAATACTTAAACTGTCACTTTTCCATAGCTAGGCGAGATCCAGAAACAAATGGAATTTTGTATAGTTTATAGACCACCGAAGGTAAATTTCATAGAATTTACAGAATGTTTTGAAAAATCGGCCCTAGAATTCAGTTTAATTAATGATTATATTATATGTTTAGGGGACTTCAATATTAATCTGTTAAATGTCTCGTCATCTAGTACTTCTCTTTATTCACTCTTAAACTCACTATCACTGAAACAAATCATTTCGGAACCAACCTGCATCGCTACAACATCTGAATCATTAATTGATCTTATAATAACAAATGACAACAATATAATAAATCATTCTGGAACTATAGACTTACACGGCTTATCTGATCACTTTATGAAATATTAGGAGATGGCTATTACTCCAAAAGATGATAAAATATTGATCAAAGTTATAGGCCTTAAATATATAGATCCTAATCAATTTAATGTTGATATCTATCAAATGTTTTCACATTTTTGATATAAATGATGTAAATGATAAGGTAACGTTTTTTAATAATAATCTAACAAAACTACTAAATGAACATGCCTCACTCAAAGAAATTAAAATTAATAAGAGGGCAACACCTTGGATAACATATAAAATTAAAGAAATGATTAAATTGCGAGAACAAGCATGCAAGCGTTACAAGAAATTAAAAAATTATGGTCATTTTGAATACTATAAATCTATGAGAAATATGACAAACAAAGCATATCGTGTTGAAAAAAAGCTTACTTGCAATTTAAAATTTCAAGTAGTAATGGCAATAAAAAGCAAATATGGTCGGAGTTAAGGGGAATATAACAGTGGTCTGAAATTTAATATTAGGTTTATTTAAAAACTAAAGGTCCTAGAAAGTTGAAATTTTGACAGCGTATATTAAGCCCAATTATCTAGTATAATATCGAAGTACTTTTTTCTTTAACAATTTGCTTTCAGAGGTATGAAAAAAATAATGTTATATATTTCAAAATTAAAAAAAGTATTCCCATATCTTACTAGTTTATACTATAAGGAATATAATGTGAACATTTCATAAAGATGCGATAACTCATGCCCGAGTCAGGTTAAAATAAAAATCTTGAAAAATAAGACCGTAAAATACCGCCGCCTTGCGGATCTTCTCTTAGTTGAACGCGTTGTACACTCATCTGCACAATTATTGGAGGGGCGAGCAGCATGCGGCCAGCGTTTATCCCTGGGCCGGTGAACGCTGCGCGGCTTCGCGTTTGTTTTTCTTTTCTTTTCTCAATCATAGTTAACAAAAACGGCTCGCGTCGTCAGCATTTGTTCTCGTAAAATTAATATTTCCCAATTATAATCGATATTTTATTGTACTAGTGTTTTATTTTTATGCTTTCTGACTACTAATGGAATAAGTATTTTTTTATACTGCATGTTCACTAATATAGAAAACACGAAATGTTTCACTAATTTAAATAGAGATGTGTAATATACCTTTAATATTGGCTTCCCTAAATATTTGACAGTGTCGGTATTATTAAATTATTTTTAAAGTTTTTTAAGCTGATTAATAAGCCAGAAGCAATCAAATAACAATCAGTCTTGTTCAAATCATTATTTCGTCTTAAATCTTTCGTTATTAAAGCAGTTGTTAAATGCCATTAAACTTCTCACAATAAAACTATTAAAGTAAATTGTAAAGTTTCTAGCAACCAGACCTATTTGAACCAACTGCGACTTCATGAACGAATCAATGATATCAAAACTATAAGAATAGTAAGAATAACGTCACTAATATGACGTTGTTGTTACAAATCAACTATTTTTTACTGAGCACAGGTAATATATGTTTGACGAATGTTTAAAAAAATGGAGGGTTTAACTGCGTGCATATTCATTGTTAATTATTTTAGAAAAAAATAGAACTAGAAGAATAATAAGGTAGTTATTATAACGCATTTCAAATAACAAGCTTCTTGCTCAACATTGCACCGAACCCAATATATTTTTTAAGGCCCGGCTTGGCCCAACCTGGTCATAAAATAAGAGAGATTTAGTTTTGCCTGACCCGGCCCGGTCAACATTTCAGGTCTAAATAAATAAAAAATATACTTATCTGATTATAGGCGTAGTTTTTAGAAAAAGTAAATAAAAATATATAAAATTAAGATAATTTAAATATTGAATATGATACGGGAAAATCGCCTAAGAAAAATTCAGGCCCGTGCAGTACTCCAATTGACATATCTTCCCTAAATATTTTAGATGACAAATCTCAAATATATTTTTTGTTGAGTATAAAATGTCTGCCTGAAGTCATTTTATCATTTATTTGTTGCATTCATAAAAACTAGAATATTTGATAAAATAAAAATTGTAATTCTCCCGAAAATTTGGGGTATTTACCCAATTTGGCAGAGGCCAAATTAATACACATTATTTTTATGGCCATGGCAATTAGGAAAGATAATATTCCTATATAAAAAATATCATTGAAAATCCTATGTTCCGCGTTTTTCATACAGGGTGTCTACGGTAAACCGTTCGTTAAAAGTTTTTTGGGGTTGCCGTTGCACAAAAAATTTGAAAAACATCCTTGTCATACGGTTAAATCAGTTCTCCTCATGTGAAATATTTTCAACTTCATATCACTTCCGGTTCCACCGGAAGTAGCACCAAATTTGTTATTTCAAATAGAACACCCTATATATTAGTCATTTTTTAGATTCCTTGATTAAATTGCAACATATTTTATTCAAATATATGTACACTTATCTCTTATAGTTTTGAAGCAAAAAAAATATTTCTAAAATTTTTACCTCTAAAAGGCATCTTGAAATCTGTCTGTAACTTCTCTTAAGAATAAGATAAAAATAAGATTTAAATCTCTACTTGTACCTAGGGGATGCCTCTGTAGGTATATTGATTCGCAACTGAATTTTAGTTGGCAAGTAGTAATGTTTTTGTTTTGTCGCGTATGTAATGCAAAATATCAAATAATAACAGTATATTACGTAACCAGAGTAGTATCCAGTATATTACATATGAGCGGACATGTTGCGCACGAGCCGCGCAGCGGCGAGTGCAGTATTCCGCGAGTATGTAATTGCCATACCACTCGAGAAACGTACGATACTTTACCTACGCTCTAACAAAATAAACAATGAGCATTAAAGAACAACTTATTTATTGTAATAATTTTTAATAGTACCATGACAATGATGGAAACTATATTACTACTTGAATAATATACAGGGAATAGAGCTGTACATTTTCCGACATTCGTTGTTTTTTAAAAGAGTTCAATTTGAAGCTTTCAACGAGTGTTTTCCACTCCTAGACTAAGCATGAAGTAAAATTTCGAGTTTAGAAAAGCCCCGTGAAAATTTGTCGAGGGTCGCGCAGCGACCCGAGACAAATTTTCTGGGTTTTTCTAAACTCGAAATTTTACTTCATGCGCCACGCGTATAAGACACTAAAATATTGTGAAATTTATTTATATTCGAACTTCAGTTGAAATCTGTGTTTTATACGCGTGGCGCATGAAGTAAAATTTCGAGTTTAGAAAAGCCCAGAAAATTTGTCTCGGGTCGCTGCGCGACCCGAGACAAATTTTCAAGGGGCTTTTCTAAACTCGAAATTTTACTTCATGCTTAGTCTGGGAGTGGAAAACACTCGTTTAGAGCTTCAAATTGAACCTTTAAAAAAAAACAACGAATAACTAAAGATTTAAAGAAAACAAGCTGAATGAATTTGGTATACTTATTTTAAAGAAAAACTCCCTGTACATCAAAGAAATGTCATTACCCGCACAAATGCGACGAAAAACGAATATTCGAAATAATTCTAAAACTACTCGCTTTAGAAGTATAGTTGTATAATACTTTTTTGTAGGAAATTTTCCCCCTAATCGTACTACGTGATAAAAATTGGATCATTCCATTAAAAAAAAGAAATGAATTACTTGATATTGAAGAGAGCACTTAGATATTGACATTTTAAGAACACTTATTGTCAAAATTGACAGTTTCCAATTAATTTACTCATAGAGGCATTCTCTAGGTACAAGTAGAGATATAAATCATATGTTTATCTTATTCTTAAGAGAAGTTACAGACAGATTTCGAGATGCCTTTTAAAGGTCAACATTTTAGAAATATTTTTTTTTTCTTGAAAACTATAAGAGATAAGTGTACAAATGTTCGAATAAAATATGTTGCAATTTAAACGAGAAACCCAAAAAATTGATAATAAGTAGGGTGTTCTATTTAAAATAACAAATTTGGTGCTACTTCCGGTGGAGCCTGAAGTGCTAGAAAGTTGAAATATTGCACATGAGGAGATCTGATTCAACCATATGCCAAGGATTGTTTTCCAATTTTTAGTGCAACGGCAACCCCATAAACTTATAACGAATGGTTTAGCATAGACACCCTGTATATATCCGGCATATAAATATTTACAAGGAGCTTATGAACATGAATTATTTTACTATTATACTTTTAAGAAATAATCTCTAATTTAATAAAAGAAAACACATAGTTTGTTCGGCTGTCGAAACTTTAGTCTTAAAAGAAAAAATAATGTGTTATAATGATAAGAATAAGAATCATCGGTTTTGTAAATACCGAAAAATAACACAGGATCCGATAACGCTTTCTAACGAATTAAAAACAATACATAGCTTGTATGTATTATCAGCGTGTTTAAATAATACGAATCGACACTTTCCTTAGATCCGTCTTTTTTATACGCTTTTTTTTTCGTCTATTCCACGCAACGCGAGACCCTATCCGTTCATGCCAAGGAGCAATGCACAAATGCACAGCGAGCTGCCGCTTTTCTCTCTGACTGTATTCGCCCCACTTGTCCGGTAAATTTGGCATCGGATGAGCTACTCTAAACTATGTGGGTCTTTCCAACACGATCGGCGTGCTACACTGCAATAATCCCCTTAAGAAAGAATAATATCTATGGCAAGAGTGTCGACATTATCCCTGAACACCTTAAAAGACCGGGCTCAATTAACATCTATTTAGTATCGGAAGTAGATCAATTACCCGCTGATTGCAATATTATATCCTTTTACAATAATAACAAGACACAATTTAAAGACGAACTGAAATTCTCCACTGTTACAAATAATGATGTAATAAATATAATAAAACGCATAAAAATGAACGCTACTGGCACAGATGAGCTAAATTTAACTATATTTAATATCTGTTGTACGGCACATTTGGACTATATAACTCACATACTAAATGCATGCATAATTACTGGTAAATTCCCTGATAGCTCGAAAGAATCGTTGATAATTCCTATACCTAAGATCAAGAATCCATTAACTTATAAAGATTAAATATTCTACCTATTCTCTCTAAGGTATTAGAGAAAATTCTCGATAGGCAAATAAAAAGGCATTTATCCAAATATAACATTCTACCTGAACTTCAATCTGGATTTAGACCTGGGTATAGCTGTAGCAGTGCCCTAACCTACATAACTGATGACATTATACGTGCAATTGACTCGGGAAAAATTACAGACCTTGCATTAATAGATTACCGTAAGGCTTTCGATATATTAGGACCATAGGATATTGGAGGCAATTTTTAAATACATTGGATTTGGTGCGGATGCCAATAAATTAATGACAATTTTCTTTACCAACAGAAAACAAAAAGTGATGGTAGACAATATAACTTCATCATTTCTACATGTGGTGTCGGACAAGGAACTATATTGGGTCCATTATTGTATGCTATCTGTACAACATCACTGCCTACCGCTATAAGCTACTCAGCATATCACATATATGCTGACGATACACAGTTGTACATCTCATTTAACGTCAATGATTTTCAAAATGCTCAAAATAAATTAAATGAAGACCTAGATAATCTAGTACACTACTCGACTCAGCATGCTCTACACATCAATGAATCCAAGACTAAACTTATCCCCTTTGGTCCCGCCAAACAACGAACTGCAATTGCAGCACAATTTGAAATAATGGTAAAAGGAAACACTATACCTATCAGTGATTATGTAAAAAATGTAGGAATTTATCTGGATGCACACTTACGATTTAAACAAATCATCAGCACACTACTCAAAAGGGCATATATTGCAATAAAAATTATATACATAAATCGTCAAATGATCGACCAAAAAACGAAAATTACATCATGTGACGCTCTAATACTGTCTAACTTTAATTATTGTGACACGATATATAGCTATTGTATAGATAAACAAGATTCTGATAGAATACAACGAATGCAAAACTCATGCCTTATATATGGCATTCGGAGACGCAACAGGATTAGCCATAAATTACGGGAATGTAAATGGTTGAATATGGCAAACAGACGAAAACTCCACTCTGTGTGTTTTTATTACAAAATTATTGTATCAAAATGTCCACCATACCTTCATAACAAAATCCAATATAGGAGCGATATTAATAACATCAACATACGGATCAGAGGCCTATTGACTATACCAAGGCAAAGACTCGAAATATTGAAGAGGTGCTTTTCGTATACAATTGTCCACTGCATGAATACGGTACCTTTCTCTTGCAATAATTTAGGTAACTTGAAATCACAATATAAAAATATGTTACTACGATTGCAATAACGGCGCATTCGTTTTAGATTATTTCCATGTTAGTGGGCCATTAATTACGTTTCTTTATTGTACATATAGCTTAAGTTAATATTAATATACGAGGCTTAGGGGAAGATCAGTCTCTATATTAGGTATAATACCAAATATAGAGAATGGCCTAAGTCCTTTTGACAATTGCATTGTGTATAAATTAATATTTTGTTGTAATACTCTCAATTTGTCAATAAATGATTTCTTATTATTATTATTTTACTTGTACTTGGAACAGCTCTGATTCGGGACTATACTGATGATGGCGTTAAAGCTTGAAGCTTATAGTTATCTGGTGAATGAATACTGAGCACAAATTAATATTTTTGAAAGTAATAAGTGTTACATGATTTTTAAAAAGTACAAGAATCAGTGATATTAACACTTTTTAATTAGTAATATTTAAAAGTATAGTTGATTTAAGGTAAGTCTAAAACTCACCAATCAATATTGACAGACATTTGCTTATTCAAGACTATCATCAGACTCGCCGCTGATACTAACGACGATTTAACTTCAGGAACCTTCGTTTTCTCGTCGAATTTAGTAGTGACGATCTGAGCCTTATTCAGACTTTCCCTTAGTACTTCTAGCTTATTTAAGTTTAATTTTGTTCGGTGTTGATTCGCCAATGGTGCAGGACTTCCCCTTCTCTTCCGGAGTATTTTTTTCTTTTCTACTCGTTGCGAGTTGGTCGATACAATTGACGATTCTGGTGTTAGCTTCGATAATATGGTGTCCCTGTGAGAATTTTCGTTTCCCGCCCTGCGCGAGTTGGGTGATGTTAACACCGGAGAATTTATGATTTTTGTGTATGAGAATGATTGCATCACGTGATTTTTAAATAAGTTTCGTGTCGGACCTTCGAAATCTCCCCGCTGAAAGGTTTCCATTTTAGCCCTATGCGAGTCGGGCAATAAAATCGGGGCATATTCGGCGGCTATTTTCCTGTAGACGTTTTGAAACAATACTTGAACAGTTTCAAATGTTCCTCGGCGCGAACTTGAGTTCGTCGATGGCAGCACGTTCGGGTTCGTTTCCCCCTTCCATTTCAAGAAGAACGTTTTTTCAGGTTTCGCCATCTTCTTTGAAAAACCCGAGGACTTTCAAAACTCCTGCTCCGCCAATTTCGAAAGGCTGCAAATCATAATAGCACTTGTATTGTATTGTAATGCGACGTCAAAATTTCATCAATCCTTTTAGCCATTATCCTACCAGGGGTCGCGTTTCGCAGCGGGTATTTTAAAACATTATTAATCAATTTACATCATAGATTTAAAGGTAAAAGTAATTACCTTTAATTCTATGATGTGAATTGATTAATAATGTTTTTATTTGTCTCTCATTTGTAAACGACAATTTATCAATAGACAGTATTAAACAAGTAAGGTTATGTTTTCAAGCTACTGACTTGTAAAATTTTAACAAGTCAGTATACTAACTTGTTAAAATTTAACAAGTCAGTACTGGAATAGTAATTTATAGTTTTTCGTGAATTGAATTTATTAAAGAAAAATACAAATAAATACTATTATTTAATGATGCACTGCAACGATAAAACACAATTTATTCACTATTATTCTCTTTTATTTGTATTATATATATTAAATATACAGTTTGTACTTCCAGTAATGGAAATCGAACCACCTGGCGCACAAATTGATGAAGGTATAACTTTGGCTTTTTTTTGGAGTATACCGCTCTTTCTTTCTTTTGAGGAATGCAATTACTTTCTGAAACCTACAAATATTAATGAACACCACTTTTTTTAATATTTTAACATTGAATACCTGTGAACTGGAACGTTTTCCTTCATATTTAAACAGCTTTTTAACATTGACCATTTCGTCTATAGCGAATTAGGGCTAAATTTTTCAGCAAGGTGACTTACATATGCCAATATCACATCTTCTGTCACGCCAATCACGTCACTTTCTTTCTGCTATATTTTAAAGTCCGTATACTCCCGCTCATATCTCGTCGTTGACTTTACTGGCAGCAAACTTGAAACAACTCCTGCGGCTGCCTCAGTAATTGCTGCAGGCACTTTCGGAGGCACGCTTATGTTAAACGAATTGCGAAATAATTTAATTTGATTTAATCAAATAAACAACATAAGTATCCACGGAAATGTTTCATAACTTACTACATATTTTTTTGTAATTCCAATTGGATTAAATTTACCAAATAATTGTATTTTAATTAATTACAAATGATTGACAAATAAAATATATAACAATATACGGAAGTTAACGGGTTTTACTGGCTCCAGAAGGTGACTGGCTCGTCTGGCGACTCGCCAGTCATATCCTTCTGTCCGCCAGTAAAAACCGTTTTAACAATGCTAATAATGTTAAATACTATAAAATACCCGCTGCGAAACGCGACCCCTGGTAGGATAATGGCTAAAAGGATTGATGAAATTTTGACGTCGCATTACAAATTGTCATGTGATACTCAACCTACAAATTTTAAAGCCGCATTTAAAAGCTTAATTATTTAAGCCACTGTACTAAAAGCCATAGCAGACGTATTTTAAAGTTTTCCGTCCCTTTTCACGCAAGCAATCTGATGACATCAAACTATTTTCATATTAGATCATCAACAAGAAACATGATCCGTCAAAAACGTAATGTTTAACAGCAAATTTTGGTCTTTGCAAGAACACTTATCCGAGTTGTATTTCAAACAGCGGCGGCTCGCAGCCTAACTTCAGGGTAGGTCAGAGACCCAAGATAATATGTATTCGTTATTGAAAGGTGATTTTGTTGTACAATTCCTGGTGTTTATTAGGCGCGATCCCAATTTCAAATATTTTGTGTGCCTTGGCGCTGAGGCCGATCCTAAAGTTAGGCTGCGAGCCGTCGCTGATTTCAAACTAATAAATACATACCACACCACTAAATATCCTTACACCATTTGTCGGTGAAAGATCGCTGTATGAATTAACTAGAATTTAGACCACTTGTACCACTTGAAACTGACACTAAAAGTGTCAGACCTCAAGTTGTGAATATAATAATATACATGGTGACCTGTTAAATTTGTTGATTTGATAGAATCATACTAAAAACTATAAATCGTATTAAGGAATTTCTTTTTTTTATAAAAAATAACATTGCCCAGGTGCATATTACAGTTTTATTCATAATAACAATATCCTTCATTGATCGAAGATATTCTTGTTGGAGTAACGTGAAGTGTTATTTATAGATGTAAGTAGTTACATTCCTTAATCTTCACTGTTTTATTTTAATTCTGGATGTACATTTCAGGCACGAGATGTCCTTTTTAAATAGCTTAACGTATTTGATAAATTAGTAAATAAACATTAAAATGAAAATTATTTGAGCAAAACAAGTGCGATTGATTTGAAATCAGATAAAGGCCGTCTAGTTTACGGGATTAACTTTAAAAGTGGGTTATTTAACGGAATTAAAGCGAAATTTAGAAGGTTACTCCTATTTTTGTGCATTTCAATTGCTTCTAACATATTTAATTGAAAATGGTTAGATTCTTTTAATTATTTCACATTATTTATATTAAATTTGTGTCCTGTGGTATGTGTATGATGAGCAGATTTTTCAGGATTTTGATATTTCATATTATAAAGGTGTTCTTTAAACTTTTCCACTGAACAAGGAAACATTTTAAATTTTGCACCAATATTGAACATGATACTAAAATAAAACATTGTATTCAAATTATTACAATAAAGTTTTATGCAACATTGTATTGTAAACATTGGATATATATATTGAAAATGGTAACATACGGTTGAGACTGTTGCTGTAATGCAGCATCGTGGTTTACACATTTCATTGACATTGAACATACAGATAGTTTTTCATTCAAGTAAACATGTCCCAATTATATGCTGTAAATCTTCAGATATATGTTGTTTTTTTTTTTTTTAAGAGTTCAACTGATAGCTTTAAACGAGTGTTTTCCACTTCCAGTCTAAGCATGAAGTAAAATTTCGAGTTTAGAAAAGCCCCGTGCAAATTTGTCGAGGGTCGCGCAGCGACCCGAGACAATTTTTCTGGGCTTTTCTAAACTCAAAATTTTACTTCATGCGCCACTCGTATAAGTTGCTGATTTCAATTGAAGTTCATGCACTTGTTAACAATATTTTAATGTATTTAGCGTTTAAGGGTACTAGGTACTTAGGTTTCGGGGTACTGTCTCCGTTAGACTATACATTACTTTTTCTAAGACAGTTTTTTTTTAAATTGTTTTCTTATTATATATTTGTATTTTTGACCCATTTAAACCCAGAAATAAATGTTGCATTGAGATAATGAAAGAAAGTTTCCTATAACGTTCACTTAATTGCTGCACATCGGGTTGTATACAATACGGATTCTATGCATCCATCGTATGCAACTTAACATACATACCTACATTCGTATGTTGGGTTGCATACAATTAAGGGTAATTGCTCGTGTTGCATAGGCGTTGCTTTGTCAACGGTGCAGCAATATTTTTCTTTGAACGTTAGCATGCAACATTCCTGTAGGCGGACATTCAGCGTTTATTCAACGTTTTTTCAACATTCATGCAACTTAAAACGCAACGTTTCGTATTACGCGGTAACATTGATGCAATGTGTCATGCAACGTTTCTTTGCTCAGTGGGTTGTTTTTAAATTTTGCTGAGTTTGTCCAATATAAATTTTGTTGCAATTACTGCATTTTGATGAATAAAGTTCCTGATCTATGGCTTTCCTTCTTCATGCTATTTCTGCATCTGTTCTAAGGTCATCTTGCCGTCGTATAGGTTGTCTTCCTCTACTTCTCTTTTTTTTAATTTTTTTTATTTTTTATTTATTTACACCCAACAGACATACAGTCCACTTACAGGGATTTAGACTAAAATTACATGTTATAACACAAATATATATAAGTAAATACAATAATTAATAATTTCCTAATACATTAAGTAGTTGACAAGTATAAAATGCGTTTATTGTTTTATTATTCCGAGTATTTCACTACGAAAAGATTTATAAACTGGCTGAAAGATATCAGTAGAATACTGAATCTCGTTATACGCGCGTGACAACTTATAGACAGGGAAGTTCAGGCAATAGTTAGTATTGGGGGTACAGTGTGTAAAGGTTTTAGCATGGCGTGACGATATCCTGGGTACATGAAATTTAAACAGTGATAGAAATTGAGGATTATCTATTTTGTAATGAATTAAATTGTATAAATAACATAGCGAAATAAATAAATGTCTCTTATAAACGGATATATAGTCAAATTCACGTAACAGATCATCATATGAAATATCAAAGTCATATGTACCATTTTTTACAAAATAAAGATACCTTAAAAACCGCCTTTGAACACTTTCAAGCAAATTTATATACTTTAAATACATGGGCGACCAGACAATTGAACAATAGGTAAGTTTAGATAAAATATAACAAGAGAATAATGTTTTCATTACCTCTAAATTTTTGAACACTTTACAGTTGCGCATGATAAAACCCACATTCTATAACAGCTTTTGACAAGATTATGAATATGTAAGTCGAACCTCAACGAACAGTCGAATATAACACCAATATCTTTTAACTCTACACAACGGTTTATAATTGTACTTCCGATTATATAGTTATAGTTGAGTACATTCACTTTACGAGACAAAGACATAACATTAGACTTGGAGATATTTAACGATAACTTGTTGTTTACACACCATTCGCTGAGAGTGTTAATGTCAGATTGTAATTTCTCTTTTTATCTCTGGGGTACCATTCGGACATATTTTTCTCCAATTTCTTCTTTTTGTTTTTGATCATATGCCCTGTCCACTTTCATTTTAGTTCTTTTATCGTATAAGTCACATTCGGGGTGGAGGGGGTCGGATTGAATAATAAATGAGAAATGTGATAGTAGCGCCGCTAGGTGAGCAGCCCGTTGAACGTATAAAAGAATTATTTCAATATTTAAAAGCGCAATTCGTTAAAGTTTAACTTCTTAAATACCTAGCAATAATCATAATATTAATATAAGTATTTTTCACGAATGTTGGCAGTCACGTCATCAATTTATGTACTATCAAAGACATGCAGTTATTCTACCATTTTATACTATTATATGCGCTGTAACGTTCCGTTTTTATTCTTTTGTTAAATATATTTAAATGCCGAATCATTAGCTACGACTATGAGTTTTTTCAAATTATCAGCGTGAGGTTTTCGAGGAATCGAGAACGCGCTGGGAGGGGGAGGAGATTGTTGGAGAAGAAGATTGGGGGGTTGGATGCGCGGCGTGGACGGATGTGTGTGCGAGGTGAGCCGGCTTAATACTTATATTGATTAGAACAAATTAAATGATTTAAATGAACTCTTTATATTATTATTCAAATATCAAACTATCGTCGGATGAGCTGTTTGAGCGTTAATGTGTATTAAGAGTGGCTTGAGGCGCACACAACGTCCACCAGCGCTGTTTATTAGTTTTTGTAGATTGCATGTTTTTTTCGTTAGAGTTGTGTCGTTGTGTTGCCCCGTTTCCTTTCCTAATTTATTTTGTTATTTGCGCTGTGCGTAAATTTCGCGTTCTGTTACGCTAAGTAGCCACGTAGGGCCTTCATTAAATGCACTAGTTACTGCCAGTATTTTCATCGTAGCTTCACCAGAGGACCAGGGCCCCGTTCCAGAAATAGGGACACTGCAGGAAGGGAACCGGAACCAAGCAAACAGGGAATCCCGTTCGAAGGAGGCGCTGCATAAAAAGGCATCTGGGAGGGTGCATCACCGCTTACCACCCTTAGCTGCTTCTAGACAGGCCAACACCTACCCGCATGCGCTAGACCCTGCTTTAATCCCACGCTGCTTAACACGGAACTCCGCTTGAAATTGGTGAGACGATTCCATTCTCTAGTTTCTTTTACGAACGGGCCAAAACCAATTCGAACTCAACGAGCAGGCAGTCGTCGAATCATTCATTATTATTTTTTTAGTATTGTGGCTACTTTTAATACTTGTACAACCATTTAATATTTCACTCATTGCTTAATTGTTTAATTAAATTGTTATTGTTGAAACGTGACTTAGATCTTGACTAACTTTGCTATTAAAATTAACAGTTTATTTCCCCTATCTGTCACATTTGTGGCTGGCGCCCAATTGATGTTGAAGTAAGTAATAAGTAAGTACGAACCACGACCCAGCGCCGCAATAAGCTAACCTAGCCGTGAGCATTTGTGAAGGCGAACGTTACAGCGCATCATCGTAGTAAATAATAGAAACGCTTGTCTTGTGATTCCTGATACAAGTACCGACAACAGTGCTCACCGCTCGGAAACGTGAGGCGATGGATTAGACAAAGACGCCATTATAGTGCATGTCTACCGCAGCACAACGCTTCCCAGAAACGTCAGTAGCGTCACTATCCGTTTGAAGTTTTCAAGTTTCCAAGTATTTCTGTTTTCTTTTAGTTTTTCGTAAGTTTTTCGTGTTTATTTTCATAGTGTTATTAATTTAGTTCAGTGTAAGCAAGTGTAGAAATAATTCTTTCGTGATTAGATCTTGTTTTTTATAACCATAAACTCAAAATGCCTGGAAAAAGGCTTACTGAAGTAGCCCGAGATATGATAATTAAAGTAATGGACTACTTCAGCCAGGAAAAATGCAATGGAGGTCCCCTTTTACCTTTAGATGCAGTTATTTATGCAACAACTTCAAAACTTGTAGACTGGCATGGTGACATGAATGGCGATGTATTTATGAAGTAGGCTAAGCAGAAACTTGTCCCAAATTTAGAAGTGCCGTCACTTATAAAGGGTGATTCATTTTGGATTTCCACATTAAAAATAATAAAAAAAAAACACGTAGAAGTTGAAAAATATAAAAAAATATATTTGCCCTTTAAGGTTAGTTCATTACAATTATGTGTGAAAGATGATATCATGTAAATGACCGCCGCGGCTCATGTGACATGACGTAATTCGTTTGTTAAAATTTTCGACTACTCTGCGACACAAATCAGGTTCTATGCCGGCTATTTCGCGTCTGATCTCCTGTTTCAGCTCTGCAATGGTGTTCGGTTTATTCTTGTATACTCTGCTCTTCAGATACCCTCAAAGGAAAAAATCTGCGGGAGTTAAATCACACGATCGCGGCGGCCAATTAAAGTCACCGTTACGTGAAATAATGCGACCGGGAAACTTGCCGCGCAGTAATTGTATCGTTTCTCCTGCTGTGTGGCAGGTGGCACCGTCCTGTTGAAACCATAAATCTTCGATATCCATATCTCCCAACTGCTTCCAAAGAAAATCTGTTATCATGTTCCGATAACGAACGCCATTAACCGTAACAGAGTTCTCCGCATGATCCTCGAAAAAAAATGGGCCAATTACGCCTCCGGACCAAAAGGCCTTTCAGGATGCATTTTCGTTTCAACAATCTCTCTTGGATTTTCCAATCCCCAAATACGACAATTGTGCTTATTTACGAAGCCATCAACGTAGAAATGTGCCTCATCGCTAAAGATAATTTTTATTGAAAAATGTACCCCTTGTTCTCTTATCCATTCGGCAAACACACGGCGCTGTTGATGGTCTCGAGGCTTCAATTCCTGTGTTATTTGGAGTTTGTACGAGTGTAACTTCAAATCTTTTGTTA
This sequence comes from Philonthus cognatus, assembly GCA_932526585.2. Taxonomy (NCBI): domain Eukaryota; kingdom Metazoa; phylum Arthropoda; class Insecta; order Coleoptera; family Staphylinidae; genus Philonthus; species Philonthus cognatus. The sequence continues at coordinate 21,108,641 of OW052249.1, read as the reverse complement.
AAATTCGCTGTGTAGTGGAATACGTAAGGCCCACTTGCTGCGATCGATGACAAATCGATGTGTTTGGATTTTCGGCCACGGTTTCGCGAACAATGGAAATATTTTGTTCCGAACGACCTCTACGAGCACGCTGAGTGGTTTTGATGTTAGCTACGGATCCAGTTTGTTCGAATTTTTGGACCACATTCCAGATTGTCCTCTCACAAGGTCGATTTTGCGCACCACAAACTTCATGTAAAGCACGAAATGCACTTTTCCTCGATCGGCCATTTTCATAATATGCTTGGATAATTTTAACACGTTGTTCTTGCGTATATTGCTCCATAACTACTTTTGTTTAACTTTTTAGGTTAGAAATCACACGCTGCCCTTGACAAATACAGTGGCGTGTCAAAAATATTTTAGATTGTAATGTGGAAATTCAAATTGAATCACCCTTTAGTTATGGATAATGCACCTTACCACAGCGTATTGGTAGAAAAATAGCCCAAAACTTCTTGGACGAAGGCACAAATCACACATTGGCTACAAGACAGCAATAAACCTGTGGAAGGTAACAAGTTCAAGGCGGAACTGTTAGCCCTAGCCAAACGATATACCTAACAGCTATGTGGTAGACGAATATCTGCTCGAACATGGCCATGAAGCAGGGCTGTGGAGTCGGAGTCGGAGTCGGAGTCGTGGAGTCGGAGTTTAGGTATTTTGGTCGGAGTCGGAGTCGGAGTCGCGGAGTCGAAAATTAGTTACGACTCCGACTCCGGACAAATCGAAATAAAAAGTACAAGATGGACGAAAATTGAGCGTAACACTTCAGGTAACGCTATTCGTTAATCGTAATTTAAAAATGCTGTACTTATAGCTTCTTATTAAGTCTCGATAGGCATTTAAATTCTAAATATATGATTTAAAATAGGTATTTTTTAATATATTTTGTGTAAAATTATTGGTTTTACATATAATAATAAATTATGTCTAATTTGTAACGTTTAAAAATAATATAGTGTTACTGGGCTCATTGAATTAACACGATTATTAGTGCATTTTTAAATAATTAATTTTGATAATTTTCTTCGACTGTTACATTTTTTTTATAGAGTCTCTTCTCTTTGTATAATGAGCCGGTCGGTGAGTGATAGTGGCTTAACGAATCATAATTAATATCGTAGAATTTTAAAATTATCAATTATGATCACGTTAATCCTTAAAAAAATACATGTTAATTTTGCATTTGAACTTCTTGTACATACATGTGGTTTTTAATAGTACCCTTTAATCCTTATGATTTCCTAATAATCACCGGAGTCGGAGTCGGACGTTGAAGCTGGAGTCGTTTTATCTTAAATTGAGGAGTCGGAGTCGGAGTCGGAGTCGGATACTGTATCCACCGACTCCACAGCCCTGCCATGAAGTATTGCGACTCCCACCATATCACTGCGAATTTAACGCCATAGAACTAATATGGGCACAGGCAAAACAATATTATGATGCTCATATAGGCAAAGAAGGATATAGAGACAACGAAGTGTTGGTCATGTATCACAAATCCTTAGAAAAATATACTCCGGAAAGGTGGGACTCTGTTGTTCAACACCCACCGAATTACCGGGTATTGATTCGATCAAGTATACCTAGGGATTTATCATGTTATACCACATTTATGCATTTTCCTGCTTCTCGGGTCATTTTAGAGGAAAAGTCGCTATTTGGTTAAACTCCAATGTCGTTAACTATTTTCAATCGTGGTTTGAAAATTAGATAATTTAAAATAAATAGATTCATGAACACGCAAACAACGAGATTTCTATCGCGTCCATTTCAAAAATTATGAATGAAGACTCATAGTTTTTGAAATGGACGTGATAAAAAGGAAAATAAATATTTTTATTCAATTTTGTTAATTTAAATCGACATTATTAACTCCATAACAACCGTAATAAACAAGGTTTTATTCACTAGTGAACTAAATTTTTTTTAGGTCACTAGTGAGTTAAAAAATGTATTTAAAAATAAATGTAAAGTACATTTTCTTTACAATTTCGTCAAAATTGAATAAAAACATATATACGCCACGTGAATTAAACACCTTTATTCACTCAAAGAAATGATTACACTCGCGCCGAGGCGCTCGTGAAATCAAAAATCTTTTCGTGAATAAAATCGTGTTTAATTCACTTGATGTATAATATTTATTATATTAAAATTAATTGTATTGCATTTTATTATTATTGTACATGGAATAATGTCAATCTCATAACAGTAATCATTCTTTCGGGAGTTTTGTTTGTAAGTGCATTCCAATAACGTATTCAGTGGCATGAGTCCTTCCTAAGATTACATGTTGGAATGCAATTTCTAGGGTTTCAATGTAGAATTCAGTAAAAAAAATAAGCACAAAACCCCTTTTTAACGTTACGCTAATGCGCGCAATTACATATGACCTTGAACAGATTGATTCGGAATTTTATAATTGATGACGTGAATGTAAACATTCATGAAATAGACTGTGTGTAAGTTATTTTATAAATCCATATAACTCCAAGTGCAATATGCTAATGTGTTATAAGCGTCATCCGGTTGAATCTAACTTCAAGTTGAAGTTGAATTGAAGTCTTCAACAAACATTTCTTTCGACTTCCCCAATGCCTCAAGCGCAGATTGCAATGGTTAACAGCAACTAAGACCGCTTTCAATACAAATATTAAAATAAAAAGATTTCTAAGAGTGTGTGCAATATTTTCACAAGTACATCGTTCAAAAATTCTTTACTAAAGAAAATAAATTGTAGTGCAGTCCCAATAATATCTTTCAATGTATTTAATTTTGTAATTTAATTTACAATATGATAAACGATGTTTATAATTTTAATAACATGTTTTTATTTATAATTTCTTTATATTTTATATGACTAATTGGTAAAAATAATAATAATAAGGATTTAAAACTTGCGCCATTAGCATGGATTCTAACCTTACTTTGAAGTTTTATTTGGTTGTGTTCCGTGCTATTAGTTCCAGCTGGCCACCGGGAGCGCTAGTGGGCGTTTCCATAGAGTACTATGGGATTAAAAATTAGGTTCTTTATGGTCACGTCTGTGACTTTGGTTATTTTATAGTACGTATGACGTCATCATGAGCAATTTTTAATAAATGTTTTGAGTAGATGAAAAGGTTTTTTTCCTTTATTGGCATAATGTATTACATATTTACTAGGTTAGGTTAGGTATAATGGCAGCAGTTAGACCGCTGACTTAGGCCCAAAGGGCCCCTTGTGATACCATATGGGTAAAAAGGAGTCAGATCTCCCCTCCCTCCCCACCTATACAAACCAATCTGAGCATCCAATGAACCCGATCAGATTTCTCACATCTAGAGGTGTGAGGTCCGCTAGTCCATTCGCGTAGTGCAAACCTATAGTGTGTTTAAAAACTAGAAGGAGTAAGTGCCAAAGCCCAATTTACACTATAAAAAGTTACCAGAAATATCACTAGATAAATTTGGCGCCAATTTTAAATAATTTCATAATTAATCTTTAAATAAAATCAAATATCCATTTTGTACTTCTTAATTGTGGTTAAGTATTTTCTTTTTCATCGTACGATATTGTCAGTTCAATTAAAATGCTTATACGGCATCTCGCCATATATCTGTGAAATAAAACATATTTACATTATGTTCATAACATAATATGGAATTTATATAATAATGTGTCTCTATCAGAGCTGGGACGAATCCTCATAAAAAGGATTCCGAATCACCTAATATGATTCGAATCACGAATACTCGAATAACGGATTCGTAAGAGATAAATATGATTTGAATCGGAGATTCGAATCCTGTTTTTTCGAATCACGAATACAACTCCTTTAAGAATAAATTTGATTTTATTATTTTTTTGCAACCATTAATATATAAATATCGTTACCAGCTGTTTTAACAAAAATATTCAAAACCTAATTATTTATTATTACCACTGAACATCGTTGATAACAGACTAAATATCTGTTACTCTAGTTAAAGATGTATTTGTGTGTTTCTTAACTTAACTTCAAATCAGTGTTTTGTACGCGTGGCGCATGAAGTAAAATTTCGAGTTTAGAAAAGCCCGAAAATTTGTCTCGGGTCGCTGCGCGACCCTCGACAAATGTTCACGGGGCTTTTCTAAACTCGAAATTTTACTTCACGCTTAGCCTGGGAGTGGAAACACTCGTTTAAAACTTCAAATTGAACTCTTTTATAAAATCGACATATGCCTGAAATTTACGTAAATAAAAAATTCACTGAATATCATTAAAACCGGGAAAATCAGAGAAAAGTCATGGAATTATATTCAAATTGACCAAAACACTAACAAAAAAGCCATATGATATTATTAAATTTGTCAAAATCAGTAGGCAAATTACAAAACACGTAAAAATTTATAAAATTAACTTGAATATTGGCAATAACAATAAAAACTATTAAACAGAATGGGTGTTTCCCACAAACGAAAGTTATATTAAAAGGCCAGGGAACAATCTTTAGTCAGGGAAATGTAGAAAAAATTTAACATTTCAGATTGTGGCTACCATGTCAGTTTTACTTCAAACAATACTAAACAAAATTTTGAAAACTAGTATATTATCTTTAACAACATTTTCAATCATTTAATGTTCTTATCAAAGCATTCACTTTGAAGTTTCGAACGAGCGTTTCCACTCCCAGCCTAAGCATGAAGTAAAATTTCGAGTTTAGAAAAGCCCCGTGAAAATTTGTCGAGGGTCGCGCAGCGACCCGAGACAAATTTTCGGGCTTTTCTAAACTCGAAATTTTACTTCATGCGCCACGCGTACAAAACACTGATTTGAAGTTAAGTTCGGAAACACACAAATACATCTTTAACTAGAGTAACAGATATTTAGTCTGTTATCAACGATGTTCAGTGGTAATAATAAATAATTAGGTTTTGAATATTTTTGTTAAAACAGCTGGTAACGATATTTATATATTAATGGTTGCAAAAAAATAATAAAATCAAATTTATTCTTAAAGGAGTCGACAAATTTTCTGGGCTTTTCTAAACTCGAAATTTTACGTCATGCGCCACGCGCATAAATCAGTGATTTAACGTGAAATTTAAAAAAACATTTTTCACGTTATTCCTCACAAGTAATTCGAATTATTTTTGACGATTCAAATCCTTTTGTAAGTATTCGAATCCTTTTACAAGGATTCGAATCCTTTTACAAGGATTCGAATCCTTTTACAAGGATTCGAATCCTTTTATAAGGATCCGAATCACCCACATTTAGACTCGAATACGAATCCTCTTAAAAAAATGTAACGAATTCGGATCACGAATCCTGTTGAACTAAAGTATTCGAATGCCTCTTTTGAATCCTCTAAAAGAATTCGAATCCTAAATGATTCGAATCCTGCCCAGCTCTGGTCTCTATCTTACTTAAAATTGATTTGTTTCATAAAACTATACAAGGTAGAACGACTCATCTTCGGCACGCCTGCATGATCGTTTACTTCTTTTAAAACGTTATTTAAAGTTGGCAGTTCATTTTTATAAAAGAAACTATGCACGGATCTTTTCACTACGTCATCAAAACTTTTAATTATGTCCTCCAAGCTGTTTAGGGCTACAAATCTCTCCGGATTTCTTATTTTCGCTAATTCTACGATAGACAGTGGAATTTACAACTAAAAATTAAACATTTTATTATTTGATGCATATTATTTTGCTATTTGATATCTCACCTACTGCACCAACAATGTCTGATACAACAGCAGTCATTCTCATATGTGGATCATCTGTTACCATCTGCTTATACATATTTATTTTGCACTGTTTTTCAGACAGATATAAATGAGCCAAATCCAACTTCTTACGCTTTTTTTGGAGGTGAAGGTGATATTATCACTGAGCTTGTACTGGGTCCATAATCCATTACAACAATATAAACAAAACTAACTTTTAACTATGCCAAAGAAACACCGCACAAAAGGTTATTACGAAACAGGCAAAGTTGCAACTCGGTAACGCTTCGAATTAAGGTTATGTCAGCTGTTGCGTCTAATAATGACGTAATTAGCATAGTGTAAATTGGGCGCGCTCTCGGCCAATCAGAGTTGTAGGTTTTGGCGCGTGAAATTTAAAACGCTCCTTCTAGTTATTAAACAGATTATAGGTACTTGATTCTTTTCCCTTCATGACCGGGGCATGTCCCAGATAGTGGAGTACCGTCTTTTCCTCCTCCACATCTAGGCATCCTCTGCAAAAGTGGTTGTGCTCAAGACCCATCTTTTGTGCATGTCTGTTGCTGTTTATAGTATCCCATATAGGCCATAGCTGCCTTGTAATAAAACGTGTATCTTTTTCATTTTACCTATGGTTGACCGATGCTATCATTTGGTCCCTAAGTAGTCCCTTACATTCCACAAGAGGAATGTGAGTGGAGAGTTCAGTAGACAGGTCCTTCATTCTTGCCCCCTTCCTTGCAAGGTTGTCGGCAATTGAATTTCTTCTAATGTCACTGTGACTAGGTACCCACATGAGTCCCACGTCACAGTTGTTTGTAAGCCTATTTAGCGATTATTTACAGTCTCTGACCACCTTCGAGGTGCAGTACGGACTATTCAGTATCTTAATGGCGGCTTGGCTATCAGTAATGAACCTGATGCGGTTCCCCTGAAGGTCATTTTCGTGGATCCAGTCCACTGCCACTCGGATGGCCATGACCTCTTCCTAAATAATGTTACAGGGGTTTGGGAGTCTAAAAGACTTTTTGAGGTTGAAATCTTGTGAGAAGATTCCTTCCCCTACTCTGTTTTCAGACTTGTAACCATCCTTAAAGAGCCAGACGTCCTTGACTTGGTCTATCTTGCCCTCTAACCATTTGGTTTTGTCCGGGATGGAAGTGGAGAATTTATTTTCAAAATTAAGTTCTGGAGTGCGGCTGTCAGTCTTCAGGGGGGATATCGACAAGCTCATTCAGGATCCTTCCATGGCTCTGTTTGCTAGTGCTTCAAATCCCAGTGAGCTGATTATGATCGCTGTAGTAGCTGCAGCATATCTGCAATAGAGGTCGACTGGAGCTAGATTTAGTATTATATCTAGCGCTTTGGAGGGGGTGGACCTGACCGCCCCCGTTATGAGCAATTCGGCGGCTCTCTGAGCCTTGCCCAGTGCAGTTTGGTGGATCCGACAATTAACTTGTTGTGTACCAAAATACTCGTAATTATACACTCTATTCTAAGAAAAAGTTTGAATAACAAACTTCTAGTTATTTATTAATAAAAATTATAAGAGAAATGTAGATATGTGATTTTATGGTAAATGTTTTTTTCAACCCCTCCAACGGCGTGACAAACAAGTTGTAGTGTACCAAAATACTCACAATAAGACACTTTATGCTAAGAAAAAGTTTAAGTAACAAACATTTTCTATAGTGGAATTCAGGAAAGATGTCCTATGACTTATTGACTTATTTACGTGGAATGTGTGGTTGGACAGTTGTATCTGCAACGCTTTTTTCTAGTTGTGTCAAATTTTGACGTTACATTACAATGTCAAACTGTCTAGGTCGCGAATATATTAGTGTTCTTTCTTTTAGAAAAGCCTTAAATCTTAATTTCTTGTGCATTTTCTCTTTTGAATATACATATCCCAATTACATGTTGTAGATTTTTAAATATTCGTTGTTTTCTAAAAACTCGAAAAACTCGAAATTTTACTTCATGCTTAGTCTGCGAGTAGAAACACTCGTTTTAAGGTGTGCGCAAACCAAAGCGGTCGCGGTGGCGGTCACGATTGCAAGACCGCGGCGGTCGCGATGGCGATAAAAACATCGCACACTTACGCGATATTTTTGGCGGTGGCGGTGGCGGTAGCGACGAACAATGATAAACAATGTGTTTTATATCAAAAATTATTGACACATTAAAAAATGCTGAACAGTCGGAAAAAAGCGTTGATTTTGGTCGCACTTCTTGAAGATGAGGAAATTAAAAGGTATATTGTAGATTTTTAAATGATCAGAAATAATAATAACATTAATATTGTTCAGGAAGAAAAGAATATGGATACATGATATTAATATGGCAAGGAAAAGGGAAGGTGAATTTCATACATTGTATGCTAATCTTCGTCTCGACGAAAATAGATTTTATGTTTATTTTCGAATGACAATGGAAAGTTTTGATGAAATCCTTCAACTTATTAGTGATGATATTAAAAAACAATACACAAACTTTAGAGAACCAATATCATCTACTGAACGGCTAGCTGTAACACTAAGGTAAATAAGCAATCTCTGTTTAACAACAAATACGTTTATTACAAAAATCAAAAACACAAACAATACAATAAACTTAACTAACACCAAAATTGTCGCTTTCATTTTGTAATTGTGAATTGAAAGAAAGAGACTGTGAATGGGTTATCCTTGATGAATCCGCTTGCTGTTCTAATTCAGCCTCCATTATAATTTTGGCAACTTTAAATTTTGTTATTGTTTGCAACCTAGGATTAAATGTACGCATTGTTTTTGCGTAGCTTAAACATAATAAATCCAATTCATCGGTATTTGCGTTCATTCCTTCATTTTCTTTTAAGTAATTTAAAACTTTGTCCACAGAAGATATATTTTCTTCGAAAGTTTTTTTAGATGTTAATTTTCGTTTGCGAGAAGGCACATTGCTTGACGAATCCTGCTCTTCTGTCGTTGTAGTACAATCAAATATATTTTTATCAATGATTGGAGTTTCATCATTGTTTTCTTCATTTTCAATGATGTGATGAATGTTTGACTCAGTTTTTGCAAATTGTAGAAATTGCTTAAAATAGGACATCTGCTGTACCCACGGCCACATTTTATATTTATTTGTAGCTTTAGCTTCCTGCCCTGTATGGGTTTTTTCTGTTCGCAAATGCTTAGCGTAAGAATCTCTTAAATTTTTAAATTTCTTTTTTGCATTTTCTCCTATAACAGATAAAACAAAAATTAAATTTGTATAATTTTAGATTTTTAGCCACTGGTGATTCATATAAAACGATTGGACATAGTTTCCGAATGGGTTTTACCACTGTTAGTGCGATTGTTGCCGATGTTTCTGATGCCATTTGGAAACGATTACAGCCTAGATATATGCCAGAACCAAACACCGAAATATGGAATGAGGCCATAAATGGATTCAATGAATTATGGAATTTTCCAAATTGTATTGGTAGTATTGATGGGAAACATGTAACCATAAAATGCCCGAAAAAATCGGGATCGAATTATTTTTCTTATCTAAAGAAATTTTCAATTGTTTTAATGGCGATCGTTGGCCCGGATTATAAATTCCTCTGCATTGATGTTGGTGGTTATGGAAAAAATAGTGATGGTGGTATTTTTGAGGCATCTGCCATGGGAAGAAAATTTGTAAATGGAGCGATGAACATTCCCAAAGACAAAACGTTGCAAGGCCAACATGAAGCCACCCCTTGTGTATTAATAGGCGATGAAGCCTTTGCTCTAAGTAAACATTTGATGCGACCGTTTCCATACAGACAATCCCGTTACGACAAAAGGAAAGAAAACTTCAACAATAGGTTATGTACAGCTCGGAGAGTTGTAGAAAATGCTTTTGGAATTTTGGCCCAAAAATGGAGAATATTTTACAGGCCATTAGAAATAAAACCTGAAAGTGCAATAAAAGTGGTCAAAGCTGCTTGTATTATACATAATTATTTACGCATGAAACATCCCAATGAAAAGTATACACATTTACTTGAAGAAGCAGAACCGAATTTGACAGGATTACATGATTTTCCAGTTGACGGAAGAAGGGCTGCAAACTATGCGTTCGAAGTGCGTGAAAGATTTGCTAATTACTTCATTTTGTAAGATTTAGCTTCCTGCCAAAATATTGAATTATTTTATCTTCGACAATCTTGTGTTATTTTCTGAATGTGTAATGTATGTATTTTGTAGAAGAACACAACTAAGACACAATTTTATAGAAAATACATACATTACAAATTTAGAAAATAACACAAAATGGTCAACACAAAATAATTCAAGGTTTTTACAGTTACGAGATGAAAATACAAGAGACCAAGTCACTTTAGTCAGTGAAGAGAACTTACTCTTACAATTAGAACTTACTTGTGTCGTGGTATTAAAATTACTCGCAGATGAAATGTGAGAAGGGGAGAACGTACTTCCCTTATTACATTTCATCCTACTGCTTTTCAAGTTCAATTCCCTATTTTTGGTAAAACTTCGAAGATTTATTTTATTTGGCTAACGTGACTTTGTCTCGTGTTTTCGTCTCATAACTTTGTGTATTCTTGTGATTCTTGTTTTCTTTCATTCGTATTATTAATTACTCCATTTGTTGCTTTATTTATTTATCGTTTTATCTATATTTGTATAATTTAATTTATATACAAAATATAAATGAAATTTCATTTATATTACAAAATAATTGTTATTAATAAATTATTATTTATTATATTACGTGTCTAATTTATTTTATTTAAAAGAAACGGCTTTAACGAGTAAATACAATGTTTACTGTTAATATATTTCCAGAACATCGATTGCAATCCTCGAGAGTACGAGACGACGCATTTTGTTGATTTAAAATAATTATTATAAAAAACAATTACTTACCATTCATCTGTAATTGTGTTCCTATTTCATCCCACACTTTGTTTTTTTCTCTTACATTTTTATAAAGGGGGTGTGACAAATCATATAAAATGTTATGATTTTTCACAATTTCAATTAGTCTTTCTGTAATATTTTCCATTTGATCAATGTTGACAGTAATAAAGTATTTATCTAAATGACAAACGCCGCGGGCAAACGCAACTTGTCGAATGTGACCGCTGCCGCAGATCAGAACGCTGTACTGCCCGCTGTTGTCAAAAAAATTATCGCTTGTATTTGCGTTCTGTCATTGATTTCCATGAGTGACATAGATCGCTGCGGCGATCGCGACCGCCACCGCCGGTCAGATCGCCTTGGTTTGCGCACACCTTAAAGCTTCAAAGTGAACTCTTAAAAAAAAGCGTGTGCATATATATATCTAATAGAAAATTCCCTGTACGTATACTTAAAAGACAAATTTCGTGTATTAACAGATTAATCGATGACTATTTGCCAAATCTACTGAATGCGCATTCGATTCAACTAACATTTTCGTATGAGCTTACACAAAATAAATATAAATGCATTATTTATTTCTTTATATACGTGAACTATTTAGTAGATGTGGAAAGTGGAATTATACCACCTTAACTCACATCCAAAACGATTGTGCACATAAATTAAAATGATTTGTAGCTGGGTTTTTGCAGATTTAGTTTTACGAAGACATTGTCAAAATGTGGCGTTTAACCTTAAAATTTTAAAGCTGCATACCGGAATATACGTTGTCGCATGCTCCATCTAAAAACCATAGCAGACATATTATGAAGTTTTCTGTCTTTTTTCACACACTTGATCTGATGACATCAAATTATTTTCGTATTACATGTATTGGTGCAGAAAGCACTACAAATCAAGGAAACCATGGGACACCTCTCGTAAATCGTATATACCTTAGGGGATTTTATACCCTTTTTTTTCAACCCCTTTAACTTAGCGACAATCAACTTGTTGTTTACCTAAATACTTGTTATTATGTTGATGAAAAGTTTAAATAACAAACATCTTCTAGTTATTTATTTATAGCAATTTTAATGGAAATGTAGAATTGTGATTTTATTTTATATTATTTTTTTTCATCTCCTTTAACGAAGTGACAATCAATTTATTGTATACCAAAATACTCGGAATAAAACGCTTTACGCTGAGAAAAAGTTTGAATAACAAATATTCCCTAGTTATTTATTTATAACAATTTCAATGGAAGTGTAGATATGTGATGACGAGACCAGCAACACATTAGATCGGTTACAAGAGAACTACCAACAAGTCAAGCTAAAGTAATAATGAAGTCCTTAGTTTCACATTTCTTTATTTAAGTGACATTTTTCAAGTGTGTACAATAAAAATCTTAAAGTTTCAGGAGATTGCATCCAAGTTGTCCCAACTGCGACATCAAGACGAATCCAAGAAACCTAAAACAGAAAATTACTTAGTTCATTTTTCAGTATTGCGATCTATTAAGCTAAGAAGTTTACTTAAAGATACCCTCAGAGAAGAATAAAACATTGAATTTTCGTTAGCCCAGAAGCTGACGCCAATAAAATGAATTTGTTTTTATTGGTAATTTTTGACGAGTACTGTACTGGATGAACAGTTTTTCAACCAAATATCCTTTGTTGTTGTCGTCGATTACTGAGGCACTTATTTTTTTTCCTTCAGAAATATACAAAGATACACGATACGGTTCACTAACATATAATGGTAATTTAAGCCAAAACATTAGTAAATATTTTAAAAAATTAGACATTAAAATAGCTTTCAAAACAAATAATACTCTCTCAAAAATAATAAAAAAAAAACAGTAAAGACAAAACTGAAGGAGGTCAACGCTGTGGAGTTTTTCAGTTAAATTGTGGTGATTGCTTTAATGACAAGCAGGGAGAGCATTTGAGGAACGATTTAATGAACACCATTAAGCATTTCTAAATGATAAGGACACCTCAACATATGCTAATCATTTAAAAGAAGAACACCACCATTTATTTCAACAAAGAATTTAAAATCCTTCACATCGCCAGCAAAGGAAGAAAATTTAACCTTATGGAAAACCTGGAAATAAATAAAAAAAACATTCATCAGGCCTCTTACTGAACGAACAGATCGAGCTCTCCAACTCTCCACTGCTCAGGCTAAGAAAAGATCCTCGCTCCACCCCTATGTCATAAAACTGTGTATATATAATGTAAATTTGTCTGTAAATAACATTATTAGCATTCTTCACCCGAAGAAGCTACAGTGTAGCGAAACAATTGTAGTGAAAATAAATACAAAAAGTTGAAAATCAGAAATACTTTGTTGTTGTGTTTTTTTAAAAATAATAATAAGTGTGTACACATAATTAATAAATAGGACGCATAAAGTTACCTATTTCACAAGGATGACTAGGTGGAGGAGGACAGCGGTAATATTGGCGTTTCTTCTTCTTCTTCCTTTTCAGTCTTCCGCCACTTTTATTTTTGATTGTCTCCTGAAGCGGGAGACTTGGCAGAGGAGGAAGGCGATAACTTTGGTATTTCTTTTTCTTCTTCCACTTCAGACTTTTCGCCGTTTATTTTTTCGTTATCACCCGAACATGGCGACTGAGCGGAGAAGGACGAAGGTATTGTTAGTATTTCTCCTTCTACCACATCAAATGTTGGTGTTTCTTCTTCTTTCACTTCTTCCATTGCGATGTCGAGATCGCTCTGCATTTCTTCGGAGGTCTGTGACTGCTTTGGCACCTAAACAATTTATTAATGCTACAAATGTTAAATGCAAAGACTTTTTAAATACCTAGGCTGTTTCTGGAGCTTTGAGCCAAATTTAATTTGTTTTTGTAAAAAATACTCTTGAATTATTTTGGAAATCATAAACTTAGCTTAAAAATAAATGCTTTTTTTTTAATAATCAGTACAGAACATTTGAATATCTCGCTTAGTTTGTCTTTAATATAATGTGGAGATTACTATTTAATTGTAAATATTAGAAATTGATTTTGTTTTAGTATTTCAAGATATTTCAGTGTTTTATACTCCTAATGCATGAAGTAAAATGGAGACCAAACGGCGCAACGACACATCGTAAAGATGCCTTGTTACATTTAAGGTACATCATTATTGGGAGTAATTCACTTAGTTGGGCCACAGGGATTGAATATCTAAGTATTTAAAAGTAAAATGAAAATGAGCCAAATACAAACGTGATGTATCGGGTGTTTGATTAAGCGTGGCAACCGGCTGTATTTCTGCAATTGCAGAGTGAAAGTGGCCTAAAGAAATCACTGGAAATTAGTTTTAAGTCCTTTCCTCTGCCGCCAGAGGGCGTAACATGTATCGCTAAATACAAAAACGGATTTTTATCAAAAACCTGCTAAATTGAGCTAGGTTAAAAATATACAAATCTTAATCTACGCTGAATTTAACTCAATTTTAACTACTCACTTGTTTTTTTATCTTGCACATATGAAGCAGGGAAGAGCGGGAAAGTGTGATCAATAAACTGGGTGTAACTTTTGTTAGGATTAACCGAAATTAATCAAGTTAGTCTCATTGGATAGGTAATTGAAAGCACTTTAAATCACTTTTTACTTTCGTTTACGTTAGTTCTTATAGAAAGTGCCAGAGGGCGTTTTTGGAACAACCGTCATATTTTCTAGATTTTTTTAAAAAGATAAACTATAGTTCTCTTACGCTAGTTTATTACAAGAAGGAACACTAAGAAAAATGGTTAAAACCTCATCCTTATATCTTTATCCTATCCAAAGATATAATAAAAAGTCTGGTAGATTTTTAAAATCTAGTAGGCCTTTAAGCTGTTTTGTTTTATGATCGAGAGGTCAAAAACAAAAATTTAAAGAATAATAAAAATTTATTTTCCCCATTTGTATGTTTTAGAAAGCGAATATGTAAGTAAATCCATGATTATTTAAAATCTCAAAGTATAGGAGGCTATGAGATTAGTAAAATGTTTAAAACAGCGTATATTCACTAAAATTAAACACACTTATTACAATACTTACTTTATTAGAAGAATAACAAACAAAATAAAACAAATACAATAATTAAATCTACCCTCGCTAGTAGAGGGCGTAATCTCTATCGCAAGGATAAAAACAAGATCTTATTCAAAATGCCAAATTAAGCTACATATGTTAAAAATATGTAAATCTTAGTCTACTTTAAATTTTACTTCATTTCTACTACCTTCTTGTTTCTTTCGCTTTTAAGTAAGATGCAGACGAGTATGGAAAAGTCTAATCATTAAAATGAATATAACTTTAATTAGGCTTAACCGAATTTACTAAACTTTGCCTGATTTTATAAATAATTGAATGCACTTTTAAACACTGTGTATTCTAATTAAATTTAGTATCTATAGTAAGAATCAGAGGGCACTATTAGTACAAAATATCCCCTTCTGCACACATTTTAATATAGTTCCGGTTAGGATAAGGATATCGGGATGCGGTTTTCGCCAGTTTTCACAATATTTCTCATTTTAATTAACTATCATAACTTAGGTATACCTTCCCATTTGAAAATTTAAAGAAAATTGAGAAAATACGGTGATTGTCTCAATCGCACCCTCTGGCGCTTAATATCGAAACTAAAATAAATCAGAGGAAATTATGTTTTGAAGTGCATTTAATTGTCTATCAAATGAGCCCCAATCTATTAAATTCAGTAAAACCTAACAAAAGTTACAGGCATTTAAATAATTAAACATTTTTGTTGTCCCGCGCATGTTATGTGAGACATAAAAAAACGAGAAGATAGTTAAATTTATATTTTCCACATAGCTTAATTTGGCATTTATTAGATAAAGATTTTTTTAATCTTTTACTATAGAGATAGCGCCCTCTTGCGGAGAAGCTGTGAACTTAAAACAATTTCCAGCGATTTCTCTTGGCCACTTTTACAATGAAATTTTTTCCCGCAACATGCTACGATGGATAGTTTCTGAGACACGGCCGATGGCCACGCTTAATCAAACACCCGGTACATGATTTCCTTTGAATTTCCTTATGATTAAGAAACAACGAAATTTGAATGGGAAATAAATAAACAGACTCACCTTATGAGTAATCCATTGTAGTGGTACTTGTAAGTGCAGCTTTTCAGCGCACAACTTTCTTAACCTCTCGATACCTGAAATTATAAAATCAAACTATAAACATATGCCTGAATCAGTGTTTTTCAGACGTTTTATTCTCGTGACACAATTTCTAAAGAAGAAAACATTCGCGGTCAGAATTTTAATGGTAGATACCAGTGGTGCACAAAGTTTTCCAATTGCGACCCCATTTTTTGTGTATAAATTAAATTTATCGCGATCGCTGGATAGACTAGCGGTTCCCAACAGAGGGGCAATTTAAGTTTAAAGAGGAGCAATTGATAACTAATAGAAGGGCTATAACCAAATACATAGAAATTGACTAAATATATTTATTTATACTATGATTAATAAATGTACATTCCTAATCAATATATTTCGAACGTCACTTTAAATCAGTGTCGAGTACGCGTGGCGCATGAAGTAAAATTTCGAGTTTAGAAAAGCCTAAAAAATTGCACTGGAATTTGAAGAATTTGACGAAAACAGAGAAACACAGGGAACAAAAAGTTTCAAATATCTGGCATTTACAAAATGAAATTATGAAATTACTGAAGATTAATTCAGCAACAAACTGGCACAAACTAGAACATCAATAAAGCAACTAATTAAATACTATAGGACAGTCACTAAGTCACTAAAAAAAAAACACAAAAGCAAGAATTATTTGTAAAAATGTATTTCATCTGTCGAATTATTTAATGGAAATTTACTTCTAGCAAGTGTTTCAACTCCTTTATTAAGCATGAAGTAAAATTTCTAGTTTAGAAAAGCCTGAAAATTTGGTTTAGTCGCTCCTCTTCGCTCCGCTTCGATACGCAATCTTCTGTTAGTGGGCCGCATTTTGGTGGGTGCCCTATTTAATGTGCGAATTGTGAACGACTCGTATTTTCGGTCGCTCGGGGACTCGACTTCCAGTACTTTCCAGTCACTCACTCTACTGATAAGGCCTAGGCTTGCCAATGATTAAGTTTCGTGGTCCCTGACTGAAAGTCGGGGAGTCTTTTATATTATATGGGTAGAGGCTATGTTGGACAGAGAGTTCCACCAGCTTTTGGCCACTGCTGTCTGTTTGTTTGTCCTCTCTATGATTGCGTATGCATATATCGAGGTCGGTAAGGTACGCCCGGTACTCTTCCATAGGGGTGTTTTTGGTGATATAGCAGCTAAACCAGACCATGTACTCCACTTTTGCCCAAACGATGAGTTTGCACGGAGTGCCCTAGGCTTTCAGCGCTTTTTTGGCAGGACCCCTAATCTGGATTGCTACGTCCCCTTCGCCGTCCACGATATCGGATAACCAGATTTCGTCAAGTCTTCGTACGTTTGGCTCACTAATTATAAAAATATCATAGTCCCTGCTTCTTGCCGTGTGCTCGAGAAGATCGTGAGCGTTTCTGCAGCGGTTAGCATTTAATTGTAGGGCTTTTATATCTGTGACGGTGGTGATGTATTTGGCGCCTCCGCCTCCCTACCTTGCACGCTTTATTTAGTTGATTTCTTCTTTTCTGTCGCCTTTTTGTACGCCACACACTTCTTGCTGCCCGGAAAATGCCTAAATCTAGTCTCGCCGATGTCCTGGTAAGTAAGGCAACAAGGACTATTTCTGCAGTCTGTCGGCTTGTGGCCTTCCTCCCCGCAGATTCGGTACTGATTAGACCGATGGGTTCCATTGCAGTTGCGTTTGCCGTATCCGTACCCTAGACACCGGCTGCAGTCCCTTTTTGGGCGTAGGTTTCATTTAAGCTGGTATGTATCATATATAAATAATGGCACACCCTTTGAGAAACACTGCCGTGTAAACCATGCAAATATGTTAAACAGTTATTTGGTTACAACAAAAATATGTGGCTTGAAAGTCGAGTGTCTCTCTACAAATTACTTACCCTCTTTCCGATTCATCTCATATTTACACTCCCAAGCGTCGCACAACCTGTTGTAATACCTGGCCGGCATGAAATCCAAGTACGGATAAGTCTTCGACGTCGGGAAGACCTTCTCAAAATCACCTTTCACTACCAGTTCGTCCTCGGCTTGGATCAGAAGACGCACGTCGTCCCCCGTCAACTGTTCAAGAATACGCTCCAAGTAATCTTCCCGTTTAATAACGTTTATGTGGTAGTTTTGCTTTCGAATTTCACTGTCGAACAACTTCGTGGCATACAGCCTAGAGTCGTAACAAGGTGGAGTGTTTACTTCTTCGGCTAATTGCGGAGGGAGGTGGAACTGGGCGATGTCCAGCAGCGTTCGAATAAGGGGGATTTTCACATGTTCCCTTGCAGCCGAGTCTAGCTCCCAACTTGGAAATGTGTTGACCTGTAAAAATTGCAATAATGACAAACTTTATTTAGCAATTTCTTGATGCGAATCTTTTTAGATGATCGCATTCGTGATTCGAATATTTTCTTGAAGGATTCTAAGTAAGTTTTGGGATAGATTGTAGAATATTACAGAATGATGTAATTTAACAAATTTACTTAACGTTATAGGTAGTGAGAACAGACAGATAGACAGACATTCTTTAAAAATTTTATTCTTCAACAGTGGCGTAACTAGAATTGCAGGTGTCTTCTACCCCCTAGCTACGCCGCTGTTGATCGACTCAAGAAAAAGACTTTTTCACCTCCAACAGCCAGGGCTTTAAGTTTTCATCAAAAATCACGTCGAAGCCAAAAACCTCGTAACAATTATATCGGCTTAGCTTGTTCTCCGCACACTCTTGCACAATGGCCGACTCCCCGGAAATTATCGTTTTTATCACCAGTTGCTTCACTTCTGTCCAGATTGCTTCCGTGTTGTGGCCCTGCTTGCACATGTATTCCCATAGTTTTGATAGGATCCTAAACAGCAATTTATCGTAAAAGAACAAAAATTGGCAATTAATTAACATTTAAAACATTGACGATGCCACTATGGAGCATTAGATGGCGTTAGCTATCGAATCCATTTAATAGTTTTCACATATTGGCTTGATATAGTCAGAAATGTTCAGTATTCCTCACACTGGGTCGGGACTACACTGAAGAGGACCCTGAAGTCCGAAACGCGTCTGTAAGTATCTGGTGCCGGAATACTGAACTCAAATTTAATTTTGATTTAAAACAATGGTGATGTGTCCATCATAGTACTTTCTCCAATATACAAACGTCCAGTCTTAATCTTAATCAAATGTCCAGTCTTAACAGCAATAAAAACAGTTTGTTAAGAAATAAGGTAGGTGCATTTATGAAAAATATTGGTTGCAAGTATCTAACCAAAATTCATTAGACAATGAATTTTGGTTAGATAGTTGCAACCAATAGCTTTCAGAAACGCACTTATCTTATTTTTCAACAAATTGTTTTTATTGCTGTTAAACGTTGTTCGTAAGCCTCAATTAGCTATTCCCTCTTTCACCGAATATTAATCATATCAATGTCAAATTACCGTCACTGATATCAAGGCAATTCATTAAAAATTCACATTTAAAAAAATATAATAAAAAATAATTAAAAGAGCTACGAAAAAAAGGTGTATGTAAGTACATTAAAAGCTCATTTTTTGATTATCTACCAGAGCTGGGCAGGATTCGAATCATTCAGGATTCGAATCTTTTTAGAGGATTCAAATACTTCAATACTTCGAATACTTCAGTTAAACTGGATTCGTGATCCGGATTCGTTAAATTTTTTTAAGAGAATTCATATTCGAATCCAAATGCGGGTGATTCGAATCCTCATAAAAGGACTCGAATATTTATAAAAGGATTTAATTACTTGCAAAAGGATTCGAATACTTACAAAAAGATTCGAATACTTAAGAAAGGATTTGAATCATCAAAAATAATTCGAATGAGTTGTGAGGATTCGCATGAACATTGTGTTTGTATGCTTTAACCTTCACGTTAAATCAGTGTTTTATACGCGTGGCGCATGAAGTAAAATTTCGAGTTTAGAAAAGCCCCGTGAGAATTTGTCTCGGGTCGCTGCGCGACCCTCGATAAATTTTCTACACGGGGCTTTTCTAAACTTGAAATTGTACTTCATTCTTAGTCTGGGAGTGGACACACTCGTTAGAAGATTCCAATTATATGCGTTGATAAACACATCAAGAAAATAATCTACTTTTCAAAATTTTGTTTAATATTATTTAAAGTAAAACTGACATGGTGGCCACAATTAAAATGTTAAATTTTCCCCCAAAAAATAGGGGGAATATGGAACGAATATAAAAGAGACATAAGGAGACGTACCACATGTGGCCTTTGAAGGATTTGACGTCATAGTGGTCCGAGTACGAGTACGAGTTTCTGTTTATAGAGTAATTCGTTAAATGCATGTACTGATTGTTGATGTCCTCATCGTTATTACTATATTTCACTGAAATATAAAAAAAAACTGAAATAAATAAATGGGACCGCGGTGGCTAAGCGGCTGTGGCGTTAGTGTTACCAATCAAGCGCGTATTTTGAGATCACGTTCATTAATTTTACAAATGAATCACCTAGATGCAAAGAGGTCTAAGTGAATAATAAAAACATTGAAAAATACAGTTTAAAAGTTCAAGTTATATTACAACCAACAAACAAAATAACAGAGTAGTTATGTGGAATTACAGAAAATATACTGGGTAGCAGTACCTATTAATGAAAGTTCTTAATTTGACAGCTGAGAGTTTAGGCCAGTGATGGGGAAACTACGGCCCGCGGGCCAAGTCCGGCCCGCGGAAAGGTTTAATCCGGCCCGTTTAAGAGTGCCGTCGTGAGAATGTTTGAACGCGTTCTTACTTCGTAATGTGACGACCCGCATAAAAACTACCTGCGGCGATATTCAAAACACAATAGTATTCTGGACAAATCCATCCGACCTAAACAGATGACTCATCTTCGCTCGAAACTTGTTTTCTCGAAAGAACCGGAAAAAAATCAATTCCCGAACAATCCTTGCAGGTAGGTATAAATACAAGCGAGGCCGCCCGAAGATCAGTTAGTTAGCGACTTAGTCAGTCATCTGCAACGACCCGCTGTGACTCGAGTAATTGTTTGTGTAATCCCCGAAACTCCCACTGCCTCAACAAACACCCGCGCAAGAGCATTAGTTAGCAGTAAGCTTTCGTCAATTGCGTTTTTGTGTGTTGTTCTCCGTAGTAGTTAACGTCTAAAATGGATGTTAAAAAAAGAAAAGTGGATTCAGAATGTCGAGTTTTTAAAGAAGAATGGACGTGGAAATATTTCTTTACTTTATTTAAAGAAAAACCTGTGTGCTTACTTTGCAATACAACTGTTGCAGTTTTAAAAGAATATAACATTCAACGCCATTTCAAGAGCAAACATGAAAACCACTCCTATTCATCGTTAAGTGAAGAGGTGAAAAAAATTAAATCGAAAGATTTAATAAAAAATGTATCAAGTCAACAACAATTATTTCAGAGAGCTAATCATTCTCAAAGATGCGCTACGAAAGCCAGTTATGTGTTGGCTTATAATATTGCTAAATCTAATAAAGCATTTTCAGATGGTGAATTTATAAAGCAGTGCATGATAGATGTGTGCGATATTATGTGCCCTGAAAAGAAAAATGATTTTCAGTCACTGTTTCTCGCAAGAACAGTCAACGAGAGAATTGAAAATATTGATAAAAATCTAATTTCACAACTGACTACAAAAACTCAAAAATTTATTTTTTATTCAATTACCATGGATGAAAGTACAGATATCAGCGATACTGCGCAGTTACTCATATTTGTAAGAGGAATCAACGCCCACTTTGAAATTACAGAAGAACTTGCAGGGCTGCAGTCAATGAAAGGAACAACGACTGGTGCCGATATATTTTGTGAATTTGAAAAGTGCATCGATAAACTTCGTTTACCTATTGATAAGTTATGTAATGTAACTACAGATGGTGCTCCTAATATGGTTGGAATTAATCAAGGATTTGTTGGGAAATTTAATTCTAAGTATCCGGAAAATAATGTTGTTTTTTTGCATTGCCTTATACATCAGGATGCTCTCTGTAAATCGGCGTTAGATAGTGAGCATATACTTAATATTGTTGTAAAACTAGTAAATATGATTCGTTCCAGAGGATTATTACATCGCCAGTTTCAACAGTTTTTGGAGTCCGTACATGCTGAGCATTCCGATATCCTGTATTATTCAAAAGTTCGTTGGTTAAGTGCTGGAAAAGTATTTGAAAGAATTTGGGATTTAAAAGACGATATTGTGAATTTTCTTCTTGATAAAGACATTTATAATCAATTCGTCTTAGATAACGAAACGTGGCTTTCTGATTTCGCTTTTTTCACAGACCTCCTCGTACACATGAATAAACTTAATCTCAAATTGCAAGGGAAAAATCAGTTTCTTCACGATATTTGGCAATACCTGAAAAGTTTCAAACTACAGTTATTATTATTTGCTAATCAGATCTCTAAATCTGATTTTTCTCATTTTCCAAGAATACAATCTTTAAAATTCACTATATCAAACAATATGATTAAAAAATACGAAATTAATTTGAGAAAACTATCTTCAGAATTTGAAAGAAGATTTCAGGACTTTAGAAAAATGGAACCAGAGTTTAGTATTTTTGCGACCCCATTCAATGTTAATTACGAAGAAGTTGATGCAAAATTTCAACTTGAGTTAATAGAACTAAACTGTAATAATCTCCTGAAACAAACTTTTCATACAGTACCATTACTAGAATTTTATAAAAATTTAAGTCCAGATAATTTCCCAAATCTAATTACTCATGCAATAAAGATAATGACAATGTTCGACTCATCTTATATATGCGAACAAATCTTTTCAACAATGAAGCTTAGGAAAACTTCTTTAAGAAACAGAATTACAGATGAGCACCTTTCATCAGTGTTAAGAATTTCTGCTTCGCAAATGGAACCGGACAATAATGAAATTTTGATGAAACAGTCTCAAATTCATTTTTCTCATGCACCATCAACCAGTAATGACACCAGAAAATAAAGTGATAATACTTCACATCAAGAACTACACTAAATTCATTTTATATTTTGTGCTTATAATTTTCTTACCTTTTGCTTTTTTACTATTAAAATAATAAGTGTATGTAATAATATATGTATATGTTTATAGAACACATACATTTTTTAACGATTAAGCATTATTCTTTGGCCCGCTACGATTGTCTGGTTATTACAAATGGCCCGTCTTAAAAAAAGTTTCCCCACCACTGGTTTAGGCTTACTAAAAATGGAGCGTTACACGATACAACAACGTGTTTTCAATATTCAACAAAAATTTAGCGGCCATAGTTTGAAAGTTTCATACAAAATAAGACCGGATCAGTGTTTTAACTTCGTCAACTGTGAAGAGAATAATTGAAAAATTCAGGAAGACTGGATCAGTTCAAGACGTTAAGCACAGTGGTCGTCCAAAAACAAGCCGTTCAAATGTCAATATCGAAGCAGTGCGTAAGAGTGTTGGAGAAAATCCCAGAACATCAATTCGGCGCCGTGGACAAGAATTGCAAATTTCAAGAAGCCCTCTACAGCGTATACTCTCAAAAGATCTGTGTCTCCATACTTACAAAATTCAATTAACACAACAGCTAAAGCCTAATGACCATGCACAGCGATGGAGTTCGTTGAATGGATTATTGAACATCAACAAGTGGATGCTGATTTTTGGAGCAAAATCATCCTAAGCGATGAAGCAGATTTTCACCTTAATCGCAAAAATTGTCATGTTTGGGGTCCGAAGAACCCACATGTGATTGTCGATAAACAAATGCATACATAGCGTGTTACTGTGTGGTGCGGATTTGGGGCTGGAGGTATTATTGGACTAAACTTTTTTGAAAATGAGGCTGGTCAAACAGTGACTGTTACTGGTGTTCGATTTTCGATAATAACACAGTTCCTTCTGCCGAAATTGGATATTAATGTGGTCAATATGTGGTTTCAACAAGACGGTGCTACATGCCATACAGCCCGTGAAACAATTCAATTACTGCATGAGACATTTACTGGTCGTTTATTCTCCTGTTTCGGTGATCAGAATTGACCCTCTAGATCGTATGATTTAACACCATTAGATTTTTTTAATGGGGTTATTTGAAGTCAAAGGTCTATGTCAACAAGCGCAATACCATTCTTGCACTATAGGAGGAAATTAAACGCTGCATCAACGGAATTCAGCCACATTTATGCAGCAGAATGGTCAAGGAAAATTTCGACTAAAGAGTGCGTATGTGCCAGCAAAGCCGTGGAGGGTATTTGCCCGATGTGTTATTCCATAAATAACCCTATCCTATGTTATAGATATGTTAGTAGTTGAATTCCTTAATCTTCACTGTTTTATTTCAATTCTAAATGTACATTTAGAATTAAAATAAAACAGTGAAGATTAAGGAATTCAACTACTTACATATCTATTACTTCACGTAACTCCAACAAGAATATCCTATGTACTTTATGTTTCAATAAAAAAATAACCAAATGTTTACGCTTTTGAAATTTGAGAAATTTTCTTTGGAATATGTACATACTTGAAATAAAAACCTTACCATGAAATCTGTCTGCCAGCCTACTGCTGGCTCTTGTTATAATCAATACTTACCACAGGCGAATCGGACGAGTCCCTCGGAATATATATAGATTCTCAACGGGTCAAAACTCGTCACAAGAACGTACAGTCTGAGATCGAACTTGTTTCCTTTTATTAGGAACGGTTTTTCGATGTACTTCTGGACGATCACTGGGGTCGCCTTGGGCACTTCGATCCACTTGTTTATCACTTTGATGCCGATGCCCCTCTCGTAATCTGGCGGTTTTATGATCCACTTTCCTCTGGTTTTGCCGTGTTTGCCCATCGATTTATTTTTAAGAGCTTTTAGATCTTGCGGCAGGATGTACGTGAGAGGAATTATACCGAATCTACACAGATTAATAGCCAAATAAAATACAACTATGAACGAACAAAAACAATATTGTTAATATGATTTCCGTCGTATTTTATGCGCTCTTCAAATCAAAGATTATTGATAACGCGTCCATACATTTCCTTACTTTTAAGGGAATAATCAAGAGGCGATAAGTGGGGGCTCTTAAGAGCGCAGTTAATATTGCCTATTCTTGAAATTACTTTATTATTCTTTTGGTAATTTTCCTGTACGCAAAAAAGCGTAAACTGCTTCCCATTGCCACAAAAATTCCTTGTATCACTTTACGATTTGCCGCAATTTACGGTAAATAGTTAAACAAAGTACTGATAGTCTTTTTGGATACCTTGCTCATAAAATTCCATTGTGTATACATTACTACCGTGAGATCGAAAAAAAATAAATTATTCGGAGCAGGCCTTGACTACTACGACACGATTGGCAAGCCTGCTTTTAAAATGCGGCAGTAGGCAGTAGATTAAAGGTTGTCTAATTGATTAAATACAACTATAGTCTATTTAATAACCAGCCGGACTAAAGGCGAAAGTCACATTTACACAACAAAAAGTCACCAGAAAAGTAACCAAAAATATTTTGGCGGTAAAAATCAATTTATTTGAAACCCATAACATACCTTCAAAAATTATATCAACCCATATATTTATTCCAGGCAAACTTTCTTCATTATTTAATTTAGTATGAATACTTCGTGACGGAAAAAGTAAAAATATATATAATTGTGTAAAAAATTTGAAATGTAAATACTAGATTGTCGGCAAGTAGAAGTATGTAAATTTGCTATTTAATAACATATAATAACACTAATAGTAATGTACATTATTGCACCCAAAAAATAGTTATGTACAGGAAGTTTCGTAAATATATGTAGGCCCACGAGATTAATTGTTTTTAATTAAATTAACTACGAAACTACCTATATACACTATATACATTAAACAATAAATATTAAAGGGTTACAAGTCAGGGACTGAAAAAGATACAACGAAATTAACCAAAATATTTCTAAGAATGGAAACGGAAACAAAAACGGAATTTATAATTTTCGTTCAAGATCAAAAACGAAATAAATTATGCCCTAATACCGGTTTTTTTTACCGTTCTTATCATTTTTAAAAATGTATCCATTAAACACAAACACCTCATGGTTCATGTAGGAAACTGAAGGTAAACGAATTGTATTGCGAGTATTTATACCGCGCAGCTGTTATTTAATTTCGGTTATCGAAAACGAAAACGGAATTTATGCTTTATGCAAGAACGCAAAGAACGAAAACGAAAAAATGGTGATGTGTCCATCATAGTACTTTCCCCCGTAAATTGCGTATTAAATCACTTTTAAAATATTTGTAGCATTATTATTTTCAAAATGACTTCAACTTTTTGATAACTACAACTTTTATTTGAAACATTTTTCAATTGGATCAACACATACTGACACAAACCAATGACTAGATAAAAAAACACTATTTATTGAATATCTCAAAAACTAAGAGTGCTATAACAAAAAGTAAAGATACAAAAAATCTTTAATATTTTATTACCTACAACTTTTATTTGAAACATTTTCCAATTGTATCAACACACACACTGACACAAATCAATGACTAGATAAAAAACACTATTTATTAAATATCTCAAAAACTAAGAGTGCTATGACAAAAAGTAAGTGAACAATACATCTTTATTTTGTTATTATCTACAACTTTTATTTGAAAGAATTTTTTGTTTGATGAACATTTATTGAAAAAATCTGAAAAAACTGAAAAACGCTAAGAGTAAAGTACCACTTCCGGTTTTCCGATTTTCACCAAAAGCTTTTCAGTTCTTCCGATTGTAACAAAAAGCTTAAGTTTCAAGTTTCATCTCGATATCTTTAGCGGTTTTTGCGGCACAGCGCACACAGACACACACACAGACACACAGACAGACAGACATTTTTCAAAAATGGTCTTATTCGACTCAGGGGACCTCAAAACGGATATTTCCGCTAAAATTTTAGTTTCGAAAATTTTCACGAAAACAATACTTTCCCTTTGTATTACATACGGGGGAAAGTAAAAAATCGTTTTCGTTCCGATCAGAAACGAACGAAATATTTTTCGTTTTTAGTCCCTAATTACAATCACAAGGCTACTCATCAGAATAATCTTCATCGCTGTCAGAATCTCCTACAGATATTTTTAATGGTTCTAACATTTCATCTATGATTCCGTCAAGTATATACATTTTCTCTTCCTCCTTGACAATATGTCCAATACACTTTTTCCAGTCAACAACTGTGACATTTGCTACTGCTTCAAGCAATAATTTTGTTTATATCTAGTAATTTAAATGTTGTATTCCTTGAAGCTACTTCATTTTTAATTTGAGCCCAAATCAACTCTGTTGGATTGAGTTCACAGTGGTATGGCGGTAATCTTAGCACGGTTTTGTTATATTTTTCAGCCATTTCGTCAACAACATACCTGTTGTACTTGTTTCTGTACTTACGAATAATTTGTATTAATTCCATTTTCACCATTTATTCCTCAAATGGAATATTTTTGGATTTTAACCAATACTCTTCCCTCTTCCTTGTGCAGGTGGTTGAAACTTTTTTAAGTTTTCTACTGTGGTAGGATGCATTATCCATGACAATCACCGCGTTATCTGGTAAAGTTTTTAGTACACCTTCAAACCATTCTTTAAAGACGGCAGCAGGTTTTAAACCGTCTTGTATCAAAACTATATAAGTTCATTATGGACTGTTTTTCCACTAGGGTTAAAGCACCCAAATCCAACCTCTTCCGTTTCTTGGGGAGGGCGAAAGTGACCCCGAACTGGTGCTGGGTAGAGCATCCATAGTTAAAAACAAAATAACTGGTATATTTAGGGAACAAACTGAAAACTAGAATGAATACAAGTTAGAGTAGGTGTCCAGAACGTGATCTTTGAGCTTCAATACAACTAATAACATATCTTTAATTTGGTTCTCATTAATCACTTGATGAAACATATATTGATAATTAAATAAAAGTCACTTGGTTTGTTTCACTACTATTTTAGTAGTAGTAGTGAAACAAACCAAGTGACTTTTATTTAATTATCAACTAATAACTCTTCGTTTCATATTATCAAATGCGTGTTTCAATCAGGGTTGCTAAAAAAAACCTTTTTTTTTTCATTTTTATTAAAACAAACAGTTTTTTTTGACAAAACGTGTTTTTTTTTAAACAGTAAAAATTAAAAACATGTTTAAAACATGTATATAACACGTTTAAAATGTGTTTAAAACAGAACATACAGGGCATTTTCCTTTTAAGTATACATATCCCGATAAATACGTTTTTTTTAAATTTGTGGTAATTCGTTTTTTGAAAACGGTTTATATAGGGCTTTGAATGAGTGTTCTCCACTCCCAGACTAAGCATGAAGTAAAATTTCGAGTTTAGAAAAGCCCAAGAATTTTGATTAGATCAATCCAAATTAGGCTTTTCTATACTTGAAATTTTACTTCATGCGTCACGCTTAAAAACACTGATTTACAGTAAAGTTAAAAAACGCACACAACATTTATAGGCAACCTAATATACGTTAGAGTTATTGGCTTGCCTATAATCACTGTTTTAAACAATTTGTTCAGCGCAGAATTTGATTCACGTTTTATTCACATCTACGTATTAGATTGCTAAAGCCGTACATTTTGAACTTTACGATATTTCAGTGTTTTATACGTGTGGCGCATGAAGTAAAATTTCGAGTTTAGAAAAGCCTAATATGGATTGGCCGCTCCGCTACGCTACGCGGATAATCCAAATTTTCAGGCTTTTCTAAATTCGGAATTTTACTTCATGCTTAGTCTGGGAGTGAAAAACACTCGCCTAAACCTTCAATTAAATTGAATAAAACTAGTAATCCTTTTTCTCCACTAGTTTATTTGTAACATTAAATGTACATTTCGTTCACCAAGTGAACATTCTCAATAGCTGTACTAAACTAAATTTCAAAACAAAGGGGCGGCGTATATATACAAGTGTATGTTAATTGTTTCTTAATGATCTAAATGAATCTCGCGGTACGATTACAGGTAGGTGTAGGCTAATCTTCTTACTTGCTAATGACATTGGCGGAAAAACAAATTAAGTGGTATTTATTTATGGGTTACAGGTGTAGGGATTAAATCTAAGAATACATTACTAAGTGGGGTTAAATCCAAATTGAGTAATTTATTTTTGTGTTTTTTCATTTGGATTGCTTCTAACATGTTTAGGTTATGGCTGCTTGAATGTTGTAGTAATTTTAATTTATCTATTGAAAATTTATGTCCTGTGGTGTGGTGGTGGTCTGCGACTGCTGATTTTTATGGGTTGATAGATTTAAGATGGTACATGTGTTCTTTAAATCGGACTTCTATGTTTCTTTTTGTTTGACCTATGTATAATTGGTCGCAATTTGAACATTCAATGGAGTATATACCAGACTGCTGAAGGTCATTTTCCTTATCGAATGTATTTCCCAAATGGTTTTTTAGTTTTGAATTTGTGTAATAAGCTGGCCTCAGATTAAATTGTTTGTAAAGCTTGTTTAGGTGTTGTTCAAATTTGGGGACATACAGAAGTCTGGTATATATTTCATTCTCTATTTTTGTTCCTGGCGGTACTAATGTTGGGGTTGTATTGAGTTTATGTTTGTATTTGTGTTTGTTTATAAGTTTTTGTATGGTTTTCTGTTCGTAGAGTAGTGAACATGCTAGTTCAGTTATGAACTTTAGTTCTTGTGCCCTGATTGTTTTAGATAACGGAATTATTAGAGCCCTATTAATCATACAGTTAAACGCCGACAGTTTATATTTCATTGGGGTGATTGATTTGGCTTGAATATAATTTAAAGTGTGTGTAGGTTTTCTATAAATTTCAAAATTTAATTTATTTTCGTTGTTTCTGCATATTATGATGTCTAAAAAGGGTATTTTGCAATTAGATTCTAGTTCACTTGGTGAACGAAATGTACATTTAGTGTTACAAATAAACCAGTGATAAAAAGGATTACTAGTTTTATTTAATTTAATATCATCGTCACGTAACTCATACCGTAATATTATTATTAAACCTTCAAAATGAACTCTTTTAAAAAACAACTAATATCGGAAAATATACAGTATATGCATACGTATACTTAAAAGAAAAATTCCCTGTATATCATGACGAGGTAAACACCATCTGTTGCTCATTTGCTAGGAGAATTCTCGTTTAAAGATTCAAATTGAAATCTTTTAAAAAAGCAACGAATTTCGTAAAATATACCTGAAATAAAAATTCGCTGTATTTAAAAATCAAATTTATGCACACACAGTTGTGATATTTTATTGTAATAAAATGTTAAGTTTAATAATGTAATTTGAAATATCTTAAACAATTTACTTAAAATTTCAAAATAAACAAAAAATCTAAATAAAGTAGCATAAAATATAATTTAGTAAATTTAAGATAATATAAAAACGCTTTAAACAAATTTAAGATTTAAAACATGTTTAAAACAAAAGCGTTTAAAACACGACGGCTGTTTTTTAAACATGTTTAAATCACTGTTTAAAAACAAAGTGTTTTAAACATAACAACACTGGTTCCAATGATCGAGGAGTAATTGAATTACATGCATTGGTAATTGCATCCATTATATTCTTGTGTCGTATGAAATGTCTGTTTGTAAATTGTGTTTTTAGGAAAAGGAAAAACATAATAGTACATGATGGTTAAATCAGGAGAACGAGGAGTAAAAGATACAATTCGGTCGTAAAAGAATTCCCGCAAGAACCCTATTGTTTCACGACTTGTGTGCGCAGTAGCATTATCTTGCTGAAAATATCCGTTTAGGAGTTCATCGTCATTCAGTTGTTTAATGAAATTATTGCGATATCTTTCTGCATTAACTGTGTCGTGAAAAAATATAGGGCCAATAAAGCGTCTTCATGACATCGCCAACCTATTGAGGGTGCAAAGGACTCTCTACCAACTCTTAGGGATTCTCAGTAGACCACAATCGCTTATTTTGTTTATTAACATATCCCAAAAGAGTGAACCATGCTTTATCTGAGAAAAAGCTCTTGTCCAGGATATCATCATTATTTAAATGATTTAGGAACCATTGACAGTATTCAGTTCTTCTACGAAAATCTGGTGGTAAAAGTTGTTGAACTGCAGTTATCTTGTGTGCGATCATATGCATATCCTTCTTTAAAATTGTTTGAGAAGTACCATACAAAGAATAGAAGGTCGACAAAATCTATTTGTAGGCTTGCACAATAAACACAGTTATCAAACTGTGTTTGTTGTGCAAGCCTACGAATAGATTTTGTCAACCTTCCATTCTTCGTTGTACATCTTGGATGTTTTCTGCTGTTCTGTTTGTTGGACGGCCACTTCCGGTTTTACGGGTTACACTGTCCACATCACGGAACTTATCAACACATTTATGAATTTCTATAAACAATTTATGATAATCCACTGCAAAATCCGGAAATCTTTCACTAAATTCCTCAACACAAAGACCAACAGAATATTGACCATTGTCCGTTTGCCAGTTTCTCGCCATTCCTGAAATAACTCTTCAAGGATAAAGGTTTTGTGCTCCAACGCAAACATTTTTCAAGAATTACACTAGTATTACAACGGTAAACTTAAGTAAATCTGGGAACAAGATTGCAAAACTGACTTACATTTGAAATGCCACTGTCACATTATAATTCATAGGGATTCTAGAACTAGTGTAGACTATAGCCCAACGTATTGTTCTATAGTCTGTTTAAAAACTGGAAGGAGTAAGTGCCAAAGCCCAATTTACACTATAAAAAGTTACCAGAAATATCACTAGATAAATTTGGCGGCAATTTTAAATAATTTAATAATAACTCTAAATAAAATCAAATATTCATTTTGTACTTCTTAATTGTGGTTAAGTATTTTCTTTTCTATCGTACAATATCGCCAGTTCAATTAAAATGCTTGTACGGCATCTCGCCATATATCTGTGAAATAAAACATATTTACATTGTGTTCATAATATAATATGGAATTGATATAATAATGTGTCTCTATCAGAGCTGGGACGAATCCTCGTCAAAAGGATTCGAATCACGAATCCGAATCACCTAATATGATTCGAATCACGAATCCGAATCACCTAATATGATTCGAATCACGAATACTCGAATAAAGGATTCGTAAGAGATAATAAGATTCGAATCCTGTTTTTTCGAATCACGAATACAAATCCTTTAAGAATAAATTTGATTTTATTGTTTTTTTGACCCATTAATATATAAATATTGTTACCAGTTGTTTTAACAGAAATATTCAAAACCTAATTATTTATTATTACCACTGAACATCGTTGATAACAGACTGAATATCTGACTCCCCGTGACTCTGGTTTAAGATACATTTGTGTGTTTCTGAACTCCACTTTAAATCAGTGATTTGTACGTGTGGCGCATGAAGTAAAATTTCGAGTTTAGAAAAGCCCGAAAATTTGTCTCGGGTCGCTGCGCGACCCTCGACAAATTTTCACGGGGCTTTTCTAAACTCGAAATTTTACTTCATGCTTAGGCTGGGAGTAGAAACACTCGTTCAGAACTTCAAATTGAATTCTATTATAAAATCGCCTAATGCCTGAAATTTAAGTAAATAAAAAATTAACTGAATAATATTAAAACCGGGAAAGTCAGAGAAAAGTCATGGAATTATATTCAAATTGACCAAAACACTAACAAAAAAGCCATTTGATGTTATTAAATTTGTCAAAATCAGCAGGCAAATTACAAAACACGTAAAAACGTTTAAAATTAACTTAAATATTGGCAAAAACAATGAAAACTATTAAACAGAATGGGGGTTTCCCGCAGAAGAAAGTTATATTAAAAGGCCAGGGAAAAAATCTTTAGTCAGGGAAATGTCGGAAAAATTTAACATTTCAGATTGTGTCTACCGTGTCAGTTTTACTTCAAACAATATTAAATAAAATTTTAAAAACTAGATTATTATTGTTGGGTTTTCCGAAGGAAAAGCGTTATGTTGATTTTCCTTTTAGGAAAGTCGTTACTTTGTAAGGGTAACGTATTTGACCAGAAATAATACGTCAGGAAATCTTTTTATGTTTTGTGTATTGATGTGCTATGTACAAGTTCGCTCTTAATACTAGTTACATATTTACAAATTCAATGAAAAATGTCTGTTAGATGGTGGGGGCAAAAAATCGACACAGGCGCAAAAAACGTCACTTCACAAGACCGAGATTTTCAGGTACCTAGTCTGCACTCGGAAAAAGGGATCGAATAAAAACTCATTAAGTGCAAGTCCCGTTGGATTTGCCCTTTTCGAGGAACTCCACTTTCGCGCGGGTATTAGGAATACTCTTAATAAACCGCACTACAGGGGTTGAACTGCATTCCTCGTTCTGGGTACACGAAGATGCCATTGTTATGTCACGTACTGGACCCACAACGGTCGGTAGAATTTTTCTCGGTCTTAAAGATGATATATTCGAAATCGAAAATATTATCAAAACCGAACATGCCGCCCTCTCCTGACAGAACACAGCCTCCTGGACCTACTGATTCGGTAAAACTGCTACACGTGTGAGCGCTCGCTTGTACACGCCTTGAATTGTCTTTATTAGTGCCACTCGTGGAACACCATCTTTTCCAGGAATCAGCTCCGTAATTCTTCCAATCCCCCATTGCATGGGAGGCAGATTATCCTCCTTAATTAGCACTAAGTCGCCTTCCTGGGGTCGATGGCTCGTTGACGTCATCGTTCTCCACCTGGAACGCGGCTGGAGTCCAGGAAGGTATTCCTTCGCCCATCGTTTCCAAAAGTGCTGCTTTATATACTGCACATGCTGCCACCTGGACAATCGGTTGACCTTTATTCCGGATAAATCCGGATTAGCAACGGCTAATAAAGAGTCTCCGACAAGGAAGTGGCCAGGGGTTAAAAAGGTTAGGTCGTTGGGGTCGTTAGACATGGGGGTAAGGGGGCGAGAATTTAGGATAGCCTCTATCTGAGTTAAAAGTGTGCTTAATTCCTCATAATTAAGTTTAGTTTCCCCCATAACTCTATACAAATGATGCTTCACGTTCTTTACTCCGGCTTCCCAAAGGCCACCGAAATGCGGTGAGCGAGGTGGCATTGTAAATTGTCCGAAGAAAACTGATCAATTAATTTATGTTTATACAATTCCGAGTTAAATAATTTGTACAAGTCTTTCAGCTCGCTACTCGCACCAACAAAGTTTGTTGCGTTGTCCGAATAAATATGACTTACTTTGCCGCGACGAGCAATAAATCGGCGCAAAGCTGCGATAAAGGCTTCTGTAGACAGATTACTAACTACTTCTAAATGTATCGCTTTAGTGCAAAAACAAATGAATGTAGCGGCGTAAGCCTTGATCTTTTTCTGTCCCCGAATTCCTTGTTTAATCAAAAAAGGTCCACAAAAGTCTACACCTGTACTATTAAATGGCTTTTGATAGGTTACGCGGGATGCTGGCAATTCTCCCATAAAGGGTTCTTTAATAATTGGCTTTACTCTAAAGCACGTGTTGCATTTATGAATGATCTTTTTAATATTATTTTTTGCTGAAAGTGGCCAATATCCTAAACGCACTGCAGCAAGCGTTGTATTTATACCGGAGTGCAAGTTTTTAATGTGCTCATTTCTTAATAAGAGCTGCGTAAAATGACAATTACCGGGTAATAAAATTTGATGTTTTTGATCAAAATTTAAATTCGCATCATTCAACCTTCCCCCCACACGAATAACCTTATCGAGAGGATCAAAAAATGGATTTAACTGCAATAATCGACTTCGCTTATCTATAGCTTGACCGTTCATTAATTGTTTATATTCATTACAGAAATATTCAATTTGTACAATTCTTATTAATTTAAATATTGCGATTTTGATTTCTGTAGCTGATAAAGGGCCATAATTTCGTTTATTTAGTTCAATTCTACAATTGTTTATAAAACGCAGCGCATAGGCTGTGACTCGAGTTAATTTGCCGAATGTAGAATACTTTAAATAAAAATCACAATCCGTTAATAAAACCGTATTAACCCGTGCTGTTCGAACTTCAGGTAATAAACTGATATCGTTAATTTTTGATTCAGGCCATTCCCCTGAATCTAACCTGAGCCATGCAGGACCATTCCACCATATATTTAAATTAATAATTTCGTCTGGCATTACATCGCGAGACAATACATCCGCGGGATTATCCTTTGTTGAAATATGTCGCCATGATTCAGAATTTGAATAAGACCGTATTTCGGACACTCTATTGGAAACAAACGTTTTAAATGCAGCATTTTCCGATTTAATCCAAGCAATCACGATGCTTGAATCACACCAAAATGTTTTGTTTGAAATAACACCCTTTTTTGCCAAGGCTGAATCAATGCATTTTATCAAATTAATTAATAATAGAGCCCCGCACAATTCTAGACGGGGTAACGACTGCGTTTTTAAAGGCGCTACTCGCGATTTGGCGGATATCAAACGTGTATCCCAAGATCCGTTTTCATCCCTAAAGCGTATGTAAACGCAAGCCCCATATGCACGCTCACTTGCATCGCAAAAGCCATGTATTTCGGACTCGGCGTTCAGAATAAAATGGCGATTTATTACTAAATTATTAATTGAAGCTAAATTATTTCTAAATTGCACCCACTTATTTACAATATTAATTGGAACGACTTCATCCCAATTCAATTTTGCTTCCCATAATTTTTGCAATATCAGTTTTGCGGTCACGATTACAGGATTAATTAACCCAAGAGGATCAAATAGCTTCGCAACCTCAGAAAGTATGTTTCTTTTGGTAATGCGCGACTTCGCGAGTTTGCTAACGCTATTTCTAAATTGGTCGGTTTTAGATTCCCACTCCATTCCTAAAATTTTAGTCCCTTTTTGTTTGTCTAACCTAATAACTGACTGTTGATTTTCATTCGGTATATCATCAAGAATAGATTCGATATTAGAGTTCCATTTATTTAAATTAAAACCACCCCTTTGCAAAACTTTGATCAAATCATCCCGCAATTTAAATAATTCGGATATACTGTCCGCGCCAGTCAACACGTCATCAACATAAAAATCGCTTCTTATTGTTCGGCACGCATTAAGATAATTTGATTCTTCGTGATTAGCTAATTCATACAAACATCTGATCGCTAAAAAAGAAGCCGGTGATGTTCCGTACGTCACAGTTTGTAATTCATAAATATGCAAGGGTAGGCTAGGATCACTCCTCCAAAATATTTTTTGAAATTTGAGAGCCTCTTTATCAACATTTATTTGACGGTACATTTTAATTATATCCGCGGAAAGTACATATTTATGTGACCGAAATCTAATTAAAATAGAGATTAAATCCTCCTGAATGATCGAACCTTTTAACAATAGGTCATTAAGAGACCTCCCACTACTAGTTTTTGTCGAGGCGTCGAAAACTACCCGCAATTTAGTGGACGCACTCGACTCTTTGAGCACCCCATGGTGCGGCATAAAATAACCCTCATTATCACTACCTGATGACAATTTCATGTGATTTAAATCCAGGTACTCATTCATAAATTGTGCATAACGTGATTTCAAATTGTTATCTTTACCTAATCTATTTTCTAGGCTGTAAAATCTCTTGAGAGCAATATCTTTTGATTGACCTAATAAATTATTTGGATCCTTAAAGGGTAATGCTACCGTAAATCTACCTGTTGTTACATCGCGCCTAACGTTATCTATAAAATGTTTTTCGCATTTTAATTCTTCCGGATTCAAGCACTTCGTTTCGTCGCTAATATTTTCAATTTCCCAGAACCGCTCAAGATTAAAATTTTCGCAATCTACATTCATTACGGTGTTGCAAGATTGTTTTACACGCGGCCCTTGTCCTCCACCACAAACCCAACCAAAGTGCGTTTTGTGAAGAATAGGTTTATCTTTTCCTAACTCTATTTGCCCTACGCATAGTGACCGCCAGTATAAATCCGCGCCGATTAAAAGGTCTATTGGTCGGGAAATATTAAAATTAGGATCAGCTAGCTTGATGTTCTCGGGTATATTTAATGAATTTTTGCAGAAACTATTGTGCGGCAGCGGATCAGTGAATTTTGATAACACTAAACAATCTAAATCAGCTGAAAATGTACTATTAGATTTTAATTTCAATGTGACCAATTCTTTGACTCCCGAATTTACTTCATCGACCCAGCCAATATTCATATTTACTTCCGTTGTTCGAAGTTGCAACTTTTTCGCTAATAGACTCGATATAAGGTTAACTTGTGAGCCGCTGTCTAATAAAGCCCTACAAGAATGTTTATTTCCCCGCCTATCAAATACAGTAAATACTGCTGTAGCCAAGCACACCTCCAGCTTTGAATTTAAATGCGCTGATGTTGAAGTTGTAAGGTTATCAATGTTATTAGTATGCTCATTTTTGTTTTTACCTATATGAACTAGCCCGTTATGTTTTTTATTACATTTTATACATGGTTTATAATTACAGTTACGCGCTAAATGATTTGTTACTTTTAAACAATTCATGCATGCGTTTAACTCTTTTATATTAGCAGTTCTTTCGAAAACTGATAGCCTTAAAAATGCATTACACTTATATAACAAATTACATTCGTCGCAAATTGGACATTCTATTTCCGATTTAGCAAAATTTACTGTGAATTTTTCTTTGACGCTAAAAGGTGATGTTTCTATAGATTCACATTTTTCTCTTATAAAATTGCACAACTGCTTGAATGTTGGAAATTCATCACGTTTTAGCGACCTGTCCCATTCTCTAGTGGTGGTGCTATCAATTTTTGATAAAACAATCGAAACAAGTAAATAATCCCAAGCATCTACTGAACGTTTCAATGCCCTCAATGACCTAACATTTAGCGAAACCGTATCTAAAACCTTTCTTAGCCCTAAGCCTGATTCCTTGCTCATCGCGGGAATTTCTAAAATTGACTTAATATGACATTGGACGAGTTTACGCGTATTATCTTATCTTTCAATTAGGGTTTCCCACGCCTCAACATAATTATCACTGGTAAGACTGATACCCTGCATTAATTTCGCGGCATCCCCCTCAAGTGAAGATATTAAATATCGGTGTTTATGTAACGAGCTGATGTTTTTGTTTTCGTGAACCATTGATGTAAATGAATCTTTAAAACCTAACCAATCGCTTAATTGACCAGAAAACTTCGGAATATTAATTGTAGGTAGATTAAAAAAATCCCCGTTAGAACGTTTGAACCCTACTGAGTTTTTCTACCTGCTAATCCCGACCCTGTCACTTCCGTAGCTAATAGCTTTTTGAAGATCTTGACGGTTGAATAATAATCGTTATCAAAATTTGCGTATTCTTCATTATTATTAGCATCATCATTAATAGATGCAATTTTTGATTGAACTTCATAAAAAGCGTCATATGTTGCTTCAATCTTTCTGAATCGCTCTTTTAAATCATCGAAATCTAAGTTCTCTTTATCTAGTGTACTGAAAAAAGTATTTGCCCTAGTTAAAACACCCTTTATTGCACCACGTTCACACTTAAGCTTTTTTAACTCCGATTTACTTTCAGCCATGATTAAAAGTATAAAAAAGATTATATTTCCCCTGAATATATAAAAATTAAACGCTAGTAAATCACTAATTACTTAGCACAAAAAGTTATTTTAAAAAATGATATTCCCTTTGAATATACAAAATTATACGCGAGCAAAGTTGTAATAGATTAGCACACTTAAAAACTCAAATAGGGACCAGAGTGGTAGAATAGGTTAATGTCGGAGACTCACCAAATTTCCTCCAGGAAACCACCCTCTGCTGAACTCCCTTCCACGACCCGTTGTTTCCTGTTGGTTCCGCAGGAAGCGATCGACCCTGTGTCTGCAAAACTTCCGGCGGTGTCTTCTTTAGTCGCTGCTGCCCTCGTCGTCGGCTCCCCGGACGTCCTCGACCCTTTGTCTTTGACCTTCCGGCGGCGTCTTCTTCGGCGATGCACAAACAGCGAACGTAAACTTGACGAGTGAATCAGGACTCGGCCCTTTGCCTTGTGATGTCTTCTGATTCACCAACAACACTTTTTAACGACTGACGATTACTTCTGGTCTCAATTAAAATGAATTATTAATAATCCGGTTCGAAGGACCATGTTGGGTTTTCCGAAGGAAAAGCGTTATGTTGATTTTCCTTTAAGGAAAGTCGTTACTTTGTAAGGGTAACTTATTTGACCAGAAATAATACGTCAGGAGATCTTTTTATGTTTTGTGTATTGATGTGCTATGTACAAGTTCGCTCTTAATACTAGTTACATATTTACAAATTCAATGAAAAATGTCTGTTAGATGGTGGGGGCAAAAAATCGACACAGGCGCAAAAAACGTCACTTCACAAGACCGAGATTTTCAGGTACCTAGTCTGCACTCGGAAAAAGGGATCGAATAAAAACTCATTAAGTGCAAGTCCCGCTGGATTTGCCCTTTTCGAGGAACTCCACTTTCGCGCGGGTATTAGGAATACCCTTAATAAACCGCACTACAGGGGTTGAACTGCATTCCTCGTTCTGGGTACACGAAGATGCCATTGTTATGTCACGTACTGGACCCAAAACGGTCGGTAGAATTTTTCTCGGTCTTAAAGATGATATTTTCGAAATCGAAAATATTATCAAAACCGAACAATTATCTTTAACAACATTTTCAATAATTTATTGTTCTTATCAAAGCATTCACTTTGAAGTTTCGAACGAGCGTTTCCACTCCCAGACTAAGCATGAAGTAAAATTTCGAGTTTAGAAAAGCCCCGTGAAAATTTGTCGAGGGTCGCGCAGCGACACAAGACAAATTTTCTGGGCTTTTCTAAACTCGAAATTTTACGTCATGCGCCACGCGCATAAAACAATGATTTAACGAGAAATTTGAAAACACAAAAAAAAAACATTTTTCATGTTATTCCTCACAATTAACTCGAATTATTTTTGACGATTTAAATCCTTTTGTAAGTATTCGAATCCTTTTACAAGGATTCGAATCCTTTTATAAGGATTCGAATTACCCACATTTAGACCCGAATACGAATCCTCTTAAAAAAATGTAGCGAATCCAGTTGAACTAAAGTATTCGAATGCCTCTGATTCGAATCCTGCCCAGCTCTGGTCTCTATTTTACTTAAAATTAATTTGTTTCATAAAACTATACAAGGTAGAACGACTCATCTTCGGCATGCCTGCATGATCGTTTACTTCTTTTAAAACTTTATTCAAAGTTGGCAGTTCATTTTTATAGAAGAAACTATGCACGGATCTCTTCACTACGTCATCAAAACTTGTAATTATGTCCTCCAAGCTGTTTAGGGCTACAAATCTCTCCGGATTTCTTATATTCGCTAATGGTACGATAGACACTCGAATTTACAACTCCTCAAAATTAAACATTGTATTATTTGATGCATATTCTTATGCTATTTGATATCTCACCTACTGCGGCAACAATGTCTGATACAAAGCAGTAATTTTCATATGTGGATCATCTGTTATCATCTGCTTATACATATTTATTATGCACTGTTTTTCAGACAGATATAAATGACGCAAATCCAACTTCTTACGCTTTTTTGGAGGTGAAGGTGATATTATCACCGAGCTTGTACTGGGTCCATAATCCATCACAACAATATTGCAACTCGGTAACGCTTCGAATTAAGGTTATGTCAGCTGTTACGTCTAATAATGACGTAATTAGCATAGTGTAAAATGGGCGCGCTCTCGGCCAATCAGAGTTGTAGGTTTTGGCGCGTGAAATTTAAAACGCTCCTCCTAGTTATTAAACAGATTATAGTCAAGGCCTGCTCTGAATTTGTTTTTTTCGATCTCACGGTATTTCATGATTAAATAATCATAGACCCTGAAATATACTTATACTGGAACGCGCATTGCCGGTCTCTAATATAGGAACAAAGCGAGCCGAGAGAGATAGTGCGCAAGGGTCATTTCTGTCATTTTCCTGTCGTTCGCGTGTTGCGCGAGGGAGCAAACATCGTTAAAATATGTCAGATCTCCTAACCTAAATGTCTTTTATTTGCACTAGCTAATATCTAATATAATGGTGAAAAACTGTTGTGTGTCAACGTGTTCAACCGTGTGGAACCCATGCAAGGAAATTTTTCTCTTCAGGAAACTACACTTAGCCAAAAAATGCATTTTAGTGTATTTGAAAGTATATTTGATATATGTAAACTAGACAATTTGTTGACTTCTTTGATTTGTTGATATTAAGAGTATTATTTGTTTTCAGCGAAAGAATAGCTAAAAAGAATTTTGACAAACTGCAAAAAAAACAACAAATCTACGTACACATTTTCAGAACGAATCAGTTTTATGCCATTTTGGTGATTTTTGATCCATTTTTATAAATTAAAGGCGTTTATTTTTCTATAAAAACGCAGAACGCGGTTTTCGACACTGCGGCATTCTAGTGGAAATATCATTTGGCTAGTTAGCAACAGTGCTCCCCCTTGCAGCCCTCTCTCTCGGATCGGGCTGGCGGACCAAATGCGCGTTTCAGTATAAGTATATTTCAGTGATCATAGAGATTTTATGTTTTTTATTTATACACAAATCATAGTGCCGATGCCCTTTTTGATAACTTTGTATAAATCAACTTACATTTCAGTACCGTATTTGACCATCAACCGATGCAGATTCATCCATAGGCAGTCCTTCCTGTTAAAATTGAAGTCGCCGGGGAAATGGTTCACCTTCTGGGCCCTCAGCGAACTGAAATCGGTTGGTAATACCCAACTGCCCGTCCATCCATTCTTCCCTATGTATCGTATGTTTGATGTCGAGATGAGAATTAATTAGTGTTAAAATGGACGCTAAGAGGAATCGGGGTATAGAGAAATGGAAAAGAACCTAACTTGAACTGTAACGATCGGTAAACTGAAAACCGGTGTTAGCCACGGTCCTCATAATGACGTCCGGCAAGTAGATGTGTAACAGCCACTTAAGATGCGACTGACCGATGAGCGGTAGTCTGTTGGGTCTTTCTTCTTGCGAGACGAATTTGATGTAGGGTGGAATGTTTGGGAAGAGGCTTTCTCTTGTGGGCCAATATGTACGTTTATCCCCCCTATAATAAAATCGTCAATTACATTTTGTCTCGTGGGCGAACTTTAAACGAATCTTAATTAATACTTTAAGCGCCAAAATTACGTTTTTCTCAGTGTGCTCCAAACGTTCAACATTTTTATTAATTTTATACCGGAGCGAGCAAACCAAATTTTCAGGCTTTTTTAAACTTGAAATGTTATTTCATGCTTAATCTGGGAGTGGAAACCACTCGCCTAAACCTTCAAAATCAACTCTTTTAAAAAACAACGAATATCGGAAAATGTACAGTCGACGCAACCCAAATGTGAACGCTCTTTGGTTGTCATGGTATTTGTTACTGAAATTCATTCTTGTAATTCTGGCTTTGGCCAGTGGTATTACAAAGAGAGGCATCATCGAACATTTTTGACAATAATTTTTGAGAGCTGTCAAATTTAATTGCGACGAACGACTATGATGCAAAGTGTAAATTACACCATTAAATTTTGGCGTTCAGATTTGTGTTGCGCCGACTGTACAGCATATGCATACATATACTTAAAAGAAAAATTTCCTGTATATCATGACGACGTAAACACCATCTGTTGCTCATTTGCTAGGTGGCATCATCAATTGTTGAGCAAACTGAACGTTTGTATACTGCAATTGTTCTTCCACAATTGCTGTATACAATCGTTCAGTTTGCTTAGCAATTTGCGATACATTTACCAAATGGGCAACAGATGGCGTTTACATCGTCATGTTATACCGGGTGTTGACTTGGCCGACGCAATATAGGAAATCCCATGTAAATTTTGAAATGTTCAATAAAGACTCCCCTATTTATTTTAGAAAAAAAATAGTATTCACCTTTTCATGTAGAGCTAACAATTCTGAATTCATTCGTATTAACATTCATTCATCACTTTAAGAATAACCAGAGTAATCACGCTTGTAACTCGGAATCCACAGTTTGCATAGTGTAGCCATCTCTGAGGCAATTATCAAAACATCCACCTATTAAAACCTTCAACCAAAACAGTTTCCTGTAATTTTGATGGCGATTTAAGGCACAAAAACATGTTAAAGGATGATTCGTTCATTGGAATGTTAATGTAAACATAAATATACTCATATTTCAATAGACCCATACACCAGTTTACTGCTGATTGACAGATGTGAAATAAAAACATTATTGTTTTAATGCGTTCAGTTTATAGATAATTTGATCTTTTTTATCTCCACTGATATATAGCCACAGAGTAAACAATAATATAACTGGGGGAGCTTATAATATAATATTTGAAAAATAAAAACGTGTATTTTGAACGGTTTATTTTATTATTATCGGTGTTCATGAGGGAACAAGAGTGATTAAAAAGAATACGTTTTTTAAACATCTCATTAAATCAGTGTTTTATACGCGTGGCGCATGAAGTAAAATCGAGTTTAGAAACGCCTGAAAATTGGGATATTTTGTTTATTGTATAATCAAATTTAATA
Organism: Philonthus cognatus; assembly: GCA_932526585.2. NCBI lineage: Eukaryota > Metazoa > Arthropoda > Insecta > Coleoptera > Staphylinidae > Philonthus > Philonthus cognatus. The sequence continues at coordinate 21,065,300 of OW052249.1, read as the reverse complement.
AATAAAATTGATGATTATTTAATACATATATTGTCTTTGGAATTAACGCCTACAATTTATTGTTCCTATATAAATATTCTTGTAATGAAAAATATTAAAATTAAGTAAGTATGTAATATTTAAGTACACATTTTCCGACTTTCTATTGTTTATAAAAGTTCAATTTGAGGCTATAAACAAGTGTTTTCCATTACCTGGTTAAGCATGAAGTAAAATTTCGAGTTTAGAAAAGCGTGAAAATTTGGATTTGCCGGGAGGCAAACACTGAAATGCTTTTTGTAATATTTTCAAGTTCAAAATTGACATTTAAACGAATTCCATGAAGGTTTAGTAAATTAAAAAAAAAAGTTAAATAATCTATACAGGGTGTCCCGATTAAGCAGCCCATGCATGGGTATCTTCTAAATGGTAAGAGATAGAGATTTGGTTAAAGGGGAGAAAATATGCAGGACGATGAGTACTAGCTATATCCGTTATATAATTAACAAAACAGTTGAAAGTTCAGACCATACTTATTATTGATGATAGAAGGATAATATGTTGACATTATTGGGGTACTTTTTTATGCTCTTTAATAATATGTAGTCAGATTTATCATAAAGCAAATATTTTCCAATATATGCATACTAACTTCATTTTTTATATGGGCGTCAAAGTTGGCCATGAGCTAATTTTATAGATTTTTAATTCTCTTTAATTTGGTATATCATATGATATGTTTATTTTTTCAAAAACAAATAACGCTTTATGATAGTATTGTTATTGTTATTATTTCATTTATTTTGGTATATTCATAGGCAACTTCAAATACTATGAAAATATCGTCCAGTTTTTCTATTAATGAAAACAAACCTACCATATGATACATCAAATTAAAAAAGAAATGTCTACAAAATGATATCATGGCCAACTTTTACGCCCATATAAAAAAAATGGTGATGTGTCCATCATAGTACTTTCCCCGTTTAGATTTAATATTTTTGAATTAAATGTAATTAAATATAAATTAATAAAAAAGAAAAAGCAACCGGCGACTGCATTTCAACCCGGGACCTATCGATTATGAGTCCGGCGCGTTACCGCCTGCGCCACGACACTTCATGGCCTATCGGTGTTATAACCAACAATAATTATCTAAAAAAACACTATTTTTAAATAACTCATAAACTAAGAGTGCTATCATAAAAAGTGAATATACAATATATCTTCATTTTTTATTGTATACAATGTTAATTTGAAACATTTTTTAGTTTTGTGAATATCTGGAAAAAACTAAAAAATGCTAAGAGTAAAGTACCACTTCCGGTTTTCCTTTCAAAAAGCTTAAGTTTTAAGTTTCATCTCGATATCTCCAGCGGTTTTTGCTCTATATCGTTCTATCATCAATAATAACCAAGTTATAAAGGAAAATAAAAAAAATCGCAAAAATCAGTTTTTTGGCAATGTGCTCTGATGGTTCAACTTTTTTGTTAATTTAACACCGGGTATAGTTGGTACTCATCGTCTTGCATATTTTCTACCATTTAACAGATCTGTATCTCTTACCGTTTAGAAGATACACATGCATGGACTGCTTAACCGGGACACCCTGTATATTAAAACTATTTTTCAATCGTAAGTATATATGCGTCTTGAAACGGACATACTGTATTTTCTTTATAGAGAGCAATGAATTATATTTTTATCACAACTTTTATCGATTTATTTAATATAGTTAAATTTTTTAGTAAAAATAATGCATCATACGACTGTTTGGAAACCCATAAATCTACTGATAATTTGGTTTAAAGTGTTCGTTTTCAAGTGTTCACTCGCCCCACAGATGATCTAAAAAGCAGTCCAAATTCGTACCCTTCTTATCTGCCTTTGTCCTTAAGCCCTAGAAATCAATTACTAAGGATGTAAAAAATACATAGAAAAATATTTGTAAAAGTACCCTCTTCAAAGTACTTATAGGAAATCGTCAGTGAGAAATATTTTAAGAAAAATAATCAGTATGTTTTTCGCTCTATAGTGTGCACGTTAATGGTTTCTAATTTTATACAGACAAACTATAATTTAATTAAGTATAGTGAACATTTAGTGTTTTTACATAATAGCTGTAGTTCTAGTGATATTTAGTTGTAAAAATATGGCTAATTATTTAAAGTGCGCCTATCGTGATTGTGGCGCGAGGATGTACAGTACACTTCTTTACATTTCCTGTAAATAATAGCGAAAGATGTGATCATTGGTTAAAAAATTGTGGTAATATGGATCTCTTTATTTTGTCCGAAAAGAAACTTTCTTCAAAGCGCCTGTATAATAAACATTTTCGAGCAAGTGATTTTACAATTTACCAACAAAATAGACTGTTAAAATCAGTAATTCCAAAACCATTTGACATAGTATTAAGTGATTCGGATTCCGATTTAGAAGTGTTACAGCCCATTCACATGTACACCCGAAAATTGGAAGAGGATTTGCCATCTACATCCAAAGAAGTAAGGTTTTTAACCCCAAAAATAAACAAAAATTTTTAATATATGACATAATAAATTACTTTTTTTTATATATCATATCCTTATATATTCGTATACTCTGTACATTTGCGGACATTCGTTGATTCTATAAAAGAGTCTAATTTTAAATTCGAACGAGTGTTTTCAATCCCAGGCTAAGCATGAAGTAAAATTTCGAGTTTAGAAAAGCCCCGCGTAGAAAATTTGTCGAGGGTCGCGCTAGCGACCCGAGACAAATTTTCACGGGGCTTTTCTAAACTCGAAATTTTACTTCATGCGCCACGCGTATAAAACACTTACATATTGTAAAATTCAAAAATACTAGCCTTTATTTTGTTCGGTTGATTGACAAATTATATTGAATATTAAATTTTATTTATAAAATCTTGGCAAAAACTTGAAACCTGTTACAACATTTCAAAAGAAGTGGATTAATGAGAAATCGTGGAAATTAGTGAAAACCCTATTTAAAAAATCTTTAAATATAAAACATGGATTTGCGTGAGTGTTTTCCACTCCCCGATTAAGCATGAAGTAAAATTTCGAGTTTAAAAAACCCTGAACATTTGGATTTGGCGGCACGAGCGAAGCGAGTTCAGGCTTTTCTAAACTCGAAATTTTACTTCGTGCGCCACGCGTACAAACACTGATTTATTATGAAGTTCAAAAACACATAATCGATCTACTATTTTTGTCAGAAGTATAGTTAAAGATGTGAAATAATTGTACATAATGTTGATATGATTTACCAAAATACCGGTACATTTTGAAGAGCAATTTTTGCGATTAACCGGTATGCCGGTATTCCACTCCCTACCTGTATCATATAACTGTATTTATTTTAATTTAAATTGCATTACATGAGAGTAAATCTAGATTTCAATATTATATGTGGAATTAAAAATTGAATGTTGTAGATTCACGCTCGATTTGTTTATTTTGATAAAATAAACAAACCGAGCGTCATCATTTTTCGTTCCGTCGGTGCCGTTAGAGAGGAAAAAATATAAACATTCCTCCGCGGATCCGATATACAAATGAATTGGGAAGAGTGGGGAAACCTAGTAGTTACTCTAAATCACACGCCTGCTGGGTGAGCCACCTGACAGAGCCGCCCCCCCTGACCCCGCACAGCCAGCGTGAATACTCTGTTACTCCATACTCTGTGGTTTCTCTAAGTTAAAATAATTGAGGAAAAGAAATGTGATTTTATAAAACTAATGGCATGCCATGGAATTGAAACAACAGTTGCGGATGTCAAAATTGCACAAGATATCGCTGTCACTTGATTAAACTAAATGTTTTCGAAATGATTTACACTAGACAAGAAAAAATCCTTCTAATTTAGTGGTATTATGCAGACCTTAGTTATCAAGATGTTTGCGATTTGTTTTCTGTCTAGTTTCCAGATACCTAATAAATCCACTGTTTAATGATTGGTAAACAAGTTTAAACCTAGGGAAACAGTTTTGAATAACTGCAAGTGTGAAAATGAGGACATACAAAAACGATATCCATCTAGACAAAATCAAAAGGAGTTAGATATTTTGCTGTTTGCCGAAGAAAATAAGGATATAAGTACGAGAAAAATAGGAGTCCAGTTGAATATAAACGATACTACTGCGTTTAAGGTTTTAAAGAAACACAATTTTTTTTCTTCAAAGTACGAGTGTCATTGAGAATTAAAAGAGAGTGATGCTTTCTTCAGGGCTGAATTTTGTTTCGTGATAATGGAAAGAGCTAACGCTGAAAGAGAGTTCTTAAAGAATATTTGTTTAAGTGACGAGTGTACTTTTACTCAAAACAATGAATACAATGTGCAGAATTGTAGATACTGGAGCAAGGAAAATGAACATCGCTTAATCACAACCATGACGCCCACAACCATCACAAAAAGTCAACCCACAAGCCCAGAAAAAGTCAACGTCTAGTTAATGATATTATTGGACCATCTTTTCTTCATTTTAATATGACTGGGCAAGATGGGTTAGATGGTTGCCCAGAGCATAAAACACGCGTGGTTAAGGAGTATCTAGTGGACACGTTTCAAAGAAAGGTTATTGGTTCAGATCACAGCATTGTGCAATGATGAATGATTTTTCCATCTACAAAAAGTTAAATACATGTTGTCTCGAAAATAAATATTTGAACACTTCAAAATTAACATGCGATCTCCTATGTTGCGTCCGCCAAGTCAACACCGGGTATGTAAATTGCACAGGCCATAATAATTGGTCAAACATGTTCAGTTTTAATTAGTAACCTAAAAGTATAGTTGATTTTAAGATAACCTTAAAACTTACCAATCAATATTTATAGAAGTTTGCTTATCAACGACTATCATCGGACTCTTCAAAGACGCCTTCGCCGGCCTAATTTCTGGAACCTTTATCTTCTTTTTGAATTTAGGAGTAATGATTCTCGGATTCTGTTTTAGACTTTCTTTTATCCTTATTATTTCTAGATCATAGAAATTGCGATCTTTGACTTCTTTTAATCTCGCTCGCCTTGGACTTGACGATTTTTGAATTACGGAATTTACAAAAGAGTCTTCTTTCTCCCCCTGCGAGTTGCGCCTTAAAACCGGAGATTCTATTAATTTTGTTCGATGTTTCTTCGACGATGATATAATTATGAGATTCTTAAATGAGTTTCGTGGAGGATTTCCTTTTCTCTTCCGGTGTGATTTTTTCTTTTTCTTTTTTACCCATTGCGAGTTGGTCGGTACAATTGAGGATTTTTCTAATTTCTCTCGAGTTGGGTTTGATAAATTGGTATCCCGGTGAGAATTTTCCTGTTCCGCCCTGTGCAAGTTGGGCGATGTTAACATTGGGGAATTTATGATTTTTGTTTGGAGGTGTGGTGATGGCATAACGGGATTTTTAAATGAGTTTTCTGGCAAACTTTCGAAATCCCCCCGCTGAGAATTTTCCATTTTCGCTCTGTGCGTGTTGGGCGATAAATTCGGGGAATTTTTGGATAGCTTCCTGGAGATGTTTTGAAATAAATTCTGAATCATTTTAAATGTTCTCGGGTGCAAAATTGAGCTCGTTGATAGCAGCATGTTCGGGTTCGTTTTGCCCTTGGATTGCAACTGCGAGCTTTTTCCATGTTTCGCCATCTTCTCCTGAAGATCCAAAACGCGTGCTCCGCCTATTTCAAAAGGCTGAAAATCATAAAAGCTCTTAATTACTCTCACCTTTGAATCTATGATTTGCTTTGAAAAGCAATAATTTGAATTACCCGCCGTTAAACGCGACGTTATCTGTGGAAAATAACATACGATGACATTTAACCTTCAAATTTTAAAACCGCATCTAAAAGTCATAGCGACGTATTTTGAAGTTTTCCGTCTCTTTTCACACAAGCAATCTAATGACATCAAACTATTTTCGAATTACATGTATTGATGCAACAAACATGATCCGTCAAAAACGTTATTTTCAACTGCAAATTTTCATCTCTGTAAGAACACGTATCCGAGCTATATTTCAACTTAACAAATACATACCACACGACTAAATATCCATTAAACCATTTTTTCAGTAAAAACTCGTCGTATGCGTTAATTAGAATTAAAACCGATCTTTGCTTATACCACTTGAAAATGACACTAAATATGTCAAAACCATAGATTAAATGTCAAAACTTACTCTGTTTTTTTTAATATGACCAAACTTGGGGTGTATTTACTACGAACAATTCCAGTCCTGCTTTAACAGTAGGGTATTTAAACATCAAATTTTGAGATATTGGTAAATGATTATCAATGTAACAAATCATAATTTGTCAAATAAATTGTCACGGTGCAGAGTTTGAAATAAGAGAAGAGCTACTTGCAACTTTACAACATCTACAGGGATTTTTCACATATTCCATATAAACATAGGAAAAATTAGTAAACTAAGCAGTATGTTTTGATCTTCACTTTAAATCAGTGTTTTGTACGCGTGGTGCATGAAGTAAAATTTCGAGTTTAGAAAAGCCTAATTTGGCTTTTCTAAACTCGAAATTTTACTTCATGCTTAATCTGAGATTGGAAACACTCGTTAGAGTCTTCAAATTAAAAGTTTTTAATAAGATCACATGTATACCCAAAATTCCTTGTATTTAGATCTTTTTCAAAATTTGAACATATGAATGGGCAGATAATGAAGAAGACAGATATTCCTGAGCAATGAACATTACTTTTTTTGATTTAAAAAAGTCATACTAAAAACCATCCGGGAAAATAATTTTATAAAATCTATTTCATAATTCGCCGTTTAGGCACAGTTCATATACCGAGTGTCTGGGATAAGGGGCGAACATAGGAATTTAACATGTAAAATTAAATATGTGTAATTATTAGCTCCCTTATTCGTTTCAGAGAAAAATCGCAAAGGAATATTTTTTAGAGTATTAAAAACTGTATTAAATGTATCGATTTAATTTACGTTTGTACCAGAATCCATATTATCGAAATGCTACCAAAGAAATTTAAATGATGAAAAATAATTAATGCATGCTTGTCGTTTGGGATAAATCATAATAATAACACGTAATTAATGTAAGAAAGATAATTAATTTATTATCAAGATAATTTATAATGGTGTAAGATTACAAAGAGTTCGTGATTTATTTTTGTTTAAATTTTTATTTTACTGTATCTACGCCCAATGGGAAATGTTAAAGCAAGTACTCAAAAAGTTCTTCATTCTGGTGTAAACAATAACCCAATCTGTTATAAAATGCCTGCCTTACATTATCCAACTGCCTATCTGTAATTAATCTGCAATTCACAAAAATTGCTTCCCGCAAAGATTCAATATTTGGATGGCGTTTTTTATAAATTTAGTTTTTCAGGTGACCCCATAAAAAGAAATCGCATGGTGTTATATCAGGAGATCTTGGTGGCCAGTTGATAGTGCCACCGCGACCAATCCAACAATTGGGAAAATTAGCATTTAAATATTCCCTCACATTTAAACCATAATGGGCCAGACATCCATCATGCTGATACTATATCTCCTGATTTTCACGTGCAACTTCTAACGCAGGGCCAACCTGGTCAATTAAAAGGTCTAAATAAGAATTCGAATTTAAATTTACATAAATTTCAAATGGCCCAATAATATTATTGTTAAAAATACCAGCCCAAATATTTATTTTTTGCGGGAACTGGGTTCTAGTTTGCAAGCGTATCCGTGGATTTTCCTGGGTCCAGTATCGCGTGTTCTGTGTGTTGGGCTCGTTATTAAGAGTGAAGGTGCATTCATCAGTAAAACAGATAGACTGCAAAAAGTTTCGGTCTGTGTTTGATCGATCCTGCATTATTTCACAGAATACACGCCTGCTTTCTTCATCCACTAGTAGTATCTCCTGATGACATTGATGTTTGTAGGGATGGTATCCATGCTTCTTCAGAATCTTATGTACAGAGAATTTAGACACGTTGCACTCACGAGCAATACATCGTATGCTAGTTGTTGGTTCAGCATTTATCAAACCCAAAACTCTTTCTTCCAACTCATTGTTGCATCTTCTGTTCCGTTTGCCTATAAGGTTAATGTTTTTGAACTAATATTTGTTGAAATTGGACTATTAAAATACCCTTTGAATCATCTGCCGCTACACTTGCTGTATTTTCAATCTTTTTCACAAACTTGGTAATTGTTGATACAGACGGAATTCGTCGATTGTTAAATTTAACCGAAAATAAGTCACGAACTCTGCGTAAACTGACGCCACTGTAAAATGTTTTTATAAGTATAAATGAAATTGCCACTTATGTTTGAACGGTAACGTGACCGCCAGTCTAAGGTGTCAAATTGTTTAGAGGGAATGGCAAAGCTATACTGATGAGAGATAAATCTCGAAACGCGTCTATAGATGGCCTGAATAATTTGACCCAAATTGTTACATTTGCAGTAGGTTACTATATGTAACAGCAAACACTTGTTGTATAATTCAATGTCCGTCGGGGTATTAGCCCGGGAAGTAGTTGTTTCAATGAGTGTTTGATATAGTCTTTGTAAGACTAACTTGTTGTAGATTGCGAAAAGAATAGCATTTTTAATGTTTTAAATGTTTTTATAATGAATACCCTCTCTTCATTGGAATAACTCAGATTATTATTTATAACAATTATAATGCGTGAATTGATATCTGACTACCAAAATTATTTTCACTATAACATGACATTTGTCAAACTCATGGCAAGGGTTTTTATTAAATGGTACATTGTTCAACTTATTTTTATTATTTTTAAGGTGGATTCTGGTACAAACAAATGGATACATTTAATACAGATTTTAATTCTCTAAAAAAATATTCCTTTACGATTTTTCTCTAAAATTAATAGGGGGGCTAATAATTACACATATTTAATTTTACGTGTTAAATTTCTATGTTCGCCCCTTATCCCAGACACTCGGTATATCCAGTTAGCCAGTCTCTATAAAAAATTTGGTAACCGCGTTTGAATTCTCCATCCAGAAGCGAGACCAGTGATTGGTGTATATTGTCGTATGTCTTACTCTTACCCCAATCATGACCATAGTCTCTCCTTTTCAACTCGATTTCCGGTTCTTCCATTAGCATTGGTTCTCCTTGGTTTAGGGCCTAATTTTGACACAAATGTTGCTATCATCTTCTTCGAAACACTTCGAGAATGGATGAATTTTGTTGGTTTCGCCTCATTTTATACCTTAACAGCGCTTTTTATAAGGTTCATTAAAAAAAATCAATGATTCATCACCACTAATGATACTATATATATTTTTTGAGCTCTCGTTTTTGAACCGGCGTTTTTTGGCACCAATTGACTCGAACCACCTTTCGCTCTTTTGATATCTTTTGGTATCCAACGGGAAGCTTAATTTCTTACGCTTAATTCCTTATGGACAATCTTTTAAATAAAGGTCTTTGAGATGCCCAAAGACGCCCTATCTTGCGATATGTCACATACCTATCTTTCCTTATTAGTTAGTTGGTTCCCAGCATAAATATTTAGTGACTGTTGTCTTTGGTGGACCTGATCTGGGTTCATTGGTGAGATTAAAGCGCCTACTTTCAAATTCACCTGGATGCCGTCTGATGTGGTGGAATATAACTCGAGGTATGATTAATAATCGATAATATTTATTCGTGAAACCGGAGCAGCACTTCGGGCTCGTTGAATCTGCAGCTCGGTTTTACTCATAAATATTATCGATGGTAATCATACCACTTGTTATATTACAGCTGAGAATACAACTCATAGCCTACTATAACGAATTTTCAACCAATAAGATGCGGGGAAAGCATAGGTACATGTCTATCACCGCGATTATAAATAACAAAAGAAGCGGTGATAAGTTGTCCTGTCATTCGAAACGTCAAAATGGACAAAAATCGCTGGGGTTAAGTTTCGTGTAGTGATATTAATAGAGAAGTGATAGTGGGCCGCCGAAAAAACACCGTTATAAACAAAGAATCGCAGTGGCGGCAGTTTACGAACTTTTTTGCGGTTAAAAAAATCACAATCAATAGGGAAACAACAATATCACAGCTGTCGACAATGTTGTGGGACTCGCATTTTTTTTATTCGTTATATTCTCTCACTAAATATAACTCGTGATATGATTATTTATCGATGATATTTTGTCGTTGAAACCGAAGCAGCACATTCAACTCGTGCTGCGATCGATAATAATCGTACCACTCGTTATGTTACGGCTGAGAATACAACTCATAGCCTACTAGAACGAATTTTTAACCAATGAGATGCAAGGAAAACCGTAGGTACATGTCTATCACCGCGATGATAAAAAACAAAAGAAGCGGTGATAAATTGTCCTGTCATTTAAAACGTCAAATGGACGGAAATTGCTAAGGTAAAGTTTTGTGCAGTGATATTAATAGAGAAGGGAAATCGCAGTGAAGGCAGTTCACGAACTTTTGTGCGGTTAAAAAACTCGCAATCAATAGAGAAACAACAATATCACAACTGCCGATGATGTGGAGGGACTTGCATTATTTTATTCGTTATATTCTCAGCCGTAATATAACGAGTGGTATGATTATTATTGATGATATTTTGGAGTTGAAACCGAGCTGCAGATTCAACGAGTGCGCAGCACGAGTTTAATGTGCAGCTTCGGTTTCAACGACAAAATATTATCGATAATTAATCATATCACGAGTTATATTTAGTGAGAGAATATAACGAATAAAATAATGTGAGTTCCTTAACATTATCGACAGCTGAGATATTGTTGTTTCCCTATTGATTGAGAATTTTTTAGCTGCACAAAAGTTCGTAAACTGCCGCCACTGTGATTCTTTGTTCATGACGGTGTTTTTTGGCGTCGCACTTTTTACTTTTCTATTAATATCACTGCACGGAACTTTACCTATTTTGACGTTTTGAATGACAGGACTACTTATCACCCACCGCTTCTTTTGTTTTTTATCATCGCGGTGATAGACATGTACCTATGGCTTCCCTTGCATCTCATTGGTTTAAAATTCGTTCTAGTAGGCTATGAGTTGTATTCTCTCAAAAAATATAACTCGTGATATGATTAATTATCGATGATATTTTGTCGTTGAAACCGAAGCAGCACATTCAACTCGTGTTGCGCACTGCTCGTTGAATCTGCAGCTTGGTTTTACCTGAATATTATTGATGATAATCATACTACTTGGTTTATCACAGCTGATTATTTATTTTTTTTTATTTTGACGTCATCTATTTCCGCTGCTATGGCCTATCATGACGCCGGAGATTAGGTCTACAGCTATCCGGGAATTTTGCCGAACCCGATGGGAGTTCCAACCCACCGGTAGGGATCTTTAACGTGCACGCAACATCCAGGCAGTACACGGGTCCTACATGTATTTAACGTCATATCCGAGAAGACGGAGTGTTTGGCATTTTTATCCTAACCTATATAAATGCCGGCCCGTGGAGTAGCAGTCCAACACTCTAACCACTACACCACCAAGCTGCCCACACAGCTGATTATTATAACATATTCTATATATGATTAAGGGTGTTTCAATAAAACGGATTGATGTTAACAGTAAATAAGACAATGTTATTTGTTAAAAAATAATGTCTTTATTGAATCATGTTATTTGGCATATGGCAAATATATGTGAAAGATAATGATCTACTTAATTATTACAATAATTCTACTTGCCCTGGAACCAAAGATCAATTTGTTTTCACAATAGTAAGCCCAGATCTAATTAACAAAATATTGTCTGACATCACATCTAACGCTATTGGTTCGGATTGTCTATCCATACACATGCTGAAGATCTGTTGTCCTTATATACTTCCATACATTACCCACATTGTTAACTGCTGTTTAGAACAATCAGTCTTTCCCTATGCTTGGAAAATAGCCACCGTTAACCTTATTCCGAAAATACATAATCCATGTGAGATTGGTGATCTCAGACCTATCAGCATACTTCCCGTACTTTCTAAAGTCCTCGAACAAGTCATGAAACAACAACTTTCCAGCTTCATTGAAACTAACAATATACTTCCAGCAAATCAATCAGGATTTAGAACCAACTATAGCTGCGCCACATCACTGTTAAATGTCACTGATGATATAATCTCTGCTACAGACACTGGCAAGTTAACTTGTCTAATTTTAGTAGATTATAGTAAAGCGTTTGACACTATTAACCACAAATTATTACTTGCCATACTAAAATATATAGGGCTCAGTGCAGATGCACTAGTTTTGTTAGAGGACTTTCTGTGCAACAGGATACAACTTGTCAAAATTGATGAATTGAGATCTGACTATGCCACTCCTGTAGCTGGTGTACCGCAGGGCTCAATTTTGGGACCAACTTTGTTTTCGATATATACATCATCTTTGTCAAAAAGCCTCGAACATTGTACTTGTAATCTGTATGCTGACGATACTCAGTTATTATATTCTTTCAAATTAGAAGACATTGAAACCGCCAGCAATAATATAAATAAAGACCTGTCAAATCTGATGTATATATCGAGCAAACACTTCCTTAAAATAAACCCTAAGAAAACTACCGCAATAGTGTTTGGTCCTAAAAACAAACGCGAGGTCGCTAAATCCCTACTTAAAATAAAATTAGATGGATCTGATATATCCTTCACGAACTCCATACGGAATCTAGGTCTAATTATTGACGAGGAATTACGCGTCAAGTCACACATTAGTAAATGCATCTCTAGAGCCTACGCTAATCTCAGAATGATTTATGCAAACAAAAATATTTTAAGTACACACCGTGTATAATACCGTGTATAATACATGCCTAGATAAAGTAACTTCTGATCGAATACAGAAGATACAAAATTCATGCATTCGTTTAATTTTTGGAATCCGAAAGTTTGATCATATCTCAGAAAAATGTAACGAGATTAATTGGATAAAGATGGCTGATAGGAGAGCAGTACATTCAGCAGTTTTTTATTTTAAAATAATAAATTTACGCACTCCACCTTACCTATACAGTAGAATTGTATTCCGCACCGATGTCCATAACATCAATGTTAGATTTCGGGGTTTAATATCACCTCCACAACATAAAACCGCATTTTTTAAAAGGTCATTTTCATACAACATTTACAAAACGTTTAATAAAATTCCGGAACACCTGAAATCTCTCAGCTTAAATAATTTTAAAACAAATGTGCGTATCCTAATATTACGTGGTGAACTCTGAAGTTACTAAAGTTGCAAGTCTCAAATTTTATTTTGTCTAATAATAAATAGTCGCTAAACATAGAATTAATTATTAAGTTTGGAAGTAGTAGGTTAAGTGGAAGAGCAGTAACAGGCTTAGGCCTTCGCCTACGCGAAATGTATAAAAGATAATTGTAAACATTGTATTTCTTTAAATTAAATAAAGACATAATAATAATAATAATAATAATAATACCGGTCTAATATTCGCCAAAGTTACGGAGCCACACCTCCATTCAATGGTCAACATTTTTGATACATCTCTGCATAATTGCATAATATGCCACATTATCTGACCCTTTAGCTGTTGAATTGTTGTTGGCTTGGTGGCAAAGATATTACTCTTGAGATAACCCCATAGGAAGAATTCCAGAGGCGTCAGTCATCACACGATCTTGGTACCCAATTGACTTCGTTATTTCGATCACCACGTAACCTGCCACATATGTATGGCATGCGGCGCCGACCTGTTGAAACCACAAATCCATACTGCCGTGTCATGACAAAAGAAAGTAAGTACTCCAAGCCTGATTTCGAAAAAAAAAAGTTTTAGACATTTTTTTTTAGCCGTTGAACACAAATAAATTTAAGTAACATAAAATATGTGTGAACGACTGAAGATTGGCACTGAAACTGGGTTCCTAATTTACAAGTAGAAAATTAAAACTCAAGCCTTGAAATGGCGCATACTTTCTTCTGTCTTGGCATTTTTGAGCTTATGTATTACTATTACCAGAACAAAAGGAACTAAGTGACTCTACTTAAATTACAGTCACAAAAGGAAATATTCGAATTTACCTTCTCGCGTTTTGCGTTTGCAAACATAAGTTTTAATTGTTTTATTACTGTCTAATGGATTCTTATGAAGTAAAAGAATAAACAATATTTGCTTTCTTGCTTTAATAATAAGGTAGTGACATGCCTGTAATGAGGTTTTGAAATACATCAGAAATTATCCCTTGTGGAACTTCACTTCCTGAATTTCGTTGAGGTTAGGGTTTTGTACGGTAGATTTACCATCTTTTTTTGTATCGTTTCGTTGACCCACATGTCATTTTCACATGCGGTAATCGCTGTGACTTAGAAGTAGAGATTTAGAGCATTTTGTTGCACTGTCAATAACGTTAAGCAAATCTTGAATATTACAAACCTGTTCAGCTTTTCTCATTCCACCTGTTACTTTGGAGTGAAAGGCATCTGCACTCAAAAAGGTGATTCTTGATTAACAATGGTGCTGAAGCATGTGTAAATGATCCAGTTTTATTCTGTGCCCCACAGCTATCACACGAAAATGTTAAATTCCAGCTACGAATTCCGAAGCTACATCTTCTCCCTTACGACCGAATATGCCTTACTACACCAAGAGTAGTTGGTTTTATTGTAGTTTAACTAGAATTGCCAACCAACGGAACAGATGGTGATTGCTGAGTCTAGGTGCTTAGTAAAACCTGCTCAGTAGGGTTGCTCCATTGAATTAAATTGAATAATTGACTTTCCTGGGTTGAGTTGTTTGACAAAACTTGTTGATCTTAGTTACTTGGTGGATTTGGCTGCATGAGTAAATTTGTTAGATCACTTGCTTTTTTTGGTTTGGGAGGTTTCACATAACTGGCGCAAATGTCTGATAAATCAAGACAATACGTCTTGTAATAACGGCTGCCTTCACGCCTGGCATCCGTAGTAAAATAAGCACCTTTTGTATGAGTCACAATGAGTCCTTGCAGACTTAGCGTTCTTGTTGTACGTATCCCAATTATTACAAATAACGCAATCATTATCCTCATGACTGTAATTTGCTTTGACGATACAAACTTTACTCACATTGTTTTTCCCCTAGCAATAACAACACGGTTGTTGTTGTTATTGTTGTTGTTGTATATCGGTATCTATTTTTAATGCTTTCATTGGCTCAGGCGCGTATCACGTGACAAAGTATAAAACTTGCTTCTTTCTGTGTATGTATTTTATTTATTTTTTGAGTCTTGTTTCATTTTGTCACTGAAATATATGATGCTCTTACCTTTATTTGTCACTGCACTTCAGAAACATGTATTCACTTACTTCCTTTTGCCACTGACATAACTATTAAATTAACGCTGATTTGAGCCTGGCGGTAGGCTAGGTAATGCGTTACTTACTTCTCATCTCATTGTTAGAATGTCGATATAAACACGTAACATGTTTTAATGAAACATTCAAACAAGTTAGAATGTTTGACGAAAGCACGTTTCTTGGCAGGCTCATACCGTGCGTTTTATTTGTTATTTCAAGTTCGAAAGTAAAAAAATACTTCTAAAGCGGTATATTTTGACATTTACTTGAAATCACTGATTTATAGGCGTGGCGCATGAAGTAAAATTTCAAGTTTAGAAAAGCCTAAATTTGGATTTGGTCTAAATCCAAATTCTTGAGGCTTTTCTAAACTCGAAATTTTACTTCATGCTTTGTCTGAGAGTGGAAACACTCATTAGAAACTTCAAATTGGACGCTTCTATAAAATCGACAAATGCCTGAAAAATTGCAAGTGTGTGTATGTGTAATCAAAGGAAAAATTTATCTTTGGGATCAGAAGGACATAAACATGTTAGAATTATTTAATTTGGCTTTCAAGTTTAGCAAAACAAATACTTACATTATGACATTTTTGCCAAATTGATTTTGTGGCTTAATTATTTGTATTATTAATTTCAACGTTTAAAGCTAAAATAAATAAACCTAACATTTTTATGTCCTAGCATTGTTCATTTCGTAGAAAACATGTTGATTTATCAATAAAACCAAAAAGTGGTTTCAAATTTATACGACAACAAAAGTTAACATGGGGTACATTTTATACCATGTAAATCGGCAAATCCGGAAATCCGGGGCTCAACTATGATTAAACTCTGGTAATTCTGGGACATTAGGGCGTCCCCCCCGCCGACCCGTGAAATCAGTACATATATTCAAATTAACTTTACTCGTACACAAACTGATTTTTTAAGAAGGAATTTATTTCTTAACACCCGTCTTCTCGGTTTGGTCTCTAATTCATAACTGACCCTACAATAATAAAATATAATATAATAAGATAAAATAGCGAAATAAGCATAAGATAACAATAAAGCAAAATAAGCAGAATTACATATAAATGGATAAATAGATAATAAGTCCTATTGTTTATAATGAAAGGAGTCTGTTGTGTTGGCGTCAGTTAACTTTCATTTGTTTGTTCACCGCTGAAACAATGCGCTGCGGTGAAAGATACTTACCGGGATTTCGGCAAAGGCACCGCAGATCCACTAGGATTTGCCACCAGATATTTTTTTCACGCAGGTTTTTTTTCCGCCCCCGCAAAACTTAATTATGGGTTTCGCCCGCCTCCTTTAACTGAATTTTCTATTGGTTGGTATGGGAACATCTAAACTAACTCTTGTTTTATATGCCGTCTTGTTACGGAGTAATTGTGAACAGTTAACACATTTAATACCAGAATATCAAGAAATGTTTCATTTTGTTAAACTCTAAATTTCCGTAATATCACAGTACGACAAATTCAAACTTTTTTTTTCTGAATTGAAATCTGAAAATAAAAATGAAATAAAAACAAGCTTTCCACACACGTAACAATACAGAGTTAGTTTTTCAGAGCATCGACGATTCATTTTTGTTTTAAAGCGCAAAACAACTCATAACATAGCAAATGTCAAATGTAACAGTATGACAAGACCACGACGAAATGACAATATGACTTTAGAACAGCGCCATCGTTTGTGTGCTAGCAGTATACATTTTAAAACTTACTTAAAAACAAAGATTTCAATTGGATATGAACTTTATTACCACAAAATATTGTGTTTCGTGTATTTTTTATAACTTTTATAATGCAAAATTAAAAAACTAATCGAATTAGCAATATTTACCACGACGACCACGATGAAATGACAATATGACTTTGGAACAGCGCCATCTTTTGTGTGCTAGCAGTATTAATTTTAAAACTTCGGAATAACAAAGATTTCAATTTGAATTTGAACTTGTTAAATGTTAAAACCAGATGTCAAAAATCATTTGCGTTTAAACCTCATTAACATTTAACATCGGCCCAAGCCATTAAATCACCCTTTACATAATTTCTTTTATGTATTTATATCAACTATCTACGTCACTGCACATTTATAAATTGTTTGACCTAAAATATTAATAACCGAGATCCCCATACATTCTGTTAAAATACGCACACCCTGTATTGTAATTTTTTACCAATTATCAAAATCTTTTTAGTGTTGTTAAATCTTAATCTTTTAATGATTGTTACTAATTTTGAATGTAAAAAACACTTACCAACACACTTTAATTAAATTATACATATTTCAGAGGATTCTTTAATAAAAAAGTATTATCTTTACCTTTTATTTAAAACAATTTTTAATATCTATATTTTATTGTAGTGTTTTATTTGATTTTTTAAAGATACATCTCCACTCCCAGGTTAAGCATGAAGTAAAATTTCGAGTTTAGAAAAGCCTGCAAATTTGGATTTGCCGGAGCGCGCGAGCGAAGCGATTCGCGCCCAGGCAAATCCAAATTTTCAGGCTTTTCTACACTCGAAATCTTACTTCATGCGCCACGCGTATAAAACATTAATTTTAATTGAAGTTCAAACGCTCATTCACATTTAGTAAATTATGTACCAATTTTCAAGATATTTTCAATGTTAAATCTCAATGTTTTATGATTGTTACTAATTTTAAATGTAATTAGCACTTATTAACATACTTTAATTAAATTATACTAATTTCAGATGATTCTTCTATAAAGCAAGCGTTATGATTATCTTTTATTTAAAACACTGTGCAGTATTTATATTTTATTGTAGTATTTTATTTGACTTTTTAAACATACGTTTCCACTCCCAGGCTAGGCATGAAGTAAAATTTCGAGTTTAGAAAAGCCTGAAAATTTGGATTTGCCAGGGCGAAGCGAGATGCGCCCTGGCAAATCCAAATTTTCAGACTTTTCGAAACTCGAAATTTTACTTCATGCGCCACGCGTATAAAAGAGTGATTTCAATTGAAGTCCAAAGGCTCGTTCACATTCAGAAAAATAAAAATAATATTGCTCTGACTCGTAAATTATTAATAACAATTTTATTTAATTAAACGATTTAAAAAAACTTGGAAATGGAATTCCAAGTTTAGTTTAAATCTCCACGTATTTCAAAAAAAATCTGTTTTGAAACAAATCAAGTTAAAATAATAATCAAGTCCTTAGTTTTTCATTTCTTTATTTATGTGGCATTTTTCAAGTGTGTACAATAACAATCTTAAAGTTTCTCGAGATTGGACCCTAGTTGACCCCACTGCGACATTAAGACGAATCCAAAAAATCTAAAATATAAAAAAACCTAGTTAGAGCGATGCACCAAATTTCGGCAGGGTCGTTACATTTTTAAGGATCTAAAAATTGAATTTTCGATGGGCCAGAAGCTAACGTTAATAAAATGTATTTATTTTTAATGATAATTTTTAAGGAGTACTATACTGAATAGGAAGTTTTTTACCCAAACATATTGTAATTAATCAATACTGAGACGTGTTTCAATGTTTTTTTACCACTTTATTTTATTAATCCTACGACTCGAGTTTCGACATATTTAGTGTCATTTTCAAGTTTAACGAATTTACAGTGTTTCTATGGCTAAAAAGTATTAAACAGTGGTGAATATCACACTCGTTTCTTCGTTAATAAGTTTTACACATAGAATTATTAAAATACAGTGGTACAAAACATTAAAACACGTCTCAGTATTTATTAATTAATATGGATTACAACGTAGCAACGCTTAATACTATACAAATATTCAAACATACTTTGTTGTGTTTAAAAAAATGATAATAACGGCCAAATGCACCAGACATGTTAAACTGGTTCAACTCTGAACCCGAGTTCAAAGTGACATTTGAACAATAGAAACTGTCATCTTGAAGTCAAGTTCAGCTTGAACTCGAGTTCAACGGAGCCTGAGTGTTACCTATTTCACAAGTTTTTTTGATCGTCACCGGAAGAGGGAAACTGGGCGGAGGAGGACAGCGATAACGTTGGTTTTTTTTCTACTTTTTCCACTTTAGTCTTTTCGCCATTTTTTATCGTCGCTTGAAGAGAACGGCGGTAACGTTGGTGTTTCTTCTTCCACTTAAGCCTTGTCGCCTTCTATTCTTTGGTTGTCACCTTGAAATGTTGGTGTTTCTTCTTCTTCTACCTTAGTCTTATCGCCGTTTATTTTTTGGTTTTCACCTTGAAACGATGGTATTTCTTCTTCCTCTACTTTAGTATTATCGCCGTTTATTTTTTTATTGTCACCTGAGGAAGGAAACTGGGCGGAGGAGGATGGCTGTAATGTCAGTGTGTCTCCTTCTACTACTTGAAATATTGGCGTTTCTTCTTCTTTTTCTACTTTAGTCTTGTCGCCGTTTATTTGGGACATCCTACTCTGTGACCTCATCGACATCGGAGCTGGGTGTGATGATTCCTACAAAACAGGACCATTTCTTTGTACTTTTTTTTCATACTTTTCGATACATTTCTCAAAAATATCAATAGCCAATGTTACCCATTGTGCTGTTCTCCAGAATTTTATAGATTATGTTTGAAATCACGAACGTAAATGTTAATTTAATTTTTTAACACACATAATTTATTTTCTGTAATTGTAAACTAATTAAACACCTTGATGAAGACATTCTCAGTAGGCCTATTTTCCATATTTAATGGATGAAACGAAAACATTGTTGTAATTTTTAATTAAAATTAGAAGGCAACTAATCCATACATTAGAGATGTTCCCAACATGATCGAGCACCTTGAGCAGAAGGAAGGGCTCAAGGTGCTCAGTAAAGATCATGCTGGGAACATCGGCTCATTGCTGACCGAAAGCGGACACTGTACAAACTCCGCTAGAGTTCTCCTGCAGGAATCAGGCCCAGATCTGCTCGGGGGGAAATGGGGGAAGTTATAATAGAATAGAGCAAGTATGGATACCCAAGGGCAGGAAGATAAAAGGACTGGTGGGTGTCGACTTGATAGCAAAACAAGGGACAGCAGGGACATTCATTGGTCCCAAACTCGCTTTCAGAATTTCAAATGAAACCGCAAAGGAAACAAACTAGCAGCAGAGCACAGACAAACCTAAAATATCCAGAAAGGAACCAGGCACACAAGAATTTTGACTTACCTCATAGGCCATCCATTTTAGTGGTACTTGTAAGTGCAGCTTATCGGCGCACAACTTTCTTAACCTATCGATACCTGAAATTATAAAATCAAACCATAAACATATGCCTATATCAGTGTTTCTCAAACAAAGAAATTTAATAGTATACAACATTAAATTATGGTATATTCAATGAGATAACGTATGAACCATACAAATACATTATACAGTTTTTTGGTTAATTACAACGAAAGTATGTAGAAAAATATCCGCAAATAGAGGATACTTTTTTTTAAAGTACTCACCCTCTTGCCGATTATTCTCATATTTACACTCCCAAGCGTCGCACAATTTGTTGTAATACCTGGCCGGCATGTAATCCAAGTACGGGTAAGTCATCGACGTCGGGAAGATCTTCTCAAAATTACCTTTCACCACCAGCTCGTCCTCCGCTTGGGTCAGAATACGCACGTCATCCCCTGTCAACTGATCAAGAATACCGTCCAAGTAATCTTCCCGTTTAATAACGTTTATGTAGTAATTTTGCTTTTGAGTTTCACTGTCAAGTAACTTCGTGGCATACAGCTTGGAGTCGTAACACGGTGGAGCGTTCACTTGATTGGCTAATTGCGGAGGGAGGTGGAACTGGACGATGTCGAACAACGTTCGGATAAGGGGGATTTTCACGTGGTTCTCTACAGCTGAGCCTACCCCCCAACTGGGATATACGTTGACCTGCAGTTGCAATAAGTAGCAGTTGCAAAAATTATTATCTTTATTTAGTAATGTCTTGACATGAATCTTTTACTCGTAGATGATCTGCATTCGTGTGGTGTACATTTTCGTTAAGGATTTTAGTTGCGTTAATTTCTAGATATATTGTAGAATATTACAAATTAATGTACGAGGTGTGGCTAAATAATACCGAGACTCAAAGTCGTACGACTGACAGTTGTGTAGCGTGAAGCCCTCTCTTATTTGATTGCAGCCCTACCCGTGTCTGTAGATATACTAAGTTGGCCGTGGCCTTCATTTTTATGAGACCAGTATTTTTGTTTTGTCGAAAAAATGATAAATGTTTTAGTAGAGCAACGAATTGTCGTAAAATTTCATATGAAACTTGGAAAAACCGTTACTGAAACTTATCTTTTATTAAAAGAAGTTTATGGCAATTAATGTTTATCAAGTGTGCGGGTTTTTGAGTGGTTGCCCTTCTACGTCAAAAACGGATAAAAATATTGAAATAATCGGTAATCTGATCCAAGCCGACCGTCGGTTAACTATTCGTGCGATCGCTGAAACTGTAACAACTGACAAAGAATGCGTAAGGCAAATTTTATACAAAAATTTTAACATGCAAAAAGTGTGTGTAAAAATGGGGATTAAAATTCTCACAACCGAGAAAAATCTCGTGAAAATGTTTGTACTGACACTTTGAATGTCATTGAAAATTACCCAAACTTCTTAAAAAGAGTGATAACATGTGATGAACCTTGGTTTTTTTCTTATGATTCAGAAACTAAACGTCAATCCATGCACTGAAAGGGACCAACTTCACCAAAAGCTAAAAAAGCTCGAATGAGTAAATCAAAACTCAAGGCGATGATGATTGTTTGTTTCGATATTATCCCATGAATGTAATGTAGTGTACCTCCACTAGGTTCCTGAAGGTCAAAAAATTAATCAGCATTACTACCTTAAGGTTCTTGCTGAGCTCAGAGAATTTTTTTTTAAAAAACCAACCCGAATTGTGAAAGAACAAGTCATGGGTTCTTCATGACGACAACGCACCGGCTCACACTGCATTGTCTGTCAAGAGGTTTCTAGCCAAGTATAACATCCCAGTGTGACACTATTCACCCTATTCGCCTGACCTGGCACCATGTGATTTTTATCTGTTCTCTAAGGATCTGCATTAAAAGGAACAGGATTTCAGACCGTTGAAGCTGTGTAAGAAAAAGCGGCACAAATCATGAAGGGGTTTACAGAAGAAGACTTGCAGCTCTGTTTCGAACAATGGAAAATGGAGCGTTGTAGGGAAAGAGGAAGGGTGTATATTGAACAGGATAATAACTAAATATGTTTACATTTAAAATAAAATAGTTTTATAGCATTAATTTCGGTATTATGTAACTACACCTCGTATATTCATCAAATTTACCTGATGTTATAGGTAGTGATAGTGGACAGACAGACACACATTCTTTAAAAATGGCCCTAATCGACTCAAAAGAAAGGCTTTTTACCTCCAACAGCCACGGCTTTAACTTATGATCTAAAATCACGTCGAAGCCAAAAATCTCGTAACAATTATATCGGCTCAGCTTGTTCTCCGCACACTCTTTCACAATAGCTGATTCCCCGGAGATAATCGCCTTTGTCACTAGTTGCTTCACTTCTTTCCAGAGGGCGTTCGTGTCGTTGCCTCGCAAGCGCAAGCCCTCCCATAATTTTGATAGAGCCCTAAATATAAATTGATTGTAAACGAGCAAAAACATGTTACAATTCAAATTGAAAAAAGAGACATCGAGGGACCTACCATATGTGGCCTTGGAAGGATTTGGCGTCATAATTGCGAATGTACTGGCTCGACTGTTTGTTTACACAGCAATTCGTTAAATGCATGTACTTATTGTTGATGTGCTTATCCTTCTCAGTGTAGTTTACTGGAATATAAAACAATAAATAAATGGGGCCGCGGTGGCAGCGTTGGCAACTGGGAGGGAAAATCTCTTTTCGGTGGGAGTTTTTTATAATGAGAGGGATAAAGGAATAATTTTTGTAAAAGAGATTTTTATTTTATAAGAATCATAAACAATTGTGTTCATTTTTACTAAATTAATGAGCAAGGGTATGCTGGCAACAGGCACATCAAGCAGAGGACTGCCATCCGAGTGGTACAAAATTTCATAAATTTTAATTAGAAATTATAATGATATAAGTAAATCTATATTTTATACTTCACTTTAAATCGGTGTTTAGTTTAGAAAAGCCTGAACGTTTGGATTTGGACGCGTAGCGTCCAAATCCAAATAGTTTAAGGTTTAAAGATTCTTTCGAAATAACTTTTGTATTTGCATTATATCTTGTTTTCTTTAAACAGTCAAACGGAACTTACTTTGTGGATAAGTCTGATGAAGGAGTAGGAGCCGGAATATACTGCAGAAAACCCGAGACAAAGATTTCGGTGTTTGGCGAAGGACACCACAGTGTTCCAGACAGATGCGATCGCGGTTCACCTCTGCATTCTAGAAACAGCAAGGCAAGATAAGAAAAGTCGGATCAATAGCTATATTCTCGGACAACCGAGCGCTGCTAAAAACACTGAGTACCACACAGGTTGATTACAAGCTAGTGTGGGACAGTGTAAGCTCTCTCAGCGAAATGGGAGGTCGCAAAAAAGTGACAATGGTATGGGTCCCAGGATACAAGGGTTAGCAAGGAAACAATAAAGTAGACAAATTGGCCAAGCAAGGCTCGTCAAGCGCATTCACTGGCCCGGAACCCTCCCGCGGCATCACAAAACCGCACTAGAAAATCCAGAAAAAAATAAAAGGAGACACAGATTCAAACCTGGTGGACGAACACACCAGGGCAGAGGCAGGCGAAACAGTTACTCAAACAACAATCAATACAAGAAAATGGTTAAGGCTATAGTACTGACAGGATACTGTAGGCTCAACAAATACATGAGTAAAATAGGCCTGGTAGAGGAAACAATATTTAGATTCTGCCAAGAAGAAGTGGAGGACCTTCCCCTCTCCTGTGCCAGTGTGAGGCCCTGGCCAGGGTTAGATATCTAAACCTAGGCAACACCAAACCAATCGCAGACAGCTATACCCTAGGATCACTGTCAGGGTTGTAACGTGTCGTTTTCAATTTAATCAAAATTTCCGGTTCGGCCCTGTCGCATTAATTATTCGCCGCGATAAAAATTATAACTAACGATATGCCGAGCGCGAGCCAGTGGAAGTTTTCTTTTTGGGTTTTTCTGCAAGGAGGAGACTGGTCTGATGGATGGCAGAGCGTGCGGACGTGTGTGCTAAGTGAACATTTTTTTTATTGTTGTGAGAATAGGTTTTCAAACAAAAGCCATTAATAATGATTAATTAATTTGGTTAATTAATGAAGTACTCACAATCTTTAAGTTTCGTTGATGCCGTAGCACTTCCTCTGGAGGTAATTTTTTTGTGTTGAATGCGTGCCTTACTTATTAATATATCGTATATTCAATAAAATAAAACCTCTAGAGTGCTATGGAATATATTGTAGGTTGACAACTCTGAAATTATACATTATAATAATTATGTCTGACGTTTTATATAAAAATTTCTAAAGCGTGTAGCCAACATAAATTTAAAAAATATAAAAATCATAGTACTTTAGAGATTTTTTTTACTGAACATATGATATTTATTAGCCATTATTACGGTTAAAATAAATGTTGAGGAGCAACGATTTCTAAAGTCCACGTTTGTTGTTGGGTTACAGGAGGATTTTAAACATCGTAAAGAGTGATCACTAAATATCCTCTATTTTGTTGTTTAATTAATATTAAGTAATGTTTTGATTGTAATTGCCGTAAATAGTAATTACTTATATCTTCCATTTTGTTGTGAAATTAATATGACGTAATGTCTCGATTTTAATAACCGTGAATAGTAATTACTTATACCTTCATCTTGTTATTGAATTAATAGTCTTCATTTTGTTGTAAATTATTATTAATGAACATCTAGATTTCAATTATTGCATGTAGTGTGTTAGTGCCTCTAACGAAGGGAGATCACTAGTATTCTTTATGTTAGTTAAGTGAATTAATTGGTTGTGTTCGACGAATACTAGTAATCTCTAATTTGTTGAGGTTCACTTGGGGTTCTCTTAGACTTAGTCTTATTGATTAAAATTCTCCATATCGTTTCTCTCCAATTGATTGATTTAACCTACTACAACAATACGGTATTACTAACGTACTGTTGTAGTAGCATTTACTAACCCTCGAAGCCGGCAGTATTGTTGTTTTGGTTATGAGAGCCCTACGTGGCTATTAAATGATTTTTTGTATCCATTTAATAGCCAATAAATACAAAAAATTCATTTAATAGCCACGTAGGGCTCTCATAACCAAAACAACAATACTGCCGCCTCTTTTACGATTGTCGTACACTCCCGAATTGGCTGAAGGTCCGGAAGAGGGACGCATTGGTGGAAGGGCGAACGGAGATCTAGGCTAAACAAGGAGGGAGAAGAGCCATAATGTTCGGTACCACCCGCATGCTGCTATAAAAACCGCTTGCTTGCTTCTCCGCTATTACAACCTGCTTGCTTGTTTCTCCGCTAGTACAGCTCTTTGCTTGAAGTCGGAACTGCACCCACGACATTTGGTGAGCTAACTTTTTTTCTCTGAACCAGACGAGCCAATACTACATGGATACAGACTCAAGAACTACAGGGATTGCCACTACCCTACGATTTATCATTCATTTAGCTTTTTTTGTTCGTGGCTAACGAAATAATGTCATATTTTTAAAGAACCCTCAATCCTAGATAAATTCCTGCTCCGGAATATAGTGTAAATTTCAAAATAAATAAATTGTTATTATTGTTAAGTTTAATATCGAATATTATTCAACTAACGCCTGCCAAGAAAATTAACAGTTCATTCCCCCTTCCTGTCCCCTCGGTGGCTGGCGCTCAAATTCGATTAATAAGTTCCAATTGAACGAAATCAACCCACTAACCCAAGTGGAGGTTATAGGGTTAATAGGGCTAATTAAAGAGGCGATGCTCGAGCAGGACGTCTAAGATAACAGTGATCCACAACAGATCTGCATAGATACCAGCGCAGTATAGGCCAAGAGGCCACCTAAACAATTATCTATCTATCCACTTCGTGGATATACTACCACCAATATTTATTTTATCATATTTTTACATCGTAGTGCAGTTAACCTAAAAGGCTCCTGCTCAAAAAGAATGAGAATACAGGATTCGACGGTTCATAATCATAACTTACCACAGGCGAATCGAACAATTCCCTCGGAATATATGTAGATCCTCAACGGGTCGAAACTCGTCACAAGGACGTACAGTCTAAGGTCGAACTTTCTCCATTTTATCAGTAACGGTTTTTCGATATACGTCTGGACGACCAGGGCGGTATCCTTGGGCAATTGCTCCCACTTGTTTATCACTTTGATGCCGAAGCCTCCCCCCGCCGCTGGTGGCTTTATGATCCATTTTCTGCCTTTGCCGCCTTCGCAAGGGCGCTTGTCCTTCCAATTCTTCTCGAGCGCTTTCAGATCTTGTGGCAAGACGTACGTCTGAGGAATTATACCGAATCTACACAGATTAATAACTAAATGAAATACAACTAGAAATGAACGAAGTGACTCTTACCAGGTCTGTAAATATGAAACCGGAATTTGCTTATAAATGGCTCTAACTGTCAATATAGTGACTGTTAAGTCGCGTTATTGGTCCCTTCTTCTTATGTTTACATTTGTCAAAGACTTTTAACTCACAAGAATACAAAAATACAAATACATATGTTTTCATAGCGTTGAGGGTGACTGTTTTTAGCCTAAAAATTATGACAGCATTGATTTTCTGTTACCATTTGAAGAAAACTTCTGCAGAATCACATCCAATGCTTGGCGAAGCTTACGCTGAGCATGCTCTTCGTAAATCACAGTGCTTTGAGTGATTTAAAATATTCAAAAGTGGCGATTTTCACGTGCGAAACCAAGAACGTGAAAGACCACCGAGAAAGTTTGAAGACGCCGCACTGCAAGCATTGTTGGATGAGGATGATACTCAAACGCACCAACAACTTGCGTATCAGTTAAATGTGACACGAGAAGTCGCCTCCATACGTTTGAAAGCCATAAGAGAGATCCAGAAGGTAGAAAGATGGGTTCCACATGAAAGACGGCAGGAAAACCGAAAAACCACCTACGAAATACTGCTCACCAGGTACAAAAGAAAATCATTTCCTTATCAAATTTTGACTAGCGATGAAATACTTCCGCATGCGGCTTACTCACCAGACTTGGCTCTATCCGATGACTGCTTATTTGCATCGATGGGACACGCACTTGCTAAGCAGCGCTTTACTTTTTACAAAAATGCACAAAAATGGCACAATGATTGGTTTGCCCTCAACGATCAACAATTTCTTAGGCGTGGCATCCACAAATTGGAAGAGAGATAGGAAAAATATGTAGCTAGCGATGGAAAATACTTTGAATAAAATATTTTTTAAAACTTTCATACAATAAATGTGTATTTTCTATTAAAAAAAAAAACCGGTTTCATATTTACAGACCTGGTATGATTATTGTTGTAATTTTCAGAAATAGGGTTTCTCTAGTGCAAATACGTAACCATAAGTTAAACTAAATTGCTTCATATAGTGCAGACGCCACTAATACTTAACTGATGATTGTAAAGCCCTTTGTACTGAATGATATCACAGTTGAAATAAATATTATCAATAGGTATACGTATTATGAATACGCTAACAAAGAATTTTCAAAATATAAAAACACTATTTTTTCGTCATTATTCATTTTGCATATTGAATTCTTTCAAACATGGCAACACCAGGCGGAGGGTGCTATTTTATGGAAAGAAAAAATAACCTTGTTTATTGGGCTGTATACATTTAGCGTCTTTCAACTTAAAACTCTTGGTTCTGACGTGTGACACAGTACACATTGTATGGGTTTTTCTTTGTGCCAGTTTTAGTAAATTGACTATAGTAGAATTCGGGAGAGATGTCCTATGATTCATTAATGTGGAATGTGTGGTGGTTTTTTAGAGAGTATTTCGACAGTTGTATCTACATCGATTTTTCCTAGTTGTGTCGTTACATGACAATAACATACTGTTTAGGTCGCGAGTATATTAGTATAAAGAAAAAGTACACAAGAAATTATGATTTAAAGTTTTTCTATAAGAAAGAACCTTATAGAAAAGCTTTAAATCATAATTTCTTGTGTATTTTATCTTCTGGACATCCATATCCCTATTACGTGTTGTAGATTTTTTAATATTCGTTGTTTTCTTAAAAGAAGTCAATTTGAAGTTTAAACGAGTGTTTTCCACTGCCAGGTTAACCATGAAGTAAAATTTCGAGTTTAGAAAAGCCTGAAAATTTGGTTTGGTCGTGTAGCGCGAAGCGCGGAGCGACCAAACCAAATTTTCAGGCTTTTCTAAACTCGAAATTTTACTGTATGCGCCACGCGTATAAGACACTGATTTCAAGCGAAGTTTACTGGTTCAAAATATTTCAGTGTTTAATACGCCTGGCGCATGAAGTAAAATTTCGAGTTTAGGCTTTTCTAAACTTGAAATTTTACTTCATGCTTAGTCTAGGAGTGGAAAACACTCGTTTTAAGCTTCAAATTGAACTCTTTTAAAAAAAAGCGTATGCAAATGTATACCTAATAGAAAATTCCCTGTATGTATACTTAAAATAAAAATTCCCGGTACTAACAGATTAATCCGATGACTATTTGCCAAATCTACTGAATGCGCCGAATTCGGTTCAATTATCATTTTCCTCTGAGCTTACACAAAATTAACATAAATGCATTATTTATTTCTGTAAATACCTAGCGTAAAAATCCAAATAAAAAAGTAAAACATTAATTTAAAGTAAAGTTTGAATACATCAATTTGAACTTTACTTTAGGGAGCCGAATATACCTCATGCTGACAGCCGTTTGTTAGGTGAATGCTGTTAATTTTGTAACTCTTATTAACAATATCTAGAGTCGAACAATATCGAAATTTTAAATTTTAACTTTGCTATACGATATATTCGATACTCAACATCGATACATTTTTTTGGAATCAGAACATCCCTACTTCAGATAAGACGGCTCTCCCTTTTACACTCATACGCAAGATTCAACAAAGTCAGTGAGGTCAATTAAGTAAAGGGTGTCTCAAAATGATCTGACATTTAAAATTGCGCGCCATTTTTTTTGTGGCGAATATAGAGTACTAATCTTTGACAACTGGCATCATGAAGTATTGAGGTTTAGTTATGAATAATTACACGATCGAGCAACGCCTAGAAATTGTGAAAATTCAGTACAGAAATGGTAAAAATTATGCAGAGATGGTTCAAAAAGTCCGCACCTCTTTTGGCCATCATAACGCACCATCTTGCAACACTGTGGTGCATTTAATAACAAAAATTAAGTTTAGTGGTTCAATTGTAACCGCGAAAAGCAGTGGTCGTTCTCGTACCGGTCAGTCAATTGAAAACATAGCCGCAGTGAGTGTGAGTGTTGACGAAAGTCCTTCCACCTCGATTCGCCATCGTGCTCAGCAATTGGACGTTTCAAGATGCTCTATGCAGCGAATTTTGACTAAAGATCTGTATTTTCATGCTTACAAGATTCAATTGACACAAAACCTGCAACCAGCAGACCATGCGCAGCGCCCTACATTCGCCAATTGGATAGTGGAGCATCAACAAATCGATGGTGATTTTTCGAAGAAAAACATCTTCAGCGATGAGGCGCATTTTCAATTTATTGGATACGTGAATAAACAAAACTGTAGAATTTAGGGGACCGAAAATCCACAAGTGATCCAGCAGCTTCCCATGCATCCACCACGAGTCACTGTTTGATAACCAACTTTTTATGGAATGAATTGAACGGCATGGACTTGGACAAGAGGGTGCAACCTGCCACACTGCGAACGAAACAATGCAGTTATTGCAGACAAAGTTCCATGGTCGTGTTATTTCGCGCCGCGGCGATGTGAATTGGCCACCAAGATCGTGCGATTTGACGCCATTAGACTTCTTTCTTTGGGGTTTTCTGAAAGGAAAAGTGTATGCCAATGATCCACAGACCATTCCGAAGCTCAAGGAAAAGGCGCACTATTAATGAAATTAGTCCGCAATTATGCCAAAATGTCATTGAAAATGTTGTCAAAAGAATGACCGTTTGCAAACAAGGCCGCGGCGCCCATTTATTGGATATTGTGTCCCACACATAACCTCCATGTTTGTACCTTATATTCAAATAAAAACATTCGTGCTATTCCAATAACTAATATGTTTTATTAATAAATTAAAATGTTAGGTCACTTTGAGACACCCTTTATTTGTACAGGAAGTAGTTGTTTCAATGGATATTTATAGTCGTAGTAGTCTTATTAATTATAACTACTTGTTTGCGGTTTATACGAATATTATCGTAGTTTTAAACATTATATTTAAAATTCTAAAAACTAAAACTGTAGATTTAGAACAACAATGGTAAATTGTATAATTCAACTCACTCTTTAGTGCCGTATTTGACCATCAACCGATGCAAATTTATCCACAGGCGGTCCTTATTGCTATAATTGAACCTTCCAGGAAATTGGTTCACCTTCTGGGCCCTCAACGAACTGAACATCGGGTTTTCCGTGCACGGATCCCAACTCCCCGTCCATTCGTTCTCCCCTATGTACATCACAACATGATAAAAAATAATAAATAACATTTTAAAGGAAAACATTCCTGTACGCTGATATCCCCAAGATCTTATGGTGTTATTTATTTAATGAATATATGTACTTATTTTTTTTATGAACAAGGATAATGTCGAGATGAGAATTAATTAGTGTTCAAATGGACGCTAAGTGGAATCTGGGAGTATAGGAATAGAAAGAAACCAAACCTGTGCTAGACACATTAGTAAATCGAAAACCGGTGTTGGTCAACGTGCTCTTGATGAGGGCGGGCATGATGGTGTCTCGCCACTTTAGATGCCACCGGCCGATGGGCGGCAGTAGCCCTTCGTTTTGCGAGACGAATTTGATGTAGGGCGGAATGTTCGGAAAGAGGCTCTCCCTGATGGGCCAGTGGGTACGTTCATTACTAAAACAAAATTATAGTCAAGTAGTTTTTTGTAAAGAAAAAGTCATCTATTGGGCCAACCCAAAAACCATCGGGCGACTATTTCTCCCAGATTTTCTGGATCTGTCTTTTGAAGAAAGGTTTAAAATTTAGGTTAAATACCAGTAATCAATTACTCGTTTAGAATTTGACATTTTTGTTGATTTAGTGTGTTTACATTTTTGTCAATTTGTTCTAATTTTCACAGTTCTGAAGTGTTCGTAAAATTTGATGTTGCGTGTTGGTTTTGACGATTTTATATAAAATGGTAATAATTATTTGAAATTTGTGATTTTTATTAAATACTGACATACAGGGATTTTATGTTTTAAGTATATTTTCACATATTTCATATAAACATTTGTTAAATTATGATTAAATCTAAGCAGACATTTTAAACTTTACTTTAAATCACTGTTTCATACGCGTGGCGCATGAAGTAAAATTTCGAGTTTAGAAAAGCCCGAAAATTTGGCTTGGTCGCGTTTTAAAAAACAACGAATTTCTAAAAATTTATAAACAAATAAAAAAATCCCTGTACAGATTGTAAAATGCTTATAAACAGCGTATTTGGGATTAAATAAGCTTTAATTTGAGCTTTTGTTCTTTTAGTGACCTACAAATTATGTCCATTACAAGCATTTAAAATATGAACTTCTTGTTTTCTGTAAATATACTGCCTTTCAAAAAAATCAGAACACCAAGTATTTATTGTACGATTTTAATAAAATTTACACAATTTGATCATGTAAACGAACTGTATCGATGATCAAAATGTCAACTTGAAAAACAAGAAAACAAATGAATAAAAATTAATAATGTGTTGGGCCTCCACGATTTCCCAAACACTCATTAACACGTTGAGGCATACTAGAAATCAGGCTGTCAATATCGACTTGGGGTATTTCATTCCAAACTTCGATAATTTGACCTCCAAGTTCCATTACAGTGTTAGCGGGGCGCTGTGAGTTACTTATTCTAACACCTATCATATCCCAAACATGTTCTATTGGCGATAGATCTGGAGAACGAGATGGCCAAGGTAACAAATTGATTTCGGCACTATCAAAAAGCTGTCTTGTAATGGCCGCTGTGTGAGGCCGAGCATTATCTTGCTGAAAAATGGGGTTCTGCAAGCCAATTACATAGAGCACTAACACTGGCCGTAAAATGTTGTCAATATACCGAATCGCGTTAAGACTTGCTTCTAAAAAAACTAGAGGAGACCGACTACCATATGCTATCGCCCCCCAAACCATAACTCCCTGTGTAAGAGCCGTATGTCTTTCAACAGCAAATTGTAAAATTCTGCGTTCACCGCGTCGACGTCTCACTCTTCTGCGACCATCATGAGCCCATAAACAGAACCGAGACTCATCGCTGAAGATAATGTTATTCCATTCATGGGTCCAATGTTGTCTTTCCCTGCACCAATCAAGTCTTGCTCTGCGATGCTGCGGAGTAAGAGGTAGACACAATTGTGGACGGTAGGATCTTATACCAAAACTGCGGATTCTTCTGTAAACAGTAGCCATGGATACTCTTTGGCCATTTAGAGCCAACCAGTCATTTCCCAATTCCCGCGACGTTGTAAATCTGTCCCTTAAAGTTGTAAGACGAAGAGCTTGATCTTCACGCTCAGTGGTGCTTCTTGGACGTCCTGATCCAAGTCTACGTCGATTCTCCCCAGCTTCGGACCATCTAGACCAGCTGCGTACGATCACCGATACACTACGGCCTACCCTTTCAGCAATAGCACGAACCGAAAAACCCGCTTCTCGCATTCCAATAATGCGACCCCTTTCAAATTCACTTAGATGATGATATTGTGCACGCCGATGAACACGGGGCATCTTTTTATGTTATACAAACTGAAACGTCAAACTACTTAGAGGCTACTTGGATATTAGAAGCAATTACATTAAAAAATCAGCAGCTCTTCATAATGGTGAAATCAAGGAAAAATACCATTAAATAGTAACCAAAACAATTGATTTTTTGATCATCGATGCAGTTCATTTACATGATCAAATTCTGTAAATTTCATTAAAATCGTCCAATAAATACTTTGTGTTCTGATTTTTTTGAAAGGCAGTATAATTTAAATCATTCAGGACTCTCTATTTCAATTTTCAAAATAGTTATAAAGTTATTTTAACAGCATATTCACAATTGATTAGGCCTTAATTTGAGCTGTTGCGCAGCTTTCTAGCTTAAACATTGAGTCCAGTACACGTGCTCTAAGTCAAAAATTGGATTAAAGCTCATTGTCAAGCTATCAAGCTCTCTGTTACAAAAAGATTTTTTGTTTCTAGTGAGTACGAATTTTTTCTGTATTAATTAAACATCACACAGTGTTAAGATTTTTTTGATATTAAAAAAAATACAAATTTTCGTCATTATTTTGAGATTTTTCACTTGATTATTTATTGTGTTTTTTTTACAAAATTTAAAAGTGATACACGTTTCTTTTAACATTATAAACTATACGAACAATTAATTTTCTCAAATAAAAAATGGGTTCAACAAAATGTTTATTTTTTATAACAAACAAACAAAAATAAATAGATTTACTAAAGTCCAACTTTGAGTGTTTATACTAAGCACAATTTTTCAGTTATAGAAACTTATTTGACATTAAATTAAAGCTAATTTTATCAGTAATCAAATACTTTTTAAAGAAATTAAATGTATTAAGACTTATATGATACATAGAGCTTTAAGCGCATTAACTAAAAATTGAAACATGTTACTTCTCTGAAAAAACAAAATTTATTAGATTAAAAAATGAAAAATTACTAGAAAATTGCTTTAAAACAAATATTTTGTATTCAAATGTCTAGCGAGGTCAAATCGCACAATCTTGGTGGCCCGTTCATGCTACCTCCGCGAGAGATACCCTCAAATCGTTCATGTAGCATGTCCATTGTGGCGTTCGCTGTGTGGCACGTAGCGCCGTCCTGCTGGAGCCATGTCCATATCGTTCAATTTAAGCCAAAAGGTATTGGTTATCATTGATCTGTAGCCGGGTCAAAATCCGCACCAAACAGTTACTTTTTGTGGATGCATTACCACCTGGTGAGCTTTGTGTGGGTTCATTAAAAAATGCGCCTTTTTGCTAAAGATGATTGTTCGGCTATAATTGCGGTCTTCTTTCAAACGCTCCTAGGCCCAGTCAGCGAACAAACGGCGTTGTCTTGTAACGTTCCGTTTTGTAATAAAGGGCAATTTTTGATAATTTATGAAGTACGTGGTATGTTAAGGCCCATGGCGTTGCTTCGCTCATGTGTTTCGCGTTGCGTATTGTCAGCGCAGGTCGAGCGCACAGCCGGGTGAGAAAGTGTGCGCACGAAATGGGGCTGTTTGGGTTTGGCGGCATGAAGCGTGAAGGTTGAGTGTGTCAGGTGAGCCAATAGAATTGATTGTTGATATTTAAACTTCTGGATATCGATGAGCGTTTGCCGATTGCACGCTTGAGTAGTTGTTACTTGCTGATTTGGTCCCGCGAGACTCGGTTAAGTAAATTGCGCCGGACACGCTCAACACTTGTTCGCCGAGACATGTGTGTTTTTTTTGTGATGTCGTCTGGGTGCCACCGGGATGGTGTACGGACAGTGTAGGGAAATAATTGAATTTATCATAGGACTGTAATAATCCATTTAAGTCAGTAGAACCGCATATTAAGGTGAGATTGATGATCTAAGCCAATTTTTGTTCATACACCGTACCGACCGTGCGCCTTTCCGCTGACAGGTTAGTGTTTTTTGGTGAACCGCATGTTCTCGTTAGGTAATGTTTCTTGTTAATTATTTCAGTAAATTTTATATTAATTTGTTACACTTGCAATTTTCTAATATTAAGTAAGCTCAATTTGTGTGGAGAAATTTATATGTGAGATTTAGATGCTGATTAGCTGTAATTTCAGTTAATATACTTGACAAGTATGTCTTGTATATTAACTTAACTCTTGTTGGTTACCGTTGATGACAATTTCATGTTTTTGCCGATTTAGAATTTGAGCTAGCTTGATTTTCATTTAATAAATTTGAAAGAGGGAGTACCGTATTAATGAACTTTTGTAAGTAATGCTTAGATGATGACATGCTCTAATTTCAAATAATATTCCTTGGTGAGGGTGCCTGAAATATTAATTTCCTAAATGTTCCTTGCGCTTGCATTGAGTCATTTGATTGTGTTCATTGAGTAGCCACTTAGGGACCCCATTATAGACGTTTTACTGCCGCTATTTGGAATCCGTAGGTATCGTTTTGAGGAAGGCTCGAGGAAGGAGTGCCAAGCTGACGCGTAAGCTGCCTTGTCCTAAAGTAATCCTGGTTGGCTGGCAAAACTGTTGGTGAATGTACATTTAGCCTGTGAGAGCGAAGCGTGAAGTTGCTAAGCACGAGTCAGCGCCATTGCACTACTCTGCTTCGCACGGTAGTAATATAACCCTGCTTGCATGCTGTAAACCTCTGCTTGGGCCCTGGCTCATTAACCACCTCTGATTCCGAACAGAAGGCGATCAGCATTATAAAATTGGTGAGACCCACCCTCTATCGAACTCGGACACATGACCAGACGATCCGTTGCTTCAATCAAGTATTAGTTCATTTGAGTAAATAGTGGTTCATTTGAGTAAATAGTGGCTATATCACTCACTGTATATTATCCTGCACTTACTCAATTTGCAGTTAATTTTTTTTAATGTATCTATTGGGCAATATATATTATATTTTGTTAAGTTGAGTTTTTCGTATTTTTTTGTGTGGCCTGAATTTAACAGTTCTTTCCTCTTCCTGTCACTTTAGTGGCTGGCGCCCAGGTTGATGCTGAATAAAAAATAAATTAGAATAGCGAACCTTCACCCAGCACCGCTGAATTGACCCTAGGCGTTAGCAAATATTGTAAACTTCGTAGGTGAGGTTATAGTCTATGGCAGTGATGGGGAAACTACGGCCCGCGGGCCAAGTCCGGCCCGCGGAAAGGTTTAATCCGGCCCGTTTAAGAGTGCCGTCGTGAGAATGTTTGAACGGGTTCTTACTTCGTAATGTGACGACCCGTATAAAAACTACCTGCGGCGATATTCAAAACACAATAGTATTCTGGACAAATCCATCCGACCTAAACAGATGACTCATCTTCGCTCGAAACTTGTTTTCTCGAAAGAACCGGACAAATCCAATTCCCGAACAATCCTTGCAGGTAGGTATAAATACAAGCGAGGCCGCCCGAAGATCAGTTAGTTAGCGACTTAGTCAGTCATCTGCAACGACCCGCTGTGACTCGAGTAATTGTTTGTGTAATCCCCGAAACTCCCACTGCCTCAACAAACACCCGCGCAAGAGCATTAGTTAGCAGTAAGCTTTCGTCAATTGCGTTTCTGTGTGTTGTTCTCCGTAGTAGGTAACGTCTAAAATGGATGTTAATAAAAGAAAAGTGGATTCAGAATGTCGAGTTTTTAAAGAAGAATGGACGTGGAAATATTTCTTTACTTTATTTAAAGAAAAACATGTGTGCTTACTTTGCAATACAACTGTTGCAGTTTTAAAAGAATATAACATTCAACGCCATTTCAAGAGCAAGCATGAAAACCACTCCTATTCATCGTTAAGTGAAGAGGTGAAAAAAATTAAATCGAAAGATTTAATAAAAAATTTATCAAGTCAACAACAATTATTTCAGAGAGCTAATCATTCTCAAAGATGCGCTACGAAAGCCAGTTATGTGTTGGCTTATAATATTGCTAAATCTAATAAAGCATTTTCAGATGGTGAATTTATAAAGCAGTGCATGATAGATGTCTGCGATATTATGTGCCCTGAAAAGAAAAATGATTTTCAGTCACTGTCTCTTTCAAGAAGAACAATCAACGAGAGAATTGAAAATATTGATAAAAATCTAATTTCACAACTGACTACAAAAACTCAAAAATTTATTTTTTATTCAATTACCATGGATGAAAGTACAGATATCAGCGATACTGCGCAGTTACTCATATTTGTAAGAGGTATCAACGCCCACTTTGAAATTACAGAAGAACTTGCAGGGCTGCAGTCAATGAAAGGAACAACGACTGGTGCCGATATATTTTGTGAATTTGAAAAGTGCATCGATAAACTTCGTTTACCTATTGATAAGTTATGTAATGTAACTACAGATGGTGCTCCTAATATGGTTGGAATCAATCAAGGATTTGTTGGGAAATTTAATTCTAAGTATCCGGAAAATGATGTTGTTTTTTTGCATTGCCTTATACATCAGGATGATCTCTGCAAATCGGCTTTAGATATTGACCATATACTTAATATTGTTGTAAAACTAGTATATATGATTCGTTCCAGAGGATTATTACATCGCCAGCTTCAACAGTTTTTGGAGTCCGTACATGCTGAGCATTCCGATATCCTGTATTATTCAAAAGTTCGTTGGTTAAGTGCTGGAAAAGTATTTGAAAGACTTTGGGATTTAAAAGACGATATTGTGAATTTTCTTCTTGATAAAGACATTTATAATCAATTTGACGTCTTAGAAAACGAAACGTGGCTTTCTGATTTCGCTTTTTTCACAGACCTCCTCGTACACATGAATAAACTTAATCTCAAATTGCAAGGGAAAAATCAGTTTCTTCACGATATTTGGCAACGTTAGGGGTCATTTTTACCACTCCATTTTTACCACTCTATATTTACTACTATATTTTTGTACCACTATATTTTTTTCCACCATTTTATTACCATCATATTTTATTACAAATCATATTTTTCCTGATTTACATCATAATTGGGTACATCCAAATTGGATGTTGTGACCAACGGCCCTAAGATACTTAGCAATAAATTCGTCTTCGTCTTGACGGGTTTTATAATCGCACACGATGTTGGAAATTCGTTCTTCCGCTTTGACGCTGGACAGATTTTCAGTCCTCTTAATTTTTCTTCCCAAGTCCAACTCTCGAAGCATCGTCTCAGTATCCCCTTGCTCCTTCTGCAACTCCGCCAAGAACGCGTAGAGGCTGGGATGATCCTTGCCGACGTCTACTGCGAACCGATTGTGCCACCCCTCGCTCATGTTGTTAGTTCTTGACTTGTTCTGCAGCACGGCCTCGTACATGTTCCACAGCCTTGGTGGGTACCTGAATAAATAATCGATAAGAAATCACAGTATCATAAAATACCTAGGTGCAGTTGCACGACGTCTTCCTCTCGCGGGTCTGCCTCTTATATAATTATCCTCAAAATAATCTGCAATTTCTTGGAAAGCGTCAGGCATATCTTCCACGAAGATATCAAACGCCTCGCCCACGTCTTCCACGGGTACAAATGCTGTTGCGCACATCATTTGAGCTCTCAAAAATAGAACCGAATTAATGTTTTAGCCAGACTTGTAAATACTTCAGAAATATTGGTGATGGTAGAAAATTAGTATTAAATAATATATGGTAGTAAAACAGGAGTGGCAAAGATTGGATCACGCAGACCCTACATTGGACCAGAACCAATGCTACCGATTCCCAAAAAATCAATAAGACCAAGCGTAAAAGAGTGGACCCTAGAAAGACACACCGAGCGCTGGAAAAACCTGACAGGGCATAGACACAGTAAACTACTGATGAAAAAACCCTGCCAAGAACTAGCAACTGAGGCCC
Organism: Philonthus cognatus; assembly: GCA_932526585.2. NCBI lineage: Eukaryota > Metazoa > Arthropoda > Insecta > Coleoptera > Staphylinidae > Philonthus > Philonthus cognatus. The sequence continues at coordinate 21,026,335 of OW052249.1, read as the reverse complement.
TCAGACTCAGTAAAAACAACCTTAGAATAGTCACAGGACTGATAACTGGACACTGTACCCTAAGGAAGCACCTGCATAACATGAAACTGTTCACAGAAGATCCAATATGCAGACTATGCCTGGAAGAGGATGAACACGCCTCACATGTACTATTCGAGTGCGAGGCACTTTCCACCTGGAGGGAAACAAACCTTGTCCAAGGGAATCCAAGCCACTTCCTGAAGGGAAAGATGATCGAAAGGCTGTTGGGACTAGCCAAGGAGACAGAGCTTTTTGATTAACTACGGTAACGGAAGAAGTACAATAAGCCACACGGCTGCGGTGCTAGGGCAGAAATAACCCTAACTTCCGTTTCCTGCCCATAAAAAAAAAAAAAATAACAGGAGCGGTAAAAAAAATTGGTGGTAAAAAATATATGGTGGTAAAAATGAAGTGGTAAAAATGTCGTACAATCATTTGGCAATACCTGAAAAGTTTCAAATTACAGTTATTATTATTTGCTAATCAGATCTCTAAATCTGATTTTTCTCATTTTCCAAGAATACAATCTTTAAAATTCACTATATCAAACAATAAGATTAAAAAATACGAAATTAATTTGAGAAAACTATCTTCAGAATTTGAAAGAAGATTTCAGGACTTTAGATAAATGGAACCAGAGTTTAGTATTTTTGCGACCCCATTCAATGTTAATTACGAAGAAGTTGATGCAAAATTTCAACTTGAGTTAATAGAACTGAACTGTAATACTCTCCTGAAACAAACTTTTCATACAGTAACATTACTAGAATTTTATAAAAATTTAAGTCCAGATAATTTCCTAAATCTAATTACTCATGCAATGAAGATAATGACAATGTTCGGCTCATCTTATATATGCGAACAAATCTTTTCAACAATGAAGCTTAGGAAAACTTCTTTAAGAAACAGAATTACAGATGAGCACCTTTCATCAGTTTTAAGAATTTCTGCTTCGCAAATGGAACCGGACTATAATGAAATTTTGATGAAACAGTCTCAATTTCATTTTTCTCATGCACCATCAACCAGTAATGACACCAGAAAATAAAGTGATAATACTTCACATCAAGAACTACACTAAATTCATTTTATATTTTGTGCTTATAATTTTCTTACCTTTTGCTTTTTTACTATTAAAATAATAAGTGTATATAATAATATATGTATATGTTTATAGAACACATACATTTTTTAACAATTAAGCATTATTCTTTGGCCCGCTACGATTGTCTGGTTATTACAAATGGCCCGTCTTAAAAAAAGTTTCCCCATCACTGGTCTATGGCCACTTTGAGCTCCTGGGTCAGTTGGATCTCGTACGGGTGCAGGCTCAAATCCCGACGCAAAATTCGCCAAGTTGAAGTCTGCCAAAGTCCGAACTCATTGTGCACAATGAGGAAACGACTGCCTCGGGTTCTCCTGCACACTATCACGGGCAGCGGCGATGCGACGACACGAAAATATCTAAAATTTTCAGATTTCTATCTCTTTCCTAAAATGTTGGAGGGTAAGGGGAAAGAGACCGAGTACTCAGGGGGTAATCCATTATGAACACCAACCGCATTTTTTGATGTCAATGTCAACCCGATATTAGCAGGTAATAAGAAGTTTATTTGTTTTCAGCCAGCGCGTAGCGTTATCTTTTGTCCGACTTGGGGTGGTTTTGATAGGAATATTTATTTGATATTTATGAAATTATTTAAAATGTAATTATAATTAATACGACATTTGTAAAATAAAGTCGAAATTATGTCTACGTGTACAATTTTAGGTCAATAGAATTTTTTAAAACGTATCTGACGTTTACATCTCGGTAAATATTGATCATCACATCTGAACGTTATATATTTTAACTTTACTGTAAATCAGTGGTTTATACGCGTGGCGCATGAAGTAAAATTTCGAGTTTAGAAAAGCCCCGTGAAAATTTGTCTCGGGTCGCTGCGCGACCCTCGACAAATTTTCTACACGGGGCTTTTCTAAACTCGAAATTTTACTTCATGCTTAGTCTGGGAGTGGACAACACTCGTTCTTAGAAGTTTCAAATTAAAGAATCACTCTACTAAGTTTATTACAATTTTACAAAGGTTACAGCTCTAAGGACCAATCATGGTCTTCGGAGACCGAAGGACTACAGGGAATCGAAGTTTCTTTACAAGAAAACAACGAAAATCTGAAGGTTTACTGCATGGATAGGAAAGAACACATCTAATTTTGAAAAAAATATCAAAGTTTTGTTGGTTTTCAGTGCATTTTTAACTTCACTTTAAATCAGTGTTTTATATGCGTGGCGCATGAAGTAAAATTTCGAGTTTAGAAAAGCCCCGTGAAAATTTGTCTCAGGTCGCTGCGCGACCCTCGACAAATTTTCTACGCGGGGCTTTTCTAAACTCGAAATTTTACTTCATGCTTAGTCTGGGAGTGGAAAACACTCGTTAGTTTAAAATACATCACAATTGGTAAAATATGTATCGTTGGATGCCCGTCTTCAGGGGTGATATGTAAGCAAATTATGGGTCTTAGGAGTTGTCAAATAAGTGAGTTACTCAACTGTTTCCAAGGGAATCTTTACGAAAACAAAAGATTAACATTTTACATATAAAATGTACAAGGTGAGAAACTCGATGTCTCAGCTCTATTAAAAAGGTAGGAAAACCGATAGAAAAAATCTGAAAAGAGGTTCATAATTGGGATTGAGTAAGGTTCATTTTAATCCAAAATTGCATATTTTTCTAAATTTTGAAAGTGAAGTAATGACGTCATCGAATATTTTTTCCCCAGAAACATACCTATATTTTTCTGAACTTTGAAAAAAATTTTCTATCTTCTTTCGTTAAAAAATTAAAAGCAAACTTAAAAAAAAGTATTATCAAAAATTCCAAATTGTTACGACTTAAACAAGTAGCCTTTGGAAGCAAATAACAAAGCCGCACCTGTCAATAATTAAACTAATGGTTAACAAATATTGTTTTGTTGTCATTTGATTTTAGATTTCAGATTTTTCTATCGTTTTTCCTTTTCATATAATAGAGCTGAGACATCGAGTTTCGCTCACCCTGTATAATAAACTATAAGTGTGATACATCATTGAATTCAGGAAAAAATATTCTTAAAAAAAATATGAAAATCCAAAAGAAAATCCAGAAAACGTGAACGCCATCTACTCCCAATAGCATTGTCGATGGTACTCACAGAATTACTATTATAAATGTCAATTGATTGTGATTGTCCAGAAGGAAACTGAACCTCTATAACCATTTTAGTAGTCATATGCAATTTTCATATAAATTGACGATGTGAACGCCATCTGCTGCCAATTTTTGAGTAGTATCGTTACAGCTATTAACAGTAGATGGCGTTTACGTCGTTATTTTAAATGTAAATTACATATGAGACTATTAAAATTAATAAAGATGGTTAGTTTTCTTCTGGATTTCAAATTGCACTATAAATTGGCAATTTTAATAGTCATATGTAATTTACATTTAGGTTGACGTCGTGAACGCCATCTACTGCCAATAGTCTTGTCTATTGTACTCACAAAATGACTATTATAAGTGTCAATTGATTGTGCTGTTTAAAATCCAGAAGGAAACTAAACATCTATAACCATTTTAGTAGTCATGTGTAATTTACATATAAATTGACGATGTGAACGCCATCTGCTGGCAATTTTTGAGCAGTGCTATTGACAGTAGATAGTGTTCACGTCGTTAATACAAAAATAATATATATATGTTCATTATAGCACTTTTTCCGTCATTTAAAGAATTGATGATTGTCGTACTAAACTTATTTCACTTGCTAATTGGTTGGTTATAGACCATTTCACATTAAATCAGAGTTTTATACGAGTCGCGCATGTAGTAAAATTTCGAGTTTAGAAAAGCCTAATTTGTCTCAGTCGCTCTGCTGCGCTATGCCCGAGCCAAATGTTCAGGCTTTTCTAAACTTAAAATTTTACTTCATGCTTAATCTAGGATTGGAAACACTCGTTATATGATCGATCATAACCAGGGTTGTTATGTTTAAAACACTTTGTTTTAAAATAGTGTTTTAAACATGTTTAAAAACAGCCGTCATGTTTTAAACGGTTTTGTTTTAAACATGTTTTAAATCTTAAATTTGTTTAAAACATGTTTTAAACGTTGGAGTTGTTTAAAACCGTTTTTTTATTATCTTAACTGCTAAAAATAAATATTTGCTAAATTATATTTTATATTACTTCATTAAAGTATTTTGTTTGTTTTTAAATTCTAGCTAAATTGTTAAAGATATTAAAAGTGCGATTCTTTTCGCAATCTACAACAAGTTAAGACTAACTTGTTGTAGATTGCGAAAAGAATTGCACTTTTAATGTTTGAAGTATTCTGCAACCAAGAATTGACAATTTCATTTATACTTTTGTTAAAGATATTTCAAATTACATTATCAAACATAACATTTTATTTCAATAAAACTGTGTCTGCATAAATGTGGTTTTTAAGTACAGGGATTTTTTCTTTCAGGTATACATAAGCATTCACTGTAAATTTTCCGACGTTCTTTGTTTTTTGTTCAGGATTTCAATTTGAATCTTTAAACGAGGGCTTTCCACTCCCAGACTAAGCATGAAGTAAAATTTCGAGTTTAGAAAAGCCTGAAAATTTGGATTGGCCGCGTAGCGAAGCGAAGCGGCCAATCCAAATTAGGCTTTTCTAAACTCGAAATTTTACTTCATGCGCCACGCGTATAAAACACTGAAATATCGTAATGTTTAAAATATACGGCTTCAGCAATCTAATACGTAAATGTGGATAAAACGCGAGTTATATTCTGCGCTGAAAAAATTGTTTAAAGCAGTGATTATAGGCAACCCATAAACTCTAACGTATATTAGGTTGCCTATAACCGTTGTTGTAAGTGTGTGTTTTTTGAACTTCACTGTAAATCAGTGTTTTTAAGCGTGGCGCATGAAGTAAAATTTCGAGTTTAGAAAAGCCTAATTTGGATTGGCCGCTCCGCTTCGCTACGCGGCCAATCCAAATTTTTAGGCTTTTCTAAACTCGAAATTTTACTTCATGCTTAGTCTGGGAGTGGAAAACACTCGTTTAAAGCCTCAAATTAACCACATTAAAACAACGATTTCAGACAACTTTTAAAACGCTGTAATTATCGGGGTATGTATACTCAAAAGAAAAACGCCCTGTGTATTCTGTTTTAAACACGTTTTAAACGTGTTTTAAACATGTTTTGAACACGTTTTAAACCCATATCATAACCTTATTTTGCATTTTTTTACTTTCCCCCGTATGTAATACAAAGGGAAAGTATTGTTTTCGTGAAAATTTTCGAATCAAAAATTTTAGCGGAAATGTCCGTTTTGAGGTCCCCTGAGTCGAATAAGAGCATTTTTGAAAAATGTTTGTCTGGCTGTGTGTCTGTGTGTCTGTGTGTCTGTGTGTCCGTGTGTCTGTGTGTGTATCTGTGTGCGCTGTACCGCAAAAACCGCTAAAGATATCGAGATGAAACTTGAAACTTAAGCTTTTTGTTACAATCGGAAGAACCGAAAAGCTTTTGGTGAATATCGGAAAACCGGAAGTGGTACTTTACTCTTAGCGTTTTTCAGTTTTTTCAGATTTTTTCAATAAATGTTCATCAAACAAAAAATTCTTTCAAATAAAAGTTGTGGATAATAACAAAATGAAGATGTATTATTCATTTACTTTTTGTCATAGCACTCTTAGATTTTGAGATATTTCAAAAGTTGTGTGTTTTATCTAGTTATTGGTGTGTGACAGTGTATGTGTCGATACAATTGAAAAATATTTCAAATAAAAGTTGTAGGAAATGAAAAACTAAAGATTTTTTGTAGATTCACTTTTTGTCATAGCACTCTTAGTTTTTGATATATTTAATAAATAGTGTTTTTTATGTAGTCATTGATTTGTGTCAGTGTGTGTGTTGATACAATTAGAAAATGATTTTTTGTATCTTCACTTTTTATCATAGCACTCTTAGTTTTTGAGATATTCAATAAATAGTGTTTTTTATCTAGTCATTGGTTTGTGTCAGTATGTGTTGATCCAATTGAAAAATGTTTCAAATAAAAGTTGTAGTTATCAAAAAGTTGAAGACATTTTGAAAATAATAATGCTACAAATATTTTAAAAGTGATTTAATACGCAATTTACGGGGGAAAGTACTATGATGGACACATCACCATTTTTTATTGCTAGATTAGCGTGCTCTATTTAATCGATTTGATTAAAACGTAACCAAATAATATCATTGCATAACATATTGATTAATGAGTTAAATTGTTGGAGTCATCAAGTGAACATGAACGACCGTTTAAAACGCTTTAAAAAGGGCAAAAAGGGAAACTACCTGCTATTCAAACGGATAAAGTCATTAATTGTAACATCAACACACCATAAATTGTGGTTTATTTTCTTCCATTATGCTCCTGCGCTTGTAGAGGGTGTCTCTCTTCAAAATTTGCTGGTTTAGATATTTTGGAGAGGCCCTCGGCGAATAGACTATACTCCGTTGTTGCAAGGTAGTTGGTGAATCTGCTTTTCCAAAATTTCCAATTCTCCGCTACGTTGCCTTCTATTGTCATCCGGGCTACACCTTTTATTGAATCCATTTTTATTTTCGCGCCACACACTAATCACTACTCAATTTCGTACTAATTGTCTATTTCACTTCGATAACCGACTTCGCCATATACTATTATGTTAGATGGTAATAGCTTGATGGGCTTTTAATAAGTTATGAAATACAACTGGTTTGTTCAACTTATTTATTAATACTGACCATGTGGTCAGTTTAAATAAAAAACAATTAATACAATAAAACATAAATAATTATTCATGATTATTGCGTTCATAAATTTAAACAAATTATAGTTCAAATGATTGACACCATGACAGTTAGAGCTCGTTTCATTTAACTAGGCGAGAAATAAAAACGCATTTGTGCACATAATATGAAAATTCTTAAAAATTGACTTGTTTAACTCATCAAAAGTAAATTTCATATGGTATAGAAATTATTTCATTATTTGCTTGATAACTTACTTAATTAATGACATAAAAAAAACTTTACAGATGTGGACTTGAAAAATTCGACTGTGTCTAATGATATTTAGCATATTAATATACAACAAATTTTAGCAAATATCAAAACAAAAGTACACAAGAACAAGGTAAATTTTCTGAAGAAATGGTTAAAAAGTCGTGTATACTTACTACAAAATAATAAAAACTGGAATAACACTTCTTTAAACTTTGATAAAATTTTATAAACATTGAAATATCTTGCATATTTTTTGCTTCGGTAAAACACTATTTACTCTGGACAAGGTTCTTGCATCTAATTATATTTAATTCTTAGGTTCTGTTCTTTTGTTTTAATCGCCTAATATTGTAATTGGTTAAATAAAATTATGTTTATCATGTGATTAAACTTTGGCGTTGTCTTCATAATATTATAGAACTTCACATGAAACAAAAAACTCTATCAAGAGTTTTTTAAACAATTCATCTGAAGTGTAGTTTTAAATTATTAGAAATAACCCCAAAATAATCTTCAATTGATTAAATACAAAAACTACAATTATCTATATTTGAAATTAACATTGATATTATAAATATCTAAAGTTTCCTTTATTAATTTGATCTTTGCTTAGACTTTTCATAAAATAATCACCTGAAGTTTATTTATGCCCAAAATGACTTTATATTTTTATAAATTACTTAACAATAATCATTTTAGATTATCCAATACAGAAAACCAAAATTATCTATCCAGAATAGAAATTGTGAGCATTTAAAATGAAACTGTTTATAAATGAATTCGATCTTCGAAAACTCACCCGATATTTATTAATTGTGCATATTTATAATGTAAGCATTTAAATTGAATTGATAAACCACAAAATAAGAAAAAAAAAATAAATAAGGTGAATAATAATGAATACGAAAAATTCTGAAAATAGTAACATTATATTATTAATGAAAGAACATAAAAACTAAAACCTTTGACTAATAAATACCTAAATAAAAAATTCCAACATTCGCTGTTATTATAGAACCGTTAAATTTATTACATCTAACGAGTGTTTTTACTCTTCGATTAGGCGTGAAGTAAAATTTCGAGTTTAGGAAAGCCTGAAAATTTGGTCCCATAATTTTCCAGCAAATTGCGATAATGGTGTTTTACGGATAAAAGTTATTAAATGCATGGAAAATGAATCGAACATGATTTCCCTAGAACGAAGGGTTTCCACTCCCAGACTAAGTATGAAGTAAGATTTCGAGTTTAGAAAAGCCTTAAAATTTGGTTTGGTCTGGTCTGGTCTTGGACCAAACCAAATTTTTAGGCTTTTTTAACTCGAAATTTTACTCCATGCGCCAGGCGTATAAAACATTGATTTGATGTAAAGTTCAGAATAGTAGTGTAATGATTCGACCCTAGGTATTGTACAAATTTATAATTTGTATTTTATTTACGTTGTGTTGTGTATGTAGTAACCCTTTAATTTATTTACCAGATTCGTTGTTTGTGTCAATATGCATTATTGTAAATACTGTGTCTTTCTTCCCTTTTAATGACCAAGAATATATGTGTGGACAATAAATAAAACAGGATGTGAGTTTAACGGATGTAAAGTTTATTGACCTCAATTATGACATTTTTAATTAATTTGTGTTTCTTAAATTATTTATATTCTCAAAATACTTTATTTTCGTTTGTACTTAGAAGCCATGTGCATTTTAGTTAAACTCAAAAAGTATATGACTCAACTTGTGGGAGCAAAATTAAATAACCCCTGCATTTGCATTACGAGATGGGAAACCCACAAAAACCATCTCGGAGCTTACCAGACAACCAACTAGCGAGAACACTCCTCTGATTAGCAAGCAGATCCCGACGTCATCCGTTGATTGTTTTGTGTCATTAACTAGCGGGAACATAACTCTGCAGTACTAACTCGGGACGACCACACCCGTTAATTGTGATCAGCAATTAACTAGCGGAAACACTCCTCCGTTTTCCACGCACAGCTCGACCACACCCGTCCATTGTTTTTGTGCTATTAACTAGCGGGAACATAACTCTGCAGTACTAACTCGGGACGACCACACCCGTTAATTGTTTTCAGGCAATTAACTAGCGGGAACACTCCTCCGTTTTCCACGCACAGCTCGACCACACCCGTCAATTGTTTTTGTGCTATTAACTAGCGGGAACATAACTCTGCAGTACTAACTCGGGACGACCACACCCGTTAATTGTTTTCAGTCAATTAACTAGCGGGAACACTCCTGGGTTTTCCAAGCACAGCTCGACCACACCCGTCAATTGTTTTTATGCTATTAACTAGCGGGAACATAACTCTGCAGTACTAACTCGGGACGACCACACCCGTCAATTGTTTTCAGGCAATTAACTAGCGGGAACACTCCTCCGTTTTCCAAGCACAGCTCGACCACACCCGTCAACTGCTTTTGTGCTATTAACTAGCGGGAACATAACTCTGCAGTACTAACTCGGGACGACCACACCCGTTAATTGTGATCAGCAATTAACTAGCAGGAACACTCCTCCGTTTTCCACGCACAGCTCGACCACACCCGTCAATTGCTTTTGTGCTTTTAACTAGCGGGAACATAACTCTGCAGTACAAACTCGGGACGACCACACCCGTTAATTGTTTTCAGGCAATTAACTAGCGGGAACTTTCCTTCGTTTTCCACGCACAGCTCGACCACACCCGTTAACTGTTTTGTATTCTTTTTTGTTGTATAGTTTTTATATTTGTTGTATAATTTTGATTTTTGTTGTGTTATTCTTATTTCCCTCTGTGATTTGGAACTTGTGGTGCTTTTCGTGATGTTCTTCTTCCGAACTGTTTCTTGACTCTCTTGAACTCTCTCTTGACTCTCTTCATCAACATTACTTCACTAACTCACATCCCACTGAAACTTCCCATTTTCAACTGTCCCCATTTACATTCAGATACTGACTGTCCCTGTCCCGGTCCCAAAACTAACTGATTTTTAGAATCGTTTTTTTGCTGCTCTCAAAGTTCTCCCCTCCCCAAATTTTGTTGCTTAAATTTTATCTACTACCATATATGGTCACAAAACCCTTCCCTCTCTGACGTTAACTTCACATCCCTGACTTTGCACACTTGTTGTGTTTGCGTTCGTTAAACCCTGAACTGAATCTATCTGTATGTCTTAGCATTTCTCCACGCGTCGGTACTTGTTTATTATTTTAGGGCGATGCTGCATTTATTATTTCTTTCACATAAAAAATTTTGATCGACTTATGTTATTCTCGTATTTACTGGATGTTGATTTTTCTTTATTATTTTCTTGGGTGATTTTTGTATTAATATTTTAATTTAATTTCGTCAAAAATAATATTTGCACATGACCCCTACTGACCCATTACAGTAGACTCGACTTGATTTTATGTTTGATCTCACCTAATAAATCAATCCACATTTTTAGGTTTTTCTAAACTAGAAATAATAGTTGATCAAGGATTAAAAACACTCGTTAGAAACTTAAAATTATAAAATTATTTATAACTTATATGTATACTTGAAACATGCACTTTATGTAAAATAACATATTGTTTTCGTATTTTTAGAAAGTGCCGATACCTCTACAAAAACTACTACTTAACCATTTAACATTTAATCAATATTTCATACGTTAATTATTTCGTATTTTAATCATTCCATTTGAACTCCTGGTAATTCTGCTTAAAACTGCTTCTATTTGGAAAAGATTTTAGAATATCATTCTCAAATCGCACAAGTTAAATGAGAATCTGACAGTCGCTGCCAATTTGCGAGTGGTGTTTGGGTAATCGCAAAAAAAAAAACAGTTGAATTTGCGCATATGAATTGAAGTTTGCGTATGCGAATCTTTTCAAATAAAGGTTTATTATTGAAAAGTCGTTTGCATTTGCATAATTGCGTGCACAAATAATTTCAAATAAACCCCCTGGTTCGGAACTATACTTTGCAGTTCCAGTAAATGAATACTGAACAGAAATTAATATGTACGAAGGATGGAAGTGTTTTAAAATTCTTAAAAGGACCGGAACTAGTGGTGTAAGCACTTTGTAATTAATAATCTAAAAGTTTAGTTGATTTTAAGATAACTCTAAAACTTACTAATCATTGTTGATAAAAGTCTGCGTCTCAGCGGTTATCTTCGGACACCTCACAGGCACCAACACCGGCTTAACCTCGGGAACCTTCGTCTTCTCGTCCAATTTAGGACTAGTGACGGACTGACAATGATTCAGATGTTTCCTTAATATTTCTAGCTCGTTGAAATAGCGCTTTTCAACTTTTTTCAATTTTGCTCGGAGTGGGCTTGACGATTTTCCAATTACGGGATTTATAGAAATGTCTTCTTTCACCCATTGCGAGCTGGGCCTTAAAAACGGGGAATATTTTAAATTTGCTCGGTCTTGGTTTAACGATGATTTCTGAAATGAGTTTCGTGGAGGACTTTTGCTTTTCACTTGGTGAGAATTTCTACTTTTCACCCGCTGCGAGTTGTTTGATATAATTGAGGATTTGTTTAATTTCACTCGGGTTGAGTTTGATAATTTGGAGTCGCGGTAAGAATGTTTCGTTCCAGCCCTGCGTGAGTTAGGCGATAACATCGGGGAATTTATGATTTTTGTTTTTAGGTATGGTGATCGCATTACGGGATTTTTAAATGAGTTTCGTGGCGGACTTTCGAAATTCCCCCGCTGAGTATTTTCTATTTTTGCTCCGGGCGAGTTGGGCGATGAAAACGAGGAATTTTTGGCTATCTTGCTGCAGACGTTTTGAAGCACGTCTACAATAATTTCAAATGTTCCTCGGTGCAAAACTGGGCTTGGTTTCAACTGCGACCTTTTCTTGCTTTTCTTGCGTTTCGCCATCTTCTCTGGAAGAACTGAGGACTTTCAAATCCCTCGCTTCGCGATTTCGGAAGACTGAAAATGAGAATAGCATTTAATTACCTCAAGTTTTGAATCTATGATGACTTTAAATTAGGGTTCGGAAAAATCATGATAATAATATAAATATCAAAATGTCGGATATACATATACCGAAATTTATCCGATATAAATCAACTTCTTGATAATTAGTCTTGTTCATAATTATTAGCATTTACATTATTTTTTGGTTATACAGAGAGTTTTTTTAGTATACATACTACAGTATACTGTGTAAGCTTTAAATTTTTAGATATTTGTCGTTTTTGAAAAGAATTCAAATTGAACCTTTAAAAGAGTGTTTTTTAAGCACAAGGTAACATTTTTAGGCTTTTCTAAACTCGAAACTTAACTTAAGCGCTACCCGTATTTTCCCATTTTTTTAACGGATTCCTCACACGAAAATAGTAAACTTTGGATGCTGCTATTTTTTCATGTACAGTACGTATTTTTTGAGGTATACGCTATTCCAGGTTAAATGAATCACCCGGTATAATAAGAACTATTCTTATGTTAAAAATGTTGTATTTTGCAAACTTACCGTACACACTTCTGGCTATAAAGAGTTTTTTTGATAATATATCATGATATTTCCGAATCCTGTAAACAATATTTTAAATTACCCGCCATAAAACGCGACGCCTGAAGGGATAATGGGTAAAGAGATTGATAACATTTGGGCGTAACATGACAAATTGTTATGTGACATTTAACCTTCAAATTTTGAAGTTGCATCTAAAAGCTACAGTGACTTAATTAAACACAGTGGCGACAACTCCCTGTCATCCGCCATGATGGGGCAATATTAATCAAGAGGACAGGTTATAATACAAACATCTGATATTCAATTGTGACAGCGAGTGTTGTCATCTTTCACTTGAAGCGTCATCCATGGGCGGGAGCTATTCCCTTAATTTTTAAATAGGAACATATGTTGGTTAATATCCCAAATTAACGTATTTAGGTTGATTCTATTTACCTTTGCGAATTTTTGAGATGCGATTTTGGGGTAAGTGAAATAAAGCACAACCTTTAGACGCTGTGAGTTGTCGCCACTGTGTTTAATCAAGGCACTACACTAAAAGCCATAGCAGAAGTATTATGAAGTTTTTTGTCTCTTCACACAAGCAATCTAATAACATCAATCTATTTGATACAACAAACATGATCCGTCAAAAACGTAATTTTTAACAGCAAATTTTGAGTCCGATCTCTGCAAGAACACTTATCTGAGCTGTATTTGAACGTAATAAATACATACCACACCACTAAATATCCATTAAACCATTTTTTCGGTGAAAAATCGCCGTATGCGTTAACTCAAATTTAGAACGATCTTTGCTTGTACCACTTATAAATGACACTAACCATGTCAAAACTTTAGTTGTGAATATATTAATATACAGGGTGAGCCGTAAACTTTTTTGATCAGAAAATATACAAAAAAGCATGAATCATATAAAAGAAATACTACACTACTTAAAAGAAAAAAGTTGTCACTTTTTCAAAGTAGCGTAAATTTTATGTAAGTTTTGGAATCTTGTTGAAACTTGATATATATGTAGATAAATTGTTTATTTGAATAATGCTATAACTTTTTAAAACAATTAATTATATTTATAATCTTTGTTTAGCGTAGAGCTTAAGATTAACAAAAACTAAAGTAATATATGAAATTTATGATATCAAAACGTCGTATCTAAAGACAGTTTTACCTAATTAATTTGATATTAATTATGATAAGAATAAATTCAATACGAAGTATTGCCTCCTCTTGCTCGAGTTACGTCTTGGCATGCTTCGAATGAGCCTAAGAATTAGATATGGGTCGTTCGTGAATGATTCGTTTGAAAAGAACGATTCTGTACGGTGATTTAAATGAACTGATTCCAAATTTCAAGAAAAATTGATTCGTTAATGATTCATTCACTCGAGACGACCGACCGAACGATTTTGGTCGAGTGGAATCGTATTCCCGATTCGGATTTATACATGCTCTGAATCCGCCCGAATTGGATGACTAATTCGTTTGATCGAATCCGCGCACAACTTCAACTTCGCTTTGTACATGCGGTCTGAATCTGAATCCGCCCGAATCGGATGACTAATTCGTTTGCTCAAATCTACACACAACTTCAACTCCGCTTTGTACATGTGGTCTGAATCCGCCCGAAACGATTCTTTCCGACTTGCAAAATCGAACCCGCTGCGCCAGCCTTTATTGGTATTTTGTACGACTCTACGCGTAATTCTATCAGCTAATATTCGTTCTCTACTTATAAGACAATTCGCAGAATATTTGCAAGATGAATTGAAGCCACTGAAGTTTTATTATTAACAGCTTTACTATTAATAAATAAATATAATAAAACATTTTGAATTATAGTTAAACTTGTATATGTTTGCTCTATTTTTTATTGACACATATCTTTCGAATAAACCTATCATCTTTGCTTAAATTATACAAGTCGTACATATTAATTTCTTTAAAACGGCATTCGCTCGTTCAACTGATATCATTGGGTCGGTCATCTATCTCGGCGCCGTTCTGTGTCGAACGAACATATAGGATTATTATTATCATTATTATTGTTAGTATTATTATTCAATTTTGTACGTAGTTAATTGACGGTAAGTAGATGGTCACGGTTTATAAAACAAGTGTCTATCGTCACTATAGAGGGAAACGAATCACTTTTAAGAAATGATTCGGTTGGTTCGAATCACTTAAAAAATTCGAACTTCCCACGAATCATGTCCTGTGGCATGCGCTGACATTCGTCTATCAGAGCTAGTTCCAGTTGAGCTAGGGTTTGTGGGGGATTTGGACAATTGTGAACAGCTCTTCCCAGTATATCCCAGATATGCTCTATGGGATTCATGTCTAGACTTCATGCTGGCCAATTCATTATTTGAATGTCTTGATTTTTAAGATAATTAATCACTATGTTTGCGACGTGGGAACTAGCATTATCATGCATATAGTCGATTTCTGGACCAACATTTTGGGCATACGAACGAACATGTACATGTAGGATTTCATTTACGTATCATTGTGAATTCAAAGCACCATGTCTAAGAAGAACAAGTTCAATACGGGTATCTATTGTGATGCCGCCCCATACCATTATCGATCCTCCACCAAAAGCAATAGTTTCACGCACTGTATTGGGATGGTACCGTTCTCCTGGTCTTCTTTAGATACTTACACATCCATTATTGCCCGATAATAGGAACCTGGACTCATCTGTAAAGATGAAACGTCGCCAATGCCTCAGTTGCCAGTTAAGATGTTCTCGGCCGAATTGTACTCGCGTTCTAGGATGATTTCTAGACAATTTAGGCACTTTACCTGGTCTTATGGATCTTAGATTAACTTCATGCAGTCTATTTCTAATAGTTTGATCACTAATTATGCACCCAGTAGCTTGTCAAACATCTGCCTGAAGGTCTCGTGCTGTAGCTGTACGACTGCGTAGGGCTTGCAATAGGTCTTCACCTACAGTAATTTTTCGGTTTCGACCACTACCAGGACGTCTAGTAACAAGCCCAGTCTCCCTATAACGTCTGTAAAGCTTTCAATTCGCAATTGTTGGGCCACGTACCGCTGAGATCGTCCTTCTTTTATCAAAGGTACAGCTCGCATAACCTGGATTAGCGTTAGTTCATTTTTTATTTGTTGTGCTTCTTGATTGTGTTCGCCCATTATTTAGAGAAACACTTTTACAACTACACAAGCAAGTATGCATGTAATAACAATGTCAATCACACTTTGTTTTCTGTTTTTTATTTATTTAACTTAATTTGGCATAAGCACTTTTGATGATATTTTGTTTTATATGGAAATTATTAAAGATAAAGGACAAGTATTCACATATATCAAGTTTCAACAAGATTCCGAAATTAGCATTAAATTTACGCCTCTTTGAAGCAGTGACTACTTCTTTCTTTTGAATAGTGTGTTTTAATATTAAGACATCCGGGAAAATAATTTCATTAAAATAATACCATCCAGGTGTGGGTTATTACGTGGACAATATTCTTCAATTCTAAATTGAAATAAATGGGACAAAACGCGCATTTCTACTGAATAGCAGACAATTTCCCTTAAATATTTTTTTTAAGTGGGTCTGCTCCAGAGATCTTCTCTGGGTATACTTGAAGATTCTGGTTTTTTTTTTTTTTTTCCTCATGAGGTGGTATCGCTTTGCGTCCCTGCACTGCGGTCTCCGTGGTCCTTTTGTGCTCTCGTGGTCCTTTTGTGCTCTGGTTTACAATAACAGTTTTTGAAATCTCTAAATACTTAAGCAATATTAAGTATGCAGCAAGGACTTTCAATGAAAGCAGCACAAGGAATGATCTAGTGCAGCACTTTTGACACTTTTTGCACTAAATCTGTTCGTTACATGAACTGCATTAAACATGAACTTTTTACAACAGATATCTACCAGAGTACTTGCCGTATTTTTATAAATAATTAAAATAAGTGTATGCACATAATTATTTGCAATAATAATAAGATACAGATAAAGGGCCGTATGATTTCCCCTTCGTTGAGAGGGGTAAATTCGTGTCTCAAATTGCGTGTAGCAAATATCTCGAAAAAAATCGATATAAATAAAATTTGTTTTTTTGTATCTGTTTTACCATCACTCACTGCATCTATTGAAAAATGTTAAATGTTAAAGTTCAATTTTTTACTGGGTAATATTTAAACATTTTCCAATGACATACTGACGTTTCAATTTTATTGAATAATTTAATAATTTATTATTTTGAAAGTGTTTAAAAAATAGTGATGTGTCCATCGTAGCACTTTCCTCATCACCTAAACAATTAATAATTAACATAATAAACTTATTTCCTTGTAGATTGGTTAAAGAGCATCTCACATTAAATCAGCGTTTTGTGCGCGTGGCGCACGAAGTAAAATTTTGAGTTTAGAAAAGCCTAATTTGGCTTGGTCGCTCCGCTTCGCTACGCGCCCGAACCAAATTTTCAAGCTTTTCTAAACTCGGAATTTTACTTCATGCTTAGTCTGGGATTGAAAGACAATCGTTTCTTTACCGTTAAAACAATTGATAATTGATAATTGTCGAAACTCGACAAACTCGAAAATTTACTTCGTGCTTAGTCTGTGAGTGCAAAACACTCGTTTAAAGCTTCAAATTGAACTCTTTAAAGAAAACAACGAATATCTAACGATTTACAGAATATACGCTGTAATTGGAAGATGTATACTCAAAAGAAAAACTCCTTGTATTAATAATTGAAATCTTGCTAAAGTTTTATGTTTGATTTTTTAAACATAAAATTATAGGAGTAATATAAATGATGGTGATTTTCATAAAATCTAATTCTACATATACAATCCAATTTATTTATTGCTAAATAGAAGTAATGATACTTTCATGAGTTGGTCAAGTTTAGTCGATATAATAATAATAATAATAATAAATTATCTTTGTTCAAAACTAAGAAAAAAATACAGGAGAAAAAAATAATGCAATGTAGAGCAGGCGAAGTTCAACCAGCCAAGTATGACTTTAATTGCTTTTTCACTTAACCTGCTTCGAGAAAAAAAATCGAAAAATCGATAAATAAAAGTAATTAGACTTTTGTTAAATAAACTTTGTATAGAAAATCTTCTTCTCAGAATTAAAAGTGATTTATTATTAACTAATCCAGTTTGGTTTGATATTATTTGAAGTAAAACTTATTATTTACATTTTAAATCAAGTAGTTTTATTTCAATTTGTTTATGAGAAGTTTATTATAAATGCGTTCAATTTTGAACTTTTAACGAGTATTTCTACTTCCAGATTAAGCATGAAGTAAAATTTCGAGTTTAGAAAAGCCTGAAAATTTGGATTTGCCTGGGCGCGCGAGCGAAGCGAGTCGCGCCCGGCAAATCCAAATTTTCAGTCTTTTCTAAACTCGAAATTTTACTTCATGCGCCACGCGTATAAAACACTAATTTTAAGTGAGGTTAAAATATATTCCTTATAAATAATTTGTCACTTTGCCTATAGAGCAAAATTATGTTTTAGAGTACTTTTTTTTCAATGTAAAATCTTGCTATGCATTTTGTCTAATAGTCGTTAGACACAACGCATTTTGTCTAGACAATGTGCGAAATAACAGAAGAATACAATTTTATTCCACTATTGTCTAAAAACATTGAACAATTCGCACTTTGCCTAGACAAAACGCGTTTGTAGGTATTTCGTGTTTTGTTCGCAACATATATTAATAATTTAGTTAGTCTTGGGGGGGGGCTCAAGCCCGCGAGCCACCCCCCTGGGTGCGCTCCTGAGTGAAAACATGTCAAAATTGATATATATATATATATATATATATATATATATATATATATGTATATATATATATATAAAACAGGATTCGAATCACGAATCCGAATCACCTAATATGATTCAAATCACGAATACTCGAATAAAGGATTTGTAAGTGAAAAATATGATTCGAATCAAAGATTCGAATCCTCATTTTTGAATCACGGATACAAATCCTTTAAAAATAAATTTGAATCTATTATTTGCAACCAGTAATATTTTACTCCATCAGTTTCTATTAACAAAAATGTCCATTTACCGACTAAATATCTGATTATATAATGATTTTAATTAATGATGATATATGTGTTATTGAACTTCATTTTCAATCTGTGTTTTATACGCGTGGCGCATGAAGTAAAATTTCGAGTTTAGAAAAGCCCCGTGAAAATTTGTCTCGGGTCGCGCAGCGACCCGAGACAAATTTTCTACGCGGGGCTTTTCTAAACTCGAAATTTTACTTCATGCTTAGTCTGGGAGTGGACCGTCAAGATTTTCTACATGTCGAGATTTTCGATATTTCTAGATTTATGTCGATTTATTTACAGTTTGTTATTGTATTAAATGCAACTTTAATATTAAATAAATACGGTTCACTCGCGCGCGCGACACCGTAGCAGACGGACGTACACAGCGAATTTTCCGAATAAACTAATCGGCATAAAATAATTATATCCCACTTGTGGGTGGTATTCCACAAAATATGGAAGCAGAGGAGGACAGCTGGGGCTCGGATGGGACTCAGATGGATACAGAGGAGTTCAAAACCCCTAGGAAGCGAGGTCGCCCCGCGAAGTTCTGCAAGAATAAAGCAGCAAAAAAGTCACACGCCTCAGGTAATCTTAACCTACCGAAAACGACAAACAAACTATTACAGTCAGTACTAAAACAAATGAACACACAACAAAACCAACAGTCACAACAACCCTCAACAAGCACACAGTCACAACCCCAGTTACAACAGACACAACCCCAGATACAAGCCCAGACACAACAATCACAACCCCAGCCGCAACAAGCACATCACAATTACATTCAATTACAACCATCAGAAATCTCAAATATCACCCACCACACACCACAGCAAGGCACTACACAATTACAACAAACACACATAATAACATCTAACGAAAAACGTTATCAGCAAAACTACAAAAACACATTCACTTTCACAACTGTAAACGATCTGTCAAGAATTCGCTTTGCCGTAATTTGGTCTGATCACAAATTCGACAATAATGCGCTGATAATTAAAACGAGATTTGGATTTTTAATTAAATCAAATAATGATACACAAATAATTGAAAACAACCTAAAAACATTACACTCAGAGAGAATTGTATATGAATTTCGTCCTCTACAAACGACCCGAGGTCGAGATAATACAGCCCCAGAAACTCAACGCAGCGCGCCAGCGCCGTCGTACTGCTGTATCATAAAAGGCGTGGAGCAGGAGATTGATGATTCCACAATCAGTGCTAGCCTGCAGGCGCACGGGATAGCACACCGATACTGCCGTCGCATCATCGCTAAGAGGGACAACTTTGCAACACACATGATTAGAGTGATCACACCATCGCTAGAATCTTTTACTAAATTATTACACGAACAATTTAGATACATGTGTAAAATTTACACCGTAATAGAAAGCAAACCCCCAACACCTATCCCGGTCCCATGTAGCAGATGCAATAAATTTGACCATATCACTACAAATTGCAATGAAACGGTCACCTGCGCAAAATGTGGAGCTTCACACCCGACTTCAACATGTCAGACAACGCTGCCTATTAAATGCAAATCGTGTGGAGAGACAGATCATGGTGCCTGGTCTACAAAATGTACCAAGAGGCCACTAAAACCCATCGAGGGGATACCCAACGTGAAGATAATTACTCAAAATAAAAAATCTTCGCAATTAGACAAGGACCTGACGAAAAACTCGCGAATTCACAATCCCATCACAGTGCATGACTACATCATAGACATATACACGACAAAAATTAACGAACCGACGACAACAGACAGAGAATCACTTATTAAAAAACTTAGAACAAGATTCATGGACTCATTTCATGTCGACACTCATGTTAATTTTTCAGGTAACAAAATGTTCATCGTCATGTTCGACCTCGACTCCCCTAATGTAATCCCTCCCGTTGCTCCTCTATCTGGTGTCCACACAGGTTTCTCACAGATAAATACAAATAATGTCTAGTATGAATTTTATTTATGCTAACATTAATTCCCTATCCAACAAATCCCACCTCCTATCCCACTACCTCTCACATAACCCCATACATGTCACAATGTTAGTTGAAACAAAATCCAAAAAACCTTTTTCATACAATAATTGGTCCTTCATTCAGATCCCCGCCTCAAACCCCCTCCAAAACCAGCGCGGAGGTTCAATAGTGGCAGCTAGACAAGAAATTAAACTGGGCAAAGCCAATCCCCCAAAAATTAATAATGTCATGAACGAGTGTCTACACTGCACAATCGATCTTCCCCAATTCACCCTCCACATTTTCCTACTCTATATTCATCATTCCTCTCACATCGAAGACACCATACTCACAAAGGCATCCCTGTACGATCACGTTATCTTAATCGGGGATTTTAACATCAATAAAGCCAAATGTAAACAACTCTCCTCATTTATATCACACTCTAACTTCGTCAGAATTCACACAGATCCTACCTTCATCATGTCAAATACCCAATCCTCCACCCCAGACGTCCTCCTTTGTACAAGTAATATCCACCATCTTTTCCACAATGTAACGCTTATCCCGGACCTGTGCTCCGATCACCTGGCAATTCAATTCTCCCTCAGGCTAGACCCCCAATCCCCACTCCCCCAAATATAATTCCCCGCTACAAAGACTGTGACATAGATAAAGTAACCGCCGAAATGACAGAATTTATTTCCTCCAACAAACTTATTTCCCAAAACTACATCTCCCTTTTCCTAGAAAAATTATCACAATCGGTCAATCAAAACACACCAACAGCCACAAAACGCCCCTTCAAATATCCCCTTCCTAAATATATCCTACGCCTAATAAAATATAAGAGACAGCTTTACAGGGACTTCAGACAAACAGAGGACGTGACACTTAAACAGAAATTTAATCAACTTAACAAGGACATTCACAAACTCATTACAAATTATAAAACAGATCACTGGATAAAGGCCTGTGAAAAAATTAATGACTTGCACGGCAAACAATATTGGCAAGAAATAAAAAAACTTTGTAAATATCGCAAAACAGACTTTATCCAGAAGATCTATGATCCAATGACTAATTTAACTGTTACGGACGATAACGCTTGTTCTGACATTTTTGCTAGACATTTTTCTGAAATATACTCAATGAATGACAATGACGAATATGACAACGACTTTCGAGACACAGTGAATTCCTGGTACACCACATTTAAAAATACCCAGTTCCCCCATACTCCTGCCGATGATATAAATGAGGAAGAATATTTTGAAATCTTAAATAAGGGTAAAAATACCGCCCCCGGTTACGATAACATTCCTAGATATATCCTTAAATCCTTGCCCTATGAAATCCACTCCCATATAATTGACATTTTCAACCAAATTTACAAATCCCAGTTAATCCCGAGGGAATGGAAGAAAGGTATAATCACATGCATTCACAAACCAGGCAACGACTCTTCAAAAGCGAATAATTATCGCCCTATAACCTTGCTTCCAGTCCTCGGGAAGCTGTTTGAATCTATCATAAAAAACAAACTTATGCAACATATCTCCAACATACTCCCACCTTACCAATTTGGCTTCCTAGAACACCGCTCTACCACAATCCCATTATCCATTCTAACCTCCAACTGCCAAACAGCAAGCCTCGAAGGTCAAAAATCTGCCATCTTATTTCTGGATATTCAAAAAGCGTTTGACTCTGTATGGCACAGAGGCCTGCTGTTTAAATGCAACGCCCTAAAAATCCCATCGCACCTAATTAATATTCTTGATAGTTTCCTACACAATAGAACACTCCAAGTTAAAATCCGTCGTTCCATTTCAATCCCATTTACACCCCAACAAGGTTTACCCCAAGGATCACCTCTCTCACCACTCCTGTATAATATCCTTGTATCAGATCTATACAATCCTGACCCAAAATACCTTAACAAATCCGCTTATCCTTTATTATACGCAGACGACACGGCTTTAATAGCACATGCCTCCACTCTCCCCATAGCACTTAGCACTCTACAGGGCCTTATAGACACCATACAAACATGGTTCGCTAAATGGCGAATCTCTATAAATCCCAACAAATCACAGCTCCTAATTCCATTTCACCGACCCAACTCATCCCCATTTTCAATATCAGTAAATAACCACATCATCCGCCCCTCAAACTCCTGTAAATACCTAGGCATAACCTTTGACACTAAACTTACCTTCAAAACCCACTCCTCAATTCTTAAAGCAAAGATCAGACAAAGGGCGACGTATTTTAGAAATCTCACATTCAGGAAACAAGGCATTAGCACTGAAACAGCAGTTAATATATATAAGATGATATGCCGCCCTTTGCTTGACTACGCTGCAATCCTCTTTCACAATCCACACCCTCGCTCCCTAAAAAATATTCAAATTGCTGAAAGATCGGCCCTCAGAGTGCTAACAAAAATAAGACACCCACAAAATCCTCTACATAATCCTTCAAACACCCTCCTATACGAACTAACAAAAATACTTCCGATAGAAAACCGCCTCAACCAACTTTCCCAAAAATTTGCCTCTAATCGTTTTTATTACAACCTTCTTAAAACCCTTTGTATCCCTCGTAATAAAAATATTGCCCCTAAACGAAAATTCCCCTGCACCACAATTTATGAATTCATCTCTTCACTTCATGACATTAATGATCACGACGTTTGAGACAGCCGTTAGACAAGTACAAGACATTAATGATCATGACGCCAGTATGACAGTTAGAGTCAGACAAAGACAATGGACAACTATAACATAAAATGACAGAGACAAAACTAAACAACTTCAGGCGGAAAGACCAATGGTCGATAGCCGATTGGCAGAAAATTATTTATGTACCAAATTTATTGTAGTTAAAATATTTAAATGTTTTTTATACGAAAATTCTGTCAATAAAGATGTTAAATATATAAAAACGGTTTTTTTTAGGAATAGAATATTCACCCATTAAGAGCCGAGCAAATTATAAAGTTAACTCTAAAAGTTAATTTTAGGTAAAATTTTGAATCTTTTTCTATGATTTCAATAAATGATTTATTATATTACATACGTCGATTTTTTAATTTAAAATTCAAACGAGTGTTGTTCACTCTCAGACTAAGCATGAAGTAAAATTTCGAGTTTAGAAAAGCCCCGCGTAGAAAATTTGTCGAGGGTCGCGCAGCGACCCGAGACAAATTTTCGCGGGGCTTTTCTAAACTCGAAATTTTACTTCATGTGCCGCGCGTATAAAACACTGATTTAAAATGAAGTTAAAAATGCACTGAAAACCAACCCAACTTCGATATTTTGTTAAAATTAGATGTTTTCTTTCCTATCCATGCTGTAAACCTTCAGATATTCGTTGTTTTCTTGTAAAAAAAACCCTGTAGTCCTTCGGTCTCCGAAGACCATGGTTGGTCCTTCTAGTTGTAGCCTTTGTAAAATGGTAATAAACTTAGTAATCTAGAGTGATCCTTCAATTTGAAACTTCTAAGAACGAGTGTTGTCCACTCCCAGACTAAGCATGAAGTAAAATTTCGAGTTTAGAAAAGCCCCGCGTAGAAAATTTGTCGAGGGTCGCGCAGCGACCCGAGACAAATTTTCACGGGGCTTTTCTAAACTCGAAATTTTACTTCATGTGCCACGCTTATAAAACACTGATTTCAAGTGAAGTTAAAAATATACTATTAACGTTGGATATTTTTCATGGTTAAGTTACCAAATATGCATTCACAAATATTTGAATTATTCGAAAATTTAAATATTTATATTCAAATATGAATAATTTAGTGATTTAAATATTCATATTAGAATATTTAACTATTTGAATTAATCGAATTCGAATCCCAGCCTGAATAGCGATGATTCGAATTATTTAGGAGGATTTGAATCCGTGTATGAGGATTCTAATCCTTTTATAAGGATTCGATTCCTTTTATAAGGATTCGAATCCTTTTATAAGAATTCGAATCCTTTTATAAGGATTCGAATCCTTTTATAAGAATTCGAATACGAATCCTTTTAAAAAAATGTAACAAATCCGAATCACGAATCCGTTTTCACTAAAGTATTCTAATACCTCTTTTGAATCCTCTAAAAGGATTCGAATCCGAGAATCGAATTCTGAATGATTCGAATCCTGCCCAGCTCTGGTTATACGCTGTAAAACTTCATATATTCTTTTTTATTTTAAGGGAGCTCAATTTGAAACATTAAACAAGTGTTTTCCACTCCCAGACTGAGTATGAAGTAAAATTTCGAGTTTAGAAAGGCCTGAAAATTTGGATTTGCCGTCACGACCGAACCGAGTGACAGCAAATCCAAATTTTCAGGCTATTCTAAACTCAAAATTTTACATCATGCACCACGCGTATAAAACGCTGATTTAAAATTAAATTCAAAATATACTGCACTAGAATACTGATTAAACTGTATGTTTAGAACTTCACTTAAAATCAGCGTGGCGCATGAAGTAAAATTTCAAGTTTAGAAAAGCCTGAAAATTTGGATTTGCCGTTACTCGCTTCGCTCGTGACGGCAAATAAAATTTTCAGGCTTTTCTAAACTCGAAATTTTACTTCATGCTTAGTCTGGGAGTAGAAAACTTCAAATTGAACTCTTGAAAAAAATATAATGTATGTATACTTAAAAGAAAAATTCCCTGTATATAACAGGGACAAACAAACTTAACGACTGTCTTTAAGTTTAACGAAAGGGAAATCATACGGCCCACAGTTACCTAAGTTACAAGGGTTTCTGATTTTATCATCATTTAAAGTAGGAGACTGCAAGAAGACAAAGCGGTAATCTTGGTGTGTTTTCTTCTTTATCTACTAGAGTCCTCTTGATGTCGCCGTTGTTTTCTCGGCCCCCTCTGCGACGACGACCTCGGGCTTCACCTGGCCCTCTTTAGGCGACCGTGGTAGCTTCGTAGAAGCTTGGTTCTCTTCAACAACTACCTCAGGCTTCACCTGGCCCTCTTTGGAGGACCGTGGTAGCTTTGTAGAAGCTTGGTTCTCTTCAACGACGACCTCGGGCTTCACCTGGCCCTCTTTGGAGGACCTTGGTAGTTTTGTAGAAGCTTGGCTCGTATTCAGGGACCTCTATAAAAACCGACCCCAAGTTTTCTGATTGTTTTTTTAACATAAGCCAAATACACACACGATATCCATGATTCTTTTGGATATGTTTTGGGTGGGCAATAATTGAATTTGAAGTGTTAAATTAATAATCGGACTCACCTCACTCCGATGTAGTGGCACTTGTAAGTGCAGCTTTTTCAAGCACAGCTTTTTTAACCTGTTGATACCTGAAATGTTAAAATTAACCCATACACATATGCCTAGATCAGTGATCATATGTTTACGCTTCGGGAATATTTTCCAAATATATAAAAATTCGCGACACACTTATCTAATCCTAAAAGTAGAAGTTAATGCTTTTGTCGTATATTCGTACAATTGTGGTTAAATAAAACAGCATACGAGGATAAGATGAAAAATACTCAGCCTGGCATAGAAATGGCGTTGCTATCGATGATTTTTTTGTTATGTTGGTACACGTATGTTGTTATGTTGGTACACGTATCCCAATAACGAATTGCAAGTGTCAAATAGTTTTCTTTATACGAATTTTTAAAGTAGAAGTGTTGTGTACGCTACGTTAAAATGGAAAAACTGGAATATCGTTTTGGACGGTTGACCGCCAACAGAAATGTATCCAAAGTTGGTAACGGTTTATAGGAAGTCTTCTCCTTCATTTTCAACCGTGAAAAAAATGGGCGGCTGAATTTAAACATGGTCGTGCATCTATTGAAGATGATCCACGCGAAGAACGACCAAAAACTGCAACCACAGAAGAAAACATCGAGAAGGTGCGCAATATGGTATTGGACGATCGGCGATTTAAGGTCTGTCAGATAGATGAGGCCGTAGACATATCGGAACATAGAGTACGGTACATTTCACATGAGACATTAAATATGAGAAAACTTTGTGGAAGGTGGGTACCGCATTTGTTAAGTGCTGACCAAAATCAACGAATTTCTCAACGATGTTTGGACCGCTTTTAAAAAGAATCCAAGATTTTGTGCGATGATTTATTACTGTTAATGAGACATGGGTTCATCACTACACGTCAGAAACGAAACAACAATCAAAGCAGTGCGTGGAAGCCGGTGTCCCTACACCAAAAAAGGTGAAGTTGATTTCATCTACCGGAAAGGTCATGGCCAGTATTTTCTGGGATGCAAAAGGGATTCTTTTTATTGATTACTATGCAAGTCTTTTGAACCAACTGGATAAAAAAAATCAGGAGAAGAGGCCTGAATTGCTAAAGAAAAAAATCATCTTTCATCAGGACAATGCACCTGCCCACAAAGGCGCTTTGGCCCTAAGAAAACTGAGAGATTTGAAGTACGAATTGTTTTATCATCCACCCTATTCACCAGATTTCTTTCCCTCTAACTTCTACCCATTCTCAAATCTAAAGAACTACAAATTTCTTTAGATTTCAGAATAGGTAGAAGTTAGAGGGAAAGAAATATGGTGAATAGGGTGGATGGTCCAACAATTCGTATTTCAAATCTCTTAGTTTTCTTATTGCCAAAGCGCCTTTGTGAGCTAGAAAACGTGTTGAGTCAAATGAAGAGGTGATAGCAGCGGTAGATAGGTATTTTGCAGACCTTTCAAAATAGCACTTCATTGGACAGAGTGCATTGTACAACAGAGGGACTACGTAGAAAAATAAAGTTATTGTTAAGCCTAACAACACAGTATTGAACTGCCAGGCCGAGAACTTTCCACCTTGCCCTAGTATTTAATTATATGGCATAAGGGCGAGGACTCTCGTGATAGGCACAATATTATACTTAAAAGCAATTGAGATGTTGCTACGTGATAGAATTCTCTAAGTTTCGAGAGTACATAGAGTAACAAACAATTAAATACTAAGAACAGCAAATGGCAGATACGAATTTACCAAAGTTATCGCGAACATCAGAAAGACCGGTCATATAAAAGAAGAAGATATTTCGTGTGCGTTTCTCTAAATTACTCACCTTTTTGCCGATTATGCTCGTATTTACACTCCCAAGCGTCGCAAAGCCTGTTGTAATACCTGTTTGGCATGAACTCCAAGTACGTGTGCGTCTTCGCCGTCGGGAAGATCCTCTCGAAATCATGTTTTACCACCAGCTCGTCCTCGGCTCGGGTCAAAACACGTATGTCGTCCCCCGTCAACTGGTCCAGAATATCGTACAAGTAATTTTTCCGTTTGGTTATTTTTAGGAAGTAGTTGTGTTTCTCAATTTCTTTGTCTTGCAACTTCGTGGTATACAGCCTTTCGTCGAAACAAGGTGGACTATATTGATGTACGCTGAGTTTCGGAGGAAAGTGGAACTGGACAATATTAAAGAGCGTATGGATAAGGGGGGCTTTCACGTATCTGTCTACAGGCAAGTCGGTCAGAAAACTGGGCGATGTGTTGACCTGTATAATTTGTAATAATAATAATCTTTATTTAACAATGTCTTGATTCTGTAAATTGATTTTATTCACTCTAAAAGCAATAAACTTGCTTGCTGAGCCGGTATTCCCGAGATTGGTCGTACAATTCGGTTGTACGAAATCTGTCATTTAGATAAGGATTTAACATGTGAATTTGACAGTTGGTGGGCGACCGATTTAGGATACTCAATGTTAGAACTATTTTTTTTACAGCCCTCTCTGGCAGTTATGTATGTATATTTAGCAATATTTGCGATATTTTTAACATGAAACAATTACACTTACTTCCAATAGCCATGGTTTTAAATGTTGATCGAACATCACGTCGAAGCCAAAAACCTGGTAACAATTATACCGGCTCCGCACGTTCTCCGCACACGTATCCACAATGGGTAACTCCCCGGCGATGATCGTTTTAATCACCAGTCGCTTTATTTCCGCCCAGAGGGCATCCGTCTTGACACCCCGGTGGCTCATGTATTCCCATAATTTCGTTAAAGTCCTAAACAGCAATTAATCATAAGCAAACCAAAAATTAACGACAATGGGCGATATAAATAAAGTGAGTGTATACTTTTGCTCAATTTTTAAAGTATATTACTGTCATATTTCTTTTATTTGCGCAATTACAGCTCTGTCGATCAGAAGTCGTATTTGGGACATTAAAGCACAATATATGAGCAAAAACTGTGAGTATGTATTAATGAGCCTAAAATCAATGTGAATCATATCCCCTAGTGAGTTGAAAATATGACATACCATTCGTGGCCATGGCAGGTATTGGCATCTTCGTTGACCGTGTACCGACTCGATTTTCTGTTTATACAGCAATTCGTTAAATGCATGAACTGATCTTTAAGGTCATCATCTTTATCACTGTATTGCACTGGAATATACAAAACAAATCATCAGACATTGCTAATAACATCAAACAAAGTAGATATTTTAATATGATTATAAGTGCTGTATTTAACGTGGTTCAATCAAATATAAACAGTGGGCAAATTTGGATTATTTGTAAACTCTATTCTCATGTTATTCTTACCGCAGTAGACTTTGTTAGAGTGGCACTAAAAAAGTGACTAACAATTTAGTTATGTCATTGCAATTTTTTAGTTATGTGTAGAGCAATGTTGCATTTTATAATATCCCTCATTCACATGTAAAAATATTACGATAGTTGATCCTAGAGATGTTATGGGGTCGGTGGGTCGTGTGGCCTCTAGGCCTTCCGAAATTACCTCGACCTGAAAGATCTTTTGTAATTATCCCTGCCCGCAATGTCTAGACCTCTTGCGTAGTCTACAATAACTTGAGGGTTAATGTGTACCATATCATCAGGCTTTAAAGTGACCGATAACAGGGAGTTCCCTTTTTGAGGCTCTGCTGTTTCTTATGCTTCGTTGCAGAATCTGCAATTGGCATCAGTTGTGTGATCCATCTTAGTTAGGTAATATATATATATAAGACAGTGTCCAGTTAGAAGTCCGGTTATAAGCCTTAGGTTACCCTTGCTTAACCTGAGAAACTGTTTGGCTCTTACGGCTGAGATGGCGATAAACTTTTTCGCCTACCTCAAGCCAGGTGTGTTTCTCAGGTGAGCACTTTTGGCAGCATCTTTCCACTCTGGGATCATTCCCTTGATGCGGACTTAAGTTATTTCACTATAGGGTTCTGGTCCAACAAATAGAGTTTTCGAGCCTTTTTTGACAAGGCTGTCGGCAATTTTATTACCTTTGATTCCTGCATGACCCAGAACCTAGAGCAGTTTAACTTTGTTGTTCCTGGCCAGCTGCTTTAGGGATAGTTTGCACTCCCAGACAGATTTAGACTTACATGCAGGTGACATTATTCCCTTTAATGCAGCCTGACTGTCTAAGCGTATGCATATCCTATTTTTGTTGTAGCCCTTTTTTAAACATACTTGGGCGCATGTGTTCAAGGCATGGAATATCGATAGGGGCCGTCCTCGATGACTCGAATTGAGGGCCAGTGATACCGATTCCGACTCCATTTTCAGTTTTAGATTCGTCAGTGAACCAAACTATCGGGGTGTCTTATAACTGCTTGATTTTCGCTGCAACAATATGGCGGCTTTGGATAGCCACTTCAATCGCTGTATCGAAGTCATAGACAGTTGACATGTAGTCTTTAGGCATGTATACCGCTTTCTTGCACACAGTGCTAAAGATTTTTAGGTGCCCATTAAAATGTCCATATTCTGGAGTATCTGTCTGGATTATTCTTGAGCTATCTAAAGCAGCTTCCCTTTGCACGTGCAGATGCAGAGGTGTGAGGTTTAGCAGTAATGTTCAAACATGCCAGCATTTGAACCTTGCTGATCTGGTTTGGGTTCTACTCTCCGTTGTCTTTGTCCGCCAGACAACGGAACCATAAGTGATTATTGATCTTTTCACCTTTATGAAAAGCCAATGTATCATCTTGGGGTGTAAAAAACATTTTCTGTGAAATAGTCTACGGTAAGCCCAAGCTGCTTTTACTGCTTTGGCGGTGATGTTGTCTACATGGGTTTTCCAGTTTAGCCTCTGGTCAAAAGTGAGGAGATATTTAATTGTGTTGGAAGACCCAATGAGTGTTCCATTCATGGTTGGAGCCTTAAGATTTAACTTTCTTCGCCCTATAAATAGAACAATTACAGTCTTTATGGGGATGATGTTAAGCTCCTTCTGCACGCACCATGTACTTACTTTTCGAAGGGCTATATGCATGCGGTTACACACCGTGTCGTCATGATTTTCCCCTTACTATGATGACGATGTCGTCAGCATAGCCTTGTATGTCAAATCCGTCGTTGGATAACACTGACATTAGTTCATCCACAACTATTGACCACAGCAAGGGCGGTAGAAGCCCGCCTTGTGGGTACCCCGTTACCGCGAACACAGTTGCCGACTCATCACCAATAGACAGTGTGATCCTACGACCTCTAAGCATAGCTTGGATCCATGTGGATGTGGATGCATCAATTCCTTTTGCTAGTGGTCGTACCTATAGATTCATAGGAGGTGTTGTCAAAAGCACCTTTGATATCCAATAATACACATAGAGCCACTTCTTTGCTTGCAATACTCTTCTCTATTACACCTGTTAGTGTATGAAGGGCATTTGTTATTGATTTCTCTGTTTGGTAGGCAAATTGGTGTTTGTGAAGAAGAAAGAACTGGAGTGCTATTCCTCTGATATTTCTATCAATGATTTTCTCCATCGATTTTAGGAGAATAGAAGTGAGGCTATTGGGCGATATGACTTGGGCTCGTTAGTTTGGCGTTTGCCAGCCTTTGGTATATACACCACCGCCATCCCCCTTCATGGCTTGGGAATATACCTAAGAGAGTAGCTAGCTCTGAATATTTAAGTGATGTGTGGCAGTAATTTTATTTCTTCCCTCCCTTGATCGTTGATCGCCCATGTTATTATGCTTGGGGTGAAGATTCTTTTTGCCCATTTTTTGCTTTTTCTGGTAGGGCGTTGTTCTACCTCAAAGCCAACGGCGGGTAAGTCTTTACTATTTGTTTCATGGGACCCAGGAAAGTAAGCTTCTAGGAGTACTCTTAGACTTGCTTCTAGGGTTCCAGTGTATTCGCCGTTGTACTTTTTTAGTAGTCCAATGCCGGTCGTATGATGCTTTACAAGTACTTTATGGAGGCGCTGTGCGGGAGGTAGATCACCCATCCCCTCGCAGAACGTGATCCAAGTTTTCCTTATCGATTTTCTGAGTTCTTTATTGTACTTCCTTCTTATACTCCTTCCAGTGTCCGGAGGCTTTAGCCCTATTGAAAGTATGCCTTGTTCTTTCTTTTAGGCTAGCGAGTTCATTGATCCACCAGGGCACCTCTCTAACGACAGCTTTTTGCTTTAATGGACAACTACTTTGAGTGATGTTGATAACATCTTGTAATTATGTCGATGCTACTTCTAGCTGCTCAATTGTTTCGATAGGATTCAGTGGCTCCGGAAGTTCTGACGTAAGGCACTCTTGGTAGGCCTCCCAGTTGGTATTATTTAGATTTCTGAAGCTATTAATGTGGTTGCTACCATTATCAATGTGAAACCGATTTTAGAGATACTCGCTCTTACCCATCACTAGTTGTAATCATTACTTACCACAGGCGAATCGGACGAGTCCCTCGGTGTATAAGTAGATCCTCAATGGGTCGAAACTAGTCACAAGGACAAACAGCCTGAAGTCAAACTTGCTCCCTTTTATCAGGTACGGATCATCAATGTACTTCTGGACGATCAGAAAGGTTTCCTTAGGCAACTGCTCCCACTTGTTGATCACTCTGATGCCAAATCCCCCGTACCCCGCCGGCGGTTTCAGGATCCACTTTTCGCCGCCGATTCCGTCCTTGTAAATCCAGTTCTTCTCGAGCGCTTTCAGATCTCGCGGCAGGATGTACGTTTGAGGAATTATACCGAATCTATACAGATTGATAATCAAATGTAAGACAATTATAAACGAAGAAACTTATGTTAGAATTTTTATGAAGTGAGTCGTGCCGGCAAATCCAAAGTTTCGCCTTCTCTATGTTTTCTACCCTTAAATTGTATAAATCGACTCACATTTTAGTGCCATAATTAAGCATCATCCGATGCAGATTCAACCACAGGAGGTCTTTCCTGCCCAAGTGGAACGAGCCGGCGAAATGGTTCACCTTCTGGGAAGTCTTTAGCGTCTTGTACAACGGTAATCTCATGGGCAGTCCCCAAGTGCTCATCCATTCATCCGAGTCTGTGCATACCACGTCATAATTAAAAGAAATGACATACTCAGTTATTTCTATTTAAATGAATGTATATTAACACGTTGATTGCGGCAATAAAATCGAACAACTGCGCTGGTGTGCATTACTGGTCCTAGAGGACCGGTAATTAAATAATTTTATAACTTTATTTATTTGTTTTACGGGAGTTCTGTAAGGCCTATGATATATATTGTTGATTTGTTGTGGTACTAATATACAGAGAGTTTTATGTAACACCGAACATGCCAGAAAATATTCAATGTAAATTTTCCTATGTTCGATGTGTTCTGGGATGCATCAAAGCATTGAGTGCGATTTCATTGGCTCTGATTTTAGTAGTTCTAACGCAACTTACATTTATCGTCAAAATGAAATGTGTCATTCATTAATCGCCTACATCACTAATGGAACGTTAATATAACAAAAAAAAAGAAAAATAAGAAAGAGGAGAACAGATTTAACTTAAATGCAAAAATAATAGAAAAGCAAATTCCTGTTACTTCCGTTTGCTTATATTTCAAGATAAGTTTATACATTGCTTCAATTTCACTGGAGATTATTAAGAATTTCAATTCAACGTATTGTGTAAACCATTTGATCAGGACCACCCCAAGTGCGTTGCTGAGGGTGTACCAGCAAAAATACCGTCACAAAACTGTCTTTCGGCAGTTTTAAATATAAATATTCCAAATTTGAAGATCGTGGCGAGGCAGGTTTGCAAGTACTGCACCTAGGTCTGCTGCCAGCACAACAACACTGGGGTGTTAGGTGTGCTGCTTCATTTGGCGAACATTTCAATTTTCATTTATTTGCTAACATAATACTCAATAAGATAATGTAGGTATATTATATTACTTTATTGACTGCGTAACTTACAATGAATTGAAGATACAGTGAACTGATTTTTAGGTAAACGTGCGTAAGCTGTAAATTTTTCGACAATCGTTGTTTATTAAAAGAGTTCAACTTGAAGCTTTAAACGAGTTTTTTCCATTCCCAGACTAAGCATGAAGTAAAATTTCGAGTTTAGAAAAGCCCCGTGAAAATTTGTCGAGGGTCACGCAGCGACCCGAGATACATTTTCTGGGCTTTTCTAAACTCGAAATTTTACTTCATGCGCCACGCGTATAAAACAGATTTCAAGTGATGTTCGAATATACATAAATTTTACAATATTTTAATGTTTTATACGCGTGGCGCATGAAGTCAAATTTCGAGTTTAGAAAAGCCCAGAAAATTTGTCTCGGGTCGCTGCGCGACCCTCGACAAATTTTCACGGGGCTTTTCTAAACTCGAAATTTTACTTCATGCTTAGTCTGGGAGTGGAAAACACTCGTTTAAAGGTTCAAAATGAACTTAAAAAATAAACAAGGAATATCTAAAGATTTACAGAATATAGGCTGAATTTGGAATATGTATACTTAAAAGAAAAACTCCCTGTATGTTTCACGACAGTATTAATCTTGATTGTCTTGAAATACCGATGTCTTGCTTTGGACAAAAAGTATGTTCCATATTCTCACACACTGCACTTACCATAAACGTACAAGATTTAATAACTAATATATTTTATTTTGACGTTACATGTACCCTATTTACATTAATCCTAATTTGTATTAGAACTACTAAAAATCGTAACTAATGAAATCGCACCCAGAAGAATGTAAATTGGGTTGACTATATTACTATTAGAAATCGTAGCCAATCACATCGCACTCAATGGTTTGATGCGTCCCAGAACAAATCGAACGTAGCAAAATTTACAGTGAACATTTTCTGGCATGTTCGGTGTTACTTAAAACTCTCTGTATGTTACTATCTATATACCTTTGCAGCTTAATGATTCAAAGATATATTGAGGACATTGAAAGTTCCACAAGATTTTCATAAATATTGCCCCGCACTACAACAAAGATCAGCTCCGGTCTTGGGCAACCGGCAACGCAGTGAACGTGTTAAAATTAATAAAAAATACTCGCCATATACATACAGATTAATTATGCAGTTGTAAGTAATAAAATATACTGCCTTTCAAAAAAATCAGAACACAAAGTATTTATTGGACGATTTTAATGAAATTTACAGAATTTGATCATGTAAATGAACTGCATCGATGATCAAAAAATCAATTGTTTTGGTTACTATTTAATGGTATTTTTCCTTGATTTCACCATTATGAAGAGCTGCTGATTTTTTAATGTAATTGCTTCTAATATCCAAGTAGCCTCTGAGTAGTTTGACGTTTCAGTTTGTAAAACATAAAAAGATGCCCCGTGTTCGTCGGCGTGCACAATATCATCATCTAAGTAAATTTGAAAGGGGTCGCATTATTGGAATGCTATAAGCGGGTTTTTCGGTTCGTGCTATTGCTGAAAGGGTAGGCCGTAGTGTATCGGTGATCGTACGCTGCTGGTCTAGATGGTCCGAAGCTGGGGAGAATCGACGTAGACTTGGATCAGGACGTCCAAGAAGCACCACTGAGCGTGAAGATCGAGCTCTTCGTCTTACAACTTTAAGGGACAGATTTACAACGTCGCGGGCATTGGGAAATGACTGGTTGGCTCTAAATGGCCAAAGAGTATCCATGGCTACTGTTTACAGAAAAATCCGCAGTTTTGGTATAAGATCCTACCGTCCACAATTGTATCTACCTCTTACTCCGCAGCATCGCAGAGCAAGACTTGATTGGTGCAGGGAAAGACAACATTGGACCCATGAATGGAATAACATTATCTTCAGCGATGAGTCTCGTTTCTGTTTATGGGCTCATGATGGTCGCAGAAGAGTGAGACGTCGACGCGGTGAACGCAGAATTTTACAATTTGCTGTTGAAAGACATACGGCTCTTACACAGGGAGTTATGGTTTGGGGGCGATAGCATATGGTAGTCGGTCTCCTCTAGTTTTTTTAGAAGCAAGTCTTAGCGCGATTCGGTATATTGACAACATTTTACGGCCAGTGTTAGTGCCCTATGTAAATGGCTTGCAGAACCCCCTTTTTCAGCAAGATAATGCTCGACCTCACACAGTGGCCATTACAAGACAGTTTTTTTTGTTTTTCAAGTTGATTTTTTGATCATCGATACAGTTCGTTTACATGATTAAATTGTGTAAATTTTATTAAAATCGTGCAATAAATACTTGGTGTTCTGATTTTTTTGAAAGGCAGTATAGTAACTCTAACCATACATTTAGATATAGTAAGAGCTTTAACTGAACATTATGGGAATGAATTCATTAAAATACCGACCTATTGGCATATTATATGTAACC
This sequence comes from Philonthus cognatus, assembly GCA_932526585.2. Lineage (NCBI taxonomy): Eukaryota > Metazoa > Arthropoda > Insecta > Coleoptera > Staphylinidae > Philonthus > Philonthus cognatus. The sequence continues at coordinate 20,990,173 of OW052249.1, read as the reverse complement.
GACAAAAAATGGATATAAATCTAACCTTTACTATTTTCACTGACAAGCAAAAACCCGGTGTTGATCACCGTCTTCTTGATGACGTACGTCAAAGCGTTGCTCACCTTCCACCTGAGATGCAATCGGCCGACGGACGGCAGAGTGTTGGGCATTCTGTCGTACATGATGAACTTGATGTAGGGCGGAATGTTCGGAAAAAGGCTCTTCCTGGCGGGCCAAATAGAATAGACTTCACTAAAATAAAATCGTACTCAATTACCTAATCGGTGAATAAAAATGGTGATGTGTCCATCATAGCACTTCTCCTGTGTAAAGATATGATGATTTAAATATTAACAATATGCTAAAGTGCCTTAAACTAAATTTGTTGTTCTTTTAGACAGACGGACAGACAGATGGACAGACAGAGATCCAGACAGACAGACGAACAGGTATACATTTTTATTCGTCCTCAAAAAGAATGTTTCCGTAAACATTTTTGATTCGAAAATGTTTACAAAAAGAATACTTTTCCTTTGTATAACATACGAGAAAAGTAAAAAATTATCTACACTTAGAACCTATTCCAATTACCGTGTACAAGAGAAAACATAGTAAACAATCTTAATCACCTTTTATCATCATTCTCAATATCCTCTTGACTCTCGACGGATTTCGCCTTCACCGACTTGGGCCTCTTTTCCGTCTGCACCGAAATCCTTGTATTCGGCACCGGACCCAACGCGCTTAAATTAATCCGTCCACTTGTGTTAAAACTCGTGGCGTTCCGATAGTCCTCCAGTGTTTCTCTTGGTAATTCCGGCCATTTAAAATTTTCACTTGGTATTTTCGGCCATTTAACCTTTTCACTTGGTATTTCCGGAACCTTAATATTTTCACTTGGCGTTTCCGGCGCCTTAAGCTTTTCGACCAGAGTGTCTTCGAATTTTCCCGAGTGCGGATTTAACGATTGAATGATGGGACTTCTGTAAAAGTTTTGTGACGGATCCTCGACTTTCTTCCGGTGAGCATTTTCCTGTTTCGACCGGTACCAGTTAAGCGATAACATCGGGAAATTTTGGGATTTAATAATCTGCAGGCTCGACGAGGACGCAATTGGGTACTTTTCAAATGGGGTTTTTGCTTTTGTGGAGTTTTGCAATTCCCGGTGAGAATTTTCCATTTTCGGGGAATCGTTTAATTTTGTTCGGTGCGGGTTCCACGTTATCTTTTCAAATGAGTATTTTGATTGTATGGGGTTCTGTAGAGTATCTTCGGATTTCTCCCGGTGAACGTTTTCCATAGCCACCCGGCGTGTGCTAGGCCATGTCTCGGCTTTCATCCGGTAGCACAAAACATCGGTATTTTTTAAAATCCCTCGATGTAAACCCGGAGTCGTCACTGTTGGCATTTTCGGATTCGTTTTTCGTTTCGATTTTAAATATGCACTTTTTTCATTCTTCGCCATCTTTAAAAGTCCGCCGGTTTCAAAATTCTAATAATCAGAAATGCAAGTAAAATTAATAGCAGTTAATCACTGTTATCAGGGCTTCGAATTATTATTGTTTTCGTTTCGGTTTTCGTTCCTGTTCAATTAAACAAAAATTAGTATATCCGCTCGGTTCCGGTTATCATTCCGTAAAAAATAATGTTTTTTTTTTGGATTAGCTCCGAGTGATGTTAGCAGTAATTTGAAACGGTAAATACCTAGTGTCGTAAGTAGAATTATCGTTAAAAAAACGTCAAATTACAGGTTCTTTTTGGTACGATTTACCGGTAAATCAATAACCCAATTAACCGGTATTACAATACCTATCATTCATATACAAGCGTGGCTAAAGTAGATACGCTTGTATATGAGTACTAAGAAAAAAATCCGGTTTTCTTTCTGATAAAAATAACGTTTTTTTTTTCGGTTTTCAGTTCAGTTCTGGTTCGAAGCCCTGACTTTTGCCTTTAAATCCAGATTTACTATGACTAGAGTATTTTAAATTGCCCGCCCCTGGCGAAATAACGGATCACTATACGTTTTTGCATTATCTATAGAAATTACAAGCGTGGCCCGTCATAAACTATATTTTCAACAGAGCAAACGGTGCGTCTAATCTATGAAGAAATAGTTTTCCGACCTTTATTTTTTCCTAATAAATACATACCACACTATTAAATATCTATAGAACCTTTGTTTCGGTGATAATGAGGAAACTTGAATTTTGTATGTCACACTTGAAAATGACACGAAAGATGTCAAACTTATTGGTCTCGAAAGTTAACGATAACAGCGCTTCGATCGCAGCCATCAGCTGATTATCATTAGTTTATTAGCGGAATATCCTTGTTTTACAAAATTATTATAAAAGATTACAAACTATAATCAAAACTAGAACAACTAGCAAACAAAGGAATTAACACACATTAAGTAGAAGAGTACGTTTTTTATATTATTAATAAATTAATATTGATCAGTGAAAACTAAAATTGTATCTCATTAGGTTCGGTTTCAATGGCAGCAGTTAGACCACTCACTTAGGCCCAACGGGCCCCTTGTAATACCATAAGGGTAAAAAGGAGTCAGATCTCCCCTCCCTCCCCACCTATACAAACCAATCCGAGCACCTAATGAACCCGATCAGATTTTTCACATCTAGAGGTGTGAGGTCCGCTAGTCCATTCGCGTAGTGCTTACCAAGATACTTGATTGTATTCCCTTCAAGAGCAGGGCATTATCCCAGATAGTCGAGTACCGTCTCTTCCTCCTCCCCATTCAGGCATCCTCTGCAAAAGTCGTTGTGCTCAAGACCCATCTTTTGTGCATGTCTGCCTAGAAGGCAGTAGCCCCCGAGGATGCCCACCGCCTTCTTTATATCGATTCTGCTAAGTGCAATTAATCTGTTGCTGTTTATAGTATCCCATACAGGCCATAGCTGACTTGTTATGAGACACGTGTTTTCTTCTCTCAACCTATGGATGACCTATGTTATCATTTGGTCCCTAAGTAGTCTCTTGCATTCCACAAAAGGAATGTGGGTGGAGAGTTCAGTAGATAGGTCCTTCATTCTTACCCCTTTCCTTGCAAAGTCGTCGGCAATTGAATTCCCCCTGATATCACTGTGACTAGGTACCCACATGAGTCCCACGTCACAGTTATTTGCAAGCCTATTTAGTGTTTTTTACAGTTTCTGACCACCTTCGAGGTGCAGTACGGACTATTCAGTATCTTAATGGCGGCTTGGCTATCAGTAATGAACCTGATGCGGTTGCCCTGTTTTCAGACTTGGAACCATCCGTAAAGAGCCATACATCCTTGCTTTGAACTATCTTGCCCTCTAACCATTTGGTTTTGTCCGGGATGCAAGTGGAGAACTTATTTTTAAAATTAAATTCTGGAGTGCAGCTGTCAGTTTTCAGGAGGATATCGACAAGCTCATTCAGGATCCTTCCATGGCCCTCTTTGCTAGTGCTCCATATCCCAACTGAGTTGATTCTGATCCCTGTGGTAGCTGCAGCATATCTGCAGTAGAGATCGACTGGAGCTAGATTTAGTATTATATCTAGCGCTTTAGAGAGGGTGGACCTGACTGCCTCCGTTATGAACAATTCGGCGGCTCTCTAAGCCTTGCCCAGTGCAGTTTGGTGGATCCTTTTGTCCAGGACAGTCCACCAGACTGCGGCTCCGTAGAATATAATGGGCCTTACCACGGCCGTGTACATCCAGTGAACAACGATTGATTTCAGTCCCCAGTTCTTGCCCACTGGTTTTTTACAGGAGTACAGCGCGACGAGAGCTTTCCATGGTCTCCTAAATATTGGGCTTCCAACTAAGCTTCCTGTCAATTAGAATGCTCAAATATATAGCTTGCTCTTTTATCACCAGTTCCATGCCGTTTAGAGTAGGAACTTTGAAGTTCGGTACTTTATGAATTCTGGTGAAGAGTATAAGCTCAGTTTTGAGGGCGTTTACCCCTAGTCTACACTTCTCACACCAGCGGGTTACCTTGCGGAGTGCCTGCTCCATAAGTTCGGATAGGATACTTAAGTGTTTGCCAGAGACCGTAAGGGTCACATCGTCAGCGTAGGCAATTGCCCCACATCCTACAGACTCTAGTTCCTTCAGTAGGTCATTTATGACTACGTTCCATAGTAGCGGAGAGAAGACCCCCCCCTTGAGGAGTACCCCTTTTAGCCTCTTTTCTTGAGTGTGAGCCACCCAGCGAGAAGACAACGTGCCTCCCCGTCAGCAGCTCCCCTATGGAGATGCATATCGACTCGTCCATGTACAGGTTTCTGAGGGCAGACAGAATCGCTTCTGGCCGCAAAAAGTTGAAGGCTCCTTCGATATCCAGAAATACCTAATCTGGCTAATGAGGGGGTGCAGCGCCGTGTCCACTGATCTGCCCTTAGTATAAGCATGTTCTCTAGTTGACCAAAGGTTCCAAAGGTTTGGATTGATGCGTTCCTTTATGTACGCTCTAACTAGTCTCTCCAACGTTTTGAGTAAGAAGAACGATAAGCTGATTGGTCTATAGTCCTTCGGTGTTGAGTAGGTTATTTTCCCTGCTTTCGGTATGAACACCACATTTGTCACTTTCCATCTCTGAGGGATGTACGATAGAATTAGGCAGGCTTCAAATATTACTTCTAACCAGGGATTTATAATATCTGAGGTTATCTGTAATTCAGTAGGAATGATCTGGATGCCGAGCGATCCCCTTTCCCGCCAGAGTCGGTATCTATCAGTGCCATTAGGGTTTCCTCGCATGAAGTGGTCCAGTCACCACCCTGCTTCATGAGAAAACCCGGGATAGCTAGGCTTCTCGACAGTATTTTTCTGGGCCGACTGGCCTCGGAAGTTTCCTCTATTTTGTTGCAAAAGGTTCTCCAAGAGGCCCGATTTGCCTGTCTAACGGCCTTCTTAAAGGCTCTTAGGCTGTTCTTATACAGAGACTATTCGCTGGTTTGTTTTGCCCTGTTGAACAGCCTATTGCATTCCTTCCTTGCGGAGAAAATCTCCTGGTTCCACCATGGAGGCTTCTTTTTGCCTCGGTACGCTTTACCAGGACAAGCAGCCTTCATTGCCTTATTGCAGGCCTTTGTGAGGATAGTTACCAGGCGATCCAACTTTCCCTCAGTGTTGAGTCTACGTGGTGTATCGCTAGGCAGAGCCCTAATAAGGACGGCCCTATAAGAGTCCTAGTCCGTTAGTCTATTGTTGGTAATTATAGGGTTCACTGGAATGTGCATATCCACCTGAAAATATAGAGACCTATGGTCGGAGAAGGAGTGGTTACCACTGACCTTCCAATTTTTAACTTTGCTGTGCTCCAGGTCCGAGACCAATGTTATGTCTAGAACCTCGCGCCTATTGGAAGTAATAAATGTGTGTTCGGAACCAGTATTACATATGGAAAGGCTAGTTGCCAGAATCTCATTAAAAAACATATAATCTTAACTGAAAAAATCGAATTGCGAAATAATTACTGTCTTTAATGAGGCAAAAGAATTATTGAGCATATGAAACTGTCTAGAGAAATTAGGTTTATTAATATTTTTCATTATTATACCGGTTGATTCAAAAACGGTTAACGCTGTTATTTTTTGGCCGATTTTATTGAACTAAATACCAAAGGTAATGGTCGTTTGAATACTAAGAAATGACATTAAAATTCAATAAAAACTTCATTACCACATAATAGCCAACTTGTAATTTTAAAACGGCTGTCTGTAATTTTTAATACATTAGGCATTATTTTACTGAATCCAATAATGCCAAATATGTTGTATTTCAAAAATATTGTCGTCGAAAATAAACTGAAATAAATCTTCTATTTAAAATTATATTTTTTGAAGATAAAATTAGTGTGCCTTGGAAAAAATATTCGAATACATGAATTTGAAAAATTCGGACTTCACTTTGATCCAATGTTTTATGCCCGTGGCGCATGAAGTAAAATTTCAATTTAGAAAAGCCCCGTTTTTTACGCGGTTTTTTTATAAACTCGAAATTTTACTTCACGCTTAGAAAGGAGTGGAAAACACTCGTTTCATCGTTAGACAATATTTTTCTGAACCCAATAATGCGTAATATGTTGTATTCTAAAAATAATGTCGTCGAAACAAAATTAAAACTAATCTTTTACTTGAAATTATATTTTTCAAAAGTTATAATTAGTGTGCAACAATTTTTCCGAGTTCGCGCATTTGAAGGTAATCGCTCCTTAGTCGCTCGTGCTTCAAAAATGCATTCACTCGGGAAAATTGTTTTCCCGCACTATATTACGTGTCCCAATATTTTATTTCCACCGATGGTACCTACTCGTATATAGGAATGGTGTGTGTGTGTGTGTGTGTGTGTGTGTGTGTGTGTGTGTGTGTGTGTTAGTGTTAGATTGAAAATTACTAGATGGCATGCAGATCACGCCTTAAAACAAGGACGCGGGATGTCGCTTCCTTCACTTTCTTTTCTATAATCTCGACTCGAGATAAGCTAAATTTCAGTAAAAGCGTTCGGCGATTTTTCGCCATAAAAAATGGTCTTGTGGTGTAGGATGGATTTATTAAGCTAAAATTAAGGTAGGAACCGTAGTTTTACAGAGATTAGACGTACCGTTTGCTTAAATTTGCTGTTGAAAATTACGTCTTTGACATAAATGACAAACATGGTCCGTTTGTCATTTACGTGTGCCTTATTTCAATAGATAATGCAAACATGTTTAGTATACTATTATCTTGCTAGGGGTCCCGTTTTATGGCGGGTAATTTAAAATACTCCACCGAAAGTAAATCTTAGGTTCGACCTAAATGATATAGAGTAAAAAGTGTCTTATAAGTATAGGTACATATCCCGCTGCATTTGTTTAAGCATTCGTTATTTTTGAAAATCGTTTAATTTGAAGCTTCTAACGAGTGTTTGCAATCCCTGACTAAGCATGAAGTAAAATTTCGAGTTTAGAAAATCCTGCAAATTTGGTTTGGTCGCTTTGTGAAGTGGAGCGGCAGAACCAAATTTGCAGGCTTTTCTAAACTAGACATTTTACTTACTGCGCCACGTGTATAAAACACTGATTCAAAATGAAGTTTATAATCTACTTCTAAATCAGTAGGTATACCAAAACAGTGTATTTTAAACTTCAGAACATTTTCGTCTTTTATACGCGTGGTGCATGAAGTAAAATTTCGAGTTAAGTAGAGTCTGAAAATTTGGTTTTTTCGCGGTTTTGCAGCGACCAAACCAAATTTTCAGGCTTTTCTAAACTTTAAATTTTACTTCATGCGCCACGCGTATAAGACACTGATTTCAAGCGAAGTTTACTCGTTCACGATATTTCAGTGCCTTTAGTGTTTAATACGCGTAGCGCATGAAGTAAAATTTCGAGTTTAGAAAAGTCTGAAAATTTGGTTTGGTCGCTCCGCGCTTCGCGCTACGCAACCAAACCAAATTCTCAGGCTTTTCTAAACTCGAAATTTTACTTCATGCTTAATCTGGGAGTGGACGCACTTGTTGTAGGTTTCAAAATTGAACAGTTTTGTAAATACGACAAATGCTTAAACATTTACAGCCAACAGTATTGTGCGAATTAATGTGAACACAAGGATTGTTTTCCCAAATATTGTTGTCGAAATAAAACTATTGTTAGGCATATATACAAGGTTTAAATACTATTATTTAATAAGAAATATGCCCTCCCTTTGCTGTAATCACGGCTTGAACTCGCCTCGGCATGGAGTGAACCAGATTTTTACAATTATTCTTGATTGCCTCCTCTCGATACCATACCTGAATTACTGCGTTCACCATCTTCTTTTTCGTCGTACAGTCCATCTTTTGTAATTTGGCCTTGCAGATCGCAAATAAATTCTCAATAGGATTGAGATCTGGCGAATTTCCAGGCCAGTCCAACATGCTAATCTTCTTGTCCGTAAAATACTTTATCATAGTCTACGAAGTATGGCATGGACCTGGACACATCTCTCAGGGTAAGTATAGAAACTCCAGAGAGAATCTGGGAAGGATATAAAGAATCCCTCAGGGAGGCTCTCCGGGGAGAAACAGCACCGGTGAGTGAAGTAGAGGGGCTAGAACTGGCAGTGGAACAAGTAAATGAGGCTATTAAGACGGCACACTTGGAAACCGCCGCAGTACAACAAAGAAATCCAAAAAGCCAAAAGAGACTCGTGGAGTAAGTTCTGCGAAGAGTTAATCGACACTCCGGCATGTTCGAGAATCCACAAAGTCCTGGCAAAGGATGAAAGTGCTACAAAAGAGGTAGGTTTCCTCAGAAAATCTGACGGGACCTATACTGAAACAAAGGAGGAAAGTCTCAAGGAATTACTAAAAGTCCACTTCCTGTCAGAGGAGGGCATACGCGACAATCCCGGCCAAAAGCGAAAAAAGCCAGACCGAAATGATTGGAGGTTAGCCACAAAGGTCACAAGACCAAGCAGAATCAGATCGGCCATAAGCAGGTTCCAAGGATAGATGGGATTAATCCCATCCTGCTACTGAAGGGCATAAAGGAGCTGGTTCCATCTGTCAAAGATCTTCAAAGCCTGTCTGGCATGGGGACACGTACCAAGGGTGTGGCAAAGTGTAAGGGTAATCTACTTGCCTAAGGTAGGTAGAATAGCAGATCTAACACCGAAGCCTTATAGACCCATCAGCCTCTCTTTATTTCTACTGAAAACAATGGAGAGACTGGTTGAAAGATACCTACGAGACGAGATACTGGAGAAAGATCCCCTCAGTAATCGTCAGTACGCTTACTAGCTAGAAAAGTCTACGGACTCGGCGCTGGACGACCTAAACAGGCTCATCACAAAGTCAGTGGAGGACAAAGATATAGCTATGGTCACATTCCTTGATAAATGACAACAAAAGGCGTCCCGCCAAGCCTCTACCAATGTATAAGAGCTAGCCTGGAGGAAAGGACAATTATATCCACTCTAGGAGGGCACACTATTGAAGATAGAGCCGGCGAAGGCTACCCGCAGGAAGGGGTTCTATTTTCACTGCTATGGGCAACTCTAGTGAAAGACTTACTAAGGAAACTGTCCCAAGAAGGCATCCACTGCCTAGGGTATGCGGATGACTTAGCCATAGTCATCAAAGGCCGGTTCGCAGGAGATACCTCACAACAAACACAAAGGGCCCTAAACAAAGTAGACAATTGGTGTCGATGGGAACGACTGACGGTCAATCCCGAAAAAACACAGATTGTTGTGTTTACAAGAGTGCTAGAAGGCCTAGGGCCACCGACGCTCGGGTGCCCAAAATGCCCTTCTTCGACAACAAAATGACGTTGAGGACGCACATCACGAAAACTGTCAAAAAAACCTCAATGGCATTGGGAAGGTGTCGAAGAATGTGCGGGAAAAGCTGGGGGCACAACCCCAAAACAACCCTCTGGTTATATATAAGGGTGATCAGGCCCATGATAACCTACGGGGCAGTAGTGTGGTGGACAAGGACGGAGCAGCAGGAGGCGATAAGGCTTCTGAACAGCACACAAAGACTAGCATGTCTCAGTGTCACAGGAGCTCTAAGCACTACTCCGATAGCAGCCCTAGAAATTATCCTGAACCTACCACCACTGCACATTTTCATACAAGGGGAGGCCAGGGCCGTAACATATAGACTAATGCCAGGATAGGCTCCCATAAATCGATCACACGGGAAAAAGTAAGGCTAGAAGACGAGCTGAAGGCAAACCCTACAACAGGAATGAAAAGCGATGCCATTGTCAAGAAATATAATTTCGACAGGAAATACAAAGTGATGATCTCGCAGAAGGAAGATTGGGAGAACGGCCCACCTACCAACGCGAAATCAAACTGATATACTGACGGCTCAAAGACAGATGAAGGAGTCGGAGCCGGAATATACAGCACAAAACCCGAGACAAAGATTTTAGTCTGTCTGGCGAGGGACACCACAGTGTTCCAGGCAGAGGCGATCGCGGTCCACCTCTGCATTGGAGAAATAGCAAGGCAAGACAACAAAAGTCGATCAGTAGCTATTTTCTCGGACAGCCAAGCGCTGCTAAGGGCACTAAGCACCACACAGGTCAATTTCAAGCTAGTGTGGGACTGTGTAAGCGCTCTCAACGAAATGGGTGGTCGCAAAAAAGTAACAATGATATGGGTCCCACGACACAAGGGTCATCAAGGTAACGATAAAGCAGACGAACTGGCCAAACAAGGCTCGTCAAGCGCATTCATTCGCCCGGAACCCTCCTGCGGTATCGCAAAAACCACAGTCAGAAAATCCATAAAAAAATGGACGGAGACACAAACTCAAACTTGCTGGACGAACACACCAGGGCAGAGGCAGGCGAAACAGTCCCTCAAAAAACATTCGCCGGCTTTCACGATCGATCTTCTTAACCAAGAGAGAAAAACGGTTAAAGCTATAGTACGTCTACTGACAGTACACTGTAGGCTCAACAAACACATGAGCAAAATAAGTCTGGCAGAGGATACAATATGTAGATTCTGCCAGGAAGAAGAGTAGGATCCTCTCCACATCCTGTGCCAATGTGAGGCCCTAGCAAGGGTTAGATACCAAAAGCTGGGCAACACTAAACCAAGCGCAGGGAGCTACGCCCAAGGCTCACTGTCAGGGTTAATGGGGCTAATCAAAGAGGCAAAGCTCGAGCACATCGTCAAGGATAACAGGGATCCACAATAGATCTGCAAAGGTCGCGGTGGTACAGTCCAATGAGGCCACCCCTACGAATATCTATCTATCTATGGCATGGAGCTGCGTCTTGTTGAAAAATTACATTGCCGTTGGCTTGAACTTTCTCCAGTTCCTCAGCTAAACATTGATCTAACATTGCTTTATATTTTTTACTATTCATCATTCTTTTTACTGGAATAAGTTTGCCACGTCCCGAGTACGAAAAACAGCCGCAGAACATCTTCTTAAGTGGATGTTTGACTGATTGAACAATATGGGCTGCAGCAAGTTGTTCATCCACCCTCTTACGAACGAATTTTGATCGCTGGCCCTGCACTAGAAAGTATCTCGACTGAGAACATCACCTTTCTCCAGTCATTTTTGGTCCAATTTGCATATTTTTTGGCTCACTTTAGTCTCTTTTTCATCATAGAGGCAGTCAAAAGTTGTTTTTTCTGTAGCCTCATGGCTTTTCTTCCACCTTCCAAGAGTCTTCTGCGTACTGTGGAGTCATGGATTTTCAATCCAACCCGTTCTAAATCTTGCTGAAGGTCGTGGTTTGTTTTTCTTGGATGCAATTTGCTATTTCACAGAAGGTTGGCTTCATCTCGAGGAGTGGTCTTCCATTTTCTTCCACATTTTCCTTTTCTCTGCACTTCAAGAGCTTCCGTCTCTCTCTCTCTCTCTATCTCGTGCTTTAATAGTTTATTTACAGCACCCAAACTCACACCACATTCCATTGCAATGCTTCTATGTGTCATTGAGGTATGCTTACTAAGCGTGATGATATGTTCTCTTTTCCTTGGAGTAACATCCATAATGCTAAATAATCTCTTGAATTAATTTCTTATCTGGCACTTAGTGAAACATATTAGAATGTGTAAAGTTATTTAAATTAAAAACACTTGGTATTGTTTCATAAATTAAAACTTTATTCCGACTAGTTTCGGTTTGTTAGACTATTTTCAAAGGAATGTACAGAACAATTTTTATCTAGATATATATATACATATTTTTGTTTCAGGTAATAAGGGAAGTCAAAATTGGGGAATTCCAAATCTCCTCGTTGTCGTTTACTATGTTTTTTCCCATTTTTATAACCCTGCTAATCTCCAGGCCTTCTTTTAGATTTAGTGTGTATCCCTTATTACCTGAATGCAGAATCTTAAAATTATGCGGATTAAAGAAGTGATTGAATGTGATGCAATGTTTGGAAAAGCCAGTTGTTGGTTTATTATCTAAAACAGATTTTCTATGTTCTTTCATTCTGGTTTCGAATAATCTTTCGGTTTGTCCAATATAAATTGCATCGCATTCATCACATTGAATTTCATAAACTCCACATTTCTTCGAATTCTCTGTTTTCGTCTTGTTATTTATTAATAATTTGTCTAAATTTAGTGGGTTTGAACATATAATATTAAAGTTTTTCCCTTTAAATTTATTAATTATATTGTATGACAGGTCATTAAGAAAATTTATTTTATACCATTGACTATCTATTTTTTGCTCAGGTGCGTAAAAGTATTTAATTAAATGTTTTTGTTTCTGTTTTTTTAATAAATTATTGCTATAACCATTATTTTCGGCAATTTGATGATGATCGTAGAAACGGGACACAAATGATGTGTGCCCTCCATTTACACCCAAGTCGATTAAGTTAATCAGTGATTAGTACTCCTTAAGAATACAGCAATTTTATGTATAATTTATTTACAAAATCGCATAATGATAAAAGACACATATTTAGGATATCTTACAAACTTAAAACATTCTCATATTCTAGAGTCATGACTTAATCAGAGGTTTATTCAATGATTATTGGTTGATTAAAGTTAATCAGTCGAGGTGCAAATGGGCCTTAGAATGGCCAATCATGACGCCGGAGATTTAGGTCTACACCTATTGTCGAATTTAGTAGGAATTCCAACCCACCGGTTGGGAGTAGAAGACACTAAGCGTTATTAATTTTAGGTGTATTTGTGATACTTAGATATTCCAAATCGGCGGAACCGGAGTTTGGAAATTCTTTGGGTCTTCTACAGAAGATGGCGAAGAATGAGAAAAACGTGCATTTGAAATCAAATGGGAAAACGAACCCGAATCAATGGGCAAGCCAGTTATCGCGCAGAAGAACATTTGAAAAAGCTCGTGTTTTGTTACCAAACTCCTGGCTGAAAAAAGCTGAAAACTCCGCGTATTCATCGCCTAAGTTGCAAAATTTTCAGCGGAAGAAATTCGAAAGTCCAAAAAAAACTCCCATAATTCGATCATCAAACTTACAACGAAGTGAATTGAAAAATGCACCACCTTTTCGCCACCGGACGAAATTCGGAAACCCAGGCGGAGAGACCTGGTGCACTCCTTTCCCCAAGCACGTTAATTCCACTGCAGCTAAAGAGATAGATATAGTAAGAAAAAAGTTTCTTAAGTGCTTTCCCATCGGGTGCCCTTTGATTAGCACGCATTTGGAAAAATCAGCGGAAGCAGCTTGTAAGATTAATAAGAACGCCAGGAGTCCTAAAATCGGCAGGCAGATGAAGTTTGACGTCTTGAGGACACGGATTTCAATGAATACGGAAGGGAGGCTTAAGTCACCGTTCAACATCACGAACCTTAAAATCGATAATCGAATAAAGGACAGTGTGGTGATGTCGGTGTCGAGTATAAGCGTTTCAGCGAAGACAGAAGAGATGCCCAAATCGGCTGAGGGTCAGACGATCAGCACGAAGTTGGAGGAATGCTCGGACGCGAAAATCTTTTTGAGGTTGGATTTAGAGGATATTAAGATCATCAAGAGTCCAAGCATAGACATTCGGATGAAGTTTGGTGAGGTGATGCCGGTGTTGAGGACAAGCGCTTCGGTGAAAACAGAAGAGATGCCCGAATCAGCTGAGAGTCAGATGATCAGCACAAAGTTGGAAGCGGACGCGAAAAACAACTTGAGTTCGGATTTCAAGGATGATAAGATGAAGAGACGCCCGAGTAGAGTGAGAGTTGGACCATCAGCACGAAGTCACGTAAAACCGCGGACGCGAAAATCATCTAGAGATCGAATCAAGAACATCACGAGTCCTGAAATCGACAGTCGGATGAAGGATAGTATGGTGATGTCGGTGTTGAGGTCAAGCGTGTCAATGAAGACAGAAGAGATGCCAAGGTCGGCTAAGAGTCGGACGATCAGCACGGATTTCAAGGATATTAGGGTCATAATGAGTCCTAAAATCAAGAGTCGGATAAAGTTTGGTGGGATGGTACCGGTATTGAGGACAAGCGTGTCGGTAAAGACAGAAGAGATTCCCGAGTCGGCTGAGAGTCAGACGATCAGCACGAAGTTGGAAGAATGCGCGGACGCGAAAATCAACTCGAGTTCGGATTTTGGGGATGATAAGATAAAGAGATCCCCGAGTTGGTTGAGAGTCGAACGATCAGCACAAAGGCAGACAAAAACGCGGACGCGAAAATCATTTCGAGATCGAATCAAGAATATCATAAGTTCTAAAATCGACAGTTGGATAAGGTATAGTGTGGTGATGCCGACGTTGACGACATTCGTTTCAGTGAAGACAGAAGAAATGCCAGGGGCGGCTGAGAGTCGGACGAACAGCACCAAGTTGGACGAGTGCGCGGATGCAAAAATCAACTGTAGTTCGAATTTCAAGGATATTAAGGTCATCAAGAGTCCTAAAACCAATAGTCGGATAAAATTTGGTGAGGTAAAACCGGTATTAAGGACAAGCGTTTCGGTGAAGACAGAAGAGATGCCCGAGTTTTCCCGAGTTGGACGGTAAGCACGAAGTGAGATAGAAGCGCGGACGCGAAAATCAACTCAAGTTCGGGTTTCGAAGATGATAAGATGAAGAAATCCTCGAGTCGGTTGACAGTCGGACAATCAGCACAAAGTCGAACAAAGGCGCAGACGCAAAAATCATCTCGAGATCGAATCAAGATCATCATGAGTCCTAAAGTCGACAGTCCGATGAAGGATAGTGTGGTGATGCTGGTGTTCATGACAAGCATTTCAGTGCAGACAGATGAGATGCCAAGATCGGCTGAGACTCGGACAATCAGCACTAAGTTGGACGAATGCAAAAATTAACTGTAGTTCAAATTTCGAGGATATTAAGGTCATCAAGAGTCCTAAAACTAATAAGCGGGTAAACTTTAGTGAGGTAAAACCGGTGTTAAGAACAAGCGTTTCGGCGAAGACAGAAAAAAATGCCCGAGTTGGTTGAGAGTCGGCACGAAGTGGGACACAAGCGCGGATGCGAAAATCAACTCAAGTTCGGGTTTAGAGGATGATAAGATGAAGAGATCCTCGAGTCTGCTGAGAGTCGGGCGATCAGCACGAAGTCGGACCGAATTTGCATCAAGACAGAAGAAATGCCAGTCAGCTGAGAGTCGGATGGTCAGCCCTAAATTGGGCGAATGCGTGGACGCAAAAATCAATTGAAGTTTGAATTTCAAAGACATAAAGATCATTAAGAGTCCTAAAATCAATAGTCGGATACAGTTTGGTGAGATGATGCCTGTGTACTCAACACCAACACCACAAAAAGCGTTTCGGTAAATACAAAAGAGATGTCCAAGTAGGCTGAAAGTCGGACAATCAGCACAAAGTTGGAAGAATACGCGGACGTGAAAATCAACTCGAGTTCGAATTTCGAGGATGTTGAGATGTAGACTCGGCTGAAAGTCGGACGATCAGCAAAAAGTTGGACAAAATCGGAGACGTTAAAATCATTCCAACTTCGGATTAAGAACATCACGAGTATTTAAATCGACAGTCGGATGAAGTTTAACGTGGTGGTGCAACAAGCGGTTAGGTAGAGACAAGATATGCCTGAGTGGGCTGAGAGTTGGACGATCAGCACTAAGTTGGAAGAATGCGTGGACGCAAAAATCAACTCGCATTCGGATTTCGAGGATAATGAGATCAGCAAGAATAGCACGAGGCTCAAAATCGACAGTCGGGCGAAGATTGGCGTGTTGTTGGCAGTGTCGAAAACAACCGGTGAAGACGATACCCGAGTCGGTTGAGAGTAATCGGACGATCAACATAAAATTGGACAAATGCGCGGATGCGAAAATCAATTAGAATTCGTATTTCGAAGATATTAAGATCATCATGAGTCCTGTATTCGGCAGACAGATAAGGTTTGGCATGGTGAGGCCGGTGTCGAGTGAGTACCTACTGGAATTTTGGTGAGAACGAAAGGGAGGCTCGAGTCGCAGCGGATCGTCGACAATCAGGGTTCTATTCGCGATTATAATACGGGGTAAGTAAAGTTGCTTACTCTCATTTCTCTAATACAGAATCTTTGAGAATAGGTTCTAAATGTAGATTACTTTTTCTTAACCAAAACTTACTTAATTAATATTCTACCTTTCGGTTTAGGGTTGTGTAATTTGTACATAAAATGAATATAACTGAGTATAAAAAGTAACTTATTATTTTGTATGCACATAGACTTCAAGGAATGAACAGGCAGTTGGAAAGAGTACATGTAGTTGCCTATGTTCAGAAGACTGAAGAGTTCCTAGAAGGTGAACCATTTCGTCAACACGTTCAAGACCGGCTTGGAGCAGTCGCGGATCCACGGCGGTGTGGGGGAAATGGGCAAAAGACACTATTTTTAGAAACGCATATCCAATTTCTAATAAAGACCTTTTTTTTAGTATTTGAAATTAATTTTTAAACTGCAAAGTTTAAATTTAATAAAAACAATATGAGTAACATTTTCAAAAAGTGGTATTGATTCTCCTGCAGTGAATTTGGTGCCAGAAAGACTAATACTGTTATTAGGAATACTCGTCATGTTGATTTTAACTAAATATTTTTGTCATGATCTTACATGTAGTTTAGAATATACAGAGTGCGGCACAATAACTGGCTGAAATGTTTTTAAATTATCTTTATTAAGAAGGCCAATTTTTGCTGGTTGTGTTTCTGGGATACGAGATGGCGCAGAAATAGCAAAATTGCAGAAAGTAGTTTTGACTATGTATTGGTTTATAGTGCCTGCCGATTTTATCACAACGAATAATAAAAATGATGAGTGCGGAGCACGTTGTTTGTTTGTTTGCATAGCGCCGTGCGAACGAATGAATTACGGAAGACACAAGTAAACTGAATAAATATTTACGATTTTAATTTCTATCGACATACATATAACTGTATAACGAAACAGATGCCTTTTTAGTTTGATATTCCATATGAGCATATACAGGGAGTTTTTCTTTGAAGTATACGTATTCTAAAATCAGATTTTTTTCTTTAAATATTTAAATATTCGTTGTTTTTTAAAACAGTTCAATTTAAAATTTTAAACTTTTCCACTCCCAGACTAAGCATGAAGTAAAATTTCGAGTTTAGAAAAGCCCCGTGCGCAGCGACCCGAGACAAATTTTCTGAGCTTTTCTAAACTCGATATTTAACTTTATGCGCCACGCGTATAAAACACTAAAATACAGTGAAATGTATGTATATTTGAACCTCACTTAAAATCAATGTTTAATACGCGTAGCGCATGAAGCAAAATTTCGAGATTAGAAAAGCCCAGAAAATTTGTCTCAGGTCGCCGTGCGACCCTCGACAAATTACTTGACTTCATGCTTAGTCTGGGAGTGGAAAACACTTGTGTAATGCTTCAAATTGAACTCTTTTAAAAAACAACAGATGTCGGAAAATTTACAGCTTATGCATATGTTTAAATAAAAGAAAAATTCCCTGTATCTATATTGTATACAAACAGTTAAATTCTGGCAACATAAAATATATATTCATGTTATTTGCAACAACATAAATGATTACTATCAAAAATCATATATCATACATGACTATTGCGTGCTGCACTTCTTAATTTAGTAAATTGCAATGAAGCCACAAAAGGAATAGATGCGAACACGATTAATTTTATTTATCATTTATTTTAGATTAATCTATTTAATAGAACATCTTTATAATAATTACTTCAATAAATGTTTTCTATGAAAGTATTGCACGGATTTATGTGATCATTTAAGAGTGTTCCATTATTTGATTTATATATAATTAATGAAACATTTTTTTTAAGAATAGTGTCAATTTATTCGCAAAGCTTCAATGTGCAATATGTATAAGTTTCAAAGATCTATTTTGATTATTGTGGAAGATTTATAGTTGTTCGTTCTTATGGCCAATTTTTTTATTTTATTTATTTAATCTTAATCCTTTTTACCTTGCGGTGTAAGGCGGTTTATATATTCATACATAATTTTGTTATCATCTGTTTAATCTGTTTGTTTCTGTCCATCTCTTTCTGTCTTGTGTTAGTTGTTTTGCTTCTTCCCAATTCATTCCCCTTTTCTCTATTGTATCCCTGATTCCATCATTCCAAGTTTTTCTCGGTCTTCCTCACTGGTTCCTCCCTTGTACTCTTGTTTCATATATCATTCACGTGTTTCTTTCATTTTTCATTCGGTTTATATGTCCAAACCATCTCATCTGTCCCTCTGCTATTCTTTCATTAATTGGCTCGATGTCTAGGTTCTGTCTAATTTCCTCATTTTTCACCTTGTCTAGTTTTCACTGACTATAGAGGCTTCTACTTCGTTATACATTGTTGAACATAAATAAAACACTGTTTATCACTTTGTTTGTATAACAATTGGTTTATTTGGTGACTATAGTTTCGATACTACACGTATCATTATCAAACCGTTAGTAACAAAAAACTACAAAGGAACATTATTTATATTTGCAAATTTTCTAATAACAGCGTTAAAGAGGAGGGTGTATTTAAGGTCAAGCTGGTCGTTAAACTAGTTGTCTAGTTTTGTCTTGTTTTCTATCTTCTCAAGAAATCTCATCTCTGTTGCGTTTATTCTCCCTTTTTGTTGCTCTATCATTGTCCAGGTTTCGCTGCTATATGTTAGCGTCTTATCACTTTTTTTACTATTTCTCTTTTTATTTCCTTAGGTATTTCCTTTTTACCAAAGAACATATGTTTCATCATGTTGTACAGTTTTCCAGTTTTTCCCACTTTGTCTTCTATTTCTTTTTCTAGTTTGCCATTGCTTTTTATTATTGTCCCAGGTATTTATAGCTTTCTATTTGTCTATTGTTGTTCCTCCTATCGTAATATTATGTGTTTTACGGTTCTTTGTTATTAGCATTGATTTTGTCTTTTGTAAATGTATCCTCATACTTATGTTTGCCAGTTCCCTGTTTAGAATTTGCATATTTTGTTGCAAGTCTTTCTCAGTTTCTGCTAATATGACCATATCATCTGCGAAAAGCAGTTCTGATATGTCCGTCCTTCTCAATTTCCAAAATCCTACTTTCAGTGTTTTCATCTCTTGTTTTGCCTCTTTTATTGCAGAGTCTAAAACTAGAGTGAACAGGAGGGGCCAAATAACATGTTTATTTCCGACCTTAACGAAATGAATTTAAAAAAATCAACATCGAATAATAATAACTGGGACCTTTGGTAATATGTTAACATATTCAAGCGGTTTTAAAGTGACTTTCCTTGGCGACGATGCAAAGCCCCAACCGTGTCTGGCATTTTTAGCGATGGGCCGCAGGTCCTAAAGTGTTAATCGGTTCCACCACCAGAGCAGGGATTGCTTCAGCGATTTTAAACTTTTGTAGTTTGTAACATAGGCACTGACCTCCAAAATGGACATACATTGTAGTTCATCGAAACCCGGAAAATGGGCATCGCAACACTCTTATGATATTTTCGCCTTGTGGGTTGAAGCAGAGCCTTGTTGAAATCTCTAATCCACATCCCGTAGTTCTGTGGTTCCCACGGAAGTATCATCTCGAAGATCTAGGCTGAAGCAGAGCCTTGTTGAAATCTCTAATCCACATCCCGTAGTTCTGTGGTTCCCACGGAAGTATCATCACCTCGAAGATCTCCCTACGGTATACTTCTTGGTCAACCTCTTGATCAACAAAAACGACGGGTGTCTTATCACTGGCATAAATTCTGCCTCCAAACCATTTTGGCTATATTCGACGGTGGCGGGAGCTTTTGATGGATCAGATCCCATTTTGGTTATTGTGGGTTTGTTCTACAGTGAACAACTTTTAATCTGTGAAGAGGATCCGATCGTATTGCCGACCCGCGGCCTGACGCTTGAGTTGGCGTTATCTTTAAAGTCGCATATACCTGTTCTCATCCGTAAGTAGCTGAACTTTTTGAGGCTTAGAGGGCTTGAGGTTGAGCTCATTTTTGATCATCGATCGCAATGATCAGTCGCTAATTCCGGTCCCACGGACGATTTTTCCCATCAAAACTTCGGCCGACTCGCTTCTTCGTCATATTGCGGTTCCTCTAAGTATTAACGGCGCACTTTATTCTTCTTTCCGGATGGTTGGTAGTATCTAATACCATTTATTTAAATATCGGATACAGAGAAAACTTCGATTTCGCGATTCTTTTGTATAAGATTTATCGGGACAGTCCTGCATGATTTGTTAGCAATAATCAGCCATCATATGCTCATCCCAACAGCCTTGGTACCTTGCTTCCATCGTGTTATCATATTAGGTTACACTCGCCAGGTACAAAAGTAGATCAAAACTGTGGAAATACTAAAAAATTTTAATATATGAAGTTTTAAATATTAATTGTATAAATTTATGTACATAGTAAAATTGCAACAAATAAAATAAATTAATAAAATAAACAAATAAATACGCACACGCACACGCACACGCACACGCACACGCACACGCACACGCACACGCACACGCACACGCACACGCACACGCACACGCACACGCACACGCACACGCACACGCACACGCACACGCACACGCACACGCACACGCACACGCACACGCACACGCACACGCACACGCACACTCACACGCACACTCACACGCACACTCACACACACACACACACACACACACACACACACACACACACACACACACACACACACACACACACACACACACCCTTTCCTGTTAAGTATTTTTTTATTGTAGTTTTAAATTATTTCACACTTAGGGTTTTAATCGGTTCCGTAAGTAAATTGAACAGTTTTGGTCCATAATAATGTATGCTATTGGGTGACTTAGAAAGGCGTAATTTTAAGTATAAGTTTGTTTTAGTTCTCGTATTGTGTCCATGCTTGTTAGCATGAACACAATACGATTCAACATTTTGATAGAAGGGTTAAAATTCCTAGATCAGTGAATGCTTTTTTGCAGTCTTCCTGGTATCCTAATCCCAGAATTATTCGAACAGCAAGCATCTGCAGGCCAAATAGTCGATTCAGTATGACCGAATGACCCAACGCAAGGATGGAATATGTAAGGTGCGACTGGCAGAGTGAAAAATATGCAGGGCGTAGTGATAACATAGGAAGTTTTTGTTTTAGTTGGCATAATAAGTAAATTGAACGTCAGATTTTGACTGCCACAGCCTCCTCATATCTGCGCCATGACAGTTTGTTATCAAGACTTATATCTAAAAATGTTGCTGTAACTTCTCTAGATATGTTTGATCGAAGAGAAAATGTAACATTGACCGTTTTGTTTTTATTTAGTAAGAGTTTATTTACTCCAAACCAAGAATACACTTCGTTACTGATGGATATATGCTCAAGGGTTGCTCTTTCTATATCAGCTGATTCGTTTATGAATGTAGTATCATCAGCGAATTAAAAAAATATGAGAAAATTTGATACATATGATAGATCGTTTAAATATATTAGAAAGAGCAAGGGCCCAAGCATAGATCCATGGGGTACATCAAATTTTACATATTTTGTAATTGATGTGTTTTTGTTCGCCATAACTATCCGTTGCCTTTGACAAAGGTATGATTTAATTAGACGGCAGCTGCTTGGGTGAAAATTATAGAAATATAACTTTTGTAGAAAAACATCATGATCAATACAGTCGAATGCCTTGCTAAGGTCCAAAAATAAGGATACTGTATTCGTTCCAGATTCAAAACTTTGAATTATTTCCTCTGCAAGGGCGACAACTGCAACGGTCGATTCCATATTTTGTTAGGTCTTTGTGGAACCTTTCCCATTGTTCCTTACTATAAAAGCCAAGGCTTTCAGGAATTTGTCCAAATGGCTGTGAAGGTAGTAGACTTTTTTTTTATTTTGGGTTTTACGTCATCTATTTCCGCTGCTAAGGCCAATCATGACGCCGGAGATTAGGTCTACAGCTATCCGGGAATTTTGCCGAACCCGGTGGGAGTTCCAACCCACCGGTAGGGATCTTTAACGTGCACGCAACATCCAGGCAGTACACGGGTCCTACATGCATTTAACGTCATATCCGAGAAGACGGAGTGTTTGGCATTTTTATCCTAACCCATATAAATGCAGACAACTTGTTAGGCCGGTATTTGAACCCCGGTCCGTGGCGTGGCAGTACAACACTCTAACCACTACACCACCAAGCTGCCCAGGTAGTAGACTTGATTGCTCATATTACAACAGGGCTTGTCACAGCTGATAAATGTTAGATTTATGGGTTGGCAATCGATGCTAGTCCATCTGTATGGTATTTACTTTATGAAAGTCTACGTCTTTATTTTAATTTATCTGTTTCACAGATAATGCCTGAAATTTATAATAAGTTGGCAACAATTTGTTGCCTGTCTTTAATTTAATAGATTTATGGGTCCGGCTATAAAAATAGTTGCCGGAGCGCTCAGAAATCAGACTGCGCTGGGATTTCAGCTAAGCATAAGCGATCTTCCAGAGTAGCCTCCTAATTGCATCTCTGCTATGCGTAAGCGAGTTGAAATTAGACCGGCTAGAGTACCGAGAGGTTTCTGCAATGTATAAGCGATTCCTCCTCGTTAGAACATAGCATTACCTGTACCCGTTCCGCAGAGCTGGGCAGGATTCTATTCCCGGATTCGAATCCTTTTAGAAGATTCAAAAGAGGTATTCGAATACTTTAGTGAAAACAGATTCGTGATGCGGATTCGTTACATTTTTGAAAAAGGATTCGTATTCGAATCCAAACGTAGATGATTCGAATCCTTATAAAAGGATTGGAATTCTTATAAAAGGATTCGAATCCTTATCAAAGGAATCGAATCCTTATAAAATTCGAATCCTGATACATGGATTCAAATCCTCCTAAATAATTCGAATCATCGCTATTAAGGCTGGGATTAGAATTCGATTAATTCAAATAGTTAAATATTCCAATATGAATATTTAAATCACTAAATTATTCATATTTGAATATAAATATTAAAATTTTCGAATAATTCAAATATTTGTGAATGCATATTTGGTTACTTAACCATGAAAAATATCCAACGATAATAGTATATTTTTAACTTCACTTGAAATCAGTGTTTTATACGCGTGGCGCATGAAGTAAAATTTCGAGTTTAGAAAAGCCCCGTGAAAATTTGTCTCGGGTCGCTGCGCGACCCTCGACAAATTTTCTACGCGGGGCTTTTCTAAACTCGAAATTTTACTTCATGCTTAGTCTGGGAGTGGACAACACTCGTTCTTAGAAGTTTCAAATTGAAGGATTACTCTAGATTACTAAGTTTATTACCGTTTTACAAAGGCTACAGCTCAAAGGACCAACCATGGTCTTCGCAAAACGAAGGACTACAGGGAATCGAAGTTTTTTTACAAGAAAACAACGAATATCTGAAGGTTTACAGCATGGATAGGAAAGAAAACATCTAATTTTGAAAAAATATCGAAGTTGTGTTGGTTTTCAGTGCATTTTTAACTTCACTTTAAATCAGTGTTTTATAAGCGTGGCGCATGAAGTAAAATTTCAAGTTTAGAAAAGCCCCGCGAAAATTTGTCTCGGGTCGCTGCGCGACCCTCGACAAATTTTCTATGCGGGGCTTTTCTAAACTCGAAATTTTACTTCATGCTTAGTCTGGGAGTGGACAACACTCGTTTGAATTTTAAATTTAACTCTTTTAAAAAATCGACGTATGTAATATAATAAATCATTCATTGAAATCATAGAAAAAGATGCAAAATTTTACCTAAGATTAACTTTTAGAGTTAACTTTATAGTTTGTTCGGCTCTTAGTGGGTGAATATTCTATTCCTAAAAAAAAACGTATTTATTTAATATTAAAGTTGCATTTAATACAATAACAAACTGTGAATAAATCGACATAAATCTAGAAATATCAAAAATCTCGACATGTAGAAAATCTTGACGGTCCACTCCCAGACTAAGCATGAAGTAAAATTTCGAGTTTAGAAAAGCCCCGCGTAGAAAATTTTCACGGGGCTTTTCTAAACTCGAAATTTTACTTCATGCGCCACGCGTATAATAATAATAATTTAATAATAATTTATTTATTTGTAAGTAGACATAAAAATATGTATTACAATAGTCAACATGGTTATATATATAATTTTCTTAAAATCTAATATAAAAAGTATTATCAAATTAAACAGAAACACACACAAAACATTAAAACAATTTCATCAATCATTTAAATATTCTGGTATTGAATAGTATGCTTTCTCTATTAGCAGTAATTTAAGCTGATATTTAAAGTCCTTAAGTGATGATAAATGTTTTATATTTGTTGGCAAATTATTAAATAAAGTTACACACATATAATAAGGACTTTTTTTAAATAGTGTCGTGGAATGAGAAGGCACAGCAAGTTCATTCCGATTACGAGTTACTGCAACTTTGTTGAATTTAGAATTTGTACAAAATTTATGTTTGTTACAAAAAACATATAAACAGGACTTATATACTCAATGACATTAGAAGCGTAACACCCAGAAGGAGTTATTATTTTAACTTGATTTTTTGCCAGTATGGTAGTCTTACATCAAGAATAAAATGATTACATTTTCAAGAAATTTTATTAAAAAACAATCTAAAAATAATTAATAATGTGTTTGGCGACCCCTTTGCTGTATACACTCCTGTAGACGTCTGGGCATCGACAAAATAAGATGGTCGATGTCTTCTTGAGGCATCTCGTTCCAAGCAACTTGAATTTCATCGATCAACTGTGCTAGAGTCTGTGGAGGATGGTGCAAAGAGAATATTCTTCTTCCCATGATATCCCACACATGTTCAATGGGATTTAAATCCGGCGAACGGGGCGGCCACGCCAAAACATTAACACCAGCTTCATTAAGAAAGTTCATAGTTCGACGAGCAATATGGGGACATGCGTTATCTTGTTGAAAAAGTACGTCTGGGCGGCCATCTAAATAAGGCAACAAAGTCGGTCGTATGACGCCTTCAACATAACGCGCAGCTGTCATAATGCCTCGAATGAATACAAGAGGTGATCGACTACCATAAGCAATAGCCCCCCAAACCATTACTCCAGCAGTCCTGTGTACATGCCTCTTAATAGCAAACCTAAGATCAGGTCGTTCTCCACGGTAGCGTCGTACCCTTCTACGGCCATCATGCGTGCCTAGACAAAATCGTGATTCATCGCTGAATACGACATCGTGCCATTCTGCCTCCCAATGCTGCCGTTCTCTGCACCAGTCCAACCTTTGGCGACAGTGTCTCGCTGTTAAAGGAAGCACTAATCTTGGACGGTACGAAAGAAGCCCAAAGAATTGAATGCGGCGATATAAGGTTCGCATACTAACGGGCCTACCTTCTTCTCCAATCCATTGATCACCGATTTGACACGTAGTAGCGACACGGTCTCGCAGGGCTATTTGTCTTAAGCGCCGATCTTGACGTTCTGTGGTACGCCTTGGTTGACCAATTGGTCTTTTTCTTGCTCCTCTACCTTCTTCTGTCCATACCTGATACACACGTATTACAGTTGCTGCAGTGGAATCAATACGGCGGGCAATTTCGCGATAGGACATACCGACATCTCGATAAGCAACAACTCGACCCCGGTCAAAATCGCTCAAATGGTGATATTGTGGACGTCTTCGGACTCGAGGCATATTATTTAAGCTTAACACACTCAACGGAAACACGAAAACTAAAAACATCTGTACTAAACAGCTCATATAAATAGTTTCATCAAAAAATAAAAAGTGAAATATTTTTTTTTCACAATAAATATAAAAGGCACAAGGTTGAAATTGTTATCAATGTATGCTTTAAATATAGTCACTCAGTTGCTAAAATATGAATTCAAAAAAATCATTCCTTCTTGGCGTTACGCTTCTAATGTCATTGAGTATATATGTACAATGAATAAAATGTCATTATCTGCAGATCTCTAAAAAAGTCACGACAGCTATCACGATAATTAGCATGCATAATTCTTCGAATAATCATTTTTTGCAGTATAAACAATCTGTGTGATTGACTTGATTGACCCCAAAAAATAATACCGTACGTTAGATGGCTCTGGACATGAGCATAGTAGTAAGCTAAGAGTGAAGAGCGACTGACCGAGTCTCTTATTGACAAAATAGTAAAGGAACTGGAACGGAGCTTTTGGCATACGTTATCAATATGCATTCCCCAATCTAATGTAGGTGTCAAGATTACTCCTAAGAATTTCTCCGATGTTACATGCTCTATTGATTGCTCATTGTGTTTCAGACCAGCAACTGTTGGTAAATTTTTATTTCTGGTATTTTTAAATTGAATATAGCCAGTTTTAGATAAATTTGGCACTAATTTGTTGCAAGTGCACCACGAGAAAAAAATTTTAATCGCATCATTTGCTAGCTCTTCGACAATTTGCGGGGATGAGTTGCTGATGGTTAAGGATCATCCGCATATTTACATATAGTAAGTTTCGGGATGTCCTCAAACATCATATCTGTGGAAATATAATGAATAGAAATGGAGCTAGAGTTGATCCCTGAGGAGTTCCTCTTTCTAACTTTTTTTATGTGACCTATATTTGTGGTTAATTATTGTATCTTTTTTGTCTTTTAATACAACGGACTGTAGTCTATCTGCTAGAAATGATTTGATTTTTTTTTTTTTTCCACATGAGGTGGTATCGCTTTGCGTCCCTGCACTACGGTCTCCGTGGTCCTTTTGTGCTCCTCTGGTTATTTTACTCCCTGTATATTCCTGTGTCTTCTAAGAAGTCCAGGAGTTTGGGCCAGGGGATGTTCTTGAGCTGTTCTTCAGGAAGCACGGGCTTCCCGAGTTGCTCCGTGCGTTGCCGTTTATGGGCTTCGCATGTGCACAGTAGGTGTTGGGGAGTTTCCTCTTCTTCCAAGCACCCACGGCATAGGGGGCTTTTCTCAAGACCCATCCTATGTTTGTGCTTATTCAGGTCACAGTGCCCAGTAATTAGTCCTGTGATTTTCCTTAGTTTCATTCTGCTCAGTCCTGACAGCGCTAATGCGCTATCAGGTACCGGGCCATCTAGGAAGAGTCTCGTGTGCCTCATTCCCATTTGGTTGTGCCATGCCTTTGTATGCTCCTCTGCTAACTTGCGTCGGATTATTTCCTTTCCGGTTTCATGTGGTATTCCGAAAGCGGGTTCAGGTCCTATAAATTCACCTGTTGTCCCTTGTTTGGCCAGCAGGTCGGCCCCCAAGTGTCCAATAATTCCTTGGTCCTTGGGTATCCATACTAGCTGTGTTTTTGTTGTTGTCGCCAGTGCGTCCAGCCCGTTTATGCAGTCTATAACCAGTCTGGACTGAACTATCGGCGAGGCTAGCGCTTTTAGGGCTGCCTGGCTGTCCGACATAATGGTAATTGGTCCTTTGTTGAGTCCCGACTCCATTATGTGGTGGGCACACCAGTCAATGGCGGCCACTTCAGCCTGGAAGATGGAGGCATGTTTCCCCAGAGCAACCGTGAATTG
This sequence comes from Philonthus cognatus, assembly GCA_932526585.2. Lineage (NCBI taxonomy): Eukaryota > Metazoa > Arthropoda > Insecta > Coleoptera > Staphylinidae > Philonthus > Philonthus cognatus. The sequence continues at coordinate 20,962,774 of OW052249.1, read as the reverse complement.
TTTGCTCCGGTTACAGCCTCCATAGATACCCGCCCCGGTTCCTTTAGTGTTTTTGGACCCGTCTGTGTACCAGATGGTTCCTTTACTCGTTCCCGGGTATGTTCCATTTGTCCATTCACTCCGCTGTGGTATGATTATTTTGAATCTGCGGGATGGGTGTACGATTTTAGTGAAATCGGACCTAATTTTTAGGATTTCTTCTTCTTGTAGCACTTTAAATGTTTCCGGTTGATTACATTATATATATTACCAATTAAGCCGTACGCTGAAAGCTTTTTTAGAAGTAGTTCGTGATCTATTAGATCAAAAGCTTTGGTTAGATCGAAGTAGATGCTTAATGTTATTTCTTTCCTATCAAGTGCATTGTAAATGGCTGTTAAAGAGTCAAAAATTGTATCAATTGTCGACTTTCCCTTCATAAAACCAGATTGACTGGAATGAAGAAGATTAAATTTAGAGAAATATGATATTAGGCGATCTAGCAACGTTTGTTCAAATATTTTGGCAAAAAATGATAGCACAGACACGGGCCTATAATTTTCGATATTACGTCTGTCTTTCTTTTTATAAATTGGTATAACAATTGCTTCCTTTAGAACAGTTGGAAAGATACCTTTCTCATAAGACTGGTTTATAAGATGCGTTAAAGGACGTGCTATTATCAATGAGATATCTTTGATTAGAAAGCCCGGAATTTCATCACATCCGGCTGCTTTATTTGACGGTAGGTCCGTTATGATATTCAGAAGTTCATTTTCGCTTACCGGATGCAGAAAGAATGTATTGTTTGAATATCTTTGTGGTAACTCGTCAGATATATTTACGTTACGGTCAATGTTCAGAGTATTTGTGAAGTGTTTTTGAAATAAATTACATAGTTCTTGAGGATTATCTATTGTATTGTCATTATAGTTGATTGTTATATTTTTTCGTGTCTTGTGACCATTTGTCTCTTTATTTATGAATGACCATATCGTTTTACTTTTGTTTTTTGAATTTGCTATAAGTCCATCAATATGTCGCTTTTTAGTAGTTTTAATGAGAAGTTTGTGTTCCCTTCTTGCTTTTTTATACATGTCATTAACATTATTGTCATTAGTCAATTTTTTTAGCCAATAAAGATTTTTCAGGTTATTTGAACTAACTAGTACATTCTTGTCTATCCAAGATTCACTTTTTGTTTGTGTATTTGATTTCTTTATAGGAAAGTTTTTATGAAATAACAATAATATTTTATTTGTAAAGGTATTAAATTTTGAGTCTATGTCTTTTGAGCCAAACACAAAGTTAAAATTTTTGCATGCAACATCATGAAAAAATTTAGCTCTACTAGAGTCTGAGTAATCACGTTTTAATATAAATGTATCAGTTTTAATACATTTGTGGCATTTTATTTTTCGAGAAACTGCATGATGGTCAGAGAATTTACATTCTATTGTGTCGGAGCTGAACCATGGAAAATTTACAAATATGTTATCAATTAAGGTTTGTGAATTATTTGTGATACGAGTAGGTTTATCATTTGTGTAAGTTAAGTTGTAGGAGAGCAGTACATCCATTAGTAGGTTTGTTTCTTTGGTATTCATCTTTAAGTTAATATTACTGTCAGTGCAAATTACAATTTTTTTAAACTTAAACATCAAATAATTACATAAGTCTTTTAATTTATCAATAAATAAATCATAATTAGAATTTGGTGAGCGGTATAGTGAAACTACTGCATATTTATCATTGCTTTTAGTAATCGATACCACACTGTATTCAAAAACCTTTATTTTTTTAATGGTACATCACAAATAACACATTCAACTTTTATATTGGTATTTAGTTTTGTAAATAGTGCTGTGACACCGCCTTTAGACAATTCCCTACAATTAAATGCCGCAAGTTCATAATTTTCAATATTAAATAAGTTTATTTCACTAGAAGAATGCCAGTGTTCAACCACTGAACAAATGTCACAATCTGTCGAGTGTAGAAATACTGATAATAATTCTGATTTGTATCGAGCGCTTTGGACGTTTAAATGAAAAATATTAATAGAATCGTTTTGATCTTCTATTAGTGCGTGCTGGTTTTAGTCGATCGATGTGATTTCGTTCACTAACGGAATAGTCGTAATCTCCAAACCTCTTTTTTAGCAGTTCATGCATATGTTTACTATTGAAATTAACATTGTATTTTCCTGTAAATATTGATACACTCTTTGGTGGTTCATTTTTGTATACAATATCAGCATCGTTGCGGATGACGTTAATATTGGCAGATAATGGACTTTTATTAGTAGAGGCTTGCTTTAAATATGCCTGATTAACAGTAGTAGTTTGTCCATTCAATAAACTTGACTCCATTGATATATCGGTTATTGTATTATCAATGTCACGTTGGTTTATCTGTTGATTAATTATTGTCGTCGTGTTCTTTTTTGATCCAGGTGATAAGCAGGGGTTCAACGGTGACTCATTGTTTGCACTTACACATTTATTTATTAATGAGTTGGTTTTTGTTTGAATCGATGTTTTATATGTATTTAATTTAGGAGTATTGAGAATATTTGCTGAACAAGATCCGGTAGATGGCGGAATATTATTAAGAGTTTCAAGCAGCATAATATTTCTTTTCATAACATCAATTTTGTCTCTGAGTTCTGCAATAAGTTCATCTTTGAGAGTAATAATTTTATTTAAATTACTCACTTCTTCGCATGGTTTATCTATAATTGTTTCACAATCCGAATCATTTGAGGTTAGAGAGGTGCAACAGTGAATATTTCCGTTATTGTCCACAGAAGTTCCACACACTTTTAGGATACGCATCGGATGGTAATTTTTTTCACAGTTAACACAGGTTACTTTTTTAACAAGCGAGCCGGGGCAGAAATCGCACACTAATTTGTCATCGTACTTCGTGGGCGCCATGTTGCATTGTATAAAACACTGATTTAACGTGAAGTTAAAAACGCACTGAAAACCAACCCAACTTCGATATATTTTTCAAAATTGGATGTTACTTTCCTATCCATGCTGTAAACCTTCAGATATTCGTTGTTTTCTTGTAAATAAACTTCGATTCCCTGTAGTCCTTCGGTCTCCGAAAACCATGATTGGTCCTTCGAGCTGTAGCCTTAGTAATTAGTAATAAACTTAGTAATCTAGAGTAATCCTTTAATTTGAAACTTCTAAGAACGAGTGTTGTCCACTCCCAGACTAAGCATGAAGTAAAATTTCGAGTTTAGAAAAGCCCCGCGTAGAAAATTTGTCGAGGGTCGCGCAGCGACCCGAGACAAATTTTCACGGGGCTTTTCTAAACTCGAAATTTTACTTCATGCGCCAGGCGTATAAAACACAGATTCAAAATGAAGTTCAATAACACATATATCATCATTAATTAAAATCATTATATAATCAGATATTTAGTCGGTAAATGTACATTTTTGTTAATAGAAACTGATGGAATAAAATATTACTGGTTGCAAATAATAGATTCAAATTTATTTTTAAAGGATTTGTATCCGTGATTCAAAAATGAGGATTCGAATCTTTGATTCGAATCATATTTTTCACTTACGAATCCTTTATTCGAGTATTCGTGATTCGAATCATATTAGGTGATTCGGATTCGTGATTCGAATCATGTTTTTGAGGATTCATCCCAGCTCTGCCGTTCCGTTGAATTCCAGGATAGTCCTGCTACGTAAAAGCGTTCTCTCTCTGTTGAATTCAAATACCTGTATTAGAGGAGTTCAGCTACGTATAAGCGTTCTCTCTCTATCCCGTCTGAATCAGAAGTGGACGGAGTTCAGCTACGTATAAGCGCTCTCCGGATCCCACTCTGAGCTGTATTACCCGTATATGTGTGTTACTGTTACCGCAGCGGAAACGTGTTTGTTTGCGCGTCTGCTACGCATAAGCGACCGCTAACCAATACTGGAAGCTGGCAGACCTTCCTACTACTGCTGCTACGCATAAGTGCTACAGTAAGGAGGCCTGTAATTGTATACAAATATATTGTAGATATTTACTTATTGTGTTTATTTAAACCAGTTTAATTAATTATTGGTTTATTTTCTCCCAATAGAGACAACTGACGGTCCAGAACCGAACCCGGAGCAGTACGAGAAGAAGACCGAGTCAGAGTTTGAATTTACTTGTATATAGAGTTGCGTTTTGTTTCTTTAGTGGCATATATTTACATTTTTTATTTTATTTTATTTTATGAATACATTTTATTTTTACAAAATATTGTTACATTATTTCTACACTAACAGGGACTCTGATTAAACCTGACCCTGGACTAACCCGAGGTGTACCCTAAAGGAGAGTTAAAACCGTTACAACATTCCAACATGCTTTACATCAGTTCAAGATAATTTTCGATTTGTGATATCCTAAACAATTTTTCACGAGATCTGCAAAAGAAGTTAAGGCTAACAATTATAAAAGATTAATGGAAAGCACGAAATTATTGTCTATCATTAAAGCCTGATCTAAGGTCCGTCAAAGATATCATCTTCTACTTTCTGCTTGTGTAAGCGAGAGAATTGGCTATATAACTAAAATATTGGCCATTTATCTCTATAGCTATTACGAACTGTCTTATTGGAGTTGATTTTATGTGCAATGAAGGCAAAATTATTTTATCTCCATTGAGTGGGTTTATGGTATTATACTTTCCAATGGTTAATTTTCTTCTTCCAGGCCAGTTTGTTTTATTCCCGTGTGCGTTGTCATTTCTGCTATCCTAAAACTCCTCATTCAAAAATGTCAAAGCCGATTATTCGCATTTTCCAATTTTTGAGAAAACACAAAACTCCGTAACAAGGACGACTGTTGCGTATTTTCCAATTTTTAACACCCTTTCTTTAATTTTCTTCGGTTCTTGCCTACACAGGCGTCCACTTTTAAGGTCATTTTGAATAGATTATCTGTGACATTTGAACTATTCTGACCAGAATTTTATTCGAAAATATGATGAAGAATTGTAACCATATACCATATATATATGGTATATGGTTCCAATTATTTCGAAAATATGATGGAGAATTGTAACCATATACCATGGTATATGGTTACAATTCAATATACATAATAATATATAACAATATATATAACAATTCAATATAATGTATACCATAACCAATTTTTGGTTAATTGCCTTCTTTTGTCAAGAACGTTATCACGCTTGTATGCTCTAGTTTTAAAACACTCATTTTCGCGTGTTAACAGCTTCACAAAAAACGTGAAAATAATTTAATTTACAAACAACTTGACAGATACTCGTTAAAAAGTTGCAACAACTTGACAGTAAATAATTATCATGATAGTTATATGTTTATATGGCTAGGTATATTTCTTTTTAATCTTCACTCATATGTATATTTTCCGATATTTGTTTTCTTTCAAATAAGTTGAAATAAAGCTTAGAACGTGTGTTTTGCACTCCCAGGTTAAACATGGAGTAAAATTTCGAGTTTAGAAAAGCCTGAAAATTTGGTTTGTTTGCATAGCGCGTGTAAAACACTGATTTCAAATAAGGTTTAAAATATACTTCTCAAGCAGTACGCTAAAGACGTATATTCTGAACTTCACACTAAATTAGTGTTGTATAAGCGTGGCGCATGAAGTAAAATTTTGAGTTTAGAAAAGCCTGAAAATTTGGTTTGGTCGCGTAGCGCTACGCCCTACGCGACCAAACCAAATGTTCAGGCTTTTCTAAACTCGAAATTTTACTTATGCTTAGTCTGGGAGTGGAAAACCCTCGTTTAAAGTTTTAATTTGAAGTCTTTTAAAAAACGACGAACATCTGAAGATTTACAGCGTAAATTTAGGAATGTATACTTAAAAAAAAACTCCCTGTATTTATAACTCAAGTGTCAACATGTTTAGTGTCATTTTCAAGTGTAACAAACTAAATTCTAGTTTACACATACGACGAGTATTCGCCAAAAAAAAGGTGGTATGGATATTTAATGGCGTGGTATGTATTTATAAGGCTAAAATAAAGATCGGAAACAAGTTTCCACAGTTATTGGACTTACCGTTTGCTCAAAATGTGCTGCTGAAAATTACATTTTTGACAAGTGACAAGTAATGTATGTCATTTACCTGCTTGTTATTTCCATAGATCATGGCCAGGGGTCGTCTTTTTCGGCGGGTACTTTGAAATACTGTACTCAAAGTAAATGATAGGTTCAAAGGGAAACGTCTTGTTTTTCTTCTTGAATCTTTATACCCTTTCAGGTGTCGAATGTGGATTCTGATTCTGCTTCCTCTTGTACCCATTCCCTCCATTTCTTACTGCTTCTTGCCATTATTTTCATTTCTCCTAATGTTATTCCCTTCTTCTTCCCTACTTTTTTAATTTGGTCAATCTATTTTCTTATTGGTCGCCCTCTTCTTCTTTTGCTATCATTATTTTTCTTGCCAATATGGTTATTGTGGGTTTGTTCCACAGTGAACAACTTCTAATCTGTGAAGAGGATCCGAACCCCGACGCTTGAGTTGGTGCCATCTTTGAAGTGGCATATGCTTGTACTCGTCCGTAAATTTTCCTCTTCTCGAATCCTTATACACTTTCAGGTGTCTAATGGGGATTCTGATTCTGATACCTCTTGTACCCATTCCCTCCATTTCTTACTGCTTCTTGCCATTATATTCATTTATCCTAATGTTATTGCCTTCTTTGTCCTTACTTTTTTAATTTGTTCAATCTATTTTCTTCTTGGTCGCCCTCTTCTTCTTTTGTTACCATTATTTTTCTTGTAATTCTATCTGCCTTCATTCTCGTTGTGTCCCCATATTCAATCGTTTCTTTCTTATTTTTCTGACAATCTGTTCTTGTTTTGTTGTTTTTTTTTCTGATGTCTTCGCTTCTAAGTCTGTCCAATTTTGTTTTTGCGGCTATTCTTGTAAGATGTTGTAACATGTAAGTCTAAATCTGTCTGGGAGTGCAAACTATCCCTAAAGCAGCTGACCAAGAACAACAGAGTTAAACTGCTCTGGGTTCTAGGTCATGCAGGGATTAAAGATAATGAACCTGCGAACGATAGCCTTGCCAAAGATATAGTGGAATAACTAAAGTCCGCATCAAGGGAATGATCCAGGAGTAGGAAGATGCTGCCAAAAGTGTTCACCTTAGTGGAATAACTAAAGTCCGCATCAATGGAATGATTCAGGAGTGAAAAAATGCTGTCAAAAGGGCACACCTGAGGAACACACCTGGCTTGAAGCAACCTAAGGCTCATACCCGGCCTTTTAACCAGGCACTGTCCTTTGAAATACCACCTGACTAAGATGGCTCAGACAACTGATGCCAATTACAGATTCTGCAACGAGGCACAAGAAACAGCAGAGTACCTACTTTGTAAATGCTCTGCCCTGTCCCTTTAAAGAGGGAACCTGTCATCGGTCACTTTAAAGCCTGATGACATGGTACACATTAACCCTTAAGTTATTGTAGACTACGCAAGAGGTCTAGACATTGAGGGACTTAAGTAGGTCAGGGATAATTACAAAAGATCTTTCAGGTCGAGGTAATTTTGGAAGGACCAGAGGCCACACGATCCACCGATCCCATATCAACTAACTTTTGAAACACATAGTTGTTTTAAATGATTTATTTTAAAATAAAGAAAAAAAAACATTAAAACAATGAAATAAGAGCAAGAGAAACACGGTGCACGAAGTTACAGGGTAGACTTGGTATGGCGTCGGCGTCGCAATCGGGATTTCTAGTCCAGCGGTGGCGTCTGGCTAGTGGTGGCATTCGGATGGAGGCGGCGTCCAGGTAACAAGACGGCGTCTCGGTGTGAGACGGCGTCCTGTGCTCATCGACGGGATGTGGCGTCAACGTCGGTGGGGTGTTGCGTCTGGCTTGATCCGGAGGCAGCAACAAACACTACCCTGGTAGTGCGGGACCTCGAGGCGGCTGCTTTGGCAACCTTGATGCTCAGCGTCGGTAATGACTTTAGGAACGATGGCGGAACGGCTAGCGTCGGCCTGGTCTGGATCCGGCGGAAGCAACGAACGCTACACTGTAGCATCGTTGTGGTGTCGAGGCGACTGCACTGGCAATCGGATTCACGGCGTCGGTGTCCATGAACAGGAACGACGGCTGGGACGGCTGACGTCGGTGTCGGTTTGTTTTATGTTGTTGGCTTCTTCTTCTTCTGGCGGCAGGAACGACGGCTGGGATGTCTGGCGTCGGTCAAAGCTTCCTGGCCCAGATAGAAGAGTCGAGGAACGCTAGTTCCTCTTGAATCCACATGTTGTCTCCTGTACAGCACAAGAGTGGACTGATTTCCTGGATGCCGTCCCCCGGTATTTATGCCACGATAAATGGCGCGGAGAAGGGATATTTTGAGGACTACGTGACCGTTGGCAAAGAATTCGCTAAAAGGTAATTATCGCAGACAAGATAATTACTTTCAGCGAACTCTCAAATCCAAACAACCGTTAAGCTGCAATTTGAAAGAAGTATAGAAATTTATAATCTCTCATCTTTCAAATTGCAACGGAGGTCATTAGTCCTCTCCCTTAATTGCCGATTTTGTAAAACCTGAAACATAAGCCGCCACGCCTGCCCAGGTAGATGTTAGCCCGAGCAGGGTTCGAATCGCGGGAGATAATCCATTGGGCTGGGCAATTAGTTAATTGCTAGGTGCGGACGCATTTTAAATAAAAGAAGAATTGTAAATGTGATATACAATTCTTGTTGCCGAAGATTAAAATAATCCTCGGTAACAGGGTATGTTTGTTATTTCTGCCTCAGAGAAAATCATCAAGTACTATTACTTTAACGTGCATTCGTGATTTTTAGAATTCGGCGTGGCCGGAATTTCGAAACTCCCTCGAGGCTTCCAAAGAAAATGGCGAAGAATGAAAAAGGCGCGCATTCGAAACCCGATGAGAAAACTAACCTAACCGTCCCACTATCGTCGAGTCCGCTATTTCGCCGAAGAAATTTCGAAAGTTCTCAGATTTTGCTTCAAAGACTGAGAGACGAAAATTCGATTCGGCGCCGGGCGAAACTGGAAAATGCTTACCGGAAGAATTTCGATGGTCCGCCACAAAACTCCACAGAACAACAAAACCCATTTAAAAATCCCACCATTCAATCATCAACAAAACCCCCAGCGTATCGTTACCGGACAATAATTGAAGACTCCGATGGAGAAGAACGCAACTACGACCCTTCATGCACTTCTTTCAGCAATTTCAATCCCGCCGAATTCAGAGAGCGCTATGCCAAACAGCTGAAAAAACTAAGAGAAGCGCTGAGGGACATGCGGAATCATAGGTACTGTCCAATCAAGGAGCCGGGGATTATCAAAAATGTGGACAAATACACAGACGATGGTGATGAAAGGTGATTGCTTACTTTATTTACTGTTATACAAGCTGCGGTTTGAGTAGCTATAAAAGTGCAGCGAAATAAGTTCAAGAAAATAATTTCATTTCATTTCATATGCAATAAACCCAGTTTTGTTCACATTAGGTTGATGGAATCAAGTTATCAAGATCATGGGTGTAGCCAAGAGGGAGCACAGGGGTGCCCGGCTCCACCCCTTAGACACCGAAAAATGATACATCCGAAAATTGTTGCGGGCAAATATGATACAAATATGTGAGTGTTTCTAAAAGTTTTCAGATAAATTAAAAAAAATGGGATAGCTCCCAAACCATTTTTTAGGCTTTTCTAAACTCGACATATTTACTTCATGCGCCAAGCGTATTAAACACTGACTTATTGTTCAGTACAAAAACATACTCCATCTATAATAAAAATTATCCATCCCAGTATTAAATTATAACAGATATCTGTTTTTGGTAGTCAAAATAATAATATTAATTAAAACTAGCTTAAAACATACAATCAAGTCATTTTTGAACAAATTTCGCGTTCGATTTTGTAGTTTGTCGTTGTGAACTAAGCGCTTAGTGGCAAATCTTGGCCCTGAAGAATAAAGACAAAGTATTTAACGTTATTTGAGTCGCCTATTTCCCAAAACCCCTGAATCCATTTTAAAACAATGGATTTAGGGGTTTTTGGAAATAAGCGACTCATTTATATTCATTTTCTGATATTCATCAGTTTACGACATTTCTGACGTTTAACTAAATATAGCATATTTTTGTATTTCTTTGCCCCATCCAAGTGAAAATCCTGGCTACGCCCATGTTGAAGATAGTGACAGGGGGCTTGTTTTTTTTCTTAAAGCCAGTGACGGACTTACACTGACTGGAGCCACTCAGTCGGTGTAAATCAGCTACTGATTGTAATTTTATTTTTTAGTGATACAGACTATGAAACAGACGTTAGCGATGAAGACCCTAGCAGTTTTGAAGAAAAACCTTTTAGGAATATGGAGGATAAAAACGCCCATTGCGCTCCAGTGAACAACGTAACTAACAAACTGGAGGGTAAATAAAATAAATATAACAGTATTAATAAAAAACGGTTTAACTTTGTTTGTATAACACAATTTATTTTTATGTGACTGCAGTTTCGGCAAATTTAGCTTGCCATTATCAAACATGTAGTGACTAAAACTACTTACAAAACTGGTGTATATACAAAATGGTTAGGGAAAAACACAAACAAATTACAAATTACAAAAGGGCTGTAAAAATGGGGGTGTACACTAGATCGAGCTGGTCGTTAATGAGATGGATTCCCGGATTAGCGCGGGCTTTGTGAATTTCTAATGCTTCTAGGAGATTCATCTTCCGACCCTTTACGAAAAGTACATCTTTTCCAAAAGTATGGTTTTCATCTAACAGATGTTTTGCAAAAGACGACTTATCACACTGTCTCAACCGAAAAGACCGGAAATGTTCCTTGAGCCTAATATTAAAATTACGACCAGATTGACCGATGTAAACTCCTTGACAATCTGTACAAGTTAATTTATAAATTCCTGATCTATTGTTTACATCTATTTTGGTTTTGTTATTAAATATATAATTGTTAATTTTGCAAAAAGGTTTAAACGCTACTTCTATGTTATGCTTTTTTAAAATATTTTTAATTTGGAAACTAACATTGCCAAAATAAGTGATTGATTTGTAGTTTAAATTATCTACTTTATATGGGATACCGGCATATAATATATGTTTAATTTTCGAAAATTTATGTTTTTTTATAAGTTTGTCAACCAAATCATGCCCATAACCATTGTTAATGGCTATAGCCCTAATCAGGTCAACCTCTTTTTTAAATGATCTTTCTGATAAAGGAATTTGAAAGGCTCCATTGATCATAGAATTGAACGAAGCTATTTTGTGTTTATAGGAATGTCTAGAGTGGATAGGGATTATTGAGTCGGTAAATGTTGGTTTTCTGAAAATGTCGAAAATGAATTTGTTATTTATTTTTGTAATAGATAGATCTAGGTATTTTATGTTGTTGTTAATTTCAGTTTCTACTGTGAATTTTCCAGGGTACAGATAGACAACTAAATCAATCTTTAGATTTTAATAATAACCTCCATCCAAGAATAAAATTCACAGTAGAAACTGAAATTAACAACAACATAAAATACCTAGATCTATCTATTACAAATATAAATAACACATTAATTTTCGACATTTTCAGAAAACCAACATTTACTGACTCAATAATCCCTATCTACTCGACATCCCTATAAACACAAAATAGCTTCGTTCAATTTTATGATCAATCGAGCCTTTCAAATTCCTTTATCAAAAAGTTCATTTAAAAAAGAGGTTGACCTGATTAGGGCTATAGCCATTAACAATGGCTAGGGGCATGATTTGGTTGACAAACTTATAAAAAAACATAAATTTTCAAAAATTAAATATATATTATATGCCGGTATCCCATATAAAGTAGATAATTTAAACTACAAATCAATCACTTATTTTGGCAATGTTAGTTTCCAAATTAAAAATATTTTAAAAAAGCATAACTTAGAAGTAGCGTTCAAACTTTTTTGCAAAATTAACAATTATATATTTAATAACAAAACTAAACTAGATGTAAACAATAGATCAGGAGTTTATAAATTAACTTGTACAGATTGTCAAGGAGTTTACATCGGTCAATCTGGTCGTAATTTTAATATTAGGCTCAAGGAACATTTCCGGTCTTTTCGGTTGAGACAGTGTGATAAGTCGTCTTTTGCAAAACATCTGTTAGATGAAAACCATACTTTTGGAAAAGATGTACTTTCCATCATTCACTATGCCGAAAAGGGTCGGAAGATGAATCTCCTAGAAGCATTAGAAATACACAAAGCCCTCGCTAATCCGGGAATCCCTCTCATTAACGACCAGGTCGACCTAGTCTACACCCCCATTTTTACAGCCGTTTTGTAATTTGTAATTTGTTTGTGTTTTTCTCTAACCATTTTGTATATATACCTGTTTTTTAAGTAGTTTTAGTCACTATATGTTTGATAATGACGAGCTAAATTTGCCGAAACTGCAGTCACATAAAAATAAATTGTGTTATACAAACAAAGTTAAACCGTTTTTATTAATAAATTAACATGTATAACGAAGTAAAAGCCTCCACAATACAAGAAAATAACAGTATTAAAAGGCGAGTCCATACTAACGGAATATGGTGTTCGCGACTATTTACAAACACGATTATTTGTTTTTGTAGACTAAAATCGCGAATAGAAACAAAAGTTTGTTTAGAATAAGTATTCAATTGGATTTGTAGTATGTATTGTTTTTTGTTAGATTCGGACGGTACCCCTTATTCTTGGCCCATTAGGGTGAGTCTCTTCCCACACATTCCGCCCTACATCAAATTCAATTCGCACGACAAAACGCGTAACATACTACCGGACATCGGCCGGAGGGATCTCAAGTGGATGGTTAGTACCGAGATGCCAGTAATCATCAGAAAGACGCTGGCCAACACCGGTTTTCACTTTGTCCAAAATGAATTCATGACAGGTAGGGTTTTTTCCATTTCTTTATAGCACGTTTCTTCTTAATATCAACTGTAGTTCAACATTACCCTTTGAATGTTTCTCGTCAACCAGTGGCTAAATTAGTCTTCCAATTTTAGGGGGCTCAAGCTCTAGACCTTGGGAATATAATATTATTTTTGTAGGTACCATTACCTATGGTTTTTCAAACTTTTAAGGGGGCTAATTTAACCTTAACCCCCTTTGTGCCCTATGAAATATTGTAACTTGCAGCAGGAGCTGCCGTGAATTTCATAGCGGTTTTTTGCGGCGGCCGACAACAAAGTCGGAGAAATTGCTAGGGAACGGTAGCGAGAGGAAACTGACCTTTGGTGTGTCTATATCCGGGTCCTTACAGCTTCTCCTGAGGGTGTAGTTCCAAAGTGATCGTCACTACTTAACTAATCTCGTACATTTACGACTCTCTTCTCTCGGTCAGCGGACCGAACAAGAATGGGGGAAGTGTTGTGCATAGCAAAAAAGGGTGAAAAAGCGAGCATGTTGCCAACCAATTAAAAAAATCGCTTGTTTGTACCGAACACCCCCTTTTCACGTAACTTCGCCACTGCCTTCAAGAGCCTTTTGAGTAGACCATTGATAATCAGTTAGGGTTTGGTGGGGACTGTACTGCGAATGTTCAAAAAGTTGATACCCAAATCTGTCAATTCACTACTGGCCTAATCGGGCCTGGCATGATCGTGATGCAGAAATTTTCTACAGGTCTGAACGTTTTCGTGCATCCCGAAGCAACAACAAAACTGTGACTAAACCATCAACAAGCAGGATTGTGCTACTACCTAATACCACATTTGGAAATAGCTCACTGCCATTTTCGGCTTTTACACATCAGTTTTGCAACGTTTTTAAAACTTCCCTTTTACATAGAGTCCGGCGAATGGATGGGCACTTGGGCAAGAAGGGTTAAGACGCAGGTTTTCAAGACGCTGAAGAATTACCAAAAGGTGAACCATTTCGTCGGTACGTACCAAATCGACAGGAAAGACTGCCTGTGGAAGAATCTGCAGCGGTTGATGTCCAGATACGGAACTGAAGAGTAAGTTGATTACAGTTTGTACAATTTTCTCTTCGCGAACATTTTCAAATAATATACAGGATGCAATTGAACTAATGAACAGGCTCTCTACTACAGTATTTAAAAGAACAATATTTGCAATTCAAATGTTCGTCCTTTTAATGTTTGTGGTTTCTGATAAATGAGTTACGCGTGTTTTAACCGACATTCCGCGTAGTCTACCAGTTTTTAAACGATCTCAGTTTGGATACCGAATTACCCCATCCAGTGCATGATTGAATGAAATGTATGAATGAAATCGATGTTTATTCATGTGTTTTCAAATGTGGATCGGATTAGTATGTATTGTATCTGTGTTATTGTCGACATAAGTACCCGTTGCTCACGGAATTCCCAATACTTACTTCAACATAGCTGTCAGTATAAACACAATCAAATGGGGAATAACAACATCAAATTGGGAATAGGAAATTCCAAATTGAGACTGAGCAAATATTATTCAAGAAATAGCTTAATTTATTTTATAATCGCGGAGCGACCAAACCAAATTTTCAGGCTTTTTTAAACTCAAAATGTTTGTTCGTGTTTAACCTGGGAGTGGAGAACACTCGTTTAAAGCTTCAAATTGAACTCCCTTGGAAAAATAATTTAATAATATATTCCAAGTCGATAAAGTCTAAACGAAATTTGTGAAATATTCGATCTGTCTTCATAAGCTAACATTTTTGGTATCTGGACAGACATGTTTTCCTTCATAGCAGTTTCAAAAGTTGACCAATAAAGCTCTTATTGTCGCTTACATTTAAAGCTTAAAATACTTTCCAAATGCTATAAATTTAGAAGATATAACTTATTTCTGAAATAACATTTGTTTGGCCACAATTAAAAATTGTTTATTCTCAATTTGATGTTGTTTGTTCCCATTTTGATTGTATTTAAGCGAACAGCTTTGTTTAAAGTCCTAATTTAAAAATGTTTAATCCTTATTTGATATTGATTGCTCTTATTTTAAAGTTGAAAAGGTATAGTCTGGGTAATTATTGTAACTGATCAATCAATTTTGCCATTTAATTTCTCATTAATTCGAATGAGAATGATACTTACATTTTTTTAAAGGTGACTTTTTAAAACTTCTTGAAAATGTGTCCTTGTGGGTCTTAGACAAATGTGGCATTTGCAAGATGGTGCTCCAGCTCAGTATTAGAATAATACATGTCGAACCCGGAGTTATCCTAAGTGGTTCAGTTCTGAACTCATTGATCTAATTTCTCCTATGAAATTGCATCATTTAAATTTAAAGTACTATGGTCTGGACTCTGACTATCAGCTTATTACATCTAAATGTTCACAATGTAAGCACAGCTAAAAACAACCATAGGACTACTAACAGGCCACATGACTGTTAAAGAGCATCTAAGGAAAATCGGAACGTATAATGGCGACACGAGTTGTCGGCTATGCGATATGGCACCGGAAAAAGCAATGCATATTATTTGCAGTTGCAATGCACTGGATAACAAAAGACAGCTTAAATTTGGGAACAGTGAAATGGTACAAACGGATTTCCACGCGCAACCCCTGAAGAACCTGCACAAATCAGTGCAAGGCATTGAGTTCAGAATAGTTGCGTGAATAAGGCCAGGTGAGTAAGGGATCCACATGGAAGACGGCCCCTCACAGGAAAAAAAAGTAAGATTTTGTCTCAGATTTGTTATGGGAACCATGTACAATCATTAGATCAATCTTTGCAAAGTTCGCCCAAATTGTTCTGGAATTACGTAAATGTAAGCTGTTACGTGTCTCGTCGGTCAAGTAATTAGGCGTTAGATTGACTCAACAGTAAAATTCCAACTCGCATCTAACTAATATATCGTCTAAAGCTCATCGTATGCTACGCTTCATAAGACGAAACACCAAACAGTTCACTAACATTAGTACTTTACTTACATAATATTCTTCTCGTGAAAGACCGCATTTGGAGTACAGTTTCATGGTATGGAATCCCCATGGCAGGTGTAAGATAGATTTACTTGAAAGAGTCCAGATCAAATGTATACGCTTTATTGCGTATAAGTTTCAGATATCTGGTTCTTATCAATAAATTCTGTTTCTTCGGAATCAATATGTTGGATACGAAGAAATGCAGATGTAATGCTAGGCTTCAATCTGTTGAATGATGGATCGACTGCTCATATCTTCTAGAATAGTTTAAAATCAACATGCCTAGCAGAGGTTTGTGCTCATTCGACCTCTTTAACGTACCATTTCATAGAACCAAATATGAGAGAAACTTTTATAAGGCTAGAGTTGTCACGTATTGCAACTCAGCAAATATCGACTTTGCCATTACCGACAAAAAAAAACTTAAATCGCTTCTCCGTGAGACAAATTAGATACTTTTCGTTTTAATGTTCTTTTTTTGTTTTATTTGTAAATTGTTTGTGATTTTATTTACTTAGATCGCAAATAAACAGTACTTGATCATACATGAAACATCTCATGAACACCGATAACCAGAAGTTCTTAAAAAAGTGAAAAGCTCGTGAAAAATTATCGAAAATTCATGATTTTTTTCCGATTTTATTTTTGCGGAAATAGGTGTAAATGTATTTTGTATATTATTTAAAATAAAACAACACAGTTGGGAGGGTTTGACTTTTATTGTTGAACACTGCAACATGTTTCACCACACAGTGGCTTCATTAGGCAGATGAAATAATGATTTGACAAAGTACAGGTAAAAGCTTATATACTAATGCAATTAAGTTAATAGGAGGGGGGGGTAATGAGGTAATTAGGCTGAAACTAATACAGACAATTTTGAGCGACTAAATATTGATTAAGGGTGAATTGTTTACTTCTATTTGGTCATTTAATAGAATACCTTTTTTGTTATATTTATTAATTTTTAATTCTTCTAATAAGTTTAGTTTACGACTTTTGTTACAATCGTGCAAAATTTTGAATTTAGGGTAAAAGTTATGTTGGTATTCGATTAAATGATTGGCGTAGGTTGAGGAGGTTTTCTTAAATTGAAAGCATTTTTGGAGTTTTATCATGTATCCGCCTCATCAATTAAATATTTTGTATATACTTCCTTAAGAGCCTGGTCATTGCTTTAATTACACCCTGGATATATATATATATATATATATATATATAAATTTGCTTATTAATCTGTGTAGATTCGGTATAATTCCTGAAACGTACATCTTGCCGCAAGACCTGCAAGCGCTCAAGCAGAACTGGTGGGGCAACGGCGGCGAAAAATGGATCATAAAACCGCCGGCGATGGCGCGTGGGCTCGGCATCAAAGTAATCAAAAAGTGGGTACATCTGCCAAAGCAAACCTCCCTGGTCGTCCAGAGGTACATCGCGGATCCGTTCCTGATAAACGGGAACAAGTTCGACCTCAGACTGTACGTCCTTGTGACGAGTTTCGACCCGTTGAGGATCTACATATATCCCGAAGGACTCGTCCGTTTCTCCACTGGTAAGTAATAATTATAACCATGTTATGTTATGGGGTCGGTGGGTATGGCCTCTGGGCATTTCGAAATTACCTCGACCTTAAAGGCCTTTTGTAATTATCCCTAACTTGATTTGTCTTATAAGTGGGACAACAAAAAAAATTAACTCATCAACCTGCATTTATGTTTTATATTCCAGTAAAATACAGTGATGACGATAACGATCTCCAAGATCAGTACATGCATTTAACGAATTGCTGTATAAACAGACATTCTAATAAGTACAAGGTCAACGAAGACGCTAACTCTTGCGAAGGCCACGAATGGTACTTCACATTCCTTTTTTTGGTTCCATTTATCTTTATTGAATTAATTGCTATTCAGGACATTATCGAAATTATGGGAATACATGGACCATCGGGGTGACAACACGAAAGCCCTCTGGGCGGAATTGAAGCGGCTGGCGATAAAGACGATGATCTCCGGGGAGCCGCCCATTGTGCAGTGGTGCACACAGAACATGCAGAGCCGGTATAATTCTTACGAGCTGTTTGGCTTCGACGTGCTTCTCGATCGACGGTTAAAACCGTGGCTGTTGGAGGTAAGTGGAATATGTAATTGTTCTAGATTAAGGGCCTGTTGCATCGAACACGTTAAACTGGTTCAACTTTGAACTTGAATTCAAAGTGATATAAGAACTGTCATCTTGAACTTAAGGATGCACCTGTGCTTCAAAATGCCGTAAGCAGAACCGTTCTAAATTTTCAATTTGATTGCTTTTCAAATAATTAAAATCTGTTTACAGAAACAAGACATTGCTAAATACAAATTATCATTATTAAAATTTATAAAGGTCAACAATGCCCCCAGTATTCAAACCGATATGCCTGTAGACCTGCACATAAAAGGCCCCCTTGTCCAAACGCTCTTCAACATCGCCCAGTTCCACTTCCCTTCGAAACTCAGCGAATATCCAGATACTCCACCTACTTACGATTCCAGGCTGTATACCAAGACTTTGCTCGGCGTTGAAACTGAGAAGCATGACTACTACGTAAAAATGAAGAATCGTGAAGATTACTTGGACGATATTCTCGATCGGTTGACGGGGGACGACGTGCGTATTCTGACGCAAGCCGAGGACGAGCTGGTAGCGAAAGGTCATTTTGAGAGGATCTTCCCGACGTCGAAGACGTACCGGTACTTGGATTTCATGCCGGCCAGGTATTACAACAGGCTGTGCGACGCTTGGGAGTGTAAATACGAGAATAATCGGCAAGCGGGTGAGTAATTTGGAGAGTCACTCAACGCCTCTATTTTCAGATATTTTTTTTATTTATTGAGGATTGATAGGCGAAAGGGCAGTCGCAAGCACGCCGCCTTCGTTTTTGTTATTTGTTTTCAGTTCAGATGTTATTTAGAACTTGTCTAGTTCTGCTATCGCAGCTTTACTATCTAGTTTCTGGTATGTGGTATACCAGGGAGTGCGCATTGGTGCACTGCACTTAGACCTCACTAGGCCCATTTTGCAGCCTCCCACTACGGGTCACCCATCCTCAGCTCAACCATCCCCCCTTGTCTAGGTAGTCCAGTATTACTGAGGTGGGCAAATCCCTGATGATGTCTATCGGCGGCCATCTCTCACCCAGTATGGATCCTCTCGTAGACGAGAGTGTCGGGCATTCGCTAAGGATGTGCTTGACAGTCTCGTCTTCCATTTCACACCCTCTACAAGGTAGTCAATCAACTATTCCCATCTTGTATAAGTGTCCATTGAGCCCACAGTGGGCGGTTAGAACAGCGGTTATCAGTCTGAGGTTCCTTCTGGTCATCTGCAGGTACTGTTTAGCTGAACTCTCGTTGGGGTACAGAAATATTTCCTTCGAGAGTTTGCAGCTTTCCGTATCATCCCAACGCTTCCTGAATTTATCAAGTGTGTTGAAATGTATCATCTTACACAGTGACAGGGGTGTTAATCGCATTAGCGGCTCCGGTGAGATGACGTTCATCCCAGTCGCTGCTCTGGCCAGTGTATCAGTCCTCCTGTTACCTATGTTTATATCGTGCCCCTTCAGCCAACAGATTGCTGCCTGCCGTAGTTTTTTATGGCACTCTAGTAGTATATAACTTCTTCAGGGACATTAAGGCTTGCCGACTGTCAGTTAGAATCAGTATGGCTTTATTTGACATTTTACGGCTCAAAATAATGACGGCCGCAAGTGTTAAACCCAACGTCACCAGTTATGCGACGGCCGCATACTTACTCATTGGGGATTTTCGTATGGATCCTCAGGGTTCTAGAGAAAACTTCACTCCCTGATTTATCCTTTCTTTTTGAGCTATTGGTGTAGATTTTTATTGCCGACTCTGTTATATGTTTTTTGGGTTGGATATTAACTGTGTAGAGTGCATTCCGTATTAGTGTCAGTATGCAGTAGTCATTGCTAGTCTCTAATAGAGGTATATCGTTGCAGAACTTCCTCCAGAGGTGACCTCTGACTTTCCCACAGTTGTTAATGTTCCAAATCCCGCTACTTTGAAGGCGAGGTATGGTCGCAATAGCCAACCTTGCCATGTGAATATCGAGTGGCGGAAGGCATAGCATGACCTCCATCGTCATTGTCGCCATTGCCTTACACTTAAACAGACTGTCCGCTGCACATGCGCTAGTCTCTTTATCGTCGTTACTTGTTTGGTACTGGGCCACCAAACTGAAGCTCCATATGTTAGCATAGGCCTTATGATAGCTGTGTACAGCCACATCGTGGTGCGCTGTTTCAACCCCTAGATTTTTCCCACTGCCCGACGACATTGCCAAAAGGTTCTTAGAGCTTTGTCAGTTTTGATTTCGATGTGCGTTTTCCAGCTTAGTTTCATATCAATTGTAATGCCCAGGTATTTCACTTCGTCGCTATGCTGCAACATCGTATTCAATAGCTTTGGTGCTCTTTTCGTCACCTTCCTTTTCTTAGTGAACATGATTATCTCCGTTTTAGCCGAATTTACCGACAAGGAGTGATCATTGTACCACCGCGAAACTGTATTTAGAGCCCTCTGCATTTGATCCCAGAGAGCGTCTTCAAATTTGCCACGTACTATAATAGCTAAGTCGTCCGCATAGACTGTCACAAAGAAGCCTAATTGCTGAAGCTTTTCTAGGAGGCTGTCTAGCACCATGGTCCATAGTGAAGGAGATAGAACACCTCGCTGTAAACAGCCTCTGTCAATCTTGAAGGTGATACGTTCTCCATCTACCTCCACTGCGACCAATCGGTTGGCAAGTGCATTACCAATCCAGTCACGTTGTTGATGGTACTCCGCGCTTGTTTAGCGCGTTTCTTATCTTCGGTATGGTCGTTTCATCAAACGCATCTTCAATGTCAACAAAAACACCCAGGGCGGACTCTTTGTTATCCATTGATCTCTCGATCCTACTCACGACGTTATGTAGGGCCGACTCGGTGGATCTTCTTCGGGATCTTCCCCGTGTGTAAGCGTGTTGCGACGCCATCAGCGGTTGACTTATAAGTGCTGACGTTCTTATATACCTCTCACAGATTCTCTCCAGCGTTTTCAGGAGAAACGAAGAGAGTGAAATTGGTCTGAATGCCTTGGATGCCGTATAGTCTGCTCTACTAGGCTTCGGTATGAATACAACCCTAACTTGTTTCTAGACCTTTGGGACATATTCCAGCGCTAGACTGGAACGGAACAGCATCACTATGAGCTCAAGTAGTGCATCCCGTCCCGCGTCCCCACTGTAGTACGGCGAGGAATATGCCGTCTGGCGGAGAAGCTGTTTATTGCCATTAGGGTGTTTTCCTCGATAACCACCTCCTGGGCTAGTTGTCTTTGTTCAGATCTTATTAAGGTGATTTCAGGTTCTTCCCTGTGACTATCGGTAAACTTTGGTCTGTATTGCGTTGCCGTAATTTTCTATAGAGAGGTAGGTGTTGCAGATGTTTTAGGTTTTCGAGAACATGGGGGCTTTACAGTCTGATCTGTGAAGATCAAGAAGTCATCCGTTTGTGCTTGTTAGTTTGGGTTGTCAACACTACACGTTATCTAGGTTAGTATTAGGCAAAGGGTGCGCTACGAATTCTAGGTCAGTGATAGGCAAAGGTAGTGCTACAAATTTGTCTAAGTGGGTCGTGAATTATTTTTATTTTAACGTTATTAGCCAAATATACGACACCATTAAATTTCTTCTTCCATGCTGTTAGAGTAAAAAAATGTAGAATCAGTAATCTAGACATGTGTTTATAGTTTAATTTAAACATTTTAGGTATCAACAGGCTTAAATCGCTGTGCGCCGAAAAGCTGCACTTAGAAGTGGCATCACCAACGATATCCAGAAAGGTGAATCAGTTTATTTATTTCCCATTCGAATTAAATTGTTTCCCATCTAGCACATAACTAAAGGAAATCATGTATAGCCCTCCCACTGAACACGGAAACATTTTAAATATTGCACGAATATTAAACGTGATACTAAAATAAAACATTGTATTCAAATTATTACAACAAAGTTTTAGCAACGTTACAAACATTTTATAAACGTTTTCCGTGCAATATTGATTTATATACATTACCGAAATATTAAACATGATACTAAAATTCAACATTGTTTTATAACGTTTTAAAAATATTGCGGCAAAGTAACACAAAGTTAATTAATTTGACTTTTATGCAAAACTGTACCGACTGAACAAAAAACAAACAAATAACGCTATATCAACATTTTAGAAACATTAAATGTTGTTTAAATTTTAATGATACATTACTAAGATGCGATTGTTCAGTGGGTATTGTAAACATAGGATATATATTGAAAATCGTAACATTGCATTTTTAACACTGTATAATTGTTGAAACTGTTGGTTTACACGTTTCATGGACATTGAACATACAGAGAGTCTTTCATTCAAGTAAACATATCCCAATTATATGCTGTAAATCTTCAGATATTCGTTGTTTTTAAAAGAGTTCAGCTAAAAGCTTTAAACGAGTGTTTTCCACTCCCAGACTAAGCATGAAGTAAAATTTCGAGTTTAGAAAAGCCCCGTGAAAATTTATCGAGGGTCCCGCAGCGACCCGAGACAAATTTTCTGGGCTTTTCTAAACTCGAAATTTTACTTCATGCGCCACGCGTATAAGCCGCTGGTTTCAATTAAAGTTTATGCACTTGTTAAAATTATTTTAATGTTTTCAGAGTTTAAGCGTACTAGGTACTTAGGTTCCGGGGTACTGTCTCCCCTAGACTATACATTACTTTTTGTAAGACAGTTTGTTTATTGTTTTTTTGTTACCAATATATATTTGTATTTTATGACCCATTTAAACCCAGAAATAAATGTTGCATTGAGATTACGAGAGAAACCTTCCTATAACGTTCACCTAATTGCTGCACATCGGGTTGTATACAATACGGATTCTATGCATTCATTGTATGCAACTTAACATACATACATACATTCGTATGTTGGGTTGCATACAAATAAGAGTAATTGCTCGTGTTGCATAGGCTTTGCTTTGTCAACGGTGCACCGTTGACAAAGCAAAGCCTATGCAACCGCGGTGCAGCAATATTTTTCATTTAACGTAAGCATGCAACGTTCCTGCAGGCGGACATTTAGCCTTTATTTCAACATTCATGCAACTTAAAACGCAACGTTTCGTATTACGCGGTAACATTGATGCAACGTGCCATGCAACGTTTATTTGTTTAGTAGGTTGATTCAGCTCATGTTCCTATTACGTTTAAATACCTAAAAATCAAAGTCACATAGTTTTGTCAGACCTAGCATATGTTTTACTCGACCCAGACTTGCAATTTAGCTACAGCAACCCATATCAACATATCAGAATTACGATGTGATATGTCGCATCTGAGTCTATTGCACATACAATAGTGTAATTTTGAGGTGACGATGTACTGATTACACGACATAACGTTGTTTGTTGTCCTTTTTCTGGTAGGTTGAATCTTCATTTTGTCGAAAGGAGAGATATTTTTTGCGACGCCGACGCTCCGTGCCTGAGCCTGTGCCTGTTCACAGTGTCGAAGTTAATCTGAAAATTCCGTTTTTGTAGCATTCGCCGAATATGAGGCGAACCTCGTTTTCAAAGAAGCGGCCACAGTCGTCTAAAGGGGAAAGACGTTCGCGAAGCCGACCACGGTGGAGACCTTGACAAGACTAAAGTAAAAGAGGGAACACTAACATTACCACCATCTTCTCCACCCAGTATCTTTCTTCAGGTGACAATCAAAAACCACCGCTATAAATTAGGTAATTTTAAATATGATTTATTATTTTGTATTGTTAGTTAGTTTAAAGAGAATTTACCTAAACGTTACATATACTTTAATAGAGCGTTGTAACAAATCAAATTAAATAAGATTTTAAATATTTCATTGTATAATTCAATATCCGGAGGTGTATTTGCACGGGAAGTAGTTGTTTCAATAAATATTTATCGTCTTGAGTTGTCTTATTAATTAAGACATTGTTTGCATTTTCACGAATAGTTTTTTCGTAATTTTATATATTATATGATTTATGTGTATATGTTACGGTAAACGTATGGTCAACAAATATACCTAGTCAGGCAAGAGTCAAAATACATAACAAATTTAGTTTAAACTTATGAAACGTCAACAGTTCTTACATACAAAAATATGATTTGACTAGTTAAGAACCTACTTAATGGGGAAACCGATGTTCTGTATTCTATCTTATTAAAAATGATTACAATGTTATTGCAATGCATGCGCTGTAAAATTTCTAACGGGTTTTTTCAATCCTTGGTTAAGCATGAAGAAACATTTAGAGTACAGAAAAGCCTGAAAATTTGGTAGCAAAGCGGAGTGAACAAAGCCTATGCTTAGTCAAATAGTAGAATATGTTAGTAACATCAAATTAAACGCTTTTTAAAAAGAATTAATGCTTTAATATGAACAGCGTGCGCATCGCGGCATGCATACTTAAAATATACAAAATCACAGCTTGTTTTGACATTTTTAGTGTCACTTTCGAGAGTAACAAACTAAATTCTAGTTTACACGAACGGCGATTTATCGCCAAAAAAAGGTGGTATGGATACTTAAATGTGTGGTATGTATTTATTATGATAAAGTACAAGCCGAAAAAGTGTTTTCACCGAGATGAGACTTACCGTTTTTTTAAAATTTGCTGTTGAAAATACCGCTTTTTGACGGACCATGTTTGTCATAACTGCTTGATATTTCCATAGATAATACAAAAATGTATAGTGAGCCGTCAGGGGTCGCGTTTTACAGTGGCCAATTTAAAATACTGTTCTCAAAGTAAATAATAGGCTTAAACCCACTGAGCAAACACATTCAAGTAATGTTTCATCAACATTAATACAACGTTAAATGTTGCTACAATGTTGATATAATGTTATTTGTTTGTTTTTTGCACAGTCGGAAGATATGTAAAAAGTAATTATTGTTATTGATTACATCTGCAATTATGATTTTTAGCCTTTCCAAATCGACGGAGCCAAAGTTTTGATATTCCTTGGGTCTTCGTTTAACGAGAAAAAGAAAACGCCCATTTTAAATCGGAAGGAAAAACGAACCTGAAAGTGCCACGTCCGATTTTACATCTCGAGAAACATTTGAGGACTCTCAGGTGTTTGCTTTAAAGCTCCCACCGCACTAAAATGGTGAAAATGGAAAATTCCCGCAGGGAGAAATTTGAAAGTCCGCCTCAGAACTCCACAGAACTACAAGACTCAATTGAAAATCAATCATCGGAAAATGTACAACTTGCAGAATTGAAAAACCCCGTAACTCGTGGTCACCGGAAGAAAAGCGAAAGCACCGACGGACGAAAACGCAGCTTCGATACCACGTGCATCTCTTACGGCAATTATTTCAATACAACTGAATTCAGAAAGCGCTATTCCAAACAGCTAGAAATGCTAAGAGCAACACTGGAGGAACAGCGGAATCATAAGTACATTGCTATCAGGCCGCTTAAGATTATCAAAGATGATAGGTGATTTACATTGCTTACTTTATTTTCTTTTATATGGGGTATAGCAAAAGTCCAAATAGACTTTTTCTTTGCCAATTACCAATACCCAGTTGCACCAGAAACATTAAGCTGGATTAGGGTCAATTGCACCAAACACTGGTTCAACTTTGAACTTTAGTTCAAAGTGACATTAGAATAATAGGAACTATTTTGAACTCGAGTTCAGCTTGAGCTCCAGTTCAACGTTTTTGGTGCAACTAGGCATTAATCTCTGAACTCGAGTTCAATAACTGTATGTTTTTGAGTTTACGTGAAGTGATTGTTACACTAAAAAAGACTGTATTCCTTACTTCAGTAAGTAAGTAAGTTCTTTACTTTAGTAAGTAAGGAAGAAAGGAAGGAAGTAAGGAATAACAGTCTTTTTTAATGTAACTCGAGTTCAAGATGACAGTTTCTATTGTTGTAATTTCGCTTTAAACTCGAGTTTAGAGATGGGCCGGTTTAACGTGATTGGTGCAACAGGCGCTGATTGTGTATAATTTTATTTTAGTGATGAAAATTGTTCTTGGCCCACCAGGGAGAGCCTCTTCCCGCACATTCCGCCATACATCAAGTTCAGCTCGCATGATAGCACGCCGAACAAACTGCCGTCCATCGGCCGGAAGTACCTCAAGTGGAAGATAAACAATTTTACCCAGATCGTCGTCAGGAAGACGGTGATCAACACCGGTTTTCGGCTTATCACAAGTGACTTCAGTACAAGTTAGGATTCTTTCCAGTCTTCTCCTCTTAGAGTCCATTTGAACACCAATTATTTTAGAATCCAACGCTATATAGGGCAGATCCAGAGGAAATTCATAAAAAAAACAAATCTTGTACAGGGCGCTCCATTAGTGTCTTGACTTTAACAGCTTTATAACCTAAAACCATTGTCAGGTGCATCCGCTACTGGTCTCATGGTGCTTCTTGTTCTGGTTCTGGTTCTTTGGGGAGTGTGCATTTCTGCACTGCACTTAGGCCTCATTAGGCCGACTCTCTCATTTGTTTAGTGGGTTGAATGGTAACCGTGTAGGATGCATTCCGAATGAGTGTCGGTCTACAGAAGTCAGTGCCAGCCTCTAAAAGAGGTATGTCTTTGGAGACACTCCTCCAGAGGTGTCCTCTGACTTCCCCACAGCGGTTACTGTTCCAGATCCCACTGCCTTGAAGGCGAAGTATAGCCGTCACGGCCTCCCTCTCCACGTGAATATCAAGTGGCGGAAAGCATAGCATGACCTCCATCGCCATCATTGGAGTAGTGTGCATGGCGCCTGTTATACTTAGACAGACTGCCCGCTGCACTTGCGAGAGTCGCTTCCTCGTAGTTAACTGTTTAGTCCTGGGCCACCAAACTAAAGCGCCGTATGTTAGCACGGGCCTTATGATGGCTGTGTATATCCACATCGTCGTGCGCGGTTTCTGCCCCCAGGTTTTCCTCACTGCCCGACGGCATTGCCGAAATACCCTTATGGCTTTGTCTGTTTTGATGTGCTTCTTCCAGCTTAGTTTCCTGTCGAGAGTGATGTGGTGCTTCTTGTATGCACCATGAAACTAGTAGCGGATGCTACTAGTTTCATGGTGCGGCCTAACGTAATTATTGATTTAGCCAAATGTAGATTTTTATATAATTTTTTAGCACGAGTCTTGTTTATTTGAAATGTATTTTTTTATTGTGTTGATATGCTAGAGTCGGAGGAATGGACGGGCACTTGGGGAGGGTACATAAGATCGGCTATGTTAAAGACGCTGAAGAGTTCCCAGAAGGTGTGCCATTTCGCCGGCACACTCCAGATAGGCTGGAAGGACCTCCTGTGGAAGAATCTACAGAGTTTTATGTTCAAATACGGCACTAAAGAGTGAGTTGATTTATACATTTACGAATTGATCTACGGCCGAATTTCAGTAGTTCAGATTTACTTGTTTTTTCAAATGTTAGAACTCTATTTCTTTAATAACAAGAAAAAATATCGCAATTATTATTAATCTATATAGATTCGGTATAATTCCTCAAACGTACATCCTGCCGCAAGACCTGCAAGCGCTCAAGCACAACTGGTGGGGCAAAGACGGCAGCGGCGGCGAAAAGTGGATCATAAAACCGCCGACACTGACGCGGGGTATCGGCATCAAAGTTCTAAACAAGTGGATGAATCTGCCTAAAGAGACCTCCCTGGTTGTCCAGAGGTACATCACAGATCCGTTTTTGATAAACGGGAGTAAGTTCGACCTCAGGTTGTACGTCCTTGTGACGAGTTTTGACCCGTTGAGGATCTACATTTATCCCGAGGGACTCGTCCGATTCGCCACTGGTAAGTGATGGTTATAAATTTATAACTTCCTTTTCAAGTTCACATTGGCACCGAACAAGTTCAAGTTGACAATATTCAAAATCAAGTTGTTAATCAAGGACGAAGAGCATATTGTACTAAAGCCTTTCCAATATGTGCTTACATAGCCAGGCCAATGTTTGTACCAACATTTGTTGTTCTTTTAAAGATTATAAGTAAGAATCCACATATTGGCTTAACAACTACCAACTTGTCACTTGTTCCTTTTAGGCGGGACAACAAACCGACCACTAAGTGACAAGGGGCAAATGCAAGCTCCAACGTCCGCTTCGCTACGAGACCAAACCGAATTTTCAGGATTTCCTAAACTCGAAATTTTACTTTATGCCCCACCCTTTATATGCAACACTGGTTTCTTCACTTGTTCGCTTAATCCATCTCGTTTTCAATTTATTCAAATACTGTTGAGAAAAAACTTAGAACAACTTTTTACTAGTAAAAAATACTATTAGCTGATTTCGGGTTTTTAATGTAGCATTTGTATGTATAGTTAAAAGAAAAATTTCTTGTATATATCGATCAACAAACATTGCTTGTCACTAATCAAATGCAACTTGAATGGGATTAGTGACAACTTCATTTTGATTAGTGCCAATTTGAACTTGAAACTTGAAAAGAGCATATATAATGATGTAGTGAATAGTTGTAGTGAATGGGTATCGAATATCTTAAGAATCGAGCAAGCATTATTAGCAATGTGTGACTCATATTTTTATATATTCCAGAGAAATACAGTGATAAAGATGATGACCTCGAAAATCGGTGCATGCATTTAACAAATTGCTGTATAAACAGGCAGTCGAGCAGGTACACTGTCAACGAAGACGCCAACTCCTGCCAAGGCCATGAATGGTACGAATCTTTTCGTTTCATTTATTTTCACTCCTTGTTTTTTACACGTACTCTCCAAACACTACTGTGTTAGGATAAGAACATACCAAATCTACGTTACTGCGATACCTCGATGTCGCTGTATAGTTTGCAACATAGATGTCATCTCCTGGTAAAACAAATGCATGTTATGGGTGTCTTTGTGGCCACGCGCATGAACTTACCTCCGGATTCGAAGGGCTTGTGGCTAGCTAGTCCTAGGGGTCGAGGTCCTTGTAGAATTTTTTATATAGGGTGGAAAATGGGGGGTTGTCGCCATCAATTAACTACCGGTGTGCATAGGTACACATTTATTCCAATTCTTTCCTGTACACTGTACGTCAGCTAAATCCGTATTATATGTTTCACTATAACTAGATATCGTTGACACTCAATCCATACAGGTTTTTACATCCGCTATTGGGATAAGAATAGCGCGAAGCCAAAAAGATAAATGTATAATTCTAATATTAGTCTAAATCATGGCTACCTACAAGCACTCTTGTTAGGCTCTTTACTCTTACTTTGCCTAACCAAAAAACGGTCATCTCGTATTATATGGTATGCGCACGCAAACATCAGAGGCGTGTCCTTCAGTTTAAATATTTAATTAACTTTGAAAAAGGTATAATCACAACGTGACAGCATGCTGAAACCTAAGGGTACGTTTTTGTTGAACTGTGATAAGAGATAAAAGCATAAATACTAGCGAAGCAAAGATAAACAAATACCCTAACCACTGAACACGGAAACTTTTTAAATATTGCACGAATATTGAACATGATACTAAAATAAAACATTGTATTCAAATTATTACAACAAAGTTTCAGCAACGTTACAAATATTGTATAAACGTTTTCCGTGCAATATTGATTTATATACATTACCGAAATGTTAAACATGATACTAAAATTCAACATTGTTTTATAATAATAATAATAATTATAAATCATGTATTGACAAATTGAGAGTATTACAACAAAATATTAATTTATAAACAATGCAATTGTCAAAAAGACTTAGGTCATTCTTTATATTTGGTATTATACTTAATATAAAGACTGATCTTCTCCTAAGCCCCGTATATTATTATTAACTTGAACTATATGTACATATACAGAGAGTTTTATGTAACACCGAACATACTAAAATGTACTCAGTGTTAATTTTCCTATGTTCGATGTGTACTGGGACGCATCAAAGCATTGAGTGCGATGTGATTGGCTACGATTTCTAATTGTAATATAGTCAACCTAATTTACACTCTTCCCTTCAAAAATAAATGAAATCTGTCAGTTATCGCAAGCAAGCGATAATTGCTGTTCTAGCACTTGAAGCAGACGTAGACGAAGAACGGAGAGGTTAACATATCAATAATGTATACAAAGGAGGAAACAAATATTCTGATAAAGTTATACCATGGAAAAAAACAGTTCAAGAAATTCCCATAATTTATTTTCTGAAAAATGTTCTCTTCAACCAGACTATCATTTATTTCAACCATTTCGAACCTTCCAGAACAGTTTGTTTGGATACATTTCACAAGCGAGGAGTTAGAAGTCCGTCGATATTATCGGAAGAGATGAAATTAAACAATTTCTGTTATGTCGAAGTGTCTAATAATATCCTTACTATTGCAAAATCATTTAATATTTTAAAATCCTTTGTACGTAGGAGTTCTACAAGAATTTAAGTTTAGATCCTACAAATTCTAACATTACTAGTTGCTGTATAACAACATTAAGCGATAACATTTTTGTAAAATTGTATTCAATATGTTAAAGTAAATAACGAAATGTTGCCAAAAATTGTGTTTACTGATGAAGCGTTTATATCTTCTTACCTTCTTTAACTAGTATTTTACTGATTAAAAACATAATAAAAGTTGATAATCATTCCGTTGTACTAAAATATTCATAATACAACATATTGTGGTTGACATAATAATTGACAAATTTAATTTATTTTTGACGTGAAGAGTGTACATTGGGTTGACTATATTACCATTAGAAATCCTAGCCAATCACATCATACTCAATGCTTTGATGCGTCCCAGTACACATCGAACATAGGAAAATTAACATTAAGTACATTTTAGTATATTCGGTGTTACATAAAACTCTCTGTATATATATAAAGAAACGTAATTAATGTCACAAACATATAAACTAACATGGAAATAATCTAAACCTAATGCGCCGTTATTGCAATCGTAGTAACATATTTTTATATTGCGATTTCAAGTTACCAAAATTATTGTAAGAGAAAGGTACCGTATTCATGCAGTGGACAATTGTATACGAAAAGCACCTCTTAAATATTTCGAGTCTATGCCTTGGTATAGTCAATAGGCCTCTGCTCCGTATGTTGATGTTGTGAATATCGCTCCTATATTGGATTTTGTTATGGAGGTATGGTGGACATTTTGATACAATAATTTATGGTTAATCCTGTCGCGTCTCCGAATGCCATATATAAGCCTAAGGCATGAGTTTTGCATTCGTTGTATTCTATTAGAATCTTGTTTATCTATACAAGTGTCTACGCTAAACCGTTCGTTAAAAGTTTATGGAGTTGCACTAATAATTTGAAAAAAATCCTTGTCTAGTTGTTAATACTTTTTTGTGGGAAATCTTCCTCCCAATCGTACCATATTATAAAAAATGGGTCATTCCATTAAAAAAATTGAATTACGAGATATTGAAGAGGGCACTTCGATATTGACATTTTAAGAACACTTATTGTCAAAATTAACAGTTTCCAATTAATTTACTCATAGAGGCATCCTCTAGGTACAAGTAGAGATATAAATCATATTTTTATCTTATTCTTAAGAGAAGTTAGAGACAGATTTCAAGATGCCTTCTAGAGGTCAACATTTTAGAATTTTTTTTTTCTTGAAAACTATAAGAGATAAGTGTACATATGTTCGAATAAAATATGTTGCAATTTAAACGAGGAATCCAAAAAATTACTAATATATACGGTGTTCTATTTAAAATAACAAATTTGGTGCTACTTCCGGTGGAACCAGAAGTGATATAAAGTTGAAAATATTTCACATTAGGAGAACTGATTTTCCATATGACAAGGATTTTTTTCAAATTTTTAGTGCAACGGCAACCCCATAAACTTTTAACGAACGGTTTAGCGTAGACACCCTGTATAATAGCTATATATCGTGTCACAATAATTAAAGTTAGACAGTATTAGAACGTCACATAATGCAATTTTCGTTTTTTGGTCGATCATTTGACGATTTATGTATATAGTTTTTAATGCAATATATGCCCTTTTGAGTAGTGTGGTGGTATTTTGTTTGAATTAAATCGTAAGTGTGCATCCAGATAAATTCCTAGATTTTTTACACAATCACTGATAGGTATAGTGTTTCCATTTACCGTTAATTTAAATTGTGCTGCAATTGCAGTTCGTTGTTTGGCGGGACCGAAGAGGATAAGTTTAGTCACAGTTCATATATATATCCAGTTAGCCAGTCCCCATATAAATTTTGGGTACACGCGAATGGGAGCAGAGCGCTGGATGCCAAATTGGTGTATATGGCTGCCTATATACACCGGTCTGGCTTCCTGCGGTCGGTCGGTTACGACTATTTTACTTCAGATGTCGCGAAATCAAGTCTCAGAGAGAGAGTGAGAGAGAGACAATTTCTTTCTCCCTCTATTCCGCGCTTCTCGTTGTATCATATTCCAGATGTTGATTTTTCAATCTTGAAAACACGTTTTTTTTTCTTTTAACGAGCTAAGGATGCGTGTTACATTCATTCATGCGTTTCCTTCTACAATTTTATTTTCTGCGTTATTAGAGAATAGATTTGATGAAATTATATGTGAACGTTGTAAAATTCATTAAGTATTATTTATTTTGTACAAAAAACTTAAAATACAAAACTATTTAACTTTTGATAAAAAGTAAAACAAATACATCAACTTATCATTTTATTAACTAATCAGATCAATCCTATTGATCAGATCAAATCTACTGATCGATAGGGGTTTCTTTTTTAATTAAAGGGGTCAGTGCAAAATGCAGTTGTCATTTTTTTTTAGTTTTTGAATTATTACCGTTTAAAGTTTTTATTAACCCATTAAGCGCCGTTGATGCATACACGCAACATTATTATTTTTTGATAATTAAGTTAGTAAATAAGTTTATTTGATATATTATATTATTTGACCTGAATTGAAAATGTACCAAGAAAAATTTAAATATTATTGAAAGGTATTCCCGTAGACTTTAATAAGTAGAATGGATTATGATAAATGTGTTTATTTCTCTCCGTTCTAGTATGTTCACAGAACAACTTTTTACAAAATCACTTATGACATTCAACTAAATATAAACAATATAAAAACGCTCGCCAGAGCTTAGCGATTTTATCCAACAAATATTTTGTTATTTAAAGTGTATTATAAATACTTCACAATATTACAATGTTATATACGCGTGGCGCATGAAGTAAAATTTCGAGTTTAGAAAAGCCTAATTTGGCTCGGTCGCTCCGCTTCGCTACGCGCCCGAGCCAAATTTTCAGGCTTTTCTAAACTCGAAATTTTACTTCATGCTTAGTCTGGGAGTGGATACACTCGTTCTTAACTTCATATTGCACGTTTTTATATAAAATCGACGAATGCCTGAACATTGACAGCGTATACATTACATTGTTGAGGCACTATTTTTTTGAAAATCCATTATCACTTTAATATAATAATAATAATAAACTATTTATGATTTTTAACTTTTTATTAAATTCACGTTCACATTATGTGTATTTAAAGAAAAAAATCACAGTATGTAATGCAATACGTCATTCATAGAAATCATAAAAAGAAGTGTAGAATTTTAGTTAAAATTAACTTTTAGAGTTAAAATTGCTTGGCCGTTAATGGGTTAAAATAGTTTTAATTATACTATGTGTCCCGTTTCAAGGCGCATTGTATGTTTCATGTAAAGATTTCCAATGTAATTGGAATTTAAGTTTGAATCGCTTATTGAACCAAAACGATTACAATAAAATTAAAATCATTTCTTTACCTACTAGCAGTATTTTCGAGGTATTATTTTTGAGTTCTCCTCAGTTTCATTTGAAATATAGCTTGAAAATAATGAACGATTATACGAAAATAAAATCGTCAAAACAGTAGTTGCTACGAAAAGTCAGTGTTTGGCAACAAATTTATTAAAACACAAAGCAATAATTTAATTCAACATGAGTGTTTATTCTGCAATAGAAAAAAATCAGATCCCAAAATGGACTCAGTATATATTTTAATCACGATGCGTATTTTATTAAATGAACCATACTTTAAATAAATATTAACAGTTTCAGAAATTTGTGGTTTTTGCACTGGCTACTTTAATTATCCGTTTACTTTGAACGATTGTTACATGATCAACTTGTACTTTTCCGATTGAAATTTCATAAACGCTTATTGTGTGCCATTTGACCAACACCGACAACACTCAGCGGGCACTAAAATGTTACCTAATTTTTGGATTAAAATTTATGGCATCCGTCGTGCGGCTGCATGGGGATAATTTAAAAAAGAATAAGCAGAAATATTTTTCGATATTCTCAATACTTCCCGAGATACACGAAATGTTATATAAAGAAAGTACAAATTATGTAAAACTCATGAAACTTTATAATTGAGAATATTATCAAAAACTGGGAAACAAACAAACTTGTTAAATGAAGTAATTAGTCACATTATAAACATTATAAATTTTACATTTTAATAATTGTTACCGACCTCATGGCTATCTTTTTTTGTACGGAAATATACGTTTTATCAGAATACAAGTGTTATCGATAATATTTGAGATAATTGGCTCAAATATTGAAATATGTTGAAAAGTCTCGTTAAGTGATGATAATCAAAAACATTTAGAAAACAAGAAGATGTCTTTTAATAGAATAAGTATAATAGATTGTCTCTGAGAAGTGTAATTGCAAAAATTATTGAATACTCTATTTCCAGTTTACAATGTTTTGTATGTCAGGTTAATTCAATTATTTCAATGGTTTTATTCTTAGTCGGATTACATTTACAAAAGGTACCGATGGGATTATGTTACAGACTAAATAGGTAAGTAAAAATAATTCAAAATGATTTAAGAAAACCCGATCAAAAAGTGTCTAACTAAAATATCGGTTTGTGAAAACCATGATAAGAAATTACCGAATTGGATACTGCGGATACGGATTAAATGTGTCAACAGTAAATAATCTTTTTAAATCCCAAAATATTTATGGTTTTTAGAAGGTTGGGGATTATCTGTAAGTTGCAGTGGTATTGTTCTGGTCGCGCAATACTTGAGGGTATACACCATAATAAAAACGTGGTCGAAAAAATGCCTACAAATAGGTAAAAACAGATAGATCACTTCGAAGAATTTGATTTTTCATCCCTTCTATAAAGCTATCCCCACTAAAATAATGAATATTGTCCAAAAAGAAAATAGTCAAGGAAAAGAGTTAATTCGATATTCATACACGTTATTCAGAGTGTAAATGGATGAAACGGAACGTAGCATTTTTAATGTTTATTTCTCAAAATTAAAATATTATCTTACCTAATTATTTCAGGGAAATTATGATATTCATTTGGTTAGAGTAAAAATATACACACCGAGCTTTGCTATTTATGGCATTTTTAAAAACCGGAGTGTCATGAAATTAAACAAGCAAATGATGAGGTGTTGATTTGTTGGCTTTTTATTTAAAATATATTCTGTTGATTTTGTGTTACACTTCGATCAATTCTGTATAATTATTACTGAATAAAAAAAACGAAAAAACTGCTTCTAAAATATCGTTAATAAATAAGAAAACAGATATATGTATATTTAATATAGTTTTTTAATGTTTGTTAGTTTTTTGTATATATGAATGTTTATGTGAATCTATATTGCTATGTTTTTAGTTTTGTGTATTCGTAAATAATTTATCAATTTTATTGAAATAATTTCTGTTTTTCTATTATTAATTCCAACATTTTTCAAATTAATTTTTTCATTGTAAAAAGATTTTTGTATTTATCTAACTTTTTAATAAAAAATGTTTAATAACATAAATATATTAAAAATCTATTAATTTTTAAACACGTTTTTATTAAAAATATATATAATAACTAAAAATGTTGGAAATATATTTTACATTTTTTCATTGTAAAATGACTATATTTATACAAATTATGAATATTTGAAACAATAATCTATTAATCTAATAATTTTAACAATTTTTTTATTAAAAATATATAAAATAACTAAAAACGTTGAAAATATATTTTAGAATTGTTAATTTCATTGTAAATTTGTTTTTATAAAATATATTCCCGAATTTCATAGTTTGGAACACGCTTGAAATCTCAAAATAAAAGAAATATTTTCGAATAGACTTTTTGTGGTGATAATAAATTTTATTATTCGTCTAGCACAGTTCATATACAGGAAGTTTTCCGTTAAAGTATACATATTTCAAATTCACCTTATTTTCTTTAAGTCTGTAGATATTCGTTGTGTTTTTAAAAGAGTTCAATTTTATGCTTTAAACGAGTGCTTTCCTCTCCCAGACTAAGCATGAAGTAAAATTTTGAGTTTAGAAAAGCCCCGTGAAAATTTGTCTCGGGTCGCGCAGCGACCCGAGACAAATTTTCGGGGCTTTTCTAAACTCGAAATTTTACTTCATGCGCCACGCGTATAAAACACTAAAATATTGTGAAATTTAAGTATATTTGAACCTCACGTAAAGTCAGTGTTTTGTGCGCGGGGCGCATGAAGTAAAATTTCGAGTTTAGAAAAGCCCAGAAAAATGTACAGTGTATTCTGTATATTGAGTTATTTATACTTAAAAAACTGTCTGTATAACTAATCAATAATATAAATTTCTTGCCAAATTTGGTACATACCAAAGTTTTAATTGAATTTATGAAGAAAAATAAACAATCAAGATAAAAATAATATCAAATGAATTCTTTAATGTAAACTCATTGAATTTTATTTTTTGATTTTTAGTTAAATTTTAGGTTTATTTAGGAGCTTTTTAAATATATCTGATTCCCAAAGTCCATAATTTTGAACACGCTGGAAATCTGAAAATAAAAGAAATGTTTCGGAATAGTTTATTTTTTCTGAAGGTCATCAAATTTATCATCGTACAAGTGGTGTAGACGGGATCAAATTACACGACGAAATAAGAGCGAGCGCGTTTGTGTGTGTGTGTGTGTAGACGCAACCGGAGCAGTTTTCTCTAGAATACTTCTACCTTTACCCTATTCATAAGTAGATGGACCCACTTCCCTACCACAGTCTCTCCTATCCTCGAAAACTCGGAATCCAGTTCTCCCATAAGCATTGTCTACCCTTGGTTTAGTCTTGGGTTCATTGATGTGTAGAGCATGCTGAGTCGAGTAGTGTACTAGATTATCTAGGTCAGCGGTTCTCAATCTTTTTTGGTGACGGAACCCTTTTGGAAAGCGAAATACTTGACGGAACCCTACAATAAAACAATAGTTTTTAAAAGTGTATTCTTTATGAATAAGCATAATAAAAGTACCATGTATCAGTTACTTGTTACTTACATAACAAGTATAATAATATAAGATATTAAAAAAGATAACAAATCTAACTAAAGTTGGGTAAAAATGGATTATGAATCCATGAATTCAGTTTAATTTTTGTATTCTGTTCTTCGGGAAAATACTTCTCAAAAGATGCGCGCATCGAAGTGAGATATTAGACCAATTCTTCAAATACATCATCTTGAAACATTTCTGAGTCGTTATCGCTAACAAACTCACTGAGTGACGTAAAGCTTTATATTTCTCTTTTTCCAACGCAAATAATCCAAAAATCTAATGTTCTTTTGAAGGCAGTTATTTTGTTACAGGCCTGGAACACTGTTGTCTGTTTACCTTGCAATTTTAAACTTAATTCGTTCAGTTTTTGAAAGATATCCGCCATAAAAGACAGTCGGAACAACCAAGTTTTATCATAGAAACGGTCTTTCAAATTAAAAGAAGTATCTGAAAGAAACATTTGTAACTCGGCTCTAAGTTAAAATAGCCTTGTTAAAGTTTTATCCCGAGACAGCCATCGCACTTTTGTATGGAGCAGCAGTGTTTTATGTTTGCTGCCATAATCTTCACACAATAATGAGAACAATCGGGATTGTAGTGGTCGTGATTTTATAAAATTAATTATTTTTACCGCTTCATCCATAACTAATTTTAGATTTAGCGGCATTTGCTTCATCGCCAGTGCTTGTCTATGCAGGATACAATGGCTGGTCATCGCGTTGACCCCATCTGTACAAATGTCAATGCAATCGTTCCAACTGAGATTATTTTCCTCAAAAAAATATATTTATTTTATTAAAAAAGTCTTCTCCGGTAGTGTTTGTGAGCAGCGGTGAACACATAAGCATGTCCTCTTCAAAATAACTTTCATATGGATATCTCACGATAACCAGCAAGATAACCAGACCAGCGATATCAGTGGACTCATCTATTTGCAGACGAATCGTGTTTTTTGTAGACGTGTAACTAGTTCTTGTTTGACGTAGCTTGTTAGATTGTGAATTCGCCGTGAAACAGTATCGTTTGATAGCGGCGCAGTAGAAAGATGCTTTGCAGGTTTTTTATCGAGCATACATTTTGTTATGCCTAACACGCATGGTTTTATTAAATTCTCAGCGATAGTGTGCGCTTCACCTGCTTGTGCAATGCGATAGCTAACTAAATATGATGCCTCCGTGGCCTTTTGATTGATAGTATGGGTTACATGCATCATAGTTTTTTGACTTTCCAATAACTGTTCTTTTTTACGTACAAAAAATTCTTTATTATTGTCTTTAGACTCGGGGTGTACAGTTTCTAAATGTTGGTGCAACTTGGCAGGTGCCATGGAACTATTAGGAAGCAGTTTACTACATAACATGCAGAGAGTTGAGCCGTTGGAATCAACAAATCCGAAACTGATATATGATCCATCATACTTCCTTTTTTTTTCGTCTTTGAAACCGTGGAACTTGACGTCGTTGCATTATTGTCTGGATCGGTAATTGCTGTATACTCCACGAGTACTGCTTTTGAACATTCGGCTTCATTAAAAGATGTTGTTGCAACACGTTTAATGCCTTTAAGCCAACGTTCCATTCCTCTTTATTAATAATGTTACATGTCAGGATAGTGGGGTCAAAATAATGCACGATCGTTACTGCGTCGAAGAGTTTAGTCCAAGAATAAATGTACAAAACTGATACAATCAGAATACAGCAGTAGAACAATAAACACTTTGTTTCTAGCAAGTAGGTACTTATCGCTGCGAACGCTAGTCGTCGACTAAGTGTCGAGGCGCGATCGTCGCTTTTATAGTCCTAGCCTCGATCTCGAACATTCTCAAAAATTCTCGAGTCGGCGCCTTTGATAAATAAAAACCCGAAATAAAAATAGAAATACAAAAAATGCGGTGTAAACAATCTCGACTTTACGTTTTGAAGTTAGAGCCGAAAGTCGCTTGTTCACAATTATAACGTCAAATCTCAGAGGCGGCTTTTATCAAAGCGACTACGCGCTTACAAGTAGATATCGGCGGTGGCGGCATAGTAAAACTGCACGAAGCGACTAAGTTCGGCTGCGCCTCGTGAATCGTGATACGCGGCGTCAGAACGGTCGACCAGAGAGAGGTATTTTGAATTGTTTTCTAAATTCTTGCGGAACCTCTACAGGGGTATCGCGGAACCCTAGGGTTCTGCGGAACACACTTAGAGTATGGCTGATCTAGGTCTTCATTTAATTTATTTTGAGCATTTTAAAAATCATTGACATCAAATGAGATGCACAACTGTGTATCGTCATCATACATGTGATATGCTGAGTAGCTTATAGCGATAGGCTATAATATATAAAGCGAAGCCACCACTGCGGTCAGGGCGATCCTTCCTCACCAAATTAAAACCTCCTAACTTATACAGTCCATCAGCATGCAGGTCAGTTAGCCAAGTTTCTGTAATACCAATTACATTAGCTTGTATCGTGTCGAGGTTAGCTTGAAAAATATCAAATTTATTGGCAGGAGATCTTATATTTATATGGCAAATTTTTAATAAATTATACATATTATTAACTTCAAAACTCAAATACACATTACATTCGAAAATTAATAATTATTAAATGAAAGTGATAAGTAATAATTATTGAAAAGTAAAATATGATTAATTAGCGTTAGTGCTTTTTAACGGGTTTCTAGTTTTCACTCTGTTTGCGGGTGCCACCAGCTTGGGTTGTTGGTACTAACTTCATTCAGGATATCTTGGTTTTCTTCTATTTCAGTACTAACATCTGCTTAGTGTTGAAGCTCCGAAAGATTATGCCTACGCCCATCGATAAGAACAAGTGTATTGAAGAGTTTTGCTTGCTAACCAGCGTTTTTGGCTGCACGAAAATGTGGAAGCAGTAGATTTCTTTGCTGACGCTCATCGGAGGTTAGGTCGTTATTTAAGTAAATATTTGTTCCTTTTAGTTTTGCCATATTTCTAAGCATTTCAGTTTTATTGTAGAATCTAATAAATTCTATTAAAATGGAGTTAGCTTCTGTATTTCCCAGAACGGTTATATTATTTACATCTTGAACAGAAACTTTTGTCTCAAGCTTTTGGTTTAAAATATTTAATACTTCTTGGGGTTGGATCTTCTTTTTGTTAGTAATTGAGGGAATTCCATGCACTACAATGTTATTTTTCTTCAATTTCTGTTTCAATTGTTGTATTTTCGACTTTATAACTTCATTTTTAGTTCTCAAAACTTCAATTTGTGGAAAAATATCAGTGTGAAGTTTGTTAATTTCCTTTTTAATTTCCACTGTCCGTTCAAGGATAATTTTTTTACCATCATCTAAAAAAAAATTCATAATACTTTGCTTAGAATCTGTGATTACTATCTCTTACGATTTCCGGAAACGGCGAGTACAGTTTACTTTAGAAATGATAGCAGAATAAATAAAAACTAATCCGGTCAGGCAAAGTCCTAGAGGTATATGTAGATAATATTTTATTCGCGATCGACGAGACCATCGAGCGTCAACGCAAAAAATGCGAATACGAATATTTATTTGCAAGGTTAAAAATTACACGGTTTGTTGTACTTACTATTTTACTAAAGTAAGACTTGCGCAGGTTCTTTTCATTCAAAAACTTTACACTTGATTAAATGTATTAGCAGCAGTAGTTCCATCACATTTTATTAATAAACGTTAGTTCTTTACTTGATTTACGACGGTTTATATAGGAGACATTTTCGTTTCGTTTGTTCTCTTTACTTGCAAAATATTAACGTTTCAAAAATATTTCGGCAAAGTAGCACAAAGTTATATAATCATTACAATTTGACGTTTATGCAACATTGTATTATAAACATTGGATATATATTAAAAATGGTAACATTGCATTTTTAACGTTGTATAATTGTTGAAACTGTTGCTGTAATGCAGCATCGTGGTTTACACATTTCATGGACATTGAACATACTGAGAGTTTTTCATTCAAGTAAACATGTCCCAATTATATGCTGTAAATCTTCAGATATTCTTTGTTTTTTTAAAAGAGTTCAACTGAGAGCATTAAACGAGTGTTTTCCACTCCCAGACTGAGCATGAAGTAAAAGGGTAATTTTCTGGGCTTTTCTAAACTCGAAATTTTAATTCATGCGCCACTCGTATAAGCCGCTGATTTCAATTGAAGTTCATGCACTTGTTAACAATATTTTAATGTTTTTACTTCGGTTCCAGGGTACTTTCTCCCCTAGATTGTACATTACTTTTTGTAAGACAGTCTTTTAATTGTTTTATTGTTACCAATATACCGGGTGTGGCACTTTTGACGCCTCAGACCATAGCTCCTTT
Organism: Philonthus cognatus; assembly: GCA_932526585.2. Taxonomy (NCBI): domain Eukaryota; kingdom Metazoa; phylum Arthropoda; class Insecta; order Coleoptera; family Staphylinidae; genus Philonthus; species Philonthus cognatus. The sequence continues at coordinate 20,921,144 of OW052249.1, read as the reverse complement.
ACGATAAAAGCTATCGAAAAAAATCGAAGAGCAAAGTGGTGCATAATTACCGTCGCTATGTTTCAAAAATATTTCTAATCATCAGTGGCGTGCCGTACTCCAGTGGCGTACCAAACTTATGTTTTTTTTAAATGGAATGCCCTATTTTTTATTGCAAAGGAGCTATGGTCCGAGGCGTCTTAAGTGCCACACCCGGTATATTTGTATTTTTTGAACCATTTAAGCAAAGCAATAAATGTTGCATTGAGATTACGAGAAAAACATTTCTATAACGTTCACTTAATTGCTGCACATCGGGTTGTATACAATATGGATTCTATACATTCATCGTATGCAACTTAACATACATACCCTCTGAGCAAAAAACAAACAAATAACGTTATTTCAACATTGTACCAACATTAAATGTTATTTTAATGTTGATGAAACATTACTTTAATGTGCATGCTCAGTGGGTACATACATTCGTATATTGGGTTGCATACAAATAAGAGTAATTGCTCGTGTTGCATTGTCAACGGTGCAAAACATTTTTTTTAACGTTAGCAAGCAACGTTCCTGCAGGCGTACATTCAACGTTTTTTTAAACATTCATGCAACCTCAAACGCAACGTTTCTTATTGCGCGGTAACATTGATGCAGCGTGTCATGCAACATTTCTTTGCTCAGTGGGTAGTTTCTATAGAATTGTGTTTTTAGTTTAGAGCATTGCTCCAATATAAACAGTTGTATAGTACCCACTGAGCAAAAAACAAACAAATAACGTTATATCAACATTGTCGCAGCAATAAACGTTCTTTTAAAGTTGATGATACATTACTAAGACGTGATTGCTCAGTGGTTAACTACGATTTTAATTTTCTCAGCTTCGCTGGTATCACTGCTCCTATCGTGTATTACAACTCCAATATAAACTTACCCTTACTGCGACACATCGCGGTTTACATTGCATACCCATTTAACCGAATCTATTTCATTAATAATAACAAAGTTGCTCATACTATCTTACTCAAAGTGGAGGATCAGTGTTCGGATTTTTTTTAATTTCAATTCATTGTCATTGATATATTTTTTTTATTTGTTCATAATTAATCGCTGCTTAGGACACTGTCGAAATTATGGGATTACATGGAGCATCGGGGCGGCAACACGAAAGTCCTCTGGACTGAATTAAAACGACTGGTGATAAAGACAATTATCTCTGGGGAGTCGGCCATTGTGCGACAGTGTAAGGAAACCATACAGAGCCGGTATAATTGTTACGAGCTGTTAGGTTTCGACGTTCTTTTTGATCAACAGTTAAAACCGTGGCTGTTAGAGGTGAGTATTCTTAGTTGGCATTTTGGGCGGTGTATCGAATTACATCGACCTAAAAGATATATTAGAAGAAATTAACCTTTATTGGCACAATAAAATAATACATACTATTATACAAATTTACACATATGTTTCTCGTATCCTACATTCAAATTATATACACGGACAAAAACAAAAGCAAAAGAACGAACGACAACAAAAAAACAAAATAAACATCTCTTCTTTCAATGGTGTACGCTCATCAGCTAACTACATCTCCCTGGCCTTATTCTCTTTAGCTCTTTCACCACCTCTATCCCTCTTCCGCTCTCACACAAACTCTCTTCACGTGTACCACCTTTCATACTTAGTTTTATTTGTACCCCCGCACACACATTCATCCAGTGCTCCCATTCCACGAATAACACACCTAACATATTCTTCTCCCATCCATACCTTTCTTCCTTTTTCTTCACTCCCACATCTGTACCGAGCTAGTAAACGCACATCCAACCCATTTAATACTTTAAATAGCGCGGCGGCCCTGTAAATACCTGTATGTTTTTTTATAGTTGGGATTATAGATGCTTTCTTGTATATTCTCCTGTCGAACCTGCAGCTCAACTTCCCCCAGCCGCTTCCCAAATTCAACTTCCAGCTTTTCCCCCCGCGCTATTTTCTCTCTTACTATCAATCCCGACCACCCCACTTTCTGAATCATTCTGTCTCTCTCTAGCATCCACCTTACTCCCACTTTTTTCACCTGCCATTCTCTGTAACAAGCATACCAAGCTTCCGTAACCAGTCTTTCTTCCCCTAACTTACTCACTTTTCTCTCAAACTTCACCGCCATCCATTCCGCTGACATTCTTTGGCACTCCCGCCATACTATATAATTCGGAGTCCTCTCCAGACCAAGAATCATTTTTAAGTATTGCAGTGGAGCTCTCTCCATCCTCTTATTCCCGCTCACTCCCCATACCTCAGCCGCATACAAGAAAATTGCCCTCATACATGCATCCTACCATGCCATTTGCATACTAACACTCTCCCCTAACATCTCATCCCATATTCTCCGCGTCCGCGCCATTACTACTCTCACCTTCTTACATACAAATTCCACGTGTCGGGCTCTACCACCACTTTCAGAAAACATATACCCTATATACAAACGGGTTCTTTCACCCGTTCCACCTTTTCTCCCATCCATTCAAGCTCCTCTATCTTCCTTCTACCACCCCCATTCTTACATACCATCACTTTGTCTTCTTATCATTCACCGTCAGTCTTCTTTTCATAAAATACCTTTAAAGTCTCTCTTTCATTTCCTTCAGTTCGCTCATAGTCTTAGCCATCACAGCCACATCATCAGCATACGCCAGGCTCCACACTTGTTTGATTCCCACTACTATTCCTCCCGCCTGCCCTAGGTCTAACACTCTTCAAATCGGCTACGTACAGATTGAACAGTAGTGGGCTAAGTGGACACCTCTGCCTCACTCCTCGCTCTACTTTAAAACACTCAGACACCACCTCATTTACTCTAACTTTACACCACGTTTCTCTATATACTTCATTCACCCAATTCACAATTTGTTCTGATACACCCATTCCTTTTAGACACCCAATCAACAGCCCTCTCTCTACCGAATCATACGCCGCTTTCAAGTCCACAAACAACATATATACTTTTTCTCTTTTTAACAACTCTCTCTCAATTAGCCAGTTCAATGTAGCTATTTGCTCCACCGTTGATCGCCCTTTCCTAAACCCTGCTTGGACCTCTGGTAATATACATTTTTGTTCTACTACTTCCCTCTCTAGCCTTTCTTTCACTATTATCATCATGATCTTATAGAGACTGTTCATTAGTGTGATCCCTCTGTAGTTGCTGAGCACCGTTCCGTCTCCTCCCTTATGTACAGTCACAACTTCCTCCCTCCACTCTTTTGGAAACTCCAACCCCCCTCTCCAAATGCCGTTCAGCATACCTAGCAGTTTTCTTTTACCCTCAACGCTGCACAACTTCCAAGCCTCTGCCTTTATACTGTCTGGCCCTGCCGCTTTTCCTCCTTTAACTATACTTAACGCCCACTCCAACTCTTCCTCTGCTCTACTAAACCTCCCCCTCTTATCTAAAATTCTTCTTTCACTGTTTTTCGTCTCAACCAGCTCCTGGAAATATTTTCTCCATTCCTCAACAGGAATGCTACCTCCTTTTGTTTTTTGTGTCCTTTTCTGTATGTATGTCCACAGCTGTTTTTCATCTCTTATCTTTCCAACTTGCTCCAACTACTCCTTCGTCCACTTTTCCTTACTTCTTTTGCATGTTTCGTCAAACTTAGTCATAGCATCTCCTCTTCGACCCGACTCCCTTCCCTACACGCTCTTATTGCTCTCCGTAGCACTTTCTTGGCATCAATGCACCCTTAATCAAGCTACTTGACTCTGCTTTGTTGCCCTATCCACACGTTTTGTCTGGTCATCGCCTGCTTAACCCCTCTTCTCAACTGCTCTAAAGACTGTACCTCTTGAAAACACACTTTCTTTGTTTTCTCCCTTATTTGACCAACACCATCTTTCTCTTTCCTCCACATCTGTTTTCTTCTCCTTCTCCCCTACCACTACTGATACTGGAAAGTGATATGATCCACTTCAATCTTCCACTTTAAAACTGTTAATCTGGATACTGACCTCTTCCTCAACCAAAACATAGTCAACCACCGATTTTCCCCTTGGTCCCACATAAGTTATTTTCCCCTCCCAATCACCATCTGTACACCCATTCAAAACTTCCAATCCTTGTCCATCAGCCCACTGCCCCCTTTCTTTAGTTACTGTCTTATCCTTGGATTTCCTCGTTTTCGTCGCCTGTCCCTCTTTATTTAACCGTCGAGTCTCCAAACCTCCTATCCTTACATTCCAATTACCACCTATAATTACATTCCCTGGATCCTCTACCTCTTGCTGCATCTTGGCTATACAATCCATGATTTCTTTTCCTCTTTGCTGATTGTAGACAGTTATATATTATAATGTCCCTAATCTATTTGTGTCTATCAATACCTAGACTTTTGTCATATTCTATCATAGTTTGAAGAGTTAAGCGTACCAATTTATCGTGTACTAAATTAACAGATGTTAGGTAATTTCTTTTTGAGGCGAAGAAGGCAGCATATTCATATACGATGTACTATTTCAAGTGCCTCATTATGCAATCGCTATTTGGCATCATTTATAAGGTCTAATTTGTTGAGGTGGTATCTTAGAGGACAGTGTCCGAGAAAAGGCCGGTGATGAACTTTAAGTTTTCTTTTCTTTTTCGAGAAATTGTTTCTCAGAGGCGATGAACCTGTTTGCATGCCTCAAGATGATGTTTCTTCAGTGTGCGCATCTGGCAGTGTTCTCCCATTTCCGGATCATCCCTTTGATGTGGGTTATGTTATTTATCTATAAAACCCGGGTCTCTGGAAATAGGAGTCTTAGAGCCTTCTTTTGCTAGGCTGTAGGCAATTTCATTGCCTTTGATCCCTGCATGACTTGGAACCCAGAGCAGCTTAACTCTGTCTCACTTGGCTAGATGCTTTAGGGATTGTAGATAATCCTAGAGAGTTTTAGACTTACGTCTAGGTGATTTTAAAGCATTTAATGTAGCCTGGCTGTCTGAGCATAAGCATATTTTTGTATTATTGTAGTTTTTGCTATGCATGTATAGGCACACTTGTCCATGGCCATTGCTTTAGGTTAAAAATACCAGAAATATTATGGAACAACCCATAACCCCATAAAACAATTACTGGAAAAAAAGGAATTTCCAAATTTGAGCATTCACTGTGAACACAATTTCCATTTTATATGTTTGTCGATTACTGTTCGATGTTTACAGATTCAAAACATTGCTATATAAAGATTCTCATTATTACAATTTACAAAGGTCAACACATCACCAAGTCTTCAGACCGATTCGCCCGTAGACCTATACATAAAAGGCCCCCTTATCCAAACGCTCTTCGACATCGCCCAGTTCCACTTACCACCGCAACTCGGCGAATATCCAAACACTCCACCTTGTTACGACTCCAACCTGTATACCACGGCCTTACTCGACGAGGAAACTTACAAGCATGAATACTACGTACAAATGAAGAGACGGGAAGATTACTTGGACGATATTCTTGATCAGTTGACGGGGGATGACGTGCGTATTCTAACCCAAGCTGAGGATGAGCTGGTGGTAAAAGGTGATTTCGAGAGGATCTTTCCGACGGCGAAGACGTGCCGGTATTTAAATTTCATTTCGGCCAGGTATTACAACAGGCTGTGCGACGCTTGGGAGTGTAAATATGTGAACAATCGGCAAGAAGGTAAGTCAATTAAACAAATGTACTCGACTTTTGGAGCCTCTATTTCCAAATATTTTTATTGTACACAAAAATCTTTTTAACACATTTGTACGATTTACACGTTATCTAGGCCAGTGTTTCTCAAAGGGTGTACCGCAAATGTTTCTACTCCCAATATACAACAATACCATTAAAGTCGGAAATTCACATGTTATTTGGCCATAAGAACAAACAACGATTAATCTTCCACAATGATGAAAATGTATCTTTGAAATTTATACATATTGCACATTAAAGCTTTGCGAATAAATTGACACTATTCTTTAAAACAAAAATTCTTAAATTATATATAAATCAAATAATGGAACACTCTCAAATGATCACATAAATCCGTGCAATACTTCCATAGAAAACATTATTTCTTCTTCATATTGCTTTAATTTATTGATATAATTATTTTAAACATGTTGTATTATATAGATTAATCTGAAATAAATGATAAATAAAATTAATCGTTGCTTAAAAATCTCCACAAGAGCAATGTCAATTTTTATTATGCTTTTAATAAATAGGGGGCAGCATCGTGCTATTTTATTAATATCTTGAAAATATACTGTAATTTCCAAAAACATATGAAAAGAAATTGGGTTTGATATGTAGAATTCGTGTACGGCATTTGTCGCGACATGGGTTCCGGGTGCGCGGCCTTGAATTGCGAATGTAATTTTTCTGCCTCGGACTGTTCACTGATTATGTTGTTGATACACAACAAAGAAAGACATTATTAAAATATTTCCCAATACATTCTGGATTCATGTTTTGAATAGGAATGTGGAATGCCGGTATATGTTGATTCAAGTGATGAGTCGGAAAAATTTATTTACCAAATTGAGTGTGCGACACTTGGCGATTTAATTACCGAGGCCCTTAGTCAGCTTAGCGTCTAGAGTTTGAATTCGGTTATTGTAATTGTCGCATCTCAATACCGCGAGTACCCTAGCAGGTCAAAACCCGACCAGCACCCGTCGCCGCATGGGGTTGCTTTTATTACTTGCAATTACCAGCGACCGTGAAAGACTCTTTACACAGTTTTATTAGGATGCAATTTAGTTAATGTAAATAACCGTTTTTAAACCTTTGTATATATTTTGTGGAAATGTAAATGTAAAAGTTTAGAAATCCCTAAGATGAGGCCTCGTTGCCAATATCCTTTTTTATCTTCCGTTTCATAACCTTTTCCTTATTTAACACTGTTCTCCCATTAATATTTCTAACCAATAGAAAATTAAGATGCACACCCCGTTGTGGGGGTAATTCATTTATAAACTTGTAAATATGTATATTTGATGAATTCGATCTCTAGAAGTAAACGTAAAAACATCAAAAACGTACGTCGTGTTTTATTTTTACTCGTCCAACGAAACTGCACCCGAACAGTAATTTCTCATTTTTTGTACGGCGCGCGGCGGCTTAGCCTACTCAGCTTGAAGTGTCGCCTACCCAGCTTAGAGGGTAGACCTCCTCTTGTGTTCGCATCTATTTCTTTTATGTACTTCATTGCAATTCACAAAATTGAGGAGTGCAGCACGTGACATTCATGTATGATATTTCATTTTTGATAGTAATCATTTAAATCACTTATGTAGTTGCAAATAACATGAATATATACTTTATGTTGTCAGAATTTAACTCTTTGTTTACAATATAAATACAGGGAATTTTTATTTTAGATAAACATATGGATAAGCTGTAAATTTTTCGACATAAGTTGTTTTTTAAATGAGTTCAATTTGAAGCTTTAAACGAGTGTTTTCCACTCCCAGACTAAGCATAAAAAAAAATTCGAGTTTAGAAAAGCCCCGTGAAAATTTGTCGAGTTTAACGTGTATATACAGGGTGATATACACGTTAAACTTAAAAATTAATTAATTTTAATTGTTTTGTTTCGTCTTGTTTCATCTTGTCGGTTGCGGATAATTATTCGAAATCGAAATGTGAAAACCAAATTCCTCTATCGCAATTTTTTGACCGAAAATGTGCTGACAGCCCGTGAAGGCGGCCAATAATAAAAAAAAACATGTCCCAACACCGCTAAATTTAATCCTAGCGATCTGCGTTTAAACAAAACATTTTGGAGAAAAAATAAAAACCATCGATTAAATGCGAGATTTAGACACCCGGTATATATTTTTATGAAATTTCAATTGCAAAAAAAATACCTGTCCTCGATAGAAAAAATTCTCGATAGATAGGTCGTGTTTCTAATGGAATTCTGAACACGATAGACGCAAAATTTTGAAAATCAATTTTTTTTTTTGCAAAATCGATTTAATGCGATATTTTTTTTAATCGGGCGATTTGAGCTCTCGGAAGTGTCGCGTTGGAAAGCCCAGGTCAAATCCCGAAATTGTGCTATGCGCGACCTGAAAAAGTTCCGTGTGAAGCAAGACCAGCGTGTAAAGTATTGAGGTTCGGAAATCTTCCGCCCGGCGTAAAATTTAAAAAATGATTTAAAATAGAAAACGCGGTCGGATTTGAACGCCGCTTAGCCTAAGACACGCGGAATTGTTTTTTCGATCCTGTGAAAATTTGAACTTTCTAAAATGAATTCTTCGATTTTTCCACTCCCGGTGACAGTCGTCTCCCATAAGAGCAAGGGGAGATTAATAATACAGACATTTCCGATGATGATTATTGTCATGCTCAAAACGTATGGGAAGAGTTCAATTTAGAGTATCATTTAGATGCTTGTGCATTTTACTCAGCTCCTGGTTTGGCATTTTCCGCGGCTTTAATTACATCTAAAGTAAAATTACAACTATTGTCGGATATAGATATGATTCTATTTTTTGAAAAAGCATTACGATGTGGAATATGTCAAGTGAGTTGCAAACATGCCGTTTCAAATTCTCCTTACTTATTGTCTTATAACAACAAAAAAGAAATTAGTGAAATTTTATACTTGGACGCAAACGGTTTGTACGCATATGCAATGACATCGAGTTTACCGAGGGGTGATTTTAAATGGATCTCCGATTTGGATTTTCTTAAAGTAAAAATATTAGATGGTTCAATATCCGAAATTTATGGTGACGACCTCCCAAAATCGTGTATGATTGAATGTGACATTATTTATCCATCCGAATACCACGACAAACACATATATTATCCATTTTGCCTTGAACATGTAATTTCCAAGTCCAAATGCAAAAAAACTTATGCTTACATTACATAATAAACAAAATTATGTATGTCACTTATCTGTTTTGATACAATGTTTGAAATTAGACAAAATTCACCGTGCTGTAGAATTTTTTCACAGTAAATGGTTAAAGACATTTATAGATATTAATGCTGACTTAAGAGCAAAGGCTACTAATGACTTTGATAGACAACAATATAAAGATTTATCAAATATGACTTTCGGAAAATGCATGGAATCAGTTAGAAAGTATCGAGATATTTGTTTAGTTAACAATTGGAATACGGCAAATGCATTAATTTCTAAACCAAATTTTAAATCAGTACAAATTTTCAGCAAAAATTTAGTAGCTGTAGAGTTAAGTAAAACGGTAGTTAATTATAATAAACCATTATTCATTGGTTCTTGCATACTCGACATTTCGAAAACCGTAATGTATTCATTTGTGACTATTTAAAACAACATGTTGAACCACACTTTGAGATCAAAGTTTGTTACCGATAGTATTATAGCTCAATTCAAACCTCTGCCTTCCGGCATTTTCAAAAGTATATACGAAATAATTAAAAGAGATGCTTCCTCAATATTTGACACTTCCAATTATCAAGATAATAATATTTATAATATACCGCTGGTGAATAAAAATGTGATAGGTATGTTTAAAGATGAATTAGGAGGACATATTATCGATGAATATATTGGTATTAGAGCTAAAGTTTATACCATTCTTTGTAAAAGTAACGGAACTATTCTTAAAAAACACAGGGGAGTTGCAAAATCAAGTGTCAGAAAATTAGATTTTAAAGACTTCAAAGATTCAATTTATCAAAATCAATCAATGATTTATACGCGTGACGCATGATGTATAATTTCGAGTTTAGAAAAGCCCAGAAAATTTGTCACGGGTCGCGCAGCGACCCGAGACAAATTTTCACGGGGCTTTTCTAAACTCAATTTTTTTTTCATACTTAGTCTGGGAGTGGAAAACACTCGTTTAAAGTTTCAAATTGAACTCTTTAAAAAAAAAATAAATATCTAAATATTTAAAGAAAATAATGTGAATTTGGAATACGTATTGTTTAAAGAAAATCTACCTGTATATACTTATATGGAATATCAAACTAAAATCAATAATGGCGAAGGGATGTGTTTCGTTATACAGTTGTATGTATGTCGATAGAAATTAAAATCGTGAATATTTATCCAGTTTACTTGTGTCTTCTGTAATTCAATACCCTTTCATTCATTCGTACGGCGCTAAGTAAACAAACAAACAACGCGCTCTGCACTCTACATTTTTATTATTCGTTGTGATATAATTCGGCAGGCACTATAAACCAATACATAGTTAAAACTACTTTCTGCAATTTTGCTATCTCTGCGCCATCTCGTATGCCAGAAACACTCAACCAGTAAAAATTGGCCCTCTTAAGAGCTAATTACATCAAACACGTTGAACTGGTTCAACTCTGAGCTCGAGTTCAAAATGACAAAAATAATTGAATCGGTTATTTGGAAAAGGACACATCTACTTCAGAGTAAATTTTACAGTAGGAAGAAAAAACTTTTTCATTTAAATGTTCATATACATAAAGTCATATACATGTTATTGTATGTTCACTGGTATTCGAATAAGCCAATTCAAAGTAATTTTTCGTGGATATTTGAAAATTTTATATTATAAAAATTATTTTATATTTAATGCATTTGTGCCCTTTTCCAAACTTATTCAGAATGAAACATAAAAATAAAGGCAATTTACATTATTTATTAAAGAAAATATATTTTTACATAATAGGTAGAACTTAAGTAAGTTTATAAAAGCAAAATAGGATTTATATCAATAGGTATTAAATGTCTTCTTCAGGAATTTCTTCAGAAACTCCTGTTGGCCAGGCAAATCCATAGTGTAAAATTCTTTGTTTTCCTCGGGAATATACTGGATTAAGGATTTCAAATTATCAACTTTTTTTTTATTGATTGGAACCTTGTCAGTATAGGCTTTATACGCTTCCCCAGCAGGAAGATTAGTCCTGGACCCAGCAGGCTTTGCTAGTTGAAAAGAGAACGAGGTGAGCCCATCTATATATTCGAAAACAATAAGCACTCCAGGATTTGTTGAATCGTATCTAAAGTGATTGTAATGTGAAATCTGAAAATGTACTCTTTGATCTCTAGGGACTTTCCTTTTTTGTGTTTCAATAGACTCGGTAGTTTTTTTATAGTATGTTGGCCACCATGTTTTATAGTGTATTATTTGAGAATTTTGCATTTCTTTCACATCAAATTTTCCGGATACAGATGCCTTTTTGATGAGCTCCATATATTCTTGATGAGTATAGATTCTATGGACTCTTCTTATTTTTCTTTTGACAGTTCCAAAGTCTCTATCACAATCGTTGAATGAATGTCCTCTCAGGGGGAAATAGTGTATAATTTTCTTAAACCTATTGTTTGCCGCCAACGTCATTAAAAATCTTACCACAGTATGATTTTTGTTTTGTCCCGGGCAACCGTCAGAAAATATGTAGAGCTCATCTATACTTTTATCAACATGCTCATTAATGTACATATTTAAAAATGTACATACTTTATTCGGGCCTTTTAATGCTTGCCCCTCGTGGTATGAATAGAATGTTGCCTTTCCAGTCTTTAAGTTGTGGATGCAAAATTCATATACCCACAGCTGTCGCAGATAAAAAATTTCTTGTACAGGAATATTTGGTAACGGCAAATTCTGCATGTAGTCGAATACTAGACCCATGACATTATCTTTCTCAGCGCAAAGTTCTTTTTATCTCAATTTTTTTTTGAGAAGAACTTTTTTGCTCTTCGTTTATGAACTACAAGTGAAGCAGCAGCAACACGCTTGGCGTTATCATTTAGATTGGGATCTCTCAACTTTTGTCCGTATTCCTCACAGTATGAACACACATCCACTTGCGGCCTACCAAATCTCAAATTAAAATTTTCATGGAAAAACTTTAAGAAAAAGTCGTACTTTACTTTTCCTTTTAGGTCTAAATTTTCATCAATAAACATCTTGTGCATAACTTTCACATTAAGTGTAGCCGGTAAGTATTTTTTGGTTATAGTATTAGAGTAGTGGACTTCTTTAACATCGAATTTTTCGATAAGCTCTTTTATCTTGGTACAAATTTCTCCAGAAACAGCATTATGTCTTGATCCTACTTCTTTCCCACGTCTATCTTTTGGTGTGGTATCGGATGCTGATAGTAAACTGAGACGTCTTACTTTTTTCATTGTAATCCCATGTAAACTAACAAACGCCTGTTTGCACACCTTAATGCGTTGCCCTTCTAAGCAGATATGATATGAAAAAGTAAGGGCCTTGGGTTTGGGTTTTTCGGTGACAGAAACTTTACTTTTTCTCTTGATGGAACAACTTTCGATGAGACTTTGAAGAAATGTATCTTGTGCATCTTTGTCATCAAAACTATTTACCCGATCTATAATATTCTTCCTTTGGTCTTCACTGAAGTTACTAAAACATTTCATTTGGCACCTACAAAAACCCAAAAAAAAGTCAAAAATACTTAATGTTTTATAATTTCAAAACTCCTACCTGCAGTCCGGACCTGTTATTCTGGCACTAATGACTTTCCCAACATGATTAAGATGTTCAATTCCTTTCACTTTGGCCCTTTTTATAACATTTGATTTATAGTTTTCCGTATTCAAAACTCCTTTCTTGCGTTTTTGTAAATTATTACCATCAGATTCGCTTCCACTTAACTCACTCATTTCGCTTAAAATCTTTATCTGTTATTAATCTTTGCAAACACCAAAATTCACACCCGATTCAATGACAGTCAAATTCTAACTGAAATCTGACAGCGAGAACCAGCGCCATGATGTGACAAAACACATGCTTGATTATTTCGAAAAGGTCACATGTGCGTCGCATGTAACTTTTTCGAACTAAACGCAGTGGAGCGGGTATATGTTAGAGCGTTTCTAGCGTGATATTTTGTTCCCTTTTCGCACCAAACGCTGCGTCTTCAATAAACTTGTTAAAAAATAATATAAAACGAAAATGGCCGAAAATGTCTTTTGTGCCCTTTTCCAAATAACCGATTCAATTGGAACTGCCATTTTGAACACAAGTTCAGCTTGGACGTTCAACGTTTTTGATGCAACTGGGCCTCAATCTTCTATGACTACATAGCAGAGCTGGGATGAATCCTCAAAAACAGGATTCGAATCACGAATCCGAATCACCTAATATGATTCGAATCACGAATACTCGAATAAAGGATTCGTAAGTGAAAAATATGATTCAAATCAAAGATTCGAATCCTTATTTTTGAATCACGGATACAAATCCTTTAAAAATAAATTTGAATCTATTATTTGCAGACAATAATATTTTATTCCATCAGTTTCTATTAACAAAAATGTTCATTTACCGACTAAATATCTGATTATATAATGATTTTAATTAATGATGATATATGTGTTATTGAACTTCATTTTAAATCTGTTTTTTATACGCGTGGCGCATGAAGTAAAATTTCGAGTTTAGCAAAGCCCCGTGAAAATTTGTCTCGGGTCGCTGCGCAACCCGAGACAAATTTTCAATGCGGGGCTTTTCTAAACTCGAAATTTTACTTTATGATTAGTCTGGGAGTGGACAACACTCGTTCTTAGAAGTTTCAAATTAAAGGATCACTCTAGATTACTAAGTTTATTACCATTTTACAAAGGCTACAGCTCGAAGGACCAATCATGGTCTTCGGAGACCGAAGGATTACAGGGAATCGAAGTTTATTTACAAGAAAACAACGAATATCTTAAGGTTTACAGCATGGATAGGAAAGAAAACATCCAATTTTGAAAAAATATCGAAGTTGGGTTGATTTTCAGTGCGTTTTTAACTCCACTTTAAATCAGTGTTTTATACGCGTGGCGCATGAAGTAAAATTTCGAGTTTAGAAAAGCCCCGTGAAAATTTGTCTCGGGTCGCTGCGCGACCCTCGACAAATTTTCTACGCGGGGCTTTTCTAAACTCGAAATTTTACTTCATGCTTAGTCTGGGAGTGGACCGTCAAGATTTTCTACATGTCGAGATTTTCGATATTTCTAGATTTATGTCGATTTATTCACAGTTTGTTATTGTATTAAATTTACCCATTAAGAGCCGACCAAATTATAAGTTAACTCTAAAAGTTAATTTTAAATAAAATTTTGAATCTTTTTCTATGATTTCAATGAATGATTTATTATATTACATACGTCGATTTTTTAAAAACGTAAAATTTAAAATTCAAACGAGTGTTGTCCACTCCCAGACTAAGCATGAAGTAAAATTTCGAGTTTAGAAAAGCCCCGCGTAGAAAATTTGTCGAGGGTCGCGCAGCGACCCGAGACAAATTTTCGCGGGGCTTTTCTAAACTCGAAATTTTACTTCATGCGCCACGCGTATAAAACACTGATTTGAAGTGAAGTTAAAAATGCACTGAAAACCAACCCAACTTCGATATTTTTTCAAAATTAGATGATTTCTTTCCTATTCATGATGTAAACCTTCAGATATTCGTTGTTTTCTTGTAAAAAAACTTCGATTGCCTGCAGTCCTTCGGTCTCCGAAGACCATGGTTGGTCCTTCGAGCTGTAGCCTTTGTAAAATGGTAATAAACTTAGTAATCTAGAGTGATCCTTCAATTTGAAACTTCTAAGAACCAGTGTTGTCCACTCCCAGACTAAGCATGAAGTAAAATTTCGAGTTTAGAAAAGCCCCGCGTAGAAAATTTGTCGAGGGTCGCGCAGCGACCCGAGACAAATTTTCACGGGGCTTTTCTAAACTCGAAATTTTACTTCATGCGTCACGCGTATAGAACACTGATTTCAAGTGAAGTTAAAAATATACTATTAACGTTGGATATTTTTCATGGTTAAGTAACCAAATATCCATTCACAAATATTTGAATTATTCGAAAATTTCAATATTTATATTTAAATATGAATAATTTACTGATATAAATATTCATATTAGAATATTTAACTATTTGAATTAATCGAATTCGAATCCCAGCCTGAATAGCGATGATTAGAATTATTTAGGAGGATTTGAATCCGTGTATGAGGATTCGAATGCTTTTATAAGGATTCGATTCCTTTTATAAGGATTCGAATCCTTTTATAAGAATTCGAATCCTTTTATAAGGATTCGAATCCTTTTATAAGAATTCGAATCCTTTTATGATTCGAATCATCTACGTCTGGATTCGAATACGAATCCTTTTAAAAAAATGTAACGAATCCGGATCACGAATCCGTTTTCACTAAAGTATTCGAATACCTCTGTTGAATCCTCTAAAAGGATTCGAATCCGGGAATCGAATCCTGAATGATTCGAATCCTGCCCAGCTCTGCTACATAGGTTTGTCATCATTATTTTTTTTCTTTGAAAAATATGGCACGAAAATAAAAAGATTACGAAGCACTGATCTAGATGTATGTTTATGGATTATTTCCAAATTTCAGGTATTAACAGATTAAAAACGCTGTGCGAAGAAAAGCTGCACTTAAAAGTGGCACAACAATCGACGGCCAGTAAGGTGAGTCCCTTAATGAAAATCATGCTTTTTTTTTAAATCCTATGTAAAAATAATGAATGAGAATTGTTAAAAATTATAGATGTCATTCCGTTATTGAACACATTTTGTATGATTGTCGGTTTTTATAGAACTTGCCGAATACGAGTCGAGCTACGTTGTCGAAGCAGCCACGGACGTCCAAAGAGTTAAAACGACGCCTGCGGAATCAAAGACGGAAAAAGAAAACCAAATTGAAAGAAAAAGAAGGAACACCAACACTGCCGTCGTCCTCCACCCAGACTTTAGATAACAATGAAAACGTTTTGAAAAGTATGTAACTATTTCTTTACCATAATATTTATTCGAATTACCCCAACTTTAGAGCAACAAAGGTCAGAAATAACTAACATTATTTTTTTCAGCTTGCCGATCAAGTGAGCCAAGCCGGAGGTTAACAGTGAGCACCACCGCTTATTTTGTCAAACTTAATTTTTTTGTCTAGCGTGAGTGCCCGCCCGTTACACTTGTATCTAAACATGTTTTCGTATTTATAATGTTAGGGTAAAGTAGAGCTTTCCATCCTTACTGAAACACCCTGTATACATAACAGGGTGTTTCAGTAAGGATGGAAAGCTCTACTTTACCCTAACATTATAAATACGAAAACATGTTTAGATACAAGTGTAACGGGCGGGCACTCACGCTAGACAAAAAAATTAAGTTTGACAAAATAAGCGGTGGTGCTCACTGTTAACCTCCGGCTTGGCTCACTTGATCGGCAAGCTGAAAAAAATAATGTTAGTTATTTCTGACCTTTGCTGCTCTAAAGTTTACGACTTAGAGTTGTAGTCTTCTTTCCTCTGGCTATTTCTTCGCTGGATTGGCACAAACACTTTCACTTTGTTTATTATCAATTTTAGAGGTAACGGGGGTAAGCGAATGAGTTTAGATAAAATAATGTAAAAAAAAAAATTCAATTAGTTCATGAAAGAAACTGGTTTATATACAAACCAAAAACAAATAGAGGAATTAATTAATATTTACAAAAAAAAAGAACGAAAGAAAAGACAAGAACTAATTAGAATAAGGGGAAAAAAATGTCGCACTCGCGTAAACTGGCCTCAATAATAGTTGAAGTAAAAAATTGAAATAAACAGACACGACTGAGAAGTGCTTCGTGAAATTAAAAGAAAAAAAAACAGCACTTGTAACTTTGAAAAAATAATTTGTAAACTCCACACGACCAACCCCAACTTCCAACTCCTAACTTCAGCTTCCAACTCACCACTTCTAACTAACTACCCCAACTTCCAATTTGTTGGGGGGAGAGGCTGGTAGGGCTAGCGCTTCTCCCATTGGCTGACCCGTGGGGTTGGGGGTAAACGCAGATAGCGCTTCGCTCAGCGCTAGGCGCGCGCGCATGCGCTCTTTAAATTGCCTACCGCCGGGAACCAGTACGGATGTACAACCACATAATTAAATTAAAATTATTGCAAAATAATTGTATTTACAACTTTAATATATTTGCATGTTCTGGTTGTAGCATCCGTACCAACGGTAGGACTTTTTACCATGTTTGGTAAACTAATCGCCGATGTTCCCTGTATGAGTGGTATACCAACTAGTATATGTGTGTCATTTATAATTAAATTAAATCACACATATTAAAAATAGTAACAATTCCGCAGCTGTACCCTATCGCGTGTTTGCGCGTACTTTCCCTCTATTACCCTTAATAATAGCCCGGGTCTTTGGAATACCCGGGCGTCATAAACAGAGATTACAAAAATTCCCAGTCCGTAAAATGCGGGGCGTAACTGGTACCTGGGGTAATTCTAAAGAAAAATTTCGGGTACAGCGTTGTGGGCGTAACGTGCGGATTATTGAGCGTTTAACGCGAGTGCAATTTGTACATGGGGAAAAACCTACTAATCCTAAGAAAAAAGAAAACCTATATAAACTAAAAATTAAAATATACAAAATATACAAATTCAACTTTCAATGTATGTAATACGGACTTTACTCATTTTATAATTATTATGATTTATGAAGCTGATAAATAAAGGGAATTAAAAAAAAATGGGTGCCGCTGTAAAAAAAAATGAATCAAAAATTATGTTGCCCGAAAAATTATTAAATTACGCTGATTAAATCAAAGTTCCGGCGTTTGCGGTAAAACGCCGGTAACACAAGTTGAATAAAATAATTTTCTTTACAACTTAAAATTATTTTCGCAAATACAATGTTCCATAATTCCTGGTCGGCATTCAACTTTGTTATTTAGGAATTATGGGCCATCCTGTATATGGGAAAATAATGTCACGTTGTGAAGAAACTTATTACATGAAACTTGTATGTGATGTTTTTGCATGTTTAATATTAGGAGAAATATCGAACTTTTCGTCCTTGCTGAAACACCTCGCATACTTATTATCATGTTTTTTTTTTCATAAAAATACAATACAGTAACTTAAAATAAAAACTATTCTTTGGCCATAAGTTTATTTCGGCCAAAACACAGAAATTGTTTCTTTTAAGTTTCCATAAGTCACCTATTTCTAAAATAGGCAACGCACATATCCCTATTATTAACGAGTTTGGTAAATTTGCAGGAATTAACCGTGTTTATAAAAGCGATCAATTTGCAGCTTCTAGCGAGTCTTTCCGCTCATTAATTAAGCATGATTGTTTAATTTTTGATTTTGCTCATCACATAATGGATTCGGGACACACAACAAAGGACCAATTACCATTATGTCGGACATCCAGACAGCCCTAAAAGCGCTAGCCTCGCCGATGGTGCAGGTTATGGCCTACATAGACAGGCTAGACGCACTGTCGACAACAGTAAAAACACAGCTAACCCAAGGACCAAAGAATTATTGGACACTTGAGCGCCAACTTGCTGGCTAAACAAGGGGCATCAGGGGAATATACAGTCTGTTTGATTTATTGTGACACAGCACATATATCCGTTATTAGTACAGATAGAAAAAAAAGTTAAAGACAATAATTTTAGTATTTTTCATGATCTATTCAGTAGCATTGTCAGAAAAACAATTGAAAATCAAATAAACACGTGAAAGCTATTAGCTTCATTTTCTTTAATAGAACACCCTGTATATTTTGTTTATTTCAAATAGGTAATAACCTTAGCTTTATAATGATACCACATAAGTACCCCTTTATTATACAAATAACGCGACAATTGCAAATAAATGAAATTTATCAGTTGCCATGGATAACAATTGACATAAAACAATTTGTTAACGCTTTAATGTCAAAGTGGTGTAGTAACGTTGTTGATTCAAATCTTTAGAGATTGGTGATAATTACTATTCTAATGATGAAAAAATGGATATGCTAAAGGTCTTCGTTAGATGCAACGATAATTCTAGAGAAGCTAGTATCACTTATGGAAACATGTATCCAGAAAGAAGACAACCACATTATTGCACTTTTGCAAGACTTGAACAAAATTTACGGAGAAATGGGTGTTTTAATAATAAATTCCGAAGGAGAAGACAAGAAAGAGAAGATAATAATGAAGTATTGATATTGGCCTATTTTAGAGCACATCCACGTAATTCAATACGCGAAGCAGTGGCTGACTTAGGAATAAGTATGCATAAAATATTTTCTATTCTGAGAAAACATAAAATGAGACCATATAAAATTAAGTTAGTACAAGGTTTAAGAGATGGTGATTCTAACAGGAGGATAGTATTCTGTAATTAGCTTAGCAACAATCAACATTTATTAAATTTAATTCTTTGGAGTGATGAATCAAATTTCAACAACAACGGAATCTCCAACCGAAAAAACGACCATTACTGGGATACTGAGAATCCACGTCAAATTCGAGAATGCAGATTCCAACAAAGATTTGCAGTTAATGTGTGGCTTGGTGTGTTAGGTGATACCATAATAGGACCATTTTTTTATCAAGGAACGTTGAATGCGGAGCGATATGCCAACTTTCTTACGATAGAATTTGAAGATTATTTAGATGATATCCCCCTAGAAATACGTCGAGATATGTGGTTCCAACAAGATGGAGCTCCTCCCCATAATGTAACTATGTATTGGCCTTCCGTTTTAATAAAGATTAAAGATTAAAGATTAAAGATAACGCAAGAAATGTCAAAGATATTTTGGAAAAAAAGTTTGGTTTGAAATTGATTGCAAATGGTGGCCCCATAAACTGGCCAGCAAGATCGCCAGATCTGTCTATTTTAGATTTTTTTATTTGGGGATTTTTAAAGCAAACATTTTATGTTACTCGTCCAGAAAATCTAGACGATCTGAAAAATCGTATTCGTATGGCATGTGGCCAAATAACACCACGGATGTTGCAAAAAGCACGACGAAATTTAATGAAGAGATGTGAAGAATGTATTGCAAACAACGGACGTCACTTTGAACAGACACTTTAAATAGTTATTCATGTCAACTGATAAATTTCATTTATTGGCAATTGTCGTGTTATTTCTATAATAAAGGGGGACTTATGTTGTATCATTATAAGTCTAATATTAATGCCTATTTGAAATAAACAAAATATACAGGGTGTTCCATTAAAGAAAATGAAACTAATAGCTTTCACGTGTTTATTTGATTTTCAACTGTTTTTCTGACATTACGATTGAATAGATCATAAAAAATACTAAAACTTTTGTCTTTAACTTTTTTTTCTATCTGTACTAATAACGGACATATGTGCTGTGTCACAATAAATCAAACAGACTGTATAGAACCTGAACCCGCTTGTGGACTACCTCACGAAACCGGAAAGAAAATAATTCGTCGCAAGTTAGCAGAGGAGCACAAAATGCATGTCACAACCAAAAGGGAATGAGACACACAAGACTCTTCCTGTAGTCTGTTTAAAAACTAGAAGGAGTAAGTGCCAAAGCCCAATTTACACTATAAAAAGTTACCAGAAATATCACTATTTAAATTTTGCGGCAATTTTAAATAATTTCATAATTACTCTTTAAATAAAATCAAATATCCATTTTGTACTTCTTAATTGTGGTTAAGTATTTTCTCTTCCATCGTATGATATCGTCAGTTCAATTAAAATGCTCATACGGCATTTCGCCAAATATCTGTGAAATTAACATATTTACATTATATTCATATTATAATATGGAATTTATATAATAATGTGTCTCTATAAGAGCTGGGACGAATCCTCGTAAAAAGGATTCGAATCACGAATCCGATTCACCTAATATGATTCGAATCACGAATACTCGAATAAAGGATTTGTAAGAGATAAATATGATTTTTTGAATCACGAATACAAATCCTTTATAAATAAATTTGATTTTATTATTTTTCGCAACCATTAATATATAAATATCGTTACCAGTTGTTATAACAAAAAAATTCAAATCCTAATTATTTATTATTGCCACTGAACATCGTTGATAACAGAATGAATATCTGACTCCCTGTTACTCTGGTTAAAGATGTATTTGTGTCTTTGTGAACTCCACTTCAAAACAGTGTTTTATACGCGTGGCGCATGAAGTAAAATTTCGAGTTTAGAAAAGCCCGAAAATTTATCTCGGGTCGCTGCGCGACACCCGACAAATTTTCACGGGGCTTTTCTAAACTCGAAATTTTACTTCATGCTTAGCCTGGGAGTGGAAACACTCGTTAAAAACTTCAAATTGAACTCTATTACAAAATCGACTAATGCCTGAAATTTACCTAAATGAAAAATTCACTGGATATCATTAAAACCGGGAAAGTCAGAGAAAAGTCATGGAATTATATTCAAATTGACCAAAACACTAACAAAAAAGCGATATGATATTATTAAATTTGTCAAAATCAGCAGGCAAATTACAAAACACGTAAAAATTTATAAAATTAACTTAAATATTGGCAAAAACAATGAAAACTATTAAACAGAATTGGGGTTTCCCACAGAAGAAAGTTGTATTAAAAGGCCAGGGAAAAAATCTTTAGTCAGGGAAATGTCGGAAAAATTTAACATTTTAGATTGTGGCTACCATGTCAGTTTTACTTCAAACAATATTAAAAAAAATTTTGAAAACTAGATTATTATCTTTAAAAACATTTTCAATCATTTAATGTTCTTATGAAAGCATTTACTTTGAAGTTTCGAACGAGCGTTTCCACGTATTTCTTATATTCGCTAATGGTACAATAGAAAGTGGAATTTACAACTCCTAAAAATTAAACATTTTATTATTTAATGCATATTGTTATGATATTTGATATCTCACCTACTGCATAACAGAGCTGGGACGAATCCTCGTTAAAAGGATTCGAATCACGAATCCGAATCACCTGATATGATTCGAATCAGGAATACTCGAATAAAGGATTCGTAAGAGATAAATATGATTCGAATCAAAGATTCGAATCCTGTTTTTTCGAATCACGAATACAAATCGTTTAAGAATAAATTTGATTTTATTATTTTTTTATAACCATTAACATATAAATATTGTTATCAGTTGTTTTAACAAAAATATTCACAACCTAATTATTTATTATTAACACTGAACATCGTTGATAACAGACTAAATTTCTGTGTTACTCTGATTAAAGAGGTATTTGTGTATTTTTGAACTACACTTTAAATCAATGGTTTATACGCGTGGCGCATGAAGTAAAATTTCGAGTTTAGAAAAGCCCCGTGAAAATTTGTCTCGGGTCGCTGCGCGACCCGAGACAAATTTTCTACGCGGGGCTTTTCTAAACTCGAAATTTTACTTCATGCTTAGTCTGGGAGTGGAAGACACTCGTTACTTTAAAATATGTCACAACTGTTAAAGTATGTATCGTCGGATGCCCGTCTTCAGAGGTAATGTGTAAGCAAATTATCGGTCCTAGGAGTTGCCAAATAAGTGAGTTACTCAACTGTTTCCAAGGCACACTTTGAAAAACCAAAAGATTAAAATTTTACATATAAAATGTACAATAAACTATAAGTGTGATACATCATTGAATTCAGTAAAAAATATTCTTCCAAAAAATATCAAAATCCAAAATAGCGCTCATAAGAAAAACAAAAGTTAGCTATGGTCTCTAGGTAAATGTTATAGTTATCTTAGAATAAAATATGTTACTGGATTTATCGTTAAAAAGTGCCTATAATGTCAAAGTTGTAAATGCCTGGATTCAATAGTTTTTGAATAAAAAAATAAAAACGAATTTTCAAAAATACGTTTTTTGACAATATCTCATTAAGGAAATAAGATATTTCAAACTTGTTTTTGGGTTATTATTGGACCCTAAATTATGCAACTTTGCCCCAATTTAACCGACTCTCTATTTCTTTAAATAACCGGAATCCCCATACTTTCTGTTGAAATACGGACACCCAGTATAATAATAATATAAAATTTATTGTATTGTTATTTTCTAAATATTTTAATTAAATAAATATTTTACATTGTGTAATGATTCGACCCTAGGTATTATACAAATTTATAATTTGTATTTTATTTACGTTGTGTTGTGTATGTAGTAACCCTTTTAATTTATTTAACAGATTCGTTGTTTGTGTCAATATGCATTATCGGAAATACTGTGTCTTTCTTCCCTTTTAATGACCAGGAGTATGTGTGGACAATAAATAAAACAGGATGTGAGTTTAACGGATGCAAAGTTTATTGACCTCAATTATGACATTTCTAATTAATTTGTGTTTCTTAAATTATTTATATTCTCGAAATACTTTATTTTCGTTTGTAACATACTTAGAAGCCATGTGCATTTTAGTTAAACTCAAAAAGTATATGACTCTACTTGTGGAAGCAAAATTAAATAACCCCTGCATTTGCATTATGAGATGGGAAACCCACAAAAACCATCTCGGAGCTTACCAGACAACCAACTAGCGGGAACACTCCTCTGATTAGCAAGCAGATCCCGACGTCATCCGTTGATTGTTTTGTATCATTAACTAGCGGGAACATAACTCTGCAGTACTAACTCGGGACGACCACACCCGTTAATTGTGATCAGCAATTAACTAGCGGGAACACTCCTCCGTTTTCCACGCACAGCTCGACCACACCCGTCAATTGCTTTTGTGCTTTTAACTAGCGGGAACATAACTCTGCAGTACTAACTCGGGACGACCACACCCGTTAATTGTGATCAGCAATTAACTAGCGGGAACACTCCTCCGTTTTCCACGCACAGCTCGACCACACCCGTCAATTGTTTTTGTGCATTTAACTAGCGGGAACATAACTCTGCAGTACTAACTCGGGACGACCACACCCGTTAATTGTTTTCAGGCAATTAACTAGCGGGAACACTCCTCCGTTTTCCACGCACAGCTCGACCACACCCGTCAATTGTTTTTGTGCATTTAACTAGCGGGAACATAACTCTGCAGTACTAACTCGGGACGACCACACCCGTTAATTGTTTTCAGGCAATTAACTAGCGGGAACATTCCTCCGTTTTCCACGCACAGCTCGACCATACCCGTCAATTGTTTTTGTGCATTTAACTAGCGGGAACATAACTCTGCAGTACTAACTCGGGACAACCACACCCGTTAATTGTTTTCAGGCAATTAACTAGCGGGAACACTCCTCCGTTTTCCACGCACAGCTCGACCACACCCGTCAATTGTTTTTGTGCATTTAACTAGCGGGAACATAACTCTGCAGTACTAACTCGGGACGACCACACCCGTTAATTGTTTTCAGGCAATTAACTAGCGGGAACACTCCTCCGTTTTCCACGCACAGCTCGACCACACCCGTCAATTGTTTTTGTGCATTTAACTAGCGGGAACATAACTCTGCAGTACTAACTCGGGACGACCACACCCGTTAATTGTTTTCAGGCAATTAACTAGCGGGAACACTCCTCCGTTTTCCACGCACAGCTCGACCACACCCGTCAATTGCTTTTTGTGCATATAACTAGCGGGAACATAACTCTGCAGTACTAACTCGGGACGACCACACCCGTTAATTGTTTTCAGGCAATTAACTAGCGGGAACACTCCTCCGTTTTCCACGCACAGCTCGACCACACCCGTCAATTGTTTTTTGTGCATATAACTAGCGGGAACATAACTCTGCAGTACTAACTCGGGACGACCACACCCGTTAATTGTTTTCAGGCAATTAACTAGCGGGAACACTCCTCCGTTTTCCACGCACAGCTCGACCACACCCGTCAATTGTTTTTGTGCATTTAACTAGCGGGAACATAACTCTGCAGTACTAACTCGGGACGACCACACCCGTTAATTGTTTTCAGGCAATTAACTAGCGGGAACACTCCTCCGTTTTCCACGCACAGCTCGACCACACCCGTCAATTGCTTTTTGTGCATATAACTAGCGGGAACATAACTCTGCAGTACTAACTCGGGACGACCACACCCGTTAATTGTTTTCAGGCAATTAACTAGCGGGAACACTCCTCCGTTTTCCACGCACAGCTCGACCACACCCGTCCATTGTTTTTGTGCATTTAACTAGCGGGAACATAACTCTGCAGTACTAACTCGGGACGACCACACCCGTTAATTGTTTTCAGGCAATTAACTAGCGGGAACACTCCTCCGTTTTCCACGCACAGCTCGACCACACCCGTCAATTGCTTTTTGTGCATATAACTAGCGGGAACATAACTCTGCAGTACTAACTCGGGACGACCACACCCGTTAATTGTGATCAGCAATTAACTAGCGGGAACACTCCTCCGTTTTCCACGCACAGCTCGACCACACCCGTCAACTGTTTTGTATTTTTTTTTGTTGTATAGTTTTTATATTTGTTGTATAATTTTGTTTTTGTTGTGTTATTCTTATTTCCTCTGTGATTTGGAACTTGTTGTGCTTTTCGTGATGTTCTTCTTCCGAACTGTTTCTTGACTCTCATGACTCTTGACTCCTTATGTTTTCCCCTCCGCACAGCTTTTATTACTCTGTTTCCCACCCGATCGTGGAGATGGAAGATTTCGCGCAGACCATATATGGTTATAAAATACCACCCATCCCTGACGTCACGCAATTCCCCCGACTTCGCAAATTCGTTGTGTTTGCGCTTGGTTAAACCTTGAACTGAATCTTTCTGTATGTCTTAGCATTTCTCCACGTGCCGGTACTTGTTTATTATTTTAAGGCGATGCTGCATTTGTTATTTCTTTCAGATAAAATATTTTGATCGACTAATATTATTCTCGTATTTACTGAATGTTGATTTTTCTTTAATATTTTCTTGGGTGATTTTTGTATTAATATTTTAATTTGATTTCGTCAAAAATAATATTTGCACATGACCCCTACTGACCTATTACAATTGTTATATTTACGAATATATTAAAAATAAATACTTAATTCAATATTAATTATACCATCAAATGTCTAAAAGTCTTGCGTTGAAATTCACCAGATATCATTTATTTTATTTATTTATTTATTTATTTATTTATTCAGCCAACGGAACAAGGTCCAATTACAGATTGAAGTTAATACAAATAAAGAAAAAACACAATAATTTTAATTAAAGAAAATTAACATTGTAAATAAACGAAATTTTCAGGTTACTAAGCTAATAACAAGAAATAAACTAAAAGTAAAAAAAAACTAAGAAAATAAACTAAGAAAATAAACTAAGAAACTAAGAAAGATACTCAATGATCACATTGAAGAATTCTTTCGCTGATTTAAAGTTGAATATATCCACATCTGTATTTGTATTAATGAGTTTATTGTACGTAGCGCACATAGAATACATCGGCGATCTGACCAGTACGTTCGTTTTGGGTATTGGTAGCTGAAATAGACGTTTAGTTCTTACACTACAGGGCACCAATATATTCAGTTGCTCCAACAATTCAGGGCAATCAATTTGACCATTGAGTACCTTAAACAGCGTTGTCACTAAATTCGCCTTACGGCGACATCCTAAGGAGTGCATTTCAAATTCATCTAACAACGCAGCATAATCGTAATTAAAATCAGGATAAGCCCCGTACTTCTTAAAATGGAGATACTTAACAAACCTCTTTTGTATAGCTTCAATCATCGAGGAGTACTTAGAGTAGTGTGGATCCCAAACACTTGAAGCATACTCCAGCTTACTACGCACAAATGCAAAATAAAGGGTTTTTATTGCACCAATATTCCTAAATGACTTACAATTCCGTATTATAAAACCTAAGGAACGGTTGGCGCTTGAGACAATTTTCATAATATGATCATTGAAAGATAAATGATCGTCGAATATCACACCCAAATCTTTAAACAATACTACACGGGACAACACTGTACCATTGATGCTATAATCATAAGTGATTTTTGATTTGTTTTTAGTATATGACATAACCTTGCATTTGTCTACATTCAATGAGACATTGTTATCCCTACACCAGTTAATTATTATCTCAAGACTATCCTGTAAATATTGGCAATCATTCACAGTAAATATTGGATTAAACAATTTTAGGTCATCTGCAAATATCAAGATGTTATGTGATATTTTATCAGCTATATCATTTATGAAGATTTTAGATGTTTTTTAATTAAACAAATTCCACTATGGCTTTTGACGTCTAAGTCAAAAAATGTTTGAAACAAAAGTTGTAGCCAACGAAAAAATATACCTCTTTTACCTAAACAATCTAGTGGACATCAACAACTCACCGATTATGGCTTTCGACGTCTAAATCAAAAAATGTTTCAAACAAAAGTTGTAGCCAACGAAAAAATAAACCACTTTTACCTAAACACTTTTCACCTCAGCTCTTTTGTTTCTGAATTAGAAACTAAAAAATCTAGTGGACATCAACAACCAACTCACCGATTATGGCTTTCGACGTCTAAATCAAAAAAATGTTTCAAATAAAAGTTGTAGCCAACGAAAAAAATAAACCACGTTTACCTAAACACTTTTCACCTCAGCTCTTTTGTTTTTGTTCAATAAACCGAGAAATATTTTTTTTTTTTTAAATAAATACACAACTTTATGATAATTCGAAAATTTACGAACGAGTGTCTCCACTCCCAGACTAAGCATGAAGTAAAATTTCGAGTTTAGAAAAGCCCCGCGTAGAAAATTTGTCGAGGGTCGCGCAGCGACCCGAGACAAATTTTCACGGGGCTTTTCTAAACTCGAAATTTTACTTCATGCGCCACGCGTATTAAACACTGATTTCAAGTAAAGTTAAAAATATAAAAACATATTAAAACTGTTTTCAGTTTTAAAAGTTATCAAAATATGTCAAAATTATTTAAAATTGCCAAAAACAAAATGACCAAAATGTCATCTCGTAAATATAAAAAATATCAAAAACGTCAAAAATTTGGCGTGCTGATAAAATCGATTTACGTTAAAATTATCATTTTATGTCAGTACGTGACAGTTTGACAAAAACGTTCTTACAAAAACGAACATTTCAGTTAAAATCAGTAATAATGTCAAAAAAGTTATCTAATAATATAAAAATTGTTATCTAATGTAAAACAAGTAAATATGTAATATCAAAAATATCAAATGTCAAAATTGTCGTCTACTGTCAAAAAAGTAAAAAAATATAAAATGTCAGAACTGCCATCTAATGTCAAATACGTCATTTAATGTCAACATCAGAAATAGTAAATAAGTAAAAAATTTCATTGTTTATCAAAAGTAACATCTAATGTGAAACATGTCGTCTAATGTCAAAAAACGTAGTCTAATATCTAGAATATAATCTATTGTCAAAAATGTCATCTCAAAAGGTAAAGAATATCAAAAATGTCATTCAATGTCAAAAATGATTAAATATGTCTTGTAGAAAAAAAAATCTCAAATTTGTGTGTTCAAATAATGATTCAATAATTTTTGAAAATCGTTACAAATCTGAATAAAAATATTGAAAATCTTACATATCAACATTTTATATATTTGACGAGAAAATCTCGAATTATCGAAAATTTCATCAAAATTTTATAAATCGATAAAAATGACAAATTATCAAAAATAAAGATATGTTGAAAATCTGATAAACATTTTCATAAATT
Source organism: Philonthus cognatus (assembly GCA_932526585.2). Taxonomy (NCBI): domain Eukaryota; kingdom Metazoa; phylum Arthropoda; class Insecta; order Coleoptera; family Staphylinidae; genus Philonthus; species Philonthus cognatus. Next base: position 20,892,720 of record OW052249.1, on the reverse strand, counting down.
AATTGAAAATCTCGATATATTGAAAATTTCAACAACATTCGATAAATTAACGAAAATTGAGGAAATATTGCAAAATCTGATAAAAATTTGATTAATCGACGAAAATCTCGAAATAAGGATAATTTTATGAAAATATCGATTTGTTGAAAATCTTATAAAAATGTTATAAATCGACATATTAAGTGTAAAAATTTGATTGGGAATGTCAATTCATATTCATCAAAATGTTATATTTGGCGCAATTACCGAAAAACAATTAAAAATCTCAAATCTGTTAAATTTGACACAAATCATTAATTTATTTGATTTTATCACTTACAAACGAGTGTCGTCCACTCCCAGACTAAGCATGAAGTAAAATTTCGAGTTTAGAAAAGCCCCGCGTAGAAAATTTGTCGAGGGTCGCGCAGCGACCCGAGACAAATTTTCACGGGGCTTTTCTAAACTCGAAATTTTACTTCATGCGCCACGCGTATAAAACAGTGATTTAACGAGAAATTTAAAAACATACAAAACAAATTTTTCATGTTAATCCTTACGATTAATTCGAATTATTTTTGACGATTCGAATCCTTTTGTAACTATTCGAATCCTTTTGTAAATATTCGAATCCTTTTATAAGGATTCGAATCCTTTTATGAGGATTCGAATACTTTTACGAGGATTCGAATCCTTTTATCAGGATTCGAATCCTTTTATGGGGATTCGAATCCTTTTACGAGGATTCGAATCCTTTTATGAGGATTCGAATCCTTTTATGAGGATTCGAATCACCAGCATTTGGAATCGAATAAGTATCATTTTAAAAAAGTGTAACGAATCCGGATCACGAATCCAGTTTAACTATAGTATTCGAATATCTCTTTTGAATCCTGTAAAAGGATTCGAATCCAGGATTCGAATCTTGAATGATTCGAATCCTGCCCAGCTCTGCTGTATAACAATGTCTGATACAACAGCAGTCATTTTCATATGTGGATCATGTGCTATCATCTGCTTATACATATTTGTTATGCACTGTTTTTCAGACAGATATAAGTGACCCAAATCTAACTTCTTACGCTTTTTTGGAGGTGAAGGTGATATTATCACCGAGCTTGTACTGGGTCCATAATCCATCACAACAAAATAAACAAAACTAACTTTTAACTATGCCAAAGAAACACCGCACAAAAGGTTATTACGAAACAGATAAAGTTGCAACTCGGTAACGCTTCGAATTAAGGTTATGTCAGCTGTTGCGTCTAATAATGACATAATTAGCATAGTGTAAAATGGGCGCGCTCTCGGCCAATCAGGGTTGTAGGTTTTGGCGCATGAAATTTAAAACGCTCCTCCTAGTTATTAAACAGATTATAGATGGTCCGGTACCTAACAGCACATTGACGCTGTCAGGACTGAGTAAAATAAAACTACGAAGAATCACAGGACTATTCACCGGACACTGTGACCTGAATAAGCACAAACATAGGATGGGAATTGAGAAAAGCCCCCTATGTCGTGGGTGTTTGGAAGAGGAGAAAACTCCACAACACCTACTGTGTACATGCGAAGCCTATAAAAGGCAACGCACGGAGCAATTCGGGAAGCCTGTGCTTTCTGAAATAGAGCTCAACAAAATTCCCTGGCTGAAACTCCTGAACTTCATAGAAGACACAGAGTACACAAGGAGTAAACCATTGAGGCGCACAAAACTAGGGAGACCGCAGTGCAGGGACGCTAAGCGACACCACCTTATGTGACAAAAAAAACAAGGAGTGGAAACACTCGTTAGAAAAGTAAAAAAGACGAACGTCTGAACATTTACAGAGTGCACATCGAGATGTGTATACTTAAAAGAAAAACTCCTTGTATATAAATTTATCTAAATGTAAGTCAAATTATAAATTAGTCACTACATTTTTTGAGAGTCTGAAACAGATAAATCAGGGACGTTGAACCATTTGAAATCCAACGTTTGTGCGTATTTGACGAAATCAGGCGACCAATGCTTGAAAACCTGGTACAAAATTACACCTACTGGATGCCTAAATTAGAAGCATTCACGGGATCATAACCGCAAAATAATATTGAAACACTAAATGGCATGATATTTTCTATCAAATAAAGCCAACATTTCGGTTATTTGGTCTAATTTTAATTTAATTTGAAGTTCTATCATGCTTAAAAAACACCTTTTATGTGTAGTATTTTAGCATATTTTATACCAGGGCTAAAAATTATTTGTATTGTGAACAGTAATTGCACAAGTGCATTGGAAATTATCGGTAACAAGTTTGCACTCTTTCGACAAACAAAGTCGTATTGCTTGGCAAGAGTCCCGAGCCCGTAGGGCGAGGGGCTGTTGCCTAAAGCAATACGACCGTGTTTGTCGAAAGAGTGCAAACTTGCGATAATTTCCAGGGCACGAGAGCAATTTATGAGACTATATCCCAACAAAAATATTACAATAAAAAAGGAATCTATTCAAAAGAAACGAAGACATTTATTGGGTATAATAATTATTAATTGTACAATTATTGTATACTATATTTTGCTTATCAGGTTCATTATGTTGTTCATTTCTTGTCACTAGAGTATTGGAGTTTTTTATTCTGAGGTTGTTAATAATCTTAGTATGATGGTCAGAATTTAATTGCACATACGGTTTAAGTGATTGTGAACTAGAATGCCCGGTGATTTTAACAACCTCTTGGTCACTACTTCCCTGTTCCATTAATTGACTCACAGCTGTTGCTCTACTAGAGTGATTGCTAATTTTAATCATTTTGGTGTTTAAACCCGCTTGTTTAACCCACTTCCCAATTTCGTTGCGGCCAATGGGCATATTTTTATACCAGCTTTTTCCCGATGGCCAACTCTTGTTTACAGTTAAAAACAGACGATCTGTTTTAATGTTGTCGCCACGTTTTGACAATAATTTCTTAAGTAATCGTACCGGACACACATCTTCATTACTCTTATTTGGTGTGAGCCATTTGTTTTCGGCTAAGCGTTGTCCTCCATCCTGAGAGGTTTTAGAAAATATGGTATTGTAAATTATTCTTCCAGTCCATTCTGCAGAATTATTTAATTCATCCTTGAAGTGCTGAATTAATGTTGATGTCCCTTCGCATCCTCTCCACGCGAGTTCAACCGACGCTATGTGAAAGAATTTTCTTTGCAACCCATCGGGACTGTCCTCGTTAAATTGAAGAACTATCGCTTGAAATTCTTCTGATGATAACGGTGCAGAACTCATGCTTCTCTTCTCAGGAAACCGCTGCAATTCTTTGCGGGCGCTTCGTGCCGGTTTGAATATTAAGTCTTTAAATGGATCAAACAATATTTGAAACTCACTGAAGTACTTCTTCTCTTGCACTAACTTAGCAGTGGTATTCCATAGCGTCTTGACTACATTTTCTTTATAGTTCTTGCCGTCCCTCTTTCTCATATTGTATGTCCAGTTTTCCAATATTTTAGAAATGTCTTCCAAAGTGCAAGTCGCATTTAACGTAATATTTTTCTCCACGAAAAAACTCCATAAACTGTTTCCATATATATTTTTGCGATGATAATGTATTTATAGGCTGGGCGTTTCTTACTTTTTCGTGAATTGCTTCTAGAGGTAGGTGTACTTTCGAACCGTGTGTTTGCGATCATTTTTATAGCGTTCACAAAAATTGAAGTGTATAATTTTTATTTGACAGTAGTTTGACGTTCAGTTTATTTACAAAAATTGAACAATGAATTGGGATAACCAATCACGTGCCGAAACATAATACGAGTAGAGAACCAATCACAGTGCCGAAATCGAACTCTACATGAATTTGTTATCACGGCAACAATGACTTCTAGAAGCTGATTGGTTCTAATTCATTCGTGTTTCGGCTCGCCGTCTTTGGCGGGATATAGTCAATTTTATTAAATAGAGCGAATAAGTTAAAATAGAAATAACCGACTCGAAAAATGTCAATCTGGTAATACTTTTTGGGTTGGTTTTGTATTATTGTAAAAATAAGATATTTTTTAAACTGCACTTTAAATCCTAGAGCATGAAGTTAATATTTCTAGTTTCGAAACGCCTGAAATATTTACTTCATGCTTAAACAAAGAGTGCAATCACTTGTTGCAAAAAAGGAAATAAAAAATATTCATATGCGCTTTAAACAAAATTAACAAGTTTTTCAAAAATAAGTAATTATGGCGAATATTTAAAATATTCTCTGGAAATAAAAAAAAATAAATTCAATGAGTTTACTCAAAAGTTATTGAACTTTATCTTACTTTATAAAGAATTCATGTGATAATAATATTTATATTGACTACATTCCTCTTCAAAAAAAGAAAAGTTTTATTTCAAGTTTTCGTAACTCACGCAAATTCATTCATTCAAAAATTCAATTTTAATGATACATTTTTTTCATAAAGAAAGCATTTTCTAAATTTGGTAAACGTTTGTCAAAATCTAAACAATCAACGTGAAAATCACAGAATTCACATTGAAATAATGAACCCATAACCTTTATTACAAATAATTTAAATATCTCGACAAACTTTTCTAAGAAAATGATGAAAAGTTGCAATAAACGGAAAAATAGGAAAACATATGTGCAAAATTAACAGATGATAACATAAAATTCACTGAAATTACACATAATTCATTAAGTTGCAATATTCCTTATAGAAAAGTTAATTATCTTAACTAGTTCTTCATTTTTTCCTAAAACTTAAATCAAGAATTATGTTTAATTTTATTTAATGTTTTTTTTAGTAGAGCTTAGCAAGTTAATTTATAGGCTAAGCAAGGGATTGTTTTAAAATTCACGCGGAACATCCACAAAAATATGTAGGTAACTACGAATATTCCAAGAATTGTGATTAATCAATAAATTACGCACCTTCATTCGTTATTTTATATGATAATAGTATATTATTTAATAAGCGCATAATGAAAGCTATTAATCATGAGAATGAGGTTTACGGAACGAGCCGCAGGCGAGTGGAGTAAATCATTCGAATGATTAATAGCCATTATGCGCGAGTAGAATACTATACTTTATCCACAACCACAAAATGTATATTCATTCTTGCTTACTGCAACTTTTCAAAAATAAGAACATAATTCATTAAATCATTTACTTTTAATTATAACTAAGAAATACATATAATAATACTATTTATTAGGATTAATGTTAATAGTAACGTTAGAACAATTATTAAACACAATAGGGGGCATTGAAGTGGGTACACCAAGATTTACGGTTTGATCCAAAATATCGAAATTAACGCAATTTGTGCTGGAAGATGCAGCTGTTACATTATTTGCTGTCGATTCTATTGACGATGCAATTTTTCTGGCCGTTTCCTTTTTGTTTTCCAAAGAATCGTTAATATAGCCTTCTGCAACCGCAGTTGACTTCCATCCTCCATGACGTTTTAACGCAGTGATGTCTCCACCAGCATCAACTAAAATGGTGGCTGAGGTTCTTCTAAAGCTATGGCCTGTATATTGCTCAGGATTGGGTAATTTCAAAAAACTGGCGATATCCCTTCCCATTTTTGTAAATTTATTAATACCAATTCGCTGTTTAGTACACTTTCCATTTTGAAAATTTTGACAGAAATAATCACAGTTTATCTGCTTTCGGAGGCACAAATATTTTTTTACAATGTGGTAAAAATTACCAGATACTGTAAATTTCCTACAAATTTTAGTTTTTGTGGTTGGCACCTTAATCATATAGCAGGAATTAAGGTCTTCTTTATCTTTAATTTTCATGTTATACAGCTCATTTGAACGACAAGCGCCCATTAAACCCATAATTAATGCAACCTGAAGAAAAAATTACTGCAATTTTTTAAAAATATTAAAATAATTTAAAACTTACTTTTGTTGCAAGAAATTTGTCATCCGGTGCATTTGCAATGAAACTGTTAACATTTTCTGGGGAGAAAGTGTTGGCTTTTTTTCGGGGTAAACCCTTCATTTTTTCTTTTCAAAACAGCTAGAAGTTTGCCATAGTTTCCAATATTGATGTTTTCAAAGATTTTCAATGTACTTTTTAGCATCGAATACTTCTGCCGCAACGATGAGGTGTTGTATTTTTTTGATAATTCAGTAAAATACACCAAAACTACCGGCTCAGTTGAAGAATGTGCTTTTTTCTCCTTTTTCCATTCACAAAACGTGTTGTATGTACTTTGGTATATGTTGCGAGACTTTTTAGGCAACAAATTGATGGAAGCGATTTCTGCCGCGTCCCTTATTTCCGGGGGTGTCAACAAGTCAGGATCTTCGATAAACTATTAACCACACTATCACAACACAATTAACACAATTTGCTTTCAATTTATAAATTGTTTTTGTTTATGTCAAAATTGATTAACATGAGGTATCCTGATTTTGTAATTTTGTAGTGATTTCTTATTATTCACAGTTGAGCAGTGATAAGTCAAAATATTACTCACAGGTTTCATAACCTATTTATAATAAACGTCATTATTATTGACTCTTAGCATGTATAATTATAATATTATAGAGTGGTTGTGGATAAAATCATTTTTTATATTAAAATACTGAAGAGTTGAACGTAATTTAATATTTCTTATTTTTGTAAACTTTTCGTTTAGCTCGCAAAATCATTGAAACCTTTTGGTGAATGCGTCGGGTGTGAAGAACTTTATTCGTAACTAAAGTTCAATTGTTTGTTTTTGCGGCGGTAAATTATTTTAAAAATTAAAGAGAGACTGTATATTTTAACATGTTTTTTTTTTATTTAAACAAAAATTATCTATGTTTGCTTTAAAATAATATACCGCTGCTAAAACTAAAAGCAATAATTATAATTGACAATTTAATGGCAAAAAGGATAAATGGCCTGAAATGATGATTATGCTAATTCAAATATCCCCCTCCCCCGAAATTTTCAAAATATTTAATTTTTGTATATATATAAAGAACAAAAACAATATTCCGATTTCTCGTGCGTTTGAGATTTCTAAGAAAATCGAAAATCGGCTATTTTCTAAATATTATTATTAACTAAATCATAACAAAATGTAAACTCGACAAATGTTATCAGTTTCTTTTAAACTTGTGCTGTGGAGTTTTCTAAATTTTCTAGACATTATTATTATTGTCAAATCGGTCGCCATTTATAAATAAAAATTACTCAATTTACTAAGATTTAGTCAAACTGTTTCGTATTGATTGGCCTGGAATTTTGTTTCATTGATTATGATAAACACACGAAATAACGTTTAGTTGAATTTTAAAAATCTGTAAATTTGATCAAAATCCGAAGTATGAATTATTATTATACAAAATCATTTGTCTCGGGTCGCTGTGCGACCCTCGACAAACTTTCACGGAGCTTTTCTAAACTCGAAATGTTACTTCATGCGCCAGGCGTATAAAACACTGATTTTAATGTGGAGTTCAAAACTTATTACCACAGTTCATATTTATCCAGTTAGCCAGTCCCTATGTAAAGTTATTTAAAGGAAAGGCACTTGGTATTGTTTCACAATTAAATCTTTATTCCGACTAGTTTCGGTTTGTTAGAAGGACATTCCTTTGAAAATGGTCTAACAAATCGAAACTAGTCGGAATAAAGATTTAATTGTGAAACAATACCAAGTGCCTTTCCTTTAATTAACTTTACATAGTGTAATATGTTTCACCAAGTGCCAGATAAGAAATTAATTCAAGAAAAAAAAAAAATTTGCCAGTCCCCATATAAATTTTGGGTACACGCGAATGGGAGCAGAGCGCTGGATGCCAAATTGGTGTATATGGCTGCCTATATACACCAGTCTGTCTTCCTGCGGTCGGTCGGTTACGACTATTTTACTCCAGATGTCGCGAAATCAAGTCTCAGAGAGAGAGTGAGAGAGAGACAATTTCTTTCTCCCTCTATTCCACGCTTCTCGTTGTATCATATTCCAGATGTTATATGTGAACGTTGTGAAATTCATTAAGTATTATTTATTTTGTACAAAAAACTTAAAATAAAAAACTATTTAACTTTTGATAAAAAGTAAAACAAATACATCAACTTATCATTTTATTAACTAATCAGATCAGTCCTATTGATCAGATCAAATCTACTGATCGATAAAGGGTTTCTTTTTTAATTAAAGGGGTCAGTGCAAAATGCAGTTAAGTCATTTTTTTTTTTTAGTTTTTGAATTATTACCGTTTGAAGTTTTTAACCCATTAAGCGCCGTTGATGCATACACGCAACATTATTATTTTTTGATAATTAAGTTACAAAATAAGTTTATTTGATATATTATATTATTTGACCTGATTGAAAACGTACCAAAAAAAATTTAAATATTTTGTTATTTAAAGTGTATTATAAATACTTCACAATATTACAATGTTTTATACGCGTGGCGCATGAAGTAAAATTTCGAGTTTAGAAAAGCCTAATTTGGCTCGGTCGCTCCGCTTCGCTACGCGCCCGAGCCAAATTTTCAGGCTTTTCTAAACTCGAAATTTTACTTCATGCTTAGTCTGGGAGTGGATACACTCGTTCTTAACTTCATATTGCACGTTTTTATATAAAATCGACGAATGCCTGAACATTGACAGTGTATACATTACATTGTTGAGGCACTAAATTTTTGAAAATCCATTATCACTTTAATATAATAATAATAATAAACTATTTATGATTTTTAACTTTTTATTAAATTCACGTATACATTATGTGTATTTAAAGAAAAAATTCACAGTATGTAATGCAATAAGTCATTCATAGAAATCATAAAAAGAAGTGTAGAATTTTAATTAAAATTAACTTTTAGAGTTAAAATTGCTTGGCCGTTAATGGGTTAAAATAGTTTTAAATATACTATGTGTCCCGTTTCAAGGCGCATTGTATGTTTCATGTAAAGATTTCTAATGTAATTGGAATTTGAATTTGTATCGCTTATTGAACCAAAACGATTACAATAAAATTAAAATCATTTCTTTACCTGCTAGCAGTATTTTCGAGGTATTATTTTTGAGTTTTCCTCAGTTTCATTTGAAATATAGCTTGAAAATAGTGAACGATTATACGAAAATAAAATCGTCAAAACAGTAGTTGCTACGAAAAGTCAGTGTTTGGCATCAAATTTATTAAAACGCAGAGCAATAATTCAATTCAACATGAGTGTTTATTCTGCAAAAGAAAAAAATCAGATCCCAAAATGGACTCAGTAAATATTTTAATCACGATGCGTATTTTATTAAATGAACCATACTTTTAATAAATATTAACAGTTTCAGAAATTTGTGGTTTTTGCACTAACTACTTTAATTATCCGTTTACTTTGAACAATTGTTACATGATCAACTTGTACTTTTCCGATTAAAATTTTATAAACGCTTATTGTGAGCCATTTGACCAACACCGACAACACTCAGCGGGCATTAAAAGATTACCTAATTTTTGGATTAAAATTTATGGCATCCGTCGTGCGGCTGCATGGGGATAATTTAAAAAAGAATAAGCAGAAATATTTTTCGATATTCTCAATACTTCACGAGATACACGAAATGTTATATAGAGAATGTACAAATTATATAAAAATTATGAAACTTTATAATTGAGAATATTATCAAAAACTGCGAAACAAACAAACTTGTTAAATCAAGTAATTAGTCACATTAATAACATTATAAATTTTACATTTTAATAATTGTTGCCGACCTCATGGCTATCTTTTTTTGTACGGAAATATACGTTTTAGGGTCCCAGGAATCAGAAACAAGTGTTATCGATAATATTTGAGATAATTGGCTCAAATATTGAAATATGTTGAAAAGTCTCGTTAAGTGATGATAATCAAAAACATTTAGAAAACAACAAGATGTCTATTAATAGAATAAGTATAATAGATTTTCTCTGAGAAGTGTAATTGCAAAAATTATTGAATACTCTATTTCCAGTTTACAATGTTTTGTATGTCAGGTTAATTCAATTATTTCAATGGTTTTATTCTTAGTCAGATTACATTTACAAAAGGTACCGATGGGATTATGTTACAGACTAAATAGTTAAGTAAAAATAATTCAAAATGATTTAAGAAAACCCGATCAAAAAGTGTCTAACTAAAATATCGGTTAGTGAAAAACATGATAAGAAATTACCGAATTGGATTCTGCGGATACGGATTAAATGTGTCAACAGTAAATAATCTTTTTAAATCCCAAAATATTTATGGTTTTTAGAAGGTTGCGGATTATCTGTAAGTTGCAGTGGTATTGTTCTGGTCGCGCAATACTTGAGGGTATACACCATAATAAAAACGTGGTCGAAAAAATGCCTACAAATAGGTAAAAACAGATAGATCACTTCGAAGAATTTGATTTTTCATCCCTTCAATAAAGCTATCCCCACTAAAATAATGAATATTGTCCAAAAAGAAAATAGTCAAGGAAAAGAGTTAATTCGATATTCATACACGTTATTCAGAGTGTAAATGGATGAAACGGAACGTAGCATTTTTAATGTTAATTTCTCAAAATTAAAATATTATCTTCCCTAATTATTTCAGGGAAATTATGATATTCATTTGGTTAGAGTAAAAATATACACACCGAGCTTTGCTATTTATTGCATTTTTAAAAACCGGAGTGTCATGAAATACAACAAGCAAATGATGAGGTGTTGATTTGTTGGCTTTTTATTTAAAATATATTCTGTTGATTTTGTGTTACACTTCGATCAACTCTTTATAATTATTACTGAATAAAAAAAAAACGAAAAAATTGCTTCTAAAATATCGTTAATAAATAAGAAAACAGTTATATGTATATTTAATATAGTTTTTTAATGTTTGTTAGTTTTTTGTATATATGAATGTTTATATGAATCTATATTGCTATGTTTTTAGTTTTGTGTATTCGTAAATAATTTATCTATTTTATTGAAATAATTTCTGTTTTTTTATTATCAATTCCAATTAAAATACCCATCAAACATTTTTCAAATTGATTTTTTCATTGTAAAAAGATTTTTGTATTTATCTAACTTTTAAATAAAAAATGTTTAATAACATAAATATATTAAAAATCTATTAATTTTTAAACACGTTTTTATTAAAAATATATACCGGGTGTGGCACTTAAGACGCCTCGGACCATAGCTCATTTACGATAAAAGCTATCGAAAAAAAATCTAAGAGCAAAGTGGTGCATAATTACCGTCGCTATGTTTCAAAAATATTTCTAATTATCAGTGGCGTGCCGTACTCCAGTGGCGTACCAAACTTATGTTTTTTTAAATGGAATGCCCTATTTTTTATTGCAGATTTGGAAAGTGCTCGAAGAGTACTTATTTTTTTATCTAACATGTTATACCCTTCACTTTAGCGGTTTCGCTGTTATAACCCCTTCTTTCAAAATTGCGCCCCATTTTTGAGATTGTTTTGTAGAGAAACTAATTGACGCCGGCGCCTAAATTTTGAATTGAGGTACAGGTTAAGACCTCGTATACCTTCACATAATTTTTTTTCGGGTAATTTATGGAAAAAAAATAATTTTTGATTGAACTTCGCATGTTGTCATTTTTTCGAAAATTTCAAATGGCACCCCCCTAAAAAAATTACGGCGTTGTACAGCCAAAACTCTAAATTTTTCATTGGTACAAAAAAAATTACACATTGCATAACAAAATTTCGGAGAAAAAAGGAATTTCATCGCAAATGTCGGGAAACGTTTTCCGTTCCCAAGAGTGCCATGAGAAAACAAAAACACAAATACGGTCAACATAATAGTATGTACCTATTTATTCAACATGATATGAAAAATGCAGATAAAGAAAATTTAACAACTTAAACTAAATGTTCGAAATGACGACCTTCCTGCTGGAGGCATAACCGCAACTTCGACTCACAGGCTCTAGACACTGCCCTAGAGACTTCTGGTGATATACCGCGGAAAGCCGCGCGGATTCTCTCCCTCATATCCTCGACAGTAGTTGGTACCGTCCTGTAAACCTCGTCTTTGATATGGCCCCAAAGGAAGAAGTCAAGGGGAGTGAGGTCTGGCGATCTTGGCGGCCACCTCACAGGACCCCCACGACCAATCCAGAAGTCCAGAAACGTTTCATCGAGAAATTCCCGAACGACACGGCTATTATGTGCAGGAGCTCCATCGTGCTGGAAAACTATCTGTCGTAGAGCGGCTAGAGGGACATTTTCCAAGAGATCATCCAAGTCGTCGCGAAGGAACCTCAAATAACTGTTGCCGTTCAGGTGCCCCTCGATGAAATAAGGACCCAAAAGGTGTTCTCCAAGTATGCCTCCCCAAACATTCAGCGACCATCTTTGCTGGTGGTTTATCATTCGCATGGCGTGTGGGTTTTCATCGGCGTAATAATGGTAGTTGTGGCGATTGACATGCCCATTTCTATGGAACGTCGCCTCATCAGAAAATAATACGCGCATAAGAAATGATTCCTCCTGCTCAATTTTGTTGATAGCCCACAAGCAGAAATCTTGCCTCGCATGAAAATCTTGAGGTTGCAATTCTTGGTGCAGTTGAATCTTAAATGGACGGAATTTGTACTTTTGAAGAACACGATGTACGGATCGCGTTGAAATATCGTGATTCCTACTAATATCACGGATACTGGTATGAGGATCTTCAATAACTGCCTCCAGAACCTGCAGTTCATTCTTTTCGGTAAAAACTGTCTTCTTTCTAACTCTCCTTGGCCGTTTCACACTTCCCGTAGTAGTAAATCTCTCCAACACTTTTTGAAACGCACGTTCATTTGGATGTGCCCTGTGCGGATATCTCGCAGCGTACACTCGTGACGCCAAGAAACAATTCTTGTTACATTCTCTAAGAATAAATATCATGTCAAACACTTCCTCTTGAGTTCGGAACATTTTTAGAACGTTTATCAAAAATGACTTATGGCTGCTACTGGCGTCTAATAATTTACTTTGACAATTACCAATCTTTTGTTTTCTCATGGCACTCTTGGGAACGGAAAACGTTTCCCGACATTTGCGATGAAATTCCTTTTTTCTCCGAAATGTTGTTATGCAATGTGTAATTTTTTTTGTACCAATGAAAAATTTTGAGTTTTGGCTGTACAACGCCGTAATTTTTTTAGGGGGGTGCCATTTGAAATTTTGGAAAAAAATGACAACATGCGAAATTCAATCAAAAATTATTTTTTTCCATAAATTACCCGAAAAAAAATTATGTAAAGGTATACGAGGTCTTAACCTGTACCTCAATTCAAAATTTAGGCGCCGGCGTCAATTAGTTTCTCTACAAAACAATCTCAAAAATGGGGCGCAATTTTGAAAGAAGGGGTTATAACAGCGAAACCGCTAAAGTGAAGGGTATAACATGTTAGATAAAAAAATAAGTACTCTTCGAGCACTTTCCAAATCTGCAATAAAAAAATAGGGCATTCCATTTGAAAAAACATAAGTTTGGTACGCCACTGGAGTACGGCACGCCACTGATGATTAGAAATATTTTTGAAACATAGCGACGGTAATTATGCACCACTTTGCTCTTAGATTTTTTTCGATAGCTTTTATCGTAAAGGAGCTATGGTCCGAGGCGTCTTAAGTGCCACACCCGGTATAATAACTAAAAATGTTGGTATTTTACATTTTTTCATTGTAAAATGACTTTGTTTATTTATACAAATTATGAATATTTGAAACAATAATCTATTAATCTAATAATTTTAACAATTTTTTTATTAAAAATATATAAAATAACTAAAAACGTTGAAAATATATTTTCAAATTGTTAATTTCATTGTAAATTTGTTTTTATAAAATATATTCCCGAATTTCATCATTTGGAACACGCTTGAAATCTCAAAATAAAAGAAATATTTTCGAATAGACTTTTTATGGTGATAATAAATTTTATTATTCGTCTACCACAGTTCATATACAGGAAGTTATCCGTTAAAGTATACATATTTCAAATTCACCTTATTTTCTTTAAATCTGTAGATATTCGTTGTGTTTTTAAAAGAGTTCAATTTGTTGCATTAAACGAGTGTTTTCCTCTAACAGACTAAGCATGAAGTAAAATTTCGAGTTTAGAAAAGCCCCGTGAAAATTTGTCGAGGGTCGCGCAGCGACCCGAGACAAATTTTGTGGGCTTTTCTAAACTCGAAATTTTACTTCATGCGCCACGCGTATAAAACACTAAAATATTGTGAAATTTAAGTATATTTGAACCTCACGTAAAATCAGTGTTTTGTGCGCGGGGCGCATGAAGTAAAATTTCGAGTTTAGAAAAGCCCAGAAAAATGTAGTGTATTCTGTATATTGAGTTATTTATACTTAAAAAACTGTCTGTATAACTAATCAATAATATAAATTATTTGCCAAATTTGGTACATACCAAAGTTTTAATTGAATTTATGAAGAAAAAAAAACAATCAAGATACAAATAATATCAAATGAATTCTCTAATGTAAACTCATTGAATTTTATTTTTTGATTTTTAGTTAAATTTTAGGTTTATTTAGGAGCTATTTAAATATATCTGATTCCCAAAGTTCATAATTTTGAACACGCTGAAAATCTGAAAATAAAAGAAATGTTTCGGAACAGTTTATTTTTTCTGAAGGTCATCAAATGTATCATCGTACAAATGGTGTAGACGGGATCAAATTATACAACGAAATAAGAGCGAGCGCGTTTGTGTGTCTGTGTGTGTGTGTGTAGACGCAACCGGAGCAGTTTTCTCTAGAATACTACTACCTTTACTCTATTCATAAGTAGATGGACCCACTTCCCGACCACAGTCTCTCCTTTTCTATCCTCGAAAACTCGGAATCCAGTTCTCCCATAAGCATTGTCTACCCTTGTTATTACTTATTGCATTTGTGAATAATGCTTGAACATTTTTCAGCATATACGCATGGATATCTATACTGAAAAGAAATATTCTCTGTATAAAAAAAACAATTAAAACAGAATATTAGATTCATATTATTTTTAAAATGTCAAAAAAGTGTATTTAACTTCTGAATAAAACATAAAATATCAAATAAAAACTTGATTTTTCAAAAGAAAACTGTGGTGCGGCCCCTGAGACGTTGTAAGTGTTAATTTTGGCCCTCGAAGCAATTTGGGTTTGCCAGCCCTGTTTTATACAAACATCGTGTATTTCATAAAGGGCTAAATTGGACGCCGCCTGAACTGTGGCTTCAGCCCTACAAAACAGTGACGTTATTCCAACGACTTCACCAATATTGTGATGTCTCTCTAACTAGTTTTTTTTATATTTCAGGTTTCTTGGATTCGTCTTGATGTCGAAGTTGGGTTAACCGAGTTTCCATTAACAAAAAAAAACTACTTTACCTTAAGATTATAATTGTACGCACTTTGAAAAATGACACTTAAATAAAGGAATGAAAAATAAAGGACTTAATTATGATTTTAGTTAGACTTGTCAGTAGTTGATTTGTATCTGATCTATAGATACGTTGCTGGTCTCCAAGGTACCAGAAGAGCCCCACTCTTTTTCAATCAGCAAAAGGAGGGGCTTTTCTGGTATTTTAGAGACATTCAAATCTAATTCTGAGCATGCATAACATGGGGAGCAAACTTTGAAGGTTGAATTTAATAGCAAGCGAGGTGGAAAAATGTTAATAATTCATCGGAACAAATAATAATAATGTTGTTCACTGCCCAATAGGAAATTTTCCAATTACAAGATAATGTAATATAATTAACAATTAACAAGCCGGGTCACTCTGGTATTGTGGGTAATGAAAAAGCTGACGAGCTAGCAAGGCAGGGAGCCACCATTTCATTTATGGGACCCGAACCTGCCTTGGGCATAACAAAAAAGTCGAGTCTCCTTGAAGTCAGGAAGTGGACTCGCAACAAACACAAGGAATACTGGGAAAACAGACCAGGCCTTAACCATAGTAAAGCCCTTATAAAAGGGCCTAACTCAAGCCAAGCTGCAGGACTACTAACATTGAGTAGGGCACAGCTGAAAACAACCATAGGACTGCTTACAGGCCACATGACTGTTAAAGAGCATCTAAGGAAAATCGGGCTATACAACGACGACACCAACTGTCGCCTCTGTAATACGGCACCGGAAACAGCTATGCACGTTCTGTGCAGGTGCAATGCGCTGGAGAGCAAAAGACGGCTCATATTTGGGAACAGACAAATGGAACCAAATGATTTCCACGCGCAACCTCTGAAGGACCTGCACAAGCTAGTGCAGGGCATCGAGTTCGGAATAGTTGCGTGAGTGTAATAATATTGGGGCAGTACAATAAGTCACCTAGGCTGCAGTGCATCCGGATCCGAAAGGAAGACGGCCCCCACAGGAAAAAAAACAATTAACAAATGACAATTAATAGGAAACTTAATTGAAATACAAACATCTCACAACCAACAATAAATTTAATTCACTTAAAAACGAAAACATTTCTCATAACGTTTTAATATAAAAATTAATACAAAATATAATTATAAAACACGACTAGATAATCCCCATTCAATAAAAAACAACAATTTTGAAAGGATCATTTTTTTCTTGTTTCATTCTCACTTCTAAAAGAAATCCCTGAATAAGAAGACCATTCCGTACACCCAAAGCGGAATCTGTTTGTTAAAATGCCCCGTCTGGCTCAAACCCTCCAATTGCGAGTACTCCTTATGGATCTCTTTTTGCAACTCTTTATTTTCGGTCACGATCGCCACTTGCGTTTCCAAATCCTTTAATACAGACCGATCTCCAAAATTCGGGGAACCTATCAGGGTTAAGTGAGGTAAATCCGAATTTGGTGGGTAATACCTAAAATAAAATCATTTATTATAATTGAATAACAATCCCAAGATCCCACTGCTCCTAGCAATTAACGCACCACCCTATTTCTTAAAAGTGTTAACTTTTTGTGCTTATTTCATTTCATTTTTTTGCAACCTGTCAAAATAAACAGAAGATTCAAAGCGTTCTTCAGTAATTAAAAACACTAATGTGAATCACACAAAAATAGTATACATATCTAAAATGTTCGAGAACTGCAGGTGGTGTGTTAATTTCTTGGAACAGTGTGTAGTTAGAATACATAAAAATATTTTTTTTTGGCTTGTGTATTTCTTATGGCTACATTACACGATACTAATTCTTGGATCCAATTTTTTAACACCATGTAATACAGAAAATAGGACGATACTAAATTCTTGTATGAAATGTTCTATTTTCATCCCATTTTTGTATGAAGGGATGAGCAGTTTGATTCACATGTTTGTATACAAACATAATCTCAGTGACAGAATTATAAATCTCCTTTTTTGTTGTTTGTGTTTACTACGTGTTCAATTACTCGATTTTAAAAGTATTAGGCAACTATTTAAACTGCCTCTTTGTGATGCAATTCCCCGACGTTGCTGCCATCTAATAGCACAATCAGTAAACATGAACTCAACGATTTTTACTTTACCAGCCATTAATATTTTGTGTTTGTTAAATTTCGTTGCATTTCAGTTTTTAATAAATACATTCTTCGTTTTATAGCTATTACATTGCTATTTATATCGCAAAGTAAGCATATTTGAGCAGTCTAACGGCAAAACTCACATTCTCCAGTTTTGAAAACTTTTGGCAAATTGCAAAAAAACACGTATACTTTAACATGGCGGACATAAAAAAACCGAGAACAACATTTTCACAAAACGTGGAGAATGTGAGTTTTGCAGTTAGACCACTCATTTGTTAATAAAACACTGACTACTCTACGAGTTTTAAAATTAGCCGGCAGCTGTTTACGTAGTGCGCATGTCTTCAGATTATTTTTGTAAATCAAATCGGCATCGTATAATACAAAGACATTTCATTTCATAACATTTTTTGAGACAAAATTTTTCATAGTAAATGTTTGTCTTAAGAATTAGTCCCATTTCATATGAGGCGCGCACCTAGGGAGGTGGCTTGTGGGCTTGAGCCTCCCTTTAGACTAACTAAATTATGGTATTTTGATGTGTATACATAAGTTTAAATGCATAGGCACCCCTAAGATCGGAATGACCCCCCTCTAAGATGTGTAAGACCCCTGAAGCCAATTTCTGGGTGCACACCTGTTTCATCAGGTTTTGAGATTCATAAACAGTCTTGATTTATTACCATAATCCTTTAGCATGATATGTCCAACCATCCCTTAAATACTCATGTAATTTAATCCTATCATCCTGTCCGACATTTTCCAATTCATTTTTGAACCTCGAAGCTATCAAAGTGTACCCGTCTGGAATGCCACCGGCCATGCCGGCTGCACCCAGGAAACCGTTCGCCTTCGGATGCGCCATCAGTAAATCGCAGTTGGCTCGCGATTTGTAAATTAAAGTATTTATGTAATTTTTGGTTAGGTTGAAGTAGGCTGTGGCGATTTTCATGTTTGTACCGGGAGGTGCGTCCGAGAAAATTCTGTCGGTAACTTCGGCGTCTTGATTTATGCCTAATTGACCCATTTGTACTAGAGGAAATATCCATGTATCTACAAAAATTATTAGAGCAATTATTTCTCAGCAGAATAAATTCTATTTACAGAGAAATGTACAGTTAAAGATATGTTATAATATAATAAACTAAAAATAAATGATATAATAATTAAAAACACTAAAAATATACTCAATGACATTAGAAGCGTAACACCCAGAAGGAGTTATTATTTTAACTTCATCAAGAATAAAATGATTACATTTTTAAGAAATTTTATTAAAAAACAATCTAAAAAAAATTAATAATGTGTTTGGCGACCCCTTTGCTGTATACACTCCTGTAGACGTCTGGGCATCGACAAAATGAGATGGTCGATGTCTTCTTGAGGCATCTCGTTCCAAGCAACTTGAATTTCATCGATCAACTGTGCTAGAGTCTGTGGAGGATGGTGCAAAGAGAATATTCTTCTTCCCATGATATCCCACACATGTTCAATGGGATTTAAATCCGGCGAACGGGGCGGCCACGCCAAAACATTAACACCAGCTTCATTAAGAAAGTTCATAGTTCGACGAGCAATATGGGGACGTGCGTTATCTTGTTGAAAAAGTACGTCTGGGCGGCCATCTAAATAAGGCAACAAAGTCGGTCGTATGACGTCTTCAACATAACGCGCAGCTGTCATACTGCCTCGAATGAATACAAGAGGTGATTGACTACCATAAGCAATAGCCCCCCAAACCATTACTCCAGCAGTCCTGTGTACATGCCTCTCAATAGCAAACCTAAGATCAGGTCGTTCTCCACGGTAGCGTCGTACCCTTCTACAGCCATCATGCGTGCCTAGACAAAATCGTGATTCATCGCTGAATACGACATCGTGCCATTCTGCCTCCCAATGCTGCCGTTCTCTGCACCAGTCCAACCTTTGGCGACAGTGTCTCGCTGTTAAAGGAAGCACTAATCTTGGACGGTACGAAAGAAGCCCAAAGAATTGAATGCGGCGATATAAGGTTCGCATACTAACGGGCCTACCTTCTTCTCCAATCCATTGATCACCGATTTGATGCGTAGTAGCGAAACGGTCTCGCAGGGCTATTTGTCTTAAGCGCCGATCTTGACGTTCTGTGGTACGCCTTAGTTGACCAATTGGTCTTCTTCTTGCTCCTCTACCTTCTTCTGTCCATACCTGATACACACGTATTACAGTTGCTGCAGTGGAATCAATACGGCGGGCAATTTCGCGATAGGACATACCGACATCTCGATAAGCAACAACTCGACCCCGGTCAAAATCGCTGAAATGGTGATATTGTGGACGTCTTCGGACTCGAGGCATTTTATTTAAGCTTAACACACTCAACGGAAACACGAAAACTAAAAACATCTGTACTAAACAGCTCATATAAATAGTTTTATCAAAAAAGAAAAAGTGAATTTTTTTTTTTTTTTTCACAATAAATATAAAAGGCACAAGGTTGAAATTGTTATCAATGTATGCTTTAAATATAGTCACTCTGTTGCTAAAATATGAATTCAAAAAAATCATTCCTTCTTGTTGTTACGCTTCTAATGTCATTGAGTATAACAATAAAAATTACTAAAAATAAACATTAATCATTTATGATTACCAAGGCTGACTGATTAAGAAAATTACAGAAAAGGTTCCGATACAAAAAGTTAACTCTTCTTCAACTTTTTGTATCGGAACCTTTTCTGTAATTTTCTTAATCAGTCAGCCTTGGTACACTTGATCATGAATGATTAATGTTTATTTTTAGTAATTTTTATTGTTTCTTTGAAAAAATGTTTCAACTTTTAAAACATTGACTGCTACATACTTTTCTCACTATTAAAATTAAACTCGAGTGTCTATACTGAGACATAAAAATGGCAATCAAAGTGTTGGCTCACCATATCCTTCGTAATTCCTAGAGTTCTGCTCATCCTTACACCCGCAAATGTAACTCTCGACCAGATCCCCGGCCTTTTGCACGAACCCGTACATGCTGCCCTCATAAGGCAACTGATCCCAACCGCGATTCAAAGAAACTTCGTCATTCCTGTCCATTCGCAGACTGAAGCTCTGCACCCGGTTCACCAACCCGCAGTAAAAATCGCACAGGAATTTATCCTTGATCACGAAATACCGGTCCTGACGGTTCGTGAAGTAATCGTTGGAGAGATTGGCTCCGCTGATTAAAAGGGTGTCGTCGAAGATGTAGAGCTTCATGTGCTGGAGGCCAAACACTTCGTTCCACCGTGCGGGCGCCAGTTTCTTGTAAATGCCACGTAGAACCGGCGTGTGATAGAGGGAGATGTTGCAGTTTGTGTTTTGGGTTTGTAATAAGGGCAGTAGCATTTTTCTAAAAATGAATTAGAGTTGCAAAGTTTAGTTCAAATCTTCACGTAACTCAAAAAAACAAATTCCTATAAGTTCAAGCAAACTTCAAAATAAGCACACTTAAAAACGCCTCATTTTTTTGGATTTACAAATGATTATAACCCACCTGGAATTATTCTTAAACCGACTTCCTCTAGTAAACTCCAACAACACGTCGATCTTCAACTCCTTAAAATTCTTATTATCCAAAATCGACTCCACCAACTTCCTCTCCAACTCCCCGTTGCCCAAATACAAACTGGCAAGCGTTATCCTCTTAGCCGCAGCATTACTCTCCTTAAGGAGAGTATCGTAAAACTGCCGGGGCTCCGTCAGCACAGTTATGTTCTTCCCACTGACGGGAAAACAGGGAGCGACGTTCACGAGCCATCCCAGGTGTGCGATTTCCGACCGGCTGAACGGATTTGGGTAAACAAGCGGGTTCATGTGGGGTTGTAAAGTTGTATCGATGACGGTGTTTAGAATTTTCCTAATCATGTTTCAGCTAAAATTAATGTAAAGATAATGTATGTATGTTAATAGACTTTAAAATGGAGTTTTATTATTCTACTAAGCACTGTATAACATGATTAGAGGTGTCATAAAACTGTTAAACTGTCATGTTTTGATAGAACAAACAAACAAATATAAAACAATGAAATACACATTTTATTGTTTTATGTATAGGGTGACCCATTTTAATTTATCCCCTGGAATATCTCGACAAATATGCATCTTACAACAAAATGTTTCAAACAAAAGTTTAATGGTTTCGAGAGGGCCATCCGATCCTATAAAATTTTCTTCACCCCCCCAACTTTGAAATATTATATAGGAATCCCTATTAGTGGTAGAATTGCCAAAATTAGATTTTTTCAAAATACAATTCGAATTTTAGTAAAAAAAAAATATTTTTTTAATGCTACCAAAACATTCCTTATTTTTTTTCTACAGTGTGTATGCCATTTTTCATTCTTTTAGGCCGATGGGAAGTATTTTTATTTGAGCGACAAAGTTGAAAAAAATCATTTTACCAGTAGCGGACATTTTATTGTAAAAATTAACTTCAATAAGTCATTAGAATAATGAATTTTATAGTCCGATATTATTTTAATTTGCAGTCGGTACCTTTGTTGACGACAGCAGATTTCTTTTGGTTTACCGGGAACGTTTTCATTTTTGCGACTACAGCGCCGTCTATCACGAATTAAAACCTACATCATTTCCGAATCCGAATATTCAATAAAAAATAGGGGTTCCTATTTATGATTTCAAAGTTGCCCCCCTCCCCTTGGGAGGTGGGGGTTAAGATAATTTCATAGGCCTCCTCAAACCATTAAACTTTTGTTTGAAACATTTTTTTGTACGATGCATATTTGTCGAGATATTTCAGTTGATAAATTAAAATGGGTCGGTCACCCTGTATGTTTGTTCTATCAAAAGTTTCATTTCAAACTCCTCTAGATTTTCATCTACTTAAACAAACCTCGTATATACTGATTGTAAATAAATTATGAACTTTATACCACAGTAATATACAGCAAATATAAGTTGGACAGACGCGCAGAGAAGGAGCGAAAAGCAAACATGAGCGAGAGGAAGACCGAACTCGCCAAGAACCTATCGAGTGCGCCCATTCCTTTACCGGCCTCCACTGCGCATCGGCAAGTAATGTTTGCCGTACTATACTTAGACTTAACTTATGGCTATAGTTTCAACTATATAATAGTCACACTATATATAGTCAACAATTGTATTTAGAACACTTTCTAACTTTGCTTAAACCCTTCACGCTCACTTTGTTTTCAAAAAAACTTGCAAAAATATAACAATTCTTTTTAATATCTATTTGAACCTATTTTTTAACTAAAAATGATAAAAGTTTACAAAGAAACAAAACATGTTTTGTTGAATGGTATGTTTCAAAGCATGTAAATATAAAACGTACAATGTGATGTCGCTCAAATTATCTCGAGCTCATATATTTTTTATTCACAATTACCTTAATTATATAAAATAAATTGATTGATTAATTTGGTAATTCAGATAAAAGTGTAAAGGTTATTAGTGCTTTATTCGTCAATTTAATTACATCTCTAGAAGTGATTAACTAAAGTACAGTATTTATATCTTAATCTAACTATTTTAATAAGTAAAATTATGAGTATTTCCTTAAACAAAATCAATTACTATATATTTTGAGGTTAATTTTTGCGTTCCGTTAAGTACAACAGACATTTTGTTGTACTCACCTTATTGCTAGGTTGGAAACGGTACATCAGCTAGTCAACTTAGTGCTGCGGGTCACATTTAAAACAACTTCTTTTAGTGTAAAAATTACACAACTATTTGCAACATTTTTTGACGTTTGTGTACCAAATTTAAATTGTCACGTGTGTTTTGATTCCCGCAGCGGAAAGTTCTGTTTCCTGCTAAAATTTCATTTGAATGTAAATAGATGGTGCTAGTTTATGAGATTGTAGGTTTCTATACCGAATTGCAGGTATCTATAAAGAAATTATTTTCTGTATTAATTACAGAAAACTTTAATTAATCGACTTTCAGTTTTCTGTAAAAAATACAGAAAACAGTAACTATACACGATTCCATTTGTTTCTGGATCTCGCCTAGCTATGAAAAAGTGACAGTTTAAGTATTGTAAATGGGGCTGGTTGTGTTTTAAATCAGGGTTTTTAAATGTCACTGTCAGATGTTCGATTTTAAGGTTATAATTTCTGACTATTGTGATCTTACACTGTTGCCTGTTTTACAAATTTTCAGATATAAAAGGATAATAATATGCAGTTTTAAGATTAACAAAATTTACTACTTGGTTTTTGTACATACAAACACAGCAATAATATTGTATATAACAAATATAATGAATTCGGCTCTGCTAACTTATTTCGTCATCCATTTGTATTTCTCGCTTGGGTCTTCCCGTTAACACATTTTGATCAACTCCATCCATCCACCTTAATTTTGGTCATTCTCTCTTCTGTTGGCCCTCAGTATTTTTTTGTAGAATTGCAAATTTATTCCCACCCTCCTGTGATACTGATAATTTTCATGTCAAACAATTTTTAAGCCCTCATTCCACTTTTATTATTTAGTCAAGAGAACCTGCATCTGAATCTTCTGATGTTTGTTCTGAGCCAGAAATAATAACAGGAGGAATGGTTTCAAAAGAAAGGTTCCCCATGTGTTTTGTCCAGTCATTTTTCACTTTGACATTGACACAGCATTGTAACACTAGATTAATTTGATTTAGTAATAAAATGCTCGAAGAAGCGACCGCGTGGCGAAATAATTGTTGCAAGATTAACAATAAACCTCTTGAAAATTAAAAAGAGGATTACTTATGATATCATAAATTATTGCAACACTGTTAAAATAAGGAATCAGGAGTGGCAACTAATAAAAAATGTTAATGTTGATACTGCAACATAACAACACGAAAGCATGGCTAGGCGAGATCCAGAAACAAATGGAATGGTGTATACAATCTGTTTAATAACTAGGAGGAGCGTCTTAAATTTCACGCGCCAAAACCTACAACTCTGATTGGCCGAGAGCGCGCCCATTTTACACTATGCTAATTACGTCATTATTAGACGCAACAGCTGACATAACCTTAATTCGAAGCGTTACCGAGTTGCAAGTTTGTCTGTTTCGTATTAACCTTTTGTGCGGTATTTCTTTAGCATAGTTAAAAGTTAGTTTTGTTTATATTGTTGTGATGGATTATGGACCCAATACAAGCTCGGTGATAATATCCCCTTCACCTCCAAAAATGCGTAAGAAGTTGGATTTGGGTCAGCAGATGATAACAGATGATCCACATATGAAAATGACTGCTGTTGTATCAGACATTGTTGGCGCAGTAGGTGAGATATCAAATAGCATAAGAATATGCATCAAATAATAAAATGTTTAATTTTTAGGAATTGTAAATTCCACTGTCTATTGCACCATTAGCGAATATAAGAAATCCTGAGAGATTTGTAGCCCTAAACAGCTTGGAGGACATAATTACAAGTTTTGATGACGCAGTGAAGAGATCCGTGCATAGTTTCTAAAAATGAACTGCCAACTTTGAACAAAGTTTTAAAAGAAGTATACGATCATGCAGACATGCCGAAGATGAGTCATTCTACCTTGTATAGTTTTATGAAACAAATCAATTTTAAGTAAGATAGAGAACAGAGCTGGGCAGGATTCAAATCAATCAGGATTCGAATCCTGGATTCGAATCCTTTTAGAGGATTTAAAAGAGGCATTCGAATACTTTAGTTCAAATGGATTCGTGACTAGGATTCGTTACATTGTTTTAAGAGGATTCGAATTCGAGTTTGAATGTGAGTGATTCGAATCCTTATAAAAGGATTCGAATCCTTGTAAAAGGATTCGAATCCTTGTAAAAGGATTCGAATACTTACAAAAGGATTTGAATCGTCAAAAATAATTCGAATTAATTCTGAGGTATTACATGAAAAATGTTTTTTTTGTGTATTTTTAAATTTCTCGTTAAATCACTGTTTTATGCGCGTGGCGCATGACGTAAAATTTCGAGTTTAGAAAAGCCCAGAAAATTTGTCTCGGGTCGCTGGGCGACCCTCGACAAATTTTCACGGGGCTTTTCTAAACTCGAAATTTTACTTCATGCTTAGTCTGGGAGTGGAAACGCTCGTTCGAAACTTCAAAGTGATTGCTTTTATAAGAACAATAAATGATTGAAAATGTTTTTAAAGATAATAATCTAGTTTTCAAAATTTTGTTTAATATTGTTTGAAGTAAAACTGACATGGTAGCCACAATCTGAAATGTTAAATTTTTCCGACATTTCCCTGACTAAAGATTTTTTCCCTGGCCTTTTACTATAACCTTCTTCTGTGGGAAACCCCTATTCTCTTTAATAGTTTTCATTGTTTTTGCCAATATTTAAGTTAATTTCATAAATTTTTACGTGTTTTGTAATTTGCCTGCTGATTTTGACAAATTTAATAATATCATATGGCTTTTTTGTTGGTGTTTTGGCTAATTTGAATACAATTCCATGACTTTTCTCTGACTTTCCCGGTTTTAATGATATTCAGTGATTTTTTTATTTACGTAAATTTCAGGCATTAGTCGATTTTATAAAAGAGTTCAATTTAAAGTTTTGGCCGAGTGTTTCCACTCCCAGGCTAAGCATGAAGTAAAATTTCGAGTTTAGAAAAGCCCCGTGAAAATTTGTAGAGGGTCGCGCAGCGACCCGATACAAATTTTCGGGCTTTTCTAAACTCGAAATTTTACTTCATGCGCCACGCGTACAAAACATTGATTTAAAGTGGAGTTCAGAAACACACAAATACATCTTTAACCAGAGTAACAGAGAGTCAGATATTTAGTCTGTTATCAACGATGTTCAGTGATAATAATAATTAGGTTTTGAATATTTTTGTTAAAACAACTGGTAACGAAATTTATATATTAATGGTTGCAAAAAATAATACAATTAAATTTATTCTTAAAGGATTTGTATTCGTGATCCGAAAAAACAGGATTCGAATCTTCGATTCGAATCATATTTATGTCTTACGAGTCCTTTATTCAAGTATTCGTAATTCGAATCATATTAGGCGATTCGGATTCGTGATTCGAATCCTTTTTACGAGGATTTGTCCCAGCTCTGATGGAGACACATTATTATATAAATTCCATATTAAATTATGAACATAATGTACATGTTTTATTTCACAGATATATGGCGAGATGCCGTATAAGCATTTTAATTGAACTGACGATATCGTACGACGGAAAAGAAAATACTTAACCACAATTAAGAAGTACAAAATGGATATTTAATTTTATTTAAAGAGTAATTATGAAATACTTTAAAATTGCCGCCAACTTTATCTAGTGATATTTCTGGTAACTTTTTATAGTGTAAATTGGCCTTTGGCACTTACTTCTTCTAGTTTTTAAACAAACTATACAGTAGAACCTCGTTATACCGGGATCGCTTTTGGCTATACCTAGCACGATATAAGGAAAACATAGTATATCCGAATATATGTAATTTGTATAATAGTCACATACACACACGCGCATATATATATATATATATATATATATATGAAGAGTACAGGGGAAAAACGATCAGAGTCCATTACTGACAAAAATTGTGTAAAAGCGCCATCTTCTACTTCCTAACCTAAGCTTTCCGCTGGTGAAATTTGCTGGTGCTAAAAACGATTAAGGTCCCTGTAATTAGATGTAAAGGAAACACTATACAACGCAATAACGATCAGAGTCCGACGTAAGCCTAGCGGTCCCGAACGAAAACGATCAGAGTCCATCCTATCGCTTCGACAAGTGCAAAAACTTGAAAAGCGATTAGCCATCAAGACGTATTCACTGCTTGTTGTTTGAGGTTATTTACCACGTTTTATTTGCGGTTCGCTGTTTTATAATGGAATTGAGTAACGATAGTGAGAGTGATGATCCTGGAAGAAATATTCTTAAGACTAAGAAACGCCCGATTACTGGGCGTATCAGGGACGTATCCAGAAAAATGAAAGTGAAAGGTTATACTACCGGCGAAAACTGTAAGTGTAAACGTTTTGCTTGTTTTGACATCATTTCTTTGGAGGAGAGGAATCAACTCATTAGCAAATTCAATGAGTATGATAGTTTTAATAATCAAAACAGTTATCTAAGTGGTTTAATTTCCATGGTCCCGGTACAGCGAAGACGAAATAGGAAGGCAAAGAACGAAGCTCGTTTTAATGATAGTTCCTACGCATATCGTGTCCGAGTTATTAGACATGAAAAAGCTATTGAAATACCAGTTTGCTACAAGGCATTCCTCTCATTGCACGGAGTAACAAATCGAAGAATTTAATCCATAAAAAAGTCCCTACTGAATATAGGAACCTTTAAACCAGATCAACGTGGGAAACATAGAAACCGGCCATCGAAAGTTTCTCTCGAAACTACAAATTGTGTTGTTTCTTTTTTAAAACCATTAAAAGGCCGGAAAGCTTACTATAGCCTTAAAGTTAGCAGCAAAAGTTATTTATCAGAGGACCTGAACATCAAAAAGTTACATAATATGTACTCTTCGAAGCATCCTGGAAACTTGATTTCGTATGAAAAATTTCGTGAAATATTTTCCACAAAATTTAATATTTCATTCGGGTATCCTCGAAGTGACACGTGTAGCACATGTGATAAATTTAAGGTTGATGAACAAAAGCTACAAGAGGATCTAGCTGTACTTGCATATAAAGAAGAATCGGTGAACAAGATTAAAAAAGAAATTCGCCATGTGCAATTGAATATGAAGTTGCATAAGTTAAGGGCTGACCCTTTTTATAAACCTAAGAGGCAAGCCAGAAAGAAAGCTAAGAAAGATACAACCGTCGAAGCTATAACTATGGACTTCCAAAAGAACCTGCCATTGCAAAATATAAGCACAAATGATGTATACTATCGCAGACAGTTATCGTTTTACAGTTTTAATGTACATATTCTTTCCGATCAGCGATCATTTTTCTATACCTACAACGAAACCATTGCTAAAAAATGTTCAGAAGAGGTATGTTCAATGTTGTATCATTTCACAACAAACATTTTGAGTAGTTCTGTTTAACACCTAATCATCTTTTGTGACTCATGTGCTGGCCAGAACAAGAATTACACTGTCTTTCGCTTTTTGCATAATCTTACTACAGGACTGAAACGATTCAAAACTATTGAAGTTTATTTTCCAGTTCGCGGACATTCCTACCTTGAGTGCGACCGTAATATGAAACTAATTAATCAAAAAGCTCTAGCCGAAACTCCCGACGACTGGAATTACATACAGCAGAAAAAACCCTTCACCATTTATTGTAATAGATTGCAAACAAGAGATGTTTAAACGATGGGCCGAATATCTTAGTTCGTTTTACAAGAAGGCATGCCCTTTCCCTTCAAGACCAGTAAAAGTATTTCGAGTAACTCAAGAGCATTGCAGTTTAGTGGAACATAAAGACTCTTATGACGGCTTATTCAAAAAAGTGTCTTAAGAAATGATAGAAAACCATATAAAACTACCGGACATGAATATTTGCCAAATTCCTACAGTAGACCGTTACCCTTAAGTGCTCCAAAACAACGATATCAAACATTTGGTGCAGTTTTGTTCAGTAAGTTCGCGTAAATTCTTCGACGATTTAGTAAGCTCTCCTAAAACTCGATGTGAAGATCCTGAAGAGCTTATTCCCCTGTACGATCTTGAGACAACTGCTGCAGAAGATGATCCCGACGATCTTATCCCACTTGCCGAACTCTCCAGAAAAATTCAAAACCGCGGATGTGGATAGCCTTGTGTTAATCAATATGCATATATTTTTTGTCAACTATTGACATATTTTGTAATATGTTTATTTTGGTAATCATTTTTCCTTGTAAATGTCTGTTTTTTTTTATAATGAATAACATTAAAGGAAAAGTATGCTTTGCTGAAGGTAACGACGCAACAAAACAAAAAAATGCAAAAACGATCACAGTCCAGGTCCTATGATCTATTTCACTTTTTTTGTTTTGTGGTGACGGTTCGTTTTTGTCCCTAAAATAGTGAATGTCTGTCGACAATAGCTCAAGTATGTAAGTATTGATGCCCTAATATATATATTTTTAATTAAATAATTATAGCTATTTAATTCGACTCTGTAAACTTTGTTTTTGTCGTTCCCTAAAAAATGCTCTTTGTGACTATGATCATTTTTCCCCTGTACTCTTCATATATATATATATATATATATATATATATATATATATATATATATATATATATATATATATATAAATATATATATATATATATATATATATATATATATATATATATATATGTTAAAACGTAGATTTTCGCGGGCGTAACATGTATCACTGTTTCTTCGAGTTTGGTCCCGCGTATTATATATATATATATATATATATATATATACATATATATATATATATATATATATATGTTAAAACGTAGATATTCGCGGGCGTAACATGTATCACTGTTTCTTCGGGTTTGGTCCCGCGTATTTTCTTAGCTCTGGTCCATTTTATTTTTAATTCGACGTTTCGATGACGTCGCAGTCATCATCGTCAGGAATAACTATTAAAATTCCATTGCTCTAGCAACCACTTGTTTGACTTTTACGTACTACTTGATGCGTGAATTTCTTGTTTGGCTTCGTGTTACTCTTCTGTTTTATTCTTCTAACGATGTAGTAGTGACAATTTCAATATTATTTTCGGAAGGGGTTGGATTTTGAATTTCTTGGTTGTTGTTCGGAGATAATATATTTTAACCAGAATTTATACAAGTTTTCCAAATTGGTGGTAGTCTTTTAGCATCATCTCTTTGATTTAGACTGTTCGGCCTCTTTTCAATTTCTATCGCTTCTCTAATAATCCTCGCGTGGAAGTAGTCTGTCTTTTTTAAAATTCTCGTTTTTTCGAAATTTATTGTATGTTTAGAAATGTTTACGTGTTGAAATAAAGAAGATTGTGGATCAGACTTTTTTACTGCTAAAATGTGTTCATCTCGACGAGTACTAATTTTCCGGTTTGTTTGTCCTACATAGCTCTTCTCACACATACCACATGGAATTTCATATACGCCTTGAGCTTCAAGTGGGATAATTTCTTTTGGAGTTCGGAGTAAATTTTGAATTTTTGTGTGTATATTGAAACAAGTTCTAATATTGTATTTGGAGAGGACTTTTATCCGTTGTTCCTTTAATGTAGGGAAGGGTGACGTTGATACACGGACTTTCGCTTCTTGTTTTTGGACTTTTGTTTCTGTTTAATTTATTGATTTTTTTTTTTGGACGAACACCACTTAAATAATGAAATATCCAATGTCAAAAAGGCATTAATGCAAAATGGGTTTTCCAAAAAAATATCCCCCCCTTACAAATAATTCTTGACTTTGTTTATAAAACAAAGTGATGTCTTCCAGTACTTTTTTTCTAATGTTTTGTTTGATCGATTTATTTTATAATTTCGGAAAAAAACGGGAGAATGTCTCGTATTATTCATAATTTAGTCCCAACATTTAGCTCCTCTAGCTTAATCGGCTCAATATTGTTGTTGTTTTTTTTACATAAAAATAAAGAAATTAACATTTCCTTTCAAACTGTTCGTTTGTTTTTATTTCTTTATTATTTTGTAAACGTCAAAATACAGCACAATGTTCTTATATTTTCAATAACTTCGATTAAAGTTGAGCTTCTGCTATTACAACTTTACAAATTTGACATTTTTATGACAGCATGTTAAAACTTGTCTAAACTCATGCGAACAAAATCCCGAAATTATGTTTTAATTCGAATTATGTCTGTGAGCAGTAGATAGACAACACCCTCCTCCCCATAAGACTGGGATGGGTCCCCTTTAAGACGCGTAAGACAAATTTCTGGGTGCGCTATTGTTTTTTATAGACTTTCGGCCAGTTCTTCTGACTTACAAATTAATTTTAACACTTTGATCGACACCTTTATAAAAACAAAAATATTACCTCAGGCTGCTGAGGAATAGTAAAGCAAAAAACGTTTTTAAACGTTCAAGCCATACTAGCACAGGCACAGGCAGTAAGCCACGATTTTGTAAACGTTGTTTCTGGATGCTGTACAAGGTACATGCCGCGGGATCTAAACGCAAATTTAACTGCGGCACTAGTGAATGCCTCGCGGCGATTAACGTGTTTAAAAAATGGAGAGTATTAATTTTATCAAGAATACTAAAATTTCACTTACCAATTACAAATAATGCAAAATGCTTCATTGTGATTATACTACACGTTTACAGAAACATTTTTTTGGATTCATATTTATACAAAATGTTATCAAAGATGAACTTTGACTCCCATGTCGGCCACAAGTAGTCAATATAAAAAGGATTATTTATTTTTATAACTACTAACTATAATCTGCGATAGACGTCGCGTTTATATATAAATAGGAGACAAGTTAAAGGTTAATCGCTTGTTTATTAAATAATTATAAATGAAATTGCCAATTCTTGGTTGCAGAATACTTCAAACATTAAAAGTGCGATTCTTTTCGCAACCAACAAGTTAATCTTACAAAGACTATATTAAACACTCATTGAAACAACTACTTCCCGGGCTTATACCCCGACGGACATTGAATTATACAACAAGTGCTTGCTGTTACATACAGTAACCTACTGCAAATGTAAAAATTTGGGTCAAATTATTCAGGCCATCTATAGACGCGTTTCGAGATTTATCTCTCATCAGTAAAGCTTTGCAATTCCCTCTAAACAATTTGACACCTTAGACTGGCGGTCACGTTACCGTTCAAACATAAGTATAAATGAAATTGCCAATTCTTGGCTGCAGAATACTTCAAACATTAAAAGTGCGATTCTTTTCACAATCAACAAGTTAGTCTTACAAAGATTATATCAAACACTCATTGAAACAACTACTTCCCGGGCTAATACCCCGACGGACGTTGAATTATACAACAAGGTTACTGTATGTAACAGCAAACACTTGTTGTATAATTCAATGTCCGTCAGTGTTCCTCGCACCGCACCATTCAATGTTATGACCCCCTGCACCGCGCACCCCGCAAGCAAGAAGTCTGCCAGCTCCCCGCGTCCAATGACGTCATTTGCGATTGCAGCGCCGCCCCATCGAGTGGGTCGGTTAACTAAAATCATGATACGTGGAGCCCCCTAGGAGTTATCAATCTAATTTAATACATGGTTGTGATACCAGAAATTCTGACAACAGGAAGTACGTGGATTCCACTATTAAATACTAAAAAATAAGTGAAGCAGTGACGGCTCGTCGGGGACGGCAGGGTCGGCCGAGCCGTACCGTTAAATTTGATTGAACACGCATTTTTAATAATAAATATATAACAAGCTAATAGGTAGTAATATTAATAAGCACTTAGTATAAGGCCGATAAATGCCAGAATTTATTTTCATTTAATATATGTTTACTAAGCAACTTCGTATTCGCAAAATCGGCCACCCGTAGATTTTCAGAATATGAAGATTAATGCAAGCGCTATGTCGTCACGAGTGTCAGCGTAGTTTCTGTCGTTACATTTGCCCTGCAGCGTGAACGTACGTCCGCAAATGGTTTACTCGAGTGCCGGGGTCGTACTCGCCGTTCTTCCACACAATACACCGATGCCTATGTGTCGATGCACACTTTAAATTCGGTTACGTTACAGATCACAGATTTTTATTTTAGAACTAGTGGATTTATTTAGCAATGTATTTCTGATTATTTTTATATTATTCAATTTTTACAATAAAATAGGTATTTACTTTATTACAAATTGGGCATTAAGGCCAACAATTGACCGGTATTAAAAAACAGTTAAAACATGTTCGTCTACAATTTTATCAAAAATCAGAATATATCTTGCATTTTTAAATATCGTAAAACAACAGATGTATTTTAAAAAATGCAAACATTAATTCAATAGTTACCTAATTTTAATTTACAAAATATTATCTAGGTATTTTAGGTACATTATGTGATATATATCAGTGTATAATTAAAATTAACCATATTATGAATATAACATGTAAAAAATGTTATTGTAACTCCGAGAACATTCTCTCTCTATTTTTGAAAGTCGAGCGAAATTATTTTATTTAAAGTATCGTTCTAGCGAAGGTGTATGGTTCGGTACGGCAGGCCGTTTATTCTCAGTGCGCGTGCGCTAAAATACATATGGCGGACCCACTTCCTTAGATTACGAACCGTTACTGAAGTAAAGATTGGGTATTAACGTGTATATTACGGTACATCGTTACAATCTTGAATCTAACAGAAAAATGAACTAGTATATATACAATGAAATATCAATAGACCAGCCATACTCTAAGTGTGTTCCGCGGAACCCTAGGGTTCCGCGATACCCCTGTAGGGATTTCGCAAGAATTTAGAAAAAAATTCAAAACACCTCTCTCTGGTCGACCGTTCTGACGCTGCGTATCACGATTCACGAGGCGCAGCCGAACTTAGTCGCCTCGTACAATTTTACTATGCCGCCACCGCCGATATCTACTTGTAAGCGCGTAGTCGCTTTGATAAAAGCCGCCGCTGAGATTAGACGCTATAATCGTGAACAAGCGACTTTCGGCTCTAACTTCAAAACGTAAAGTCGAGATTGTTTACACCGCATTTTTTGTATTTATATTTTTATTTCGGCTTTTTATTTAGCAAATGCGCCGACTCTAGTATTTTTGAGAATGTTCGAGATCGAGGCTAGACTATAAAAGCGACGATCGCGCCTCGACACTTAGTCAGTCGACTATTAGCGTTCGCAGCGATAAGTACCTACCTGCTAGAAACAAAGTATTTATTATTCTACTGCTATATTATGATTGTATCAGTTTTGTACATTTATTCTTTGGACTAAACTCTTCGACGCAGTAACGATCGTGCATTATTTTGACCCCACCATCCTGACATGTAACATTATTAATAAAGAGGAATGGAATGTTGGCTTAAAGGCGTTAAACGTGTTGCAACAACATCTTCTAACGAAGCCGAATGTTCAAAAGCAGTACGCGCGGAGTATACAGCAATTACCGATCCAGACGATGATGCAACGACGTCAAGTTCCACGGTTTCAAAGGCGAAAAAGAGGAAGTATGATGAATTATATATCAGTTTCGGATTTGTTGATTCCAAAGGCTCACCTCTCTGCATGTTATGTAGTAAACTGCTTCCTAATAGTTCCATGGCACCTGCCAAGTTGCGCCGACATTTAGAAACTGTACACCCCGAGTCTAAAGACAAGAACAAAGAATTTTTTGTACGTAAAAAAGAACAGTTATTGGAAAGTCAAAAAACTATGATGCATTTAACCCAAACTTTCAATCAAAAGGCCACGGAGGCATCATATTTAGTTAGCTATCGCATTGCACAAGCAGGTGAAGCGCACACTATCGCTGAGAATTTAATAAAACCATGTGTGTTAGACATAACAAAATGTATGCTCGATGAAAAATCTGTAAAGCATCTTTCTACTGTGCCGCTATCGAACGATACTGTTTCACGGCGAATTCATGATCTGGCAAACAAGAACTAGTTACACGTCTACAAAAAACACTATTCGTCTTGCAAATAGATGAGTCGACTGATGTCGCTGGTCTGGCTATCTTGCTGGTCATCGTATGATATCCATATGAAAGTTCTTTGGAAGAAGACATGCTTATGTGTTCACCGCTGCCCACAAGCACTACCGGAGAAGAAATTTTTAATAAAATAAATATATTTTTTGAGGAAAATAATCTCAGTTGGGACGATTGCATTGACATTTGTAGAGATGGGGCCAAGGCGATGACGGGTATGATAGCAGGAGTAGTGTCACGAATAAAAAATAAAGCGCCTAATTGCAGTTCCAGCCATTGTATCCTGCATAGACAAGCACTGGCGATGAAGCAAATGCCGTCAAATCTAAAATTAGTTATGGATGAAGCGGTAATAAATATTATACATCAAGTGCATTAAACACGATTTTATTCACGAAAAGATTTTTGATTTCACGAGCGCACAGTGGGCGGAAACGGCCAAAAACCCGCGCATGGGGTATTTCTTTCGAATTTGAAACGAAACATCTTGAAAAATAAGGGTTTTTGGGGTCGCTGATAACGAATTTGAACCTAAATTTGAAAAATTCAAAATGGCGGATACAATATGGCGGCCGAAAAAATTAAAAATGATCTAAAACCGCTAAAAACCTGTGTATATGTGTTTTTGAGGTTGCTGATAACGAATTTGATACTAGATTTGAAAAATTCAAAATGGCGGATCCAATATGGCTGCCGAAAAAATTAAAAATGATCTAAAACCGCTAAAAACCTGTGTATATGGGTTTTTGAGGTTGTTGATAACGAATTTGACACTAGATTTCAAAAATTCAAAATGGCGGATCCAATATGGCGGCCAAAAAAATTAAAAATGATCTCAAATCGTTCAAGTCTTGTGTATAGGGGTTTTTGGGATCGCTGGTAATGAATTTGACTCTAGATTTTAACAATTCAAAATAGTGGCCGAAAAATATTTTAGTTGTTCAAAATGTTGCAATCAAAAGCAATGAAGCGCCACAAAAAGGAACAAAAAGGAACAAATAGTGTTTTTAATGCGCGCTATTCATAATAGTTTCTGCTACTGGACCATTGTCTGTGTTCAATAAAATTCTGAGATTAAATATTAATGAACTCAATCCGTTTAATAATGATGCGCTTCATTTTATCCGAAAATGGTAAATTCTTAATCATTGAATATGTAACCTTATCAATACTTGGAGAAGAGTCTTTAACTTTACTAAGAACAGCATTAAATTCCTGTAAAGTAAAATTAGAGGCAACAAATTATTGTGAATTAGTAGTACATTCACAGATATACAAATTTTCAGCATAAGGAGGGATGAGATTATTAAAAAATTGTTCTATAGCTTTATAGTGAGACATTTTGAAAGCAAGAGGAAGAAAGGATTTTCTATATATATTTTTGTGGTCTTCCAGATTTAATAATGATACGGAAACGTTTTCGACCGTGTTATCCATGGTACTACGTGATGAACACTGACTTTTAACATTTGAAGAAGTTTGTTTACAGACAGAAATGGGTACACACTACATGTAGAGAGTTTGAAATTCAAAACATTTTAGTTAACGGGTAAAGATGGAGCCACTCTCCATGGCGCAATACAAAAATTTGAAATTCTATATGGTTTAAAAGATAATTGTTAAAACGATTATTATAAATGATCACCCTCAATTTTGTTGAGTTGAGGGTGCCAGTCGACTCAAGAAATTTGTACCATTTATATCAATGATTTACAATTTTCAATAAGTTAAAATGTGTTTATTTTTCCTAATAAAATTGGTATATATAGATTTTTGATCCGCCATATTGTATTCACCATTTTTAATTTGAAACATCTGAGCTTCAATTCATACTTAAAGACCCCCAAAACCCCGTGGAAGATACATTTCAGGGAATTTTACCCTGAAACATAGTTGGGACGTTTTCTGTCCCACTACGAGTGAAAGGGTTAATGAGGGGATTCGCAATAAAAAATGCAGCGAAACGTATCCAAAAATGTGTAAATAGGTCTCTCTTCAATTCCGCAAAAGTCCTATGATATATACCAATTGTATAATTAACTATTGTTTAAACAATTAATTTTGCCAAACAAAAACATACTGGTAATTTTGTTTTCAGTTACGTTAAGAATCATTCAGATAGTTTGTCTAAATATAAGCTGGGTTCTGCTTGAGCTTTAATAGGGTAAAAGCTTTAAAAGATAGTTCTCGCTGCTTGCTTTTTTTTTAAATTCGCCATTTCTAAGCTTGCAGGACATTGCAGATGGCACTATGTGAACAACGCAGGAAAATGTCAATATTTTAGCGGAATATAAGTGACGCAGAGAAGTTTTGAGAAGTTTTTGAGATCTGCTATTAGACAGGGGAAGATTAAAAAAATTAACAGTCGAAACTAGCATGTTGTATTGTATCAGTTGGCAACAGCCTTTGGCCAGAAAAATATGTATATATTTATCCCAGAGAAGGTATTGGTTATCGTAGATGTGGTAGAAATCAAGGTATAGTGCTGCAAACAACGATATTCCACATTCTCGAATTATTCCAGTTTCAGACCAATTTCAACTTAAAGTAGTATTTATTTCGGCACTTTTGGGTTTCAAACATCAGTTAGTGGAAAATCTTACTTCTCAATGATTCTAGAGACGGTATTTAGACGTACGAATTATTCGGTGAACCTTTTATTTTTCATCCGATGCGCGCATTTTCACCTCTTTCCGCCCACTGTGGAGCGCCTCGGCGCGAGTGAAATCATTTCTTTGAGTGAATAAAGGTGTTTAATTCACGTGGCGTATATATGTTTTTATTCAATTTTGACGAAATTGTAAAGAAAATGTACTTTACATTTATTTTTAAATAAATTTCTTAACTCACTAGTGACCTAAAAAAATTTTAGTTCACTAATGAATAAAACCTTGTTTATTACGGTTGTTATGGAGTTAATAATGTCGATTTAAATTAACAAAATTGAACAAAAATAATTAATTTTATCAAATCACGACCACTACAATCCCGATTGTTTTCATTATTGTATGAAGATTATGGCAGCAAACATAAAACACTGCTGCTCCATACAGAAGTGCGATGGCTGTTTCGGGGTAAAACTTTAACAAGGCTATTTGAACTTAGAGCCGAGTTACAAATGTTTCTTTCAGATACTTCTTTTAATTTGAAAGACTGTTTGTATAATAAAACTTGGTTTTTCCGACTGTCTTTTATGGCGGATATCTTTCAAAAACTGAACGAATTAAATTTATCATTGCAAGGTAAACACACAATCGCTAACAAACTCACTGAGTGACGTAAAGCTTTCTATTTCTCTCTTTCCAACTTAAATAATCCAAAAATGTAATTTTCTTTTGAAGGCAGTTATTTTGTAACAGGCCTGGAACACTGTGCCTGTTACAAAATAACTGCCTACAAAAGAAAATTACATTTTTGGATTATTTAAGTTGGAAAGAGAGAAATAGAAAGCTTTACGTCGCTCAGTGAGTTTGTTAGCGATAACGACTCGGAAATGTTTCAAGATGATGTATTTGAAGAATTGGTCCAATATCTCACTTCGATGCGCGCATTTTTTGAGAAGTATTTTCCCGAAGAACAGAATACAAAAATGAAACTGAATTCATGGATTCATAATCCATTTTTACCCAACTTACAAAAGCCCGAAAGTATGTCAAACGAGATATATGAATCTCTTTTAGAAATGTCATCAGACACAAGTATGGAGTTACTGTTCAAAACGACGTCTCTCAACGATTTTTGGTGCAAAAAACATGATATAACATTCTGTTTACAATGGTTATAATGGGTGTATTCTACTAATAACCAAACAAATGATAATGAGTACTTAATACTAAATAACATAATACCATAATAGCAATTAATTATAAGTAAAATCTATAGTGTAAATATAGCAATAAATGATGGGTTATATGTGTGTGTTATATACCAGAGCTGGGCAGGATTCGAATCATTCAGGATTCGAATCATTCAGGATTCGAATCCTTTTAGAGGATTCAAAAGAGGAATTCGAATACTTTAGATCAACTGGATTCGTGATCCGGATTCGTCACATTTTTTTAAGAAGATTCGTATTCGAATCCAAATATGGGTGATTCGAATCCTAATAAAAGGATTCGAATATTTATAAAATGATTCGAATCCTTATAAAAGGATTTGAATATTTATAAAAGGATTCGAATACTTACGTAAGGATTTGAATCGTCAAAAATTATTCGGATTGTGAGGATTAACATGAAAATGTGTCTTGTGTGTTTTTAAATTTCTCGTTAAATCACTGTTTTACACGCGTGGCGCATGAAGTAAAATTTCGAGTTTAGAAAAGCCCGAAAATTTGTCTCGGGTCGCTGCGCGACCCTCGACAAATTTTCACGGGGCTTTTCTAAACTCGAAATTTTACTTCATGCTTAGTCTGGGAGTGGAAACGCTCGTTCGAAACTTCAAATTGAATGCTTTGATAACAACATTAAATGTTCAACATTGTTTAATATTATTTGAAGTAAAACTGACATAGCAGCCACAATCTGAAATGTTACATTTTTTTCGACATTTTCCTGATTCAGGATTTTTTTCCCTGGTCTGTTAATTAAACTTTCTTTTGCGGGAAATCCTCATTTTTTCAACTTGTTTTCGTTGTTTTTGTCAATATTTAAGTTAATTTTATAAATTTTTATGCTTTGTAATTTGCCTGCTGATTTTGACAAATCTAGTAATATCATATGGCTTTTTTTGCCAGTGTTTTGATCAATTTGAATATAATTCCATGACTTTTCTCTGACTTTCTCGGATTTAATGATATTCAGTGAATTTTTTATTTATTTCATTTTCAGCCATTCGTCGATTTTATAATAGAGTTTAATTTGAAGTTTTGAACATGTGTTTCCACTCCCAGGCTAAGCATGAAGTAAAATTTCGAGTTTAGAAAAGCCCCGTGAAAATTTGTCGAGGGTCGCGCAGCGACCCGAGACAAATTTTCGGGCTTTTCTAAACTCGAAATTTTACTTCATGCGCCACGCGTACAAAACACTGATTTAAAGTGAAGTTCAGAAACACACAAATACATCTTTAATCAGAGTGACATGGAATCAGATATTTAGTCTGTTATCAACGATATTCTGTGTTAATAATAAATACTTAGGATTTGAATATTTTTATTAAAACAACTGGTAACGATATTTATATATTAATGGTTGCAAAAAAATAATAAAATCAAATTTATTCTTAAAGGATTTGTATTCGTGATTCGAAAAAACAGGATTCGAATCTTTGATTCGAATCATATTTATCTCTTACGAATCATTTATTCGAGGATTCGTGATTCGAATCATATTAGGTGATTCGGATTCGTGATTCGAATCCTTTTTACAAGGATTCGTCCCAGCTCTGTTATATACAAAGAGTTTGAATAGTCTAGAGCAGTGGTTCTCAACCGCCGTTCCGCGGAACACTGGTGTTCCGCGAAGCTGTCCCAGGTGTTCCGCGAAAATTTTGAATATAATATAATAAGAAACAGTAAATTTTTTTATTACTATAAAATAAATACTACATAGTTTTGTTAATTAGTGTAAATATGAACATGTTAATTCCCTAGAGGTGAACCGAACCGTCTTGAAACGGTACATTCGGTATATGTCGGCAATCGGCCGAACGCATCGTGCTGTGCCCTTGAATCAATCTCAGCTGAATTAAAAAAAAACAGATTTGTAACGAGAGCGTGCCATGCGTGTAATTCCCAGCGCGCTTCGGTTGAGGGGAATACACTAACTCCGCCCGTAATAGAGCGAGTGGTGGGGAACGAAAACCAGGGGAATCGGTGGATTTCGAACCGAGCGGGCTAGCATATTGCCTCTTAACAGTGTAAGTATCGAACGACGCAGTTACGTCGTTTGGAGTTACTCCGGGG
This sequence comes from Philonthus cognatus, assembly GCA_932526585.2. Classification (NCBI taxonomy): domain Eukaryota; kingdom Metazoa; phylum Arthropoda; class Insecta; order Coleoptera; family Staphylinidae; genus Philonthus; species Philonthus cognatus. The sequence goes on along the minus strand of OW052249.1, from coordinate 20,851,836 downwards.
AATACCACTAAATTTCTAGTGTACTCGATAACGCAGGGCGCGCTACGTAGTGTTGATTTCGTGCTGTTTCTCTTTCTTCGTACGTAAATAACAAAAGCGCAATTTCGATCTGCGGTTCAGCCATAATTTTATATAAATATCTAGTTTTCGTGAGTGTGTTTTTTATTGTATATATATATTTTATATTGTTGGAAATTGGTAAGATGAAATGCAAGTTGTGTAGTTTTAACAGTATTCTTATCTTTTTTAGTTGCTTATTTTAGCAGTTAATCAAGACTTTTAAATCTGAAATATGGACAAATTTTTGAAAAGAAAGACTGAAAGTGAAGTTAATGTTGGGGCGAGTACAAGCAGGTCTTCTTCAATTGAAGGAGATATGCAAGGCAACAAAAATGCCGAAAATAAACGTAAAAAGATATCCGAATCAGTTCGGCATTATTCGGAAGAATATCTGAAGTTTAGTTTTACATGGAGCGGTAGTCAAGATGTTCCTATTCCGAGATGTATTGTATGTGGTGAAAAATTGGCTAACAGTGCAATGGTCCCAGCTAAGTTACAGCGACACCTTTCAACAAAACATTCTTGTCTAACTTCGAAAGGTAAAGATTATTTCGAAAGATTGCTGAAAAATCAAGAAGTGCAAGCAACATGCTTTCGAAAGAGCGTTACAATTTCGGATAAAGCGCAAATCGCTTCTTATAAAGTGGCAGAACTAATTGCATTGAAGCAAAAGCCACATGATATCGCAGAATCGCTAATTTTGCCCGCATGTTTAGAAATTGTTAAGATTATGTTTGGCAATGAAGCGCAGCGAGACGTCCTAAAAATTCCCGTTTCGGACGATACGATAAAAAGAAGAATTATAGATATGTCAGGTTTTATAGAGAACGCAGTGACGGCGAAATTAAGTACAAAAAATTTTGCGCTGCAAATTGACGAATCCACTGACATAAGTGGCAAAGCCCAATTAATCGGATTTATTCGCTTTGTTGACGACACTGAAATAATAAATCAGTTTTTATTCTGCAAGGAACTTATTGGTCACGCAACTGGAGAAGACATATTTAATTCAGTATCATCTTATTTGGAAGAATGGAAATTATCCTGGGAAAATTGCGCAGGAATCTGTACTGATGGAGCTCCAGCCATGCGTGGCAGTATTAAGGGATTTTGTAGTCGAGTTAAAGCAATAAATTCAAATATAGTCTCCACTCACTGCTTTCTGCACAGGGAATCTTTGATTTCGAAGAGTCTACCAGCAAACTTAAAGTCTGTTTTGGAACAAGTCGTACATATGGTGAATTATATTAAATCGAGACCATTAAAAACCCGTATGTTCAAACAACTTTGTAACACCATGGAATCCAAATATGAATGTTTGCTTTTGCACTCTGAAGTGAGGTGGCTCTCAAGAGGAAAAGTGCTAACCCGAGTTCATGAGTTGAAACAGGAATTGCTAGTTATTTTTAGACAAGAGGGTAATGATGTATACGTAAAATATTTGGAAAATGATGCATGGTGTACTAAGCTAGCATATTTAGCCGATATCTTCAGCTACTTAAATTCAGTCAATACATCTCTTCAAGGAAAAAATGAAAATATTCTGACATCCACAGACAAATTGCTAGCTTTCCAGAAAAAGCTTTTGCTTTGGAAAAATCGTATTGCTCAAAATCGCAAATTTGATATGTTTCCGTTATTAGCAACGGAAAATATTCTTAACATTAACGAAATGATTTCAAATGTGGCAGAGCATTTGTCAATATTGCAAGACAAAATAACTCATTTTTTTCCATCTCTTAATATTGAAGACTTTGATTGGGCGCGAAATCCATTTGGTGAATTTGATATAATGAACCAAGATTTTTCTATTCAGGAAGCAGATGAGTTTATTAATATATCAACGGATCGAACGTTACAACTAAAATTCAAAGAAGAAGGAGTGGAAAGGTTTTGGATTTCCATCGAGAATGAACATCCATTTATTGCAAAACGAGCGTTGAATATCTTGTTGCTCTTTTCGACGTCCTATCTGTGCGAACTTGGATTTTCAACTCTAACAAATATTAAAAGCAAAAAAAGAGAAAGACTTACCAATTTAGAAGAAGAAATGAGAGTAGCGCTCTCTTACATAAGACCCAACCTTGAGGAAATTTGTAAAGGTCGTCAAGCGCAAATTTCTCATTAAAATAAGTTACCATGTAATATATATTCTTATTTCAATTAAATATTAATCTTCCAATTATTTTGTGTGATTTACATTAGATTTACAAATTTTATGATAACGGTGTTCCGCCAAAATCGAGACCACTTAAAAGTGTTCCGTGATCCCAAAAAGGTTGAGAGCCACTGGTCTAGAGGAAGCATGCCCGTCTTTGTTGTGATTCCGCCATGCTGAGGAAGTGGGGTGCGGGCGCCATTGTTTTGTAACGTCACAGCTGTTTTTCGTCAACATTTATGTTTACTGCTTTGTTGTTTATTTTTCGAAATTTAGGACTCTTTTATTACTTTAAATTGATTTAGTTAAGTTAATTTAGTTATATTTAGTGTAGTGTAGGAACCTCGTTTTAGAGGCGCTATTAAGTTAGGTTAGATGAACATTTTCCCTCAATCTCTTTATATTATGTACAAAACTATGTAATTCTTTGTTGTTTAGTTATATATAAATCATTCGATTTACATTTACAAGTTTAAATTCACTTACCAATTTGATATTCATAACAACCATGGTAAACGCAACCTGCCATCTTATTCTACACTGGCGAAAGAAATTAACGCATCACATTAATTTTTTTAATTTAAAAATAAAGTTTTGATGTTTAAAAACAAAAAAAATAACAACAAAACCAACTGAACTATAATAATGATTTTCAACACATTTTCTTTCATTAATGACTAAAATAATGTCATAAATAAAAAGAGGAAAAAAGTTAACATGTGATTATAAGACTTAATATCTAGTGTTTCCTCCTCTTGCTCGAATAACTGCCTGACAGCGACGGCTCATACTGTTAATTAATGATCCAATTTCATCCTGCTTAATATCTTCCCAAATTTCCTGCAATCTTTGTCCAAGCTCTTGTTGATTGCTTGGACGCCGAGGAAGTGCTCTAAGGCGTCTGCCCATCGCGTCCCATAGGTGTTCGATCGGATTAAGATCGGGACTCCTGGCTGGCCATTGCATTGTGTTGATACCCACTAGGTCAAGATACTGTTGTACAATTCGGGCACTGTGTGGTTTTGCATTGTCATGCATAAACAGGAAATCGTTTCCTCCAAAGGGAGCAAAAGGCATTACGGATGGTTCTAAAATGTTTGCAATATAAGACGCTGCCGTGATGCTTCCTATTGGTATGACCACCAACTCCGTACGAGCCTCTAAAGTGATACCACCCCACACCATAACAGAGCCTCCACCAAACATAACAGTCGGAACAATGTTACACTGCGCATAACGTTCACCTGGCCGTCTGTACACATGCATTCGTCTATCACTGCCGTAAAGACAAAATCTGGACTCGTCGCTAAACATAACATTAGCCCAATCGGCCTGTAACCAGTTTACATGTTCTTGCGCAAATGTTAACCTGGCTGTGCGATGGTCTGCGGTTAATTATGGTCCTTTTGCCACTGTTTTCGGAGTTAAATTAAAACCACGTAACCTTTTTCTGATGGTAACGGAACTTACATGAACATTGTGGATCTCTGCGAGCATATTTTGTAGCCTAACGCCGATTCCTACGTGGGCGGCAAGAGCGACGCGACATGAGCGAACAGAGCGACATCAGCGATACGCTCGTATCGCAAGCAGTAGGTAGATTAGAGTGTTCCTACGTAGGCGACAAGAGCGACGCGACGCGACATGTTCTCTAAAGAGAAAAGACGTAAGTTGATGCTTTTGGACAGTTCGGTGTTGACGTATGCGTATTTAAAAAGCAAGACGATTATTGGACGATGTGAAAGAAATGATATTTATAAAGAAAGGCCATTATATGGCGAGTTTCATCATCTTAACGGAAGATTGCAGGTATCTGATCACGGGAATGCAATTCAAGCAGTTGGCATATTCTTTTAGAGTATCAAAAACCGCAGTCAGCACCATTGTCGTTGAAATGTGCAAGTCCATCGTAATTACACGAAAATGACAATTGAAACATTCGATTACATTGTCAGTGTACTAAGATCGGATTTCACTTTAAAGACCACCAACTTTCAAGGGCCAATATCATTGGAAGAGCGCCTTATAGTAACTCTCAGGTAAGCATCAACATTTAGTAAGATCAATCTTGACAGAAAATGATGAAAAATAAAAAAAGTATTACAATTTGTTCTAAAAATATAATTTAACAATGTTCTTTTATAACTTAGGCTAAGGTATCAAAATGATTAATTAGTACATCTGTCATATTAAGTGAGCTCTGTTTCTGTCCCTCGTTTATTACATATCTGTATTCATTGTACGATGTTGGTACATAACTCATTGACGATGCACGTGAAGTTGAAGACTGTCCTGGTGAAGGCATTGGTGAATGACTACCAATATCTAATTCCTCTAAAACCAAATTTTGTATTTTGCTACGAAGCTTTAATTTCTTGAGAGGGTTCATTGATTTAAAGTAAGGAAGAAGTGATTTAAAAAAATTCAGATCATCATCCTCTGGTTCTTTGAGTAGTTCAAGTTTCAACTCCTCTTTCTTTAACAACTCGAGATTCAAAAATAGAGAGCGGTCGTTGATTATTTTTCTTTTTTGGGGGCCGAACTCTTTGTGGCGCGACATATACAGTAGTATCCGTTTTACGCTGTATTGGAGCAGGTGCAGGTAGAATGGCGGATGTAACGACGTCGGCAATCACCGATTCACCATCTTCCGTTTCCTCAAGTTGCTCATCCAGTACAGTGTCGTCAAGAGGGGAGACCGGATCTTCCACAGCATGCAAATTGGAGCTAGTTGAACGAGGCTTAGCCATATATTTTACAAATAGCATCGAGTGAAAATAAGGCCATTTTCCGCAGTAGACAGGAGACGAATCAGCTGAATCTCCAGATTTTGGAGTAGCTACTTTCTTGTACTTCCTGTTAAATGTGTCTCTCAAATTTTTCCATTTTTTCTTTACGTCGGTAGCTGAAGAAAAATCAAACAATGTTTATATAAAAATTTGTTTACATACAAATACCTATCGTGTGATACATTACGTTTATGGTCTTGTTAAAAAGACATAAAGTAGGAAAGACATAAATGACGCAGTGGGTCTTTGCGTCTAAGAAGTTTGAGGTATATTATTCATTCACTAATGAAACATTTACTGTTAAAAACTCAAGTACTCAAAAACCCTCATATTGTTATGTGAATTATATGAGAAAATTAAAATTATAACCAATGTCCTTGATTCTAATGATATAATGTATACTTGCAGGTATCTGATCACGGGAATGCAATTCAAGCAGTTGGCATATTCTTTTAGAGTATCAAAAACCGCAGTCAGAACCATTGTCGTTAAAATGTGCAAGTCCATCTGGAAACACTTGCAACCAATTTACATGCCAGTACCAACTCAGGAGAATATGAAGGAAATTGCTACAGTATTTGGTAACAAATGGGGTTTTCCAAATTGTGTGGGTGCTTTGGATGGAAAACATGTCCGAGTCACACGGCCCAAAAGTTCGCAAAACATGTATAGAAACTACAAAGGTTTTTATTCAATTAACATGTTGACTGTGACTGATGTAAATTTCAAGTTTCTTGTAGTTGATATTGGTGGATACGGCAAAGACAGCGATGGTGGAATGTTTGCTGCTTCGGCCTTAAGTAAACAACTAGAATCTAAAACATATCCTCTGCCGCCCACACAAAAGTTGCCGAACTCAGAGATTAAAGCACCACATGTTATAATTGCCGACGAAGGTTTTCCTCTGCGACCATACTTATTACGACCTTTCCCCAGAAACCAGTTGGTTGAGGGTGGTGAGAAAGATGTTTTCAATTATCGATTGGCTAGGGCTCGAATGGTTTTTGAGTGTTCCTACGGAAGTCTTCTCTCCAAATTCAATATCTTATCATTTCCTATTGCCACCGACATCCACAACACTATACATATAGTCAATGCCTCAAGAAAAAACAACAACATGGAGAAACGCGCTAAACAAATTAGAGAGCTGTTTTCTTCATATTTTATAAAAAACCTCCTTCCGCATCAACAGCATGTGTAAACATTAAACATTTTGTGTCTGCTGTGTATGCAATGTGTGCACAATCCGCCATGGTTTAACAGTATTGTAATGTAGAATTGTTGTAAATAAAATCCTTTTTTTTACCAACCAACAACAATACCATACCATACCATACTTTACCATATAGCCTAACGTTTTACTAAAAACGTAAGATACCACATTCTTGAAGTTCCTCTGCTACTATTTTCCACAACCGCTCGTTCATCAGCTTGTTGTGGTAGTGCATATCACGCATATTCCACAATGATGAGTGCTTCTGCACCGTTGAAATAATTTCTTCAACGGACATAATTAACAGACAAGAACAAAGTTCATTACATGGCAACCTTACTTTTCTTATAAGTCACACAGACGTAACCTGCAATGCTTGCTTTTAATCCCAGATCGCTGACATCGGTGGCGCCGTCGATATCGTTGACGCGTACTACGTGCGCGACACGGGCGATACAAGCGACAGGAGCGACGCGATACGGGCGTACGCAGCGACTGATTTGATATTTCAAAATTCGCTCGGATCGCCAGCTAACGTCGCGTCGCTACGGTCGTCGACGTAGAACGCTCTAATGCATTTACATTTGTTTGTTAATTCAAAAATCGCTCGTCGCTCTGTTTGCTCATGTCGCGTCGCTCTTGTCGCCCACGTAGGAATCGGCGTAAGAGCCGTAATAAACCGTTCGCGTAACGTCTGCATCATTAAAAAACGGTCTTGAACAGCAGTTGTGGCCCTTTTCTCCCTTGTCCTGGCCTTCTTGAGTATGCCTGAGTTTCCCGATGTCTCTTCAAGACACGGGATACGGTCGATTGATTAACACCAAGACGCTGACTGATGTAACGCTGACTCCTACCTTCTTCTGCAAGTGTAACCACAATCACAGCTTCTTCACTGCTTAAATTAAGATTCGGACGTCTATCCATATTCATTCTTCACTATTTAGCACTTCATTTTAACAATTACTTGAAAACAAACTCAAAAAGAAATTTTATATGAACCTTTCTTACAGTCAGAATAATGAAAAGTGCTTCATTTTATTTATTGACAGAAAACCATGAGAACAAAAGACAAAACACAACATGTAAAACAGCATGCTTGATAAGATTTCTTATTGTAAAAATATGTTTGTGTTCAAAGAAAACTCGATTCCAAGATATCAAAAAAATCACAAATGATGCGTTAATTTCTTTCGCCAGTGTATATAAAGTGAGTACGAGCCACTGTTCTGATTTAATTATGTCAGGCACGGGATTAAAGGGTTAGAAAATATCGTTTATTGCTAGAAGGAAGAGCATTTCCATTTCAGTCTCAAACAAGGAAAGCGTTGCTTTAATGTTAATAATATCTTCTATTTAAGTATTTTGTTTATTCTTTGAAACACTCTTTAGCATAAGTTAGTATCAAAATAATGTTATTTTTCACTGAACAAAAGTCTCACAAAATCATCAGTCGAAATGATTTATATAATTTCATTTTTGAAGTGAAGCTTGAACCACTGTTTACACGATCAGCTGTGACGGGATCATTGTTTACAAACATCTAAACGCAGACGTAAATTTGTGAGGTTATTGCGGAATCATAACAACGCCCATCCCCACCACGGTATTACTTGTCTATTCTATTCTTAGTCAGGTGATATATAACATTACCAAATTTAAATTGTCACGTGTGTTTTGATTCCCGCAGCGGCAAGTTCTGTTTCCTGCTAATAGTTTCTCTTGAATGTAAATAGATGTTGTCAGCTTATGAAATTGCAGGTTTCTATAACAAATTGCACGTATCTATAAAGAAATAGTTCTATATCTTGTAGTGGAGGCGGTTACTTTGTGATACATTGTAAATATTTAAATAATTAACACTGATTACTTTTTTGTATTCACTTTTTATTTTGTACTGTGACTAGTTTCGACTCAACAGCGAGAACAGAGAATGACTCGCTGTTGAGTCGAAACTAGTCACAGTACAAAATAAAAAGTGAATACAAAAAAGTAATCAGTGTTAATTATTTAAATAGTTCTATATTAATTACAGGAAACTTTAATAAATAGGCTTATAGGTTTCTTGTAAAAAATACAGATTGCTGTTATTTAATACAGGAATCTATTTTTTTAGAAATTAGTATATAACATGCATAATAGATAGCAGCACTTATTAAATCGAATTTATTGACTAATTTTAGGTGGAAAACAAAGATTAAGGCGCATTTGCACCACAACTGATTAACTTCAATTATCCACTAAGCATTGATTAAACCTCCGATTAAGTCAAAATTCTACAAAATAAGCAAGTTATAAAATTGTTTACACAATCGCATTTTGATGAAAGAGACATGTTTAGGATATGTCTCTTTCATCAAAATGCGATTGTGTAAACAATTTGTGATTAAAATTGCTGTGTTTTTAGGAAGTACTAATCACTGATTAAGTTAATCGACTTCGGTGCAAATAGGCATAATTCATCTGAAATCCTCTTTACATGTGCAATTTGATTTGAGATAAATATTATATCGTACCTAATCGTATTACTTATGATGTATACTTTACAACACCAGTATTAAATAATTACAAAGTATGTTTTTCAAATGTGGATACGATCCATCCTGGGCCGGAGCTTCTCTCCAAAAATCTCTTTACCTGGAACCAAGTGGTTGACATTCCCAGTTTACCCAGCAATTCTTTCGCCCAGTGTTGGCAATTTCTCAGAAAGAGATGATAATCCTGTCCATTAATGCTGATGTCATCTGCCATTTCCTTTAGTTTTTGCGGAGTCGTGTCGACTTCCCCAAAATTGTAGACGTGAATTCCCTTTTTTGCGTATGTTGCCGCTGCTTTTGTCATTATTCTGCATCCACCTTCGATACCACCAGAACCTTAGAAGAAAAATGAGAGTCATAAAAGTATGGCGTTATTTTTGCTATTATGCTACCCACTGAGCAAAAAACAAACAAAACAACATTGTAGCAACATTAAACGTTATTTTAATGTTGATAAAACATTACTTAAAGGTGTTCGGTCAATGGGTATTTTGTAATTGGGGGTAGTGGCGGATTTGGTTTTGGATGAAATAATCTGTGGCAAAAAAAAAGAAGTAAAATTGTTAGATTTATGATAATTTCAAAACCATTCGATTTCCGTCGACCATCCTATAAAAAATTGGCGTACCTTTAGGTGTAACTTCGAGTGGATTTCTGCGCAATTCACAGAGAGAAACAAGAGCCTCATCTTTAAATTGGACAACGACAGCCCAATGTTTGCCTCCTTCTCCCGTGATACTCAGAGCACCTACAGCGATATTGGTAAACGTTCCAAGGGATTCCAAATCATGGGTCATTAACTTTACTGTTGCTGTTTTAGCATCAATGCCAAGAAAACAAAGAGCTAAATAAAAGTAAAACATAATTTTTTACTGCAGTTCGGCTAGTTCTTATGACTTGTAAATTAATTTTAAAAATGGTGATGTGTTCATCATAGTACTTTCCCCCGTAAATTGCGTATTAAATCACTTTTAAAATATTTCTAGCATTATTATTTTCAAATTGTCTTCAACTTTTTGATAACTACAACTTTTATTTGAAACATTTTTCAATTGGATCAACACATACTGACACAAACCAATGACTAGATAAAAAACACTATTTATTGAATATCTCAAAAACTAAGAGTGCTATAACAAAAAGTGAGTCCACAAAAAATCTTTAGTTTTTCATTTCCTACAACTTTTATTTGAAACATTTTTCAATTGTATCGACACATACACTGTCACACACCAATAACTAGATAAAACACACAACTTTTCAAATATCTCAAAAACTAAGAGTGCTATGACAAAAAGTAAGTGAACAATACATCTTCATTTTGTTATTATCTACAACTTTTATTTGAAAGAATTTTTTGTTTGATAAACATTTATTGAATAAATCTGAAAAAACTGAAAAACGCTAAGAGTAAAGTACCACTTCCGGTTTTCCGATTTTCACCAAAAGCTTTTCAGTTCTTCCGATTGTAACAAAAAGCTTAAGTTTCAAGTTTCATCTCGATATCTTTAGCGGTTTTTGCGGTACAGCGCACACAGACAGACAGACAGACAGACAGACATTTTTCAAAAATGGTCTTATTCGACTCAGGGGACCTCAAAACGGATATTTCCGCTAAAATTTTTGATTCGAAAATTTTCACGAAAACAATACTTTCCCTTTGTATTACATACGGGGGAAAGTAAAAAACTGGTGAGTATTAATTTTATCAAGAATACGAAAATTTCACTTACCAATTACAAATAATGCAAAATGCTTCATTGTGATATAATACACGTTTACAGAAACATTTATTTGGATCTATATTTATACAAAATGTTATCACAGATGAACTTTGACTCTCATATCGGCCACAAGTAGTCGATATGTAAAAGATCAGTGACGGCTCGTCAGGGACGGCAAGGTCAGCCGTACCGGTAAATTTGATTGAACAAAAATTATAAATTTCTATTTTCTCAGAAATAAATATTGCGCATTTATTACTTTCCCCCGTATGTAATACAAAGGGAAAGTATTGTTTTCGTGAAAATTTTCGAATCAAAATTTTTTGCGGAAATATCCGTTTTGAGGTCCCCTGAGTCGAATAAGACCATTTTTGAAAAATGTCTGTCTGTCTGTGTGTCTGTGTGTGTGTCTGTGTGCGCTGTACCGCAAAAACCGCTAAAGGTATCGAGATGAAACTTGAAACTTAAGCTTTTAGTTACAATCGGAAGAACTGAAAAGCTTTTGGTGAAAATCGGAAAACCGGAAGTGGTACTTTACTCTTAGCGTTTTTCAGTTTTTTCAGATTTTTTCAATAAATGTTCATCAAACAAAAAATTCTTTCAAATAAAAGTTGTAGATAATAACAAAATGAAGATGTATTGTTCACTTATTTTTTGTCATAGCACTCTTAGTTTTTAAGATATTTCAAAAGTTGTGTTTTATCTAGTTATTGAGGACCACTTCGTAATATGTTATAAAAAGAAGAACGTTTTTCGGGAACTTTCAAACACAAGTTTCTACAGGGTGATTTATTAGCCCCTTTACAAACTTTAAAAAGTGATTTAATACGCAATTTACGGGGGAAAGTACTATGATGGACACATCACCATTTTTTGTAATAAATATATAGCAGGTTAATATGTAGTAATAATGATAGGCACTCAGCATAAGACCGATAAATGTAGAAATTTATTTTAATTTAATATATGTTTAATTAATATACAGGGTGTCCCCGAATGGTCTGTACAACGCTCTGCCACATATTCTCTGAAACAAAATAAGACGATTTAACTAAACTTATCTCTATCCAAAAGTGGTTCCTAAGCCATCTACGAGGCCTCAAAGATATTATTTTTTTTTCATTATTTTTCAAATATTTTTATTTTGGAATTAGGTAAGAAAACCTAATTTGGCACATTTAATTACATTGATACTATGCACTTTTTGCGATATGTTTCTTTATCCTACGTTTAAAGTAAGTGGTCAAACTAGGACCATCGACTTCTTAAGATACCTAAATATTTTTATTCAACAGGTCAAATCATAAGGAATACTTTTTTTCTGCAAGATCATTCAATTTTACGTATTTTTTGTCTCTTATAAAATTTTGCTATTTTCCCCACAAAAAAATATTTTTATTTGTCAAAAAAAAGTAATAAAATTATAAACAATATTTTGCTTCTCAAAACAATTAACAAAGTAGAAATAAAGATAGGTACCTAACAATAAACACAAATTTATTAGTTTCACAACAAATGTTCTTACACATTTGCGGCCATTACCTTCACAAAACCCAAAAACTAAAACAATATCAGTTAATTCATTAATTGAGTACATGACTGACGTTGTCACAAAATCACCGATAACTGAATTTCGCAGGTGTCTCAATTTCTATTTTTGTAAATAAAGAATCATTTTTTTTTAGAATTTTATTTCTTTGTTGTTTTGACAAATAAAAATATTTTTTTTGTGGGGAAAATAGCAACATTTTATAAGAGACAAAAAATACGTAAAATTGAATGATCTTGCAGAAAAAAAATATTCCTTATGATTTGACCTGTTGAATAAAAAGATTTAGGTATCTTAAGAAGTCGATGGCCCTAGTTTGACCACTTACTTTAAACGTAGGATAAAGAAAGATATCGCAAAAAGTGCATAGTATCAATGTAATTAAATGTGCCAAATTAGGTTTTCTTACCTAATTCCGAAATAAAAATATTTGAAAAATAATGAAAAAAAAAAATATCTTTGAGGCCTCGTAGATGGCTTAGGAACCACTTTTGGATAGAGATAAGTTTAGTTAAATCGTCTTATTTTGTTTCAGAGAATATGTGGTAGAGCGTTGTACAGACCATTCGGGGACACCCGTATGTCGTATCCGCAATATAGGCCACCTGTAGATTTTTAGATTATGAAGATTAATGTAAGCGCTACGTCGTCACAGGTGTCAGTGCAGTTTCTGTCGTTACATTTCCCCTGCAGCGTGAACGTACGTCCGCAAATATTTTACCCGAGTACGGCAAATTAGCCGGTGCCGAACTCGCCGTTCTTCCACACAATACACCGATGCCTGTGTCGATGCACACTTCAAATTCGGTTACGTTACACATCACAGATTTTTATTCTATAACTAGTGGATTTATTTATCAATGTATTTCTGATTATTTTCATATTATTTAATTTATTTATTTAATTTAATACGAATTGACAATTAAGGCCAACAATTAACCGGTATTAAAAAAAACAGTGAAAACATAATATTCGTCTTTAATTTTATTCAACAAATCAGAACATATCTCGCATTTTTAAATATCGTTAAACAACTGATGTGATTTAAAATACGAACAATCATTAAATAGTTACCTAATTGTAATTTACAAAATATTACCTCGGTATTTTAGCAAGATTATGTGAAATATATCAGTGTATAACTATAATTATTTAATTGATTGATAAGGCTGATAAATGTTGAAAGTTCATCTTCACTTTTATATAAATCAAAGACAAATCTATAAAAAACTATTCATCACTAACATACACAGGAGAAATAAGCAATAAAGTCGGGAAAATGTTGGAAAAAATAAATATTAAGGTAGCATTAAAAACAAATAATACAGTAGGGAAAATAATTAAAAATAACAAAGATAAAACCTGTATAACTCAACAAAGTGGAGTCTATTTGCTAAATTGCAAAGACTGTCCTAAGACATATGTAGGACAAACCGGAAGGTCGTTCAAAGAAAGAATCAAAGAGCACAAAACCTCTTATGAACAAAGGAAAACCAACTCCACATACTCCAACCACCTCATCGAAGAAAACCACCACTTCGACGAAAACTTCAAAGTGCTTCACAGAGAAGAAAAAGGCCGGAAACTTAACATCTTGGAGAGCATGGAAATTAATAAAAGAAAATACACAGGACAACTTTTGAACTACCAATTAGACTTAACAAACTCACCACTCCTAAATTTAAACTTCGCTGAAAAAACCCACCCCCCCATTAACATTGTATATATACCTGTACTGACAAATGTAATTTATCATTTCTTCGCCTGAAGAAGCCACAGTGTGGCGAAACAATTGTAGCGAGTTTACAATATATATTTGAAAGTTTTAAATTATTTTATTTTATTTATATAAAAGTATAATTATTTATTTATATAACATTATTATGTATATAACATGTTTAAAAATGTTATTGTAATTCCGAAAATATTCTTTTTCTATTTTTTAAAGTCGGGCAAAATTATTTAATTTAAAGCCTGGGTCTCCAAACTTTCCAGCCTTAGGGCCATACTGATTACTCCAGTAAGTTCCGAGGGCCAAAACCATATTATCATTGTTGCCGGTGGTAAAAAGTGAAATAGTCCACTGATGAAAAAAAATGTCCGAAAAAGTACGCAACGTTTAAAAAAGGCTGCAAATCGGACTAAAGTCCGCAAAACGGCAACACTGCATATTATTAATTTTCCTGTCATTATCTGTAATTTCTAGATTGGTCGTAGAGTACGAGCCATGAGGAGTAACGTGACACGACATCTGGTGGACACAAGCGGAAATAGGTAGTACCTTCTATCGCTAACAGATGGCGCCAATAGCACGTACAGAATAATCTCGTTGGTTCGAGAAAGTTCTGGTGTCTTCCACTCACTTCTAGATGGCAGTAATTGGAATATATAAGAAGGCTAGTGGCGCAACCACAAGTCAGTTCCTATGACCACAGTTCATATATATCCAGTTAGCCAGTCCCCATATAAATTTTGGGTACACGCGAATGGGAGCAGAGCGCTGGATGCCAAATTGGTGTATATGGCTGCCTATATACACTGGCTTCCTGCGGTCTGTCGGTTACGACTATTTTACTCCAGATGTCGCGAAATCAAGTCTCAGAGAGAGAGTGAGAGAAAGACAATTACTTTCTCCCTCTATTCCGCGCTTCTCGTTGTATCATATTCCAGATGTTGATTTTTCAATCTTGAAAACACGATTTTTTTTTCTTTTAACGAGCTAAGGATGCGTGTTACATTCATTCATGTGTTTCCTTCTACAATTTTATTTTCTGCGTTATTAGAGAATAGATTTTATGAAATTATATGTGAACGTTGTAAAATTCATTATGTATTATTTATTTTGTACAAAAAGCTTACTTTTTACTTTACTTTTACTTTACTTTTTATCAAAAGTTAAATACTTTTGATAAAAAGTAAAACAAATACATCAACTTATCATTTTATTAACAGATCAAATCTACTGATCGATAAGGGTTTCTTTTTTAATTAAAGGGGTCAGTGCAAAATGCAGTTAAGTTATTTTTTTTTAGTTTTTTAATTATTACCGTTTGAAGTTTTTAACCCATTAAGCGCCGTTGATGCATACACGCAACATTAATATTTTTTTGATAATTAAGTTACTAAATAAGTTTATTTGATATATTATATTATTTGACCTGAATTGAAAATGTACCAAGAAAAATTTAAATATTTTGTTATTTAAAGTGTATTATAAATACTTCACAATATTACAATGTTTTATACGCGTGGCGCATGAAGTAAAATTTCGAGTTTAGAAAAGCCTAATTTGGCTCGGTCGCTCCGCTTCGCTACGCGCCCGAGCCAAATTTTCAGGCTTTTCTAAACTCGAAATTTTACTTCATGCTTAGTCTGGGAGTGGATACACTCGTTCTTAACTTCATATTGCACGTTTTTATATAAAATCGACGAATGCCTGAACATTGACAGCGTATACATTAAATTGTTGGGCACTAATTTTTTGAAAATCCATTATCACTTTAATATAATAATAATAATAAACTATTTATCATTTTTAACATTTTATTAAATTCACGTATACATTATGTGTATTTAAAGAAATAAATCACAGTATGTAATGCAATAAGTCATTCATAGAAATCATAAAAAGAAGTGTAGAATTTTAATTAAAATTAACTTTTAGAGTTAAAATTGCTTGTCCGTTAATGGGTTAAAATAGTTTTAAATATACTATGTGTCCCGTTTCAAGCCGCATTGTATGTTTCATGTAAAAATTTCCAATGTAATTGGAATTTGAGTTCATATCTCTTATTGAACCAAAACGATTACAATAACATTAAAATCATTTCTTTACCTACTAGCAGTATTTTCGAGGTATTATTTTTGAGTTCTCCTCAGTTTCATTTGAAATATAGCTTGAAAATAGTAAACGATTATACGAAAATATAATCGTCAAAACAGTAGTTGCTACGAAAAGTCAGTGTTTGGCATCAAATATATTAAAACACAAAGCAATAATTCAATTCAACATGAGTGTTTACAGGGGCGTAGCGAAGCCTTAACATTTGGGGAGGGGGGGAAACACCTATAATTTTCCAACTTAAAAATTAAAATAAAAATGTCTATTTTTATATTATTTTATTTTAACAAATTAATATAACGTAGTACATTGATTTATATAAATTAAGCTTAATTTATTATCCAATAATATAGTGCTTTGTACTTCCTAATATACTTTATAACATATGTACATAATTACATTTAACCAATACCTAATAAAACATGGAGTTTTACAATTTGAATTAGTTTATTATAACTCGCCTATGCTTTAGTTTAGCCCAGGAGTTCACAATATTTGATAATTCAATATTATCAGTAATATCAGATTCTGTTTTCAAAATCATTAATGCGTCCAAACGATCTTCCTTCATTCTAGAACGCAATGAATTTTTGACAAATTTCAATGAACTAAAGCTTCTTTCATTTGTTGCCACTGAAAACCCGGCTGTATATATTAGCTGACATAGTTTAAAGGATAACGCAAACACATTTTTATTTTCCTTCGCTGTGTTCATCACTTCCTGCATCGATTTCACTTCGTTTTTAATGCAGATATCAAATAAGACGTCTAGTTCCGCCTGCAGTGCAAACTCATCCGGCTTATCACAAGGATATAAGGGTGTCAATTTTTATAGATTTGCCAACTGGTTTAGCAATTTTTCATTATAAAGTAAAATTTGCCAACTACCTTAACTTTGGGGGGGGGAGCCCCCCCCCCCCTCCCCCCATGGCTACGTCCCTGAGTGTTTATTCTGCAAAAGAAAAAAATCAGAACCCAAAACTGACCCAGTATATATTTTAATCACGATGCGTATTTTATTAAATGAACCATACTTTTAATAAATATTAACAGTTTCAGAAATTTGTGGTTTTTGCACTGACTACTTTAATTATCCGTTTACTTTGAACGATTGTTACATGATCAACTTGTACTTTTCCGATTGAAATTTTATATACGCTTATTGTGTGCCATTTGACCAACACCGACAACACTCAGCGGGCATTAAAATGTTACCTAATTATTGGATTAAAATTTATGGCATCCGTCGTGCGGCTGCATGGGGATAATTTAAAAAAGAATAAGCAGAATTATTTTTCGATATTCTCAATACTTCCCGAGATACACGAAATGTTATATAGAGAAAGTACAAATTATATAAAAATCATGATACTTTATAATTGAGAATATTATCAAAAACTGCGAAACAAACAAACTTGTTAAATCAAGTAATTAGTCACATTAATAACATTATAAATTTTACATTTTAATAATTGTTACCGACCTCATGGCTATCTTTTTTTACGGAAATATACGTTTTAGGGTCCCAGGAATCAGAAACAAGTGTTATCTCTAATATTTGAGATAATTGGTTCAAATATTGAAATATATTGAAAAGTCTTGTTAAGTGATGATAATCAAAAACATTTAGAAAACAACAAGATGTCTTTTAATAGAATAAGTATAATAGATTTTCTCTGAGAAGTGTCATTGCAAAAATTATTGAATACTCTATTTCCAGTTTACAATGTTTTGTATGTCAGGTTAATTGAATTATTTCAATGGTTTTATTCTTAGTCAGATTACATTTACAAAAGGTACCGATGGGATTATGTTACAGACTAAATAGGTAAGTAAAAATAATTCAAAATGATTTAAGAAAACTAAAATATCGGTTAGTGAAAAACATGATAAGAAATTACCGAATTGGATTCTGCGGATACGGATTAAATGTGTCAACAGTAAATAATCTTTTTAAATCCTAAAATATTTATGGTTTTTAGAAGGTTGCGGATTATCTGTAAGTTGCAGTGGTATTGTTCTGGTCGCGCAATACTTGAGGGTATACACCATAATAAAAACGTGGTCGAAAAAATGCCTACAAATAGGTAAAAACAGATAGATCACTTCGAAGAATTTGATTTTTTATTCCTTCTATAAAGCTATCCCCACTAAAATAATCAATATTTTCCAAAAAGAAAATAGTCAAGGAAAAAAGTTAATTCGATATTCATACACGTTATTCAGAGTGTAAATGGATGAAACGAAACGTAGCATTTTTAATGTTAATTTCTCAACATTAAAATATTATCTTCCCAAATTATTTCAGGGAAATTATGATATTCATTTGGTTAGAGTAAAAATATACACACCGAGCTTTGCTATTTATTGCATTTTTAAAAACCGGAGTGTCATGAAATTAAACAAGCAAATGATGAGGTGTTGATTTGTTGGCTTTTTATTTAAAATATATTCTGTTGATTTTGTGTTACACTTTGATCTATTCTGTATAATTATTACTGAATAAAAAAAAAAAAACGAAAAAACTGCTTCTAAAATATCGTTAATAAATAAGAAAACAGTTATATGTATATTTAATATAGTTTTTTAATGTTTGTTAGTTTTTTGTATATATGAATGTTTATATGAATCTATATTTCTATGTTTTTAGTTTTGTGTATTAGTAAATAATTTATCTATTTTATTGAAATAATTTCTGTTTTTTTATTATCAATTCCAATTAAAATACCCATCAAACATTTTTCAAATTGATTTTTTCATTGTAAAAAGATGTTTGTATTTATCTAACTTTTAAATAAAAAATGTTCAATAACATAAATATATTAAAAATCTATTAATTTTTAAACACGTTTTTATTAAAAATATATATAATAAATAAAAATGTTGGAAATATATTTTACATTTTTTCATTGTAAAATGACTTTATTTATACAAATTATGAATATTTGAAACAATAATCTATTAATCTAATAATTTTAACAATTTTTATATTAAAAATATATAAAATAACTAAAAACGTTGAAAATAATAATAATAATAATAATAAATGTCTTTATTTAACCGAAAGAAAAAAAAAATACAAAAGATATATATTATCATAAGTGTAGGCGAAGTTCAGTCAGCTTAACCTGTTACTGATCTTCCACTTAACCTACTAAAAATTAAACTTAGATATAATTGCAACATGTGAGAGGTTAGATACAAACATATTTAGACATCACTAATTCCGAGTTAATTTCAATGTTAAAGCTCACCCAGTAGCAACATAGAGCGCAAGTGAAACCTGAAAGTGTTCATTTTTAAGTGTTTTAGGTGCTGGGGAATTTTATTATATAATTTATAAATGTTGTAGGTAAAACATCTCGTATAAATAGCAGACTTGTGCTTTGGTGGCGATATAAGTCCCCGGAACCTAACATTAACGTTGTGAACGTCAGTCCGATACACAATTCTGCGATATAAATAAGATGGTTTACGAAGATTAATTATCTTATAGTAGAGCAAACAAGAGTGAAGGATTCTTCGGTTAGCCATGTTCAACCAGTTCAGTTCAGTGCCTTTACCTGAAATATGATCATATTTTCTTATTCCTAAGAATTGGCTCAGTACCAGAGTGTCACAGAGAAGTCGTTTGGTGTTTCTACTTAAAATTTTTCTATTTGCATATATCATTCTTAAATTATTGTAAGCTCTAGAAATACATTTACTGACATGAGATTTAAACCGCAAATCAGAGTCGATAACTAAGCCTAAGTTACGCACCGACTCTACAAACGGTATCGCTATATTATCTAATTTCAGTGAAATGACACGTTTGGCAGCGATGAGTATTTTCTTTGGACCAAACAGTATAGCTGAAGTTTTACTAGGATTAATCAGTAAGGAGTGTTGTCGGGAAGCTGTTAAGATATTAGTTAAGTCAAGGTTTACATTTAGATTTGCTGTCCTTATATCCTTAAAGGGAAATGAATATAGTAGCTGGGTATCATCTGCATATAAGTTGTATGTACAAAATTTTAATGTATCAGGGATAAATGACGTGTAAATCGAGAATAACAGTGGACTTAAAATTGATCCTTGAGGAACACCGGCATTCATATCTGATACATCAGAAGTAATATTGTCAATTTTAACCCGTTGTTGGCGGCCGTAGATATAACTACTTAAAAGTTTTACTGCATTTGACTCTAAACCAATGAATTTCATTTTTGCTAATAAGACATTATGATTTATTGTGTCAAATGCTTTACTGTAGTCAATAAGGATTAGACAAGAGAGTAATCCTCTATCGGTTGCATTGATAATATCATCGGTGACATTCAGTAAAGCTGTAGAGCAGCTGTAATTTGTTCGAAACCCTGATTGATTTGTGGGCAGGATGTTATTAGCCTCTACAAAATTTGTCAGTTGTCTTTCATAATAGATTCTAAGATTTTTGATAACACGGGTAGGATGCTAATTGGTCTTAGATCTTTCAGGTTTACGGGATTTTCTTTTTTTGGTATTAAAATAACAGTTGATAACTTCCAAGACTGTGGAAAAACGCTTTGTTCTAAACAACAGTTTATGATATGTGTAATATACGGGATAATAACTGGAGAGCACATTTTAATCATTGTCGCACTACGACCATCCGATCCAACTGCATTGGTTTTAATTTTGAATAGTAACTTAGAGACATCAGGAGTATCAACAAGAGAAAACCTGAATTTATTTTTTACATTGGGATGTGAGTTTTTAGTGTACCATGAGACCAGATTAGGATCGGCGACACTGCTGGCTGAGTTGTTTAAGAAGGAATTAGCAACCTCTACATTTTTCAAAAAAGAAGGTACATTACGTATCTTAGGCTTTGTAACTTCAGATTTTTTCAGATGTTTCCATAGAAATTTAGGATCTTTGCCGATCGAATTATTAAGGTAAGCTTTTTTTTCACGTACAATTGCAGAGTTGACCATATTACGGTAATGTTTATAAGTATTATAATCACTATTTTCCTTAGTAGTTTTAAACGTCTTATAAGCATGGTCTCTATCCAACATCATTGCCTTAATTGTTTGCGTTAGCCATGGAGCAGGTTTTCTAGTTATCCGAGAGGTTTTTAGGGGTGCATGAATATCAAACAAAAATAATAAAGAATCATTAAGAAATGAAACCTTATCATCAATATTTACTAAATACAAAAGTTGATCTAATTGAAGAGAATATAAATCATTTAAGAAAATATGGTGGTCAATGTTATTTAGTGTGCGATAGGTAATAAATCTAACAAGTTTTTGAGAATCAACTAGAAGCTTACAATAAGTCAAGTCATGATCAGCAATATCGTGAATTTTGACAACTCCACTTTCGGTGATAATTGTTTTATTTAATGTGACAATTAAATCTATCAATGAAGCCGAAGTATCTGTGACTCTAGTAGGTTCTTCAATAATCTGATGAAAGCCATATATCTCCATAAATTGGCAAAATTGTTTAGTAAGATTAGAGTCAATATTTAATAAATTAATGTTAAAGTCACCAAGAAATAGTATTTCGTCACATAATGGAAGAACATGGCTAACCACAGTATCAAAAGATTCAATAAAGGTTTTTACATTTAAAGAGGGTGATCTATAGACTACTCCTATACAAAATAACCGATCACCAAGTTTACATTTAATAAAAATATGTTCAAAACTAATAGAATTGTCTAAATTACATACGAGTTCAAACTTCAAATTATTTTGTATATAAAGGGCAACGCCACCACCACGACCAGAAACTCGTTCTTTATGGATAAACGTATAACCATCTAGCTGAACACATGAGACATCAGAAGTGCTGTTTAACCAAGTTTCAGATACAGCGATTAATTCATATGAGTTGGAAGTTACATGAGCTTTAAAATTACTGAAACTCGAAACTAATGATCGAACATTTAAATGACATAAGGTAATAGACATATGTTTTATAAATATTTAATTATAACTGAGTTAACAAAAAATTAATCATTATGTGTGCCGCCTGTAAACTTAAAACAAAAGAATAAGAAGGTGATTAACAGAACATATCTGAAGATAAAAGAAAAGAATATGAGAATTGAGGCATGCATGAATTTTTTTATATAATGAGAAAAATCTACGTGCATGATGTATTATTTTCAACTTGTAAGTACTCGATGTCGGATTCTACGTAGATCTTCTTCCTTAGTTCTCTCCCGTCTTTTATCACTTTCCCATATAAACAGTTGATACCGATGTGGTGTCAGATCTTCCATTAATCGAATCTTCTCCTTTCTCAGCAATGCGCGCTTTTTAAGTAGCATTTCGATCGCCGAACGTTTTTCAAAACAAGCAATTATCGTACGAGGCTCTTTTCCCGTTTTCCCAATGCGAAAACAATGGCAAATATTAATTTCATCGTTTCTTAACATTTTTTTATTAATAAAATCTTTGCATTTTGCGTTTAAGTTTTCGTTCGGCTCTTCCGGAAGCCCCATAATCCTGAGGTTCTTATTGCGAGAAGATTGGTCAAGTTCATCGACTTTCTTTTTAAGGATAATGTTTTCACTATTCATTGATTTATTTTTAAATTTAAATTGTCGCATTGAGCCTGGAGCTCGCCACTCACCTTGGTGATAATTTTTTCAAATATGCTGGCTATCAAAGATTCGTCATTGAAAATTTCCATCACGGCCTCCTTGACAATGGATTTGAGTTCCGTTTTGGATTTGAGTTCGAGTTTTTGCTCTCTGGTGGAAGGCATTTCGAAAAAAAAGGCAACAGCAGCAAGTGTAATACTAGGCGAGTAAAATGGTCTAGTCGCAAGTAATTAATATCGTGTTAAACACCGTAAAATAATTAAAAAGGCGGAGCACACGTTAAACACTACTCACACGACAGCATTCGATTTTTTTAATATTATTAATATATTTTAGAATTGTTAATTTCATTGTAAATTTGTTTTTATAAAATATAACTAATTCCCGAATTTCATAATTTGGAACACGCTTGAAATCTCAAAATAAAATAAATATTTTCGAATAGACTTTTTGTGGTGATAATAAATTTTATTATTTGTCTACTACAGTTCATATACAGGAAGTTTTCCTTTAAAGTATACATATTTCAAATTCACCTTATTTTCTTTAAATCTGTAGATATTCGTTGTGTTTTTAAAAGAGTTCAATTTGATGCTTTAAACGAGTGTTTTCCTCTCCCAGACTAAGCATGAAGTAACATTTCGAGTTTAGAAAAGCCCCGTGAAAATTTGTCGAGGGTCGCGCAGCGACCCGAGACAAATTTTCGGGGCTTTTCTAAACTCGAAATTTTACTTCATGCGCCACGCGTATAAAACACTAAAATATCGTGAAATTTAGGTATATTTGAACCTCACGTAAAATCAGTGTTTTGTGCGCGGGGCGCATGAAGTAAAATTTCGAGTTTAGAAAACCCCAGAAAAATGTACAGTGTATTCTGTATATTGAGTTATTTATACTTAAAAAACTCTCTGTATAACTAATCAATAATATAAATTATTTGCCAAATTTGGTACATACCAAAATTTCAATTGAATTTATGAAGAAAAAAAAACAATCAAGATAAAAATAATATCAAATGAATTCTTTAATGTAAACTCATTGAATTTTATTTTTTGATTTTTAGTTAAATTTTAGGTTTATTTAGGAGCTTTTTAAATATATCTGATTCCCAAAGTCCATAATTTCGAACACGCTGGAAATCTGAAAATAAAAGAAATGTTTGGGAACAGTTTATTTTTTCTGAAGGTCATCAAATTTATCATCGTACGAGTGGTGTAGACGGGATCAAATTACACGACGAAATAAGAGCGAGCGCGTTTGTGTGTGTGTGTGTGTAGACGCAACCAGAGCAGTTTTCTCTAGAATACTTCTACGTTTACTCTATTCATAAGTAGATGGACCCACTTCCCGACCACAGTCTCTCCTTTTCTATCCTCGAAAACTCGGAATCCAGTTCTCCCATAAGCATTGTCTACCCTTGCTATGACACTGTTGTGAAATAAAATAGTGCGTACCTCCTTAAAACGTGTTTGTGCGTGTTTAAGTTTAAGACATCTTTGTAACAGTATTTTGATTTGAATTGTTGCTTTTGTGTGTGATTTAGTAGTATGAAAAAGAAGCGAAAAATTGATAGTGAATGCAGAAAATTCAAAGATCAGTGGAACATTCAGTATTTCGTAATTGAGTCCAGTAACAAGGCGCTATGTTTGATTTGCAATGAAAGCATAGCCGTTCTCAAGGAATATAACATTAAACGTCATTATGAAACAAAACATTTTCAAAATTACTCAAAATATACAGGAAGTTTGCGGACAGAAAAATTCGAAGCTATGAAGCGCGGATTGAAATCGCAGCAATCTTCATTTACAAAACTCAAAACTGAACAAGAGGCTGCAACTCGTGCCAGCTTTCGTGTGGCTCTTGAAATTGCAAAACGTGGAAATGATCAATGAATGCATAATTGCAGTAGCCGAAGAAATGTGCCCTGAAAAGGTAAATTTATTAAAAACTGTCAGTATGTCAGCAAACACTGTGGCTCGAAGGGTAGAAAACATCGCTGAACATATATCCTCTCAACTGTTCGACACAAATGGACATGTTGAGTGGTTTTCTTTGGCCTTGGATGAGTCAACGGATGTGTCAGATACTGCTCAGGTGTTGATTTATATTCGAGGAGTAGATAAAAGCTATGAAGTGCATGAAGAACTTCTTGATATGTATAGTATTCATGGCACAACCACTGGTACAGATATTTTTAAAGGAGTTGAAATGGCCATTAATCAAAAGAACCTTCGATGAAAAAACTTGAAATGTATTACAACTGATGGAGGCAAAAACATGAGTGGGAAAGATAAAGGAGTGGTCGCTCTTGTGTCAAAGGCTGTAGAAAATGACGGTGGTTCAAAACCATTAGTCTTACATTGTATCATTCATCAACAGTCTTTGTGCGGAAAATGTTTAGATATGTCTGAAGTTCTGAAACCAGTCATATCAACTGTTAATTTTATCAGATCTTTTGGGTTGAATCACCGACAATTCCGACAATTTATTGAAGAGATTGGAGAAAATGACTTACCTTATCATACTGCCGTACGTTGGCTTAGTTGTGGGAAAGTCCTTCAGCGCTTTTTTGAACTTCGAGCAGTGATCGAAATTTTTTTGAATGAAAAGCATCGCCGTCTTACTGAATTACAAAACAACGCATGGCTGTGGAAGTTAGCATTCTATGTTGATTTGACAAAACATGTGAACGAACTGAATTTGAGATTGCAAGGAGAAAACCAGCATCTTCCTGATTTATACACTAATATCAAATCATTCCGGAAGAAGTTGATACTGTTTCAATCACAACTACGAAGTAAATGTTTTTCACATTTTAAAACATGTGAAATATTCAACCACACCACTGAGACTGAGTTTCCTATCGATTTTGAAATCGAAACTTTGAGTGTTTGAAAAAAAAAAAATTGATACTCGTTTTTTGGACTTTGATGCCATTGCGAATCAAACTAAGATTTTTCAGAATCCTTTTGATACTGACATGGAAACCCTAGCCCCGGAACTTCAAATGGAAATGATTGATCTACAGTGCAGTGATATAATTAAGAAAAATATCAAAACTCACCTTTGTTGGAATTTTATAAGGGTCTTCCACTGACACAATTTGATAATTTGCATAAATTTGCTCGTGGGCTGATTTCTGTTTTTGGTACTACTTATTTGTGTGAGAAGACCTTCTCCAAAATGAAGTACACAGAAAATGTTTACAGATCTAAATTAACTGATGAGCATCTTAAATCTCTTTTAATAATTGGTACAAGTAAAATTAGTCCACAACTACAAACTATTGTCAGTGTAAAATCTCAATTACATAAATCTCATTAGTATTTCATATGTCATTATGCTTGTTATAAGTTATGTTTTTATATAAAATGTATAAAGTGTTAGTAGGATTCATTTCAATAATTTGTTAGTTATTATATACTGAAGTAAAATTTTCTGCATATTATACATGTCTTTACTCATTACAATTCTGTGTTTCTTTATCCAACTTATCACAAAAACAATAACAATAAGCCTACAACAATGTTATGAGTAGTTAGCCCATGACCATATCAATGTAGATGTCATATTAATAATTATTCAGCATAAAATTAGAATACTTCAGTAAACTAAATTTAATTTGCTATAAAAAATATGTTCTCTAAAAGGAGTTTTCAAGTATGCTAGCTCTCCGCGGGCCGGACAAAATCTGTCCGCGGGCCGGATGTGGCCCTCGGGTCGTAGTTTGGAGACCCCTGATTTAAAGGATCGTTCTAGCGAAGGTGTATGGTTCGGTACGGCTGGCCGTTTAGTCTCAGTGCGCGTGCGCCAAAATACATTCGGCCGACCCACTTCATTAGATCACGAGCCGTCACTGTAAAAGATTATTTATTTCAATCTATTGAATAAATATTAAATATTAAATTAATAATAGTACAATTAATAAAACCGTCATAAGTTAAAATAAATGATTAAATAAAGATTAAATTTACAAAACATAAGAATCTGAATCCAAACTATAATCTGCGACGCCTATGTTTATATATAAATAGGAGACATGTTAAAGGTTAATCGCTTGTTTATCAAATAATTCATTCGTTGTATAATATTCTGTAGTATTAATTTATTTTATTAATTACATGATTATCTTAGCAAAATTTCCTTTATTACTTGAATTGTAATTTTAAAATAGCAAAATCGCTCAAGAAACAAAACCATATAACATACTTAGTTAAAACATCTTTTGTGGTGAATGCGCCGGGTAAATAAAATCAAAATTTCCCACTGAACAAATCCATTTAAGAATGTTTCATCAACATTGAAACAACGTTTAATATTGCTACTATGTTGATATAACGTTATTTGTTTGTTTTTTGCTCACTGAGTTATATCCAAGATTTATGCCCACTTGCACCGCAGGTACTTAATCTTGGGTAATCACGATTAACCCTCTAATTAGGTTACAATTAAAGAATATATAAATGTTTTGTATTTTTTAAATATTCCAATTTTTCATCAAAATACAAATGTGTAAACAATTTGTGAATAAAATTGAGTCGCTGAGTGGAATAACGACTTAAGTACACTTAAGTTTTTGTACGAAATTAGCGTTTAAAATTTTTATTCTTATATATTGTAACTATTTGTGGACATATTAATGTTATAATTGGCATAATGAATGATCAACGCCTCAAGAATATCTATGCAGAACAGAAAAGTAACTGTTTCATTATATTGTTGGGATAGGAGGTAAATGATCATGCCATGAATTAGGTCGTTTTTCCAAATAATTACGGAAACACATATAAATATACAGAGAGTTTTATATAACACCGAACATTTTCATAAAATACGATTTGACACCTTTAATTCTTAGGTTATGTGTAAGTTGGGTTGCCTATATGACCATTACAAATTGTAGCTAATCAATTGCAATTATTGCCTTAACTTGTATATACAGGGAGTTTTTCTTTCAAGTATACATGTCCCAATTACAGCGTATATGCTGTAAATGTTTAGATATTCGTTGTTTTTTTTTTTAAAGGAGTTACATTTAAAACTTAAAATGAGTGTGTTTCATTCACAGACTAAGCATGAAGTAAAATTTCGAGTTTAGAAAAGCCTGAAAATTTGGTTTGGACGCGTAGCGCGAAGCGCGGAGCGGCCAAACCAAATTTTCAGGCTTTTCTAAACTCTAAATTTTACTTCATGCGCCACCGGTACAAAACACTGACATATTACGAAGTTTACAACACACCACTGAACTTATCATTGAATCAGTGTCTTGTACCGGTGGCGCATGAAGTAAAATTTCGAGTTTAGAAAAGCCTGAAAATTTGGTTTGGCCGCGTAGCGCTTCGCGCTACGCGACCAAACCAAATTTTCAGGCTTTTCTAAACTCGAAATTTTACTTCATGCTTAGCCTGGGAGTGGAAAACACTCGTTTAAAGCTTCAAATTGTATTCTTTTAATAAACCGAACGTGGGAAAATGTACAACGTCTGCATATGTATACTTAAATGAAATATTCTCGTTATGAATATGTTCGGTGTTACATAAAACTCTCTGTATACAATATGAGAACAAATATACAATAATGAGCAAAAAGCGAGTTCGTAACTTATAACTACTTTTGTAACCAATATCCTAACCTATTCATCCTCCGAATATTCTATTTCGCAGATTTAGTATTTACTAGTGATGGGCAAGATCGAGTATCTCAAGGATCGATTAAGCAATGATCGATCAGTTGAAGTATCGAGCAGATTGATCAAATGAACGATCTGATCAAAAAGATTGAGCCGCTCGGAAAGATCGAGCCGATCAAAGAAATCGAGCCTCCTCTTTAATTTTTAAAATTCCTGAATTGTTTACATTTACAATTTTAAAAATTAATAAAAATCTTGAGTAAATTAATTAAGAAAATTAATTTACCCAAGACTTTTATTAATTTTTAAAATATTGACGCGTGTTATGAAATTCCACGATTTTCGTAAATTTTTAAAATTCTGACGATTTTTGTAAATTATCAAAATGTTGATTCTATTCATGAATTCTCGAGATTTCGCTCATTTTCATGAATTTCCACGATTTTAGTTAATTTTCATAATCTCATTTTTCGTGAATTTTTAACCTTTTAGTCAATTATAAAAATCTAAACGCGTTTCGTAAATTTCCAAAATTTCCGTAAATGTTTAAAATTTCGACGGTTTTCGTGAAATCTAAATATTTTCGATAATTTTCAAAATCTAGACGTCCATCATGAATTATTTAAGATTTTTGTAAATCATAAAAATCGTGAATTTTCAAGTTTTCCGTTAAACTTCAAATTGTTCATACAAGTGTGAATTTACCAGAAGTTATCAAAATTTATTATGAATTTTTATTAATTTTTAAAATTATCCTGAAATTTTCAGCATCGTTAACTTGTTCCTCATTGATCACTTGGTAAAACATTTCTACTAATACAGGGTGTCTACGCTAAACCGTTCGTTAAAAGTTTATGGGGTTGCTGTTGCACTAAAAATTTGAAAAAAAATCCTTGTCATATGGTTGAATCAGTTCTCCTCATATGAAATATTTTCAACTTTATATCACTTCCGGTTCCACCGGAAGTAGCACCAAATTTGTTATTTTAAATAGAACACCCTATATATTCGTAATTTTTTGGGTTCCTCGTTTAAATTGCAACATATTTTATACGAACACTTATACGAACATGTGCACTCTTATAGTTTTCAAGAAAAAAAAATATTTATAAAATTTTGACCTCTAAAAGGCATCTTGAAATCTGTCTGTAACTTCTCTTAAGGATAAGATAAAAATATGATTTATATCTCTAGTTGTGCCTAGAGGATGCCTCTACGAGTATATTAATTGGAAGCTGTCAATTTTGACAATAAGTGTTCTTAAAATGTCAATATCGAAGTGCCCTCTTCAATATCTCGTAATTAAATTTTTTAAATGGAATGACCCATTTTTTATCACGTGGTACGATTGGGAGGAAGATTTTCTACAAAAAAGTATCAAGAACTATACTCCTAGAGCAAGTGGTTTTCGAATTATTTCGAAGATTCGTTTTTCGCCGTATTTATGCAGGGAATAATGCGCCCATAAGTCGCAACTGAATTGTAGTAGGCAAGTAGTAATGCTTTTGTTTTGTCGTGTATGTAATGCCAATTGTCAAATAATAAAAACAATTAGTACAAAGTTATACAGAAATCAACAAAATGAACAAATACACCCATCAATAAATTACTATTTAAAACTACATATATATGTTCCCATACTGACATACGGATGCGAAACATGGACTCTACACAAAAAAGCTAAAAGTAAAATACAAGCTGCGGAAATGAAATTTTTACGAGGAGTAAAAGGCATTACTAGAAGAGACAGAGTAAGAAATGTGAATTTGAGAGAAGAATTAAATTCAAAGGAGGTACAAAAATATGTAGAGGAAAGGCAGTTAGGATGGTGGGGACATATTCAAAGGATGGACAGAAAAGTACCGGTAAAAAACATATAGGAAGCAAGGACCACGGCAAGCAGAGGAAGGGGCAGACCATTGGAGAACTGGGAAAATAATATTATGAAGACACTGCAAGACAGAGGACTCAGCATAGGCGAGGCAGAAAAGATGGCCAAGGATAGAAACGCATGGAAGAAAACCATCAAGACGTAGAACCAGCCTAAAAACAACCCCAACACCTATCGGTAGAATGGGCTTTCGATTATATATATATATATATATATATATATATATATATATATATAAATTATCAATTTATTATTTATAACATGTAGAGTATTTAATGAAACTTATCCACATTTGCCGCCGATGAATAAAACAAGATTTAGAAGATTGGAATCAAATTTTGTTCAATTGGCAGTTGCCATGTATAAAGTATAAATTGATAATTTGTTGATGGGTGTATTTATTTATTTTGTTGATTTCTATAAAACTTTGTACTAATTCTTTTTATTATTTGACATTTCGCAATACAATCACGACAAAACAAAAGCATACTACTGGCCTACTAACATTCAATTGCGACTTATGCACGAAATATACCCTGCATAAAGGCGACGAAAAACGAATTTCCGAAATAATTCAAAAAATACTTGCTTTAGGAGTATAGTTATTAATACTTTTTTTGTAGGAAATCTTGCAACCAATCGTACCACGTGATAAAAATTGGGCCATTCCATTTAAAAAAATTGAATTACTAGATATTGAAGAGGGCACTTAGATATTGACATTTTAAGAACACTTATTATCAAAATTGACAATTTCCAATTAATTTACTCATGGAGGCATCCTCTAGGTAAAAGTAGAGATATAAATCATATTTTTACCTTATTCTTAAGAGAAGTTACAGACAGATTTCTAGATGCCTTTTAAAGGTCAACATTTTTGAAATATTTTCTTTTCTTGAAAACTATAAGAGATAAGTGTACATATATTCGTATAAAATATGTTGCAATTTAAACGAGGAGGGTGTTCCATTTATAACAACAAATTTGGTGCTACTTTCAGTGGAACCGGAAGTGATATAAGGTTGAAAATAATTCACATGAGAAGAACTGATTCAACCATATGACAAGGATTTTTTTCAGATTTTTCGTGCTGTTACCGGCACTTTTAACAAGTTCCGTCAACTGCTATTTTGTATATGTATTCATTATTTTCCAAATGAGTAAAGTTCGCGCCATACATTAATATTATTTAAGTTAGATAGGTTGCCTATCTAGGTGGAATCTCGTCAAATAGCGCCCTCGAACATCAGACAGCTCAACTCAGCTCAAAACTCCTCTCGGCCACACATGGTAGAACTCTACGGCATCCGCTATTTCCAGTTTCAGGGTTGTCCAAAATATATACGGATTTCCCGGTTATCCCCGAGTTCGCCACATCTGCGAAGGGTCGCAGCTACCTGGAGCCGAGCCGACCGTGCCAGCGAAATGTACGTGCGGGGAACAAGAGAATCGGGCATGACGTCAGAACGTAATAAAAGCGGCAAACACAAAGCCCCCTACGATGTTCGCGAATCGTCGCGAAAGGGGCACACGTACGCGAACACCACATACGTAATCGGATAGTTGAGAGGAAGACCATTCCAATGACACTAAACACGAGGGGGTTATTTTAATTTTGTACGCTATAGAAGACGAGCTGTCAGGAGGATTAATTGTTATTAATTAAGATTCAGGCAAGGTTTAGTGTATCCCATATGTATAGAACTAGAGCAAAAGTTGCGCATTGCAAGTTACTATTTTTTTGACCTAAGTCACATTCTCGTTCGACTTATGCTTTCGGAGTTATTAAATTAAAACTCATAAAACCACCATTTTAGTCTCCGATCAACATGTGAGACATATGTACGGATGCATAATTTCATATCACACATGTTGATCTACTTTATATTTCAATATTTTTATATTAAATATTTATTCTCATTATTTTTCTGTGGCGAGAAATGGTTGGTACCTGAGAGTCACAGGGGTAGAGGGTTTGTTCTTTTCGATATAAAAGAGCTACCACTGGACCACAGAATTCACTCTGTATCCAGCATCCAAAAGTGTAAGTCGTCTGTAATTCTGTGTAAGTTGTTATTTTTTTTATTCTTGTCTTGTTATTTGTTTGTTAATTTATTATTCGTGTTTTTAATATATTTGTTAAAGTTGAGAGCCATTTTTATTCCAAATCGTATTTTTTTTTATATAAAATAGAATCAGTGCTTCAGTCGAATTTTCTTAATTAAGAATTGAGCTTGCTAGTCGGTAGTTACTTAGTGGTGAAATAGTTGCTATTTTTAATAACTATTTTAAAGCCGAAGTACCCACCCCGTAACAGTGCAACGGCAACCCCATAAACTTTTAACGAACGGTTTAGCGTAGACACCCTGTATATAGGTTTAATTTAAATTCACTTGGTTTGTTTTACTAATAAATTTATTTTTCGACTAGTTTCGGCTTGATGTCATTTTCAAGATGATGATGATGCCATTAAAAATGGCACCAGGCCGAAACTAGTCGAAAAATAAATTTATTAGTGTGTTTTACCAACTGAATTTAAATTAAAAACCTATATATCGAATAATTAACTAATTTACACATTATACAGGGATTTTATCCTTAGGTATATATATGCATACACTGTAAATCTTACGACATTCGTTGTATTTTTTTAAATATTTTAATTCTAATCTTTAAACGAGGGTTTTCCACTCCCAGACTAAGCATGAAGTAAAATTTCGAGTTTAGAAAAGCCTGAAAATTTGGATTGGCCGCGTAGCGAAGCGGAGCGGCCAATCCGAATTAGGCTTTTCTAAACTCGAAATTTTACTTCATGCGCCACGCGTATAAAACACTAAAATATCGTAAAGTTTAAAATATACGGCTTTAGCAATCTAATATGTCAATGTGAATAAAACGCGAGTCAAATTCTGCGCTGAACCAGTTATTTAAAACAGTGGTTATAGGCAACCCAATAACTCTAACGTATGTTGGGTTGCCTATAATTGTTGTTGTATGTTTTTGAAGTTCACTGTAAATCAGTGTTTTTAAGCGTGGCGCATAGGTAAAATTTCGAGTTTAGAAAAGCCTAATTTAGATTGGCCGCTTCGCTACGCGGCCGATCTATATTCTTAGGCTTTTCTAAACTCGAAATTTTACTTCATGCTTAGTCTCTAAACTCTATTATTATTGTTATATTTTGCATATTCATAATTATATAATAAAATTAAGTATTAGAAATGAGACAAGCAAAAACAATTAAATGCTTGTCGATTGAAATTAAAATGTTGAATATTTATATATCCAGTGTACTTGTCTACTGTTATTTAAAACCCAATTATTCGCGCGGCGCTATCTAAACAAACAAACAACGCGCTCCGCACTAATAATTTTTATTATTCGTTGTGATATAATTCGACAGGCACTATGAGCCAATGCATAGTCAAAACTATTTTCTGCAATTTTGCTATCTCTGCGACATCTTGTACCCCAGAAACACACTACCAGCAAAAATTGGCCCTTATTCAAGAAGTGGAAACTCGTTAGAAGCTTTAAATTCACCGCTTTATAATTCTAATATGAATACCTAAAAAAAATCCCGTATACATACCAGAGCTGGGCAGGATTCAAATCATTCGGGATTCTAATCCTGGATTCGAATCCTTTTAGAGGATTCAAAAGAGGTATTCGAATACTTGAGTTAAACTGGATTCGTGATCCCGATTCGTTACACTTTTTTAAAAGGATTCGTATTCGAATCCAAATGCTGGTGATTCGAATCCTCATAAAAGGATTCGAATCCTCGTAAAAGGATTCGAATCCTCATAAACGGATTCGAATCCTCGTAAAAGTATTCGAATCCTCATAAAAGGATTTGAATCCTCATAAAAGGATTTGAATCCTCATAAAAGGATTCGAATATTTATAAAAGGATTCGAATAGTTACAAAAGGATTCGAATCGTCAAAAATAATTCGAATTAATCGTAAGGATTAACATGAAAAATGTGTTTTGTATGTTTTTAAATTTCTCGTTAAATCACTGTTTTATACGCGTGGCGCATGAAGTAAAATTTCGAGTTTAGAAAAGCCCCGTGAAAATTTGTCTCGGGTCGCTGCGCGACCCTCGACAAATTTTCTACGCGGGGCTTTTCTAAACTCGAAATTTTACTTCATGCTTAGTCTGGGAGTGGAAGACACTCGTTCGTAAATTTTCGAATTATCATAAAGTTGTCATAAAGTTGTGTATTTATTTTCAAAAAAAATCTTTCTCGGTTTATTGAACAAAAACAAAACAGCTAAGGTGAAAAGTGTTTAGGTAAAAGTGGTTTATTTTTTCGTTGGCAACAACAACTTTTGTTTGAAACATTTTTTGATTTAGACGTCGAACGCCATAATCGGTGACTAAAAAAACTGGTGGAGATCAACAAATCTCCACTAGATTTTTTAGTTTCTAATTCAAAAACAAAAGAGCTGAGGTGAAAAGTTTTTAGGTAAAAGAGGTTTATTTTTTCGTTGGCTACAACTTTTGTTTTTAAACATTTTTTGACTTATACGTCGAAAGCCATAGTTAAATTCGTTTAATAAAAAAACATCTAATTATTTCTGGTGATTTTTAACACAAGACTTTTAGACATTTGATGGTATAATTAATATTGAATTACTGAAATAAGTATTTATTTTTAATATATTCGTAAATATACGGCAAACAATGTAAAATATTTATTTAATTAAAATACTTAGAAAATAACAATACAATAAGTTTTATATTATTATTATTATTATTATACCGGGTGTCCGTATTTCAACAGAATGTATGGGGATCTCGGTTATTTAAAGAGATAGACAGTCGGTTAAATTGGGGCAAAGTTGCATAATTTAGGGCCCAATAATAACCCAAAAACAAGTTTGAAATATCTTATTTCTTTAATGAGATATTGTCAAAAAACGTATTTTTTGAAAATTCGTTTTTATTTTTTTATTCAAAAACTATTAAATCCAGACATTTACAACTTTGACATTATAGGCACTTTTTAACGATAAATCTAGTAACATATTTTATTTTAAGATAACTATAACATATACCTAGGGACCATAGCTAACTTTTGTTTTTCATATGGGCGCCATTTTGGATTTTGATATTTTTTGGAAGAATATTGTTTACTGAATTTAATGATGTATCACACTTATAGTTTATTGTACATTTTATATGTAAAATTTTAATCTTTTGGTTTTTCAAAGAGTGCCTTGGAAACAGTTGGGTCCTAGGAGTTGCCAAATAAGTGAGTTACTACTTATTTGGCAACTCCTAGGACCCATAATTTGCTTACATATCACCCCTGAAGACGGGCATCCGACGATACATAGTTTAACAGTTGTGACATATTTTAAAGTAACGAGTGTCTTCCACTCCCAGACTAAGCATGAAGTAAAATTTCGAGTTTAGAAAAGCCCCGCGTAGAAAATTTGTCGAGGGTCGCGCAGCGACCCGAGACAAATTTTCACGGAGCTTTTCTAAACTCGAAATTTTACTTCATGCGCCACGCGTATAAACCATTGATTTAAAGTGTAGTTCAAAAACAGACAAATACATCTTTAATCAGAGTAACACAGAAATTTAGTCTGTTATCAACGATGTTCAGTGTTAATAATAAATAATTAGGTTGTGAATATTTTTGTTAAAACAACTGATAACGATATTTATATGTTAATGTTTGTAAAAAGATAATAAAACCAAATTTATTCTTAAACGATTTGTATTCGTGATTCGAAAAAACAGGATTCAAATCTTTGATTCGAATCATATTTATCTCTTACGAATCCTTTATTCGAGTATTCCTGATTCGAATCATATTAGGTGATTCAGATTCGTGATTCGAATCCTTTTAACGAGGATTCGTCCTAGCTCTGATACATACATATATTTTTGATTTTTTTTACAGCAGGTACATGTGCTTTGACATTATGGCTATTTTTGAAAAATATGATACTTTTAGAGATCTATGTAAATTTTCAAAGGTATTCGGAATTATTTTTTTGACTGAAATCAAGTATTACGACAAAATGTGTGTTTACTGAAGATAATGGCAATTTAATTCAATTCAATTATTAACTGACACTTCAAAAATAACACACTTCAAAAATGTTAAGCAGAAAAATTGGAAATTTTGGAAAAAACATGTCGTGTTTGCCAAAAATTTCTTGTAAATTGATATTTTTGTCATTAATTGACTCTTGAAGTAAGTTGATAATTGTTTATTTTTCCAAAAAACGATATTTTTTTAAGTAAATCGTCGATTTTCTTATAAATTGAAATTTTTGTACTAAAAGTGTTGCCTACGCAATTACTCAAGCAATATTAATAGTAGACATATCAGTTTTGGGATATATATATATACATATATATATGTATATATATATATATATATATATATATATATATATATATATATAAGTTAAATGTTCAAAGCCGAAAAACAAGTTTTTAAAAAGTATTTTATTTATGTAACGCAGTTACAGTACGTTCTAAATGCAAACTAATTCTAATTAATAATTATAATTCACTCCTATATATAACATTTCCTAATCTAAAAGATAATATGATTGTGTGGGTGTTGCAGGTGCTCTTATGCATCTACGACACAGAATTAAACAAAGGCTTATTTATTATAAAACAAAAGGGGTTATTATTGTTAGTTGATATAACTCCTCCCCCATCAGATCCTGGCATCTTTAGGAAGATGGAAGGACAATTTCGGCGATGAGGCTTCTTCGGTGATTCCATGATCGGTGATCCTCTTCTTTTTTTCCAAGTATAGATGACGTACGCGGCTGCTCCAATCATAATAATATAGGTGATAACAGTCCAGACACTGAGTTTGTAATGGAATAATTCACTTTTTGTGATTGGAATATGTTCAATCAGTGGTAAATCAAAATTAAGTCTTTTTAGATTTATTTTGAAGTTGCTAAAGTTTATTTTGTTTAGTTTCACTTCGTCGATGTTTATTAGTGTAGGGCTTCCGGAAGTTACGTCACTAAATGAGAGTTTATTGTTTTTAAATTTAATGTCGCACTGTGAATTCTTGATTAGGAAGATTCCTTTCAATTTCTTCTTTTCCACTTCTTTCTTACAGATGGTCTGAATTTCCTCTTCTTTCGGAAATACAGCGAGATGTTGATTTATAGCCGGTATCAGCTCGATGTGGTTGGACAGTATTTCTAGGGGTGTGTAGGTGCATTGATTAGAAGTTCCTCTGACTAAGATGTCCTTTTCGCATTTTGATTCGGTATTGATTTGAAAATACTCCTGACATTGATAGTATTTTGCACCTTTCGTACATACACTACTTAAAGGTATTATTTGATTATAATTTTGCTGATTAATCCTATTGAAACTGGTACCTGGATTATTATTATTATTGTTGTTATTATATCTTGGGAAATTCGGATAATTAGGTCGTATAAAACTGTTACGATTAGTATTATTATTGAAATTTGCATTGACTGTCTTACTAGGATTTGGTTGCCAATTTACATTCGGTTTTTGTTGTCTGACATTTTGACGTTGTGAACTTGTAGTTACATGACTGTTAAAATTAATATTTGATTTAACGAATTCATACTGAAAGTCATTTGTTAACATGTTAAGAGCAACATTAAGGTCAGTGGGGTTTTTAACCCTCATTTGGGAACCTATTAGATCTTTTAATCCATGTAATAAAACCTTAAGAGCGTTGTTATTTAAAAATGTACCTAACGTAATCTTTTGTTCGGCACTGCCGTGAGTGTTTAAATAAGCTAATTGTAAATTCAAAATATCTTCTAACCGATTATAGAATTGGAACGAATTTTCTTTATGATTTTGTTTTAAATGACAGATTTCAATATTGAGACTATATAAATCACGTTTACCACTATAAACGTTTAATAAAGCTGCTTTCAACCCATCCCATGTGCTAATTACAGAGGAAGCAATATTTTTAGCTGCTTCTCCCTTTATTTTAGAAATAATCGTAGGCATTAAATAATCGTTAGTGAAGTCATCTGGATTTTTGACATTATAAAATTTAGTTATTAATTTCCCTGCTACTTCTAAAAATCTAGGTAATAATTGGCTATCCCCGTGAAATTCGGGTAGCATAGCTAAGTATTCTGGCTTCAAAACTGCCATTGTAATTATTATTTAATTTATCTTAAACTATATATATATATATATATATATATATATATATATATATATATATATATATATATATTATCATTTGCCTTTTACCTTTCGGTGTAGGCTTTACATATTTTTTACAGTTCTCGTTCTACATCACTTATTTATAAAGTCTTTCCACTCCTTTCGGTTTCCTGCTAAAACCTTCGCTTGTTTCATTGTCTTTCCTCTGTTGTTTATTGCTTTTTCTATTATGTTGTTCCATGTCAGTCTTGGTCTACCTCTTCCTCTCTTGTTTCCCGTTCTTGTTTCCCACACTTGTCTTGTTTGGTTCGTGTTTTTCATTCGTGTTAGATGTCCCCACCAGTTAAGTTGTTTCTTTTCGATATGAGTGTCTAGTGCTTCTATTTCCAATTCTTCTCTGATATCTATATTTCTTATTCTATCTCTTTTCGTTACTTGTTTTACTCTTCTCAGATATTTCATCTCCACAGCCTGTAGTCTACTTATATCTCTCTTTGTCAACTTCCATGTTTCACTCCCAAACGTCAAGACCGGTCTGTATATAGTTCTGTATATTGTCATTTTGGTCTTTCTGCTTATCTCCTTTTTATTAATGAGTATATTATTCATT
This sequence comes from Philonthus cognatus, assembly GCA_932526585.2. Lineage (NCBI taxonomy): Eukaryota > Metazoa > Arthropoda > Insecta > Coleoptera > Staphylinidae > Philonthus > Philonthus cognatus. The sequence continues at coordinate 20,813,090 of OW052249.1, read as the reverse complement.
GCGTAGTATGCTTTTATTGTTTTGTTTATTCTGTTTGTTATTTCTTCTTCCATTTTCCCGTCTTCTGCAAGTTCTACTCCTAGGTTTTTAAATTGTTTTACTTGTTCTATCATGTGTTGTTCTATTTTTATATTTATGTGCTCTTTCTGTTTTGCTATTACCATTACTTTGGTTTTGTTGTAGTTCATTTTCATACAGTATTTGTCTAGGTGTTTATTCCATATGCTCATGTTATGTTTCAGTTTTCTTTCATTTTCTGCAATCACTACCACATCGTCTGCAAACACACCTTCTGATATTTGAATCATTTCCAAGTTTTTATATCCTATATTCGTTTTAATTATTTCTTATTTCGTGCTCTTCATTATTTCATCCATATATAGTATGAATAAAGTTGGGCTGAGTCCACCTCCTTGTCTTAATCCAGTATTTGTCTTAAATGCATTTGACGTTTTTCCCTTATATATTATTTCGTTACTGTTATTGTTATATATGTTCTGTATTATTTTGATTACTTTGTTTTCTATCCCTCTCCTCTCCAGTATTTTCCATAATTTCTTTCTTGATATCATATCAAAAGCTTTTTCGAGGTCTATAAATCCTAAATATGTAGCTTTGTTATTTTCCATCCTTTTTTCTATGATTTGTTTTATTGTGAATATGTTGTCTTGTATGGATCTTCCTTTCCTAAAACCACTTTGCGAATCTTCTAACGTCTGTTCTATTTTTGTATTATCCTCCTGATAATTGTCTTTTCTAGGATTTTCATTCCTATACTAATTAGTGTTATGCCTCTATAGTTTTCGCATTTTGTCTTGTCACCTTTTTTGTATATTGGCACAATTTGTGCTGTTTGCCAGTCTTTTGGTATCTTATTGGTCTTCCAAATTTTGTTCAGTATCTTCAGTAATTTATCCATTCCCTTTTCTCCAAGGTTCTTAATCATTTCTGCTATAATTTTGTCATGGCCTGCTGCTTTTCCCGTTTTTAATTCTCTTATTATTTCTGTCAATTCATCTTCACTGATATATTCCTCTTCTGTTTCTAAGTTATTCGTGTCACTGTTATTTTCCATCTGCTCGGTTTCACTGCTTGTATTTAATAAGTCTTCAAAATGTTCCTCCCATCTTTTTATTATTTCTTCTTTTTTTTAGAATTTGTCCATGTTTGTCCTTTATGTATCTTGTTTCTTGTCCTTATTCTTTCCTATTTTCTTTTATGATTTTGTAGAATAGCTTTTGGTTTTCCTTTGCCTTATTTTCCATTTTCTCGCCAAACTTTTCCCACTGCTTAGACTGTTCTATTTTTATCTCATCTTTTACTATTTTTCTCTTTATTTTGTATTTTCCGTAGTTAATGCTGTTTTTGTCATTTATGTATCTTTGCCATGCATTTTTCTTTTATTTTATTTTTTCTTTGATGCTCTTCGACCACCAGGCTGTTTGTTTTTTCATGTTTGTGCTTTTCGTTACTCCGCAGACATCTTTCGCTGCTTCCACCATACTTCTTTATAATTCGTTCCACATTTCTTCTATATCTTCACTGTTCTTACTTTTATCCAGATTTACCTCCACTTTCTCCTTATATTGTAATGCTGTTTCTTTCTCTCTTAGTTTGTATGTTCTTATTTTGCTGTAGTTTATTGCTATGTTTTGTCTTTTTGTTTTTCCTGTGTTTTCCTGGAATTCATCAGTTATTGTTGTCATCACTAGAAAGTGGTCACTTTCTATTTCATAGCTTCTCTTTACTCTTGTATCTATAATTTTGTTATTTATTCTTTGCTCTGTTATTATGTAATCTATTATAGATTTTTCATTTCTACTTACAACTTGTCTGGTATATTTGTGTATCTCCTTGTGTTTAAATATTGTGTTCGTTATTATTAGCTTGTTCATCCTACAGTAATCTAGTCATTTCTTTCCATTTTCATTGATTGCTTCTTCCCCATATCTTCCTCTCACCATGTCATTTCCTTTTACTTCTTTTCCGATTCTGCTGTTAAAGTCCCCTGCCACATATATGTCTCCCGTGGCTGCTTCCGTTGTTTCGTTAACCAGTTCCCAAAACTCTTCTTTGTTATTCGCCGTATCGTCTTCATTTAGTCCATATACCACTATTATTGTTCGTTCACTGTTGTTTTCTTTTAGTGTGACCGTCATTATCCTTGGTGATATCTCTTGCTATGCTACTATTTGTTGTTCTATATCTCTGTGTATAATACAGCCTACACCTTCCGCTGCTCTCTTATCCTTGCTTACCCCGCTATATATTATTTTGTGTTTATTTTTGGTTGTGTATATTCCTTTCCCTTTTCTTTTTGTTTCCGTTATTGCTAATACTTCTACTTTCATTCTTTCGAATTCTTTTTCCAGCTCTTTTTCTTTACCATATATACTCCTTATGTTCCAGGTTGCTATTTTCCACTTTTTTCTTATTTCTGTTTGTTTATAATTTTTATTTTCGTTTATATTTTGTTTCGTTATTCTATGGTTATTATTTATTTTTTTCATCTTCATTTTGTGACTTAGTTTTTTGCGGTTATTATTTCTAACTCTGCTGTTTCTTTGTTCCATTTCCATTGTTCTCCATTGATGAATAATTTATTAGATCCTCTTTTTACAATTTTGCCTTTATTCAATTCTTCCTGTGCTCTTTTACTTATTTGTTTATCTTAAACTAATAAGAATTAATTTACGAGTTTGAATACGAAACAGAACGCGTTATTTAATTTTGAAAAACACCTCTAAATATGTTTGTACCCACCACAATACTATGATGATCGGCTTCATCCGTCACTGCTTTTCCTAATTAGGTGCGTGTTGGATTGATGGACCTTGCTCGACACGAATTCTCGATTTTTAGAGAGGGCGAGTTTCGGACCGGGTTTTTTCGTGAAAAAAACTCGATTAATCGTTGAAACGAACAGAAATGATATTCACGCACTTCCTCGAGTTATCCTACCGACTGCGCCAGTTAAATGTTCAAAGCCGAAAAAGAAGTTTTTAAAAAGTATTTTATTTATGTAACGCAGTTACAGTACGTTCTAAATGCAAACTAGTTGTAATTAATAATTATAATTCACTCCTATATATAACATTTCCTAATCTAAAAGATAATATGATTGTGTGGGTGTTGCAGGTGCTCGTATGCATCTGCGACACAGAATTAAACAAAGGCTTATTTATTATAAAACAGAAGGGATTATTATTGTTAGTTGATATAACTTATACATATATACAATGAGAGCCAAAATGATTTGTTCATTTTTAATAGGAAATAACACATGAATTATTTTAAATGCAGAAATAATATAAATGACATCTTAAAAAGTAATAATGGGAGCTTTACTTTTTGAATATAGTGTGTGTTAAATGTCCGCCACCCTTCTCCACACACTCTTCTAAACGACGGACGAAATCTGCCATAACTCGTTGAAGCATATCCTGTGGAATAGCTTCAATTTCTTGTCGGATATTTCTTTTGAGCTCCTCTATATTTCTAGGCTTACTCTTGAACACTCTACTCCTTAAATATCCCCAAAGAAAAAAGTCTGGAACAGTAATATCGGGAGATCTCGGGGGCCAATTAAAATCACCGTTTCGAGAAATTAGTCTATTCGGAAATGTCTGTCGCAGGATCTCCATACTTATTCTTGCAGTATGACAGGTCGCACCGTCTTGTTGAAAAAAGTGATTTCTTTCTTCTTCTTCAATTTGCGGTATATAAAATGTCTGGAGCATATGTGCATACCGTTGAGAATTGACTGTGAGTGTTTCGCCGTTTTCTTCAAAAAAGTATGGACCGATGATTTGTGACGATGATACAGCACACCAAACAGTAACTTTTGGGGAATGTAAGGGTCTTTCATAGATTTCACACGGGTTTTCGGTAGCCCAGTATCGAAAATTCTGTTTATTTACCAAGCCATGTAAAGTAAAGTGTGCTTCGTCGCTCATAAAAAGATGTTGTGCGATATCGGGTTCCTCATTGCTTAACTCCAAAAAAACGTTGACAAAACTCAACACGGCTTTGTTTATCACGATCAGTTAACTTCTACACCACTGCTATTTTGTATGGATGAAACTTCATTTTGTGCAGCATTCTTCGGGTACTTGTTGCAGATAAATTTAACGCTGCCGCATGCCGCCGAACTGATCGATTTGGGCTACGCAGAATTGATTGTCTCACCCGTTCCTCATTTTCAGGATTGCATGCAGAGCGAATCCTCCCGGCTGATTTTCTTCTCTCAACTGACCCATGATTTCGCCACTTCCTTGCCCAATACGAAATAACAGTTCGAGCCGGAACATCACGAACATTAAAATGTAGACGAATTAAACGTTGAGTTTGAATAATTGAACTTAATTTAAGAAATTTTTCAACACAAAATATGCGTTGCTGTATGTTCCAACGCACCATTTTGACAACTGTCAAAATATCTCCAAAGTCTCCTCTTTCAAATTGTTATCAGTAATATAGCGATTAATAAATAGTTATATTTGTTATTGCCTATTAAAAATGAACAAATCATTTTGGCTCTCACTGTATATATAATTTAACTATAGCTTGATTTTAGCATAGTATTTACTAGAAATACTACTTTCGGTTTTGCCAGAAGGAATATCACTTTTCTTATTTTAATTAAAACCCCAACTTTTTTCTAACTTGCTTCCACTTTGTGATATTTTATCCTGGTTACAATTCTACAGCCTACTAAGTCAATTTCGAAAAATATTAATTTTGAGGTTAGTTTTAGCGTAAATATCAACTTGTTATACATCATTGGAAAGGGAATTTAAAGACGAATATCACTAGTTAGACAAAAGTGGGGGTAGCAATTTAAAATAAGAAAAATAATATCACTTTCGACTAAACCGGAAGTAGCATTCCTAGTTAACACTATGCCAAAATAAAACTATAGTTAAATTATAAATACATCCTAAAACTCAAATGTCTACTATTTATATTGCCTGAGTAATTGCGTAGGCAACACTTTCATCTTCACCCGGTATATCGCCAATCTATGTTAATAATGACATTCTGACTATAATGAAATGTCATTTTGGACGTATGGATCGTTGGAGGTTGTAGTAGTTGTAGTAGACTTTCGAAAATATTAACATATTGTTTTAGTAACGTTTAACATTGGCGCATATTAGTGACCTAGTCTTAAAAGTTTTGAATAATTATTTTAATTTTTATGGAAAGATCATCAGAATTTGATTACCTACCAGTAACCAAGTCAGTTGCATTATCGGCATATAGAGTGATATTTTCTAAATTTATATGATGGGGCAGATTGTTGATAAATATTAAAAATATTGAGGGCCCAAGTACAGAACCCTGTGGTGCCCCGTCGTTGAAAAAATCGATTTTGTACAGTCCAAGGTAACGTACAATTTTCTGTTTTCTGGTTATTATTTTTTTTTAAATTAACAAATCCATATATTTTCTTTAATATTGTTCACATGGAAAAAAATTAAATTAAAAGTAGATAATCAAAAACATTTTTAATACACTGATGGTAGTAGAACTCTTAATTTTATCGTAGAGTTTTTAATTTTCACTCAGTTTTGAAAAAAATGATTTTCGCTCAATTTGCTAGTTTTTTCGAATTAAAATTAAATAATTTATTAAATCTGACGAAAATAGTCAACGTCAAAGAGTAATTTGGATCAGCTTACACGTAACTTAATAAATAAATAATAAATAAATATATATCTAGACTTGATTTTTCAAAATTTCAAACCAAAGTTTAAGTTTACTAAATAAACAGTGATTGAGGGACTTATTTCATTAGAATAGGAAACTTTTTTCAAATAAAAGTATTATACAATCACTATGAAATTCATAGAACCAACTTAGAACTGGTTGCACTTGCTTTGATTTAAAGAAAATAAATTATCACGAGGCATTCCCTTAAAATATTAAGCCAAAGTTGAAATTATGCAAGAAATTCAACGATTTTAGGAGCACGTGTAAAATAATCAAAGGATTGTCGAAATTCATTGAACCTACACAGACATAAATACAATTTGATTAGCTATAATTGAAATTTAAATATTCGACTGGATTTTCTAAAATATCAGTTCTAAATTTAAATATCGTAAAAGAGTGGATAACCGTACTTTGTATAAAAAATTCTAAACAATCAAAGTTTTATCTAATCAACATAAAATTGCTTTAAAGACAATGAAATTATCTCAACGCGTTTTCTAGAAATTGTAAGCCGAGTTTTAAACGCGAAGATGGCGTACGACTCGGTACCGAGGGTAGAGTTGTTAGAGTGTTTGAGGAGAAAAGGGGTGAGTGAGGGAATGGTAGAGTGGGCGAGAAGAGTGTATAAGGAAACATGGGTAGTGGCAAAAGTGGGAATGGAAGAGGCAGAGAAGTTTAGGACGTGGGAGGGGCTGAGGCAGGGGTGCCCATTGAGCCCTGTGTTGTTTAACCTCTATATGAGTGAATTCGAGGAGGCGATGAGGAAAAGGCAGGCGGGGGGTGATTGGTAAAAGTAAGGTGTGGATATTGGCATATGCGGATAATATAGTACTAGTGGCAAGAGATTGGGAAGGGATGAATAGAAGAGTGACGTAAAGGATGAGAGAGGATGGGGCCGGGGTAAGAACGCTGGAGAAGTTAAGGAAGAGAAGAAAAACAGGAGGAAGAGCAATTAGTTGTAGCTAGTAATTAATTGTAGCTAGTAAAGATGTAATACATTATGCCAATAAAGGTTTTTTTTAATTGAATTACCCCTCCTTAAATAAAATGTTTTCAGGAATTAAAATATGTACTAATGATGTATATTTATATTATATTGTAAATAATCGTATCAATGTATTATTTTCAACTTCAGTATAAGTTAATTACAAACTATGTTTTTCAAATTTGGATATGATCCATCCTGGGCCGGTGGTCTTCTCCAAAAATTTTCTGATGTTGAACCAAGTAGTCGACATTCCCAGTTTACCTAGCAATTCTTTCGCCCAGTGTTGGCAATTTCTCAAAAAGAGATGATAATCCTGCCCATTAATACTGATGCCATCCGCCATTTCCTTTAGTTTTTGCGGAGTCGTGTCGACCTCCCCAAAATTGTAGACGTAAATTCCCTGTTTTCCGCTTACTGCAGCTGCTTTCGTCGTTTTATTGCATCCACCAACGATACCTCCAGAACCTTACAAGAAGAATGAAAATCATTTAAGTTTCGTACTTTGTTTTTGTTTGGTTTGCTATTTGAGCAAATAATTGCAGCAGTGGTGGATTTAGGAATTATTGTATCTTTGTCATTTTTATTATGTATGGAGTCAGTTTTTTCATAGTTTGTGATTAAATAAAAACAAGTTTTGACTAAAATTTTGAAACAAATTGTGCATTTTGATTCATGTGCAGTTTTTGTTTTTTCCAGATGAGTATATTGGCGAGTTTTACCAACGTGTTAAATCGACCAATACTTCTTATCCATTGATTAATTTCCAGTTATAGTTACATACGTGTTAAAAAATCAATCAATTCACAAGTGATATGTCTATTTTAATCCACAAATAAATCTAATCTACGAATAAGAATTATTTGAAGTTGAAGAAACCAGACAATATTAGCAATAGTATAATTGAAATTGCCAATTCTTGGTTGCAGAATACTTCAGACATTAAAAGTGCGATTCTTTTAGCAATCTACAACAACTTAGTCTTACAAAGACTAAATCAAACACTCATTTCAATGTTTCAATGAGTGTTTGATATAGTCTTTGTAAGACTCTTGTTATAGATTGCAAAAAGAATCGCACTTTTAACGTTTAATAGTAACAATGTTTGTTTTAGTTATAAAAATTGCCGTACCTTTCGCTGTAACTCTGCTTGGATCTCTGTGTAATTCACAGAGATAAATATCAGCCTCATCTTTGAATTGGACAACGATAGCCCAATGTTTTCCTCCTTCTCCTGTGATACTCAGTGCACCTCCAGCAATATTGGTAACCGTTCCAAGGGATTCCAAATTGTGGGTAAATAACTTCACTGTTGCTGTTTTAGCATCAATGCCAATCAGGCAAAGAGCTAAATGAACACACAAAAAATGTAGCAAACTATAATATGTAAATGCATTTGACAATTAGAATATTTTCTGTATTTATTTTCACTTGTAAATGAATTTAAAAAATTATAAGTATGTTTCAAATTCAAAACTATTTTGAATTCGCAAAACCAGCCATACGTGTTTTAACAAATTTGTGGCAAAACGACAAAACCTGATTTTGCAGCGTCTATTAAATAAATAAAAATAGTGTTAATTGAGCGTTATATCGAATGGAGACAAGAAAAAATGTAAAACTAATTAAAAAGTAGATAGGTTTTGCGATTGAAAAAACATGTCAGGTTTTTCAATCGAGAAATGTAGCAGGTTTTTGCATTAGACAGGATTTTTCAAAGTTAATTTTAAAAGGTTTAGGATGGGCTTTGAAGGTCAATTTGTTTTTAAAATTGTATCTTGAAACGAGTAGAATCTAAGAACACCAAAACCTCAAAATCGAAAAAAGATGTATGGCTGGTTTTACATATGGGCGACTCAAATATTAAATGTTATATTTAATTTTAAAATATAAAAAAGACAACAAAAATGTTCAATCAACTGTACAATTATTTCAGATTTAAACTTACCAACAACGAATAATCCAAAATACTTCATTGTGTTAAACTGCACGTATTGCTGTATACAACTGTATAACATTTAGTTCGATTTATATTTATACACAAGATTAATCTCAAAAAAAAAACCCAAGCTGATAACTGAACTCTGATTTCCATTAACGCCACAAATAGCGGGTAAAGAAAATGCGATAATTTATTTCTTTAATTCGTGAATCTATTGAATAAATAAATGAATAAATATTTAAAAAAATTATCACAGTGTTACGAATTTAAACGGAGATTAATGTATTAGATAATTATGATTTACAAAATAAATAATTGAGGTGAATATTTAATGCAAACTAAAATCTCCGACGCCTATGTTTTTAAGTGATAGGATGGGTTAATCTAATAAATGTTTATTAATTAATTATTTATTAATTGGGATTTCCTTAAAACGATAATATTATTGACTAAACGATTATTGTCAACCTTCTTTTTTTGTTTATTTCAAGATAATTTTCTTGAAGGTTACAGAGCTCTTGATTAGTAGGGAATTTATTTAAAGCTATTCCGTACGCGAAATGTTAAATTGAACCTTAGCAACCTTACAATGTAAGTATACATCTCAATTAACCAACTCACTTAGACTGTGATGTTTACGGACAGTGGCGCATCCAGGATTTCGTCTTGGAGAGCCAAACAACGTCAGATTCAACTTTAGTAGTACATATTCAGTAATTGGTTTCGAGTTATGTGAAGTTGTAAACTTAAATTAAAACACTTATTTGTTCCTTTCTTCACTTATTTTATTTTACTTGTTAGATGTACATTTCGAGTACTACGTACTCATTTTCAATAACAGAATGCCTTAAAACTAATTTACAATCGTTTATATATGGTTTGAGGATTAGTGGAAAAACCTTAATCTAATTATGTCGGTTACCTGTTTGGGGTGGATTGGTGTTAATGAGTGTCGGTGATTTACAATTTTCCGAAAGGAGGGTTAAAAGAGGATTATCTAAGGGACTCAGGTCAAAATTAAGTAGTTTGTTTTTGTTTTTATACATTTCTATTGATTCCAACATATTTAATCGATAACTGTTTGATTCTTTGAGTAATTTTACATTTTTTATTGGGAATTGATGGCCGGTTTCATAATTATGGTATGCTATCGCGGATTTTTCGGGGTTTCTATTTTTTATATGATACGTGTGTTCTTTGAATCTTTTTGATAAATTCCGTTGAGTCTGACCTATATAAACTTTTTCACAATTGTTACATTCTATCATGTAAATTCCTGATTTATTTAAATTATCCCTGTTATTCGATTTTTTGTTTAATAATATGTTTAATTTTGTGTTGCTGTAGTTAGCAGTTGTTAATTTGAATTTTTTGAATATTTTGTTGATTTGGTGGTGAACTAGAGGGTTGAAAATGAATTTAACAAATTTGTTATTCTTAATGTCGCTGGTTTCTTTTGAGGTATTCAGCTTTGTGGTATTTTTAATCAAATGTCTTTTCATATGCCTATTAATGAGTTTTTCAATTATGTTCCTTTTATATCCTAATGAAGTTGCAATGTTTTTAATGAATTTTAATTCGTTTTGTCTGTTTTCTTTTGAAATCGGTAAGTTTATTGCGTTATAAATCATACTATTGAATGCTGCGAGTTTATGCCTGATGGGCGTTGTTGATGAAGAGTGAATGTAGTTGTATGTGTGTGTTGGTTTGCGATATATATTAAAGTTTATTGTTTTTGTATCTGTATTTTTAATAATTAATAAATCTAGAAACGGGATTTGATTGTTATTTTCAATTTCGTATGTAAATGAAATGCTCGGAGACAATCCGTTCAAATCCGACAACAAGCTGGTTATTTCTGTTTTGTTATCTATAACAGTTATTATGTCGTCTATAGATAACAAAACAGAAATAACCAGCTTGTTGTCGGATTTGAACGGATTGTCTCCGAGCATTTCATTTACATACGAAATTGAAAATAACAATCAAATCCCGTTTCTAGATTTATTAATTATTAAAAATACAGATACAAAAACAATAAACTTTAATATATATCGCAAACCAACACACACATACAACTACATTCACTCTTCATCAACAACGCCCATTAGGCATAAACTCGCAGCATTCAATAGTATGATTTATAACGCAATAAACTTACCGATTTCAAAAGAAAACAGACAAAACGAATTAAAATTCATTAAAAACATTGCAACTTCATTAGGATATAAAAGGAACATAATTGAAAAACTCATTAATAGGCATATGAAAAGACATTTGATTAAAAATACCACAAAGCTGAATACCTCAAAAGAAACCAGCGACATTAAGAATAACAAATTTGTTAAATTCATTTTCAACCCTCTAGTTCACCACCAAATCAACAAAATATTCAAAAAATTCAAATTAACAACTGCTAACTACAGCAACACAAAATTAAACATATTATTAAACAAAAAATCGAATAACAGGGATAATTTAAATAAATCAGGAATTTACATGATAGAATGTAACAATTGTGAAAAAGTTTATATAGGTCAGACTCAACGGAATTTATCAAAAAGATTCAAAGAACACACGTATCATATAAAAAATAGAAACCCCGAAAAATCCGCGATAGCATACCATAATTATGAAACCGGCCATCAATTCCCAATAAAAAATGTAAAATTACTCAAAGAATCAAACAGTTATCGATTAAATATGTTGGAATCAATAGAAATGTATAAAAACAAAAACAAACTACTTAATTTTGACCTGAGTCCCTTAGATAATCCTCTTTTAACCCTCCTTTCGGAAAATTGTAAATCACCGACACTCATTAACACCAATCCACCCCAAACAGGTAACCGACATAATTAGATTAAGGTTTTTCCACTAATCCTCAAACCATATATAAACGATTGTAAATTAGTTTTAAGGCATTCTGTTATTGAAAATGAGTACGTAGTACTCGAAATGTACATCTAACAAGTAAAATAAAATAAGTGAAGAAAGGAACAAATAAGTGTTTTAATTTAGTAGTACATTTTTAACTTCACTTTAAATGGATCCATTCATATTTAATCGGGAGGACTCAGACAGTACGAATCGGAAGTGTTATATCATCAGCCATAACAGTGACTTCTGGGGTTCCTCAGGGGTCACACCTAGGGCCTCTTCTGTTCAACATATTTATAAATGATGTTACCGACTGCTTCCATCACGCAGAATGCCTGCTGTTTGCTGATGATATAAAACATTTTACAGAAATATCTAATCTTTCAGCATATTTATTGCAAGATGATTTGGATAGATTCCAGTCTTGGTGTGTAACTAATGACATGACACTGAATTTGAAGAAATGTAACACTATTTCCTTTTCTAAGAGGAGGGCAACTGCTGAGAGGAATTATTTTCTTAATAGAACTCAGTTGTTGCGCGTCTCGTCGGTGAGGGACTTAGGCGTTACATTGACTCAACAGTGGGATTTTAACTCGCATATAACTAATATATCGTCTAAAGCTCATCGTATGCTGGGTTTCATAAAACGAAATACCAAGGAGTTCGCAAACATCAATACTCTACTGACATTATATTCGACCCTTGTGAGACCACATTTGGAGTACTGTTGCATAGTATGGAATCCCCATAGCAAGTCTGAGATAAATTTACTTGAAAGGGTCCAGACGAAATTTTTACGCTTTATAGCGTATAAGTTCCATATTTGTGGTTCCTACCAAGAGATTTTAAGTAGCCTAGAAATGAATACGTTGGAGCAGCGACGGAGCAACGCGGATGTAATGCTAGGCTTCAATTTGATAAACAGTTGGATCGACTGCCCTTACCTTCTGGGCCAGTTTAAAGTCAATGTGCCTAGCAGGGGTTTGCGTTCCGTCGACCTCTTCAACGTACCATTTCATCGTACTAATTATGGTAGAAACTATGGTATGGCTAGAGTTGCCGCGCACTGCAACTCGGCGAATATAGACTTTGCTACCACAAGCAAAAAGAATCTTAAGTCCATGCTCCGTGAGACAAATTAGATTTTTATTTTTGTTCACATTTTAATCTTTTTTGTTTGTTTTATTTGTATATTGTTTGTGATTTATATTTTAACCTTATTTATTACTTTTAGCATTGTGATGAGCATTTTGATTTTAATCTGTTGTGTATATTGTTTGTGATTTTATATATTTTAACTTAATTATTACTTTTAACTTATTTTAGACTAAGCATTATGTATTTATTTTAAATGGATATCCGTAAATAAACATTAAACATTAAACCGCTCTACGCGACCAAATCAAATTTTCAGGCTTTTCTAAACTCGAAATTTTACTTCATGCTTAGTCTAAGAGTGGAAAACACTCGTTTACAGCTACAAATTGAACACTTTAATAAGCGTAAAAATATGATTACTATCATGATTTATAGTCAGAATATCTTTATTGAAATATATCTCTGTATAGGTATGTGCATTTAATATTTCAATATACATATTCTGACTATAAATCATGATAATCATATTTGTATTTACAAAAGACTCCAATAGTCAAATTTTTATTTAAATAGTCAAAATAGGCTTTCATTTGAAAAAATGCATTAGTCAAATTTTCTTTTCAATGTGACGATAATAGTTAAATACTCATTTCAAAGTGACGATACTAGTAAAATGTTGGGGTTATCCTGGACCATTGAACAGAATGAGCAAAACTATCAATAAATTAGTTTTCGACATAAGAATGAAATGGATAAGATTAGAAATAAAGCTGAAAGTTTTCTATGTAATGAATAGAAAACTTTCAGCTTTAGAAACCAGAGGACACGAATTTCATATAAAGTATAATTCTGTTAATGATTATAATAGACAAAATACTGAAATTTTGAATGCTTGGAGTTCTAAAAGTAAAAGTGAATCGAGTGTGGATGTGGTACTGCCTACTTCACATGAAATATCGAGTGATAATCTTTCAATTTCAACTGTTACGCCACCCCCGAATATCGATAAAAGTACCTTAGGGCAAGCTGTTTCAGTTAATAAATGTCCTACCACGAGTCACAATAAACCTCGTGATAGTCAAAACATCGCTAGCATCGTTTTTGATCGGAAAAAGAAGCAAACCCAACCACCGGTCATAATTGCAGCCGGAGCATCTGACTTTGGGTTTTAGTCATTTTTAATTAAGAAAAAGTGGCTACACATTTATAGGGTTCAACCAAATGTAGATCCAAAAGCTATTGCTAGCCACGCAAAGAAGATATTAGGTGCGAATACTGATGTCAAATGCTTCAGACTGGTGAGCTCCGATCAGTCATTGTTCAAAATTGGTGTTGATGAATCTCATTTTAATACATTACTTGATGCGTCGAAATGGTCGCAGAATATCGCAATTAAGGAATTTGTCCCTCTTCGTCATCATCATCATCATCAGCATTTTCGAATAGAGAAGCCGTGTATAAGCCCAAGTTAGTTACTAATGGATTTGGTCTATCTGTATTCTATCAAAATGTTAGAGGGTTAGGGACAAAATTATTTACATTTTATAATGCTGTTTTGGCGAATGACTTTGATGTCTGAATCATGGTTATATTCCAATTTACAAGCTAACGAAATTATCCATAACCGATATATTGTATATCGCTGTGATCGTGAGAATATCACATCAACTAGTTCAAGAGGCGGTGGCGTCTTTATTGGAGTGAATAGGAAGTTAAGCTTTTCTCTAGTTACTGTGGATTCCGCAAACCGTGAAGAAATTTGGGTGGCTATCAACGGCCAGAACATTATTGACTGTGTCTACATTCCTCCACGATCAGCTGCTGAGATATATGCCGGACATATTGGTGCATTATATGAAATCATTGATCGATACTCAGATTCCAGCATGCTTTTGCTTGAGGATTACAATCTACCGGAAGTGAAGTGGATCATTGAGAATGAATGTATTGGATATTTACCAATAAATACGGTCAGTAAAAGTATGCGATGGTGTTATGAGTGGCGGTTTTTATCAGTTCAACTCCTTTATTATTAATAGCGGTAATATTTTAAATCTTGCTTTTTCTAATGTTTCGACTGTATATTGTTCTATCTCTGATTCATTAGTGAAGTGTGACAATTATCATCCTCCGTTACTAGTACATTTTAATGTTCCTAACAGTTTATCACCCTTAGATGAATCATTTCACTATGATTTCTCTAATGCTGATATTGTGGGTATATGTAATTATATTGGCAGCTATGACTGGGTAAATATGTTTAAGAGTACCTAGTTAAAATATGACATTTATATATTTTACGAAATTTTGTACGATGCTTTTAATCGTTATGTCCCTAATCGAAAGAGATCAACATCGCATTTTCCTAGTTGGTTCTCGAAATCTCTAATAAGTTTAATTAAAGAAAAGCGGACAGCTCACAGAAATTTTAAACGGTGGCTCTAGGAATGACTACTCAAATTTTTCTAATTTACGTGCTGTCTGCAAAGATGCTATTGTTAAGGATCACATTAGTTATACCGAGGATGTTGAGAGGAGTATACCTTATGATGTCAATATATTTTGGAAATATTCTAAATCTAAAAATGGCAGTGGTGGAGGTCTTCCATCCAGTATGGCATATGGAACGCTGGTAACAAACTCGGTTACTGGCATAGCGGATCTATTTGCAGACTATTTTCAGAATTGATATTCATATCCAACTATCATTGGTCCTGAAGTTAGTGAGTCCAGTGACCTAATATTTAATAACTTACAATTTAGTGAAACAGATACTATGGAATGCCTCTCTAAAATTAAAAACGGTGCTGCACCAGGTCCTGATGGAATACCGCCTGCCTTGATAAAAGCCTGCGCATCCGCTCTGTCTTTACCTCTTACTAAATTATTTAATCGTTCTCTAAGAGATGTATTCTTCCCATCTCTTTGGAAGCGATGCTACACTGTCCCGGCCTTTAAATCAGGCATACAGAAAGGCATACAGACAATTATAGAGCGATAGTCATTCAATCAAGCTTTCCTAAATTATTAGATAAGTTGGTTGCGAAGTATATGTTAAATTTTTTTAAGCTACTTTTATCTGAGCAACATCATGGATCTTTCCATTAAGATCTACTGCTTCCAACTTGTTTGTATACTCCGACGCGATGGAGGAAGGGGCAGTGGTAGACTCGATCTATACCGACTTTAGTAAGGCGTTTGACAGAGTTAGCCACTGTAGGCTTTTATACAAACTCGGAATGTATGGTGTTGCTGGGTCCATGATTGAATGGATCCGGTCATTCATAAGTTGTAGGCAACATGTGGTGAAAATAAATGATGCAGTTTCTGGTTCTGTAAAATATGCAACTTCAGGTGTGCCCCAAGGTTCTCCCCTTGGGCCATTATTATTTCTCATCTTTATCAATGATATTGGTAAAGACATTCAGTCAAATGTTTTGCTTTATGCAGATGACATGAAGCTATATCGTAAAATCACCACCAGTGATGATTGTCGCATCTTGCAGAATGATCTGGATCAACTTATTATATGATGCTCCAGTAATGATTTGCATTTGAACATAACTAAATGCAAATACATACGTTTTTCAAGAAAACAAGGGATCTATTTACCGGCTATCTATTTTCTAGATAGTAATCCTTTAGAGAAGGATTACATAATTAATGATTTAGGCGTTCTACTTGAGAGTAAACTTCAATTTCATGAACACTTAAATTTAATTATTGCAAAAGCTTTACAAAGAATTGGTTTTATAAGGCGTATTACTATACATTTCAAATCTATCCGTACTTTCATGACATTATACTTCACCTTAGTCAGACCAATTCTAGACTATTGCTGCATAAGCTGGTCATCGCACTATCAATGTCACATAATAAAACTCAAACCTTTTGTACGATAGTAATAATTATGACCTACTTCGTACATATCTTGGTTTGTTGTCTCTTGAAAAAGGATTTATTTTATGCTATACCTTGCATATCGTATACTGAATGGACTGATACTTTGCCCATCTATATTGTCGTCTATTGGTATTAACATTCCAGTTCGCTCAACCAAACAAAAACTTCTTGCTGACGTACACCACATTACTCTGTATGGCTATAACAGCGCACAGAATAATGTAATAAGACATATTAATTCTTATGGCGAGTCAATAGATTTTTTTGGTGTCTCATTGAACTGTTTTAGAAGACTTTGTTTAAGTTCCATTAACTCCTCTTAAGCTCCTTTACTATAATTATTTATTTGATCCTCTTTTATTAGATGTAATTTCTGTTTCTGATTGTGTTGATTTGTGTATTTTTTTGTTTTGTGATTATTGTGTATATATAGTTGTATTTAATGGTCTCCCGTAATAAAGAACTATTATTAGTATTAATTATTATTTCAAGTACTTTAATAAATATCGCTTACTCTTATTAAATTTCATGACCTAATAGTTGTCATAGGCTGAAAGACCAATGGTCGATAGCTATTTTATAGAATCAATTTTAATTTCTGTATACAATTTATAATCTGTTTGTATTTATAAATATTATGAAAATTCTATAAATAAAGATGTATACAGGGTCAGTCACTAAGCGGAAATCGGTCTGTTTCAAATAAAAGTCGTTCAGAATCAAGTTTTTCATAACCCAAAATTATTGCTAAATATGGCGGCCTTGCGGTTATACCGGAAGTAAACACCAACTTCCTTATTTTAAATAGAACACCCTATATATTTTTACATTTTTGGATTGCTCGTTAAAAATAAACATGAGTTTATTCACACAACATTGGGTCTCAGTTGAACCGTTTTCTAGTTTGTTCACTTTTTTTTGATAAATTTGACGATTTTAGAGCTCGATACCATTAACAATATCTTCAAAACGAAGTAAGTCAGAGTTGTGCGGCTTACTGTTTTCGATTCGAGAAGAAATGTAGTACTTGTTTAAGGTTTCGCCATTAGTCAGATTTTCTAAATTGAACCGAGTCCGTCGACGGTATTCTTCAGTACTTCAAACATGCATAACTTCATTTTATTAAATGGAACCATCTTGTCACACTTTATCTGATGCGAAATTAAATTTCCTTTTTATTGATACCGAGTTGTTGCCATCTCCTTTCAAATTTTAATACATTTCATATTATCGCATTAGCCCTGTATACTGATAACGTTTGGCGATTTTGTTTTGACTCGCTTGTCCGACAAATGTCAGTTTATTTTACATTATTTTGGCGAGATCTTGCGTCTTGTCTGTAATTTCTCTTAAGAATAAGATAAAAATATGATTTATATCTCTACTTGTACCTAGAGGATTCTTCTATGAGTGAACTAATTGGAAACTGTCAATTTTGACAATAAGTGTTCTTAAAATGTCAATATCGCCCTCTTTAATATCTCGTAATTCATTTTTTTTTTAAATAGAAATGACCCATTTTTTATCATATGGTACGATTGCGGGGAAGATTTCCTACAAAAAAGTATTAAAAACTATACTCCTAAAGCAAGTAGTTTTCGAATTATTTCGAAGATTTGTTTTTCGTCGCATGTGTGCGGGAAATAATGCCCGCATAAGTCGCAACTGAATTTTAGTAGGCCAGTTATAATGCTTTTGTTTTGTCGCGTATGTAATGCGAAATGTCAAACAATAAAAATAATTAGTACAAAGTTATACAGAAATTAACAAAATTAATAAATACACTCATCAACAAATTATCAATTGTTCTTTGTACACTTCTGTGCAATAAAATTAAGTACACAAAATAGGTTATAGTTTAAAACGGACGTGATGAGTTTCCTAGTTACGAAAATTTGTAAATATGTCAATTTCCTTAATGTCAAAATGCTGCGTCATTTAGACAACAACTCAAAAATTCAAATTCTAACTGAAATAGAAGATAGTTTGAAATAAAACAACACAGTTGGGAGGGTTTCACTTTTATTGTTGAACACTGCAACATGTTTCACCACACAGTGGCTTTATCAGGCAGATGTTGCAGTGTTCAACAATAAAAGTGAAACCCTCCCAACTGTGTTGTTTTATTTCAAATAGTATTATGGAGTTTCATCATGTATTCGCCTCATCAATTAAATATTTAATAGAAGATAGTTTTTTTTTTATTTCGACTTTGTTGTCTTTATTGGAAGCTTTTTTTTTTGAAAAAGTCATTGTTTTGGTTTTTATAAAGGTGTTATTTTCAAGTTATGGTGTTTTATCATTTATTGAAACTGCTGCTAGGCAATTAACATGGACCGGAATTATACAACTAGAATATTGTGAAAAGTAGTTATAAGACTTGTGCTTAATTTTATTGCACAGAAGTGTACATGGCAACTGAGATAGAATTGTTGCTCGAACATGTAGAGTATTTAATGAAACTTATCCACATTTGCCACCGATGAATAAAACAAGATTTCGAAGATTAGAATCAAATTTTGTTCAATTGGCAGTTGCCATATATAAAGAATAAATTGATAATTTGTTGATTTGTGTAATTATTCATTTTGTTAATTTCTGTAAAACTTTGTACTATTTTTTTTTTATTATTTTACATTTTGCAATACAATTGCGACAAAACAAAAGTACACTACTTGACTACTAAAATTCAATTGTGACTTATACGCGCTTTATAACCTGCATAGATGCGACGAAAAAGGAATTTTCGAAATCATTCGAAAACTACTTACTTTACTAGTATAGTTGTAATACTTTATTGTAGGAAATGTTTCCCTCACTCGTACCATGTGATAAAAATTGGGTCATTCTATTTAAAAAAATTGAACAACTAGACATTGAAGAGGGCACTTAGATATTGATATTTTAAGAACACTTTTTGTTAAAATTGACAGTTTCCAATTAATTTACTCATAGAGGCATCCTCTAGGTACAAGTAGAGATATAAATCATATTTGTATCTTATTCTTAAGAAAGGTTACAGACAGATTTCAAGATGCCTTTTAAAGGTCAACATTTTAGAAATATATTTTTTTTTCTTGGAAACTAATAAAGGAGATAAGTGTACATATGTTCGAATAAAATATGTTGCAATTTAAACGAGGAATTTAAAAAATTACTAATATATAGGGTGTTCCATTTAAAATAACAAATATGGTTCTACTTCCGGTAGAACCGGAAGTGATATAAAGTTGAAAATATTTCACACGAGGAGAACTAATATGACACCATATGAACTATATGAACCATATGACAAGGATTTTTTTCAAATTTTTATTGCAACTTTATTGTCATTAGATGTTCCACCGTATTGACGAATTTCAATTATTTCATTAATTCAAATCTCTAATTACTATATTTAAAATTCATTTTTAATTTTGTCATTTTCAATGATTTTCAGACGAAATCGTGCCACAGACCGATATCATTGAGATAATACTTGATTCGGATTCGTGGGACCCCAACACGGATGTTTCTGTAAAAAAAATGGGGGGTCAGGGGTCAATTTTTGACCGGTTACACTGTACACTGTAGTGCGGTCGGTAAAAATCTACTAAAATTGATATAGAAAACGAGACTATAATTATAATTACAATAACTTAAAATGTTATATGTCAAATAATCTATATTTTAAAATTGTTTTTGGAGAATAATTGAAGGGGTCCGTCGAATAACGTTTTAAGCGCCAACTTTTCTAAAGTAAGGTCATACGGAATATCCTGTAAGTTTTTGAGTTTACGTGAAGTAATTGTTACACTAAAAAAGACTGTTATTCCTTACTTCACTTTATATTTGTTTCGTTAGATGTATGTACATTTCAAAACACAAGGTGCTCATTATCAATAACAAACTTATATCTTATTGAATTTTCCTTTCTTTCCGAGTTTTAAAATGACAACAATAAACGTGTTTTCCATTTAAAAAGTAGAAATGAAACAAAAATTTAACAGGATATTCCGTAAGAGCTTACTTTGGTAAAAGTTATTCGGCGGACCCCTTCAATTGAATCGACCACCTCTTATTATGAATATATTTTGTCTTTGTTAAAAATTTTACACAATTGTGTGAAATTTAAAAAAAAATCGAGATACAATTTTGCGGGCACCCCAAAAGTAATAAGGCCCATAGGACATGGCCTACTAGGTCTATTTATTAATCCAGCACTGGGTTTAAAAAAAGGTGTTACTTATAATAATTATATTTATTGTCCAACAGGAAACAATCCTAATTACAAGACAATATATACTGCCTTTCAAAAAAATCAGAACACAAAGTATTTATTGGACGATTTTAATGAAATTTACAGAATTTGATCATGTAAATGAACTGCATCGATGATCAAAAAATCAATTGTTTTGGTTACTATTTAATGGTATTTTTCCTTGATTTCACCATTAAGAAGAGCTGCTGATTTTTTAATGTAATTGCTTCTAATATCCAAGTAGGCTCTGAGTAGTTTGACGTTTCAGTTTGTAAAACATAAAAAGATGCCCCGTGTTCGTCGGCATGCACAATATCATCATCTAAGTGAATTTGAAAGGGGTCGCATTATTGGAATGCGAGAAGCGGGTTTTTCGATTCGTGCTATTGCTGAAAGGGTAGGTCGTAGTGTATCGGTGATCGTACGCTGCTGGTCTAGATGGTCCGAAGCTGGGGATAATCGACGTAGACTTGGATCAGGACGTCCAAGAAGCACCACTGAGCGTGAAGATCGAGGTCTTCGCCTTACAACTTTAAGGGACAGATTTACAACGCCGCGGGCATTGGGAAATCACTGGTTGGCTCTAAATGGCCAAAGAGTGTCCATGGCTACTGTTTACAGAAGAATCCGCAGTTTTGGTATATGATCCTACCGTCCACAATTGTGTCTACCTCTTACTCCGCAGCATCGCAGAGCAAGACTTGATTGGTGCAGGGAAAGACAACATTGGACCCATGAATGGAATAACATTATCTTCAGCGATGAGTCTTGGTTCTGTTTATGGGCTCATGATGGTCGCAGAAGAGTGAGACGTCGACGCGGTGAACGCAGAATTTTACAATTTGCTGTTGAAAGACATACGGCTCTTACACAGGGAGTTATGGTTTGGGGGGCGATAGCATATGGTAGTCGGTCTCCTCTAGTTTTATTAGAAGCAAGTCTTAACGCGATTCGGTATATTGACAACATTTTACGGCCAGTGTTAGTGCCCTATGTAAATGGCTTGCAGAACCCCATTTTTCAGCAAGATAATGCTCGACCTCACACAGCGGCCATTACAAGACAGTTTTTTGATAGTGCCGAAATCAATTTGTTACCTTGGCCATCTTGTTCTCCAGATCTATCGCCAATAGAACATGTTTGGGATATGATAGGTGTTAGAACAAGTAACTTACAGCGCCCCGCTAACACTGTAATGGAACTTAGAGGTCAAATTATCGAAGTTTGGAATGAAATACCCCAAGTCAATATTGACAGCCTGATTTCTAGCATGCCTCGACGTGTTAATGAGTGTTTGGGAAATCGTGGAGGCCCAACACATTATCAATTTTTATTCATTTGTTTATATGTTTTTCAAGTTGATTTTTTGATCATCGATACAGTTCGTTTACATGATCAAATTGTGTAAATTTTATTAAAATCGTGCAATAAATACTTGGTGTTCTGATTTTTTTGAAAGGCAGTATATTTACAAAAAATCGGTATAAAGAGTGTAAATACACATTAACATGAAAGAACATACAGATAATGAATATAAATAAATTAAATCTTTGATTTGGTTGGCGTTCACTTTGTAGTACATCTTTATAAAATAATATTAAAACACTTAACTTTGTTTTACCACTTTAATTAACCTTATACAGTGACTATAGTTTCGACTACAAGCTAGTCACTGTAATTAGCTTGTAGTCGAAACTATAGTCACTGTAAAAAGTTAATTAAAGTGGTAAAACAAAGTTAAGTGTTTTAATATTATTTTATAAATAAATTAATAAAGTTTAATAAGAGACGATAATGTGTCGTCAAAAATATCACAGGTTGATGGTAATTGATTAAAAATATCACAGATTATGCTTAACGGTGATTTAGAGCTATAAATTGTGCTATTAGAAGCAACATTAAATGTGCTTTTATTCCTACTATTAAAAGTTGGAACACGTAGATTGATGGAATTAAGAATGACAATACAATTATGAAGAATTTTATGTAAGAATGATATTGCCCCTATATGTCTATGCTTTTGAAGTGCGTCAAGATTGAATTTATTCAGTAGTACTTCTTGACTGAAACCTCTTAATGGGTAGACGCCCTGCACTTTAAAATATAAAAACTTCAAAGATTTGCGCTGGACGCTTTCAATAAAATTAATCTGATATTTAGTTTGAGGGTACCAAATCAAAGATGCGTATTCTAACTTTGATCGCACAAAGGCATTAAAAAGTGATTTCGAGGCTGTGACATTCTGAAGATCCAAGGAGTTTCGGTGGATGAAACCTAAAGCCTTAAATGAGCTACGAACAGTTTCTTATACATGCATATTAAAGGTAAATGAATCATCAAACCATACACCCAGATCCCTGAATACCTTAGCCTCTTCCAGCTGATTACTGCAAATATTATAATCGAACTTGACAATGTTAATCTTTTTAGTAAATCTCATAAACTTGCACTTGCTACCGTTCAGTAATAAATTGTTTGAAGTACTTCAGTTATAAACTATTTCTAGTTGATGTTGTAACTGCTCACAGTCAGTCAATGATGACACAGATGTATATAACTTCAAATCATCGGCCTATAAAAGATGTTTACACTCAAGTGCAGCCGAGAGATCATTAATAAATAAATTAAATAGTAAGGGGCCCAAAATGGATACCTGTGGAACACCTGAGCTTGGAAAGTACGATTTTGATTTAAAATTATTAACAGAGACATAAGTTTCACGGTTATTCAGATAAGATCCCAAAAGCAATAGTGGACCAGTGGTGAACCCAAAACAGTCCAACTTGTTCAACAGCAATTTGTGGTCGATTCTGTCGAACGCCTTAGACATATCTGTGTACACCACATCAACTTGACCCGATGAATCTAGAACTCTAGATATGTCATGTGTAATAACAAATAAATTCGTAACAGTAGAACGCCCAGGAATGAATCCATGTTGCTGCATAGATAAATATGGTGCAACATGTGGGTAAATTTGAACATGAAGCACTTTCTCAAAGATTTTTCCAATGTGTCAAAGAATCGCTACTTATGGTGAATGCGCCGAGCAACCACAATAAATTTTAATATTTTTCTTATTCTTACATACACTTCCTATTTTTTTTTTAATTTTCAATCACTCAACATGCAAACAAGGAAAAAGAAACACAAATATTTTTCACAATAATTTTAATTTTCATCGTGTGTGGCAGTTTCAAGTAACAAAAGATATATAATAATGGAATACGCTTTTTTAATTCCTAATAAAACAAAATATAATAATAAAAATATATCTAACATAGAAAATCACTTTCCTCATCCTCTTCATCCTCATCCAACCACTCTCGCACACAAATATAACATGAGTGAAAAATCTACCTGAGTGATGTACAAAAATACTTTTTTTTCTTCTTCATTCTAATCATCTTACTTACTTTATCGATATTTTATCAATACGTAAGTGTATAATATAAACGTATTCAAAAAAAACGTTCCTACATTTATTTTGCTCATAAGGCTTCAATAATAACTCTAAATATGTATATATTAATATATGTAATACGATTATATATTATTGTATATAATAATATATAATATATCAACTAGCACTTTCTTTGGTACGCATAGTTTAATTTATTTTAAGTGTATTTTTATAACTCATTATCGATATGACTAGCATTGTAATATCACTCAAAAAAGTAACGTAATTTTTGTTTTCTTTAGAAAACAAAACAATCTTAAATTTAAATAAATAAAGGGGGGGGGGGGATTCGCTTAATTCTTACTATTTGTGGATACGATCTGTGGGTGAGAGGTAAACTACACGATGTCACATTTTTGAATTTTTTCAGAGCTATTTACCTTTCGATAGAGAAAAACATTCTGATTTTGTAAAGTTATTTAAATTAAAAAACACTTGGTATTGTTTCACAAATTAAAACTTAATTCCGACTAATTTCGGTTTGTTAGACCTTTTTCACGTTCCTTTAAAAATAGTTTAACAAACCGAAACTAGTCGGAATAAAGTTTTAATTTGTGAAACAATATTGAGTGTTTTTGTAATTTAAATAACTTTACATATTTTAATATGTTTCACCAAGTGTCAGATGAAAAATTAATTCAAGAAATCATTCTGATTTTAAAAGTATGAAAAACGTATTTTGACGAAAAATGTAATTTGGTGTAGTTTAACTCTCACATAATGGGTGGTCCATCTAGCGGTTTATTTTTGAACGATCTTTCGTTTCAGCAGGATGGTGCGACGTACCACACAGCCTATCAAACAATCGAACTTTTCTGTAGTAACTTCATGAATCGGCCTGAACGGAGGCTATTGGTTTGACGCCATTTTTTATGGGGTGCCGTTAAATATCGATGTTGTGCAGACAATCTACAAACGACTAAGGCGCTTAAGCACAATAATTATCAAGTTATTCTTGAGATAAATACCACAACCATCGAAAATATAGTAAAAAAATGGGTTGACAAGCGGCAGCTGCCTTGACTGGAACGACATAAACCCATCCTGTCAACCCATTTTTTTACTATATTTTCGATGGTTGGGATCTCTATCTCAAGAATAGCTTGACCAATATTGTGCTTAAGCGCCTTAATCGTTTGTGGATTGTCTGCACAACACCGATACTTAACGGCACCCCATAAAAAATAGCCCAACTGCGTCAAACCAATGACCAATGAATAAAATTGGTTTCCATTATTAGTCGGAAGGATTGCTCTTGCCAGCAAAGCATTGATATTTTCAAATGGTGATACGAGTTTATTTTATATCGTTTTTTAAAAGAAACTGCTAGATAGACCACCTTATAGAGAATTAATATCCCTAATTAATTATTATTCGCTTTGCAGAGAGACCAGAGTACCATTTTTTTTAAGTTGTATTTTAATTTGGGGGAATTATTATTTTTCAATTGTTCTTTTGTTTGCTTTATTTTTGTCTTTGTTTCATCAGTCTGTTTTAAGTAGGAACTAATTACATAAATGCTTTGATGATAATAATTTCCCCATTTTCGGTTTAGTTTATTTGTTGTTGCTTTAATAATGGTGTGAATTCGGAGATGAAATATTTTTTAGCTGTAGCAATTTTGAAATAAAATAATAATTGAATCATTGAAAATATTATTTGTTTATTATCATTTTAACTCTTTAAAAGTTCGTTTTTTAATATCGCTGTAATAAAACACTTAATTTGTTTAGGTTTCAAAATTATATTTATTGTACTACAACAATTGTTTCACCACACTGTGGCTTCATCAGGAAGATAAATGAATAGGCCTGCATCTAGCCACAGTGTGGCGGAATAATTGTTGTAGTACAATAAATATAATTTTGAAACCTAAACAAATTAAGTGTTTTATTAAAGTCA
The DNA here is from genome assembly GCA_932526585.2 of Philonthus cognatus. Classification (NCBI taxonomy): domain Eukaryota; kingdom Metazoa; phylum Arthropoda; class Insecta; order Coleoptera; family Staphylinidae; genus Philonthus; species Philonthus cognatus. The sequence continues at coordinate 20,786,956 of OW052249.1, read as the reverse complement.
TATAAAAAAAACTTTAAATTTGTATTAAATAATTGAAGTTTAAAAAAAATCAGTCTAAAAATATAAAAAGTAAATTTAAATGGGGTTTAAAAAAATCAAATAAAAGTATATGTTACTATAATTTAAAACAAACAAAACAAATATTTCTTCTTTTTTGACAGTTTAAACAAATATGTTATTCTAAATAAGTTGAATTCTTTTACTTTTATACCAGATATAGTTTTAACATTTTACATGTAACTTAGTGGAGACTTAAAACTCTCTTAATAAGGTGGAAAAATATTTCATCTCCAAATACAAATAAACTCAGCATAATTTATATCTATTTTTCATGAAATTCTTGTTGTTTCTTCAGACAGATATTTCATTTTCAAATGAATCAAATTATTTTTCTCACAAAAATATTTCATTGAAAATATTCGTTTTCTCAAACATTTCATTAGAAATAATATTATTTCTAATATAATTTTTGAGAAAATGAATATTTTCAGCTGTAATATAACAAGTGGTATGATTCATGAGTAAAACCGAGCTGCAGATTGAATGTGCTGCTCCGGTTTCATGAATGAATATTATCGATTATTAATCATACCACGAGTTATATTCGATAAGAGTATATAACAAATTTCACTATATTTCTGTCTTGGAAACCTCACCCCATCGCTCGGTTGACATTTTAAATTATCGACTGCCAGATTTGACAAATAATTTTCGTAGCAACGACCAAAACAAGGTGATAGGATTCTATTGTATGTTCAATAAAAAAAAAAACATCAAGAGTGCGATGATTTAATCTTTTTTAAATTTAAGTTGGCTACACGCTTTAGAAATTGTCACAAAAAACGTCAGACATAATAATTCTAATATATAATTTCAGAGTTGCCAACCTACAATATTTTCCATGGCACTCTTAGAGTTTTTTTTTTTTATTGAACATATGATATCACCGCTGTGATAACATGTATCTATGGAAATAAGTGAGTTTGATTGGAGAAAATGTAGTCATGTAACGCTTGAGTTATATTCTCAGCCGTAATATAACGAGTGGTATGATTATTATCGATGATATTTTGGAGTTGAAACCGAGCTGCAGATTCAACGAGCCCGAAGGGCGAGTTGAATGTGCTGCCTCGGTTTCAACGATAAAATATCATCGATAATTAATCATATCACGAGTTATATTTAGTGAGAGAATATAACGAATAAAATAATGTAAGTCCCTTAACATTATCGACAGCTGAGATATTGTTGTTTCTCTATTGATTGAGAATTTTTTAACCGTACAAAAGTTCGTAAATTGCCGCCACTGTGATTCTTTGTTCATGACGGTGTTTTTTGGCGTCGCACTTTTCACTTTTCTATTAATATTACTGCACAAAAATTTACCTATTTTGACGTTTCGAATGACAGGACAACTTATCACCCACCGCTTCTTTTGTTTTTTATCATCGCGGTGATAGACATGTACCTACGGCTTTCCTTGTATCTCATTGGTTTAAAATTCGTTCTAGTAGGCTATGAGTTGTATTCTCAATTAAATACTTTTGTTAGAAAAATAATTTGATTGAAAATATTCGTTTTCTCAAACATTTCATTAGAAATAATATTATTTCTAATAAAATGTTTGAGAAAACGAATATTTTCAATGAAATATTTTTGTGAGAAAAATAATTTGGTTTATGCTTAATTCAACATTTCATAATACGCTTTTTATGAAACAAACATTTCTTTTCCTTCTTCTTTGAGACATTTTGTTTTCTTCTTCTATTTCTTCAAGACATTTCATAAATTTCAGTCTTTGGTATGTTTTACGCGTCCTTACAACAAAAAATCAAACCTCATTTTCCTTCCACTTTCCCCATTTGTAATACTTACATTAGGAAAAGCTTTGCTTGTAAAAAATTTCTTAAAAGGACGCTCGAAAAAAAAAATATCAATAAATAATAACCCTATTTACAAAAATATATACACGCAACTCGTTTATAGCTTCTTTTGCTTGTCTGTTAGCCAAATAGAAATAAACGAAGACTACACGCCGAAACGCTTGTAGACGATTTGACTGTTGACGCCGTCGCCCAGGTTGTCGACGGCCTCCACCGTGGGGTTCATCACGTTGAAGAGGATGGCGAAGATTGTGCAGGCAGCGTACACCCCCAGCGCCACCCACCAGAGCAGCTGCTCGTGGAGCTTCTGCTCGAAGTTCTTTAGTACCAGGAGGCCTATGGTGAGGCCCGCAAGGGCCCCCGTCAGGTGAGCCACGTATGAGACGGGGGGTCCCATTGTTTCAGCAGCGTATCGCGAGTATATTGCGTAACCGACGTCACACGATGCTAGAAAGAAATAAAGAAATTAGAGATTTTCTTCTTTCGCAATCTAAATAACAAATTAGAGATGAGGTACGAGGGTTGATTAAGAAGTAAGGTTACAAAGCCTGAAATGAAACGTGTACACTTTGTAACCTTACTATTTGATCACTCATCGTATAATTAAATTATACAGTGCGATCATTTAAATTATGATTTAAAGTAGACGGCATTTTTTTGTGCGGTTACCCAGACTGTTAATTGAATGATGGAATTAATTTGAGGTTATGGTAAACTATGTGTTAACAGTCAGTAGTAGAAATCGGTCATTCATGAATGATTCGTTCGAAGAGAACGATTCTGTGCGGTGATTTGAATGAACTGATTCCGTATTTCAAGAAGAATTGGTTCGTTACTGATTCATTCACGCAAGATAACCGTCCGAACGATTTAAGCTGAGTGGAATCGTATTCCCGATTTGGATTAATACATGCGGTCTGAATCCGCACGAATCGGATGACTAATTCGTTCGCTCGAATTCGCGCACAACTTCAACTCCGCTTTGTACATGCGGTCTGAATCTGAATCCGCCCGAATGACTAATTTGTACGGTCGAATCAGTTGAAACGATTCCTTACAACTTGCACAAACGAATCCGATGCGCCAGCTCTCATTTGTATTTTGTACAACTCGACCGTCGCGCGTCAGGCCGTTTTATAAATCACTCGCTTAAATTCGTGAGGCTTAAACGAATTTAATCTGATCAGCTGTTACGTAATAGTAATGTTCTTGTTAGGTCTAAATTAAGTGTGAATTTCTCTGTTCACTGCAAATAAGGCAGCATACTTTTATCAGCTGATGTTTGTTCTCTATTTATGAGACAAATCACAGAATATTTGCAAGACGAATTCAAGGCACCGAAGTTTTATTTCGAACAGCTTTACGAAACTTACGACTAAAAATGCTAAACGTGAATTGTGTTTAGCGACAATATCAATTAAATTTGGTTCAACAACCAATTTGATAATGTAAGATAACCAGCTTGGTCTGTTTTTCTTTTCTTTCAAAATTATTATTATTATTAAAAGTGATTCATTTACAAACGATTCATAAAGAACGAATCACTTTTAAGGAATGATTCGGTTGATTCGAATAACATAAAAGATTCGAACTTCTCATATCTAGTCAGTAGGGCCAATCTAATTTAAAACTCAAAGCCTACTCTAAATCCTGTTCTAAACGATCGAACGGTAGTAACTTGAGCGTTGATCATTTTTCATCTTAATCGATCCAAACGAAAATGGTAATTACCTATGACGAAGATGCCGAACAGCCTGAAGATTCCGAACTGCATGTTATTGTAGTTGAGCAGCACGTTGGCTAGATGCGCGGCCAGAAGGGCGTAGACCCCACCAGAAGCCCCGACCAAACAGACGTCGGTGTCGAAGACCGACGTGCCCAGGGAACCAGCGACAACACCTGCCATGTAAATGAGCGCCACCCGTCCGGAACCGTGCACCATCTCCAGCGGCAGTCCGACCAGCAACTGCACCACGCAATTAAAACCCAAATGGAGCCACCTGTTCGGCAAAACACGACGTCAAAATAAGCAATTGTACGCACATAAATTAATAAACGTAATTACAATGTCACTTTTTAATTGAACAATTAATTATGAGCGAGAATTGAATCGAAGTCGAACTCACCCCGCGTGCAGCAGCATGTAAAGCATGAACCTCCACACCTCCGTTCGTTTATCTGGCCTGTAGATCAGCACCGAGTCTATGGGCACCGGTCCAGCCGGATTCACCTCGCCGGTGCTGATGAAATAGTAAACGAAGAAGCCCAGCTGTAACAAAAAACAATCACAATTAAAATTACTGTAAAACCTAAAATGGCAGTCAAATGGTATGACCTTACAAAATATAAACATCACTTCTATTTAACCTACATTCTATTCATTCAAATTAATTTAGATATTTAATTGAAAAGTTATCTCTCATGGTTTGTAAACAAATCAAGACCTTACATAATATAAACATCACGTCTATTTAGGGTTGTTATGTTTAAAACACTTTGTTTTAAAACAGTGTTTTAAACATGTTTTAAAACAGCCGTCGTGTTTTAAACGGTTTTGTTTTAAACGTGTTTTAAATTTTGAATTTGTTTAAAACATGTTTTAAACGATAAATTTGTTTAAAACATTTTTTTTTCATTATCTCAAATTTGCTAAATTATATCATGTTCAATAAAAGAAACCTCTAGAGTGCTATGATTTTATCATTTTTTAAATTTATGTTGGCTACACGCTTTAGGAATTGTCATATAAAACGTCAGACATAATAATTATAATGTATAATTTCAGAGTTGCCAACCTACAATATATTCTATAGCACTCGTACGGTTTTATTTGATTGACATACGATATTTTATACTACTTTATTAAGATTTTTTGTTTACATTTTTAAATTTTAACTAAATTGTTAAAGATATTTCAAATTTCATTATTAAACATACCATTTTATTACAATAAAATATCACAACTGTGTGTGCATTAAATGTGAATTTTGAATACAGGAAATTTTTATTTCAGGTATACGTATGCATTCACAATAAATTTGACGACATTCGTTGGTTTTTTTTAAAGATTTCAATTTGAATCTTTAAACGAAGGTTTTCCACTCCCAGACTAAGCATGAAGTAAAATTTCGAGTTTAGAAAAGCCTGAAAATTTGGATTGGCCGCGTAGCGAAGCGGAGCGGCCAATCCAAATTAGGCTTTTCTAAACTCGAAATTTTACTTCATGCGCCACACGTATAAAACACTGAAATATCGTAAAGTTTAAAATATACGGCTTTAGCAATCTAATATGTAGATATGAATACAACGTGAGTCAAATTCTGCGCTGAACAAATTGTTAAAAACAATGATTATACACAACCCAATAACTCTAACGTATATTAGGTTGCCTATAATTGTTGTATGTGTGTGTTTTTTGAACTTCATTGTAAATCGGTGTTTTCAAGCGTGGCGCATGAAGTAAAATTTCGAGTTTAAAAAAGCTTAATTTGGGTTGGCCACTTCGCTTCGCTACGCGGCCAATCCAAATTATTAGGCTTTTCTAAACTCGAAATTTTACTTCCTGCTTAGTCTGGGAGTGAAAAACGCTCGTTAAAGCCCCAAATTAACCGATTTGAAACAACGAATTCCCGCAAATTTAAAAACGCTGTAATTATCGGGATATGTATACTCAAAAGAAAAATGTCCTGTATGTTCTGTTTAAAACACGTTTTAAACGTGTTTTAAACATGTTTTAAACACGTTTTAAACATGTCTTAGTTGTTAATGTTTTAAATGCCGTTTCAGTGAAAAAACGTGATTTGTTAAAAAAAACTGTTTCTTTTAATTAAATTAAAAAAAACAACGTTTTTTACTTTCCCCCGTATGTAATACAAAGGGAAAGTATTGTTTTCGTGAAAATTTTCGAATCAAAAATTTTAGCGGAAATATCCGTTTTGAAGTCCCCTGAGTCGAATAAGACCATTTTTGAAAAATGTCTGTCTGTCTGTCTGTGTGTCTGTGTGTGAGTCTGTGTGCGCTGTACCGCAAACACCGCTAAAGATATCGAGATGAAACTTGAAACTTAAGCTTTTTGTTACAATCGGAAGAACTGAAAAGCTTTTGGTGAAAATCTGAAAACCGGAAGTGGTACTTTACTCTTAGCGTTTTTCAGTTTTTTCAGATTTTTTCAATAAATGTTCATCAAACAAAAAATTCTTTCAAATAAAAGTTGTAGATAATAACAAAATGAAGATGTATTGTTCACTTACTTTTTGTCATAGCACTCTTAGTTTTTGAGATATTTCAAAAGTTGTGTGTTTTATCTAGTTATTTGTGTGTGACAGTATATGTGTCGATACAATTGAAAAATGTTTTAAATAAAAGTTGTAGGAAATAAAAAACTAAAGATTTTTTGTAGATTCACTTTTTGTCATAGCACTCTTAGTTTTTTATATATTTAATAAATAGTGTTTTTTATCTAGTCATTGATTTGTGTCAGTGTATGTGTTGATACAATTGAAAAATGTTTCAAATAAAAGTTGTAGGTACTAAAATATTAAAGATTTTTTGTATCTTTACTTTTTGTCATAGCACTCTTAGTTTTTTTGATAATTAATAAATAATGTTCTTTTATCTAGTCATTGGTTTGTCTCAGTGTATGTGTTGATACAATTGAAAAATGTTTCAAATAAAAGTTGTAGTTATTAAACAGTTGAAGACATTTTGAAAATAATAATGCTACAAATATTTTAAAAGTGATTTAATACGCAATTTACGGGGGAAAGTACTATGATGGACACATCACCATTTTTTTAACAACCCTGCGTGTACTAGACCTGCATCAGTTGGTTTAGCTAGTTCAGAAATTCAGTTATGTATAAAATTGTTAAATGAAAAGTTTTAACAAATCGTCGCGTTGAAATAAGGTTCTGTCTGCCTTTAAAAAATATGCATTAATTGTTGTATATTATAGCTCAAACAGCTAAGTTCTTTATTTTATTATATTATATTGTATTGTATTGTATACTATAGCTTAAAGAAAGTTCTGTATTCTAATACAGTGTGATCGTTTAAAACATGATTTAGAGTAGGTTTTGAGTTTATTTTAGATTGACTGTTACTGACTGTTAACCAGAGCGGGGCAGGATTCGAATCATTCAGGATTCGATTCCCGGATTCGAATCCTTTTAGAGGATTCAAAAGAGGTATTCGAATACTTTAGTGAAAACGGATTCGTGATCCGGATTCGTTACATTTTTTTAAAAGTATTCGTATTCGAATCCAAACGTAGATGATTCGAATCCTTATAAAAAGATTCGAATTCTTATAAAAGGATTCGAATCCTTATAAAAGGAATCGAATCCTTATAAAATTGGAATCCTGATACATGGATTCAAATCCTCCTAAATAATTCGAATCATCGCTATTAAGGCTGGGATTCGAATTCGATTAATTCAAATAGTTAAATATTCCAATATAAATAATAAATAAATAAATAAATAAATACGTTTATTGTCCAAAGGAATAAACCAATTTAGGACATATAAATTAACAAAATTAATATGCTATAATATGTAAAACTAACAAAAATCAATATAATATAGTATGAAAATTAAACAGTATGACATTTAATAAAAATAAATCGATTAACCTCAATGATAATTGGAAATTACAAAAATTATCCGCAATTAAAGGAATAATTATAAAACTAATTCAAAAAACTATTCAAAACAATTACTTAAACCCTTTCCGCGCACAGACAAATTTATAAAATGAATAAGATATAATTTGTAAAATTTACAAAAATTAAATATTATGTAAATAAGCAATGCAATACAAACGAATAATCAATAGTATTATTAATATTAGACAATCAAATATTCAGTAAATTATATAAATATATCCTGAAACAGGTTATTAGCATTGCGGCTCATATGATTAATGGGCGCTCTCAGCAAAATATTGGTACAAGCAATGGGTAAAGAAAAAGTCATTATTTGTCGCGATGTTAGTCGAGGGACATGAAATTGGACCATGCTTAGCAGTTCGGACGAGTTCACTTCATTGCAAATAATTTTTTTCAGATATGATGAGCTGCATATATCTCTCCGTTTAGACAAAGACAAGCACTCATGCTGTTCAAGTAAGTCACTATAATCTGTCTGTCTGTCAGGATATATGCCACTAATTTTGTAAGTAAGGTATTTAAGAAAGCGCTTCTGGACTCTTTCAATTACTAATGAATCTGACACATAGTACGGGTACCATATTACCGAAGCGTACTCTAGTCTGCTGCGTACAATAGCATAATATAAAATTTTTAATAAGTTGGTATCATGAAAATAACGTGATGTCCGCATCAAAAACCCTAACAACTTATAAGCTGATTTACCAATCTCATGAATGTGATTGGAAAATGTGAGTTTATAGTCAAATAAGACACCGAGATCTTTAATATTATTTTCACGTCGTATAATTGTATCGCCAATTTTGTAATTAAAAGAAATGTTGTGATGTTTACGAGTATATGATATTACTGCACACTTGTTTATATTTAGAGTTAGTTGGTTTCCAATACACCAATCAGTTATACGAGTTAAGTCTCTTTGCAGCAAAGCACACTCCAGTTCTGTGGTAACCGCACCATACATTTTTAAATCATCTGCATAAGCTAATACCCTACAGGACAAGGAGGAAATTAAATCATCTATATAGATATTGAATAATAAGGGACCCAAATTAGAGCCTTGCGGCACCCCAGACGAAGAAATGAAATAATTTGATTTAAACCCATTATAAGAAACGTAATTGTTACGACAATCTAAGTACGATGCTAAGAAGTTAACTAGGCTTAAAGAAAGGCCAAATGAGAAAAGTTTATTTATTAGAATTTCGTGATTTATGGTGTCAAACGCTCGAGAAAAGTCCGTGTACAATACATCCACTTGCCCGCGTTTGTCAAGAGATTCGCAGATATGCTGAGTAATGACAGCCAAATTTGTCGTTGTAGATCTACCAGAGCAGAATCCATGTTGGTGTGGGGATAGGTAATTAATAATATGATTATAAATAAACTGATAAATAATTTGTTCAAAGATTTTAGAAAAGTTAAAAAGAATTGAAATTGGTCTGTAGTTCTGAATATCTGATTTGTCACCGTGTTTAAATATTGGACAGATTACAGCTGTTTTCCATCCACTTGGGAAAAACATACTTTTTAGAGATAAATTGTAAATAATTGATAGGGGTTTTGCAAATATATATTTACAATCTTTAATTACATAAGATGGTATGCTGTCATCACCGCATACCTACGAATTTCGTAGTTTGTTAATGCTACCTATGACATCACTTTCTTGAATAGACGGCATTATAAGAGTTTCACGGTTGTTGAGTGAATTGTCAGTTATATTAAAGTGCGTTTTGGTAGTGTAAACACTTGAAAAAATATCGGCGAACGCATTAACGATTTCTTGCGGTGAAGAGTAGGTCGAGTTTTCGCCGTGAAGTTCTACCGGAATTCTTGATACACCTTTCTTAAAGTTAATAAACTTCCATACGTCTTTGGGATTTGTTTTGAGGTTAGATTCAATCAGTTTGATATAGTTGTCATAAGCATTCGAGATTTGTGTTTTAGTGAGCTTTCGCAGTCTGGAAAACTCACTGTAGAAAAATAGAGAATTTGAAGATTTCCACTTGTTATGGAAATATTGTTTTAGGCGAATATTACGTTTGATTTCTATAGTAAACCATGGCGGAAACGATTTATTTAATTTATTTGAATTTTTAATTATAGGGACAGATGTGTTGAATGTATCAGACAATTTGTCGTAAAACGCATTACATAGTTCATTTACATCTGTGAACCTATCCATAAACGACCAATCTATAATATTCATATCATCGTATAACTTCAAAAAGTTACATTTTTTGAAGTTGTACCTAACATTGGTGTTAGATGGAAACATAGCCTATTTGCCGCATATATCTAAGCTTAATGTAATCCGTAAAGGTGGGTGATAGTTGTCCTCTTGTACCAGAGGCAACTAATTTCTCGTAATACTTACAACACTATTAAAGTTACATAATACTAAATCTAATAACCTACTGTTACAGTTTAAGACATTGTTAAATTGTGTAAGTTTTAATAAATTGATAAAATTTAAAAGTACGCTGTACTTTCCATTATTTCGACATGGGTTATAATATTTAAATCACTAAATTATTCATATTTGAATATAAATATTAAAATTTTCGAATAATTTAAATATTTGTGAATGCATATTTGGTTACTTAACCATGAAAAATATCCAACGTTAATAGTATATTTTTATCTTCACTTGAAATCAGTGTTTTATACGCGTGGCGCATGAAGTAAAATTTCGAGTTTAGAAAAGCCCCGTGAAAATTTGTCTCGGGTCGCTGCGCGACCCTCGAAAAATTTTCTACGCGGGGCTTTTCTAAACTCGAAATTTTACTTCATGCTTAGTCTGGGAGTGGACAACACTCATTCTTGGAAGTTTCAAAATTGAACAATTACTCTAGATTACTAAGTTTATTATCGTTTTACAAAGGCTACTGCTCAAAGGACCAACTATGGTCTTCGCAGGACGAAGGACTACAGGGAATCGAAGTATATTTACAAGAAAACAACGAATATCTGAAGGTTTACAGCATGGATAGGAAAGAAAACATCTAATTTTGAAAAAATATAGAAGTTGTGTTGGTTTTCAGTGCATTTTAAACTTCACTTTAAATCAGTGTTTTATACGCGTGGTGCATGAAGTAAAATTTCAAGTTTAGAAAAGCCCCGCGAAAAATTGTCTCGGGTCGCTGCGCGACCCTCGACAAATTTTCTACGCGGGGCTTTTCTAAACTCGAAATTTTACTTCATGCTTAGTCTGGGAGTGGACAACACTCGTTTGAATTTTAAATTTAACTCTTTTAAAAAATCGACGTATGTAATATAATAAATCATCATTGAAATCATAGAAAAAGATGCAAAATTTTACCTAAAATTAACTTTTAGAGTTAACTTTATAATTTGTTCGGCTCTTAATGGGTGAATATTCTATTCCTTAAAAAAACGTTTTTATTTAATATTAAAGTCGCATTTAATACAATAACAAACTGTGAATAAATCGACATAAATCTAGAAATATCAAAAATCTCGACATGTAGAAAATCTTGACGGTCCACTCCCAGACTAAGCATGAAGTAAAATTTTGAGTTTAGAAAAGCCCCGCGTAGAAAATTTGTCGAGGGTCGCGCAGCGACCCGAGACAAATTTTCACGGGGCTTTTCTAAACTCGAAATTTTACTTCATGCGCCACGCGTATAAAACACTGATTTAAAGTGAAGTTAAAAACGCACTGAAAACCAACCCAACTTCGATATTTTTTCAAAATTGGATGTTTTCTTTCCTATCCATGCTGTAAACCTTCAGATATTTGTTGTTTTCTTGTAAATAAACTTCGATCCCCTGTAGTCCTTCGGTCTCCGAAGACCATGATTGGTCCTTCGAGCTGCAGCCTTTGTAAATTGGTAATAAACTTAGTAATCTATAGTAATCCTTTAATTTGAAACTTCTAAGAACGAGTGTTGTCCACTCCCAGACTAAGCATGAAGTAAAATTTCGAGTTTAGAAAAGCCCCGCGTAGAAAATTTTTCGAGGGTCGCGCAGCGACCCTCGACAAATTTTCACGGGGCTTTTCTAAACTCGAAATTTTACTTCATGCGCCAGGCGTATAAAACACAGATTCAAAATGAAGTTCAATAACACATATATCATCATTAATTAAAATCATTATATAATCAGATATTTAGTCGGTAAATGAACATGTTTGTTAATAGAAACTGATAGAATAAAATATTACTGGTTGCAAATAATAGATTCAAATTTATTTTTAAAGGATTTGTATCCGTGATTCAAAAATGAGGATTCGAATCTTTGATTCGAATCATATTTTTCACTTACGAATCCTTTATTCGAGTATTCGTGATTCGAATCATATTAGGTGATTCGGATTCGTGATTCGAATCGTTTTTGAGGATTCATCCCAGCTCTGCTGTTAACACATAGTTTAGTATAACCTCAAATTTGTTCCAACATTCAATTAGCAGTCTGGGCAACCGCACAAAAAAAATCCCGTCTACTCTAAATCATAGTTTAAATGATCGCACTGTATAATTTAATTATAGAAGGGGTAATCAAAAAGTGCATTTAGAAAACGTACACTTTTCATTTCAGGCTTTGTAAACTTACTTTTTGATCAACCCTCGTAACTCATCTCTAATTTGTTATTTCATTCCATCATTCAATTGGCAGTCTGGACAACCGCACAAAAAAAACTACCGCCTACTCTAAATCATAATTTAACTGTTTGAGCTTTAATATACAAAAATCTAAAAGGGCAGATAGAACCTAATCATTCTGAAATTTAATCCACTATTCAATTAGCATTCTGGGCAACCGCACAAAAAAAATTCCGCCTACTCTAAATCATAATTTAAATGACCGCGTTCATTTTTTAGTGTTTAAGAAATCGTGCTTTTATGATTATGTTAAAAGAGCAAAGTTTTCTTTTTAAAAGAGAAGTTATATTTTAAAGGTGAAGCCTTTGTTTTGGCGATAACTGTTTACTAAATAATGGAAAAATCTTGTTTTTATTTTCAATAAGAAAAATAATATGTCTAAGTTAAAGTCGCCGTTTTATATTTGATCCTTTTTTTCGTAGAACTAGAAAATATTTTCTTCTACAATCTATCTCGAACGAGCGAAGACTTTTACTTCGAAAAGAAAAGTCTTATTTTAAGGGCGAAGTCTTCCTTTTCGATATAAAACTATTAGATGATAAACATTATTTTTTTCTTTGAGAACGTTTTGAAAGGTCTTCTGTTTTATTTTTGGACTGAGTGAACCTTTCGTCAACATTTTATTTGTAACCAAATAAATAACAAACTAATGTATTAAAGAAAGGTTCTAAGTGTTTCAATAAAGTTCATCTTATAAATCATTTGTAATCAATATGTAAAGCTGTAAACAATTTGTAAATAAAATTGTTATAAATAACAAAACAAAATGAAGTATTAAAGGAAGGTTGTAATTGTGTTATAATAATAATAATAATAATAATAATGCTTTATTTCTCAACAGAATTACTTCCAATTACAGAGAAATGTATAGTGAAATCTAAAATATAGTGTAACTATTACTAATAATAATACATATAAAGAAAACATGGAAAATTTGGAGTGTATAAATCTTGAAGTATGGATATATATAAGGTTGTGCACTATAGATAATTACTTATAAAAATGCATTCCTGATTAGCTGGGGCGTTACATTGTATATATCAATATTTGGGTTGTTATTGCAATTTCGAATGATTCGAACTAAAGGGGAGTAGAGTAATAAAGAGCATTTGTTCTAGATGTAGGATACGCAAAGGTGTAATAATAATAATAGAGTTTATCTTTTAAATAAAGAGACAAGTTTGGGATTTCTTGTATTTGTAATCGATATGTAAATGTGTAAACAATTTGTGAATAAAATTATTGTGTTGTAAAGAAGTTTTAATCACTGATTAAAGTTAATCAGTTGTGATCCAAGTGGGCCAAAGATGGAAAGATAGAATGGAAATAATTGTCTTTGTTGAAACTATCTTTAAAGAGTGTATTCTTTTTCTGTAAAGATTCTGTAAAGAGAAAACGAGTCTAATTTCCAGAGAAACGACAATATTTTTGGAGAGAATGAAACATTTCTCTTTTAGAGACTAATTGGATTACGTGTTTTTAAAGCTCAGGTGTTCAAAAGTTTAATTTTGCCGATGATAAGGGTAAACATGCTATTTTGGGTGCCAAGGCAGCTGTTTATCCAAATTCCTGTCTAAATTGGGGTAAAAACTGGAATATCCAGCCACCCTTCGAAAACACGTGCCCTCCACGACAGACTTCCAGCAGTTGGCCCAACGAAAAAAAAAATGATAATCCAGAGTCATTTAATTAATGTTCCTTTAAATGAGAAAGAGTAAAGGTAATTGAATGTTTAGTCAAATTCTTTCATTAGAAATCTCAACCATGTTTATTTAAGGCCGTCGTTTCAAATTACAATCGTTTAATAACACGAAGGAACATAAGGTTCTGGTTAAAAAATATATATTTTGGTACACAATTATGCACTCTTGCTGGAAACAAAATGTAATTTTCCAATAAAATGGTCTGTATAGATATTATGAACAATTCTTTTTTCAAAGGAAAACGTGGATTTTAGATAACTATACATTTTATGAGAAAATGATATTAGAAGTTCTGGTTAAAAAATATATATTTTGGTACACAATTATGCACTCTTGCTGGAAACAAAATGTAATTTTCCAATAAAATGGTGTGTATAGATATTATGAACAATTCTTTTTTCAAAGGAAAACGTGTATTTTTAGATAACTATACATTTTATGAGAAAATGATATTAGAAGTTCTGGTTCAAAAATATATATTTTGGTACACAATTATGCACTCTTGCTGGAAACAAAATGTAATTTTCCAATAAAATGGTCTGTATAGATATTATGAACAATTCTTTTTTCAAAGGAAAACGTGTATTTTTAGATAACTATACATTTTATGAGAAAATGATATTAGAAGTTCTGGTTAAAAAATATATATTTTGGTACACAATTATGCACTCTTGCTGGAAACAAAATGTAATTTTCCAATAAAATGGTCTGTATAGATATTATGAACAATTCTTTTTTTCAAAGGAAAACGTGGATTTTTAGATAACTATACATTTTATGAGAAAATGATATTAGAATTGTATAATTAAGGAATCATTGTGGAGGGCATGATGAAGGCACATTTTAGAGTTTTTTAATTTTCTAATTTTACTTTTTACTATACTAAATAAAATAAAGAACAAAATCAAATCATTATGCCTTCTGCAATTGAATATTAGACAAATGTATAAAGAAAGAATTAAAAAACTCAAAATAATAACAAAAAATCAGTATTTTTAAGCTTGTATTTGACGACACTTTTTCTTGTACAAAAATATTGTACAAAAAATTATCAAATAGAACATGTTCTATTTCCATTATACAAAATTGTACAAGATTCGCGTTTGGTCATATTTTGATAGAAAATAGTAAACGATTTTCTTGAACAAGAAAATAGAGTCGTCTAATACAAGCTTTAGATCTCTTAAATCTTGAGCAATATGGAATTACTTCAATATACACTTGTATAAACAAATTTCAATGAAAGTCAAAATTAAATGCTCAAGGTGAGAAGACTCTTGTTCTAATTTATTGGCCTTGGCAACTAGGCCCTTATCGACCAATCTTAGTTATTTGTGACGAAAATTTTGATGTATGCAATGAAAAACTTCAAGAATCTATTTTAAATACTATCAACTCCTTATTAAGTTTATTATTATTAGCAATCATAATCATCAAGTTTCAATTTGTCTGATAATTTATATCAATATCTTCAATTTATTCAGCGGCAATAAAAAACAGGACGAAATGTCGATATTTATTACCGCTGGAACAATCGAAGGCTTTAATCTGAGAAAATTAAAGACTTTAATAGCTGAAAATGAACTAGTAACCGACGAAATTCAAGACATTTGAGTGGTCTAACTGCAAAACTCACATTCTCCACTTATTGTAAAAATTGAATTAGAGGTTTTTTTATGTCCGCCATGTTAAAGTACACGTGTTTATTGCAACTTGCCAAAAGTTTTCAAAAGTAGAAAATGTAAGTTTTGTAGTTAGACCACTCATTTGTAGACTAAAATTTCCGACGGCTGAATAATAGGTATAAATGATTCGAGAGAATAGGGAGATAGGGTCAAATGAACGAGACAAATTAAAACAAAAGATAGTTTCGTATTTTGTTTTGTTAATAATATCTTGAAGTTTATTTACTGAATAAGGTTTAATTTTCTTTAATTTTAAGTTGACCACCACTGTACAAAAATAAACGGTCGTCGGCGCGTATATCACGTAACAACAAACAAAAAACTCAACTCGAAAAAATACCTGAAATTTTTGGGGAGCACGCGAGCGCCGGCCCCTGTGCAATTAAGCAATCAATTTCAGATTTTCTGGGCCGTGCGCGCACAATCCTTAAAAAACAATTAAACAATTAAACCACGACAAAATAAGGCGCTAACCGGCCAACAGCTCGAAATTACAAGTGTATAATTCTTGAAGTTCTTTTCCGAATCTTGAAAAACATTACAGGCTTGATACCACACATTTATAATCTGTAGGTACACAAATGTAAGAAATTTGGTTCAAAATTGTGTTGGCATTTCTATATTTTGCATAAAGATTCCAAATAAAATCGATTTTCTAATAATTACAAAATTTAAATATTTTTGGATATGCATTGTTTTAGTGAAACTCTTTATTAATGCATGAAATAATATTTTAAGTGACGAGGCCAATAAAAATAGATTTACAAATTTTATTAATTAAAGAAAATTCAGGGTGCCCGTATTTCAACAGAATGTATGGGGATCTTGGTTATTTGAAGGGATAAAGAGTCGGTTAAATTGGGGCAAAGTTGCGTACTTAAGGGCAAAATAATT
This sequence comes from Philonthus cognatus, assembly GCA_932526585.2. Lineage (NCBI taxonomy): Eukaryota > Metazoa > Arthropoda > Insecta > Coleoptera > Staphylinidae > Philonthus > Philonthus cognatus. The sequence goes on along the minus strand of OW052249.1, from coordinate 20,770,495 downwards.
TTGAGATATTGTCAAAAAAACGGATTTTTTTTAAATTTCGTTTTTATTTTCTATTCAAAAACTATTGAATCCAGACATTTACAACTTTGACATTATACAGAGAGTTTTTTTAATAATAATAATATAATAAGTATTTATTGCCCAACAGGAAATTTCCCAATTACAAGACAATGATAATACAATAAACAATGTATGTATGTACATAAATAAATTTAAATCTTTAAGTAACACCGAACATGCCAGAAAAATTTCACTGTAAATTTTCCTATGTTCGATGTGTTCTAGGACGCATCAAAGCATTGAGTGCGATGTGATTGGTCACGATTTCCAATGGTAATATAGTCAATAGTCTTCTGGGTGCGATTTCATTGGTTACGATTTTTAGTAGTTCTAATGCAAATTAAGACTAATGTAAATAGGGTACATGTAACGTCAAAATAAAATATGTCACTTATTAAATCTTGTGCGTTTATGGTAAATGCAGTGTGTGGGAATATGGAATATACTTTTTTGTCCAAAGCAAGACATCGGCATTTTAAAACAATCAAGATTAATACTGTCTATTTTTTGTAAATGTTTAGATACTCCTTGTTTTTTTCTGTAGTTCAATTTGAAGCTTTAAACGAGTGTTTTCCACTCCCAGACTAAGCATGAAGTAAAATTTCGAGTTTAGAAAAGCCCCGTGAAAATTTGTCGAGGGTCGCGCAGCGACCCGAGACAAATTTTCTGGGCTTTTCTAAACTCGAAATTTTACTTCATGCGCCACGCGTATAAAACACTAGAATATTGTAATAGTTATGTATATTCGAACTTCACTTGAAATCTGTGTTTTATACCCGTGGCGCATTGAAAGAATACTAACTACACAAAATACAAGCGTGGTTACCACTCTGCTCTTATCGAGGCAAAAATAACAGCCAATGATTCCTTTATCAAAAACTCAAAAAACAGCCCGAAAGCACGTTGGTCCTTAATCAATAAAAAAACCATCAACACACCGTGATATAACCTGTGATATTAGTCCTAATTCTTTTAATACTTACTTTGCTAATGTGGCGGTGAACATTTCACAAAGCCTTCCTGACCCAACTTAAACACCCTCAACATTTATGTTAGACTGTTCCATTAACTGCTCAACATATTTTTTGTTTAAGAAAACCAGTTCTGTACAAGTCAGAGATATAGTACTTGGACTAAAAAACTCCCCATCGAGAGACATCTATAGTCTTACAACAGGTTTGCTTAAGAGTGTTATAGATGTCATAGTTACTCCACTAACGAAGCTGATAAACATCTGTATTGAGGATAGCGTATTTCCATCATCCCTTAAAAAAGCGTATATCACTCCTATTTTTAAGAAAGGCGATCGGGAAAATTTTAGCAACTATCGACCAATTGCTATACTACCAGTGGTAGCAAAAGTATTTGAGAAGGTCTTACTAAATCAAATTATAGACTTTTTGGAGACCCATCAACTTCTTTCCTCCACACAATACGGTTTTCGGAGGGGGAAGTGTACGGCCGATGCGATCGTGAACCTAACTGAGGAAATTACTAGCAATTTTGAAGCTGGTATGCACTCAGTGACATCATTTCTGGACCTTAGTAAGGCATTCGATTGCATCGACCATGATATCCTTTTACGGAAATTGTATTTTTATAATTTCCATCCCACCACCTGTCGCTTAATTAATACGTACTTAATTAAGCGAGAGCAATCAGTCGTCATAGGGCAAAGAACATCTAATCAGATTAACCTAAAATTTGGGGTACCCCAGGGATCAATCCTCGGACCGGTTGTTTTTTTACTTTGCATCAATGACTTACCATCTGCGTCTATGTCCCCTATATTCTTTCTTTTTTTTTTTTGTTGTATTTGGCTTTTGCCTGGCCTTGGGAACTTGCCCATTAGCCAACATCATTTATTTATATATATTTTGTATTAATTAATTGTTTAACATTACAATTTGTAGTATGCTATTATACGGACAAACACTCACATTCATACCACACCCAGGGTCACGACGAGAAATTATTTTTAAATAAAGTCTCCCCGTGCACGGGAATCGAACCCGAGTTTGTGGCTCGCCGAGCGATACAGCCCGACGACGTTACCGCTCGGCCACCACCTGCCCCCATATTCTTTCAATTTGCAGACGATACCACATACATCAGCAAATCACATGATATCCTGCAAGCGAATATAGAACACGAGGTATGTAAAGAAAGGATTGGTAACTGGTTTGTGTCAAATGGGCTATCCTTAGACACTAATAAAACTGTCGATTTAACATTCTCGCTGCGAACCGACATTTCCAGGGAAATAACAGCTCGTTTTCTGGGTGTGTGCCTAGATCACAAATTATCGTGGCACTGACATGGAGAGGCAGTGTCAGGGAAATTATGCAAGTCAATATACCTGCTGCGTCAATTAAAATCAAGTTTGCCAGCTGCAGCCTTACTTACTGCATACTTTGCTTTGTGCGAATCCCACCTATCGCACAGCATTCTGGCATGGGGACATTCTGCTACTATGCAGCGCATGTTTGGCCTCCAAAGACGCGCGGTAAGGGTAATATCGGGTTTAGGATACCAACATGACTGCAAAGCTACATTCATAGATCTTGGTATTCTAACACTCCCCTTATTGTTTGTATTGGAATGTCTGATGCATGTTCGAAAAAACTTAGCATCTTATCCTACTCATACGGACATACACCATCACAACACTAGAGCAAGTCGCAACATTTGCCTACCAAACATTCGCTTATGTAAGTCACAGAATGGTACAAACTATTTCGGACCAAAAATATTTAATCTTTTGCCAGAACCGGTTAAATCTCTTGGTATTAAACAATTTAAGAACACAATAAAAAACTACCTCAAGGGGCAAGCATTCTATAGCATGAACGAATGCTTAACCGATAAGTACACAATTTAATGCAAGTGCCCGGGAAGCGTCCCCTATCCAATAAATCATTAGATTTTACTATATAACCAACTAGTTGTCTTGTTTATGTATTTATGTATTTTTTTCAACTTTGTATTATATATGCACAGTATTGTAAGAAGTCATTATTTAATGTTTTGTTCTACTTTTTATATTTTATTATACACACTTGACGAATGTAAGCTGATTATGCACTTAACATGAATAAACTACTACTACTACTACTACTATTGTGATGTTATGATTGTAAGTTACTAAAATTACTATATCAAATACAGTCAATAATATCTTGTGGTGGAGGCGGTTACTTTGTGAAACATTGTAAATATTTAAATAATTAACACTGATTCCTTTTTTGTATTCACTTTTTATTTTGAACTGTGACTAATTTCGGCTGAACAGCGAGCCATTATCAAACGAGTTTGATAATGGCTCGCTGTTGAGCCGAAACTAGTCGCAGTTTAAAATAAAAAGTGAATACAAAAAAGTAATCAGTGTTAATTATTCAAATACAGTCAATAAAGTGATTAAATGACAAAATAGTAATAAGTTAAAATACAGTCCATAGAGACATAATTAGACAAAATCTTACGATAGTCATAAGGTAGTTAAGTGACTTACAGTCATAATATCACAATAGTCAAAATGTGAATTTACAACTAAATAACTAGGATGACTAACATAAGTCTATCGTTTCAGCTTGACATAAGTCGGCGCTAGCCGACATTTAGTCCATTAAGTCAACTTGACATAAATCGGCGTTAGCCGACATTTGAACTATAATGATAGTTGACATAAGTCGGCGTCAGCCGACATTTGAACTATAATGACAGTTGACATAACTCGACGTAAGCAGATATTTAACCAATCGTGCCAACTTGACACGAGTTTGAATTGAACTATAATGAGATCGCCATGTTGTTTTTTTTTTCGTTGTGATAGTTACGATACATATTCTAACAGTTGTGATGTACTTTAAAGTAACGAGCGTTTCCACTCCCAGACTAAGCATGAAGTAAAATTTCGAGTCTAGAAAAGCCCCGCTTAGAAAATTTGTCGAGGGTCGCGCAGCGACCCGAGACAAATTTTCACGGGGCTTTTCTAAACTCGAAATTTTACTTCATGCGCCACGCGTATAAACCACCGATTTACAGTAAAGTTAGATATAATATAACGCTTAGATGTGATGTGATCAATATTTATTGAGATTTAGCGAAAAATGCAAGAATTACTCTTTTTGTTAAGAGTTTTAAAATAATTAGTTATTATTAATTTTGACTGCTAACAATGATTGACTGCTGTCAAAATGTTAGTAATTAATAGATATGACGTCATTGTTTACAAGGCACTGTTTGCAAAAAAGAAAATATTATAATTTTTAATATTAAATCTAAAATAAATCACTGAGTTCAGAAAAATATATTCTTTCAAAAAATATGAAAATCCAAAAAAAAAAAAACACGCCCATTGGAAAAACAAAAGTTGGCCATGGTCCCCAGGTACATGCTACAGTTATCTTAAAAAAATATGCTAATAGATTCCTCATTAAAAAGTGCCTTTATGACGTCAAAGTTGTAAACGTCAAAATTCAGTAGTTTATGAATAAAAAAATAATTACGATTTTTCAAAAAAACAGTTTTTTGTTAATATATATGAAAACAAAAAAGATATTTCAAAATTGTTTTTAGATTATTAGGCCCTAAAATACGCAACTTTGCCCCAATTTAACCGACTCTGTATATCTTCAAATAACTGAGATCCCCATACATTCTGTCGAAATACGGACACCCTGTATATGATAGTATCAAATGGACACTATTCAGTTTTTGAGTACGTATTGAATAGGTCAACAATCTTTTTGAACGCAAGCAAAGATCACGTCGATCCCGCGAAAGGAAAAAAAATCGAAAATCCCTCACGAATCCCATCGCGAATTCTTGCACATTTTCCACGTCCTCTCTATGCGGAGGAATTCCCCGACGGAGTAGACACCTTCTTCACCATGTCTCTCTATCCTCCCATCCTTTGTTCCCTCCGACGAGTCTATTTGCGTGCCCCGCGCTAATTTAAGCAACATCTGGAGCAGACGACCCGAAAGTCGGAAGCAATCAATTTCTCTATTTTCCCCGTTTTTCGGAAACGAAACGCACACACACACACACGTGTGTTTATATTCTTATTTTATAGCACGTGCCCCCGAAAAAGAGGGTTGTCGCAGTTGCAGTTACCCAAAAGGGAGTCATAACAGTGTCTAATTAGAGAGCGAGTGTTTACGAGAAGTGAGGAGGAATCTGGGTGGAAACTGGATTTAAATTTAGACTCGGGCAGAAGGTTTCTTTTATTCGGTCGTCGATTGATACCTTCCGAAAGTGAGTCTTTGAAATAGGTAACAAGACTTTAAAACTCGAATTAGTTTCTCGTCTTTCCTGTGGTGAATCGTATAAGGACCCGATCAAAACATCCGTGCAATCTCTCTGAAGAATGCACAAGAATGAAATTTTAAAGAGCGGAGATTTCTTCTACAAAATTGATTTTTTGATTTAGGAAGGTGGGCTTTGAAAACAAAACTAACAGGATTGATTTTAAAGAAAATATTTACAATTCGCGTAACATTGAGCTAACTATCTTTAATGAAAATTGCGTTTTATAATGGAGAAACTGCGAAATAAGGTGTTTGAAATTCTAAAAGTTATTACATACTAGTACGCAGTTTCAATTTGTCTGCGTTTTGACTTTTCTCTGATTTTTCTTTGGAGTTTGCCCCGCCTTCATCCTGTTTCTTCTTTAGAGCTTCTTGGCAGATTACGAGCATTTCTAACAGCTTGAATAAAATTTTTGGAGATCTCGATTTTCGTTACATCCCCATGATAGAGAATGCTATTGTACACTCATCGTTGGTAAACTAATGATTCCTCAGACAAGTTTTCAACTAACGTTTCTTTGTTAATTAAAAATCCAGACTCACAAAGAATATTTCCATGCGATAAGATAGTTCTCTTTATGAAGTTACGCAATGCCTCAAAATTCTCCTTTTTTGGAATAATTTCCATCCCAAAAATCGTCTAATCTTTGAGATTTCCTGGAGAAGTTTGACATCGCATCTTCGAATAATGGCTCTTTACACACAGTTTTATAACGTTTTTAGATATTATCTGCTTGAAGTCCAGTCTAGAAATCAGAGCTGGGCAGGATTCGAATCAATCAGGATTCGATTACCGGATTCGAATCCTTTTAGAGGATTCAAAAGAGGTATTCGAATACTTTAATGAAAACGGATTCGTGATCCAGATTTGTTACATTTTTTTAAAAGGATTCGTATTCGAATCCAGATGTAGATGATTCGAATCCTTATAAAAGGATTCGAATCCCTATAAAAGGATTCGAGTTCTTATAAAAGGATTCGAATCCTTATAAAAGGAATCGAATCCTCATACACGGATTCAAATCCTCCTAAATAATTCGAATCATCGCTATTAAGGCTGGGATTCGAATTCGATTAATTCAAATAGTTAAATATTCTAATATGAATATTTAAATTACTAAATTATTCATATTTGAATATAAATATTTAAATTTTCAAATAATTCAAATATTTGTGAATGCATATTTTCTTACTTAACCATGAAAAATATCCAACGTTAATAGTATATTTTTAACTTCACTTGAAATCAGTGTTTTATACGCGTGGCGCATGAAGTAAAATTTCGAATTTAGAAAAGCCCCGTGAAAATTTGTCTCGGGTCGCTGCGCGACCCTCGACAAATTTTCTACGCGGGGCTTTTCTAAATTCAAAATTTTACTTCATGCTTAGTCTGGGAGTGGACAACACTCGTTCTTAGAAGTTTCAAATTAAAGGATCACTCTAGATTACTAAGTTTATTACCATTTTACAAAGGCCACAGCTCGAAGAACCAACCATGGTCTTCGGACTACAGGGAATCGAAGTTTCTTTACAAAAAAACAACGAATATCTGAAGGTTTACAGCATGGATGGGAAAGAAAACATCTAATTTTGAAAAAATATCGAAGTTGGGTTGGTTTTCAGTGCATTTTTAACTTCACTTTAAATCAGTGTTTTATACGCGTGGCGCATAAAGTAAAATTTCGAGTTTAGAAAAGCCCCGCGAAAATTTGTCTCGGGTCGCTGCGCGACCCTCGACAAATTTTCTACGCGGGGCTTTTCTAAACTCGAAATTTTACTTTATGCTTAGTCTGGGAGTGGACAACACTCGTTTGAATTTTAAATTTAACTCTTTTAAAAAATCGACGTATGTAATATAATAAATCATTCAAAAATCATAGAAAAAGATGCAAAATTTTACCTAAAATTAACTTTTAGAGTTAACTTTATAATTTGCTTGGCTATTAATGGGTGAATATTCTATTCCTAAAAAAACCGTTTTTATTTAATATTAGAGTTGCATTTAATACAATAACAAACTGTGAATAAATCGACATAAATCTAGAAATATCGAAAATCTCGACATGTAGAAAATCTTCACGGTCCACTCCCAGACTAAGCATGAAGTAAAATTTCGAGTTTAGAAAAGCCCCGCGTAGAAAATTTGTCGAGGGTCGCGCAGCGACCCGAGACAAATTTTCACGGGGCTTTTCTAAACTCGAAATTATACTTCATTGCCCACGCGTATAAAACAGATTTAAAATGAAGTTCAATAACAGATATATCATCATTAATTTAAATCATTATATAATCAGATATTTAGTCGGTAAATGAACATTTTTGTTAATAGAACTGATGGAATAAAATATTACTGGTTGCAAATAATAGATTCAAATTTATTTTTAAAGGATTTGTATCCGTGATTCAAAAATGAGGATTCGAATCTTTGATTCGAATCATATTTTTAACTTACGAATCCTTTATTCGAGTATTCGTGATTCGAATCATATTAGGTGATTCGGATTCGTGATTCGAATCCTGTTTTTGAGGATTCATCCCAGCTCTGCTAGAAATTCTCGTTTTGCAATATTAGGATCGAAACATGCGATTCCTTTTGTCAACGGGTAAATCAGAGGTGAATTTTTCAAAGGGTGAGGCGCAGAAGTCAATCAAAGCCTTTCTAGAAAAGCAGTACTACATCGATATCTTTCACTTTTTCGATTTTGCGAAAAGCAGCTTTAACAGAAAATCCGAGATCAATTCTTTTCGAAGAAACAAGATGGACACAGCTTTGAAATCAATTGAAGCGAGATTTGGTGCAGACATTACGCTTCGAAGTGTCTCTTGCAGTTGTCCATTTAGTAAAGGCGCAAGAGGTTCTTTGAACTGAAATTGCTTCAAAAATGGCTTAACTTCTGAGGCCATCATTTAAAAAAAAGGCCAGTTTGGCAGGTAAGAATGTGTCTTCTAGAGCAGTGGTGGCAGTCTTAAAACTGTTGCATTCCGGAATCGTATTTTTGTCTTTAACACCGTGAACATTTAAAAAAGGCCAGTTTTGCAGGTAAGAATGTGTCTTCCAGAGCAGTGGTGGCAGTCTTAAAACTGTTGCATTCCGGAATCGTATTTTTGTTCCTAACACTTCTGTACATTTGGTAGTATAATAACAGCTTGTCCAGCAACACTGAAATTCTCCATCCAGCGCACCGCACAAAACTTTAAAGGAAATAAAGAAGATTTTGAATACTTATGGTGACAAAATAAATAGTAAAGTGCTTTTAAGAATAAACTAATATTCCATCCTGTCAATTGCATGGATTTCTTGTAAGAGTTTTTAACTGTATGTAGCGCACAACTTCCCAAACTCACCAGCACTGCCTTATCAATATTTTCTTCTTTTCGCTTAGATCTAAGATCTAGTAGGAATTTTGTATTCACATTCGGTCCGACCATCGATATTTGGAGCACTTTGGTCTTGTCCAAACCTTTCGTTGCATCAAGGAACGAGTCTAGTAATTCAGATGCACATGCATGTCCAAGAAATGAGGAACAGTAGTACCTAGTGCTAACCAGATTTTTTTACAGGATTCCAGAAATATACGAAAACGTCCATCGCCCTTTTTGAGAAACTTTGTTCAGGGATTCATCAAAGCCAATTACTAAGTAATCACTTTTGTAGCACAAATCTTGAAGCAAACGAAATAAGTACGGTGCAAGACCAAAGTTGACAGTGCACGCTATTTGTGTTCGTTGCAATTTCATAGAAGATGCGATCTGTGAATCCGAAAACATTAGGGGGAAGAGATTTACCGCTTCAATGTTTCCCAGACTTCTGAGAAAATTCCTTGACTTTTCCCTAACAAAATTCCCTGACTAACAAAATTCACTGACTCTTTCAGATTTTCCAGAAAGTGGCCAGCCTGTGATCAAATTTTTCTCTCAATATTCGCCAACGAACATGATTTTCTGATCAAGTTTAATGATAATATTGTCTATTTATCAATATCAAACATTCGTATAAATCCACGAACATTCGTAAACGCACGTGCGAAGTCAATAAACCCCGCGCAGAAAATCCAATTTAATTTACAAAACCGCCGGCGCGCAACAATTTATTAAAATAAATCAATAATAATTCTCTCTTCGATCTCTCTTATCTCGCTCAATATCCCAACCGGTGTTATTTGCATGCCGCACAACGCTCTCCTAAACCTCAAAAAACTCATTAAGCGCAATTGATTCCCCGCGTACTTGCAGAGTTTTCCAATCGAGGTAGCGTTAATAAATAACAAAATACCTTCGACAAATTACAACCGGGTAAAATATTGCATTCCGCAAATACCTGCATACACTTACTTACACAGAGAGAGAGATAAACCATAAAGATTATATTATACACAAAGTGAGTTCAGTTTGCGGTATTTAATGTAGGTTAAATATTTATCTGCGTTATTATTAGTAGGTATTATTGTTGGTGTGTTGGTATTTGTTGTGTAAATTATGCGAATAAAGTGTGTATTTGGTGTACTCACCTCGACCAGAGTGATGATGATAATGAAGAGGGGCGGGGGCCGGCAGGTGTAATGGTCCGCGTAGTATTTCCGGTCTCTTTCGTCCGTTAGGAATTCCTCGGCGATTATTCTGACCATTCTGGAACGAAATATTATTCTGGTTTTAATAACTAACTGCACACGCGCTCTTTAATTTTCATTTTATGCCGGTCGTCGTTTCTTTTTTGTTTTCGCGAACATGCAAAGACGGGATTTTTTTTATTATTATTTCATTTCGGGAGCTTGACCCGACCTGTCAAAGTCAACCATGGTGAAAATCCCGAGCCAGTTTAAACGTGTTTCATTTGTTTCAGGTTATTTCCGACACACACACAAAATTATGTTGTTAGGTACTTAAATTAAAAAGTCAACAGTAGATTGAGATTAAATAAGTTAAACGTAAAGTATTGCCAAATATCGTCGTTAAAGTTTTGGCATAGCATATCTCAAAAAAATGCGAAATTGAGTTTGCATACTTTTAGATTTATATTTTTTGCCATTGTGTTGGTAACAATAATTCATCGTTCTGATGCTTGAAACCGCCACAATCGAGGTTTTTATCATTTTCACATTTCTCAAATCACAAATCTTCACATATCTCAAATCACAAATCTTCACATATCTCAAAACAGTTTTTTCGCTCTCTTGCAAAGCAGAGAAAAGTGAAATATGCGATGTTGAAACCTAAACGACAATATGTACATTTTCAGGCATTCGTTATTTTTTAAAAGAGTTTAATTTGAAGCTTTAAAAGTGTTTCCATTCCCAGACTAAGCATGAAGTAACATTTCGAGTTTAGAAAAGCCTGAAAATTTGGTTTGGTCGCGTAGCGCGGAGCGACCGAATAAAATTTTCAGGCTTTTCTAAACTCGAAATTTTACTTCATGTGCCACACGAATTTCATACTGCAAAATTGTTAAGTTTAACGTTTAAAGAAGAGTATTAAACTACTGAAAAAATAAAAAAATCTACTTATTGCTGGGCTCGATGCGCTTCGGATGAAACAAATAATTTAAAAAATCATAAGTACCTTTGGCCCCCGTTATTTTTATTTAAGTTTTTGAGCGATTGTTAAAATAATGTCTAAATAACGACGAATGCCTGAACGCATACAGCGTATGTGAGGAGTTTTTCTATTAAATATATACAGCGTGTAAACGAACTACTGTACACCACATAAGGGGCAGCGTTTAAATAAACAATACCTGCATTTGAAATTACCATACCTTTAGTAGATAGCTCACAAATAATTATTAAAAATAATTAATAATAATAGGCCACATGTTTGTGGTATCTGGTATACGCGCACATTGCGTATTTTAAGAGAGATTCCACATAGACTGGTAGTTTTTAAACGATTTGGATATCGAATTACACCATCCAGAGAAAAGTGGGTCAGATTGTGAAGAATTATGTCTATGTTATCGTTTTCATAAGTACCCATTGCTGACTAAATTCCGAATATTTTCTAAACGTGTTAATGAAATTCAATATTTTTCCTTATTAGGTTCACACTTCACTTTATCTCCACTCTTATTGAAATGTTTAGATAAGAGCGGCGAGGGTGGATGATTTTTAAACATAAAAATAGTTTGCTGTTTAGTCTATGGTGAAACTTATTCCATGAAACATCTACCTTTTGTAACATGGCGCGATACGTTTATTCAAACATTGAATTGGCAGACATGTTTCTTATTTACGGTGAAACTCGGTGTAATTCCGCGGAAGCTGTAAGAATTTATCAAGAGCGATTTCCTGAACGACACTTACCACCGCCAAACCGATTTAGAAATTTATTACAAAGAGCACGCGACACTGGAAGTTTGCAGCCCGTCGCCGGAGCCGTCGGAGGTGGTGACCGTCCAATGCGATATTTGCGAGCGGAAGATGAAATTTTGAATCTGTTGGAAGCGGATCCTGGTTTAAGTACCCGTATTATCGCCGCTCAGCTAAATGTATCGCACACATTTATCAGCAGTGTTATACGAGACAATAATTTTTATCCGTATCACTACCAGCGTGTACAACATCTTCAACCCCATGATTTTCCCAAAAGAATTGCATTTTGTCAATGGATTTTGGCACAAAATGTTCAAAATCCTAACTTTACCAAAGACATTTTAGTGACCGACGAATCGTGCTTTACACGTAATGGAAGTTTTAATTTCCATAATATGCATGTTTATGCAATAGAAAATCCTCGTGTTACGCGTAGAACTCATTTCCAGCATCGCTTCTTCCTTAATATCTGGGCAGGTATTTTAAATGATCAATTAATTGGGCCATTTATGTTCCCATTTAATTTGAATGGAGAACGATATTTGCGATTTTTGCAAGATGACCTTTTAGATCTTCTAGAAAATGTACCCTTAGCGGTTCTTAGAAGAATGTGGTATTTGCAAGATGGTGCGGCAGCTCACTATGAAAGGCGCGTTAGAAGATATTTGGATGATGAGTTTCCAGGACATTGGGTTGGTCGTGGAGGCCCTGTACCATGGCCTCCAAGAAGTCCGGATGTAAACTCCTTAGATTTTTTTCTTTGGGGATACTTTAAAAGTGAAGTCTACACTACGGAAATTGACAATGCTGAAATGCTGATACAACGAGTAAACGCCGCGGCTAATACCATTCGTGAAAAACCTCGTGAAATGTTTGCTACTGTTCGTGCAAATTGGATACGTAGAGCCCAAATGTGCATTGAGTGCGGCGGACGTCACTTTAAACACTTATTGTGATTTTTTTTATACGTAACCCAGTTTCATCTAGTAATTCTAGACAGTGTGTGTGTGTAGTGCGTGCTAAGTGATTTATACGTCTCGCAGTAGTAACAGTAAATAAACAATACCACAAATGAGTGACCTAGTTTCATCTAGTAATTCGAGACAGCGTGCGTGTTTAGTGCGTGCGAAGTGATTTATGTGCCTCGCAGTAGTAAAAGTAAATAAAAAATACAACAACTTACGCATCCACGAAAAATATCATGAACACAGGTAACCAGAAGTTTTCAAAAAGTAAAAAATGCATGTAAAATTATGAAAAATCCAATATTTTTTTCCGATTTTATTTTTGCTGCAATTGGTGTCAAAATATTTTGTGTATACGCCCTTAAGAGGATGTACATTAGTTCGATTACACGCTGTATATCTCAATATATTGTATACGCTATACATTTTTAGATATTCTTTTTATTACATTCCCATTATTTTTATTGAATTCTCATTGTTTTTAATTGTTGCGTGTTTAATGGAAATAAAAAAGACCATCCAGGTTCGGAAGCTATTTTGTAACAAACAGACCCATGATCAATTAATGATAGAAACAAAATAACAGAACATAATCGGAAACAAGGAGTGTAATTACAGTTTATAATCCGTGAAGTTTTAATGGTTTTCCAAAAAAATCTGCTTATCTTTTTTCAATGCCATCAATTTTTTTTAATGGTTTCTCATAATAGAACCAAAAAATATGTAACCTATACGAGGTTATATAATGTGGTAAAATCCGAAAAGATAGTTGGATAAAAACGTTTATATAATCTCTAAAACTAGCTTTTATTTTTATTTTTTTTTAATTTAATTTATTCATATCCCACCAGAGGGTTTACATGCGTGATAGTATATGGTATACAAAATAATATTTGGCATTACAAAATTAGTTTAAGAAAATTGACTACCTCTAAAATCACGGCCGATGGCATCCACGGCCGTGATTCTAGAGGTAGTCAATTTTTTTATATATTTATTAACGTTTTCACTAACATATAATAGAGACTCCAATATAAATAAACTTGGTATCGTGAGTATTTTAAATTGAATGAATTGGCTTCGACAGTCATCGCGATATCCAATCCGTCCTAAAATTCTAATAGCTCTTCGTTGTAGTTTGAAAATGTTCACAGCCTCACCATATCAAAATGCAGTAGCTAGCATGTGACAGGAAAAGTCCATGATACACAGACGACAGGGCATATTCAGGCAGTGTAGTTTTTAGATTTCTTAAAAGGTAAGTGTTTTTACTCAGTTTATTACCAAGGAGTTTCACATATTCCTTCCAGTTTAGTTTGGAATCAAGTGTAGCCCCGAGAAATCTAGCAGTACCATCCTCTTCATAATCATCTTTTTATATTAAATTAACTTTATGTATCATGTAAGATAGAGAACTGATGAAATTAGGTCATTGCATTATAATTAATCCATAGGGTATCATTAAATACATACAGTAGTGTGTTTGTTCTGTCGTATGAATATAAGGGAGGAAAAAATAACAAATGTTTGCTCAAACGTCATTTATCACGGCCCTTTGGTAACAAAATCTAGCAGTACCATCCTCTTCATTGCCTCGTTTTAAAGAAAATGTAACATTTATAGTTTTAGTTGTATTCAAAGAACGTCGGTTGGCATTGAACCAATCGGACACTGTATTGTTTACAATGCTCCTGTTATTCTGAGCACCTTTAAATGTATCCGATGTGTTCAATGCAGTGGTATCATCGGCGCACATTATAATAATTCCATCATCGATGTGAGCAGGTAGGTCATTGATGTATATCAAAAAGAGCAGGGGGCTAAAAATGGAACCTTGAGGGACCCCATATGATATACCAGCTGGTTCATATGACATTTCTTTAAATACAACACGTTAAGTTCTATTTTGCAAATAGGAATTAAGTAGACGGCAACTCTCCGGGTTAAAATTATAGAAATATAACTTCCGCAGTAGAACGTCACCTTGGACACAGTCAAATGCCTTGCTAAGATCAAATAAAGATGTTGCACAGTATTTTCCTCATAGCAGTTTGTAATTTCTTCTACAAGGACCCGGACTGCGTCCCCAGCTGATCGTCCTCTGCGAAAGACGAATTGATTGACGTCCAGTAAATTGTTATCATCTAGGAATATGATAATTTGATTACACAGTATTTTCTTAAATATTTTAGAAATAATAGGCAATAAAGAGATGGGTCGGTAATTATTAATATCATTATGTGACCCTTTTTATGTAAAGGAATAACATTAGCTATCTTGAGGCAATTAGGAAACACATAACTTCGTATACGCAAGTTAGGTTTTAGAAATTTGAAGACTAGAATTACCAAAAATATGCACCAAAAATATTTAACCCTGTAAAAGTCAGCTGCACAAGCAATGTTTATACAGCATGTTTAAGATTCACGACTGGTTGCCTAAAGAGTAGGTGAAGTGACATAAGGCTATAATAGTGTTTCAATCTAACTAAAAAACTCAAATCAAATTAAGGAGGGGCGTGAAGTTATGAGAGGGGGCGCGACCTGAAAAAGGTTGAGAACCCCTGCACTAAACTGTGCCAAAAAAAACGATATATTCTTATTTTGCTCTTCATCAGTATATTGTTCCCTATTCAAATTCATTAGGATCCCCTAAATTTCAATGAAATCTAACAGTATTTAGAAGTCCATCAATGAAAACATGAAAACACAGCAAGGAACGCAAACGAATCTAGTGCATGTCGTCACCACAGGCACGCCACCTTGGAATGATGTTGCCGGAAAACTTAAACCAATGGCTGTAAATTGATTGTTTACATTTTTATGTTTAAACAATATATTTATAATGCTCACGCCCGGTATTATCAACATTTTTTTAAACAGGCATTTAGTCAAATGATGTTACAGCGTACATCAATGTACATCAATGGTTGGAATTATGTAATCACTTCAATTCACTTTTGCCGCCTTTTTACTTCCCCCCATATGTAATACAAAGGGAACATTTTCGAATCAAAAATTTTAGCGGAAATATCCGTTTTGAGGTCCCCTGAGTCGAATAAGACCATTTTTGAAAAATGTCTGTCTGTCTGTCTGTCTGTCTGTGTGTCTGTGTGCGCTGTACCGCAAAAACCGCTAAAGATATCGAGATGAAACTTGAAACTTAAGCTTCTTGTTACAATCGGAAGAACTGAAAAGCTTCTGGTGAAAATCGGAAGTGGTACTTTACTCTTAGCGTTTTTCAGTTTTTTCAGATTTTTTCAATAAATGTTCATCAAACAAAAAATTCTTTCAAATAAAAGTTGTAGATAATAACAAAATGAAGATGTATTGTTCATTTACTTTTTGTCATAGTACTCTTAGTTTTTGAGATATCTCAAAAGTTGTGTGTTTTATCTAGTTATTGATGTGTGACAGTGTATGTGTCGATACAATTGAAAAATGTTTCAAATAAAAGTTGTAGGAAATAAAAAACTAAAGATTTTTTGTGGATTCACTTTTTGTCATAGCACTCTTAGTTTTTGAGATATTTAATAAATAGTGTTTTTTATCTAGTCATTGATTTGTGTCAGTGTGTGTGCTGATACAATTGGAAAATGTTTCAAATAAAAGTTGTAGGTAGTAGAATATTAAAGATTTTTTGTATCTTCACTTTTTGTCATAGCACTCTTAGTTTTTGAGATATTCAATAAATAGTGTTTTTTATCTAGTCATTGGTTTGCGTCAGTATGTGTTGATCCAATTGAAAAATGTTTCAAATAAAAGTTGTAGTTATCAAAGAGTTAAAGACATTTTGAAAATAATAATGCTATAAATATTTTAAAAGTGATTTAATACGCAATTTCCGGGGGAAAGTACTATGATGGACACATCACCATTTTTAAAATTGTGCACCTAAACTAAACTGTTACTGTCGTCTGTCAAACAAACAAAAATAAAGCAATTTATCGAAATGTATTCTGATGAGAATAATGCTTTCATAATCGAGTCGTACTTTCGGAATGGGCGATTAGAAAATGGGGCATGGATCTATTCAATACCAGAGTGTGTTCGAGAATTTCAGAAGAAGTTTCCGGATCACCAATTTGAATATTCGGTGTTATCAAAACATATTCTACGAATAGTGAATCGTTTCAGGCAAACTGGTAGTGTGCAGAGAGGTAAATCGTCAGGCAGGCCCTCTGTGTCACAAGAGGTTGTCGAAGATGTCAGACAACGACTCGCTGTAAGCCCGCAGAAATCTATTCGCAAATTGGCTTTGCAAACTGCAATTCCTTCGAGCACGTGCCATAAGATTGTGAGAAAGAGGTTGAACTTACATCCCTATAAACTGTCTGTGGTTCATCAATTATTACCAGTTGATCCGGAACGCCGAATGAATTATTGTCGATGGTTTTTAGAAAATTTAAATGAAGATCGAACACTGGATTTAACGTTTTTCAGGCTTGGTTTCATCTCTCGGGATATGTTAATTCGCAAAACTATAGGTTCTGGCACTCGGAAAACCCTCACCTTTTTATTGAAACACCGTTACATCCTCGGAAGGTTGGAATTTGGCTAGCAGTGTCTCGCCGTAGAATATTTGGGCCGGTATTCTTTGATGGCACAATAAATGGTGAGAGATATCATCAACAACTTATCAATCCTTTTATAAACCAGTTGGACGATGAAGAATTACAGAACGGATATTTTTAACAAGATAGTGTGACAGCTCATACAGCTAGAGCAACATTGGACTATCTTAGAGAATTTTTTGGTGATAGACTAATTAGTCAAGGATTATGGCCTACACGTTCTCCAGATCTAAGTCCGCTGGACTATTCTATTTTTTGATACCTGAAAGACAGAGTTTTTCGACAACGACTACATACGTTGGAAGAATTGAGGGCAGCGATTATAACTGCATGTCAAACGATAACACCTGAAATGCTGATCAATATCTTTGACAATAAAAGAAGACGGGTTCAAATGTGTTTACAGGAGAATGGTGAACATTTTCAGCACTTATAATTATGTTTATTATTATTTTGATTGTTTTATTTGTCTGAAATGTATTCAATAAACACTAGATGTGAGGTTTAAATTCGAGCTTTTGTCTTATATTTTGGTCAATAAACCATCCATTGCATTTGAAGCAAATAATATTTGCAGTAGCATGAATATAACTTTAATTGCTAAATTCATAGTGTGTAAATTAAGTTGTCTAGATAACAATTCAACCCATTTTACTAGAGCGGCATAACATACTGAAAATGTGCTTGTGGTATATTTTGATAATCTCAGCAAAACACTAGGACCAGCATCACTTTGGAGTTGTTACTCAATGCTAAAAACCACGATTAACAACAAACATCAAGTGGACATATCAAAATATTTGAATTTAAAAGCATATTTGAAAAGAAAAATGCATAATCACAAACGAAAAACATCAAGTGTTTTAGAACCAGAACACATTAGAAATTTCATTGCTAATGCGCCGGATAGTAAATTTTTGTTAACAAAAGTAAGTATTTAGACCAATCTAGAAACTTTGAATAATTAGCTTAAAATTGTAGGTGCTACTAATTATGGGTATTAGCGGCGCTTGCCGAAAAATTGAATTGAGGAATTTATACCCTAAAGACGTAGAAGATACTGGAAACCACTTGATAGTAAAATTGTTGGACACAAAAACAAAAATTGATCGGACTTTTGTAGTGACCGGCAACCAATACTGTATAATTAAAAAGTATATGAGTCTTCGTCCTCCCCAAGCAAATTTGAAAAATTTGCCATTTTTTATCAATTACCAAAATGAAAAGTGTACCCTGCAACCCGTTGGAATCAATAAAATCGGGCTTGTACCTAGCTTAGTAGCGACATATCTAAATTTGCCAGACGCTTAGTCGTTCACAGGACACAGTTTCAGACACTCGTCAGCAACTATTTTTGCGAACGCCGGTGGTGACTTACTCCAACTAAAACAAACCGGCGGATGGCAGTCCTCAAAGGTAGCTGAGTCTTACGTACATGAATCTATAAGCAGTAAAATTGCAATTTCAAAAAAAATTAGTGCAGCTATTGATCCCATTCTGCTTAGTGACGATCAACCTTCCACTTCACATGGCCCTAGAAGAACAGCTGCACAAACTCCTGAAATTGCAAGCAACAGAGAAAACATGGAAACAGCTATCGAGCCTGCGGTAATTTTTGATAAACAACCTTACATTTCACAAGCACCTGAAGTCAGAAGCAATGCAGAAAGCAATGAAAACCATATTGCAGTTAATACACAAAACTCAATGCGAAATGGTAGCTTTTCTTTGAATAACTGTTCTGTAGTTATAAATAATCATTATCATTATAATAACTAGTTTGCACAAAATAATATGAAAATAGATAAAAATAAAACTTTTTGCCAGTTGCTACTTAAATCTACATTACTATATTTGGTGTTCGCATGAAAACTATATAGGTGGTTGCAGGTAAAACTATGTACAATACGTGCTCGTGGAGTTAACACACTCGCCGCTGCGCGGCTCGTGTTTAACTCTACACTCGCACGTAATATGCTGTTTACCACACTTGTAATGTAATATACTATTACATGGTTACATAACGACAACCATTTATGTACAGGCTGGCTGGATATCTTTGTAAAGGATTTTTAAGTAAATGTCATTTTAAGATCAGTTGGCAATAGATTGTATATGGCGTTTTGGTAAATTTCATATTTGCAGGTTGGTACCACTGAATTATAACCTCTAATTTTTGCAGTCAGTTCATTCGTGTGTCGTTTTATAAAACATTTGTTTGGAATTTTTCTTTTAGGTAAACATATGCATAAGGTTTAAATATTCCGATATCTCTTCATGCGCCACGCGTAAAAAACAAAAATATTGTGAATTTATGTATATTTGAACCTCACTTGAAGGTACAATTAAAATTATCATATGTATTATATATCTTTGTAAAGGATTTTTAAGTAAATGTCATTTTAAGATCAGTTAAAATAGATTGTATATGGCGTTTTGGTAAATTTCATATTTGCAGGTTGGTACCACTGCATTATAACCTCTAATTTTTGCAGTCAGTTCATTCGTGTGTCGTTTTGTAAAACACTTGTTTGGAATTTTTCTTTTAGGTAAACATATGCATAAGGTGTAAATTTTCCGACATCTGTTCATGCGCCACGCGTAAAAAACAAAAATATTGTGAATTTATGTATATTTGAACCTCACTTGAAATCAGTGTTTTATACGCGTGGCGCATAAAGTAAAATTTCGAGTTTAGAAAAGCCCAGAAAATTTGTCTCGGGTCGCTGCGCGACCCTCAACAAATTTTCACGGGGCTTTTCTAAACTCGAAATTTTACTTCATGCTTAGCCTGGGAGTGGAAAACACTCGTTTATAGCTCGACATTGAACTCTTCTGAAAAAACAACATGAACATTTTTCTTTTAGGTAAACATAAGCTGTAAATTTTCAAGCATCTGTTGTTTTTCAAAAGAGCTTAATTTGAAACTTTTAACTAGTATTTTCCACTCCCAGACTAAGCATGAAGTAAAATTTCGAGTTTAGAAAAGCCCCGTGAAAATTTGTCTCGGGTCGCGCAGCGACCCGAGACAAATTTTCTGGGCTTTTCTAAACTCGAAATTTTACTTCATGTGCCACGCGTATAAAACACTGATTTCAAGTAGTGAGGTTCAAATTTACATTAATTCACAATATTTTTGCTTTGTACACGTGGCGCAAGAGCAAAATAATAAAATATCGACTTTTTGGCACAGTCTAATAAACACCCTAGTCAATTTCAAGCTAAATGTGGGTAAGCGACTAAATAATAAAATTTATGAAGAATTTAAAATTAACATGTGTATTATATATCTTTGTAAAGGATTTTTAAGTAAATGTCATTTTAAGATCACATGAAATTTTCACGGGGCTTTTCTAAACTCGAAATTTTACTTCATGCGCCACGCGTAAAAAACCAAAATATTGTGAATTTATGTATATTTAAACCTCACTTGAAATCAGTGTTTTATACGCGTGGCGCATAAAGTAAAATTTCGAGTTTAGAAAAGCCCAGAAAATTTGTCTCGGGTCGCTACGCGACCCGAGACAAATTTTCACGGGGCTTTTCTAAACTCGAAATTTTACTTCATGCTTAGCCTGGGAGTGGAAAACACTCGTTTATAGCTTCAAATTAAACTCTTCTGAAAAAACAACATGAAAAATTTTTTTTAGGTAAACATAAGCTGTAAATTTTCAAGCATCTGTTGTTTTTCAAAAGAGCTTAGTTTGAAACTTTTAACTAGTATTTTCCACTCCCAGACTAAGCATGAAGTAAAATTTCGAGTTTAGAAAAGCCCCGTGAAAATTTGTCGAGGGTCGCGCAGCGACCCGAGACAAATTTTCTGGGCTTTTCTAAACTCGAAATTTTACTTCATGCGCCACGCGTATAAAACACTGATTTCAAGTAGTGAGGTTCAAATTTACATTAATTTACAATATTTTTGTTTTGTACACGTGGCGTAAGAGCAAAATAATAAAATATCGATTTTTTGGCACAGTCTAATAAACACCCTAGTCAATTTATTTATATTTGAATTGCCCCTACAATAATATTATAAGCTAAATGTGGGTAAGCGACTAAATAATAAAATTTAAGAAGAATTTAAAATTATCATGTGTATTATATATCTTTGTAAAGGATTTTTAAGTAAATGCCATTTTAAGATCACATGAAAACATCATGAAAGAAAATTTGTCTCGGGTCGCTACGCGACCCGAGACAAATTTTCACGGGGCTTTTCTAAACTCGAAATTTTACTTCATGCGCCACGCGTAAAAAACAAAAATATTGTCAATTTATGTATATTTGAACCTCACTTGAAATCAGTGTTTTATACGCGTGGCGCATAAAGTAAAATTTCGAGTTTAGAAAAGCCCAGAAAATTTGTCTCGGGTCGCTGCGCGACCCGAGACAAATTTTCACGGGGCTTTTCTAAACTCGAAATTTTACTTCATGCTTAGCCTGGCAGTGGAAAACACTCGTTTATAGCTTCAAATTCAACTCTTCTGAAAAAACAACATGAACATTTTTCTTTTAGGTAAACATAAGCTGTAAATTTTCAAGCATCTGTTGTTTTTCAAAAGAGCTTAATTTGAAACTTTTAACTAGTATTTTCCACTCCCAGACTAAGCATGAAGTAAAATTTCGAGTTTAGAAAAGCCCCGTGAAAATTTGTCGAGGGTCGCGCAGCGACCCGAGACAAATTTTCTGGGCTTTTCTAAACTCGAAATTTTACTTCATGCGCCACGCGTATAAAACACTGATTTCAAGTAGTGAGGTTCAAATTTACATTAATTCACAATATTTTTGTTTTGTACACGTGGCGCAAGAGCAAAATAATAAAATATCGATTTTTTGGCACAGTCTAATAAACACCCTAGTCAATTTATTTATATTTGAATTGCCCCTACAATAATATTATAAGCTAAATGTGGGTAAGCGACTAAATAATAAATTTTAAGAAGTGTGTCTTTGTCCAAGATTTTCTTCATTTTTAATATTGCATAATTTCAGTTTAAACGTTTCAACACAGCTCAATTTCCCTGGTCTAAGTAAAGCAAACAAATGTATTTTTTGTCTAAACTAAACTAAAGTTTCAGTGTATTTTTTTTTATTGTGTAAGGTTTCCAGATTCCTCTTTATTTGTTGAATCAGTTTCCCTATTTTCGGATTATAGTTTCGAGTTGTGGCAAATTAAAATTGTTGACTTTGAGTTACATTAATGAATCATTTAACCACGTTGGTCACTTAGTTTATAATTCCTTGCACAAAAAATGTTCAATTGAATGAAAAACACATATAGTTTGTTTTACTTTCACAATATTGTATTTTGCCTTTTGAACAATTTGAACCTTTAAAGACCTTATTAATAAAGCCACTTAGTTTATAATTCCTTGCACAAAAATAATTGAATTGAATAAAGAACACACATAATTTGTTTTACTTTGACAATATTGTATTTTGCCTTTTGAACAATTTCAACCTTTAGGGCGCTCTTATATGGACGTTTTGAACGCAAGGCGGAACGGGGGCGGGCGCAAGCGTTTTCGTTTGAACACATGGGTTTATATGAGAGTTCCTAGACCAGTGATGGGGAAACTACGGCCCGCGGGCCAAGTCCGGCCCGCGGAAAGGTTTAATCCGGCCCGTTTAAGAGTGCCATCGTGAGAATGTTTGAACGCGTTCTTACTTCGTAATGCGACGACCCGCATAAAAACTACCTACCTACGATTAAGCATTATTCTTTGGCCCGCTACGATTGTCTGGTTATTACAAATGGCCCGTCCTAAAAAAAGTTTCCCCACCACTGTCCTAGACGGACGGGTGCGAGGCGGAGAAAACGCCAGCACCCGTCCGTCTAGGAACTCTTATATAAACTCATGTGTTAAAACGCAAACGCTTGCGCCCGCTCCCGTTCCGCCTCGCGTTCAAAACGTCCATATAAGAGCGCCCTTAAAGACTTTATTAATAGAGCCTGTCTCTCAATTATTTACACACTCCTCTTTAATTGTGTCGTAAAGAGGAAGTTAATTGTGGCCGGAGAGGAAACGCATTATTTTCGTTGACAATGTCGAAAATAGGCTCGCGCCCCCAGACGGGATTAGCCGGTGGCGTCGCGGCGCTAAAGTTAGATAAAGTCAGACGCCGCTTTTTTTCGAGACGCACACACACTCATTCATTGATAGAGTCAAATTTTGAAAATTGCTCGTGATGCATCAACCATCGTTTTTAAGGTGCATACTCATTCTTTGACATTTAGCAAATTGCTGCATACACTAATTTTTTGATCTCCAATCTTCTAAATGTTAACAAGGAGTATTTGTTAACATTTAGAAGATTGCTCGTGTCAACTGCACACTCAATCATTGATCAAATTAATTTTTGAAAATTGTTCATGATGCATCGAGCCTTTTTTGAGTTTGACGCTCACTCATTAATTGGAGTTAATTTTTAAAAATTGCTCACGATGCGCCGACTAAACAAGTTAGCCGGTTTCGGAAATTGGCCGTTTCCTCATTGTTTTTAACGAACGCGCAGTGTGGCGGATTTAATCAGCTCAAATGCAATAAACCGGCACTTAGAGCATTATCCAATTAGCTGGAGTTAATTAGATTTTCCTTTGCAAGTATAACGAGAATCTTCAGTAATTTATGTTTATGTTCAAAAAGAAAAAAAAAATACTACGGCCTTAACAAGACTCACAACACTTCATGAAATACTTACTATTTTATTCATGAGATGAGAGGAAAAATAAATATTATATTGTGGTTTGTGAAAAGAATTTAAACACTATTGATATTAAATTGATTGAAGTGTTGATCCATTGGTAATGGTCATGTACATTTGGTAATTCAAATAAAAGTGTGAAAAAAGGTTATTAGTGCTTTATTCGTCAATTTATTCATAGTTCCTGAAATTGCAACATCTTATTGTTTTAGCTCATTTTATACTTTACTAACTGACTCTCTTGAATGTTTTGTGTTTGAAAAGATATTAGGTTGTTTTAGACTTCAAAGCGTGACGGTTAATTGTTAAATCGTAGATGGAATCGTTCCACCCGCACGTGTTTTAGCTCATTTTATATTTTACTAACTGACTTTCTTGAATGTTTAGTGTTTGAAAAGATATTAGGTTGTTTTAGACTTCAAAGCGTGACGGTTAATTGTTAAATCGTAGAGGGAATCGTTCCACCCGCACGCGACACGCTCCGTTTGGAAAATTAACAGGCTGAGCAATTATTAAAAAAAGAAACAGCTGAGAAGTAGGGTAATTACCTGCGAAAGAGCGGCGGTTCGACGAGGAGCAAATGGAAGTCGTTTTCAGAGGAAACCTCCCTGTCTCTGTGATGGACGGCGCATTTAAAGCTCCTCGAACGTTTTCCTGTCATCTGAAACAAAAAAGAAAACAATTAAAAGAACAAATTTATAAAAAAACACTTATAAAAACAAATTAAACTTCAATAACTGAAAATTACGTGATTTGTGCGAATTTATGAGTTGCTTAAACTTATTAATTGGGAAAAACAGATAAAAACTAGTGATGGGCAAGATCGATCATTGCAAAGATCGATCAAGCAATGATCGATCAGTTGAAGTATCGAGCCGCTCGATCCGATCGATCTGATCAGAAAGAACGAGCCGATCGAAAAGATCGATCCCATCGAAAAGATCGATCCGATCGAAAAGATCGATCCGATCGAAAAGATCGATCCGCTTAAAGAGATCGAGCGGATCGATCACTTGCAAGGATCGATCAGTCGATCTTTTTTGATAGATCTTGCCCATCACTAATAAAAACTACTAACTCTAGTTTTCGCCATAATTTATTCTTTTTTTTAAATTTATGTTGGCTACACGCTTTAGGAATTGATATATAAAACGTCAGACATAATAATTATAATATATAATTTCCAACCTACAATTGTTGCCAACCTACAATATTTTTCATGGCACACTAAAAGTATTTTTTTTTATTGAACATACGATATATTTTCCATTACTTAAATACTAAAATATTTCCGAAGTTATTCTTTCAGGTAGGTATAAAATATTCAGTTCCACCCTTTGATGTCTATTATTATCATCATCATTATAATCATTATAAGGGTGGACAAAGAACCAAACTCTTGCATATTTAATTACCCCTAATATCCATCATTAGTTCCGGAAAATGTATGCAGAATATATGCGAACTTTCCCCTATTTATTTTAAAATTACAGAGAAGAACTTTCTTTTTGAATAATGCAAAACTGGTAATGGGGTGCAATTATCCCTCGACTGGACATCATTACTGTTTTATTTAAACGGTGGAGGGCTGGCCGAGTTGGAAATCCATTGGACATGCGATGTCTCATGTTTGCTGTATTGATTCCTAACATAGAAGGACGGGCAAGAGGGATGGTGGAAATTTAAAAGAGTCTGGTTTGAAATTGGAAAATCCATAAACGGTCAGGAAAACTGAATAAAGTACATACTTATGGTTTAAAAAATGTGTTGATCTGATTTAAATAAAAAAATACAAGTCAAGTAATTTTTGAATTTGGGTGAGTTACGTGAAGATTATAATAACTTTAATTAAAACACTTTTAACCTTTCTTCACAATTTGATACAGTATCAATCCATTGATAATGGTCACCTTGTGACCGAAATGTACATCTGGCAGAGCTGGGATGAATCCTCAAAAACAGGATTCGAATCACGAATCCGAATCACCTAATATGATTCGAATCACGAATACTCGAATAAAGGATTCGTAAGTGAAAAATATGATTCGAATCAAAGATTCGAATCCTCATTTTTGAATCACGGATACAAATCCTTTAAAAATAAATTTGAATTTATTATTTGCAACCAGTAACATTTTATTCCATCGGTTTCTATTAACAAAAATGTTCATTTACCGACTAAATACCTGATTAAATAATGATTTTAATTAATGATGATGTATGTGTTATTGAACTTCATTTTAAATCAGTGTTTTATACGCGTGGCGCATGAAGTAAAATTTCGAGTTTAAAAAGCCCCGTGAAAATTAGCTACAGATCGAAGAACCAATCATGGTCTTCGGAGACCGAAGGACTACAGGGAATCAAAGTTTTTTTACAAGAAAACAACAAATATCTGAAGGCTTACAGCATTGATAAAAAAAACATCCAATTTTGAAAAAATATCGAAGTTGGGTTGGTTTTCAGTGCATTTTTAACTTCACTTTAAATCTGTGTTTTCTACGCGTGGCGCATGAAGTAAAATTTCGAGTTTAGAAAAGCCCCGCGTAGAAAATTTGTCGAGGGTCGCGCAGCGACCCGAGACAAATTTTCACGGGGCTTTTCTAAACTCGAAATTTTACTTCATGCGCCACGCGTATAAAACACTGATTTCAAGTGAAGTTAAAAATATACTATTAAGGTTGGAAATGTTTAATGGTTAAGTAACCAAATATGCATTCACAAATATTTGAATTATTCGAAAATTTTAATATTTGTATTCAAATATGAATAATTTAGTGATTTAAATATTCATATTAGAATATTTAACTATTTGAATTAATCGAATTCGAATCCCAGGAGGGTTTGAATCAGCGTATGAGGATTCGAATTCTTTTATAAGAATTCGAATCCTTTTATAAGGATTCGAATCATTTTATAAGAATTCGAATCCTTTTATAAGGATTCGAATCATCTACGTCTGGATTCGAACACGAATCCTTTTAAAAAAATGTAACGAATCCGGATCACGAATCCGTTTTCACTAAAGTATTCGAATACCTCTTTTGAATCCTCTAAAAGGATTCGAATCCGGGAATCGAGTCCTGAATGATTCGAATCCTGCCCAGGATAATAAAAATTGTGAAGAAAGGTTAAAAGTGTTTCAATTAAAGTCAAGTAATTTTTATTTAATTGTTTCAACGCACTTTTATAGTTTTTTGAATTTAATTAAGAATTCTGTTAAATTCGTGTTTCCCCAAACTTTTTATTCTTCTATAATTTCCGATGCGACTTTAAAACACAGCCGAATGCAGCTTTGTTCAACACAAGCAGCAGATATCAACTAAGAACTCCATCCATCTCATCGATTCACAGTATATAATTTGCATGGTTATTGTATTTTATACAAATGAATTCAGTGAACACGCAAACAAACTAAAAAAATTGATAAGCATTTAAAAATCTGCGCAAAGGCATTTATTTCTCTGCAAGTATGAGAAACCAGATTTAATTCGCGTTTTATTAAAATTAAATTACTTTACTCTCTCTAGGAATGCCTTAACTTGCCTTTTGCATACACTTATCCTTAATGTTCGCTAATAAATAAATTATAGATTCATAAATACGTGAACTTTAAGGCGTTAATATTCTTGAATTAATTAATCTCTTATTCAAACCCACGAAGGTAAAATAGATTATATAATAATAATAATAATAATAAATTGTTTTTATTCAATTGAAAGAAAATACAAAGTAAACAAAAAACAAAATACAGGCGAAGTTCAGCGATAGCTTAAAAGAAAAAAACTATCTCTGCTCTTCCACTTAACCTGTGAGGAAAAAAAATATATATATCGTTTAAGAGTGCTAAAAGAATTACAGATTTTTTTTATTTCAATGTTCGTTCTAGAAATTAACTGTTTTATAACAAAAAGAAATAAAGAGAGAGAGAGAAAAAAAAAAAAATATATATATATATATATATTTATAATGCCAATAATTAAACTAAGATTCTATGGGGAAAACTTATTACATAATATATATTTTTTCATTGCTTGTTTGAAACTATTGTTTGTGAGATTTTTGAGTAGATTGGGTATGGAATTATAAATTTTGTAAATACTAAATGAAAATGATCTAAGAAAAAATGATGTTTTATGTTTAGGTGGAGAAATCCTGCCTCTAAATCTCACATTGATGGTATGAACGTCAGACCGAAATACAATTCTGTCGTAAAGAATGGAATTTCCATTTGTTTTTTGTTGCAATAAAAATAATAAAAACAACATTGAACATTAAATTATAACCATTACACCAAGTCACATTTTTGAACATGTTTAGTTTTCTTTTCTCTCATTAATTACCTCTCGATAGAGCAAAAAAATCCTGATTCTAACAGTACAAAAAACGTATTGAGAAAAAAAATGACTTGGTGTAGTTTACCTCCCAGATACATCTTCAATATACATAATATTGAAGAAATGTTAAATTTTTAAAGGACATAAATCAGTAATTACTGCATCAAACCCTGATTTGTTAACGTTATTCACACTAGATTTTTCGATATGTGAATCAATAGTGAAATAGTGAAAATAGTCAAATAGTGAAATAATTTCAATTGAATAATTATCTAAAAGAAAAAAATCATGCATTTAACAGTTAAAGTGTTTTATTATTTATTTACAAAAATTAAAAACTCTATTATTTAATATATTTTTTTATGTTCACAATAAAAATATATTAGATGTTGATTTTTTCTAGTTTTTGTTCGATTCGATTTTTATTTTATTTTATTTAGCTTCCGGGTTTACCAACCCGTGATTTATGTTGGTGGAATTTCTATTTTTGTGTTGTGTTGTTTTAAATTCCGATTGAATTGGTTTTAATTAGCGGGATTTGTGTTGAGCAATTGTTTTCTTCTTTCCTACTTGTTGAATAATGCGAAAACGCAAAGACTTTCGCCGATGTGAACGGCGAACAATTGTAACAATAAACGTGTTCATCCACCGAAACCGAGCTTTCTCATCAGCATACTTTAAAACATAAATCACATTTGAATAAACCCGCATTAAAACCAATAATGCACACACAAAATTTGCTTTAATTTAAAATAAATCATTTTCAATAAATTCAGTAATAATTAAGTTACAGTTAGTAATATTTCAAGCCTTATTCTCTCTTTATTTGTGATAGACCATTTTTACATTAATATTAGAGAATAGAAAAATAATACCAAGTTTTATGATTATATAATTTTTACATTGTTTACACTGAACACAGAGCAACAATACGAGGGTTGCCTTTTATATTTCGGGATTGGGCAACCCTAGTGTTGCAATCTGGCAACTGAGAGCTCTATCGTAAAGTTTGACATTTTTGAGGTTATACGTACTCAGAACGTTTTGACATATGAGCGTTATTTGTGTCGTTTACACTAACTTAAAAGATTTATCTCGACCAAAGAATGGAATTAAATCGTGAACATTTTCGTGCGATTATTTTTTACAACTTTCGACGTGGATTAACTCAACAACAGTGCATGGATGAACTTAATTCAATTTTTGGCGATGAAGCTCCATCAAGGACCAGTGTTTATCGATGGTATGGTGAATTCAACCGAGGACGTAGTTCACTCCAAGACGAATTTCGTGGAGGTCGTCCAAAATCAGTTGTTCCGGAAACCATTGATGCTGTGCGCAAACAAATATTGCAAGATCGTCATGTGACCTATCGTGAGATTGAGACAACCTTAGGCATTAGTGGGACCAGCATACATTCAATATTGCATGAACATTTGACTGTCAAAAAAATTTGTTCGCGTTGGATCCCACACAATTTGTCAATCGCTCAAAAAAAGGCTCGTGTCGCTTGGTGCAAAGAAATGCTTAAAAAATACGATTGCGGTGCTTCGAAACACGTCTATGACATCGTGACAGGTGATGAATCATGAATTTACGCGTATGAGCCCGAAAGTAAACAGCAGTCGACCGTATGGGTGTTTCAAGATGAGCCAAATCCAACAAAAGTTGTTCGCGCACGAAGCACTTCCAAGCAAATAGTCGCCTGTTTTTTCGGAAAAAACTGGACATGTCGCAACCGTACCACTAGAACAACGCAGAACAGTCAATTCTGAGTGGTACACAACCATTTGTTTGCCAGTTGTCATCCAAGAAATCAGGAAAACCAACCACCGAAAACGGATCACTCTTCACCACGACAATGCGAGCTCTCACACATCGGCTCAAACAACTGCATTTTTGAGCACGCAAAACATCGATTTGATGAGTCATCCGCCATATAGTCCTGACTTGGCACCGAATGACTTCTTTTTATTCCCATCCGTAAAAAATAAAATGAGAGGTCAACGTTTTTCGACACCTGAAGAAGCGGTTGATGCGTTCAGAATGCATGTTTTGGAGATACCTCAATCAGAGTGGCAAAAGTGCTTCGACAATTGGTTCAAACGCATGCAAAAGTGTATAGAACTTAATGGGGAATATTTTGAAAAACAATAAAGCGATTTTCAATGATTAATATTTATTTTTGTTCTTTAATCCCGAAATATAAAAGGCAACCCTCGTAATACTATTTGTAGAAAGACGATAAATTTGCATTTCTATATTTTTTAAATATTGTGCAAATAATTGACAATTCATTTTTACATTATTTTTAACAATACTTGTTCTGTATTGATTATTGACAACATTTTTTCTATCTCTACGGTAACGTTTTTGACGTTTAATTTCTTTCAAAACTTCAATTCAATCAAAACCAATTACTCAAAATTTCAAGTGAAAACTCAGGAGAAAACAATAATCTAAATTTTGTGTGACAGAACAATTAAAATAGTGAAAATTACAAGTGAACAATTTAATGCTCGAAAAGTCAACTGAAACTAGTGCAAAATACAATCGAAGAATAGAATCAAAACGGAAGAATAAAGCCATAAATAACGAAAAGCTTCTATAAATCCACTAAATATTTTAAGTGAAGTGAAGAAACCAACAAACTTAAAAATCGAGTTAAATCGGTGGAATTCTCAATTGATAACAAAATACATATCGAACATTTAAAAGTCGTGAAAATTCCAAGTGGAGAATAAAATCACAAGCAAAAACTCTAAACTGAATAAAGATTAACAACAATTTCAAGTAAGGAATAAAATAATAGGTGGAGAGATCAACTTCAAAGCAAAATAGTGAAAACTCAAACTGAAGGATAAAATCGCAGCCAAAATATCAAAATTGAATTAATTATTTCAAGTCAATTATTATTTTCAAGTGAAGATCACAACGAAAAACTCTAAACTTAATTAGGAATAATAGCAATTTTAACGGAAGAATACAATAAAAAGGGTGTACATCAGCTAAAAATCTAAAGTGAAAATCAAAATCCAAACCGATCTTCGTTCTAAAATAGTAGAAATTCCAAGGGAGGAATAAAATCGAGACCGAAAACTTGAAACTGAACTAAGAATAGCAGCAATTTCAAGTGAGGGGTAAAACGAAAACACAAAATATCAACTAGAAAACTCAAGTGAAGAATAAAATCAAAGGGAAAAGATCAAAATTCTACTAAAATTTCGGTCAAACCCTAAAGCTCTATAAAATCAGCCAAAAATATTAAACCAATCAAAACATTAAACTTCGGTTAAGAATAAAGAAAATAGGTTGGAAAATACACAAACTAGAAAATTGTAAAAAAAAATTATAAAATATCTAGAGCACAAAAAATAATTAAAATTTAAAGAGGAGAAATTGATAAAATTTAATAAAAATGGGAGAATGTCTTGGTTGCGATTTGGGATGCGTCAGTATTTTCGACAACATGACAATTTGGAAAGCAAGCGGAATGGCTTTGTTCCTAATAACTGGCCTTGTTTGCATCAGCAAACTTCGAGATGAAGAATAAGGACCATTCAAGAATACGAAATGTAACAAACACATTGAAAAGAGATGGAAAATAAATGTTCCAAAGAAGTAACCGTATTAACAGTAATTCAATAAGATTAGATAATGTAAAAATGAAGCAAATCTAATAAAATGCAAAAAATATAAACAACTCTTGAATTAGTTTCTCGTTTTTTTCTGTGGTTAGTTCAAAGAAGCAAAAGAAAAGCTGAGGAAAAATTAACAAGTGTTTTTTTTTGTAAAAATATATTGGTTTGTAAATTAAATTAAATTGGTTTTGTTTCACTTGTATGCATTTTATTTTTTAGTGCTTCGGCTTAGTGCCATTATCAAGAATGGCGTACAAATAGCGTTAGCTATCGAATCCATTAATAATTTACAAATGGATTTATTCGGGAATATACAGTGTCCGTATTTCGACAGAGTGTATGGGGATCTCAGTTATTTGAAGAGATAAAGAGTTGGGGAAAAAAAATTAGGGAAAAGTTGCGTATTTTAGGGCCTAACTATAATCTAAAAACCATTTTAAATTTTATCATTTTTAATTTTCGAGATATCAACAAAAACTGATTTTTTGAAAAATCGTTTTTATTTTTTTATTCAAAAACTATTGAAGAATCTAGTAGCATATATTTTTTTTAAGATAACTATAACATTAACCCGGGGACCATAGCCAACGTTTGTTTTTGTTATGGGCGCCATTTTGGACTTTCACATTTTTTGAAAGAATATTTTTTTCTGAACTCTCTGAACTAATTTATTTTAGATTTAATATTTAAAATTATTATATTTTATTTTTTGCAAAGAGTGCCTTGGAAACAATGATGTCATATCTTTTAATCAATAAAATCTTGACAGCAGTCAATCATTGTTAGCTGTCGAAATTATTCAATAGCTGTCAATCTTTTGTCATAATAATAATAAGTATCGATTATCACACAAAACAAATTAAAAAAAAAATGGGGATGTGTCCATCATAGCACTTTCGCCGTTAAAGATATAATGATCTAAATATCAACAGTTTGGAAAAGTTGCACGAACTAAAGTTATTCTGTTATTATTATTACTCCAAAACTGTTCACAAAAAAAGTAATTCTTCCATTTTCACTACTTCTGAATAACTATTGACCACCATCACAATTAAGCATTATATATTTTTAACTTTACTGTAAATCAGTGGTTTATACGCGTGGCGCATGAAGTAAAATTTCGAGTTTAGAAAAGCCCCGTGAAAATTTGTCTCGGGTCGCTGCGCGACCCTCGACAAATTTGTTAATAGTATATTTTCAACTTCACTTGAAATCAGTGTTTTATTCGCGTGGCGCATGAAGTAAAATTTCGAGTTTAGAAAAGCCCCGTTAAAATTTTCTACGCAGGGCTTTTCTAAACTCGAAATGTTACTTCATGCTTAGTCTGGGAGTGGACACCACTCGTTCTTAGAACTTTCAAATTGAAGGATTACTCTAGATTACTAAGTTTATTACCGTTTTACAAAGGCTACAGCTCAAAGGACCAACCATGGTCTTCGCAGAACGAAGGACTACAGGGAATCGAAGTTTTTTTACAAGAAAACAACGAATATCTGAAGGTTTACAGCATGGATAGGAAAGAAAACATCTAATTTTGAAAAAATATCGAAGTTGGGTTGGTTTTCAGTGCATTTTTAACTTCACTTTAAATCAGTATTTAATACGCGTAGCGCATGAAGTAAAATTTCGAGTTTAGAAAAGCCCCGCGAAAATTAAAAAAATGGTGATATGTCCATCATAGTACTTTCCCCCGTAAATTGCGTATTAAATCACTTTTAAAATATTTGTAGCATTATTATTTTCAAAATGTCTTCAACTTTTTGATAACTACAACTTTTATTTGAAACATTTTTCAATTATATCAACACATACACTGAGACAAACCAATGACTAGATAAAAGAACATTAATTATTAATTATCTCAAAAAATCTTTAATATTTTATTACCTACAACTTTTATTTGAAACATTTTTCAATTGTATCAACACATACACTGACACAAATCAATGACTAGATAAAAAACACTATTTATTAAATATATCAAAAACTAAGAGTGCTACGACAAAAAGTGAATCCACAAAAAATCTTTAGTTTTTCATTTCCTACAACTTTTATTTGAAACATTTTTCAATTGTATTGTATTGTATAAAAGTTGTAGATAATAACAAAATGAAGATTTATTGTTCACTTACTGTTTGTCATAGCACTCTTAGTTTTTGAGATATTTCAAAAGTTGTGTGTTTTATCTAGTTATTGGTGTGTGACAGTGTATGTGTCACACTGTCACACCAATAACTAGATAAAACACACAACTTTTGAAATATCTCAAAAACTAAGAGTGCTATGACAAACAGTAAGTGAACAATAAATCTTCATTTTGTTATTATCTACAACTTTTATTTGAAAGAATTTTTTGTTTGATGAACATTTATTGAAAAAATCTGAAAAAACTGAAAAACGCTAAGAGTAAAGTACTACTTCCGGTTTTCCGATTTTCACCAAAAGCTTTTCAGTTCTTTCGATTGTAACAAAAAGCTTAAGTTTCAAGTTTCATCTCGATATCTTTAGCGGTTTTCGCGGTACAGCGCACACAGACACACACACAACAGACAGACATTTTTAAAAAATGGTCTTATTCGACTCAGGGGACCTCAAAACGGATATTTCCGCTAACATTTTTGATTCGAAAATTTTCACGAAAACAATACTTTCCCTTTGTATACATACGGGGGAAAGTAAAAAAAAACTAAAATTGGACATTTAATTTGGAACGGAGGGAGTATAATAAAAACTGAATTCTGAACGAATTGACTTATGAGGTTTTTTAAATACCTATTCAATTGCATAACGAGTCATTCAAGATTAGTAAAATTTGAGTCAGACGATTAAAATGCGCGTTATTTCCGATTCCCAGCCAATCCAAGCAATTTCCGATACACTCATTGACCTAAAACGCCTCAATCGATCGCTTCACGCCCATTACTAAGCGAAAACACTTCCGCCAAAGAGACCACCCATCAACCAACACCCATTCAAAAAAGAAACAAAAAATAGTGTTCAATCACCTTTAAAAAGTTCTCTTGACACGGATAAAGAGCGTGGAATTTCGCGACCGCGACGCGCTCGATTCCGAATGTCTAGGTCTCTCGACTATATTTAAAACCCGAGGAGTGCGAAAGAGAGCGAAAGTTCTTTTAAGTGAGTCACCACACGGAGTGTTGGCTATTCTAGGGACCCCCAGCGTGAGCCGGCCATCAGCTGATTGAGACGCGCGCTATTTTCGCGTAACAAGAAGAAGAAAGGAAGAGGAGCTGGAGTTATCGGTGCGAGATGCTTTTGACTCGAGATTAGCGTGGGCGTGTGTCTAGCCAACAAACTCAAATACCACGTCTTTCTCTATTTCTCTCCTCCGCGTTCATTTCTGACTCAACACATGCACATGCACTATCTGCACCAGAGCTGGGATGAATCCTCAAAAACAGGATTCGAATCACGAATCCGAATTACCTAATATGATTCGAATCACGAATACTCGAATAAAGGATTCATAAGTGAAAAATATGATTCGAATTAAAGATTCGAATCCTCATTTTTGAATCACGAATACAAATCCTTTAAAAATAAATTTGAATCTATTATTTGCAACCAGTAATATTTTATTCCATCAGTTTCTATAAACAAAAATGTTCATTTACCGACTAAATATCTGATTATATAATGATTTTAATTAATGATGATATATGTGTTATTGAACTTCATTTTAAATCTGTGTTTTATACGCGTGGCGCATGAAGTAAAATTTCGAGTTTAGAAAAGCCCCGCGAAAATTTGTCTCGGGTCGCTGCGCGACCCTCGACAAATTTTCTACGCGGGGCTTTTCTAAACTCGAAATTTTACTTCATGCTTAGTCTGGGACTGGACCGTCAAGATTTTCTACATGTGAGATTTTCGATATTTCTAGATTTATGTCGATTTATTCACAGTTTGTTATTGTATTAAATGCAACTTTAATATTAAATAAAAACGGTTTTTTTTAGGAATAGAATATTCACCCATTAAGAGCCGAGAAAATTATAAAGTTAACTCTAAAAGTTAATTTTAGGTAAAATTTTGCTTTTTTCTATGATTTCAATGAATGATTTATTATATTACATACGTCGATTTTTTAAAAGAGTTAAATTTAAAATTCAAACGAGAGTTGTCCACTCCCAGACTAAGCATGAAGTAAAATTTCGAGTTTAGAAAAGCCCCGTGTAGAAAATTTGTCGAGGGTCGCGCAGCGACCCGAGACAAATTTTCGCGGGGCTTTTCTAAACTCGAAATTTTACTTCATGCGCCACGCGTAAATAAAGGTTCAGAAATAAAGGTTCAGACTAGTTAGTCTGTGCGCAACGTTCATACAAGTCAGTTGTTACTCGTTCTTTTTTCCCCGCTGCATCCTTGACAGGTTATGGGCCCAGGATCACGTGTTTTATAAAAAAAAAGAACAGAAAGAGTAAAAGATGTCTTCAGGCTATTTAGTGAATGTTCCTAAACTAAAAGGAAGGGAGAACTATGTCGACTGGGCGTTCGCTGCAGATTTTTTTTTTATATTAGAAGATTTAGCAAGGCACAACATGAAGACGCCGCCGTGGACAACAAGGCAAAAGCAAAGTTAATTCTCACGTTGGATGCTTCGTTATACGCTCATATTCGAGATGCAACGACAACCAAGAAGTTATGGGACAAGCTCAAGACGATGTTCGCGGATTCAGGATTTACCAGAAAAATAGATCTGTTGAGAACACTAATTTCAACTCGTTTAGAAAATTCAGAGTCGATGGAGTCTTATGTAAACCAGATTATAGAAACAGGTCAAAAACTGAATAGCACCGGATTCAAAATTAGTGATGAATGGATGGGATCGTTCCTGTTGGCAGGATTGCCAGAAAAATTCATGCTAATGATAATGGCGATTGAGCATTCCGGCATCGCCATCACGGCGGATTCGATCAAGAGCAAGCTTTTAGACGCGGGAATTGAAGCCGATAATGCAGGAAGCGCGTTCGTCGTGAAGTCGAAGTGGCAACGCAGCAGCAAGGCAGCCAACCATTCTTCGAGACGATGTTCAGGGTCGTCGACTGACAGAAGTGACAGCAAGAAAGAGATTCGATGTTTTAAATGTAAACAAGTGGGACATTTTAAAAATAAGTGTCCAAATAGGAAATTTAAATAGACAGGTACAGTCGAATGCATTTAGTGCCGTGTTTTGTAATGGTAAATATAACAAAGAGGATTGGTACATTGACTCAGGGGCCAGCGTTCACTTAACCTCAAATAAAACTCTTTTAAGAAACGTACAATGCAATTTTCAACAGCGGGACATTATAACAGCAAATGAAGAGACATTGCGTGTGTGCGGTTCAGGTGAGGTGTTTTTAAAGACCAAAATTAATTGTCAAGAGTTTGACATTACAGTAAAAAATGTTCTACTAGTGCCAGAACTTACAACAAATTTATTGTCAGTAAGTGAACTGATCAGAAATGGTAATAATGTTGTATTTATGAACAATGGTTGTGAGATATACAACAGTGCGGGTGTTATGATAGCTACTGCAGAATTAGTAATCGGAAGGTACAAATTAAATGTGCACAAACCTGTTTTGCTAGCAGCTAAAGCCATAACAGGTAACACATGGCATAGAAGGTTTGGACATGTAAATAAAACAGACTTAAATCGTATGAAAGAAGGACTCGTAGATGGTTTATTGTTTAGTGATGAGGTAACTGCTGAAAAAAGGAACTGTATAGTTTGCTGTGAAGCTAAACAGACAAGACTTCCTTTCAATCACAGAGGAACAAGGGCAACAAAACCACTAGAGACTATTCACACAGATGTCTGTGGACCCATGGAGCAACAGTCTATCGGAGGATCAAGATACTTCTTATTATTCCAAGATGATTTCACACGGATGAGTTTTGTTTATTTTTTAAAAACAAAGGATGAGGTGAGCAAACATTTTAAGATTTTTAAGGCTATGGTTGAGAACCATCAAAACGAACATATTCAGATTTTGAGATCTGATAATGGTGGAGAGTTTTGCAACAGTGCTTTTGAGAGATATCTTAGGGAACATGGCATTGTTCATCAAAAAACAAATCCGTATACTCCGGAACAAAACGGAATGAGTGAAAGGCTGAACCGAACAATAGTAGAAAAAGCTAAGTGCTTACTATTTGATGGTGAATTGGATAAGAAATTCTGGGCAGAAGCAGTGAACACAGCGGTTTACTTGAAAAACAGAAGTATTGCTTCAGGAGTAAGTAAAACACCTTACGAACTGTATTGGAAAAGAAAGCCAGATGTCAGCCACCTAAAAATTTTTGGTAGTTTGGTAATGGCCCATATTCCAAAACAACGAAGACTCAAGTGGGATAAAAAGGCCAAAAGGAAAATTCTAATTGGATATAGTGAAAACATAAGGGGATACAGGTTGTATGATCCAGACACTAATAAAATGACAACAAGCAGAGATGTTATTATTATGGAAAAAATAATAATAAAAACAAAAGTTTCAGATGGTGTGGTTTTACCAGAAACAGAAGTAACTGTTTCAGTGGGGGCAGAGAAATCCTCCACAGATCAAGATTTGCAGGAACCAGAGGTATCAGAAGCAGACACAGATTCAAATCCAGATGAAACAGTTGATCATGATTTACTTGATGAATCGACAGAGGAAGAAATAGAACCTGCAGAAACAACACATCAAGAAGTTAGAAGGTCGCAGCGACAAATGAAACCCAAAGTTTTTGAAGATTATATATCCTATAATTGTACTGATAATATTGTTAGCAGCGATCCAGCAACAACAACAGAGGCTTTAAATGTAGCAAATAAAGCAAAGTGGTTGCAGGCCATGTCAGAAGAGTTGCAGTCTTTTGAAGAGAACAATGCTTGGGAATTGGTGAATGCGCCAGAAAAGTGTACTGTTGTGGACTGCAAGTGGGTATATAAAACAAAATTTGATAGTGATAACAATGTACAATATAGAGCTAGGTTAGTAGCGAAAGGCTTCACACAAAAGTGCGGAATAGACTATGAAGAAACTTTCTCGCCAGTGGTCAGACACTCAACGCTAAGACTGTTAATAGCTTTATCAGTTCAATTAGATTTAAGTGTTACTCACTTAGACGTTAAGACAGCATTCTTAAATGGTCATTTAAAAGAATAGGTGTTCATGAAACAACCAGAAGGTTACCATAGTAATGACAGTAATAAGGTTTTAAAATTAAATAGAGCTATCTATGGCTTAAAACAATCTTCTAGAGTATGGTACAAGAAGGTAGAGACAGTTTTGCTAGATTTAGGATATAAAAGATCAGAGTATGAGCCATGCGTGTTTTTGAAATGTAACAGTAATTCAACAACTATTGTAGCTTTATACGTTGACGATTTCTTTATTTTTCAAACAATATACAAGAAACAAATTACTTGAAATGTGAATTAGGGTCAAAATTCAAAATAAAAGATTTGGGACAAGTAAGACATTGTTTAGGTGTAAGAATTTGTTTTGACAAAGAAAACGGTAGTTACATTAGATCAAGAACAATATATTGAACAATTGTTAGATAAGTTTAATATGACAAATTGTAAGTCGGTAAGCACTCCAATGGAATGCAATTTAAAATTATCTAAACAAGAAAATGAAACAACCATTCCATACCAGCAATTAATTGGTAGCTTAATGTATTTGGCGGTCATGACGAGGCCTGACATAGCATTTAGTGTGAGTTATCTCAGCCAGTTTAACAACTGTCACGATGAGAGTCATTTCAAGTGTGCGAAGAGAATTCTTCGATATTTACAGGGAACAAAAAACTATGGTTTAAAATTTAAGAAAAACACTGAAAAATTGGTGGGTTATGCAGATGCCGATTGGGCAAGTGATCCCATTAATAGAAAATCGTATACAGGTTTTTGTTTTAAATTTTTGGGAAGTATTATATCCTGGGAAAGTTCGAAGCAGAGGACTGTAGCCCTTTCCAGCACTGAAGCTGAATATATGGCTATCTCTGAAGCTTCTAAAGAGGCAATCTATTTAAGAAATCTTTTAGCCGAGTTGACAGGTAATTATGATTGTATAGTTCTTTATAATGATAATCAGTCTGCTCAAAAACTTTCGAACAATCCCATGTTCCATAAGAGATCTAAACACATAGATGTACGACATCACTTTATAAGGGAGGCGATATCAAGCGAATTGTTGAAACTAAGATATCTACAAACCGCAGATATGCTGATATTTTTACCAAGAATTTGGGATTTGCCAAATATGATAAATTTATTAGTAACCTAGGAATAGTAAAATTGTAATAGTTTTTAGGTATAGTGGGGGTGAAAAAATATACCTCAAAACTATGTATATTAAAGCGCTACCTATTGTTCAACATATGTATTATTGTGTGTACAAATAAAGGTTCAGACTAGTTAGTCTGTGCGCAACGTTCATACAAGTCAGTTGTTACTCGTTCTTTTTTTCCCCGCTACATCCTTAACAGGTTGGTCCTTCGAGCTGTAGCATTTGTAAAATGGTAATAAACTTAGTAATCTAGAGTGATCCTTCAATTTGAAACTTCTAAGAACGAGTGTTGTCCACTCCCAGACTAAGCATGAAGTAAAATTTCGAGTTTAGAAAAGCCCCGCGTAGAAAATTTGTCGAGGGTCGCGCAGCGACCCGAGACAAATTTTCACGGGGCTTTTCTAAACTCGAAATTTTACTTCATGCGCCACGCGTATAAAACACTGATTTCAAGTGAAGTTAAAAATATACTATTAAAGTTGGATATTTTTCATGGTAAAGTAACCAAATATGCAATCACAAATATTTGAATTATTCGAAAATTTAAATATTTATATTCAAATATGAATAATTTAGTGATTTAAATATTCATATTAGAATATTTAACTATTTGAATTAATCGAATTCGAATCCCAGCCTTAATAGCGATGATTCGAATTATTTAGGAGGATTTGAATCCGTGTGTGAGGATTCGAATCCTTTTATAAGGATTCGATTCCTTTTATAAGGATTCGAATCCTTTTATAAGAACTCGAATCCTTTTATAAAGATTCGAATCCTTTTATAAGAATTCGAATTGTTTTATAAGGATTCGAATCATCTACGTCTGGATTCGAATACGAATCCTTTTAAAAAAATGTAACGAATCCGGATCACGAATCCGTTTTCACTAAAGTATTCGAATACCTCTTTTGAATCCTCTAAAAGGATTCGAATCCGGGAATCGAATCCTGAATGATTCGAAGCCTGCCCAGCTCTGATCTGCACAATGGTTTTTACCTACATGTTTTTTGCTATATTTAGATACCAGAAATGGAAGTAAGAAAATGTCTTTAGTTGGTTAGAATTAGCTTAAGCAAAAACTAGTTTTGGACTGGAGGCTGGAGATTTTGTAATGCACAATAGGTCTGTTCGTTACATGAACTAGTGAAGTACTTTTTACTAGTGATGGGCAAGATCGAGAGATAAAAAAGGTCGAGCCGATCAAAAAGATATCGGCTAAAAAGATCGAGCCGCTAGGATAGATCGAGCCGCTCGCAAAGATCGAGCCGCTCGCAAAGATCGAGCCGATCGAAAAGACCGAGCCGATCGAAAAGATTGAGCCGATTGAAAAGATTGAGCCGATCGAAAAGATCGAGCTGATCGAACCAATCAAAAAGATCGAGCCGATCAGAAAGATCGATCAGATCGACAAGATCGATCTGATCGATAAGATCGAGCCGATCAAAAAGATCGAGCGATACGAGAAATCGAGCGGCTCGATCACTTGCACGGATCGATCAATCTATCTTTTTTGATCGATCTTGCCCATCACTACTTTTTACACATTTTGCACTGAATCTGTTTGTTATATGTATGAACTGGACACCTGCAATTGAGTCACCCAGATGCAAAACCAGCCATACACCTTTTTTTGATTTTTAGCTTTTGGTATCCCTGCATACTACTAGTATCAGGCTACAATTTTAAAAATAAATTGGCCTTCAAAACCCATTATAAACCTTTTAAAATTAAGTTTAAAAAAACCCTGTCCAATACAAAACCTGCTACATTTCTCGGTTGCAAAAGCTAACATATTTTTTTTAGTTGCAAATCCTGTCAACTTTTTACTTAGTTTTACATAATTTTTCTTATCCCCAATCGACACAACGCTCATTTGCCTATATTTTAAATAATTTAAAAGACGCTGCAAAATCAGTTTTAGTCATTTTGCCACAAGTTTGTCAAAACACGTATGGCTGATTTTGTATATGGGTAACTCAATTGTAAATGTTAAGTTACACTAACTTAAACTGTGACGTACCAACATTAAACTTAGTTCAACTTAGTGCAGTATAAACTAAAAAAAATCTACTCGTAAAGACAAAAATATGTAATTTGTATGCCATTGCTTATAGACTCTTCAAAAATGCACTTAATAATCCGTTACGTAATTTTTATCGCTGTGATTGAGAGTCAGCAGGTCAAAATCCAGTGTGTGTGTGTTTACAGTTGGCAACCCTAGATGAGTCAGAGACTAAGCGCCAGACAAGTACGTGCAGGTTCGTGCAAGTCGGAACGGTTTCAAGGAAATCCATAACGTCCGGGTGTCCCCCTTCCAATGCAATCGCGCACAGGTGGGACAAGGATGGAAGAGGTATTTCCTCGACTTGTTCTCATCGAATCACAGCGAGAGGGAAAGAGAAAGAATGCGTCTATCAATCAATCAATGAATGAACGAAGTGAATAAATAGAATAGATTGGAGTGTGAAAAAATGCCATGGATTAAAAAATCATATTAGTTCTTGTTTGCTACTTGATGATATAAATCAACGATATAAGGAGACAAATGATAAATGCCTACTATAAATGTACAGGGTGTCCGCATTTCTTGGATGTGCATGCGGATATTGGATATTTGATAAGATAGAAAGTCGATTAAATTGGGACAAAGTTGCGTATCTTAAGGCCCAAAAAATAATCTGAAAATATGGCTAAGTTTAGAACATCTTTTATTTTACAGATATTGCAAAAAAAGTGAAGAATTCAAAAACTATTAAATTTGGTCATTTGCAACTTTGATATTATAATTTTAATATATAAAATTACGAAAAACTATTCGTGAAAATGCAAACAGTGTCTTAATTAATAAGACAATTTAAGACGATAAATGTACATTGAAACAACTACTTCCCGTGCAAATACACCTCCGGAAATTGAATTATACAATGAAATATTTAAAATCTTATTTTGAATTTGAATTTATTTTGTTTGAACTGTACCGCAAGGTAAATAATAAGGTCTCACATTCTTCATACCTGTTAATGACATAATCCCCTTTTTTAACTATAAATACCGACCATCATTTTGACTCATTCCATTTCTGTGTACCTGTTCATTCCACACACAACACTTTTCCAAGTAAGTTTGTTTTAATTTTATTCCTAATTTTTTTAAACGTCATAAGCAAAGCTATACTGAAGAGAGATAAATCTCGAAACGCGTCTATAGATGGCCTAAGACATTAGTTTTAATCCAAGTCCTTTCACTTCTAATTTGTTGCAATCTCTCCTTTAATTTTAAATTGTATTGTTAGTTGGTTTGAAGAGAATTTGACCTAAACGTTACATATACTTTAATAGAGCGTTGTAACAAATCAAATTAAATAAGATTTTAAATATTTCATTGTATAATTCAATATCCGGAGGTGTATTT
This sequence comes from Philonthus cognatus, assembly GCA_932526585.2. Classification (NCBI taxonomy): domain Eukaryota; kingdom Metazoa; phylum Arthropoda; class Insecta; order Coleoptera; family Staphylinidae; genus Philonthus; species Philonthus cognatus. The sequence goes on along the minus strand of OW052249.1, from coordinate 20,726,904 downwards.
GCACAGGAAGTAGTTGTTTCAATGGACATTTATCGTCTTAAATTGTCTTATTAATTAAGACACTGTTTGCATTTTCACGAATAGTTTTTCGTAATTTTATATATTATGTTTAAAGTGTGCAAACTATAAGAAGCGTAAGCTTATTTTCTCGAATTCAAATAGTTTTGAATTTGAATTTATTTTGTTTGAATTATAATTTTGCCGAAATTCATAAAAAGTAGGAATTATGTGGTTCCGTTTAGCGTTAATTAGTAGTGACTAATTACCATTCATCAGAAAAAATTGTTACGAAAACACATATTGTGCAAGAGAGAAGATAATGCTGGAAAATCAATGAGTAAACTGGTTTCGGGATAAAAAAAAGGTGACAAATTAGTTTGCATTGTGACACTTTCTAATTGAGTCATTGCGTAGATGGAAAAAATGCAAACGGAAGTGACTGAAATTATAAATTGAAAGACAAGTCATGATTTTAAGAACTTGTGTTTCGAAATTTTACCATGGATTAAATGTGAGATCCAAATGTTAAGCATATTTGGAATGCCAAACGTAAACGTTTCCAAATCATGAAATGTTGCGCAACATTGATTTTTAAAAAGTTATATTTGGAGAATTTTTAGGGAAATTCTAAATACTAGAACGTACACAATTATTCCATAGATGCTGAAATTGGGATAAGGTAAATAATTTTGAGGTAGATTTAATGCAATATCAAATATTGATCATAATTAGATTATTGCAAATACAATGAGAGCCAAAATGATTTGTTCATTTTTAATAGGAAATAACACATGAATTATTTTAAATGCAGAAATAATATAAATGACATCTTAAAAAGTAATAATGGGATTTTACTTTTTGAATATAATGTGTGTTAAATGTCCGCCACCCTTCTCCACACACTCTTCTAAACGACGGACGAAATCTGCCATAACTCGTTGAAGCATATCCTGTGGAATAGCTTCAATTTCTTGTCGGATATTTCTTTTGAGCTCCTCTATATTTCTAGGCTTACTCTTGAACACTCTACTCCTTAAATATCCCCAAAGAAAAAAGTCTGGAACAGTAATATCGGGAGATCTCGAGGGCCAATTAAAATCACCGTTTCGAGAAATTAGTCTATTCGGAAATGTCTGTCGCAGGATCTCCATACTTATTCTTGCAGTATGACAGGTCGCACCGTCTTGTTGAAAAAAGTGATTTCTTTCTTCTTCTTCAATTTGCGGTATAAAAAATGTCTGGAGCATATCTGCATACCGTTGAGAATTGACTGTGACTGTTTCGCCGTTTTCTTCAAAAAAATATGGACCGATGATTTTTGACGATGATACAGCAAACCAAACAGTCACTTTTGGGGAATGTAAGGGTCTTTCATAGATTTCACACGGGTTTTCCGTAGCCCAGTATCGAAAATTCTGTTTATTTACCAAGCCATGTAAAGTAAAGTGTGCTTCGTCGCTCATGAAAAGATGTTGTGCGATATCGGGTTCCTCATTGTTTAACTCCAAAAAACGTTGACAAAACTCAACACGGCTTTGTTTATCACGATCAGTTAACTTCTGCACCACTGCTATTTTGTATGGATGAAACTTCATTTTGTGCAGCATTCTTCGGGTACTTGTTGCAGATAAATTTAACGCTGCCGCATGCCGCCGAACTGATCGATTTGGGCTACGCAGAATTGATTGTCTCACCCGTTCCTCATTTTCAGGATTGCATGCAGAGCGAATCCTCCCGGCTGATTTTCTTCTCTCAACCGACCCATGATTTCGCCACTTCTTTACCCAATACGAAATAACAGTTCGAGCCGGAACATCACGAACATTAAAATGTAGACGAAATAAACTTTGAGTTTGAATAATTGAACTTAATTTAAGAAATTTTTCAACACAAAATATGCGTTGCTGTATGTTCCAACGCACCATTTTGACAACTGTCAAAATATCTCCAAAGTCTCCTCTTTCAAATTGTTATCAGTAATATAGCGATTAATAAATAGTTATATTTGTTATTGCCTATTAAAAATGAACGAATCATTTTGGCTCTCACTGTACAAACATTTATAGAATCATGAATGGTTGTACAATATTTATCTTATTAGGTTACTTTTTGATCGATTTTTAGTTAAGAAGTGAGAATCGCCCTCGGCCAAGGAAATTATCACTTCTGAGTAACACTGACGTTCTTAGTGTTGGTAAAATGCCTTGTGAGGTGAAAATGGAGCAATTCCATTGGTTGATCATTTTTGAAAGAACTTATCACTATTATTCCACAACTCTTTAAGAGCACTTTGGGTCCGCTGGGCTGGTAATAGAGATAGAGAGAGGTCAATGAATGTTTCTTTAGCCTAATATGGAGTCATACATCCTCCGCACACTCTCTACTTAGACGGATTACCTCACCTCTCTCAAGATTTTTCACGTGGTCGGCGGCGCCACACCAGCACTTTTGTCCACCTCCGCACATGCGCACACTATGTGTTCGCAAGAACCCACAGGAAACGAACAAACTCATTCATAAATCACACACACAACAAATTATAATGAATAAAAGACAAAGTATTGTTTCAATGTCAATTGTTTTTACAAGAAGATTTCCGAATTTTCTATGTTCAGTGGGCGGCAAGAGTCACAATAAATGTTAAATTTAGTTTAAATGTATGTCAATTATTTTCACGCGAAACGTTAAACATATGCGATTTGTTGGTGTCCAGAGAGGGCAAGTGCCCTCCACCTGGCTACGTTCATGGTTACGTCCGATAACTGATTGTTAGATTAAATAACTGACTGTTATATTAGATAACTGATTGTTATATTAGATAACAGATCTTTAGGCTAGGTCATATGACTATTTGTTAGATTACATAACATATCTATAGGCTAGGTCGTGCCTTACCAGAGGAACTAAAGTCTTTGTCCCGATTAAATTCATAAACCGAATAAAACATTTTATTGCAAGAAACTGCTTTTATGCTATAGACGATTTTTTAAATAGTGATAAGTTGTTCATCTGATATATTTGTCTGTTTTCAATAAAATTGTGTGATTTTTATCTTATTTTATTGCAACTCAATATTTAATGTAAATTCATGTGTTTGTATTATTATAGATTTAATTGTATTATTATATATCAGAGCTGGGCAGGATTCGAATCATTCAGGATTCGATTCCCGGATTCGAATCCTTTTAGAGGATTTAAAAGAGGTATTCGAATACTTTAGTGAAAACGGATTCGTGATCCGGATTCGTTACATTTTTTTAAAAGGATTCGTATTCGAATCCAGACGTAGATGAATCCTTTTAAAAGGATTCGAATTCTTATAAAAGGATTCGAATTCTTATAAAAGGATTCGAATTCTTATAAAAGGATTCGAATTCTTATAAAAGGATTCGAATTCTCATAAAAGGATTCGAATCCTTATAAAAGGAATCGAATTCTTATAAAAGGATTTGAATCCTTATAAAAGGAATCGAATCCTTATAAAAGGATTCGAATCCTCATACACGGATTCAAATCCTCCTAAATAATTCGAATCATCGCTATTAAGGCCGGGATTCGCATTCGATTAATTCAAATAGTTAAATATTGTAATATGAATATTTAAATCACTAAATTATTCATATTTGAATATAAATATTTAAATTTTCGAATAATTCAAATATTTGTGAATGCATAGTTCGTTACTTAACCATGAAAAATATCAAACGTTAATAGTATATTTTTGACTTTACTTGAAATCAGTGTTTTATACGCGTGGCGCATGAAGTAAAATTTCGAGTTTAGAAAAGCCCCGTGAAAATTTGTCTCGGGTCGCTGCGCGACCCTCGACAAATTTTCTACGCGGGGCTTTTCTAAACTCGAAATTTTACTTCATACTTAGTCTGGGAGTGGACAACACTCGTTTGAATTTTAAATTTAACTCTTTTAAAAAATCGACGTATGTAATATAATAAATCATTCATTGCAATTATAGAAAAAGATGCAAAATTTTACCTAAAATTAACTTTTAGAGTTAACTTTATAATTTGCTCGGCTCTTAATGGGTAACTAATTCTGTTCCTGAATATCCAAATATAATGTACTTTAACGCCAATAGAAGTAGCAATGGTTCAGAATGTGTTAACTTATTTGCGGATTATTTCTCCACCGTATATAGTACGGATAAACCTACACTTATACCGACCTTTCCATGTACTTCTGAGGCAGCTTATATGCCAATCAGATTATTTAAAAGTGAAATATTCGAAAGTATTAATAGTTTAAAAAATAGCAATGGCATAGGCCCTGACGGAATTCCTTCAACTTTTTTAAAGAATTGTATTTTTTCTATCACATCGCCATTATTCATTTTATTTGATGCATCTGTCACACAAAACACATTTCCCGAATTCTGGAAGAAAAGCTATATAACACCAATCTTTAAGTCTGGCAAAAGGGATGATATTGCTAACTACCGCAGTATATCAATACAATCCGTCATACCAAAGTTGTTTGATAAACTTGTTTCTGTCAAACTCAATTGGATGTGTAAAAACATACTTATAGAGGAACAGCATGGATTCCGTAGTGGCAGATCGACATCAACAAATCTTCTAACTTATACTTCATTTATCATTAATGCATTCGAATCTAGCCATTCAGTAGATACCGTGTTCACCGATTTTGCCAAAGCTTTTGATCGCGTTAATCACGAAATTTTAGTGGCGAAATTATTAGCGTTAGGGTTCCATGCCGATGTTGTCAAGTGGATATATAGCTTTTTAATCAATCGTGTGCAGTGCGTAAAAATTAAGAATTTTATATCCAACACCATTCAAGTGCCCTCATGGGTTCCCCAAGGCTCGCATTGTGGTCCATTGCTGTTTTTACTATTTGTTAATGACATTTCACGGGTTATAAAACATTCCTCATTTTTGCTCTTTGCCGATGACCTGAAATTGTAAAGGGTCTTTTAATAGGAGTGATAGTTTTTCAAATAGAGATTTCTCGGTTTCTAATAATTTTTTTTTTATTTCTAGGTGTTACTATATGTAGTATAGTGTGCAGTTTCTTGATGCAGCGTTTGACTCCTCTCGATCGGTTGGAAGTAATAAAAAAATATTACCAAAGTGATAGCTCAGTTGTGGGTACTCAACGTTTATTCACTCGAGAATTGGGTCGCCGTCATCGGTACTCTGCGCAGGTTATACGCCGCACTGTGGAAAAGTTTGAAAGTCAGTTAACTTTACAAGACAATAAGCAACCAAAAAGACAACGAAACGTGCGAAGTGATGAGAACATTGCAGCTACAGCGGCCAGTGTTGTCGATGAGCCAAATTTGTCGATTTCACGACGATCGCAACAACTGGGGCTATCTCAGACGTCAACTTGGAGAATATTGCGTAAGGATCTGGGGTTGCATCCTTATAAAGTTGTATTGACTCAAGAACTAAAGCCAAATGATCATAGATTGCGCCGAGAATTTGTTGACTGGGCCCTTGAGCACTTGGAACACGATCCTGATTTTGACAAAAAAATCATCTTCTCAGACGAGGCACATTTTTGGTTGAACGGCTGTGTTAATAAGCAAAATTGCCGTTATTGGTGCGAGGACAACCCAGAAGTGTTACATGAAGTTCCGTTACATTCCAAAAAACTCACTGTCTGGTGCGGTTTATGGCGTCATCGGACCTAATTTCTTTAGAAATGAGAATGGAACAGCCGTAACCGTGAATGGTGATCGCTATAGGACCATGTTACTTGAATTTCTATGGCCAGAACTTGAGAACATCAATATTGAAGAGATGTGGTTCCAGCAAGATGGCGCTACGTGCCATACAGCTGAAGCTACTCTCGCTTTGCTGAGGGAAAAGTTTGGCGATTGGATCATCTCACGACGAGGATTTGTGAATTGGCCGCCAAGGTCATGTGATTTGACACCCCTGGATTACTTTCTTTGGGGCTATGTGAAAGCACAAGTCTATGCCAACAAGCCACAGTCTTTGGATCACTTAGAAGAAAATATTCGTCAAGTTATTGGCGAAATACAGCCGGAATTATTGCACAGAGTGATCAGAAATTGGAGCGATCGGTTGCGTCAGTGTCAACGAGCCCGTGGTGGACATTTGAACAATATCTTATTTCACACATAACTGCATTGTCCAAGCTTCAAAATAAAGCAGGAATGAAGTTGATATGTCAAACCTTTGTTGTATTATTCAAAATTAAAATCCTATCATTCCTAATGAAAGACCCTCTATAAGGAAATTGTATCGGTTGACGATTGTTCATTGCTGCAAGATGATTTATCATCTGTCTTTAATTGGTGTCTACAAAATCCTTTGTATTTTAATGTTCAAAAATGCAAAACAATGATTTTCACCAAAAAAACAACTGTTGTACGGTTTGATTATGCAATTCATGGTCACCACTTAGAACAACTAAATGTTACCAAAGATTTGGGTATTACCTTTGATAGGAAATTATGTTTTGCCAGTCATATTAACGCAATTTGTAATCGAGCTTTGAAAATGTTGGGTTATATAAAAAGAATGGCTAAGGACTTGTCGCCAGCAGCATTTAAACGGGTTTATTTCGCTTTTGTACGTTCTCATCTAGAGTATGGATCTTGTGTATGGGCACCATCACAACGCGTTTATATCAGTGGTTTGGAAAACGTACAAAACAAATTTTTAAAGGTGCTTGCGTACAAGTTAGGTTTCGATTCTAGCACAAATTTAGAGATATTATAATCGGAACAATGTATTGACAACATAGTTTGTTGTCGCCGGATGTATGCCGACTTGTTGTTTTTTCATAAATTAATTTGTAATGCTGTTAGTTGTCCATATATTTTATCACAAATTAATTTCAGTATTAATTTAACCAATCGCCCAACTAGACATTTACCTATATTTCGTCTTCAACTTCATAAGACAAATTACGGATATAATAGCCCACTTTCAAGGTTTATGCGAACAACCAATACATCATCTGTACATCCAAACTTTGACATTTTCAACTCTTTCTCACCCTCACAATTCATGGCAAGACTTAAGCGAATAAATATTTGTAATTTTTCTTAGTTTAATATGTCAAATTTATATTATATTATATTATATTTATATTTTATTATTGTATTATTTGTATTAAAATTTTGTTGTTGTTGTAGTAATTATATTTAGTTAAATATTAACTTGTAAAATGGATTTTCCGTTAAATAAATAAATAAATATATTCCTAAAAAAACCGTTTTTATTTAATATTAAAGGTGCATTTAATTCAATAACAAACTGTGAATAAATCGACATAAATCTAGAAATATCGAAAATCTCGACATGTACAAAATCTAGACGGTCCACTCCCAGACTAAGTAAAATTTCGAGTTTAGAAAAGCCCTGCGTAGAAAATTTGTCGAGGGTCGCGCAGCGACCCGAGACAAATTTTCACGGGGCTTTTCTAAACTCGAAATTTTACTTCATGCGCCACGCGTATAAAACACTGATTTAAAGTGAAGTTAAAAACGCACTGAAAACCAACCCAACTTCGATATTTTTTCAAAATTGTATATTTTCTTTCCTATCCATGCTGTAAACCTTCAGATATTCGTTGTTTTCTTGTAAATAAACTTCGATTCCCTGTGGTCCTTCGGTTTTCGAAGACCATGACTGGTCCTTCGAGCTGTAGTCTTTGTAAAATGGTAATAAACTTAGTAATCTAGAGTGATCCTTTAATTTGAAACTTTTAAGAACGAGTGCTGTCCACTCCCAGACTAAGCATGAAGTAAAATTTCGAGTTTAGAAAAGCCCCGCGTAGAAAATTTGTCGAGGGTCGCGCAGCGACCCGAGACAAATTTTCACGGGGCTTTTCTAAACTCGAAATTTTACTTCATGCGCCACGCGTATAAAACACAGATTTAAAATGAAGTTCAATAACAGATATATCATCATTAATTAAAATCATTATATAATCCGATATGTAGTCGGTAAATGAACATTTTTGTTAATAGAAACTGATGGAATAAAATATTACTGGTTGCAAATAATAGATTCAAATTAATTTTTAAAGGATTTGTATCCATGATTCAAAAATGAGGATTCGAATCTTTGATTCGAATCATATTTTTCACTTACGAATCCTTCATTCGAGTATTCGTGATTCGAATCATATTAGGTGATTCGGATTCGTGATTCGAATCCTGTTTTTGAGGATTCATCCCAGCTCTGTTATATATTATGTATTTTGACTTGTGTAAAACCCCTATGTTATAGCACAAATAAATTACTCACTTACTTACGGATGACTGTTAGATTAAATAACAGATTGTTAGGTTAGGTTAGATGACAGATCTTTAGGTTAGCTTAGATGACAAATCTTTAGGTTAGGTTAGGACAGATCTTTAGGTTAGGTTAGACGACAGGTTTTTAGCGAATTATAGCTGACTGTTAGTTTAAATGATAGATTATTATAAGTCATATATTATTGAAAAAAGCTAACCGATTAAGCAAAGCCAATTCCTTTTCGATTATTCTTCTGTGTAAGTTTCAAACTAATTAATTTAAATATAGATTATATTTATCACTGTTACATTTTTTTTATTTCTGGATCCCAATTAACGGATTAATAATTTTGGAGATGAAAGTAAGAGAATTTGTCATGTGGGATTAGTGAGAATATCGGTGAGCTTTTAAAGTCGGCGGCGCGTTGCTCAATTATAGAAACACGTGAAGAATGAGCGCGAGTATCTGAGATAAATATTTATAGGCGGGAGGAGGAAGTGTTTTATGAATAGGCGGAGGAGAAGAGGATATTTTTAACGAAAAAGAGAAATAAAACGATGACAATTTCATTTTCACCGCAAAGAGTTACGCACGTGTCATTGAAAAAAAAAACATACACACCGGAAATGTAACAAGTGTAGTTCAGATAAAAATAAATACACTATTTTCAATTAAATAAGCAATAAAAAAATCTCACTTTTATATAAATAAAACAATTTAAACACTTTCAAATATATATTGTATTAACGCTACAATTGTTTCGCCACACTGTGGCTTCTTCAGGCGAAGAAATGATAAGTACAATTTGTCGGGTCGGGTATATATACAATGTTTATGGGGGGGGGGTGGGTTTTTCAAAAAAATGTAAATTTAAGAGGGGCGAATTAGTTAAATCTGTTTGATCGTTGAGAAGATGTCCTGAAAATTTTCTTTTATAATAAAAGAAAATTTTCAGGACATCTTCTCAACGATCAAACAGATTTAACTAATTCGCCCCTCTTAAATTTACATTTTTTTGAAAAAACCCACCCCCCATAAACATTGTATATATACCCGACCCGACAAATTGTACTTATCATTTCTTCGCCTGAAGAAGCCACAGTGTGGCGAAACAATTGTAGCGTTAATACAATATATATTTGAAAGTGTTTAAATTGTTTTATTTATATAAAAGTGAATAAGAACTTTCAACATTTATCAGCCTTATCAATCAATTTTTTTTTAATAAAAAAATCTGTTACTATAAATTAAAATTCGTTAGAATTGTTCTCAATTAACACATTCACGGTTGCAACAACTTTGGACTTGATTTACCAACACCAACAATCCACATTTTTTCCACTCAGAAGAACAATGAGCAAAAATTCACAAGAACGTTTCATTGTTTTATGTAATTCAAGGATGCTGTACTATTTATTTTTTTCTTTTGCCTCTATCAACAGTTAAAACACGTTACTTGTAGAAAAATTTAATTAATTAATCTTTGTCTGCAATAATTACAAAACAAATATATTGTGTGAATATTTTGTGAAAGCGTTGACAATTATTAAATAAAGAGTGTTTTGTGTTCGTAAATTTATAGTAAAAAAACTTCAAACAAACGTTTTCACTCATTGATTAAGTAAGAAGTAAAATTTTGAGTTTAATAAAACCTGAAAATTTAGATTTGCCTGTGCGCCAAAGGAAAAAATAAAATTGTATATTGAGTTGCATAACATTAAAAGTGCGATTCTTTTCGCAATCTACAACAAGTTAGTCTTACAAAGACTATATCAAACACTCATTGAAACAACTACTTCCCGGGCTAATACCCCGACGGACATTGAATTATACAACAAGTGTTTGCTGTTACATACAGTAACCTACTGCAAATGTAACAATTTGGGGTATTAGCCCGGGAGGTAGTTGTTTCAATGAGTGTTTGATATAGTCTTTGTAAGACTAACTTGTTGTAGATTGCGAAAAGAATCGCACTTTTAATGTTTGAAGTATTCTGCAACCAAGAATTGGCAATTTCATTTATACTGAGTTGCATAAGTTTAGCGTCACCTAAATTTACCATCCAGTTGCACTTCTATGTATTCGTTATTAATGACCCGATCAAAATATCCACACAGTCTCGCTGAAGAATGCCCAAGAATGACAATTTTAAGAACGGAGATTTCTTGAACAAAATTGATTCTTTTGTTTTAGCAAAGTGGGCGATTGGTTTTAAATATTTACAATTCGCGTCACATTACAAACTACTTCTAATGTAAATTGCATATTGTTATGAAGAAAGAGCAAAATATACTTATAAAATTTGAATTTCTAAAAGTTAATACATACGAGTGCGAGTAAAAACTAAAAAATGTTTTTTAAAAAAAAAAATTGATAGAAGACCAGCATTACGGGTAGCAAGAGAGTGTGGATGTTTTGGTTGGTTCCCCGTTATCCAACGGTAATATTCTTTTACCCACTTGCACCGCAGGTACTTAATCGTGGTTAAGAAGTTAATCACGATTAACCCTTTGATTAAGTGAAAATTCCAGAATATAAAAATGTTTAAAATTTGTATAATATCCCAAATATATTTCATTCATCAAATGAAACAATAAATAATTTATTAAAAAAGAAATGATTGCGTTTTTAAGAGGTATTAGTCACTGATTAAACTTAATCAATTGTGGTGCAAGTGGGCATAAACCTAATTTTTCGGGTTCAAAATCTAGCTGTAACTGCTCCATAAGCAATTCGCAATGTCTAATTGACAATTTAAAAAACCTATTTGTTTGTGTATACGAGTTTGTAAATTCGCAACGTTTAATTGATAAAATGATTACAATTTTTTTCAACGCGTATTCTCACGATTAATTTCTCCGGTGTTCAGAAGAAGGAAAATCCCGAGCGAACTGTAACTTCATATTTTTTCCACACTTACTTTCACACGCATTTACAATTGTAATTAATAAAGAGGCATTGTTCTCCCGAGCAGTTGTTATAACAACCGGCGAACGGGAAGATGAAAATCTACATACTTTAAAGTTCGACGACTTCCTCGCAGAAAATCTTTTTTTTAACAAAAGAAAATGAGGATACTAAATAAAACAAAAATACTGAGTAGCAATAGGGTTTTAATGGAACCAACATTGTTAGATGAAATTTTGCAACATTTTAAATTCCGACTCAAATTTCCATATATTTTGCTCATCTTTTAATTTGTTTAAGCGTGGTCTGAGGGTTATTGACTTGTCTAGGTGTATTCTTTAGTTTAGTACTTTTGGTAGTGTTCATTTAAGTTGTATTTAATTTTGTTGTAATATATTTTTTAATTGGTGTGTATAATACTTATTTTTAGTTAAAATTTATATACTTTTTGTAAACGAATTTAATGTATTATTGTTAAATAGGCGATGTCCGTAAATAAATTAATAAATAAATAGCGTGCAATGTATGTGATTAATTTGTATATTTTTCAAACTGTTAACTACTTTGATATACATCATTATTCACACAAATAAGACACGCACCCCGACTGATTAACTTTAATCAACCACTAATCGTTGATTAAGCCATAATTTTAGCATATACAAATGTTTTAAATTTGTAAGATATCCTAAATATGTCTCTTTTATCATTATGCGTTTTGTAAATAATTTATACATAAAATTGCTGTGTTTTAACTAGTACTAATCACTGATTCAATTAATAGGCTTGGGTGCAAATTGACATTAAACTTTGTTTGTATAACTAAGATTTTTATTGTGACGATAGTTTCGACAACTTTAACTTGTTATTATCAAAGTTTTAGTTTGATAATAACAAGTTAAATCAAACTTCTAGTTTAATAATGACAAATTAATGCTGTCGAAACTATAGTCACAATAAAAACCTCAGTTATACAAGCAAAGTTTGAGTATCTTATTTGTGTATATTTTTCAATGATCTATCACTTCTCAAACATACGCAATTTGACATATAGAACATTTATTTATTGTCTTAAAAACTGTACAGAATAATTATGGCCCCTTTTCATCTCCCGCTTATTTTTTATTTTTTTGATTTCGACTTAAAATTTGTGTCCAATGCTATGCTTAATCGGTCGAGTTGGAGTTGAGGCCGATAATTCATACCTGTAAGTGTGTTTACGCCGTCTCGGTTGACAATAAGTTCACATGTGCGCAAATATACACATGCACAAACGCACACAGAGAGAGTCGGTGTCCCGACCCGTGGGAACTTGGGGCCGAGCGTGGGCCCCTTCGAGCCGCCGCCCACGTGCGCCCACGGCCTCCGCTCCCCGGATCGTATATAACACACCCGGTATAAACACCCATAACCCAAAGAACTCAACGATGAAGAACTTAGCCCATATGCATATTAAACAGGACCTACACAACAACAACAAATATTCACATATTTATTAAATCTTTTAGATTGTTAATCCAAGGAAGCTAAATAATGATATTTTTGCTAAATAACTTTATTATTCGGCACTTGTGAGAATCGCGAGTTTTTAACGTGCTGATTTTCCTCGGAATTGACCCATCCAAGGGGGCCATTCGGTCTGTGTAACGCAAACCGAGAGGATACAATTTGGAATTTATGTTATCAGTTAAGTAGTACGTTCATGTAACTCTAGAACTAGGCAATGACAATGGCCACGTAACGCAAAAATGCATATAATGTGTTACATTGGATTTACTAATCAGTGAAAGACTACTAAGCAGAGCTGGGCAGGATTCGAATCATTCGGGATTCGAATCCTGGATTCGAATCCTTTTAGAGGATTCAAAAGAGGTATTCGAATACTTTAGTTAAACTGGATTCGTGATCCGGATTCGTTACACTTTTTTAAAAGGATTCGTATTCGAATCCAAATGCTGGTGATTCGAATCCTCATAAAAGGATTCGAATCCTCGTAAAAGGATTCGAATCATCATAAAAGGATTCGAATCCTCGTAAAAGTATTCGAATCCTCATAAAAGGATTCGAATCCTCGTAAAAGTATTCGAATCCTCATAAAAGAATTTGAATCCTCATAAAAGGATTCGAATAGTTACAAAAGGATTCGAATCGACAAAAATAATTCGAATTAATCGTAAGGATTAACATGAAAAATTGGTTTTGTATGTTTTTAAATTTCTCGTTAAATCACTGTTTTATACGCGTGGCGCATGAAGTAAAATTTCGAGTTTAGAAAAGCCCCGTGAAAATTTGTCTCGGGTCGCTGCGCGACCCTCGACAAATTTTCTACGCGGGGCTTTTCTAAACTCGAAATTTTACTTCATGCTTAGTCTGGGAGTGGAAGACACTCGTTCGTAAATTTTCGAATTATCATAAAGTTGTCATAAAGTTGTGTATTTATTTAAAAAAAATCTTTCTCGGTTTATTGAACAAAAACAAAACAGGTAAGGTGAAAAGTGTTTAGGTAAAGTGGTTTATTTTTTCGTTGGCAACAACAACTTTTGTTTGAAACATTTTTTGATTTTGACGTCGAAAGCCATAATCGGTGACTAAAAAAACTGGTGGAGATCAACAAATCTCCACTAGATTTTTTAGTTTCTAATTCAAAAACAAAAGAGCTGAGGTGAAAAGTTTTTAGGTAAAAGAGGTCTATTTTTTCGTTGGCTACAACTTTTGTTTCAAACATTTTTTGACTTATACGTCGAAAGCCATAGTTAAATTCGTTTAATAAAAAAACATCTAATTATTTCTGGTGATTTTTAACACAAGACTTTTAGACATTTGATGGTATAATTAATATTGAATTACTGAAATAAGTATTTATTTTTAATATATTCGTAAATATACGGCAAACAATCTAAAATATTTATTTAATTAAAATACTTAGAAAATAATAATACAATAAATTTTATATTATTATTATTATTATACCGGGTGTCCGTATTTCAACAGAATGTATGGGGATCTCGGTTATTTAAAGAGATAGAGAGTCGGTTAAATTGGGGAAAAGTTGCATAATTTAGGGCCCAATAATAACCCAAAAACACGTTTGAAATATCTAATTTCCTTAATGAGATATTGTCAAAAAACGTATTTTTTTATTCAAAAACTATTAAATCCAGACATTTACAACTTTGACATTATAGGCACTTTTTAACGGTAAATCTAGTAATATATTTTATTTTAAGATAACTATAACATTTACCTAGGGACCATAGCTAACTTTTGTTTTTCTTATGGGCGCCATTTTGGATTTTGATATTTTTTGGAAGGATATCTTTTACTGAATTCAATGATGTATCACACTTATAGTTTATTGTACATTTTATATGTAACATTTTAATCTTTTGGTTTTTCAAAGAGTGCCTTGGAAACAGTTGAGTAACTCACTTATTTGGCAACTCCTAGGACCCATAATTTGCTTACATATCACCCCTGAAGACGGGCATCCGACGATACATACTTTAACAGTTGTGGCATATTTTAAAGTAACGAGTGTCTTCCACTCCCAGACTAAACATGAAGTAAAATTTCGAGTTTAGAAAAGCTCCGCGTAGAAAATTTGTCGAGGGTCGCGCAGCGACCCGAGACAAATTTTCACGAGGCTTTTCTAAACTCGAAATTTTACTTCATGCGCCACGCGTGTAAACCATTGATTTGAAGTGTAGTTCAAAAACAGACAAATACATCTTTAATCAGAGTAACACAGAAATTTAGTCTGTTATCAACGATGTTCAGTGTTAATAATAAATAATTAGGTTGTGAATATTTTTGTTAAAACAACTTTTAACGGTATTTATATGTTAATGTTTGTAAAAAAATAATAAAATCAAATTTAATCTTAAACGATTTGTATTCGTGATTCGAAAAAAACAGGATTCGAATCTTTGATTCGAATCATATTTATCTCTTACGAATCCTTTATTCGAGTATTCCTGATTCGAATCATATTAGGTGATTCGGATTCGTGATTCGAATCCTTTTAACGAGGATTCGCCCCAGCTCTGCCACTAAGTAAGACATTTCATAATAGGAGTAGAAACACATATTTTATAAATACTGTGTCTAGAAAACATTTAGAGAAACCTAAACTAGAATGTGGACTGATAGATTCATAGATAAAAAATGTGTATGTAGACTTTTATGTTGTGGGTCATATTGCGTATTTGGAAAATAATTCTGGCGCTAGAGGTTGCGAGGGCTATTTCGTAACACTAAGCGCGTGGGGGTGGGCGAACGGCCGCAGTTCAACGGATCGATAAGTTTTCCCTTTTCACGCCTGCCGCAGTTAGCTAGCAGTGCGGATAGCAGGAAATGCGGCACCGAAATTCATCAAATACAGGTGACATGCTCAACAGGATTTCTCTCACCTTTTTTCTTCAATTCCAAATCCGGCTTTTCTCATTGTGTTTCAAACAATTAATTAAAGCAACAATCGCAAAGACAACCATGTAACTCTTTGACAGAGCTGGGAGGAATCCTCGTGAAAAAGATTCGAATCACGAATCCGAATCACCTAATATGATTCCAATCACGAATACTCGAATAAAGGATTCGTAAGAGATAAATATGATTTGAATCGAAGATTCGAATCCTGTTTCTTCGAATCACGAATACAAATCTTTCAAGAATAAATTTTATTTTATTATTTTTTTGCAACCATTAATATATAAATATCGTTACCAGTTGTTTTAACAAAAATATTCAAAACCTAATTAATTATTATTAACACTGAACATCGTTTATAACAGACTAAATATCTGATTCCCTGTTACTCTGATTAAAAATGTATTTGTGTGTTTCTGAACTTCACTTCAAATCAGTGTTTTGTACGCGTGGCGCATGAAGTAAAATTTCGAGTTTAGAAAAGCCAGAAAATTTGTCTCGGGTCGCTGCGCGACCCTTGACAAATTTTCACGGGGCTTTTCTAAACTCGAAATTTTACTTCATGCTTGGCCTGGGAGTGGAAAACACTCATTTAAAGCTTCAAATTGAACTTTAAAAAAAAAAACAAGGAATATCTAAAGATTTACAGAAAATAGGCTAAATTTGGAATACATATACTTAAAAGAAAAACTCCCTGTATCTGTTTGCTCCGAAGAAATATGAATAATTATAAACCATAATGAAGATAACAATTCATTCTCAAAAAACACTCGTTAATTAATATTATACACAATTGACGTTTGTTAAACAATGGCGGCGATAAAGAAAAAAACATGTATTTTTAATCTTTTAGTAGAAAAGCGTTTTATGTTAAAAGAAGTAAACTATCCTTCTTTCAGCTAGTAGTACAAGTTCTTTCTGCTAGCAGAAATCGTCCTTTTAGTAGTAGATGAAACAAGTACTATTTTGTTCCTTCTACTATTACTAGGACTTTCTGCAACTAGTTGTAATAGTGGCTCCGTCTGCTGGTGGCAAGACACGATAACCCAGAACCATCTGAACTAGACGCTCTGTTAATAGCAGTAGTTCTTTCTGCTAGTAGAAATAGTGTTTTTTGCTATAAAAAAAACGACTGCTAGGTCTTTCTGCTACTAGTAGTAATACAGGCCCCAGGCATACAAGTGGCAAGATTTGAAGCTAGAACCATCTGAACCAGAAGCCCTGTCTACCAATAGCGATAGTTGTTTCTGCTAGTAGAAATAGCATGTTCTGCTAAAGCGTAAACGTTTCTATCAGTAGTAGTAGTTATTTCAGCTAGAAGTACAATTTCTTTGTGCTACTAGCGTTCGTCCGTTCAGTAGTAGAAAGGACAACTACTATTTTGTTCCTTCTACTACGAATAGGTCTTTGTACTAATAGTACGGACGGAACCTGTACTACAGGTTCCGTCTGCTGATGGCAAGACATCTGAAGCTAGAACCATCTGAACTAGAAGCTCCGTTAATAGCGGTAGTTCTTTCAGCTGTAGTAATTCTTTTAGCTAGTAGCAGTTGTTCTCAAGACTGTAGCGGGGGGGGGGGATGTGGCGGTTCAAACCCCCCCTGAAATTTTCAAAATGATAAATTTTTGTATGTAAAAGCGGGACTGTAAGAGCAAAATCGATATTTTTTCTAAGCTCCCCCACGAAGTTTTTATAACCCCTTTCGAATTTTTTTCTGGCTGCGGCCTTGGTTGTCCTTTCAGCTTAATAGTAGTTTTTTATTCTACTACCACTAGTTTTTTCTGCAACTAGTAGTAGTAGTACAGGCTCCGTCTACGGAACTAGGAGCTCTGTTTGCTAATAGCGCCAGTTCTTTCTGCTAGTGGACAAATCGTTTTTAACTGAAAAAGAATAAACATTACACTTTGCAGTAGTGGTTCTTTCGGCTAATAGTACTTAGTAGTACTAGTACAGGCCTTATCTGCTGGTAGCAAGATATCTGAAGCTACAACCATCTGAGCTAGAAGTTCTCGCTGGTAATAGTGCTAGTTGTTTCTGCTAGTAGAAATAGTGTGTTCAGCATAACAGCCTATTTTCTGTAAATCTTTAGATATTCCTTGTTTTTTTTTTTTTTTAAGCTCAATTCGAAGCTTTAAACGAGTGTCTTCCACTCCTAGACTAAGCATGAAGTAAAATTTCGAGTTTAGAAAAGTCCCGTGAAAATTTGACGAGGGTCGCGTAGCGACCCGAGACAAATTTTCTGGGCTTTTCTAAACTCGAAATTTTACTTCATGCGCCACGCATATAAAACACTGATTTAACGAGAAATTTAAAAACATACAAAAGGCATTGTTCATGTAAATCCTCACAATTAATTCGAATTATTTTTGACGATTCAAATACTTTTGTAAGTATTCGAATCCTCTTATAAATATTCGCATCCTTTTATAAATATTCGAATCCTTTTATAAATATTCGAATCCTTTTATAAGGATTCGAATCACCCACATTTGGATTCGAATACGAATCCTCTTAAAAATACGTAATGAATCCGGATCACGATTCCAGTTGAACTAAAGTATTCGAATGCCTCTTTAGAATCCTCTAAAAGGATTCGAATCCAGGATTCGAATCCTGAATGTTTCGAATCCTGCCCAGCTCTGCTCTTTGATAACTCTTGATAAAAAAAGAGTTAAGAACCACTGTCCTACACTAACTTATTATTAGTGTAGAACAGTGGTTCTTTTTTTTATCAGGGACCAATATAATTTTTTTGTTCCTTTTACGATCCACAACATTCAAAAATAGTAAACTGTGATTTATTCTGAACTTAAAAAACAGCTATTTCTTCTTTTAATATCTGAAGTGGCCAAAAGTTACAGATTTGAAAGAAAACTAGAGAATCAATACTTAATGTTTTTTTAAAAACCGCTGTTTTTGAATACCTATATTTTTTAAGGGCCTCGAAAATATTAGTTACCCCGGGCCTCACATGTTCTCTAAATGGCAATGAAATCACTATACAATGTACTCATTCTGGAAATATTTTATTTTTATTTATACATATGTAAAACTACTTAAGCCAGCATCTATTCCCCGGATAACGAGTCCTCTTAGTTCATTGCTAACATGCATTTTTTGATGAACTGCAGCAATTTTGCTGACAAGCGAAACGCGTCTGTGAGTAATTTATGACAGGGTTTTTATATTGCAATTCACTATTGATTAAATGAGATTCCCGATTTACCAAAATGAGTTTCACTATATACCAAATACCTTACCCTTTAATATTTTTGTTGAACATTTCCGCAATAATAATAACTTTCTTCTGGAAATATTTTATTTTTATTTATACATATGTAACACTACTTACGCCAGCATCTATTCTCCGGATAACGAGTCCTCTTAGTTCATTGCTAACATTTTTTGATGAACTGCAGCAATTTTGCTGACAAGTGAAATGTAATTGACAAACTGTGATAAGGTTTTGACATATAGGAAAATGTAGTGGTATATAGGGAAATGTATTTGATAAATGGGAATACATTTGAGATAAGGAGATACACATTCGATATAAAGTGAAATGCAATAGATAAACTCTGTAATTACGTAGAATGTTGAATTCAAGTTCAACTCTGAAAGCACATCTTGATATTCAAGTTATTATTGATTCAATTTATTATATTTATTGAGGAAACAATCGATGTTTTCATTATTATCAATGTTTATTGTGTTGAATTATACAGATTTTGTTTTTTTTTGTCAATCAGGCCTCACATTTTCTTTGAAATCTAGGTACCTACAGTACTCCACAATGTACAAATTTATTATATTTATTGAGGAAACAATCGATGTTTTCATTATTATCAGAGTTTAGCGCGTTCGTAAACGAACCAGTGACCTGTATAATATGCACTTTGTGCATTCGTGTCATTGACGATGTCACTATGAAGCATTAGATGGCGTTAGCTATCGAAATCATTAATAGTTTTCACATATTGGCTTGAAATAGTCAGAAATGTTCAGTATTCCTCAGCACTGGGTCGGGACCACACTGAAGAGGGCCTTGAAGTCCGAAACGCGTCTGTGGGTATCTGGTGCCGGAATACTGAACACAAATTCAATTTTGATATTTGTTTCCTGTTTTAACAAACAGAGTTCTGCTCGCTCGTGGACGAAACAGTGACCTGTATATGCACTTTGTGCATTCGTGTCACTGACGATGCCACTATGAAGCATTAGATGGCGTTAGCTATCGAAATCATTAATAGTTTTCACATATTGGCTTGAAGTAGTCAGAAATGTTCAGTATTCTTCAGCACTGGGTCGGGACCACACTGAAGAGGACCTTGAAGTCCGAAACGCGTCTGTGGGTATCTGGTCTCGGAATACTGAACACAAATTCAATTTTGATATTTGTTTTCTGGTTTCACAAACAGAGTTCTGCTGGCTCGTGGGCGAAAGAGTGACCTGTATATGCACTTTGTGCATTCGTGTCACTGACGATGCCACTATGAAGCATTAGATGGCGTTAGCTATCAAAATCATTAATAATGTTTATTGTGTTGAATTTTACAGATTTTGTTTTTTTGTCAATCAGGCCTCACATTTTCTTTAAAATCTAGGTACCTACAGTACTCCACAATGTACTCATTCAGACCATACTTATGAGAGTGATGAGTATCAAGAACTACGAAACGTGTCTGTGAATAATTTATTAATTACGTGGTGTGTTAAACTCAAATTCAATTATGAAAGCATATCTAGATGTTTAACTTATCACCAATTCAATATATTATATTTATTGAAGAAACAATTGATTCTTTCATTATTATCCTTTTTTTATCGATTTAAATAGATTTTTGTGTTTTTAGTCGTGTGAATTAAACTTGTGTAAGTTATAGCTGCGCAAGTGGAGGTACGTGTATGTTCTTTGGTGGCCTCGTTTAAAGTAAAATTTTCGTAATATTTCATCGCGATTAGATCGGTATGCGCGCGTATGTACGCCCTCGACCCAACTTAAATTAAAACTGGATGCAAATGAGGGGAGGAGGCGCAGGCCAGCCGAAGACCACAAGCCCCCAGGATCTAATTAACACCGTTAATTGCATTAAACAACTAAATTAGACCGACCAATTAAAATAGCACAGAATCATCGTGACTGACTGCATTTGCTTTTTTCATCTTTTGCAAACAAATATAAACAAACAACCGAGATAAAATAAAAAATTATGAAAATTGTAGTGTACAGAATTATACACTGAATAGGAATAAGATTAATGAAATCAACATTGAACACAATCGTGTTCTAATTTAGATTATCTCGAAGATCTAAGTAAGCTTGATGGTAATTAGTGCAATGCATCCTACTTATCATTTGGACTGGAATGTAATATACCTTTTTATTCAGGGTTCGGATTTATCACGATATATGTTGATATTTTTAAACTAAGATATATATCATGGATATTTATGGAAAGCATAAAACCATTAAGTTGCGCGTCGCCGGGTATTCCTCCGTTTCTCGAATATTTCTAGTTGCAGAATTATTTGAAGAATTGTTAACAGTTAATGCAATAACAGCGGCACTTGAGAGACATTTTTCATCATTTGGCGTAGTGCAATCAAAATTAAGAAATATATTGGGAAATAAGAAGCCTGCCAAACTTTTGTTTGTATTTAAATATTTAAGTTGTGAACATTTTCCCAAAGATTGTAATTTAAACTGGATTTGGGAAAATGTTCCTATTTCTGAATCGACCATCATGGGTTCTTCAGACGATGAGCCATTGATTAACCCACTTTGAGTTTGAAAATGACAAGTTAAAGTTGTCGAAACTATAGTTACTTAATAAAGTCTCAGTTATACAGAGTTAAAATCGTGTTTTATTTGTGAATTATAATGTATAACGAAGTAAAAGCCTCCACCGTTAACATTTTCACCCAATTAATAAATCAAATTAGTTTTAGTAAGTCAAATTAGTTTTAGATTGTATAAAGGAATCTCACCAGAAGTAATTATTTATAGAATATTAAAGTGGTGATATATCACTTCTAATTATTATTCAAATTGTATTCTACTAGAAGATTTTGCAATTTCATTTACTTATATTTTATATTGAATGATTTATTTAAAAGTCTGTTTAATTGGATTGAATTATTAATTCAAATCACTCATTTAATAATTTTTTCGTTATTATTACAACTTGTACTGCTCTCATTATTAATTCCAATTAATAAGTCAAATTAGTTTTAGATTGTATAAAGGTATCTCACCACAAGTAATTTTTTATAGAATATTAAAGTGGTGATATATCACTTCTAATTATTATTCAAATTGTATTCTACTATCAAGATTTTGCAATTTTATTTACTTATATTTTATATTGAATGATTTATTTAAAAGTCTATTTAATTTTATTGAATGATTAATTCAAATCACTCATTTAATAATTTTTTCGTTATTATTACAACTTGTACTGCTCTCATTATTAATTACTACAATAATCCCTCTTGAAGAAATGAAAGAAAGAATACCCGCACTTGATGATATATCTGTTTCGGTCCGGCCGCTCGCGGTGTCGACATGTGGGTACACCACAGCATACCATTTGCTTGTTGGAGAGTTCCTCCTGCCACTCAGGTATGTAAATCGTGGACTTATTACAAGGCGCATCCGAACGGCCAGGAGGATTATTTATTAAATTAGTACGATACCGACCATTATTAATCTGGATTAAATTATTGATGCCTACAAATCTGATAGACTTGATGAACTGTTTTAAAAGTAGAGATTAATTTAAGACTTGGTAACAGTTTTTCTATTATCGTAGATAAATTTGTCTATTCTACAAGTACAGGGAGATTTTTTTTTAAGTATACGTATGCATATCATTTCCGACATGTTTTTTTAAAAGAATTCAATTTGAAGCTTTAATCAAATGGTTTCTACTTCCAGATTAAGCATGAAGTTAAATTTCGAGTATAGAAAAACTTGAAAATTTGGATTGGTCGCATAGCGACTAAACTAAATGTTCAGGTTTGTCTAAATTTGTTCTACTTTTATTATTATTATTATCACATTTACAAAATATTCACAAAATAAATATTTGTTGACATTTTATTGCTATATCTTAGTAAATATCCACAGATCTTAGCAGTATATATTTTCAAGTTTACTTCAAATCAGTGGTTTATACGCGTGGCGCATGAAGTAAAATTTCGAGTTTAGAAAAGCCCCGTGAAAATTTGTCTCGGGTCGCTACGCGACCCTCGACAAATTTTCTACGCGGGGCTTTTCTAAACTCGAAATTTTACTTCATGCTTAGTCTGGGAGTGGAAGACACTCGTTACTATAAAATATGTCACAACTATCAAAATGTGTGTCGCAAGTGTCATAAAGGAAAACAATAACATGATCATATAATAATGTATTTTAAATAATAGTTGTCTCAAATTGACAATAATCGGCTGACGCCGATTTGTGTCAAGTTTGATACATTGGACTATTTGTCATTTCAGGTTGACAGGATTGACTAATGTCGGCTAATAGATATGAATAATTTGTG
This sequence comes from Philonthus cognatus, assembly GCA_932526585.2. Lineage (NCBI taxonomy): Eukaryota > Metazoa > Arthropoda > Insecta > Coleoptera > Staphylinidae > Philonthus > Philonthus cognatus. Next base: position 20,703,766 of record OW052249.1, on the reverse strand, counting down.
TTTGACGTTTTACATGTACATTATTTGTTAATCTTGTATAATGTAAATAAAGTATTTCTATTCTATTCTATTCTATAAGAAATAGTTCCGCCCTTTTAATCCCTTAAAAATCAAATTGAATTAGAGGGGCGGCCAACTTCACGCTCATTTTGTTTTAGAATGTTATAACTACTTTATTATTGACTTTACGACAAAAATACATCTAAATATTTTTGATATAACTCTTTGGGGGGCAACTAGAACTCTGGTCAGATTTAAAAAAAATTGAAAACATCCCTTAACAAAATTGAAGAAAAAGGCTGCTTAAACTTACACAAGAAGTTTAAGCAGCCTTTTTCTTCAATTTTGTTCTGATTGAGTTCTGCAAGTTATTCCTATGTTTGAATATAAAAGTTGTGGTGGCTTGAATTTGTAATATTAAAATTATCCAAGTTTGAAGATTCCGATGTTTTCTATTTTTTGTTTGTTAATTTTTTGAAGTTCTGGTTGCCCCCTAACGAGTTATCTATATTATTCTTCTAAATTAATTCTCTATTATCAATAATAAACAAATATAGGCCGCTTAAACTTTTAAAATGTGAAAATTATGATTTTTTTAAATGTTTGTAAATCTGTTTCTGTAAATCCGATTAGAGTTGTGGTTGCCTTACAACAAGTTCTGGAGATTATTCTCATAAATTAACTCTCTATTATCATTAATAAAAAAGTTCTGGCCACGTAAACTTTTGAAATATTATATAATATAATATATATAATAATATAATATATTTATTTGTGCTAAGAACATCAGTTTTACACAGGTCAAGATAAGTATAATAAAATTTACGATATAAAATAATATTCTATGACAGCCAAGCAATAAGTTATAGATATAGAATATAGACGGTGGATTTCACAGAGGTGGCACTAAACATAACACTGAACATAGAGTGAATACGCACTTTTAAAAGGTTATAAATAAATAAGATAATATTAAAATAAAATAAAATAAAATACATTAAGAAAAGTAATTAACTTAGACACACATATTAAAATCAAAAGTAAATAACTTACACACACATATTAAACTCAGATATATTACAGGATAGTACACGCGCTAAAATATTCCTCAAATGTGTAAAATGCATTTTTAATTAAAAAAGACTTACACCAATTTGTAAAATGACTATTAGGTAGATCCTGAATATGACTAGGTAAAATGTTAAAGAATTTTACACAGTAGTATCTTGTGCCATTTTTGGCCTTTGATAATCGAAAAGAATTCATTCGTATATCTTCCTTCCTACGTGTATTATAAGCATGGATTGATCTGTTGCAAGTAAACTGTTCTCTGTTGTTCCTGATATACAGAAGACACTGCAATATGTATACACATGGAGTTGTCATTATGCCTAGTTGTATGAAGCAATTTCTGCAGTCTTCCCTATATTCCAATCCACCCACAATTCTTCTTTTTTTTTTTCCTGTGGGGGCGGATCCGGATGCACTGCAGCCTAGGTGGCTTATTGTACTGCCCCACTCATTCGGACAATCACACACATTCATACCACACCCAGGGTCACGACGAGACATTATTTTTCAAATAAAGTCTCCCCGTGCACGGGAATCGAACCCGAACTTGTGGCTCGCCGAGCGATACAGCCCGGCGACGTTACTGCTCGGCCACCACCTGCCCCCCACAATTCTTATAGCACGTCTTTGAATTTTGAAGATGTCGTTTCGTATAGCAGAGTGACCTCAAAGTATGATTCCATACGATAAGTACGTGTGTATGTATGCAAAATATGTTTTTCTAATCATTTCCTGTGTGACTGACCTGGACACATTTTTCAGCAGGTACACCTGTTTACAAAGCTTACTCTGCAGTTCTAAGCCATGTTTTTTCCATGTAAGTTGGTTGTCAATGTGGAAGCCTAGGAATTTGGTTGAGGTGGTTGCCAATGCTTCTTCACTGCGTTTGAGTGTGAATACCATATGTACTGTTTTATCTGTATTCAATTTAAGTCTGTTATTAAAATTAACAAGTCCTAAGGGGATGATTTTTTTAAATTTTTGTAAAAATGACTAGAGTTTTGGTTGCCCCTCAACGAGTTCTGCAGATTATTCTTATGAACTAATTCTGTATTATAATTAATAAAAACGTTCTAGAAACCTAAACTTTTGTAATATTAAAATGATCAAGTCCTAAAGGGAAGATTTTTTTAATTTTTTTGTAAATCTGACTAGAGTTTTAATTACCTCTCAACGAGTTCTGAAGATTATTCTAATGAACTAATTCTCTATTATAATTAATAAAAAAGTTCTGGTCCCTTAAACTTCAGTATTATTAAAATTTTCATGTCCTGGGGGGACGATTTTTTTTAATATTTGTAAATCTGACTAAAGTTCTAGTTGCCCGTCAACGAGTTCTGTAGATTATTCCTATGAACTAATTCTGTATTATCATTAATAAAAAAAGTTCTGGTCACTTAAACTTTTGTAATATTAAAATTGTCAAGTCCTATTATTAAATTAGAAACACAATCACAAATTATTGGTGTTAAAGATCCTGTTGGGATAATTTCGTCATTCAATATAAATTGAATAGGAATTTATAATGAAATTTCACACAACAAGGTCGGTCAGTACATTTCAATATTAGATATTCCGATCAATATCACGAAAATGGGTTAATTTATGCTCTTAAGTTTATCAGAAATACAGTTGCTAAATAACCTTGAAGAAAACAATACACAAAATGAAATAATATCACAACTATTTTATTTCATCAATCATTTAATCGGATTTTGTGTACCTCAAGGATCCAATATGGGATCACTTCTATTTTATTCAATTATAGATGGCGACACTCTATATAGAATAATTATACAACGAAAAGATGCACCTCAACGAAAAGATGTGTCCCAACGAAAAGATGCACCCCATAAAATCTCCAAGTAGGTTCAAGTTTGGAAAAAATGCTGAAACAGGTCGATTTTTACATAAAGGAGGAACACATTTTATCTTAGTTTCAAAATTATTTCTTCATCCCTCTAACGCCCACAGCCACCCCTTCAAAAAACGCAAATGGCAAGAGGGGTTCCGCTCATTTTGAAGCTGCTTTGATTGTCTATACCAGTGATGGGGAAACTACGGCCCGCGGGCCAAGTCCGGCCCGCGGAAAGGTTTAATCCGGCCCGTTTAAGAGTGCCGTCGTGAGAATGTTTGAACGCGTTCTTACTTCGTAATGTGACGACCCGCATAAAAACTACCTACCTACGATTAAGCATTATTCTTTGGCCCGCTACGATTGTCTGGTTATTACAAATGGCCCGTCTTAAAAAAAGTTTCCCCACCACTGGTCTATACAACCATGATTTTGTTTTCAATTATGAACCATTTTTATTGGAAAAACTACCTAAATTACTGTTAGAGGAAACAAAAGTGGTTATGGAAAAACAAATCAATTTAACAAATGTACTGCTGGAAATCTTCACCCCCAACTTCCATACAATAGTATAATCGATTTTCAAACGCTTGTATAACGTTTTGCAACATCTCCTAAGTGACAGAGCTGGGACGAATCCTCGTAAAAAGGATTCGAATCACGAATACTCGAATAAAGGATTCGTAAGAGCTAAATATGATTCGAATCAAAGATTCTAATCCTGTTTTTTCGAATCACGAATACAAATCGTTTAAGAATAAATTTTATTCTTTTTTCCAACCATTTATATAAAAATATCGGTACCAGTTGTTTTACCAACGTTGTTGATAACAGATTAAATATCTGATTCTCTGTTACTCTGATTAAAGATGTATTTGTGTGTTTCTGAACTTCACTTCAAATCAGTGTTTTGTACGCGTGGCGCATGAAGTAAAATTTCGAGTTTAGAAAAGCCCCGTGAAAATTTTCACGGGGCTTTTCTAAACTCGAACTTTTACTTCATGCTTAGTCTGGGAGTGGAAAACACTTGTTTAAAGCTTCAAATTGAACTCTATTATAAAATCGACGAATGCCTGAAAGTTACGTAGATAAAAAATTCACTGAATATCGTTAAAACCGGGAAAGTCAGAGAAAAATCAAGAAATTATATTTAAATTGACCAAAACACTAACAAAAAAGCCATATGACATTAATAAATTTGTCGAAATCAGCAGGCAAATTACAAAACACGTAAAAATTTATAAAATTAACTTAAATATTGACAAAAACAATGAAAACAATTTAACAAAATGGAGGTTTCCAACAGAAGAAAGTTTTATTAGAAGGCCAGTGAAAAAATCTTGAATCAGGGAAATGTCGGAAAAATTTAACATTTCAGATTGTGGCTACCGTGTTAGTTTTACTTTAAATAATATTAAACATAATTTTGAAAACTAGATTATTATCTTTAAAAACATTGTTAGTCATTTAATGTTCTTTTCAAAGCCCACTCCCTGTGGGTCTTTTTGAAATTTCGCATTTACCATAATAAACCACAAACCTTGCAAGTCTTGAAAGCCAACATTGAAGAAGAAACTACCAATTTGGAGCCAGATGTTATACGAACAACAATTTAAAATGCTGTAAAACGAGCACAATCAACATCAACTCAGGAGATGGTCATTTGACCGATATTATTTTTTTAACTTTATATTATTAATTTTACACCTTTAAATTAACTTTCAGTCAAAACATTGCCCATTTTTTTCATTTCTAATAAAATGGCAGCCAATTCATAATATGACATTACTTTTGCCCTATATTACACGAGACAAAAAGTTTATATCTTGAACAAGTTTCTCATCTTTCACGTGGTGAAACATATTTAACTATGATTTAATAAAGAAAACACTTGGTTAAATTTCACTAATATTTTGGTTTTTTATTCCAACTAGTTTCGACTTTGAGTCATTCTCAAGGCAAGACTTTGAGTCATTCCTTGAGAATGACTCAAAGTCGAAACTAGTTGGAATAAAAAACCAAAATATTAGTGAAATTTAACCAAGTGCTTTCTTTATTAAATCATAAAAAGTTTATATCTTAAGAAATGTTAATTTTTGTTTTTTAACATAGATTTACTATCCTTGTTTACGCACGAAGTAAAATATAGAGTTTTGAAAATTTGGTTTAGTTGCGTAGCGAAACGGATAGTTTAAACACCTTAATATTGTGAAATTGAAAATATACTGGTTTTTACTTATTATGTTTGAATTTCATAGCAAAATCGGTTTGATTTTATTAGAAATATCTATGTCCCGAGAAATACAGGGAGTTTTTCTGATGTCAATGTAATTAAACTAACAAGGTCGGCTCGGTTTTATACTAAGACAACCTTATACACTAACTAAATTGATTACTGACGTCCGCGTGAAAGCCCTCACGTGACGTCAACTATCAAGGTAATTAAACAATACATGGTCGGCTCGGTTTAAATCAAGACAAACTTACTTACACACCTTGGTTGATGTCGTCACGCATGGAAATCCGTACGTGACGTCAAAACCAAGATCATTACTGTGTCTCGATTTAAACCGAGCCGACCTTATCAAGCGCGGAAATCCTCACATGACGTCAAAATCCAAGTCATTACTGTATAAGGTCGACTCGGTTTAAACTGAGACAGTCTTGTATAAGGTTGTTTTCATTTAAACGAGTGTTTTCCACTCCCAGACTAAGCATGAAGTAAAATTTCGAGTTTAGAAAAGCCCCGTGAAAATTTGTCGAGGGTCGCGCAGCGACCCGAGACAAATTTTCTGGGCTTTTCTAAACTCGAAATTTTACTTCATGCGCCACGCGTATAAAACAGTGATTTATCGAGAAATTTAAAAACAGACAAAAGACATTTTTCATTTTAATCCTCACAATTAATTCGGATTATTTTTGACGATTCAAATCCTTTTGTAAATATTCGAATCCTTTTACAAATAATCGAATCCTTTCATAAGTATTCAAATCCTTTCATCAAGTAATCGAATCCTTTTATATGGATTCGAATCACCCACATTTGGATTCGAATACGAATCCTCTTAAAAAAATGTAACGAATCCGGATCCCGAATCCAGTTGAACTTAAGTATTCGAATGCCTCTTTTGAATCCTCTAAAAGGATTCGAATCCAGGATTCGAATCCCGAATGATTCGAATCCTGCCCAGCTCTGCTTAGTGATATGAGTGCCCCACAAAAATAAATCCAGAGGTTAAATCGGCTGAAAGAAAAGTTAGTTGCTTGGAGATTCACATCTACCAGTGCATGGGTGATTTAGGAACCGATAAGATCTAACAACTGAAAATAACTATTACCAGTCATATTCCCTTCAACAAAAAATGGTCTGATAATGTGGTCATCCAGAATGCCTGTCCAAACGTTAAATTTTTGGGGCGTGTGACAACAGACAACAGTTTAAAAATGGGGTGTCACTCGACCCCTCTTGCCATTTACATTTTCTTAAGTGGCTGTGGTCGCTAGATGGATGCAGAAATAGTTTTGAAGCTAAGATAAAATTTCAAGTGAAAATTTACCTGTTTCACCATTTTCCCAAACTTTGACCGAATCGGAGATTTTATGGGGTGCAACTTTTGGTTGGGACACTCTGTTTATAGTGTGTCCCAGGATTACGGCCCGGATATAAAAAATAAATATTTTCCATTTTTCGACAAAAAGTAATTCTTTACAAAAACTTTGGGAATAAAACCCTATTTTCATTATCAAATCTTAAATTTAATATAGAGGGTGCTCAAAAATTATTAAAAACCAAAAGTGTGGTAAGAGAGAAATACCTTTAATTATACTTTTAGAGAAAAATGTTATTGGAACAAGTATTTATAATCCAGAACAAAGTACATACAACATTTAAGCTTAATAGGATTTTTTTTATTTTGTTCATTGATTTTTAGTAATTTGATCACGTTTATTTATTCAAGATAATTGCATTTTAATTAATTTGCCTCTTTTTCATCAAATTACCATTTATCCACGGATAGTAATCCAGAAGTAATCCAGATAGGTATAACCATTTTGTTATCAATTTTTCAACAAAATGTCATTTTTTTTATAAAAAAAGTGTTGCCTCTCTTGAAAATACCAATACCACAAGGACATTACAAATTTGACATATGGTCTCTATAATGAATAAAGAATAGCTTTTAAGAGAAGTAACTTAAAATTTGACATAAAACAAAAATGTTATAAGAAAAAATATATTTAATGGCAAAATTAATATTAAAACATATTTTCAGCTTGATATAAGTAACTTAATGTATTATGAAGTTTCCGAAAGTATAACATTTTTAAGATATGTTAATTATTACTGGCCAGAGCTGGGATGAATCCTCAAAAACAGGATTCGAATCACGAATCCGAATCACCTAATATGATTCGAATCACGAATACTCGAATAAAGGATTCGTAAGTGAAAAATATGAATCTAATCAAAGATTCGAATCCTCATTTTTGAATCACGGATACAAATCCTTTAAAAATAGATTTGAATCTATTATTTGCAACCAGTAATATTTTATTCACGCAGACAGTGAAACAGTGAATACGTGTATTTGTGAGCTCCAGTTATTTCTAATTAATTTCATGGTTAATTGTCATTTAATTAATATGAAATTTATATACTAGATGTGCACTGCTCAGGTACGACTACTGTTAAATTTACAAATTCGTACGATTAACGGATCTTGGCTAATCAATACACAAAACGTGCAACATTTATTAATTCAATACAGCTGATCGATCGATGGTCGTTGCCCACTGATCTTTTTTGTGAATTCCCGAGTTTTTGCGCTCTCAATATTTTTCCATCCTCATTCATTAATTTTACTATCAATTCTCCTTCAATTTATCACCTTTGTTCTCTTGTGTATTCCCCTCCGTGGGGTGTGTGTGTAGTTTAAAGTCGTTACTATCGGCCCAGTAACGTGAAGTCAGTGGTTTGTAATTTTTTTTATTTATTTATTTATTTCTTACTTCCTGATATTCCTGCTCCTTTATTCACATAAGGCACTCACGGTCGTGAATATTTTTATATTATAAAAAAATAAAACACAATGACTAATTGTGATGCTTGTAATCAATTTATTCCGCCTATCAAAATAAAAAATTGTACGAAATCTGCTGATGGTAAATGGACCTGCCCATCTTGCCACAACGGAACAAATACCCCATCAAGTCTTACCGATAAAGAAAACACACTAAAAACGGAAATTATATCTGCTATGAACGTAATGTTTCAAACTCACTTTCAGTCATTTTCTAATGAAATTAAGGAGCAAGTTGATGCCTGCACTAAAGCCATTTCTTCACTAACTCTCCAAGTTAGTGAGTTAAAGGCTCAAAATTCATCTCTCAGGTCTGAATTAGAAACTCTTAAGAGCTATTCATCACAACCGGAAGATATTGTAACAGAGATTGAAGATAGTTAAGGAGATCCTCGAATGTCATGATTTTCAATCTAAAGGAGTCGGAAAATACTGATGCAAAGATTAGATGTCAAGAGGATTTACACCGTTTGAACGAGATTATCCAGGATAATAGTGTAATCAACCTACTCTCTAATGTATCACCTTTAAGAGTCGGAAAATCTGGAACCCGCCCTAGGCCACTTAAACTTCGATTTTCATCTCAGAAGGAAGCCAATATATTTTCGAAGCTGTGTCGGAATTTAAAATTAAAGGACATTCGTGTGGCGCCAGATCGTACACCTATGCAAGCCCAACTATTAAGTGATGCTCGTGCTCAGTTAACGGAAAGGGAAAACCTATCCATCAAATACATTAAAGGTCTTCCTACAGTCATCGCTAAGCAGTCTTGAAATGTGCTACCAACAGGAAACATCAATGCGTATTATCAAAACGTCCGAGGCTTAAACACTAAACTTAGCTCATTTTACAATAGCGTCTGTACACACAATTATGACTTAATTTTACTTACAGAAACTTGGTTAACCTCTAATGTCAGTGATAGCGAACTATTTAATAATCACTATAAAATATTTAGAACTGATCGCGACACAGCTATAACGGGCCGATCAAAAGGAGGCGGTGTACTTCTTGCGGCCAAGCAGTCCACTAATATAGAAATTCTATCTTCTGAACACATCAAGTCCCAAATTCCTATTATTGATTTATTAATATGCAAATACAAAATTAATTATAATTGGTTGTATATAGTCTTAATTTATATACTACCTGATACACTAACTTCTGACATAAAAGTATTTTTTTATCTTTTAATGGAAATGAATTTTAATGACAATCCTGTACTTCTTGTTGGCGATTTCAATTGTCCATTACTGATGTCAAGTAATCGGAACTTATCTGATAAAGCTCTCATTATCTCAAATTTCTGTACTATTCTAGGTCTCCATCAATATAATAATATTAATAACTATGTCCGGAATATCTTAGACCTAATTTACTCTAACAATGAATGTTTTATAGAAAGAACAATTGATCCCCTGGTTCCAGAGGACTCATATCACCCCGCTATTGTATTTTCATTAAAATTATCTTCTATATTGTCTCCTATTAACAGTAATGTTACTAAACTTAATTTTAAACGGGGAGATTATAAATCTCTTTATTCGCATTTATGCACTATCGATTGGAATTTTATATCAAGTTATACTGATATCAATTTAGCCATAGACGAATTTTATTTAGTTATAAACAGTGCACTTTCGAAGTATATTCCTACGTTTAAATTAAAAGAAAAACGTAAATACCCTCCATGGTTAGACAATGAAATTATCCACCTTATTAAAGACAAAAATAATCTTAGAAAAAAATCTAAAGCAAACCCATCATCCTTAACGGCATTTAAGAAAGTAAGGGCACTCGTTAAAACTAAAATTAATTCCGCCTATAGAAATTATATCACACATATAGAGTGTCAACTCACCACTAATCCTAAACAATTCTGGTCTTATATCAATTCTAAAAAATCCAATCCATCGCGCATTCCATCAAAACTAGTATATGAAAATGAGACTTATGAAACACCCGAGGATATTGACAATGGATTTCGTGATTACTTTGAATCAGTTTTTATATCACCCTCTGATATTGATACTGACACAACCACTATAGACCCCAGTAATATTCCCTTCTCCTTCTTCACCCCCACATCTGAAAAATCTGTCTACACTCTATTAAAAAAACTACCGAATAAATACTCCGCAGGTAATGATGGGCTACCAGCATTTTTCCTAAAAGATTGTACTACTGTTTTATGCCAACCGCTAACTCTCATTTTCAACTTGTCTATGAGGACTTCAGTATTTCCCAACAAACTAAAAATTGCATCAATTTGTCCGATACCTAAAATGTCTAATAATCTCAGTAATGTAACAAATTATCGTCCTATTGCCATACTATCCCATATTGCAAAAATATTTGAAAGAACAATATATGATCAAATTAATGCTCATGTGTCTCGGTATATATCACAGCAACAGCATGGTTTCGTTTCAAATTGATCCACTGTAACTAATTTATCTATTATTACACAAGAAATAGCGGAATGTCTTGACTCAAGGGGTCAAATTGATGTAATTTATACGGACATGTCGAGGGCTTCGACAGAGTTGATCATGAACTATTATTAGCTAAACTTGATTCCTTTGGGTTCGGTAAAAGTGCATCCGCACTTATTGGTTCCTATCTTAAAAATCGCGAATCATATGTTACCCTAAATAGTTTCAAATCCGACTCATACTTTCCACGTTCTGGTGTGCCGCAAGGCTCTATCTTGGGTCCATTGCTATTTAATTTATTTATAAATGATCTTTCGAAATTGTTAACATGTAAACATCTATTATATGCTGACGATCTAAAAATTTACTCAACAATTGGTACCCTTGATGATTGCCTCCACTTGCAGAACTCACTGGATAGTATCTCGAACTGGTGCACTGTTAATAAACTGAACTTAAATAGTGATAAATGTAAATTCATGTCTTTCACAAAAAAATCCAAACCCATTGTATTTTCGTATCTAGTTAATAATAAAAAAAACCCTCGAGCAAGTCAAATTCTTTAAAGATTTAGGTGTTATCTTCGATAACAATTTCACATTCAATCCCCATGTACAGTCCCTTACAAAGAGCGCATTTAGAGCACTAGGTTTTATACATCGGAACTCAGCCAACTTACGTAATCTTAGTGCTTTAAAGGCGTTATTTAACGCTTACGTTCGGTCCAAGTTGGAATATTCGTCCTTAATATGGTTTCCGCAGAATCAACAGCAGATACGGCTTGTTGAAGGGGTTCAACGAAAATTTCTCAAATTTCTCTACTTTAAAAGTGAAGGTTGCTACCCTATTAGAGGGTATAATCATATGTTGTTGATTGAGAAATGTAACGTTGAATTACTTCACTGCCGACGCCTCAATGCAGGCATTGTTTTTTTGCACAAGCTAATGCGCCACAAGATAGACTGATCTTGCCTATTGCAACTGGTGGGACTGCATATTCCAACTTTTAACAGTAGGCAAAAACCTGCATTTAGCATTACCTCATTTCGAAATAACTTTGGATCAAAATCACCCGTACACATTAGCTGTAATATATTCAATAGTTTGCCTGTCACTTGTGATATATTTCATGACTCATTAGAATCAATTTTGCTCTGTGTTTAATTGTTAATTTAATATGTAACATAAAAGTTAACATTTTATTGTTTAGGCATATCATTTATTTTGTTTATTATTATTTGTTAAGTATCATATTATTCTACTATATTATTGTACATATTGCCTTGTAATTAGGATTTTTCCTGTTGGGTAATAAATATTATTATTATTATTATTCCATCAGTTTCTATTAACAAAAATTTTCATCCACCGACTAAATATCTGATTAAATAATGATTTTAATTAATAATGATATATGTGTTATTGAACTTCATTTTAAATCTGCTTTTTACGCGTGGCGCATGAAGTAAAATTTCGAGTTTAGAAAAGCCCCGTGAAAATTTGTCTCGGGTCGCTACGCGACCCTCGACAAATTTTCTACGCGGGGCTTTTCTAAACTCGAAATTTTACTTTATGCTTAGTCTGGGAGTGGACAACACTTATTCTTGGAAGTTTCAAATTAAAGGATCACTCTAGATTACTAAGTTTATTACCATTTTACAAAGGCTACAGCTCGAAGGACCAATCATGGTCTTCGGAGACCGAAGGACTACAGGGAATCGAAGTTTCTTTACAAGAAAACAACGAATATCTAAAGGTTTACAGCATGGATAGGAAAGAAAACATCCAATTTTGAAAAAATATCGCAGTTGGGTTGGTTTTTAGTGCGTTTTTAAACTCACTTTAAATCAGTGTTTTATACACGTGGCGCATGAAGTAAAATTTCGAGTTTAGAAAAGCCCCGTAAAAATTTGTCTCGGGTCGCTGCGCGACCCTCGACAAATTTTCTACGCGGGGCTTTTCTAAACTCGAAATTTTACTTCATGCTTAGTCTGGGAGTGGACCGTCAAGATTTTATACATGTTGAGATTTTCGATATTTCTAGACTTTTGTCGATTTATTTACAGTTTGTTATTGTATTAAATGCAACTTTAATATTAAATAAATACGGTTTTTTTTAGGAATAGAATATTCACCCATTAGAGCTGAGCAAATTATAAAGTTAACTCTAAAAATTAATTTTAGGTAAAATTTTGCATCTGTTTCTATGATTTCAATGAATGATTTATTATATTACATACGTCGATTTTTTAAAAGAGTTAAATTTAAAGTTCAAACGAGTGTTGTTCACTCCCAGACTAAGCATGAAGTAAAATTTCGAGTTTAGAAAAGCCCCGCTTAGAAAATTTGGCGAGGGTCGCGCAGCGACCCGAGACAAATTTTCGCGGGGCTTTTCTAAACTCGAAATTTTACTTCATGCGCCACGCGTATAAAACACTGATTTAAAGTGAAGTTTAATATGCACTAAAAACCAACCCAACTTCGATGTTTTTTCAAAATTAGATGTTTTCTTTCCTATCCATGCTGTAAACCTTCAGATATTCGTTGTTTTCTTGTAAAAAAACTTCGATTCCCTGTAGTCCTTCGGTCTCCGAAGACCATGATTGGTCTTTCGAGCTGTAGCCTTTATAAAATGGTAATAAACTTAGTAATCTAGAGTGATCCTTCAATTTGAAATTTCTAAGAACGAGTGTTGTCCACTCCCAGACTAAGCATGAAGTAAAATTTCGAGTTTAGAAAAGCCCCGCGTAGAAAATTTGTCGAGGGTCGCGCAGCGACCCGAGACAAATTTTCACGGGGCTTTTCTAAACTCGAAATTTTACTTCATGCGCCACGTGTATAAAACACTGATTTCAAGTGAAGTTAAAAATATACTATTAAGGTTGAACATTTTTCATGGTTAAGTAACCAAATATGCATTCACAAATATTTGAATTATTCGAAAATTTAAATATTTATATTCAAATATGAATAATTTATTGATTTAATTATTCATATTAGAATATTTAACTATTTGAATTAATCGAATTCGAATCCCAGCCTTAATAGCGATGAATCGAATTATTTGGGAGGATTTGAATCCGTGTATGAGGATTCGAATCCTTTTATAAGGATTCGATTCCTTTTATAAGGATTCGAATCCTTTTATAAGAATTCGATTCATCGCTATTAAGGCTGGGATTCGAATTCGATTAATTCAAATAGTTAAATATTCTAATATGAATAATTAAATCAATAAATTATTCATATTTGAATATAAATATTTAAATTTTCGAATAATTCAAATATTTGTGAATGCATATTTGGTTACTTAACCATGAAAAATGTTCAACCTTAATAGTATATTTTTAACTTCACTTGAAATCAGTGTTTTATACACGTGGCGCATGAAGTAAAATTTCGAGTTTAGAAAAGCCCCGTGAAAATTTGTCTCGGGTCGCTGCGCGACCCTCGACAAATTTTCTACGCGGGGCTTTTCTAAACTCGAAATTTTACTTCATGCTTAGTCTGGGAGTGGACCGTCAAGATTTTATACATGTCGAGATTTTCGATATTTCTAGATTTTTGTCGATTCATTTACAGTTTGTTATTGCATTAAATGCAACTTTAATATTAAATAAATACGGTTTTTTGTTAGGAATAGAATATTCACCCAAAATCCTTTTATAAGAATTCGAATTTTATAAGAATTCGAATCCTTTTATAAGGATTCGAATCCTTTTATAAGAATTCGAATCCTTTTACAAGGATTCGAATCATCTACGTCTGGACTCGAATACGAAACTTTAAAAAAAATGTAACGAATCCGGATCACGAATCCGTTTTTACTTAAGTATTCGAATACCTCTTTTAAATCTTCTAAAAGGATTCGAATCCTGGAATCGAATCCTGAATGATTCGAATCCTGCCCAGCTCTGTTACTGGCTACATATCGTCAAATTACGCCACGCATATAAAATACTGATTGAATGAGAATTTTAAAATATACCGCTCATGTACGATTCGTTAATAAGTTTCATAAAATAATATTACTTATGTAAATAACACTAAAACATTGTGAAGTTAAAAATATACTGCTTTTGTTTCATCTCCCGTTAATACATTTTATTAATGTCTATTAAATATGTACATGATGCCTGAAAATGTAGAGCTATACATTAAAATATATAATTTTTAATAAATAAAACAAACATTCCCTGCATGTACTCGAATTATAACAATCATCCACTGTCCCAATCAGCTTAAAATTTGATTTTTATCGACAAATACAACATTAGTATAAGATTAATTTGACGAATAAAGCACTAATAACCTTTCTTCACACGTACGAAGAAAGGTTATTAGTGCTTTATTACTCAAATTAATTTGATCTTCACGTAACTCAATCAATCAACTTAAGTTAAGATTATTGACAAGCACTGTGCTTTAACAAATTTCAAAGAAAAAACAACTTTGAAAGAAGAAGAATTAGGTATAAACGTTGTGAGCTGTTTGCGTTGTGTTTTAGCAAATCTCAGGAAACGCAACTTTAATGTTTGCATTGTGTTTTAGTAAATGTCAAGAAATAACTGTATTGTTTCGAGTTTACGTGAAGTGATTAATCACAAATAGAAAGACTGTTATTCCTTACTTCACTTTTTACTTTCCCCCGTATGTAATACAAAGGGAAAGTATTGTTTTCGTGAAAATTTTCGAATCAAAAATTTTAGCGGAAATATCCGTTTTGAGGTCCCTGAGTCGAATAAGACCATTTTTGAAAAATCAGAGACAGACATTTTTCAAAAATGGTCTTATTCGACTCAGGGACCTCAAAACGGATATTTCCGCTAAAATTGTGTGTGTGTCTGTGTGCGCTGTACCGCAAAAACCGCTAAAGATATCGAGATGAAACTTGAAACTTAAGCTTTTTGTTACAATCGGAAGAACTGAAAAGCTTTTGGTGAAAATCAGAAAACCGGAAGTGGTACTTTACTCTTA